>OX941084.1:114105000-115422500 GCA_954870635.1 Arctium minus | reverse complement strand
GCTGGATTTTAGTCAATAGATCCACCTCCGTCTGCAAAAACCCGAATCAAAAATTTTCAACAACAATATGTTACTTTAAAGGACGTTGAATCTTGATGGATTGTTTAAAACTGTAACCTGGAATTCTTTGATGGCATCTTGACTACCACCATCTAGTCTTTTAACAGCAACATATAAGTTGTCATCAAGCCGAGCTTTATATACGCATCCAAATCCACCCTCACCTAATATTTCACTTTCTGCAAAGTTGTTTGTTGATGATTCTAACAAGCTATAATCCAGAACAACCACTGATCCCTTCTCGTTAATAGTCTTTATAGGGCCATTACTTCTGCTCATGAATGAACTCAATGGAAGCCCTCTCAAAGAATCTTTTCAAATCATAACACCACAATTTTTTGCTTAGAATCTTTAGAAATTTAATGTCAAGTCAATCAAGTAATCTGAAATGATGAAAACCCATAAATTTTGTTGATGAGATAGATCATGTTACCTAATCTCTTGGTACTGTTTTTGCCTGATTTGCAAATTTTCTCTCTGTGGCATATCCACAAACACATGACGGACAATACGAGGATTCCCATCACAGAAGCGGATGTGATGAGCCCAATAAGAAGCTTTTTACTTGAATTCGTTTGGTGCTTCGTGATATTCACTTGAGTTCCTGATTCAAAAAGAAATTAAAGAAAACACAGATGCGAGTGAACACACACATGCATACTAAGAACAAGTACCTGAAGAGAAGTCAGCCATTGATGATGGAATTGAAGGGATGGGAGCAGCAGCAGGTGAAGATTCAGGAACAGAAATTGCAGAAACAGGAAGTGAAGTTGTGGGTCTGGCATCAGTTGATGTAATTTCGAAATCCAAAATAAAAAAAACCAACAAAAAAGCAAAGAAAAATTTCATAGTCATTACTATGAAATTTCTATGTCCGTTTACAATAAACCCAAAACATGAGATTTTTATTAAGGAAATCTGAGTTGGGTTCGTGTGTATTATGTGTTGTATGTATCCTAATGGAGACAGAGAGTGAGATCTCAAAATTATATAATTAATTTCTTTTTTTTTTAATTGAATCTTGATGTGGGTATTTTTCTATTTCTCTCTCCTCTGTCTGCCCATGCCCACTCTCTTTCTTTATTTCTTTTATCTCACAGAAACACAGAGTAACTTGAAGCTAGGGGATATTAATTAATGGAGGCAGGGGAATGAAGAAGAAGAAGATGATGAAAGAGATTGATTGCAGAGGAAATGAGCTGCTGCAAGATGCAGACAATAGTAGACTGGCAAATGTTTTCTTGAGATTATAAATAAAGAAAAGAAAAAGGAGGGAACTTTCTTAGATTAAAAATCAAAATTCCCTTCACCAAATATCTTTTTAAACCGACAAGTTTTCTATCTTTGATTTCTTAGAGTAAATTAGGGCATTTTCAACAGCATTGTTACAATAGAAAATTTTGATTTTTTCTTTGTTATTTCTCTCCAACAGTTTTGTTATATGGTTTGCTAAAATAGAGAGAGATCAAAATATCTCTAAATATAGAGAATTCTCTATAATCTCTAAATTGGAGAGAAAAAAATTATTTTATTCAATCCAACCAATAAGATTCAATTTTTATATTTTATTTTAAGTTTTTTTAATAAGTGTATTGGGATGATAAATTATGGAATATTATAATAATATAAATAATGATTGATTCTCTAAAATAGAAAAGCTATTGAAGTTAGAAGAAAATGTTTTTAGAGATTTTGACTTTCCATTTTTTATTTTAGAAAAAAATTAGCAATCCTGTTGGAGATGCTCTTACAACTTTTGTCTTTGTGATTTCATCTTGGTCATAAAAAAAAGTCTTTTTATCCTAAAATTCATGGCATGGCTAGGATTTTTGGGGTTATATTTTCACTATAAATTTTTTAAAAAAAAACACTCTTTTAAGCGGAGGGTATTTTGGTCCTTTTTTCATTTTCATTCAAAACAATATACTTAATAAATTTATATGCTTATATATATGAAAAAATATTATAGAAACCGACTAAAAGTTAGGTATCGTAAAAACCAATTCGCATGTCTTGTTTTATTTATACGTGAACATCCGGTGTTCATACATTGTTGTTTCATAAATGAAATGTCAAATAATATTTTACCTATAAAAAACACAAGAATACGTTTATAAATTAAGCCCGCATGTATACTCACACGCAATAACAAATTGGGAAACAATATAAATCATAGATTAAAGTCAAACTTATTGGATGGTTTTGACTGATTTTCATGGGTTTAGTTTTCACATGTGTTGTTTATTCTATGAAACAATAGATGAAAATGGTTTTCACGATTTCTAACTTTTAGACGGTTTCTATATGATTTGCAATATGTATATATACACACCGCCAAAAATGTCCCCCTACTTCGATCATCTTCTTCGGCCACCTCATACCTCCACACACCAAATCAAACCAAAACACAAACCCTAATCATCAAAGCTCAACTCAAATCAACCCAAATTCAAATCTAAATCACCAACATCAACCCAAATGCAAGAGAGGGAAGAAAGGGGGATACGGTGGTTGTAACAGATAAGGGGATACAGTGGTGGAGGTGGAAGAAGGTGATTGGTAGTAGTTAGGCAAGGGACACGACAACTTACAACTATGACCATGTAACACTCGTAATTTTCGAGTATATATAATTTCAAGTCATTGTAGAAATTGATCTTTCAAGAGAAATAGAAGATATAGAATTTTTGGATTGAATCCTAGATTTTATATTCTAGTTGGATGGATAATTCAAATACAAATCCAACGGGCCTTTCCGGAGCTAAAACGGAGCTAAAACAAAGAAGTTATGACCAAAACAGTGATATGGCGATTTACCGGGCGATCAGTGTCAAGTGGACGTCCGCATTAAGTGGACTTCCGTATGCTTCCGCGGAAGCAGCAGAGACTTGTAGGGTTTTCAGGAAAACTCAAAGTGGACGTCCGCATATTGCAAGTGGACGTCCGCATTAAGTTTGACGAAAATTTTACTTTTCTTCCAAACTTTCCCTCTTTTCTCTCTCACTTTACCAAATTAAGCCCCACTCGTTTCCTCTCCATTTTTGGGCGATTTTTCTCCAACTAAGGTAAACTCTTGCCTTCCTCATCTCTCCTCATTTAAGACTCTTAGAATGAGTTGTTGAGATCATTTATACTTCTACTTTAGGTTGGTGATCTTTGGTTAGAAGCATTTGTGGTTAAAGCTTCAAGTCTCCTCTCCTCTCTATCTATCTCTCTCTCTCTCTCTCTCTCTCTCAAGTTCATCCATTTTCTAGGTTTTTAAGGTGAGTTCATTCGCTTTTATAAACTTTATACATGTTAAAATTTGGAATTTCACCTTTTAAACATCTCCATTTTTTATTTACTTAATTGGGTGAGTTTTCACCAAAAACCTAATTTTGGAGATTTGGGGGTTTATGTGGGTAAACTTGATTTCAAGGTATTATAACCTACCCCTTGGAAGTAATTATGTATTTGTATATATGTATGAATGGATTTCTTGTAATCTCAAGTTTAAACATTTGAAACAAAACTAGGGTTTTGGGAATATTGATATACATATTAAATGAGGACTTGTAGGGTTTGATTTAATACGTGAGAACATGTCAAAGAATGATATTGGAACCTCTTTAGGGATTTCATGGGAATCTGCATGAAAACCTTGAGTTGCACATTGATACATCTAAACTGTTTTAGAGACATTGGTTGTTTTGTTGGCATTGGTTTGATTATTTGGTTGCATTTGGGCGTCATGACCCTATAATTAATTGTCTCATTTCGTTCGATGTTGGAATTCTAGTTTCCACATCGAGGCACCGTTAGGCATCGGATGTGGTATAAGTCATACTAGGCATCGGATGTGGTATAAGTCCTATGTGCTAGTACATGACATTGCATGAGGATAACTCAATGTATAGTCCTAGAGGGGTTGAAGTTGATATTCAGTAGGTGTATGTTTAAAGCCACTGAGCCTGACATCCAATGTGTGTACTTTATTATGTGTTTGGTTTTACTAACATGTCAAATGGCTTTCTTTTGTGTTCCGTCACTTACGTTAGTAAGCGGGCCACCCCCGTCAACCCAAGAGGTATTTGTATTTGAATTGTCTATATTTATTCCACCGGCTTTTCTTAATTTCTCGTTAGAATTTTACTGATTTCTCAACACAAATGTTTGATCTTGTTGGGTCATTTGAAGATTTGAAGATGACCTCCCGATATTCCATTTTATATCATCATACTTAGAATATTTTGAGGTTCTTTTAGCAGCTTGGTTTCTATACAAATGTTCGGTGAAGTCAAAGATCAACCGAAGAAAACAAAGAAGGAGAATATCTCTCAAAGCGGATTGAAGATAGACTCCTCAGCCTAAAGCCAAGTATGCCTACTTGATCAACACCATTGGCCAGGATGGTGCCGATCTCAGTCTTCAGGAGCCGAAGACCTCTCAGTCTTTCAGGAGCCGAAGACTTCTTCGGAAGCCGAAGATTTCCGAAGACTTCTCAATCTTCGGAAGCCGAAGACTTCTCAATCTTCGGAAGCCGAAGACTTCTCAATCTTCGGAAGCCGAAGACTTCTCAATCTTCGGAAGCCGAAGACTTCTCAATCTTCGGAAGCCGAAGACTTCTCAATCTTCGGAAGCCGAAGACTTCTCAATCTTCGGAAGCCGAAGACTTCTCAATCTTCGGAAGCCGAAGACTTCTCAATCTTCGGAAGCCGAAGACTTCTCAATCTTCGGAAGCCGAAGACTTCTCAATCTTCAAGGCCTGAAGGTTTCTCTCTTCACATTGTACTTTTCTGACAAAGTATATTTGTGATATCTTGCATTGACGTGGACCTCATCTGAAGATCAGATAAAGTAAGCTTTGTCTCCTACACCATTTTAAGGAAAGGTCTACACCATTCTGCAGGTCAACACTTCAAGCCAAAACACTTCAAGACAAAAGGTACATCCTGTACCTGGCTGAAGACCTGTGTCCATCCTTTGCTCAACAGGTGTCCCATGCATTTAATGCATGAGGGACTATATATATGGAGGATGCTTAAACATGCAAGATACCCAGCAGAACCACTTCTACAACCTTCAAGTTCTCTAAGTGCCTGGCTATTTTCTCTCTACGGAGTTCATTGTTTTCTATGTGTTTTTCAATGTTCTTTATTCTCTTTGTGTAAGATTGTTTGAATAGATTCATCTGTTCTCTTCCGCAACAATCAAAGTTTTCTATGTGTAATTCTTGATTTCAAATCAATAAGAATTAAATTAAGTGAAAAACTGTGTGTATTGTATTCAACCCCCCCCCTTCTACAATACTTTTCTTGTTTATTTACTGCTATTTGGGACCAACAAGTGGTATCAGAGCGGTTTAGTTTAACTCAATAAACTAGATCCTCAATGGCAGCCTCTTCTTCCTCTTCCTCTTTAAACAATGTTTCTTCTCAAAACACCACTGCTGTTTCATACGACAATGGCTCTATAGCCAAACCACCAAAGTTTAACCCTAATAACTTCTTCTTGTGGAAAAGTCGTATGATACTCTTCTTAGAAGGAGTTGACAGCAGATATCCTACTATCTTACATGAAGGTCCTTTTCTTCCTAGGGTTTGGGACCGGTACAATGCCAAAAAGGCAGATAAGGGAAATGCTGATGAGGACTCTTCTGAGGAAGAAAAAACTCCAGCAAATGGGAGATACATTGTAAAGGATCCCAGTAAATATAATGATGAAGACAGACATCTTATAGCTCTTGATACTAAAGTCAGAGCCATCATTGCCCTTTCTCTGCCTGATGAGGTATACCATTCTCTTGTTAACTTTACTACCGCAAAAGAAATGTGGTCCACTCTGTGTGTTCTCTATGAAGGTACGTCTGAGGTGAAAAAGAGCAGAAAGATTGCTTTTGTAAGAAAGTATGAACTCTTTTCTCATGAAAAAGGTGAATCTCTCTCAGACTACTATAACCGTTTTAACGGTCTTCTCAATAATCTTAAACTTGTGGGTCGCATTTATGATAATGAGGAAGTTTTGTGCAAGTTTATGGACTGTCTTCCTGAGTTTTGGGAAAACATCTGTACTTGTATCAAATCTACCAAGGATATTGACTCTATGCCTCTCACTGCCTTGTATGGCATTCTATTTAACTATGAGCAGACTAAACTGCTTAGGAAGTCTATCACAAAAGACATCAAAGGATCTTCTCTAGCTCTTGTCAGTGATTCTTCCAAAAATAATGTGTGTGTTCCTAGAATCACCTATCTCTCCGATTCTGACTGTGATAGTCAAGAGGACCCTAATGATCCTTCAGAAGCCTACCTTAGTGAGGCTGATGATGAAGGTGAAGAAAATTCCAGTAACCCTCGCTTCTCTTCTGGAAAATCCAAGTTTTCAAGAAAATCCTCTTCTACTTTTTCTAAAACCACTCCATCTGACAAATCAAATGAGGAATGTTACAGGTGTGGGAGGAAGTGACACTTTGCTTCTGAGTGCAGAAGCAAGTCTTCTAATAAATCCAGACTACCTTCCTCTAACCGTACCTCCTCTAGGACTGTCAGAACCAAGTCTGATTCCTTCCAACCTTCTTTTCAAAAGTCAAACACGTCTGTCACCTCAAAGTCTGACCGGGCTGAGAAATACAAGGAAAAATATAAGAGAGAGAAGGAAAGAAATGAAATCTTGCTCAAAAAGGGAAAATTCAAATGACTGAAACCCATGATTGGGCAGATGAACCCACTTCTGAAAGTGACAAAGAAATGGTCAACCTTTGTTTCATGGCTAAAATAGATGATGTTGATGAACAGTGAAGCTCAATCCTTCTTTATGGCCCTTGTGTCTGCTGAGTGCTCAACCTCATCTACCCAGGTACATCCATTTCTCTCTCTCTCTCTCTCTCTCTCATCTCTCTCTTTCGACCTCTCAAACCCACCAAAGAACAAACCTCCCTTATACCACCCTTCCCTTTTCTTCGACCCTCATAACAAGCCGATCTCCCTCATTCTCTCACCTCACCTTCGGCCCTCACCCTCTCTCACTTTCTTCGGCCTCTCTCTCACTCTTCAAAAGTCTATCGGGTCTACAATCTTTGTAGAAAATGCATGAATGAATCTACTCATGTGAAGTTTGATGATCTTAAGTCATCATCTCTTCATGTGACGATGATGAATTAAATTGGTGGATTTCATCATGTGTTGGTGAAGATTCTCAAAACCATATGTTCCTTTTTCTCCTCGGACACAACCCATCAATATGGTGACCTACCCATCTTTTCTTCTCCAATCCTTGATCTTTAGATAATCATCTCTGAAGATCAAGATCCCTCTTATCCCATTCTTTCCTATTTCTCATCATATCACTTCTCGTTCCTCCATCATTCACATCTTCCTCTCAACCTAAATATTCATCACAAATCATCCCACCTTCTTAACCAGACATTCTTTCTTCACATATTATTGTCGATCTTCCATCTCTATTTTCTGAATAAGTCTATGTGAAAGTCTCTGTGAAATAACCACATGGGTTTAAAGATCCTTCACATCCTGACTATGTGATCTCGTAATGATTTTTTTAACTTTGTTTTCCTATGAAAACTCCAATGATATCCTCTTTCTTTAAAAATAAATAAATAAATAAATAAAATCGGTGGGCCGATTGTCTTAAAAAATAATTTTTAATTAAATTTTTTTTTGGCCGTCGTTTTGCAAGTTTAAAAAAAGGTTTAATTTAAAAAAAAATTTGGTAAACAACAATTTTGAAAGTAAAAAAAACAAATTTTATGTTTTTTAAAAGAAGACATGTGTTTCAAAAAAAAAAAATTAAAATTTTGTTTAACTTTTTTCTTTGGTCGGCTACCAATGCTTCTATTAAAAAAAAATTACTCCCATCTATCCCTCTCACCCTTCCCTTTCCTACACTCCTCCCTCCCTTCCCTCTCCATCCTTCCCCTTCCCTCCCTCTCCCCCCTCCCCTTCCTCTCCCCCCTTCCCTTCCTTCACCTTCCCCTTCCCTCCCCTTGTCTTTGGCTCCTTATCTTCCGCCTAAGATTAAAAAAAAAAACATCAAAAAAAAAATTGGCCGAAGTTTAAAACTTTTACAAAAAAAAAAAAAATGTTTTTTTTACTCTCTCCCTATCTTTCGGTCTCTCTCCCTCTCTCTTTCGGTAGTTCTCTCTCTCTACCCGAATCTCTCTCTTTCCCCTTCCTCCGGTCCCTCTCTCTCTTCTCTTCTTTTTCGGCTCCTCTCTCTCCCCTCTCCCTCTTTCGGTCCCTCTCTCTCTCTTCTCTATCCTTCGACTCTCTCTCTCCTCCCTCCCCTCTCCCACCGAACACCCCCTCCCCCTCCCCTCTCCCCACCGAATCCCCCACCCTCCCCTCTCCCCACCGAAACCCCCACCCTCCCCTCTCCCCTCTCCCCACCGAAACCCCCCTCCCCACCGAAACCCCTTCCCCCCTCCCCTCTCCATCTTCCCCTCCCTTCGGCCTCCCTCCCTCACCCCTCTCCCTTCCTTCGGCCTCCCTCTCTCCCCCTCCCTTCGGCCTCCCTCTCTCTCTTACCCTTTCTTTCGGCTTCTCTCTCTCTCTTCCCCCCCCCCCCCCATTTTTTTGAAATTTATTTTTCTTCCCATTTTTTCTAGAATATTTTTTGTCTTTTTCTTTGGTCTTCCCTATCCTATCCTCTTCCCTTTCTTTCTTTTCTTCCATATCTTCTCTTCCCCCATATATCTCATCCTCTTTCTTTACCTACCACTTTCTTCCCCTCCTTTTTTTCTTTCCTGTTAAAAAAAAAAACAAAAAAAGAGCCCAAAAAAAAAACAAAAAAAAACAAAAACAAAACCTACCACTTTCTTCCCCTCCTTTTTTTCTTTCCCGTTAAAAAAAACAAAAAAAAAAAAAATGGGCCACTGAATATATGAGTTCTTCGTGTCTTGTATTTTTTCTTCATGTCATTACCATTGTTTTTCTGTGTGTTGGTGTCATCATCAAATAGGGGGAGAAAAATTGTTGTGTCACAAATTGATTTGGTGATGACTCTCCTACCAACACTTAGAAACTCAAGAAGTTCTCTCTCAACAAGGGGTCTCTATCCACCAATCGAGCTCTCAACCCAGGTATGTTTTCTTTCATAACCTCTCCCGATCTACAATGGGTTGATGCTCTTGACACTCCGGTGTCCAAGGCCCCCTCATCTGTAGTGGCCACCTCTGTCTGTCCCAAGTGAAGCCGACTAGTAAAAAAAAAATCCTCAAAGCTTCCGGCACCTCCACATTTGCTTCGATGACCATACGACCGAAAGAACCTTCGGTTGTTGCCCAGGTCACATATCCCTCTCCAAAGCGGAGGCACTCACCTTCTTCCCCTCCCTCTCCTCTCAAGAGGCTGAGGAAGGTTTCAAGGGCCAAGCCACAAACTCCACCCACCGATTCTCCACAATCGGCAGGTGTTGAAATTTTCCCATCCGGGCCCGGGGACTCTGCTAAACCTAAAGCCACCTCCTTTGTATCCTCACAAAAGGATACAATTGTAAAATCGGGGACCCCTATTATTCCCTCATCAACCTTTTCCTTGGTTGATAAGGATGACTTGGACACCTCCCCAATCCAAGGTGCTTCTTCTCTACCTCATAGCCTATCACCCGGGATTCTCAGTCCTGATGATTCTGCATGATCCAAGGATGAATATGCCTTTCCAGGAGCAGGTTCGGAGGATCCCGAAAACTTTCTGACTTCTTACTTTCCGACACCGTGAATTAGTTGAGGGGGAGTATGAGTTGAGGGGGAGCAACTTACCACTCAAGCTTAAACTCTGTTGTAACTAATTTTGTGATGGACTGTGTGATCAAAACCACCTTACATTAGTTGAGGGGGAGTATGAATTGAGGGGGAGCATCCAACCACTCAAGTTCAAACATTTCCGGCTACTGTCTTCTATATCTTTGTATATATTTATTTGCTTTGTCATTCTTTATTCATTTGTATAGCTATACTTTTTCATTCATTTGTAAATGTCAGATATACCCAAAAAAAAATGGTCTATGTGAAAAGAACCCAAAAAGAGTAAAAATGGGTCAAAATGAATTATTCAGTGTACTCTTAGTTTTATTCTTTAGTATGGATGTCATCCTCAAATAGGGGGAGATTGTTGGGTCATTTGAAGATTTGAAGATGACCTCCCGATCTTCCATTTTATATCATCATACTTAGAATAATTTGAGGTTCTTTTAGCAGTTTGGTTTCTATACAAATGTTCGGTGAAGTCAAAGATCAACCGAAGAAAACAAAGAAGGAGAATATCTCTCAAAGCGGATTGAAGATAGACTCCTCAGCCTAAGGCCAAGTATGCCTACTTGATCAACACCATTGGCCAGGATGGTGTCGATCTCAGTCTTCAGGAGCCGAAGACCTCTCAGTCTTCAGGAGCCGAAGACTTCTTCGGAAGCCGAAGATTTCTCAATCTTCGGAAGCCGAAGACTTCTCAATCTTCGGAAGCCGAAGACTTCTCAATCTTCGGGAGCCGAAGACTTCTTAATCTTCAAGGCCTGAAGGTTTCTCTCTTCACATTGTACTTTTCTGACAAAGTATATTTGTGATATCTTGCATTGACGTGGACCTCATCTGAAGATCAGATAAAGTAAGCTTTGTCTCCTACACCATTTTAAGGAAAGGTCTACACCATCCTGCAGGTCAACACTTCAAGCCAAAACACTTCAAGACAAAAGGTACATCTTGTACCTGGCTGAAAACCTGTGTCCATCCTTTGCTCAACAGGTGTCCCATGCATTTAATGCATGAGGCACTATATATATGGAGGATGCTTAAACATGCAAGATACCCAACAGAACCACTTCTACAACCTTCAAGTTCTCTAAGTGCCTGGCTATTTTCTCTCTACGGAGTTCATTGTTTTCTATGTGTTTTTCAATGTTCTTCATTCTCTTTGTGTAAGATTGTTTGAACAGATTCATCTGTTCTCTTCCGCAACAATCAAAGTTTTCTATGTGTAATTCTTGATTTCAAATCAATAAGAATTAAATTAAGTGAAAAACTGTGTGTATTGTATTCAACCCCCTCTTCTACAATACTTTTCTTGTTTATTTACTGCTATTTGGGACCAACAGATCTCACTAGGCTTTAGCCTAACACTTTTTTCTTAAAATGACATGTATAACATGTCATTCTAGTGGTGGGACTCCTCGGGCTTGAGTGGAGAGTCATCGAATAATAGCAGCGTTTTTGGAGGTTATAGAGGCGTTCATTTGGTATAGTGCTAGTATATTTTTGGAAGTGAAACGGCAACACCCGTTCTTAATCTAGATATATTTGGTCTATATTTGTAGGATGCTGGATTATGATAATGTCAGAATTTGACTTTATTTATACCCTAAACCCGGTGAAATTTGCACGATCCCGAGTAAAATGGTGGTAAAACTAATGGGTTTATGGAGGAAAAGTATAGGTCGAAAAAAGATGAGAAGAAGAAGAGAAACGCAAGATAAAACAGTATGGAATTCCAATTTGAGGAGTCAATCTAAATGCAGGTGAGAATGGTGAAAAATCAAAGGCAAGAAGTGCAAAACAGTGAACCACGCGGCTTAGCACGTGACTTACCTTGACCCCGCGAGTTAGGGAAACGCGGGCGACTTATGCCGCGACCCTAACCCGCGCCACAAGTCGTGACACACTCTGGAACAGTCTTAATCGACTGTTTCTGCTAGGGTTGGGGCGAGGCAATTTTTGGAATCAGAGAGAAGGCGACTGAGGACAAATTTCGGGAGCGGAAGCAAGGGAGAAAGGCAGGAAAAAGGTGTGAGACTTTGGTGGAAATGGATCCTCCATCTATTTATAATTCTTGTGTTGCAAGAATTGAGATCTCAGGGAGTGTTTGTTTATCTTTTGAAGCATTTTTTATTTCAAGAACAATGTATAGATCTACATTCATTTCATTTTTAGTTTTCATTTCTGTTAACCATGTTGGGGGTTGGATAATTGATAGGTGAAGTTTTGTTCTAAACTTGTGATTTGGGTTTGTATTTTTGAATTTTTAAATCAATGAAGCATATGGCACAGATTTGAACGAATTATTTTAGTCTGATCAGCTGATTGAATATCTCTTGATCTTTTTACTGTTTGAGAGAAGTGTATGAAGGTTCGATATGGTTGTTGTATGCCTATGGTGAGAATTGGATAGATATATACCAATTCCACCATATAATTTATTAATCCTGTTTTTACAAGCAACTTAACTTGAATGTTGAGATCAAAAGATGCGAATTCATTTTTAATTGCTAATGTTGTTATAGCTTGAGTAAGTGTAGCAACCATCTTCGTGATTAATTTCATTGAATCTCTTAAACAAAATGTTAAATCCATTAACAGTTTAAAGAAAAATGAACCTAAATTGAATCCAACCCCCAACTTTTCTTATCAGCAGTTAACTTGTTAAAGCTTCAAGGTTTTCTTTTAGTTGTCTTAATTTCATTCTTTTTGCAAAACTCACAACAATCCAACTTTTGTTAGTCTAGTTAATAATTGATATAGTCATTGTGGTACTCAATACCAAGTTCCTTTGGTCCGATACTCGTACTTAAGTACGTATTACTTGATTCGACACCGTACACTTGCGGTCCGATTAAGGAGGGTGTAAACCCGTCTTATCAGGTTCCTTTTCACTTGTTACTTGTAATGTAAATGCCATACTTTTACTTCCCCTTTTTGGGTGATTTGGTTATGTTAGTTTCGTTTAATTCCGTAATTACTCAGGTTAAAACTAACCCCAAATTTTAGGGTGTCACAGACCATGTTTTCCTTCACCATTTTTCGGTGCCCTCTTTTTTATATATGCATTTGAAACCCTAGTTCAAAAACCAATCCCCTTAACCTTCTTAGGTTTCTCCAACCTAAAACAACTCCCTCCCTATTCTCCACCCCATAATGAAGATTACATACTTGCACCTCCTAATACTCGGATTCCTTCACATGAAAATACTGTGACTATGCAACCATCCCCCTTTTACAAATCAATGGAGGTAAGAACAAAGTTTTTTTTTGGGGGGGGGGGGGAGAGCAAAAACCCTCAAATCCATGTTTGGAAGGAATGGTTCACCAAGAAAAATAGGGGGAAGGGGAAGTCATTAGTGGAAAAACAGGGTGACAGGTGTTCCTCGAAGAGGTTGGTTTTAGGGAAGGGGTAGGATTAGTGGTTCTTTTATCATATATGTGGGCAGGTTCAGTTGCAAACTTAACTTCCTTTGTGAACCAAGGGAAAAGAGAGCATCATGTATCCCATACATTCTCGGGATATTTATAACAATCCAAAATTTGGAAAAGAGTAATAAATTTAACTTTTTTATTAAAACACTAAATATTAATTCTAGTTCAATCCCATAGAGGATCTATTAGAGCATAAATGTTGTCATCAAGATCATCTAGATTGAAAGTTAAAGCTCAAGTCAACTCTCTATGCAAAAGTCAAAGTGGAAAGCCAAAGTCTTCTAAAGACAAAGTTTAGTTTGTTTTGTCTTTGTAATCTTGTAGGTATATAAGGTTTTGTTTTCTTGTTAATCCAAGTAACAACAACAGAGAAGCACTTTAACAGAGAGTATCTTAGTGAGAGAAATATTGTGAGAGCATCTTGTAATCGGTTCATATTAAGATTGAAATACATATGACATTTGGATTGATTTCTTGGTATTCATCTTGATTTGCACATTGTTTGGGACTAATAATTGGTATCAGAGCAAGCACAATTCAATAGATTGATCAAAATCTAAGTTTCTGTTGGCCGAAATTCAAGAACTCGCAAACACACTGTCCAGAATCGATTTCATTGATTTTGTTGTATTTTGGATTGCAAATTGATTCCAATGTATTCGTTTTATGTTCTAGAACAAATTGTGTTTGTATTGCATATCCAAATTCACAGTAATTCTGTATGAATTTTGGAATTTTTTTTGTGTTTTTAGAGTTCGAAGTTTGAATAATCTGTGTACAGATCGATTCTTGTAATTTTGTGGTTTTTGTACGAAATCATGAACTAGAAAAATGATCAGAATCATTTCTTGGATCAATCTGCAAATTTTTGTGTCTTAATTCGAAGTTTTGAAGGAATTTTGGCTGAAAAAGTGATCTCAGGTTTGAAAAGCTGAAGAACTCGCTAGATTTGCAGATTTCGCAAGCATCATATCAAGAATTCGCAGGGTGTTTAAGTCCAGATTTCGCAGAACCTTCATACGAAAAGTGAAGATTTCGCATGACCTTTGTGTGGTAAAAATTTCAAGTCCATAATTCGCATAGAGTTTTGTGCGAAAAGTTGAAGAATTCGCATACAGTTGCATACAAAAAGCACAGATTTCGCACGCTTAGTGGTGCGAAAATGTAACACCCGTAAATTTGGGAATTTCCCGAGGTGTTATTTTGGGAGTCCGTTGACTCGTGGGACGTAAAGGTATCGAAATTCAGGCAAGTTTTACTTTGGAATCATCGGGAATCAAATCTGGTTCGAATGACACGAGAAAACCGAAGTTTTGGGACTACCGCGACTTGGCACGCGACTTTGGCTCGCGACACAAGTCGCGTAACTCACTGGATGTGAGTATTCGGGGAAACGGGCGGCTTATGCCGCGACTTAAGGTCGCGGCATAACCCGCGGAGCGCCCTGTTGAGCTAAAAACCCGATTTTCAGCCATTTAACCTCATTTCTCTCAACCCAAACCCTAAATCTTCTTCCCTCTTCTCTCCCAAACCTCAAATGTCGAACCTCTACCTATTTGGAGGGTTTTCCTCCTCAACCCTCATACTCCATCATCACTTAGCTAGTTGAGATCTTGAACCACAAAACCTTCATCTTCATCTTCCTCACCAAGTTCTTAAGGATTTCATCTAACCCTTTCACCATTTGAAGATTTGAAGTTTATGGTTCGTTTTGGTGTTCTACAAGGGTTTTGGTTGGATAGATTCAAGTTGAGGTTTGAGGTAATCATCCATTTTCTTCATTTGTGGAAATTAGGGTTTTGACATAAGTTGAGATCTTTATGTAAATCGTTTGGGGAATGTTTCTATATGATTTGTTGGGAACTGAAGAAAAGATCAAGTATGGTTAATGCTGCTTATGATTAGTGCTGCTTATGAATTGGAGATCTGGATGGAGAGGATGACAGCTGTAAAGAATAAAGATATTCATGGAAGGATTGAAGATAACTATGCAAGATATACTGAAGATATTCTATTTTTTGTAATTATCTTTTTGTTCAGTATATGTATAGATTTGATAGAATAGTTTTAATACAGATTTTAATTCTAAGTTTTTGTTCTAGAGAGAATCAACCTCAAGGCATAGTTCCTAATTCTAGAGAAGTAGAATTCGTCTTGAAAGAGCTTGTTCTTCAAGATTGAGGTTGTGTGTGTAATCTTGTGATTTTAATACAAGTTTGCAAGTTGTTAATCATATATTGTTTGTTTACTGTTACATTGAATATCAAAGTGTTTTTCCGCAACTTCTTTGATATTGTTTCTGAGACTTTATTCTTGTTGAGAATTCGATCCTGACAAGTGGTATCAGAGCCTGTTCTCTCAGAAACATCTATTCATTCATCATGGAAAACTTTGCAGAATCAAACAGTACTCTAGTCTCAAAGGTTCCAATGCTCAGACCCAATGAATTCGATATGTGGAAGATCAAAATCAAGCAGTACATACTCCTCACTGACTATTCTATGTGGGACATCATTGAGAATGACCCTTCTGAAGCAGGAAAGATTGGTGCAGATGGAAAGAGAACTCCACCAAAAACTGATGCTGAAAGAAAGACTAGACAGACAGAGATGAAAGCCTTGAGCACTTTGCTCTTGGCTATCCCCAATGAATATCAACATCAGTTTTGCAACTGCACTGATGCAGAGATGCTCTGGAATGCTCTAGAGAAGAGATTCTCAGGTACCAAAAGTACCAAGAGAAATCAGAAAGCCATTCTGAAGCAACAATATGAGAAGTTTATGTCAACCAAGAATGAGTCCATGACTCAAACTTTTGACAGGTTCAACAAACTTATTGGTGAACTAGCTACAGTGGGAGTACAAATTGATCAAGATGATCTGAACAGAAAGTTTCTAAGGTCCCTGAGTGATGAATGGACCATGTATACTGTGTCTTTCAGACAGAATGATCAACTGGAAGAAAAGGAACTTGATGATCTATATAATGATCTAAGAGTTTTTGAATCTGAGGTAGAGGCTAAGAAGAGGCCTTCTGGGTATGTTCACAATGCTGCACTCCTTTCAGCATCAACTGATTCTACTTCCATCCCTGAATCAGTTAGTACTGCCAATGGAGCACCTCAAGAGAAAGGCACTGAAACTGTATTTGAAGCCTTTCTAGCAAGTCATGGAAACTCTTCTCTCATTAATGATGACTTGGAACAACTCCATGCAGATGATCTTGAAGAGATGGACATTAAATGGCAGATGGCCATGCTCTCTATAAGAGTTAAGAAGTTCATCAAAAGAACTGGAAGGAACAACTTCTCACAAAGAAGAGAAGATGGAGCAGGTTTTGACAAGTCAAAGGTGGAATGCTATAAATGCCATCAGAAGGGACACTTTGCTAGAGAATGCAGAAGTGGAATGCCTCAAAACAATAACCACCAACAAGCTCAATCTGGAAGCTTCAATAATAACAGAAACTCTGCACAAGCCCTTGTCTCTCAACAAGGTATGGGGTTTGATTGGAGTGATCAAGCTGAAGAAGCCATTCAAAACCAAGCTCTAATGTCAGAGGTATCTGATCTCCCAACAGAGGTAACTTCCAATCTATGTTCTCAAAATTGCATTAACACTGTTAAAAGGTATAGGGATCACAATCAGAACATGAGTAATGACCTTAAGAGATTGGAAAAGGACATAAAAGATTATGTGAGGATAGTTGAGAGATTTGAAGAGCAGATTAAGGGTTTTCAAGCCAATGAGCTTCAACACTCCTATGACACAAACTACTGGAAGTGGGAGAAGAATGACTTAGAACTTCAACTGACCAGATCCAAAGAAGAGAGTGAAAAGCTAAGGGTAGAACTAGCTAAAGTCAAGCTAGATGTAGAAAAGTTTTCCAATGCCTCTAAAGCAATGGATTCTTTACTACAATCTCAGATTCATGATAAACTGAGAAGAGGAATAGGGTACAATACCACACCACCACCCTATAACAACAACTACATCCCTCCTAGTTCAGATTTGTTAGAAACAAAGGATAGGAAGGACCTACCTAAGGGAGCCACTGAGATAGATCCCTTAGATGCAGTAGTTGTTAAGGATAAAACTGAGAAAGAAGTTGTCAAGGATAAGGACAACACTGTGAGTGGTGAGATTCCTATAGAAAACCACATAATCACCAATGAGGGATGTGGAAAGCATTGGATCAAGTCCAATGAGATAGAGAAGACTGAGGAAAAGAACAAGAAGGTTCACTATAAGCAGACCACTGTTGTGAACCCTATCCCTTGCAAACAGTGTGCATGCAATAAATCTAAGCCCCAAAAACATGATAAACCAAGGGGAAATCAGAGAAACTGGAACAACCAATGGGCACAAAAACAAGGCATTGATCTGAGTAAAATAAATAGACCAAAGCCTTGTTTCATATGTGGAAAGTTAAACCATTTGGCTAAGCATTGTTTCTTTAACCCTATTAACCAACAGATGAACTTTCAAAGATTTGTGCAAAAACCTGTTGGTTATAGGAAGGCTGGAAAGAAACACGTGGTGAAGAAATCTGTTGAAAACAAAAGCCCCATGAAGAAAAAGGTTTTGAAGGAAAGTATTAAAATGTGGGTGCCTAGAAGCACTAAAACTGTTAGTACTGCTGACAAAGATAGTGCTGCTAGAAGCATTACTGCTGCTACCAGTGTTAGTACTGCTGAAAATTTTAATGCTGCTAATACTGTTAGTACCTCTTCAAAGATGAATACTGCTAACACAGTTACTGCTGCTAACACAGTTACTACTTCTAATAAGGTTAGTACTGCTAAGCATGCAAGTGCTGCTAATGCAGTTAGTACTTCTAAAACCAGTACTGCTTCTAGCAAATGTGTTTCCAAGCCTATCATTGTGACAAAGTACTCCAGAAATGAGGAGTCAAAGTTCAAAAATCTTGTCAAGAAAGAATGCAAGTATTTTGATGAGGAAGGGGTACCCAAGACCACCTTGGCTTGGGTTCCTAATTCATACTAACTGATTTATCTTATGTGCAGGGCAACCAACAGCTCAAGGGAAAGAGCATTTGGCATGTTGATAGTGGTGGCTCTAGGCACATGACAGGCAACATGTCATGGCTTCAGGATTTCAAGCATATCAATGGAGGACATGTTGCTTTTGGAGATAATCTTACTGGTGGTAAAATAAGTGGCAAAGGTAATGTTACAAAAGGTAAGATGACATTTGAGGATGTCTACTATGTTGATCAATTGAAGTACAACCTGTTAAGTGTATCATAGGTTTGTGATAAACAACATAGCATATTATTTACAAACACAGAGTGTATGATCCTTGCTCCAGGGTTCAAGGTAGTTGATGAAAGCATGATACTACTTAGAACTCCAAGAAAGGACAATGTTTATTGTCTAGATATGGACAATGTTGAAAGTGATTCATCCATGAACTGTCTTGTTTCAAAAGCTTCTGTGGATGAATCCTCTCTTTGGCACAGAAGGATGTGTCACATGAATTTCAAGACTATGAACAAACTTGTTAAAAACAACCTTGTAAGAGGTTTACCATCAAAAGTCTTTTCATGTGATGATCATTGTGTTGCTTGTCTTAAAGGCAAACAGCACAAAACTTCTCATAAGACCAAAGAGTTAAATACAATTTCTTCTTGTCTCCAGTTATTGCATATGGATCTGTTTGGTCCTACAAATGTTATGAGTATAGGCAAGAAATCTTACTGCTTGGTTATTGTTGATGATTATTCCAGATTTACTTGGGTATATTTTCTAAGGACTAAGGATGAGACAAGTGGACTGATCAAATCCTTTATCCTAAGAATTGAAAACCAAACTAATCAAAAAGTAAAAGTCATTAGATCAGATAATGGGACTGAATTTAAAAATCTTGATCTAAACACCTTTTGTGAAGAGAAAGGCATTGAGAGATATAGTGCCCCTAGGACTCCTCAACAGAATGGAGTTGCTGAGAGGAGAAATAAGACACTAATAGAGGTTGCTAGATCTCTATTGGCTGATTCAAAACTGCCAATTACCTTCTGGGCTAAAGCAGTTAATACTGCCTGTTATGTCCAAAACAGAGTTCTAGTGGTCAAGCCAAAGAACAAGACCCCATATGAGCTTTTAAATAAAAGAAAACCCTTTATTGGATTTTTCAAACCTTTTGGGTGTCCTTGTACTATTCTCAATACCAAATCTCACTTAGGTAAGTTTGATAGCAAAGCAGATGATGGATTTCTTGTTGGTTACTCATCTCAGAGTAAGGCTTACAGAGTTTTTAACTCTTCTTCCAGAATAATTGAAGAAAGTGACAATGTCAAATGCAATGAGAACACACCAAATCCTATTGGGTTTGGTCCTCAGTGGCTATTTGACATTGATTCACTAACTAACTCTTTTGGTTTCAGTAGTGATGATCATGCAGGTTCAGGGAGTGGAGGATCAGGAACTACCCAAGTCAAAGACAGTTTATCTCAATCTGTGATCTTTCCCATACCCACAGTGGATCCTGTTGAAGACTGTGAAAAGGAACCATCTACTGGACCAAGTCAGAGTGAAGAAGAAAGTAGAGATGAGGAGACTCAAGACAATAAAGAATCAGAAGTAGCTGCTGAAAACACCTCAGTTGAGTTGAATGACTCCAATCTAGAGGTGGGACTTAATGAAGAACCTAATCATCACACCAGAATTCAAAAGAATCATCCTCCACAACTGGTAATAGGAGATATATCCTCTCCTATGATGACTAGAAATCAAAGCAGGCTGCAAGAAATGCAAGATCAACAGCATACAGTGCTTTCTTGTTTTTTATCCCAGCTTGAGCCTAAGAAGGCACATGATGCTATGAAAGAGTCCAGTTGGATAGAAGCAATGCAAGAAGAGCTACTGCAATTCAAGCTGCAAGATGTTTGGGATCTGGTAGACCTTCCTAAAGGCCAAAGAGCAATAGGAACAAAATGGGTCTTCAGGAATAAGAGAGATGAAAGAGGTATAGTGATAAGGAATAAAGCAAGGCTGGTGGCTCAAGGGTATACACAAGAAGAGGGCATAGACTATGATGAAGTATTTGCAGCTGTGGCCAGGATAGAAGCAATTAGATTATTCCTGGCTTATGCTTCTTATATGAAATTCAAAGTCTATCAAATGGATGTGAAAAGTATATTTCTTTATGGCTCAATTGAAGAAGAAGTATATGTCTGTCAACCACCAGGGTTTGAAAACCCAAGCTATCCAGACAGGGTATACAAATTGAAGAAAGCACTTTATGGACTGCACCAAGCTCCAAGAGCATGGTATGACACTCTGTCATCCTATCTCTTGGAAAATGGCTTTGAAAGAGGAGTCATTGATAAGACTTTATTCATCAAGAGAAAGAAGAAGGATATCTTGCTGGTCCAAATCTATGTTGATGATATCATCTTTGGATCTACAAGAGACAACATGTGCAAGGAGTTTGAGGAACTAATGCATCAAAGGTTCAAAATGAGTTCCATGGGGGAACTTACTTTTTTCCTTGGACTCCAAGTTCAACAGAAGTCAGATGGAATCTTTACCTGTCAGTCCAAGTATGTGCAGGACATTCTAACCAAGTTTGGTTTCTCAGATTCAAAACCTGCCAGCACACCTATGGAGACACACAAGCAGATAACAGCAGATCTTGAGGGGGAGGATATGGATGTTCATCACTATAGATCCATGATTGGCTCTCTCATGTATCTTACAGCATCTAGGCCAGATATAATGTTTCCAGTCTGTGTATGTGCAAGATTCCAAGTTAGGCCAAAGAAATCTCACTATCAAGCTGTTAAGAGGATATTCAGATATCTCAAAGGGCAACCCAGATTGGGACTTTGGTATCCTCATGACTCATCCTTTGACCTACTTGCATACTCAGATAGTGATCTAGGTGGAGCAAACTTGGACATAAAATCTACTTCTGGAGGATGTCAGTTTTTGGGTGCAAGACTAGTGTCATGGCAGTGCAAGAAACAAACCACAGTGTCCACATCTACAACAGAGGCAGAGTACATAGCAGCTGCAAGTTGTTGTTCTCAAGTCTTATGGATTCAGAATCAAATGTTGGACTATGGGGTAACCTTTTTACACACTCCAATTTTTATTGATAATAGCAGTGCTATTAGCATTGTGAATAATCCTGTCAAGCACTCAAAGACAAAGCACATTGAGATCAGGTATCACTTCATAAGAGACTGTAATGAAAAGAAACTTATTCAAGTTGTAAAGGTTCATACTGACAACCAGTTTGCTGATCTTTTCACCAAAGCCTTTGATGTGGGTAGATTCACTTTCTTGGTAACAAGTGTGGGAATGATCAACTCTGAATAAGCTCCTTCTCAAAAAGTGGTTCAATACCTGTATATTGTTTATTCTTGGTGGTCCTAATCTTCTTTTTCAGGGAATACATAGCAGTACTCAGTTCATCACAAGCTTAAAAGAGTAAGCATTGTTAATACTGCCAGTGCATTGTTAATACTGCCAGTGCATTCTTAATACTGCCAGTGCACAGTTAATACTGCTAGTAGTTAATACTGCTCTCAGTTAATACTGCTTTCAGTTAATAATGCTCTCAGTTAATACTGCTAGTAGTTAATACTGCTTTCCGTTAATACTGCTAGTGGTTAATACTGCTTTCAGTTAATACTGCTAGTGGTTAATACTACTCTCAGTTAATACTGTTTTCAGTTAATACTGCTAGTGGTTAATACTGCTCTCAGTTAATACTGCTTGTCGTTAATACTGCTCTTGGTTACTACTGCTTATATCCCGAATACTATAAATACCCTTTGCCCGCCTAAAAGTTCATAACGACTCTTTCATACTG
The DNA here is from genome assembly GCA_954870635.1 of Arctium minus. Taxonomy (NCBI): domain Eukaryota; kingdom Viridiplantae; phylum Streptophyta; class Magnoliopsida; order Asterales; family Asteraceae; genus Arctium; species Arctium minus. Next base: position 115,400,426 of record OX941084.1, on the reverse strand, counting down.
TTCACTTGCGCTCTAAACCCTTTCTCTCTCAAGTTCAAAGTTTTCAGGCAAGAAACTTCAAGATCAATGGCATCAATGGCATTCATAGACGAGCACAATGAAATCGCGATGCTACAGAAGCCCAAACAGGCCGCTGGTCTCCACCAGATTGTGGATTTCTTCAAGGCAAGCCATATTGCCCATGCTCTCACTATATCTCCTACCATCTTCATAGAGCATCAGAGGCAATTCTGGGCAAATGCCACCATTGTTACTGAGAATGGTGTGCAAATGATCAAAACAAGGGTGTGTGACAAACCCTTAACAGTTACTGAAGAGGTACTTCGCATCAGTCTACGTCTAGACGATGCCTCTGGTATAACTTCTATCTCTAATGATGAACTGTTTTCTACTCTTACAAGAATGGGGTATGGAGGCCCATTGGGTGTGTTCAAGTTCTCAAAAGCCAAATTTTCACCCCAATGGCGTTTCTTTGTCCATACTCTTATGCACTGTATCTCTAAAAAGACTACTGGATGGAGTGAGTTCAGTAGCACCATTGCTTATGCTTTGGTATGCTTAGCCACTGCCAGAAAGTATAATTTTTCCCAAATGATTTTTAATGATCTTGTCTCAAACCTGGGAAGTAAAAAGAGTTTTTATATGTACCCCAGGTTTGTCCAAGAAGTTATTACCCATGAATTGACGGATATACCTCATTTTGATGGGGTATATGTACCAAAAATTCCCAAAGGTAAGGTCTTTTCAAATATGAAAAGATCCCCTCTAGACTCGGAAGGAGTTGACACCCCATTGTTCTCTACAATGATGGTGGTGTCCCAAACTGATGAAGGTATGGCAGCAGGGTCAAGGCCCCCATTAGACCAACCCACTGCTAGCCAATCCCAACCTTCCCACCCAAATCAATTCCCCAGTCTCTTATTGATAAACCAACTTCACCAATCACCCAAACATACAAAAGGAAACAGGTAAAGAAGGCTCCTTCCCTTCTTGTACCATCAACCCCTAAGCCTTTAAGACCTCTAAGGGAGGATTCTCACTTAGAGAATATCTACAAGGGTGTCTCCCAACCCAAAGGAGGTGCTCTCTGAGGAGGAGGAAGAGCATATGGGTGAGAAGGCTGCCACTACTCCTGCTAGCTCAGAGGAGGTCAGTGGTAACATACATAAGACCTTCCCCATGGCAACTTTGAATGAGAAATCATTCAAAGGTCCCCGGTGCCAAGAAACCAAGGGGGTGGATAGTACTTCTTCTAGGCAGAAGACTTCCACTACAAAAAATCCTATGATCTATCAAAAGAGGGTAACACTTATGGAGAAGGTGAGGACAGATATACCTACTATGAATTGATGGAGACAATGGGTAACATCAACCTGGATGTTATTAAACAAGGCAAAGAGATAGAAGAAATGAAATTGGTAATCTTGTCCCAACAAGTACAGATTGCCAAATTAAAGAAAATGGTGACAAGGTTGGTGCACAAGAAGAGGAGAAAGCAGTTTGTTTTGAAGAAGAAGTCAACTAATAAAGTAGCATCGCGATTTCATTGTGCTCGTCTATGAATGCCATTGATGCCATTGATCTTGAAGTTTCTTGCCTGAAAACTTTGAACTTGAGAGAGAAAGGGTTTAGAGCACAAGTGAACAGTATGCAAAGAGTCGTTATGAACTTTTAGGCGGGCAAAGGGTATTTATAGTATTCGGGATATAAGCAGTAGTAACCAAGAGCAGTATTAACGACAAGCAGTATTAACTGAGAGCAGTATTAACCACTAGCAGTATTAACTGAAAGCAGTATTAACTGAGAGCAGTATTAACCACTAGCAGTATTAACGGAAAGCAGAATTAACCACTAGCAGTATTAACTACTAGCAGTATTAACTACTAGCAGTATTAACTGAGAGCAGTATTAATTGAAAGCAGTATTAACTGAGAGCAGTATTAACTACTAGCAGTATTAACTGAAAGCAGTATTAACTGAGAGCAGTATTAACTACTAGCAGTATTAACCGTGCACTGGCAGTATTAAAAATGCACTGGCAGTATTAACAATGCTTACTCTTTTAAGCTTGTGATGAACTGAGTACTGCTATGTATTCCCTGAAAAAGAAGATTAGGACCACCAAGAATAAACAATATACAGGTATTGAACCACTTTTTGAGAAGGAGCTTATTCAGAGTTGATCATTCCCACACTTGTTACCAAGAAAGTGAATCTACCCACATCAAAGGCTTTGGTGAAAAGATCAGCAAACTGGTTGTCAGTATGAACCTTTATAACTTGAATAAGTTTCTTTTCATTACAGTCTCTTATGAAGTGATACCTGATCTCAATGTGCTTTGTCTTTGAGTGCTTGACAGGATTATTCACAATGCTAATAGCACTGCTATTATCAATAAAAATTGGAGTGTGTAGAAAGGTTACCCCATAGTCCAACATTTGATTCTGAATCCATAAGACTTGAGAACAGCAACTTGCAGCTGCTATGTACTCTGCCTCTGTTGTAGATGTGGACACTGTGGTTTGTTTCTTGCACTGCCATGACACTAGTCTTGCACCCAAAAACTGACATCCTCCAGAAGTAGATTTTATGTCCAAGTTTGCTCCACCTAGATCACTATCTGAGTATGCAAGTAGGTCAAAGGATGAGTCATGAGGATACCAAAGTCCCAATCTGGGTTGCCCTTTGAGATATCTGAATATCCTCTTAACAGATTGATAGTGAGATTGCTTTGGCCTAACTTGGAATCTTGCACATACACATACTGGAAACATTATATCTGGCCTAGATGCTGTAAGATACATGAGAGAGCCAATCATGGATCTATAGTGATGAACATCCATATCCTCCCCCTCAAGATCTGCTGTTATCTGCTTGTGTGTCTCCATAGGTGTGCTGGCAGGTTTTGAATCTGAGAAACCAAACTTGGTTAGAATGTCCTGCACATACTTGGACTGATAGATAAAGATTCCATCTGACTTCTGTTGAACTTGGAGTCCAAGGAAAAAAGTAAGTTCCCCCATGGAACTCATTTTGAACCTTTGATGCATTAGTTCCTCAAACTCCTTGCACATGTTGTCTCTTGTAGATCCAAAGATGATATCATCAACATAGATTTGGACCAACAAGATATCCTTCTTCTTTCTCTTGATGAATAAAGTCTTATCAATGACTCCTCTTTCAAAGCCATTTTCCAAGAGATAGGATGACAGAGTGTCATACCATGCTCTTGGAGCTTGGTGCAGTCCATAAAGTGCTTTCTTCAATTTGTATACCCTGTCTGGATAGCTTGGGTTTTCAAACCCTGGTGGTTGACAGAATATACTTCTTCTTCAATTGAGCCATAAAGAAATGCACTTTTCACATCCATTTGATAGACTTTGAATTTCATATAAGAAGCATAAGCCAGGAATAATCTAATTGCTTCTATCCTGGCCACAGGTGCAAATACTTCATCATAGTCTATGCCCTCTTCTTGTGTATACCCTTGAGCCACCAGCCTTGCTTTATTCCTTATCACTATACCTCTTTCATCTCTCTTATTCCTGAAGACCCATTTTGTTCCTATTGCTCTTTGGCCTTTAGGAAGGTCTACCAGATCCCAAACATCTTGCAGCTTGAATTGCAGTAGCTCTTCTTGCATTGCTTCTATCCAACTGGACTCTTTCATAGCATCATGTGCCTTCTTAGGCTCAAGCTGGGATAAAAAACAAGAAAGCACTGTATGCTGTTGATCTTGCATTTCTTGCAGCCTGCTTTGATTTCTAGTCATCATAGGAGAGGATATATCTCCTATTACCAGTTGTGGAGGATGATTCTTTTGAATTCTGGTGTGATGATTAGGTTCTTCATTAAGTCCCACCTCTAGATTGGAGTCATTCAACTCAACTGAGGTGTTTTCAGCAGCTACTTCTGATTCTTTATTGTCTTGAGTCTCCTCATCTCTACTTTCTTCTTCACTCTGACTTGGTCCAGTAGATGGTTCCTTTTCACAGTCTTCAACAGGATCCACTGTGGGTATGGGAAAGATCACAGATTGAGATAAACTGTCTTTGACTTGGGTAGTTCCTGATCCTCCACTCCCTGAACCTGCATGATCATCACTACTGAAACCAAAAGAGTTAGTTAGTGAATCAATGTTAAATAGCCACTGAGGACCAGACCCAATAGGATTTGGTGTGTTCTCATTGCATTTGACATTGTCACTTTCTTCAATTATTCTGGAAGAAGAGTTAAAAACTCTGTAAGCCTTACTCTGAGATGAGTAACCAACAAGAAATCCATCATCTGCTTTGCTATCAAACTTACCTAAGTGAGATTTGGTATTGAGAATAGTACAAGGACACCCAAAAGGTTTGAAAAATCCAATAAAGGGTTTTCTTTTATTTAAAAGCTCATATGGGGTCTTGTTCTTTGGCTTGACCACTAGAACTCTGTTTTGGACATAACAGGCAGTATTAACTGCTTTAGCCCAGAAGGTAATTGGCAGTTTTGAATAAGCCAATAGAGATCTAGCAGCCTCTATTAGTGTCATATTTCTCCTCTCAGCAACTCCATTCTGTTGAGGAGTCCTAGGGGCACTATATTGTCTCTCAATGTCTTTCTCTTCACAAAAGGTGTTTAAATCAAGATTTTTAAATTCAGTCACATTATCTGATCTAATGACTTTTACTTTGTGATTAGTTTGGTTTTCAATTCTTAGGATAAAGGATTTGATCAGTCCACTTGTCTCATCCTTAGTCCTTAGAAAATATACCCAAGTAAATCTGGAATAATCATCAACAATAACCAAGCAGTAAGATTTCTTGCCTATACTCATAACATTTGTAGGACCAAACAGATCCATATGCAATAACTGGAGACAAGAATAAATTGTATTTAACTATTTGGTCTTATGAGAAGTTTTGTGCTGTTTGCCTTTAAGACAAGCAACACAATGATCATCACATGAAAAGACTTTTGATGGTAAACCTCTTACAAGGTTGTTTTTAACAAGTTTGTTCATAGTCTTGAAATTCATGTGACACATCCTTCTGTGCCAAAGAGAGGATTCATCCACAGAAGCTTTTGAAACAAGACAGTTCATGGATGAATCACTTTCAACATTGTCCATATCTAGACAATAAACTTTGTCCTTTCTTGGAGTTCTAAGTAGTATCATGCTTTCATCAACTACCTTGAACCCTGGAGCAAGGATCATACACTCTGTGTTTGTAAATAATATGCTATGTTGTTTGTCACAAACCTGTGATACACTTAACAGGTTGTACTTCAATTGATCAACATAGTAGACATCCTCAAATGTCATCTTACCTTTTATAACATTACCTTTGCCACTTATTTTACCACCAGTAAGATTATCTCCAAAAGCAACATGTCCTCCATTGATATGCTTGAAATCCTGAAGGCATGATATGTTGTTTATGGTTGGAAATATATGGATCTAGGTTTCAGGAGTTTCTGGCTTGAGGATTCATGAGTTCTTCAAAGGAGCTCAAGTGGGGTGAAATCTAGATTTAGCCTAAATCTAGCAAGGTGAGTTCAAGTTGATTTGTGAAAACGGTGTACATGCCAAAATGTTTATTTTAAAGTGTTTTACATGAAATGGTTAACTGCTGATAAGTTGAGTACTTGGTTATATCCGTCTTTAGAAACTCATGAATCATGCATTTTTGGTGATTTCGGGCTTGTTGACAAATAAAGCATTTTGATATGTTTCTTTGACGTACATTATATAAATGGAGTCCATTTGATGTAAATGTCAATTACATGATTTTGTACTTACGTCTATTTGGAAAATGTTCATGACTGTGTCGCGAGGTATTTTGAGAAATAAGAGTAAAGAGTTTATTTGGGAAATGGTTCGCCGCAATCAATGTTGAGTTTGTGTTATTTTTACACTTTTGGGACTGTTGTGTCTTTGTCAGTCGGCTAAACGTGTTTTTATGTACAAAGGCTTTCGTTGGAAATTTATGTAAGGCGTTGGGCCTTTGTCGGGGGTTTTTGATTTAAACGAGTCGTGTGGACGTTTGTCCGGAGTCATAACCAGCGAGGGTTTTGACTAAGATGACGATTAATTTCGTATCGTTGGTGAGTTACATGTTTTGGGTGTGTGGTCATCCAATTGGAGTCATGTAACGTTAGACAGTGTTGTAATGGATCCATAGGCACGTAAGTTCTGTCGGTCTTGTAAGGCCGGAGGTTTTGGGTTACTTTTAATGACCGCTCGGGTTTGCTACCGAGTAGGCAATAAGCGGCACGAGCCTTTGAGGTGTAACTCGTCTAGGTTGGATAGGCACCCGCGCCCGTAAGTCCTTGGGGTGGAACTCGACGGAGTAGGGCTAGAGGCAGTAATACGGATTGAGGTTGTGATGTCTGGTATGGCATGGGAACTAAGTCCGGGGTTCGTGGTGAAATCTAACAACATCAAGGGTGGCCCCATTCACGTGTTCTCGCCACCCAAGATGGAAATGTTTAGAGGACATGTAAGGAAGTCGCGTGAACGGCCTACTTACGTGTTCTCTATTCTCGGTGTTTACGGATCTCCTCATCGTTGATTCGTGGTATTTTATTTGGGTAATGTGGTATTTTTACCAAAAGGAGTTTTTAAGTGGTTGACGGCAAACGATTGGTTTTAATATTGGGTTCTTCCCACGTATACTGAGGTTCACATGGACCGCGTCATTTCCATGTGTCGGTATTCATTCTCGTCCATTTTATGGTCGTGTGAGTTTTGGGTTTAAAGCCGTGTTCCGGACGATGTTTAATTATATAGATCTTCATCTATGATTTATGGGTTGTGTGTCACGTTTCACCCGTGTTGGGTATTTCAAGTTATAAAGTGTTAACCGTGTTTTATAAAATTGGGAGTCCGCTCTCTATTTTACTTTTTAGCAAGTTCCGGTTTACTTTACATAATTGCGTCTCATATTGAGATCCTCGTCTTTAAAGCAGTTTGGTTTGGTTAACAGTTAACTCGGTGCCTCTTTCGTACAAAGTGCATCGTTATTGGTAAACGATTCGTTTTCATAAGTGAAGCATATCATTCTGAAAGATTATGATTTTATTCGCATCCTTCCTTTCTAAATGATTTACTTATATATGTTGAAAACTCTTGAGCTCACTAGGCGTTAAGCCTAACCCTTTTATTTTCGGCATGTGCATCAGGTTCCAGTTGGGAGTTGAGTTCTAGCAGTTCTATGAAGCGTAGAGCCTTAGCTAGACACTAAAGTAAGTAATTGGAGAAGTCTTCCGCAAGTTGGAGATAGCGACTATTGTTGGGTTTTGGTAGCACCCGTCCTTTTATAGTTTGTATGTAAAGATTGAATGTCTGTGTATTGAAGTTGAATCTAATTTGCGGTTGTAGATGATTCAATTATTGATGTATTTAGAAAATTTTAAATAAGTTGCTATTTCCATATTTGAGGGTGTTATAAGTTGGTATCAGAGCTTAAGTTTGAGAGAATTAGGTATTGATTGTAGGATGCCTAGACTCAAACTAGCGTTTTTATAAGCGATTGTAAGTGAAGTTGCACATTAGGAACCTTAAGATAAGATATGATGGAGTTGATCGAGTCACTAGAAACGGGAAACTTGTCGAGGGTTGCAAGGATGAGCATGTGCGGTACGTTCATAATGGCACCTGGCCAGTGTTATGGTGAACCTACATATTACATGTGTATACTTGAACTACCTTGGTACGATTACCGTTGGGGTAGTGAGAAGGTTTCTAAGTGAGTAATCTAAGGAAACGTTGATGTCTATAGCAATGTCACGTTTAAGTGATAGTTAAGTGCGTTGAATGCATTAAGTTGATCGTCTTGAGTAAGAATAATTGGTTGGAGTAGAACCTTGAGCTTATGGAATTGACGTCATACGAGGAGAGATTGTAAGGTGAACCGATGAAATATCCGAGTGTTGCTTTAAGAGGTGGAGTATACAGATGGCAATGGTAGAAAATTGAGATTTTGCCCTAAGATGCTTGATACACTCGGATGACAATAGTATGTCGGGTTTGTTTTGGGAAGTGTAGTCCTATGATGCCAAGTGCTGATCAGACTCATGCACTATATTTATTTCCGAAATAAATTTGCATAAATTGTTTCTTATGTTCGTAAAACTAAATGTGGTTTATATTATAATGTTTTGATAGAGCATTAGACACGCACCAGATTTGAAACTGTGAGCTTAAGCATTCATGAAAATGTTTTGTTGCACGTAATTGCGAATTATTATCAAAAATCTCTTTATTCACGTCTCATGTTTAACGCTATTTACGGATATTGTAATATCCATGTTTTAATGTCATTTGAGTATTGGGCAAGTAGCTATGAGATTTTAACCTAGGCATTGGATCTCCTCCACATATGTCAATGGTTTTAAAGGAAAAGTTATCCCCACGCGTTGAGTCGGAATTTCTTGAGAATTTCAGTTTGTGTGAGTTTTGTTGAAATTTCATGGAGTATTGTTTTATACGATGTCCTTTTATGCGTGAGTTTTAATTTTGCTTCTTTTAAGATTGCGAGTTATTTCGCGTTGTGTCCCGTGTAAATTTTGTAAAGCGCTATTTTACCTTTCATTTCAGTGAAAGGAGGAAACTCCTAAAGTTTAATATTTTAAACGTGTTGTCGTTTTACGCTTTTGCCGAGTAATGGAAGTTTGACGCCGATTGGTTTTCACGTTAGTAAGTCTTACGAAAATTCGGTTGGGTTTAGGGTGCCTCGTCTTACGTCATTTTGCGTTGCGTAAAATAATTTTGAGAACATGTGCTTATGCATCATGGTGTGCGTTAAATGTTGAATTTCATACAAATGTCATTCGTTGCATACTATTTGCATTTGGGTTTAATTATAACGTTGGTATGAGTAAATATATAAAAGATTTACATCTTTTCAAACAGGACTTTTGTTCTGTTCATATTTCAATCAATTACTTTTACCGTTAGAAATTTCCGCAATGCATTTATTGAGTTAGCAATGTTTATGTCGTTGCAGTTACTTTTTAGTCAAAGGTGTTTATCTGTACGATCTGAAGCTTTAAACTCGATTTGAAACTTGTTTAATTCCATCATTTCTACCTGGCTTTGGGGGAATAAACTGTTGCATATGGGGTTGTTGATACTTTTGTGCTACAACGCCTTTTGGTTAAAGAGTAGGAATTTTTAAGTTAAGATTTTGGAATTCTCTTTTGTAGCGGTACAAACTTTTATTGCGCACGTCGATGCACAGGGATTTATTTTCATGATTGATAATGTAAATTTTGCTACACACGTTCGTTACCGTTTTATTTACGTAAGTATTGATCAAATGAGTGGGAAATGGTTTTGTATGCGTGGTGTTGGTAACCAGTTTTGAAACCTATCGAGTGAACGGTAGTGTATTTTACCGCGCATTTAATGGTTATATAAAGCTTAGCATGTGAAAGTTTTATAAAAGTTGAATTGGCATAGTAATTGAAAAACCTTGAACTCATTAGAGCTATAGATTTGAACCCCTGTCGTGTGAGGAATGGTAATTAGGGACTAAGGGAGTCCTTGGGTTTTGAATCGTCGGATGATCCGACTGGTGGTCAGTCTTGGATTTTGGGTTTCGTTTTTGAATCTGTGCGCAGTGGTTTTAATGGAAGTAGTGTAATTAAGTTCCCAGTGATTTAAGAGTTGATTTTGGTACTTCGGTAATCATGCGGGATAAGGTCTTAAGTAATTATCTGCGTTTAACTTGGGTTCGTGTTGGTGGATTGCTTGCCGGTGTAACATCATGGTTTATGTTGCTGGCTTACTGTCTTAGTGGGTTTGGCGATTAAAGGAAATTTTGGTCATCTGTCTGTCGGAAATGTAAGATTTGGAATCTTAGTTTTCTGTTAGGCGTCAACCTTAGTGCGACAATTCGTCTGGAATGGAATTTTGGGCGGAATGTCCATATTTTCGAGGTCACCGCTAGGTCCTAGGCGTCAACTTGTTTCCTTGAGGTCAATGGATCTTGGAATGTTCGGGATGTATCCCGGCTGGATGATGGAAATTATTGACCTTTCGGAAATGGTTAGTGAAAGGAGTTGGGTATTGAGGATTGAGTATCGATGTACCCAAACATTCTTGGGGTGATAAGGATGTTACTTTAAGAATGTTGTGAGATTGGTGTTGGATCGGAGTTGAGTGATAGCCGAATTTGGGTTAGCCAGTTACCTAAAGGACGCATTGGTGCGCCTTGGAAGGACATCTTCATCAATATTAGGAGTGGATCTGTAGGAATCTGAGGATTCATGGGATTTGGGATAATCGACTATCTGTAGAGCGTAATGGTATGTTTCTGGTGGAAACACAATGCTTGGGTCTATAGAAGTGTGGGAGCACTTGCAGACATTGTGTCCGGGTCAGCTTTGAGGAACGGATTTAAAGGTTGCAATGGTTCAGACCAAACTAGTCGTTAGGAAATTTCGTCAAAGGACAATAACTCTTTAGTGATGATGATTTTGGAGACATTTGGTGGGAATGTCGAGGTGGACTTTAAGTACAAATGAATTTTGAGGAGACTTTGATACGTCGTAATCAGAAGTATCTAAGGGAATAGTTCGGATTGGGGTATTCTTGATGGAAATGACTAGATAAGGTCGTAAGTTGCTTTCAGGGTATTATGAGAACTCTAAGGTTGGGAGACGAACGTAACCTTGTGGGTAAAAGGTTACTTTGGGAAGTTAAGTGTTCGCTCGATTATTGGTATAACGTGCCCAAGAGGGGCAGTTGTTGGGAGTACCAGTGTAAGAGTTGTGATAGTGGTGCGGGCCATTGTGTTAAGATAAATCTTCCTGCGGGTAAGATCTTTTGGGAATGTGGATTTCGAGGACGAAATCATTCCAAGGTTGGGAGGATTGTAACACCCGTAAATTTGGGAATTTCCCGAGGTGTTATTTTGGGAGTCGGTTGACTCGTGGGACGTAAAGGTATCGAAATTCAGGCAAGTTTTACTTTGGAATCATCGGGAATCAAATCTGGTTCGAATGACACGAGAAAACCGAAGTTTTGGGACTACCGCGACTTGGCACGCGACTTTGGCTCGCGGCACAAGTCGCGTAACTCACTGGATGTAAGTATTCGGGGAAACGGGCGGCTTATGCCGCGACTTAACCCGCTTCATTTAACCCGCAGAGCGCCCTGTTAAGCTAAAAACCCGATTTTCAGCCATTTAACCTCATTTCTCTCAACCCAAACCCTAAATCTTCTTCCCTCTTCTCTCCCAAACCTCAAATGTCGAACCTCTACCTATTTGGAGGGTTTTCCTCCTCAACCCTCATACTTCATCATCACTTAGCTAGTTGAGATCTTGAACCACAAAACCTTCATCTTCATCTTCCTCACCAAGTTCTTAAGGATTTCATCTAACCCTTTCACCATTTGAAGATTTGAAGTTTATGGTTCGTTTTGGTGTTCTACAAGGGTTTTGGTTGGATAGATTCAAGTTGAGGTTTGAGGTAATCATCCATTTTCTTCATTTGTGGAAATTAGGGTTTTGACAAAAGTTGAGATCTTTATGTAAATCGTTTGGGGAATATTTCTATATGATTGTTTATGGTTGGAAATGTATGGATCTAGGTTTCAGGAGTTTCTGGCTTGAGGATTCATGAGTTCTTCAAAGGAGCTCAAGTGGGGTGAAATCTAGATTTAGCCTAAATCTACCAAGGTGAGTTCAAGTTGATTTGTGAAAATGGTGTACATGCCAAAATGTTTATTTTAAAGTGTTTTACATGAAATGGTTAACTGCTGATAAGTTGAGTATTTGGTTATATCCGTCTTTAGAAACTCATGAATCATGCATTTTTGGTGATTTCGGGCTTGTTGACAAATAAAGCATTTTGATATGTTTCTTTGACGTACATTATATAAATGGAGTCCATTTGATGTAAATGTCATTTACATGATTTTGTACTTACGTCTATTTGGAAAATGTGCATGACTGTGTCGCGAGGTATTTTGGGAAATAAGAGTAAAGAGTTTATTTGGGAAATGGTTCGCCGCAATCAATGTTGAGTTTGTGTTATTTTTACACTTTTGGGACCATTGTGTCTTTGTCAGTAGGCTAAACGTGTTTTTATGTACAAAGGCTTTCGTTGGAAATTTATGTAAGGCGTTGGGCCTTTGGCGGGGGTTTTTGATTTAAACGAGTCGTGTGGACGTTTGTCCGGAGTTATAACCAGCGGGGGTTTTTGATTTAAACGAGTCGTGTGGACGTTTGTCCGGAGTCATAACCAGCGGGGGTTTTGACTGAGATGACGATTAATTTCGTATCGTTGGTGAGTTACATGTTTTGGGTGTGTGGTCATCCAATTGGAGTCATGTAACGTTAGACAGTGTTGTAATGGATCCATAGGCACGTAAGTTCTGTCGGTCTTGTAAGGCCGGAGGTTTTGGGTTACTTTTAGTGACCGCTCGGGTTTTGCTAGCGAGTAGGCAATAAGCGGCACGAGCCGTTGAGGTGTAACTCGTCTAGGTTGGATAGGCACCCGCGCCCGTAAGTCCTTGGGGTGGAACTCGACGGAGTAGGGCTAGAGGCAGTAATACGGATTGAGGTTGTGATGTCTGGTATGGCATGGGAACTAAGTCCGGGGTTCGTGGTGAAATCCAACAACATCAAGGGTGGCCCCATTCACGTGTTCTCGCCACCCAAGATGGAAACGTTTAGAGGACATGTAAGGAAGTCGCGTGAACGGCCTACTTACGTGTTCTCTATTCTCGGTGTTTAGGGATCTCCTCATCGTTGATTCATGGTATTTTATTTGGGTAATGTGGTATTTTTACCAAAAGGAGTTTTTAAGTGGTTGACGGCAAACGATTGGTTTTAATATTGGGTTCTTCCCACGTATACTGAGGTTCACATGGACCGCGTCATTTCCATGTGTCGGTATTCATTCTCGTCCATTTTATGGTCGTGTGAGTTTTGGGTTTAAAGCCGTGTTCCGGACGATGTTTAATTATATAGATCTTCATCTATGATTTATGGGTTGTGTGTCACGTTTCACCCGTGTTGGGTATTTCAAGTTATAAAGTGTTAACCGTGTTTTATAAAATTGGGAGTCCGCTCTCTATTTTACTTTTTAGCAAGTTCCGGTTTACTTTACATAATTGCGTCTCATATTGAGATCCTCGTCTTTAAAGCAGTTTGGTTTGGTTAACAGTTAACTCGGTGCCTCTTTCGTACAAAGTGCATCGTTATTGGTAAACGAGTCGTTTTCATAAGTGAAGCATATCATTCTGAAAGATTATGATTTTATTCGCATCCTTCCTTTCTAAATGATTTACTTATATATGTTGAAAACTCTTGAGCTCACTAGGCGTTAAGCCTAACTCTTTTATTTTCGGCATGTGCATCAGGTTCCAGTTGGGAGTTGAGTTCTAGCAGTTCTATGAAGCGTAGAGCCTTAACTAGACACTAAAGTAAGTAATTGGGGAAGTCTTCCGCAAGTTGGAGATAGCGACTATTGTTGGGTTTTGGTAGCACCCGTCCTTTTATAGTTTGTATGTAAAGATTGAATGTCTGTGTATTGAAGTTGAATCTAATTTGCGGTTGTAGATGATTCAATTATTGATGTATTTAGAAAATTTTAAATAAGTTGCTATTTCCATATTTGAGGGTGTTACAGAAAAGCCATTGTTCAAGTCTTTGGTCTGCGAAAAGTTTGAAGAATTCGCACGCTGAATATTACTGAAATTTTTCTAAGTTTGGAATTCGCATAATCTTTAGCGAAAAGCTCAAGAAAATCTTAAATTTTTCTAAGGCAAAAATTTGCATATCCCTGTGTGCGAAAAGCTCAGATTTCACAAACTTCTTCCTGCGAAAAGTCAGATTTCACACACTGTACTCTGCGAATTGTGGTTGATCTTTGGTCTGTGGTTTGTGCTATTCTAGTGTGATGCGAAAAGTTATCTCAGTGGTCTAAGAATTCTACACTTAGCCAAATTTCGATAAGTTGCAATATGACTTTTCAATGTCAAATTTTTTTTCTCTCGGGGCGCTGTCCCTTGACCCCACCCGCTAACCGGGTAGCGGGACCCCCATGCTAAGTCTGTGGAGGGTGACAATTTTTTGAGTGTGATCAAAATTTCTGATTTTTGTTAACGTTTGGTGCAATTTTTATCAAGGTTGAGATACAATGTCATCAAAAGAATAGATCGTTAAGCTTAAAGCCAAGATTGTCTCTCTTGAAGAACAAATTGTACAAAAGCGCGAGAGATATTACCGGGAAATTGCAAGGAATCAAAATTTGATTGAATACTATAAAAAGTTAGAGAGTGAACGAGTTGATTCTTTTAATAGACTTAAAGAATGGCTCCACTTGTGTAACACCCCCTGTCCCGCGTGGTTAAGAACGGGGCGATGCCACAGTTCAAAGGACATTCAAAACAAATATAAACCCACTGAGTAGACTTATAAAATTCAGAGCTCGACTAAACCAACATAAACACGAAATTACAAGCCATCATATGAAGACAACTATAACTATGATTTACAGATATATTTACATGGAGTTAAAAAACAAAAGAACCCAAAAAGTAGATTATTCGAAGATCTTCAAAGGAAGTCCAAAGTAGTTGTCTTCTTTTCTCTATATTCCCGTCCCCTGTCTAATCATCTAAGTACCTGTCGTGCCAACAAAACACACGACTGAGCAACTTTGCCTAGTGAACAAATTATAATAATAAAAGAAACGATAATCTAACAAGTGGAAGCGGAAACGAAATAAAGAAACATTGATATTAGTAAATATCAAACAAATATACAATAAGAGTAGACCACCAAGGCCTATCCGATTCATCATTTAAAATATATATAAAAAAATGTATTTATAAAAGAGTAAAAACCGTAAAACCAATCAAACATCACAAAGATGTAACAAGGGTCACAAAGACCGGTGTGTATCACAAAGACATGTCATTCTCACAGGTTGATCAAACCACGTAAGTCCCATGGGGTAGCAGTGTGGGCACACTCACCATCTAACCCATGTCGTGAATAATTCACGACCCGACTCGTGTAGCTAGGATCGATCCATTCGCCCTCAATAGTCGTTACTTGGCCAGACCCCATACGTGTCCATTCTAAGTGAGGACGACACGATTGTATAGCCACCGTGGAAGCATCCCGGCCTTGGTACCCCCAATGGTCAAGTATTCTATAAAATCGAAAACGGAAATCATAGGTCTACAACACATGCGACCTCATGGAAACAAGTTCAAAAATCCAATAACCATAAAGGTTTTAATTAAATTGTTCACCAATGATTCATGATTCGAAGTAAAAAAATATCATATAATAATAAATCAAATAATCCTTAACAATATAATAATGTCACATGATAACTCAAAACCAACAAATTCCAAAAGTTCAATTCAGAAAGTTACCATTTCACATATGTGATAGGTAATGCATGGTGTACCATCTTCAAGGAGTAGACACGCATATACAAATACGTTTCCAGGTATCAAACATAGAAAGAAACCCGTACCTTCGAATATAAGGGTCTCTAGAAAGGTTTATCCACGCGGTTGATCGAGTTCCGACAAATTGTAGGGCCTATATGATATACAATGCGTTTAGAATTTGTACCTACTAAACCCATGATAATATAAGTCTAACACCCTTTTTAATCCTCTATATAACTTAAATTTAAGTTCTAAGAAATCCTAGTAGGTTTATAAGACAAAACTAGAGGTTAACATGGATGTGAAAATAACCAAACAATCCAAACACGGTTGCACATGATAGTACTACTTACATTTCTTATGATTCACCTAGTTTTGGAATCACCTTGATTGGAGCAGCGACCAATTAGATATGAAATAAATACAAACAGTGAAGATCCCGTTTTTCACAGGACCAGCTTCGGAAATTCACTGTTTGGAGCT
Source organism: Arctium minus (assembly GCA_954870635.1). NCBI lineage: Eukaryota > Viridiplantae > Streptophyta > Magnoliopsida > Asterales > Asteraceae > Arctium > Arctium minus. Next base: position 115,384,533 of record OX941084.1, on the reverse strand, counting down.
GCTTAGAATCATAATTTGGTCTAGGTGTAAACTACAAAGTTGTACTAGACACATTGGGGTTTCCATCTATGTATTGCACACCTAAATTGGACTTACGGTTGATTTTATATGAATTTTTCAATATCCGGACAGAAACCTAAAACTCAACAGAATTGGAAATACCTTTAAACATTTCATCAAACACCTTGTGGGCATTAATTCATGGATCTCATAACCATTTCAATGGTTCCTTCCTTTTCCTACTTTTGGTACCAAAAAGCTAACCAATTTCCCAATTAAATAGTTCTAACACAAAATCATAATCAATACGTAATCAACATAACATGCAAAACAACAATTTCAACATCAATTATGAAATTCTAGCTTACCTTGATTGGGTTGATGACATGAACTTCAGAATCCTAAGTAGACAGGGACGGAGCCACCAAGGCACCAGGAGGTGCAGTGGCTCCCCCTAATTTTTTTTTATAAATATAATAATAATTATTTATATAAAATGGTAGAAACTCATGGTTTAGACATCTAAATTAAATTTGGCTCCCTCTGACTTCTCATGCTTCTAGAGCCTCTCTTTAGATTTTAGGATTTTTGTAGTTTTGATTTAAGAATTATGCGGTTACTAGACGTTAGAGGCCGTTTACCTTACCCGGGTAAGCACTTATCAAGTCATATTACCTTACCAGATGAATATGGCAAGGACCAAGAATCTTACCCCGTAAGAGCTAAGGCAAGGACTGAGAGTCTAACCCGGTAAGTGAGGGAGAAGACTCTTACCACGGATAGCGCTCACCGAAAAAATTGTTGCTTACGATACCATTTTAGTGGACTAAAATCTTACCCGATAAGTAAGGGATAGTGTTGAATTTTAGAGTTAAGTGCTTACCCGAGTAAGCGTCTGGTAAACGACCCCTTAGTAAATGTTTACCGGCAAGAACACTACTTAGTTGCCTTATCGGGTAATATTTTCAGAATATATTTTTGGTAAAACATCTTTTATTCATACGAGAACATTATCTATTTAAGAAAATACGAAAACAACGAATCACAAACAAAATCATATATGATTGTCGGCGACTTAAGTCGCGGCCAAAGTCGCTCGCGTCCACCTTTTTTTGGTTGTTATTGCCGAATCATATATGATTTTGCACATGATTTGTTGTCCTCGTGTTTTCTTAAATAGTTAGCGTTCTCATTTGAACCTTTCTTTCTCTGTCACTATATATATGCTCCCCCTAGACCAAAATTGTGGCTTCGTCCCTGTAAGTAGATTCAACCATTTCTTCCATTTCTTGAACCTATCCATATTTCACCATCAAGACTTGAACATGAACCTTAAATAACATGAAATTTTTAAGATTAGAGAAGAAAAACATACTTACTTTAGGATTATACAATTTCTCCCATGGGTTTTTGAGCTTGATTTCAAGAATTGAAGGAGATGGAAGTCGATTTTGATGAAGAGCCGATTTGTAGAAGTCTGGAGTATAGGAAAATGAATAAAAGAGTTTTAATTCCTAATTTTATATTTTCCAAATTTACAAAACTAACCCCTCAAGTTTCACTTATTGCAATTCTAACACTATTAGAGGATTTCTACAAATTCTATGTCCTAATCCACATTTGTTTGTACATGTTTAACCCCCATTGTACCATTTTCATGACAAAATAATCCGATAAAATACTAGAAGCAACATGTACAAGCTTCTATTGCTTGAATAAGGATTTGAATATTTTAAGCTTTATACGAAACCGGTAATTTTAGAGATTCGGGTGTTACATTTCTCCCCCTCTAAAAGGAAGGTTTCGTACCCAAAACTGAAGTAGGGACATATATTTCATACCTTAAAATAGATGCGGATATTGCTTCTTTATCGAGTCTTCTGTTTCCCACGTCGCTTCTCGATTTGTATGATTTTTCCACAATACTTTCACAAAAGGGACGATTCTACGCCGCAATCGTCTCTCTTCTCGATCTATGATCACTTCCGACTCTTCAACATAAGAGAGATCTGTCTCAATTCGTTCTAAAGGATAGTCAATCACATGCAATGGATGATAACGATATCCACGGAGCGACGATACATGGAAAACATCGTGAATGTGTGAAAGTTGAGGAGGTAAAGCCATACGCCACCTCTCCAACTCTCTCTAATATCTCAAAAGGTCCAATATATCAAGGACCAAGTTTACCTTTGAATCCGAACCTTCGAACACCTCATAAAGGAGAAATCTTAACAAAAACATGCTCACCGGGCTGAAATTCTATTGACCGTCTATGCTTATCCGCATAACTCTTTTGTCGTGATTGGGCTTCTTTTATTTTCTGCCTAGCTACTTCAACTTTTTCCATGGTTATTACACCAAGATCAGGGCCTTCGATAGCTTTCTCGCCTACTTCATTCCAGTACAAAGAAGTTTGACATTTGCGTCTGTAAATAGCCTCAAACGGAGTCATACCGATACTTGATTGAAAACTATTGTTGTAGGCAAATTCAATTAAACAAAGATACTCATCCCAACTACCAGACCACTCAAGAACACAAGCTCGAAGCATATTGTTCGTTCAGTTGACCATCAGTTTGAGGATGATAAGATGAACTCATGGTTAACTTTGTACCCCAGGCCTAGTGGAGACCCTTCCAGAACCTAGAGGTAAATCTGGGATCTCTGTCAGAAGTAATTGAAACTGGAGTGCCATGCAGTCGAACAATCTCTCTTTCAAACAATTCAGCTAATTTGTCAACTGAAAAGGTCTCTCGTATAGCCAGAAAATGTGCCGACTTTGTTAATCTGTCAACAATCACCCATATAGCATTATGCTTACGTACAATTCTTGGTAATCCTGTCACAAAGTCCATTGAGATGTGATCCCATTTCCATACTGGAATCTCTAAGGGTTGTAACAGACGCTGGCTCGCTGATGCTCGATTTTCACTTTCTGGCAAGTCAAACATTTAGCAACATACTCAACTATATCACGTTTCATATTGTTCCACCAAAATTATTACTTTAAGTCACGATAATTCTGGTAGATCCCGGATGAATTGAGAATAATGAGTTATGTGCTTCATTTAGCACAACTTCCTTGACTTTAGGATCGTTAGGTACGCAGATTCGGTTTCGATACCAGATGGTACCCATGTCGTCCACCCGAAAATCTGATTTTGGATCATCTTTTGATTGTTCAAGAATAGCCCAAACCTCACTATCATGTTGTTGTGCTTCTTTGATTTTTGAAATCAATGTCGATTCAATCTTGAAACAGGCCACAGATCCGACCCCAGTACGAGATACTAACTCAATACCCAATCTTTCCAATTCGGATACCAATTGAGGTTGAGCAATCAAACTCGATATAGTACCAGAATGTTTGCAACTCAGGGCATCGACAACAACGTTAGCTTTACCCGGATGGTATTGAATATGAACGTCGTAATCTTTTAGAAATTCGAGCCATCATCGCTGACACATATTCAACTCTTTTTGGGTAAAGATGTATTTTAAGCTCTTATGATCGGTAAATGTATCACAGGTTTCACCGTACAAATAATGACGCCAGATTTTTAGAGCAAAAATAACCGCAATGAGCTCTAAATCGTGAGTCGGATAGTTTACCTCGAAAGGTTTAAGTTGACGCGAGGCATATGCAATAACTCTACTTTTGCATCAAAACACATCGAAAATATTAGTTGGCCTTGGACATTTAGCAACAACTTCAACCTTAGCAGGATCGACTTTCATACCTTCAGATGATATAATATGGCCCAGAAAACTAACTTGCTGTAACCAGAATTCACACTTCGAAAATTTAGCGTAAATTTTCTTTTCTCGAAGTATTTCCAGTGCCTTTCGAAGATGAGTTTCGTGATCTTCTTTCGTTTTAGAATAAATCAAAATATCATCAATGAAAATGATCACGAACTCATCGAGATAATATTTAAAGACACGGTTCATGAGATCTATAAATACTGCAAGAGCATTAGTCAGTCCGAACGGCATAACTACAAATTCATAATGACCGTAACGCATTCGGAATGCAGTTTTTAGAATATCTTGTTCTCTTACTCGAAGCTGGTGATATCTAGATCTCTGATCAATCTTGGAAAAGTATGTGTTCCCTTGAAGTTTATCAAACAAATCGTCTATACGGGACAAGGGATATTTATTCCGCACCGTTACTCGATTAAGTTCACGATAATCGATACATAATCGCATCGAGCCTTCCTTTTTCTTAACGAATAGAACCGATGCTCCCCAAGGTGAAACACTGGGTCAGATGTGTCCCTTATCCAATAATTCCTTAACTTGTTCCTTTAGTTCCTTCATTTCTGTCGGAGCCATTCGGTAAGGAGATTTTAAAATTGGACTAGCTCCCGGAACAAGTTCTATAGTAAATTCAACTTCTCTTTCCGGTGGAACTCCGGGAAGTTCATCAGGGAATACATCAAGGAACTCATTAACTACAGGGATATTTTCAAGTTTAGAAGGTACCTCGCCTGGATCTTGCAACGACGCGAGATAACCTTCACAACCTTGCAAAGTACACAACTTGGCCTTCAAAGAGGATACGGTTATAGTTCCTGGCTCCGGTTCTATCCCCTGATATATGAATTTAGGATAATCCTTATCGCCAAAGAAAATCTTCTTTGAATTACAATCGATAATTGCCTGATGTTTAGACAACCAATCCATTCCAAGGATAATATCGAAATGCTTCATTTTCATCGGGAGTAACGTAACTTCTCGAATATGGTCGCCGATAGTTAGAAGACAATTTTTGAATTCAGTCACAACACACATTGAACCACCCACCGGAGTCGTAATGAGTATAAAAGACTCTATTGGTGATTCAAATTGTATAATATGTTCCTCTAAATTCTCAGACATAACATAATGTGAAGCACCTGTATCAAATAACACATATATAGATCTATTAATAAGAGAAAGAATTCCAGAAACCATACCAACAGTGGACTTTTCACCGGATAATGCAAATACACGACCTCCAACTGTTGATGGCTTCTCTTTTTCTTGAGATTTACTTGACTGATCAAACTTACAATCTTTGGCTAGATGACCTTGCTTACCACACTTATAACATGCCCCATTCATTCGAAGACAAGGCCCTGGTCGGTGCCACTTATCACAACAATTACACTTGATTGCAGAAAATGCTCTTGAAGAACCTTGATTATTACTAGCTGAAAAACCTGGTGCTTGAGACTTGCCTGAACTGAACTGAACTGAACTTTGATTGATTTTTGTCACTATTGAATCTTGATTTATTAAAATTTTTACTATATGTACGACCAGATTGAAAATCACATCCCCGCTTCTTGTTATTGTCTACTTTTCTATCCAAGGCTTCTTGACAAGATGTTTCAATATTCTTACCAGCATCAACCAGTTGAGAGACAGAAGAAAAATGAAGATTCAAAAGTTGATCCGTAAATTTATCATTCAACGCCCATTTGAATTTACCCGTTTGTTGGGCCGTAGTACCGGCTGTAGCACCCGTGAACCTGGCTAGTCGAAGAAATCGGGTCTGAAAGTCTGAAATAGATTCATCATCTCCCTGCTGGATAGATGAATATTCACGAACATATGCGTCTTTGTCAGATGCAGTAAAACATTGCTGATAAAACAACTCTTTGAATTGAGCCCAACTGATAGGACTTGCAGATAGCTCAGATTGATTTGATTGTAACCAACCATACCCCCAGGTATGAGCATCATTCTCTAGTTTATAGGTGGCTAACTCCACTTTTATCTGATCAGGACAACCCATTACCCAAAAAAATTTCTCTAGATGAGTGATCAAATTCTCAGCCTCGATGGGATTTGAAGCTGAAGTAAATATCTGTGGCTTTTGCTTGTTGAATTCCCTGAGCTACGTACTGATATCCTCAGATGGATTATTGGAATTCGGAAGTTGATTAGATTGAGGAGGAGGGTTTCCACTAGATTGTCGTGATGCCTCAACGAGTTGAGCTATGTACCCCCGACATCATTTGTGATAGAACTTGTTGTACGGTAGCAGCAATATCAGGATTTACTGGATGTTCTGGTGGAGGATTCGCCCCACTTACTGATTCAGGTGGTGGATTCTTGTGAGGTCTACCCCTCCTTGGTGGCATTCTATAAGAAACAGAGGAACAATTAGAGTTCAAAGTTGACAAAATATTTAACTTTATTAACAAGTAGTAAATACGTAAATAGTCTAGGAATACCTGTTCCTAAACCTACCCAATCCTCATAATCACAACTTAAAGAACTACAAGATCATAAACATATAGCCCTGATACCATATCTGTAACACCCCCTGTCCCGCGTGGTTAAGAACGGGGCGATGTCACAGTTCAGGGGACATTCAAAACAAATATAAACCCACTGAGTAGACTTGTAAAATTCAAAGCTCGACTAAACCAACATAAACACGAATTTACAAGCCATCATATGAAGACAACTATAACTATGATTTACAGATATATTAACATGGCGATAAAAAAAAGAAACCAAAAAGTAGATTATCCGAAGATCTTCAAAGGAAGTCCAAAGTAGTTGTCTTCTTTTCTCTATATTCCCGTCCCCTGTCTAATCATCTAAGTACCTGTCGTGCCAACAAAACACACGACTGAGCAACTTTGCCTAGTGAACAAATTATAATAATAAAAGAAACGATAATCTAACAAGTGGAAGCGGAAACGAAATAAAGAAACATTGATATTAGTAAATATCAAACAAATATACAATAAGAGTAGACCACCAAGGCCTATCCGATTCATCATTTAAAAAATATATAAAAAAATGTATTTATAAAAGAGTAAAAACCGTAAAACCAATCAAACATCACAAAGATGTAACAAGGGTCACAAAGACCGGTGTGTAACACGAAGACACGTCATTCTCACTGGTTGATCAAACCACGTAAGTCCAATGGGGTAGCAGTGTGGGCACACTCACCATCTAATCCCTGTCATGAATAATTCACGACCTAACTCGTGTAACTAGGATCGATCCATTCACCCTCGATAGCATTTACTTGGCCAGACCCCATACGTGTCCATTCTAAGTGAGAACGACACGATTGTATAGCCACCGTGGAAGCATCCCGACCTTGGTGCCTCCAATGGTCAAGTATTCTATAAATCGAAAATGGAAATCATAGGTCTACAACACATGCGACCTCATGGAAACAAGTTCAAAAATCCAATAACCTTGAAGGTTTTAATTCAACTATTCACCAATGATTCATGATTCGAAGTAAAGAAATATCATATAATCATAAATCAAATAATCCTTAACAATATAATAATGTGTGATGGTTACAAGTCTTGAATATGAAATCTCAATGAAGCTCTCTATCTCTCTCTGCCGCTGTCTCTCTCTGTATTTCTCTCAATCAATGTACGACGCTCACAACACTAACCACAAAAACAAAAACCTAATTAAAACCATAAATCTATTTTAAAGGAAAAGAACTAAAAACGAAAATACAAAATAAACTTTGACAATTTATTACAAAGGACCTAGACTATTTGTTGAGAGCAGACTTTTCCAGCTTTTGACTTCAGATTTCCATCTTCAGAAATTGATGATCTTGAATCCAATAAAACTGTGCTCTAACAATCTTCCCCTTTGGATCAAGATCATTACTAAAAAGATTTAGCAATTCAATCTTCTCTTTTAAGCTTAGAAGATGCAATCTCCCTCTTTGTCTTCAGAAAGTAGCAATCTCCTCAAACGATGAGAATAAAATCTCTTGGAAAGAAATTATCTCCAGTTTTAACTCAGAATGCTTTAGCAAATCATTTTCAAGAAAACTTTCTTCAAAACAGCATATCTTCATAAATTCTTTCAAAAACTTGTGTTCTCCCCATTTCTTGGTTGACGCTTCTCCCCCTTTTTGATGAAAGAGCAACGAGTTCATCAAAACTCTTCTTCAAGAAATGTCTTCCACCACTGAGCTTGCATACAGAACCTCGGATTATTCGTCAATTCATAAAGATGTGCATCCAGATCATTTCAAATCTAGACAAAATAGGAATGTAACACCTGAATCAACAAATGAATCAGTTAAAAGTGCCTGTCAATAACACGAAGTCACTGTGTGTAACGAATACACATTAGAAAGGAGCTTTTTGATGTTCACTCCCGCAGGGCTTCCATTCAATCATCGAAACACCACAAAGGCAATTTCTATGAATGTTATGACAAAGAAACAAATTCCTTGTGTATTCGTGCAAGTGATAGAAAGAATTAAGCACGCGATGAGTGCTTATGAGGCTCAAAATGTGTAAACCACTGAGACAACAGTTATTTAAACACAGACTCAATGTGCATTAGTGAAGTGTGAAGGTGGGGCAGACTTCCTTCTTTTCAATATCCAGATTTTCCAAATGAAAATCATATAGCATATGTGCAGCGTCCCCTTTTAAAATGAAACATTTTCTTGTTAAGAAGAAAATAAGTGGATGGTGGGGTTATAATCAAGAGTTGGTATGGGCTAGTTGCCTGTTTCAATAATGTTCACGAAGAATTGTGAAACATTAGTAATATGGCTGCCCGACTCAGAAAGTAGTTGGTACAGAGTTTGATATTCTTTTACTCTGATCTCACACCCTCTTTCTTTTAGTCATTAAGCTCACAGCTAACCAAACTCTCTTTGCATTTTCTCTCATCACTCATCTCACACTCATTTCTTTTTGGACTCCTCACATTCAATCACTAAAGGATTAACTTCTTGGGTAAAAGACACTGGTTAACGTGAATCCATAGAAGTTCATTTAAGTCCTAGCACACTGATCCCATGTTATCCTATAAAGAATATGTCGCTCAGATGATTTAACTTGATCAGTTAAAGCTCAAAGATAGATCATGAAAACATTTAAAAATATACTTCCAATTCATGAAATCTGTTTGAGAATCGGGAAGTGGTTTGAACATTTAAGAACAGGTTTTTCTTATGATTGAAAGTTGTCCTTCTTTCAAACATAGATGAGATGAAGATAAGGAATTATACCTTTTGCGTCCAGTCTTACATCTCATGAAGTCAAGCTTAAAGTCATAAATATATGATCTTGTAAGCATCTCTCAAACTGCAAAAGTCTCAAGGTCTAGTCAAAGCAACTTTATTCACGAAAATTAAAATGACATAAAGCAGTAAAACAATTAAAGTACGAGTTCTGATCAGAAACAATCAGAAGTCATAGCCATACTCCTTTGACTTGTATGCTCCCCCTAAAATCATGCATCACTAACAAGTTATCAGTAATCACAATGCATACATTACATATGCTCCCCCTCAAAATAACATTGACCATCTTTGAGGTACTTCTCACACTGCCCCTGAGATCATGAACAGACTGTTAAAGTGCAGATATCTTTCAGAAATAATGATAAAGAAATGAAAAAAAAATTTACAATGAGAAAACTTTAATAGGTAACCACGGATTATGTCTTAAGATTTAGCATACCAAGCCTAGAGACAAGAAAATTGAATCTCTTTTCGTCTAAGGGTTTGGTAAACAAATCTGCAAGCTGATAATCGGTTTTTACAAAGTAAAGTTCAATTGTTCCTTTTTCTACATTATCTTTTATAAAGTGATACCTGACATCTATGTGTTTGGTTTTAGTATGCTGAACAGGATTAGCTGAAATGGCGATAGCGCTCTTCGAGTCACAATACATCGGGATTCTATTGAAATGGAAACCATAGTCTCGCAGTTGTGTTCTCATCCACAAGACCTGAGAACAGCAACTAGCTGCAGCTACATATTCTGCTTCGGCCGTTGAAGTGGAGACACATAATTGCTTCTTCGATGCCCAACTGACGAGTTTATCACCGAGGAATTGTATATGACCCGAGGTGCTTTTCCTGTCTAACATGCAACCAGCATGATCTGCGTCTGAATAAGCTGTTAGTTCAAAGCTTGTATCTTTAGGATACCACAAACCAAGATCTGCAGTCCCCTTCAGATACCTGAAAATCCGTTTAACTGCACACAAATGGGATTCTTTAGGATTGGCCTGATATCTAGCACATAAGCATGTAGAAAACATTATATCCGGCCTACTGGAAGTAAGATACATTAAAGAACCTATCATCCCCTTATAAGTCCTAACATCAACAGCCTTTCCCGAAGGATCGGTGCCAATCTTAGTACGAGGTGCCATCAGGGTACCAATCGGTTTACAATTTTCCATTTTGAACTTCCGAAGAATATCAAGAATGTATTTATATTGATTGATAAAAATCCCCGTTGAAAATTGTTTGACTTGCAATTCGAGAAAGAAGTTCATCTCTCCCATCATACTCATCTGAAAACGTGACACCATGAGGTTTACAAAATTCTTACAGTACTTAGGATTTGTAGAGCCAAAAATAATATCATCCACATATATTTGAATAAGAATGATATCGCCTTTTTCCTTTTTAATGAATAAAGTGGTATCGACTGTACCTTTTGTAAAACCTGACTTGACCAAGAACTGAGATAAGATATCATACCATGCGCGAGGAGCTTGTTTCAGTCAATAAAGAGCTTTATCCAAGATGTAAACGTGATTAGGCTTATCTGGATTCACAAACCCTTCTGGCTGCGAGACGTAGACTTCCTCCTTGAGTACACCATTTAGAAAAGCTGTCTTCACGTCCATTTGATAGACGGTGAAGTTCTTGTGGGCTGCATAGTCTAAGAACATCCGAATTGCCTCTATACGCGCCACTGGAGCATAAGTCTCGTCATAGTCTATCCCTTCCTCTTGCCTATATCCCTTGGCAACAAGTCGTGCTTTATTTCTGATAACGGTACCATCTTCATCTTTCTTGTTTTTGAACACCCATTTCGTACCAATGATGGTTTTACCTTCAGGTTTGGGTACGAGTCTCCAGACTTTAAGTGCTTCAAACTGATTCAGCTCATCTTGCATCGCAGTAACCCAATCTGAATCGGCAAGGGCCTCAGATACGCGAGTAGGCTCGATCTTGCTCAGAAAGGAGTCATGCATACATAGATTCAAAGTGGCAGACCTAGTTTGCACCGGTTTGGACGAATCTCCAATAACTTGGCTTATCGGGTGCTCTTTGGTCCACTTGTGTTCATGAGGGAGTGGATTAGATGTAGATTGATCATGTTTAGCATCTAGAAATCCATTGTTATCTCCTTCAGATGGTTCAGAAGAAATGGGGTTTTCAGTTGAAGTAGTAGTTGCAGAAGTTGCAGTAGGTACAACTTGGTCAGTCTGTTGATTAGTCCTTACAGTACATCCTACTGAGTCAGCTACTTTTGTCTCTTCGGTGTTGGTCACAACTTCAACTGCCGGAGTAGGCATTTGAACTGAAACTTCTTGTCGAATCGGGGAGTTGGATTCAATAGAGATATCTGAAATGGTTAGATAAGTAGTCATCGAGTCTTCCATCCTATCAACCACAACAGATTTAGGCACATTAGATCCAAGAAATTCATTATAAAACAGTTCAAATAATAAATCCAAATCAGATAATTTAGAAGTAGACGATGAAGCGCCATCTGATTTGTTCTCTTGAGGTGCAGGTCCTGGACTGGTTGGCCCAGAAACTAGTACTCCGGTTATCACGAGTTCTGAACTGACGTGTTCAGAATCCATTTCCTCATCGAATGTAATGTTGACACTATCGATCACAGTCTTCGAATTCTTCAAGTAAACACGGTATGCAGTAGATGTAGAGGAATAGCCAACGAAGATGCCCTCATCCGCCTTAACACTGAACTTGTTCAGATTCTCTCCGTCGTTTAGAACATAACACTTACACCCAAATATATGAAAATATTTGATTGTAGGTGTCCGATTGTCGATTAACACATACGGAGTCTTCTGAAATCTGCGGTGTATCATGGAGCGATTCTGAGTGTGACACACAGTCGATACAGCTTCAGCCCACAGAAATAGAGGTAAGTCAGATTGGCTGAGCATAGTTCGAGCGGCCTCGACTAGTGTACGATTTCGCCTTTCGACTACTCCATTCTGTTGAGGCGTACGTGCAGCAGAGTATTGATGTGATATCCCGACCGATTCGAGATATTCTTCAACTATTTTGTTCTTGAACTCTGTGCCGTTGTCAGTTCTGAGAATCTTGACTTGTTTCTGTAGATTGACTTAGGTCGTCTTCAGAAATGTAATGAGAACTTCGGGCGTCTCATCTTTAGACCGTAGAAACTTGACCCAAGTGTATCGCGAAAAGTCGTCCACGATAACTAACACGTACTTCTTTCCGCCTAAGCTTTGCGTTCGCATAGGACCGCATAAATCCATATGCAACAACTCTAATGGAGAGTTGGTACTTGGTTCAGGCTTTGGTTTGTGTGGAGCTCTCTTCATCTTTCCCTTTTCACACACTGCACACAAATGCTCTTTTTCATACTTCAGCTCAGGAAGTCCTTTCACTAGCTTTCCACTGACCAGTTTGTTGATGTACCGAAAGTTGATGTGAGAGAGTCGTCGATGCCATAACCAGCTTTGTTGCATCGAGGCCTTTGATAATAGACATACCTGATTGTCAGTCTGGACCTTTGACAAGTTGATGGTGTAGAGGTTTGACTTGCGAGTGCCGACCAAGAGTTCCTTCCCGTCTTCAGTGCGTAACGAACATTTCTTGGCCTTGAAATTCATCTCTAAGTCTTTGTCGCAGAACTGGACAATACTGAATAGGTTGTGTTCTAAGCCTTCAACGTAGCTCACCTTCTTAATCGTGACATTTTCGTGTACAACATCACCATATCCCAGAATTGGTGAAAATTAATCATTTCCAAAACGAAATGTGCCGCAATATTTGTCTGTATAATTAGACAACATACTCTTCTGACCGGTCATATGCTTGGAACACCCGCTATCCAAGTACCACATATGATGGGCCTGCACAAAACAAATCAGGAAATAAGAGGTTTAGGTACCCATTTATAAATGGGACCTACAGAGTCAGTACATGATTTTGGCACCCATTTAAATTTGGGCCCGCTTTGTCTTTGAAAACCATATGATTGATAAGAAGAATGATAACGATAAGGGGAAACATTATATGTGCTATACCAAAGATCAGAATATTTACGAGAAGCATAATCATATCCACCAAAATTTGAAAACTTTTTATTAGATGGAGCTAACTGGAATAATTGCTTTATGGAATATTTCTTGCGAGAATCAACAAGATTAGATTTAGAAGTAGCAACATTCACAATCAATTCATCTTTACTAGAAGTCTTTTTATTCAAATTAAAACTAGAACTTGATTTAGCAGTCTCGTCAATCTCCTGTTTTGGTCGCCACACCAACTTAACTTCATGCCTTTGCTTTCTCACATCTGAAACATTTGAAACTTTTGGGTTAGAATTGTGAGATTCAAAAGAATGCTTCTTCTTTGACTTACCAGTAGTGATCGGTTTCTGTGAATACTGAGATTTTCTTTTCTTACCTTTTGCATTCTTCGGTTTCACAGAAACTGGTTTATCAACTTTCGTTGATGTTTCACCCTTTTCACACACACTGGGTAAACCGAAAGAATTAACAACACAAGATGAATGATCAGGAAGTTTGGTAGTAAAGTCAAATTGAGCAACACATTCATCTAAAACACCATCAGAGTTTAAGAAATTAAGCTCATTATCAAGTAAACCAGATCTATCATCAGATTTTAAAGCCTTGGAGAATTTAGAAAACTCGGTATTTTTGAACACTGTAGAAAATACAGTTTGTTCTAAGTCCATCAAAATTCTTTCTTCTGTAAGAGTATTCTCGAGTTCAAAAATTTTACTTTCCAAAACTAGAGGAGGGACGTAAAGCTTACTTTCGATGGGCTTAGCCTCCATTTCTTTTACAGAATAACTATCAAAATAGTCATTTGAAAGAAATTTTGATTTATCAGAACTGTAACTATTATTCAACCTCTCATAACAAAACGAAAGTTGAACTTTAGTTGTGTTCTTTCTTTTAGCATATTCCTTGGCTTTATCCTCTTTAGACAGACTAGTCCAGAAAACTTTGAGTTCAGGGTATTGAGGTGCCAGTTTCATAAATCCAAAATCATAAAGAGCAGGCACTTCAGATATACCCTTTTTGAGGTGGTGTGGGTTCTTGTAACCAAGTCCCCAACACTCAGGTTTCTCTTTAGGTTTGTTCAAATGAATAGTGTGTTCAGTTTGACCTAAAGTATATAATTTCTCTTCCAAAGCATTTACTTTATCAATTAAAGATTTCTTTTCTTTTGAAGTCGAATAGTACATTTTAGAAAGTTCTTTATACTTAAACTCACACTCTCTATATTTTGAAACAGTTTCAGATAACTCTTTATGAATTATAGTCTTCTCTTTCACACTGGTGTCAATGTTTTTGTGCAAAGTTTCAATCAATACATTTTTCTCAGCAATATCATTGCTAAGTTTATGTATAGATTGATTTTTCTCATTAATGACACCTCTCTCATGCTTAAGTTTAGACTCTAATTCTTGGAGCTTAGACATCATATCATGCATTTGATTCAAAAAATCAGATTCAGTTAAGTCACACACCTCTTCATTATCTCCTTCATCAGAATCAGCTTCAGCTTCTGACTGTTGCTTACCCATCGAGCACAGATGTGTTGTCTCATCCTTCTCTCCTTCTTCAGATTCTTGGTCCGAATGGTCAAGCCAGTATTTATCCTCGGCCATTAATGCCTTTCCAGCCTCCTGTTGCTTGGCTAGAAGCATCTTATTCTTGTAGTAGTCGGAGTTCCGGACTTTAGGTTTTCGGCAGTCCTTGGCAAAGTGACCGAGTTTGCCACAGTTGTAGCACTTTGTTGGTTCTTCCTGCTTGGGCTCTTCGGCTCTATACTGCTTCTTCTCTTCTGGTCTCTTTTCTTCAACTTTCTCCTTGTGTTTGTATTTATTTGGACCAGACGAGTACCTCTGACTGTTGGAGCTAGGATTTTTATAGAACTTCTTTTGGAAGGCCTTGGTTAGCATTAGCATAGCTTCCTTCAGATTTTCACAATCGTCAGAGTCAGAATTCGCCTCACTATCAGCCTCTTCTGATTCAGATGCTATCATCTTCTTCTTCTTAGACTTTTTCTTGACCACAAGTGCAACTGGATCAGCAACTGCTTTGTCAGCCTTTTTCATCTCAGCCTTGATCTCATCCACCTCTTCCTCATTCTGTCTGAGGATTTCATAGACTTCATGAAGTGGAATGTCATTCAGATCTTTCATTTGCCTCATCTGTCTGGTGAATCTCTTCCACTCAGGCTGGAGGTTGCTGAGAAATTTCACATTCAGCTCAACTTGAGATTTGATGATCTTGTTCTTGCTTAGCTCATTCAACAATGTCACAAATCTGTCATATGTGGCTTCTAGTGATTCTCCAACTTTAGCTTTGAATTCTTCATAGTTGTTCAGGCAGTTGGATACTTTGAGTTGGTTGCCGACTTTAGATCCGATCATCATCTTCTCCAATTGAACCCACATTTGCTTGCCGGTAGCGTTGTAGCTATTATTCTTGACATAAATTTCATTCGGTATGCCTTCGAGAATGAATGATTTTGCCAATTTGTCACCCTTGTGTCTTCTCTTCTTCTCATCAGAGTATTCATCAAGTGGTAGTGGATACTCTCTCTCTGTTTCTTCACCATTCTCTCCAACTACAGTGAGTACCTTGGTTGGAGGTGTCATGATTCCTTATTTTAGGGATTTCTGATGTAATGTCCCAAATCATTTCGATCAATGAAATCCAAGAATCTGTCCTTTCATTGCTCGTACTCCTCCTTGAAGAGTACTGGTGGCTTCACATCGGTTCCGATAGCAAGAGCTTCCCGAGATGACATCCTAACTGATATTGAATATAGATAAGAACTGATATGATTGTTAGTCCAGATAAAATCAAATAAATACATATTAATACTGATAAATGAGAAACTGGAGCAAAAAGGTAGAAATGCGCCAAAAGGCAGTGGCGCAAAAGAAGATTTTGCGCTAGAAGAGTCTGGCGCAAAAAGAGAGTTTTGCGCTAAAGGAGTCTGCGCAAAGTTCAGGTTTGCGCTAAAAGAAGTTGACGCAAAATGGAATTCGCGATTAAGGGCTGGCACAAATCAGTACTTTGCGCGAAGGGCCAGAGGTGCAAAAACAAACTTTGCGCTAGAAGGGTCTGGCGCAAAAGGGAACATGCGCGAAAGGTACTAGCGCAAAATACTGGTTGCGCTTAATTACTTTGACTGGCGCAAAACACACGAACGACAAACTTTGCGCTATGCACTAAGACCTTGAAGTTGCAAAAGAAGGTTTGCGCTAAGTGTATGTAGCGCAAGAGTGAATTTTGCGCGAAAAGGAGACTGCGCTAAGTGACCCTTGAGGAACTTTGCGCGAGTAACGAACGACGCAAACCGCGTTTTGCGCGAGAAGAAGGTCGCGAGAGTTGGAGTTTTGCGCGAAGAACTGATGGCGAGAAACTGGTGAGATAAACTTTGCGCGAGGAGTTGGTGGCGCAAACTAACTTTGCGCGAGATGAAGGTCGCGCAAAAGAAACTTTGCGCTAGAAGGCAATGGCGCAAAAACCAACTTTGCTGTCAAGATCGAAAAATTCTTAAACAAGAATTTAATACAAACTCAGAAACAATGTTAAAGAAGTCGTGGAATAACACTTTAACAATTAATCAAAAATACAGAATAAGAACTCAAATCATAAGTTTATATTGCATAAAACTTAATGATTACAAACACAACCTCAATCTGTTGAACAAACTCAACAGACGTTCTATACTTCTCTATAGAAAGGATCAATACTAGTCTTGAGGTTAATTATCTCTAAAACAAACGTATGAATTATTCTATCAAAGACTTCTATACAATATATACAGAGTTGATTACAAGATAATTATCAAAATAAGATTGATCTTCAGCATCAATACCATAATTATCTTCAGCATTATCTCCAACTCATATTCTTTCGTTCCAAGTCATTATCTTCAACATGAGCAGCATTAATCTTCATCCTTATCCAACAGCATTAATCATTCTCAGCAGTATTAATCTTTGAGCAGTACTAACCATGCGTACAGTATTAACTTCTCACTTGCAGTAGTAATCATTTAGCAGTACTAACTCTCCAAGCAGTACTAACTATTCAATTAGCAGCACTAACTCTTCAAGCAGTATTAATTCTACTAGCAGTAGTAATCTTTCTTCACCTAGCAGTACTAAATTGTAAGTAGCAGCTTTAACCATACTTAGCATATTTCTGACCCAACAATCTCCCCCTAACTTAACTTTTCAGAATGAGAAGTTAAGTTCTTCAACATAGAGTCTTCATGATGCTTTCAAAACTGCTTCTCAGTTCCCCAAATTAGGATCTAGATCCAGACTTTGATTAATGGTTCTTCTGATTACAATCTTTGCCATTTCAGAACCTGTAGAACATACCAGCTTTGCTCTCAACATTCCTTGTAGCTTAGCTCTGCTATGGTCATACACTTTGTCCACCAAGTAGTACTCATGGTAGCTTTTGTCTATGGTTAGGACATAGACTCCACATCTTTCAATTAACATCCAATGGTCAATGCTTCTGAAAACCCTTTCATGATTGATATCTCTGATAATATGCTTAATCATGTCAGGATCAAACATCATGCATAGGTACTCCATGGCTATCTTGATTAGACTCATTCCAGCTTCTTCCAACACTTTACCATACAAGCTCATCCCAACTTTGTGCATTTCTTCCAAATCAGACCTGGAGCAGCTTCTAATAATTTTACCCCATGTAGCATACACTTCATAGTGATCTCCCAATCTCTTGATCCTGAAGTATTCTTTGCCTTGATCTTTCAAAATATCCCAATGAATGATTTCAGGAGCATTCACTGAAATAGGATCAACCTTTAGAGTTTCTTTATCAGATACTGTCATGTACAAATCAAATTGTACATCAGTTTGTCTTGATTGACTTATATGATCTTGATTATGCTTTAGTTCTGCTGGAGGTTCATCTTCCTTTCTTTCACTTTCCTTTTCTGCTTCTTCAGTTCTAGTCCTCTTTGCTTTTGGTTTGGTATCAATGGACTTCTTTCTTTTAATATCACCAATCTTTTGGGCTAATGTCTCTTCTTGTTTCACCTCTTCCTTGTCTTTGCTAGGAGTGCCTTCTTCACTGTCAGGGAATGGCTGTTGTATATTGAGGTCATGCCTCTCTTTCATCTTCCTTTCAGCCTCTACCCTTTGAATGGAGTCCCCTTTCAGATTGGCCATTTCCTTCGTATACAGTTCCTCTATCCTACCATAAGGCATGTTGGTAAACATTCCTTCAGGAACTCTAAGAGCTCCTTTCAGGAAGTTTATCATTTTCCTTCTCTCTTGATCAGCCAAAAATGTCTTTGAGGACTTTCTTTGCCTTTACACAGTAGCTCTCTTTGTTACTTTCTTAACAACAGCAGACTTTAAACTCCTTTGATATTCTTCATTTATCTTTTTAGCCATATCCAATGCAAGCTCTTTGTCTTTGGCAGATTGAATTTCTTCCTCCTTTTCCAGCTCTTCTTGAAGCTTTTTGGCCACTTCTTCATCCAACTCAATCTATTTCTTCTTCTTCAATGGTTGCTCAGACTCAACCATCTTCTCCTTTCCCTTCTTCTTTGCATCCTCCACACTGACCTCTTTTAATTTCTTCTCTAATCCTCCTTCTTTGATCATTACTCCCTTAGCCTTTTGAGTGGCTTTGGGAGTGTCATTCTTAGCTTTCACAAGGGTTTCTGCAATTTCAATTTCCTCTCTGGACAATTATGTTTCTGCTTCAGGTTCATTTGTTACTGCTGTAGCCTCAGTTACTGCTGCTTTTGCAATATCTGCTATATTCTCAAAAGTTTCTGCTTCTGAACCAACTTTCTCTTCTTTATCAGCACCAGTCTCCCCCTCAAACTGGAATTCCATCTCACTTGTACTCTCCTTTTCATTCTGTTTTTTCTGACTCTCCCCCTTTTTGAAAGCAGCATGGACACTTCTCCTTTTCGTTAGAATGAATTGCTTCCTTCTCTTTTGGTGCACAAGTTTCAACACCATTTTCTTGAGCTTTACTATCTGAGTTTGTTGAGATATAATAACCTTCTTCATCTCCTCTATTTCTGAGCCCTGCTTGATGACATCCAGGTTGACATTTGCAATGGTTTCCATCAATTCATTGTACGTATATCTGTCCTTACCTCCTTTAGGTGTTTTTACCACCTTTGAAGGATCCTTGGATCTTTTAGTAGAGGTCTTCTGCCTAGCAGAAGCACCTGCTACCCCTTGGTTTCTTGGCACCTGGGACCTTTGGGTGATTGCTCACCCAAAGTTTCCGTGGGGAAGGTCTTAAAGATGTCCACACTGTCTTGCCCTGCCCTTTGTGCAAAGTCAGTAGTGTGAGCCTTACTGCCCACATGCTCTTCCTTCTCCTTATTGAGCACCTTCTTGGGGTTAAGAGACACCCCTGTGGTTTCCCTTTGGATATTCTCTAATGGAGAATGCTCCATTAGAGTGCTTGAAGGCTTTGGGGGTGAAGGTACAAGAAGGGAAGGAACCTTCTGTACCTTTTTCCTTATATAAGTTTTGGTGATGGGGGATGTGGGCTTTACAATAGGAATCTGAGGAGGATTACTAGAAATGAGTGGTGTGGGTAGGTCATCAGTTGGGTGGTCAGATGTGGGCTGTGACCCTGATGCCTCACCATGGGAAGGAGACACACCCATCATTGTAGAGAACAATGGAGTGTCTGTTCCTGAGAAGTCCTTACTGGGCCTCTTCATATTTGAGAACACCTTCCCCTTTGGGGGTTTTGGTACATATACCTCATTGAAATGAGGTAAATCCGTCAATTCTTGATTTAGTACTTCTTGTACAAACCTTGGATACATATAAAAGCTTTTGGATTTGGTATCCAGGTTTGACATTAAATCATTGAAAATCATTTGAGCAAAATTAAACTTTCTAGAGGTAGCTAAGCAGACCAAAGCATAGGCTATGGTACTGCTAAACTCACTCCATCCAGTTGTTTTTCGTGAAATGCAGTGTTGTAGGGTATGAACAAAGAATCTCCACTGAGGTGAAAATCTGTTCTTGAAAAATTTATATACGTCAGTGGGACCTTCATACCCCATACGATTAAGAGTTTGGAAGAGATCTTCCTTAGTAAGAGAGGTAATACCTGAGGCATCATCTAAGCGTAGATGAATGCAAATACACTCCTCTGAGATGGTTAGAGATTTATCACAAACCCTTGTTTTGATGACCTGAGTGCCATCTTCAGTTTGAATAGCAGCTTTGGACCAGAACTGTCTTTGATGTTCCACATAGATTGTGGGATTGACAGTTAATGCGTGGGCGATGTGTGTAGATTTTATGAAATCCACAATCTGATGAAAACCTTCAGCCTGTTTGGGTTTCTTCAGCATAGCAACTTCATTGTGTTCATCAAAGAATTGTAGACCTGCCATCGTTCTGATTGATTCTAGGGTTCGAATCGCAACTAGTGGTTACACTAGTGAGCAAGAAATCGAGAGAGAGAGAGAGAGAAAGAGAAGCAATGGAAGTTCAAAGAGCCGTTTGTATTTTGGCGGTCACAAAGGGTATTTATAGGTAGAGGGTTTCAGTTAGAAGTAGTACTAAGTACCCTAGCAGTATTAACCAACTCGCAGTATTAACTCATATTAGCGGTAGTAACCCATACTGGCAGTACTAACACGGACTAGCAGTATTAACACAGACCAGCAGTAGTAACACTGATTAGCAGTATAAATAAGGCAAGCAGTAGTAACTTTGCACTGGCAGTATAAACCACCTAGCAGTATTAACCATACTTAACCATATTTGAAATGTTGTCATGAGTAATATAGCGAGCAATATTAACTGAATTAGAAGTACCAAGTATCCCTTGGAAGCAATCTGAAACACTTAAACACACAAGGTTAGCAGCACCATGCACAATACAGTATGAGAAAGTAGACAAGAAGGAAACTATACAGGTACTTGAGTCAAAAGATAATAGTCTTATTTAGAGTTTATCATGCCCACACTTGTGACCAAAAATGTGAACCTACCCACATCAAAAGCTTTAGTGAATAGATCAGCAAATTGGTTACTTGTATGGACTTTCACAACCTGAATTAGCTTCTTTTCATTGCAGTCTCTGATAAAATGATACCTGATTTCTATATGCTTTGTTTTTGAGTGCTTGACTGGATTATTAACAATGCTAATAGCACTGTTGTTGTCTATGAAGATTGGAGTGTGAAGAAAAGTCATACCATAGTCCAGCATTTGATTCTGAATCCAGAGTACTTGTGAACAGCAGCTTGCAGCAGCTATATACTCTGCTTCTGTTGTAGAGGTAGACACTGTGGTTTGTTTCTTGCACTGCCATGACACTAGTCTTGCACCCAAAAAATGACATCCCCCTGAAGTTGACTTTCTATCCAAATTTGCACCACCCAAGTCACTGTCTGAATAAGCAAGTAGGTCAAATGGTGAGTCATGAGGATACCAAAGACCTAATCTAGGTTGGCCTTTGAGATATCTGAATATCCTCTTGACTGATTGAAAGTGCGACTGCTTAGGCCTTACTTGAAATCTTGCACACACACAAACAGGAAACATGATATCTGGTCTTGAAGCAGTGAGATACATGAGGGAGCCAATCATGGATCTATAGTGATGAACATCCACATCCTCCCCCTCAAGATCTGCAGTGATCTGTTTGTGTGTCTCCATGGGTGTGCTTGCAGGCTTTGAGTCTGAGAAACCAAACTTAGTAAGAATGTCCTGCACATACTTGGATTGGCTTATGAATATCCCATCTTTCTTCTGCTTAACTTGTAGCCCAAGGAAGAAAGTAAGTTCACCCATAGAACTCGTCTTGAATCTCTTGTGCATCAGTTCTTCAAAATCTCTGCATAATTGATCTTTTGTGGATCCAAAGATGATGTCATCTACATAGATCTGCACAAGTAGAATGTCCTTCTTCTTCCTTTTGATGAACAGAGTCTTGTCTATTATTCCTCTTTCAAAACCATTTTCCAAGAGGTAGGTAGACATAGTGTCATACCATGCCCTTGGTGCTTGATGTAGCCCATAGAGTGCCTTCTTTAATTTGTATACTCTGTCAGGATAATTTGGATTCTCAAACCCTGGAGGCTGACAGACATACACTTCTTCTTCAATTCTCCCATACAGAAAAGCACTCTTTACATCCATTTGGTAGACCCTGAACTTCATGAAAGAAGCATAGGCTAAAAATAGCCTGATTGCCTCAATCTTGGCCACTGGTGCAAATACCTCTTCATAATCAATTCCTTCTTCTTGAGTATACCCTTGTGCCACTAATCTGGCCTTGTTCTTTATTACTATTCCTTTCTCATCTTTCTTGTTCCTGAAGATCCATCTTGTGCCAATTGCTATGTGTCCTTTTGGAAGATCCACCAGATCCCATACATCTTGCAGTACAAACTGCAGTAGCTCCTCTTGCATTGCTTCTATCCAACTTGGATCTTTCATTGCATCATATGCCTTTTTGGGTTCAACCTGTGATAGAAAACAAGATAATAAACCTGATTGTAGGTCTTTCAATCCCCCTATCTTGCTTTGTTGCCTTGTGATCATTGGAGAATTGATGTCACCAATCACTAATTGAGGAGGATGATTCTTCTGAGTTCTTGTAGCATTGACAGCCTCTTCATTAAGATTGACTTCAAGATTGGTGTCATTCTTTTCTGGAGTGCTTCCACCATACACTGAAGAATCATCATCTGTGTCATCCTCTTCCAAAAATGGCATCTCAGGACCTTTGATTCCTGAATCTGAGGGTTGATCTTCCTTTTCACCTCTGTCCTCTTCATTCTGAATTGGTTCAGTGTCCTTTGAATCTGATGTATCTTTCTTAACTTGGTCACAAAATTCAACAGGATCAGCAATAGGTGTTGGGAACAGCACAAACTCTTGTCTTTGTACTTGTACCTGTTCTGTCCCTGTTCCTGCATTATGCTCATTACTAAAACCCAAAGAATTAGACAGTGAATCAATGTCAAATAGCCAATCAGGACCTGACCCAAGTTGATTTGGTGTGTTCTCATTGCATTTGACATTGTCACTTTCCTCAATAATCCTAGAAGAGGTGTTGAAAACTCTGTATGCCTTACTTTGAGATGAATAACCAACAAGAAACCCATCCTCAACTTTGCTATCAAACTTGCCTAGGTGAGTTTTGGTATTGAGAATTGTGCAAGGACACCCAAATGGTTTGAAAAATCCAATAAAAGGTTTCTTCTTTTTAAAAAGCTCATAAGGTGTCTTGTCTTGGGATTTTACTACTAGAATTCTGTTTTGAACATAGCAGGCAGTATTAACTGCTTCTGCCCTAAAAGTAATTGGAAGTTTTGAGTCTGCCAACAGAGATCTAGCAGCTTCTATCAGAGTCCTATTTCTCCTTTCAGCAACACCATTCTGTTGAGGAGTCCAAGGAGTACTGTATTGTCTCTCAATGCCCTTTTCCTCACAAAAGTTGTTTAGGTCATTGTTTTTAAATTCAGTTCCATTATCATACCTAATGACTTTAACTCTTAGATTTGTTTGGTTTTCAACTCTAAGAACAAAGGATTTGATCAGTCCACTTGTCTCATCCTTTGTCCTCAGAAAATAGACCCAAGTGAATCTAGAGAAATCATCAACAATAACCAAGCAGTAGGATTTCTTACCAATACTCCTCACATTTGTAGGTCCAAACAGATCCATATGCAGTAAAATAAGAGGTGAAGAGATTGTATTTATCTCTTTGGACTTATGAGAAGATTTGTGATGTTTGCCTTTAAGACATGCAACACAATGATCATCACATGAAAATACCTTTTGTGGCAAACCTCTTACAAGGTTGTTTTTCACAAGTTTATTCATTGCTTTAAAGTTCATGTGATACATCCTTCTATGCCAAAGAGATGATTCATCTACTGAAGCTTTTGAAAATAAACAATTTAAAGATGAATCAGAAGGTACACTCTCCAAGTCTAAGCAATAAACATTGTCCTTCCTAGGAGTTCTAAGTAGTATCATACTTTCATCGACTACCTTGAACCCTGGAGCAAGGATAATACATTCAATATCATTGAATAATATGCTATGTTTCTTGTCACAGACCTGTGATACACTTAACAGGTTGTATCTCAATTGCTCAACATAGTATACATCCTCAAAGGTCATCTTACCTTTTGACACATTACCTTTTCCACTTATCTTTCCACCTGCTGGATTATCACCAAAAGCAACATGTCCTCCATCAATTCTTTTGAAGTTTTGAAAGCAGGCTATGTTACCTGTCATGTGCCTGGAACAACCACTATCAACATGCCAAATGCTCCTTCCCTTGAGCTGTTGGTTGCCCTGCACATATAATAAAGCAGTTAGTTTTTAATAGGAACCCAAGCCGAAGTGGTCTTGGGTTTTCCATTCTCATCAACATATTCATATTCAGACTGGATGAGATTATCAAACTGAGAAATCTTATTGCTTGAATACTTTGTCACAATAATGGCCCTGTCACTGGAAGCAGTACTAACTTGATTGGCAGTACTAACATCATTAGCAGTACTAATTTTGTTAGCAGTGCTAACTGGGTTAGCAGTAGTATTGCTTGCAGCAGCATTATTTCTGTCAGCAGTACTATTTGAAGTAGCAGTACTAACATATTTCTTTACTTTTGGAACCCAAACTTGGACAAAGTTGTTTTCTTTCTTTGTCTTTAATTTACTCCTTGGCTTATTTGGAGTATTTTTCTTTGAATTAGCAAACTTATTCTTAACATGAGTTTTTATAGGTGCCCTTCTCACATTCTCAGCCATATGATTCCTTATTTGCTTCCTATAACCAACAGGATTTTGTATATTTCTTTGAAAAGTGATCATTTGGTTAATAGGATTGAAATAATAGTGTTTGGCTAGATGATTTAACCTGCCACAGATAAAACAAGGCTTTGGTCTGTTAATTTTTCTCAGATCAATTCCTTGTTTTAAAGCCCACTGATTATTTCTATTTCTTTGATTTCCCCTTGTTTTATCATGTTGTTGGGGCTGATTCTGTTTACAAGTACAGGGATTAACAACAGTGGTTTGCATGTAATGGACTCCCTGTGCCTTTCCCTTCCCTTTCTTAGAGGTCTCATCTTTTTCATTCTTAACAGTCTCTTCCCCAGACTTTACTTTATCACTCTTGACAAAAGGTTTACCCCCCCCCCCCTTTCATTTGTCAGTATGTGGGTTTCTAAGGGAATATCTTTGTGGTCTTCCTCATTCTTACTCTCAGAGTCCTCTTCTTCAGAATCTGCCTTAACCACTACTTTGTCTAAAGGATCTACTTCAGTGGCTCATTCAGGTAATTCCTTCTTGTCCTATCTTTCTAAGAGATCTGATGTGGGAGGGATATAGTTATTGTTGTATGGTGGAGGGGTGGTGTCATAGCCTATTCCTCTCTCAGCTTGTCATGAACTTGAGTTTTTAGAAGTGAGTCCATTGCTTTAGAAGCATTGGAATATTTCTCAATATCTAGCTTGCCTTTCTCAAAATCACTCTTTATCTTCTCACATTCCTCTTCAGACTTTTTAAGCTTAACCTCTAACTGATTCTTTTCCCACTTCCAGTAGTTTGTATCATAAGAATGTTGAAGTTCATTAGCCTGGTATGACTTAATTTGTTCTTCAAACCTCTCAACAATCAAAACATACTCTCTTCTATCTTTCTCTAACCTTTTAAGGTCATCACACATACTCTGATTGTGATCCCTGTACTTTTTAACAGTTTCAATACAGGTTTTAGAGCAAAGATTAGATGTTATCTCTATGGGAATATCAGTGCTTGCTGACTCTGAAACTTTAGCCATTAAAGCTTGATTCTGAACTGCTTCTTCTGCTTGGTCACTCCAATCAAATCCCATTCCTTCTTGGGAAACAAGAGCTTGAGAGGAGTTCCTGTTGTTGAAGCTAGTGGACTGTGATGATTGATGGTTGCTAGTATGCTGTTGAGGCATTCCACTTCTGCATTCTCTTGCAAAGTGCCCCAGCTTGTGACACTTGTAACATTCAACCTTGGATTTATCAAATCCAACCCCATCTTCTCTTTTCTGAGCAAAGTTGTTCCTTCCAGTCCTTTTGATGAATCTTTTTACCCTCATAGTCAGCATAGCCATCTGCCACTTGATATCCATCTCTTCCAGATCATCAACATTTATCTGTTCTAAGTCATCATTAATTAGAGTGGAATTAGCATGACTGGCTAGAAAAGCTTCTAAAACAGAGTCATTGGATCCATCTTGCTTTGATCCATGGGCAGCACTAACTGATTCTGTATTAGCAGCAGAATCAGTAGAGGATGATAAAAGAGCAGCATTTTATGAGTATCCAGAGTGCCTCTTCTTTGCTTCTACCTCTGCTTCAAACACCCTAAGGTCGTTATAGAGGTCATCCAGTTCTTTTTCCTCCAGTTGATCATTCTGTCTAAAGGAGACAGTGTACATAGTCCATTCATCACCCAGAGATCTTAAAAATTTTCTGTTGACATCATCTTGATCTATCTGGACACCAACAGTAGCCAATTCACCAATTAGCTTATTAAATCTATCAAAAGTTTGAGTCATGGACTCATTCTTTGTAGACATGAAGTTTTCATATTGCTGCTTCAGGATGGCCTTCTGATTTCTCTTGGTACTTTTGGTACCAGAAAATCTTTTCTCTAGTGAATTCCATATAATTTGTGCATCAGAACAGTTGCAGAATTGGTGTTGGTACTCATTAGGTATAGCCAAGAGCAGAGTGCTAAAGGCTTTCATATCTGTCTGCCTCAACTTCCTCTCTCCATCAGTCTTTGGTGGAGGTCTCTTTCCATCTGCATCCATCTTTCCTCCATCAGAGGGACCATTCTCAATGATGTCCCACATTGAGAAGTCTGTGAGAAGAATGTACTGCTTGATTATGATCTTCCACATGTCAAACTCATTGGGTTTGAGCATGGGAACCTTTGATACTAAAACACTGTCGCTTGAACTGTCCATGATTAAAGGTTTCTGAGGTTACTAGCTCTGATACCACTTGTCAAGATCGAAAAATTCTTAAACAAGAATTTAATACAAACTCAGAAACAATGTTAAAGAAGTCGCGGAATAACACTTTAACAATTAATCAAAAATACAGAATAAGAACTCAAATCATAAGTTTATATTGCATAAAACTTAATGATTACAAACACAACCTCAATCTGTTGAACAGACTCAACAAACGTTCTATACTTCTTTATAGAAAGGATCAATACTAGTCTTGAGGTTAATTCTCTCTAAAACAAACGTATGAATTATTCTATCAAAGACTTCTATACAATATATTTAGAGTTGATTACAAGATAATTATCAAAATAAGATTGATCTTCAGCATCAATACCATAATTATCTTCAACGTTATCTCCAACTCCTATTTTTTCGTTCCAAGTCATTATCTTCAACATGAGCAACATTAATCTTCATCCTTATCCAACAGCATTAATCATTCTCAGCAGTATTAATCTTTGAGCAGTACTAACCATGCGTACAGTATTAACTCCTCACTTGCAGTAGTAATCATTTAGCAGTACTAACTACTAGCAGTACTAACTCTCCAAGCAGTACTAACTATTCAATTAGCAGCACTAACTCTTCAAGCAGTATTAATTCTACTAGCAGTTGTAATCTTTCTTCACCTAGCAGTACTAAATTGTAAGTAGCAGCTTTAACCATACTTAGCATATTTCTGACCCAACATTTGCGCTATGCACTTTGAACACTATGAACTGGCGCAACGCTATATGAACTGGCGCAAAGCGATTGAAACTCGAAAAACAACCGAAAAACTAAAAAAATCTATCTAGACAGAGAATTACGATCTTAAACTTTGCCAATCAAGTCACAAACACATATAGAACATATTACGATCAAATAATTTCAATAATCATCACTATTATAGTAATCGATTGATGAAACAGTGTGTGCGACTCGTGCAAAACAAATATACCAAAATTAACAAATAGATAATCGATTAACGTGCAATACTCAAATATACCAATACCAATTCAATAGTATAAGCAAATCGACTAAAACCCAAACAAAAACAGCTTGAAAGAACAATCACACAATAAAAAATTGAATCTTGACAGATGAAACAGTACCGAAAAGAAAAACAATTTCTTTTTGATTTCAATCTGTTAGGCTCTTATACCAATTGTGTGTCCCTGTGATTCACAATCCAATCAAGCAAAATAAACAAACAATAACGAATAAGCAAACCTGATATTTAATAAGCAATCGAATCAAATGGTTACAAGGCTTGAATATGAAATCTCAATGAAGCTCTCTCTCTCTCTCTCTCTCTCTCTCTCTCTCTCTCTCTGCCGCCGTCTCTCTCTGTATTTCTCTCAATCAATGTACGACGCTCACAACACTAACCACAAAAACAAAAACCTAAAAACCTAATTAAAACCATAAATCTATTTTAAAGGAAAAGGACTAAAAACGAAAATACAAAATTAACTTTGACAATTTATTACAAAGGACCTAGACTATTTGTTGAGAGCAGACTTTTCCAGCTTTTGACTTCAGATTTTCATCTTCAGAAATTGATGATCTTGAATCCAATAAAACTGTGCTCTAACATAATGTCACATAATAACTCAAAACCAAAAAAATCCAAAAGTTCAATTCGGAAAGTTACCATTTCACATGTGATAGGTAATGCATGGTGTACCATCTTCAAGGAATAGACACGTATATACAAATATGTGTCCAGGTATCAAACAAAGAAAGAAACTCGTACCTTCGAATATAAGGGTCTCGAGAAAGGTTTATCCACGAGGTTGATCGAGTTCTGACAAAGAAAGAAAAGAGTTTGAGAAGGATAAGAAGAGATTAGAGCAGAAAAATGTTGGAGTTTTTAAAGAAATATCTTATCAGAGAAAGAATGTTGAGAAAGATTTTGAGGAAGAAATGAAGGTTTTTGAGATGAAGATTAAGAAGCTGACAAGGAAGTTATCTGAATTGTCAATAAAAGCAATGAAAGAGCAAAATGCGAAGTTTGAATTAAAGAAAAAGATTGACTTACTCTCCAAAGAAAGGAACAGTTTATCTTCAAAGATAACAGAACTTGAAGAGATCGTTTTCAAGGTGAACTTAACTGAGCAGAAGACTCCGTACTCAATTGATCAATCACCTAGAGATGATTCAACTGACTTTGAATGCTCATTAAAGACAACATCAAGTTCATATCAAACAACTGTTTCAACAAAAAGGTCAGTCCATTTAAAAGATCAGATTCGTACTACTAACATATTCTATGATAGGAATGTTGATGGTTCAGGTACATTTAGTAAGAGAAATGGAAAAGAAAAGTTGGATTGGAAAGCAAAAGGATCTTCTGATGAAAAGAAAGATCAGAAATCATTTATGAACACACCTACTGCCAAAAAGAACAACAATGTTTATCAAGGTAAATCTTTTGGCAAACCTGATCTTGTTTATACTGTCAATCAATTGATCAGGTTAGCACAAAAGAAAATCAATTGTTCTTATTGTGGTTCAAATGATTTTCTTAGTAAAAATTATGTTAATTACTGGTATGGTTCTTATTATATTACTACTAAAGAACTGAAACTAACAAACTTGGACCCAAATATCAGTGGGTACCAAAGCTAAAAGATCCAACTGTGTTACAGGCACCTCAAGTCTAGGGGGAGTAAAGAACTTAGGCTTCTGGATAAATCAGTTCAGAACCCGTACTTCAACGACTGGTGGATTCTGAATACAACAGTTCAGGACCCGTTCTTCAAATATAAAGTTTGACTTCTAAACACAACAGTTTAGGACTCATACTTCACAGATCGAAAACAATTGTACCCCGATGCTTAAGAAGAGATGATTTACCTTCAAGGGGGAGTACATATTATTCATACCGATGAATATTGTGAATTCAATATTTCTAGGGGAGTAAATGACTTCTGATTAATTCATATCAGAACTTGTTTTTTAATGTTTACTTTGGCTACGACTTTTATACTTTGACGACTTTTTGACTACTTGCAGATTTTGAGGTGGATCTTACATGATCATATCAATCATGACTTTGAGGCTGACGTTATGAGGTTAATGCTGAGCGTAAGGACCATTCTAACCTTAGTCTCATTGTGTTTGAAAGAAGGACGACTTTCAAACATTACAAAATTTTCTTAAACGTTCAAACCACTTCTTAATTCTTAAATTTTTTCATGAATTTCAGAAGTGTGTATTTTAAATGTTTTCATATTCATGAACTTTCATGTTTCTATAACCGTGTGTTTCCAAAGATAAATACTTGTGTATTATCTTTTCTATATACTGTCAAGTATTCACACACACCGGTTTAGTACTTTTATTGACTATGTTCTTACCATGTCCCAAATTGAAACTACTTTTCGATGGTAAGCCACTCCTTTTGTACATTCAATGTTTGTTGAGTGTTAATTCATTCAAAGTGTTTCTTTCAAGAATGTCTATACTTGTTCTTATAGACAACATCCAATTTTTCATGACCTAAGCTTTTATTGCTAATCATTCATATTTGATCTTTCCATACATTGTCAGATTAAACATATCTATTGATTTCACTTCATTCATTCAATTTCTTTGTTTTGAGAAAATCTTCCATGTTCCAAATGCTCAAATCTTCATGATTATCATATTGAGCATACATTTATCTGACACATGTATTGTGCTTTAACTGATGAAGTTAAACTGTTGAGAAACATTCTCTTTAGGAAAAAATACATGGGATCATTGTGAGAACTTAATAGAACTTCTATGGATTCACGATAACCAGTGTTTCCTACCCGAGAAGTTATCCTTAAGTGATCGAGAGGTGAAGGGTCAATATCAGAGAGTGGGTTGTGTGATGAGGTAAAATGAAAAAAGAGTTTGGTTAGAAGTGAGCTTAATTGTCTAAAAGAAAGAGGGTGTGAGAACAGAGTTAAAAGAATATTATAACTCTGCACCGAACTTTTTCTGAGTCGGGCAACCATATCTAGTGATTGGTTCAAATTCTTTGGTGACCATCATTGAAACAGGCACTAGCCCATACCAACTCTTGATTTAAACCCCACTAGCTACTCATCTTTTTCTTCACAAAAAAAAGATGTTTCACATTTGATTGGGGAAGCAGCACATATTCTATCTTGTCTTCATTTGGAAGATGTTGTAACACCTGTACTTTCGTTTAGGACTTTTCTATATATATATATGTATGTCAATGCGTAGATGAGTGGTTAGTCTCTTAACTTTCAAAGCCATGGTTAACAGTCTGAAACAGTGAGTTACGCGACTTAGAGCGCAGGTTACAAGCCGCGGCCCAAGCCGCAGAACTCTCTGGAATGCAAGCCTTAGGGCACACGTGCGTCTTATGGCGCGACCTCCTAGCCGCGGCCAAAGCCGCAGGGCTACCTTCAGGTCCCCAAAACCCCTCTTTGCCCGACTTTTATCCATTTTTTCATCCCCACTCGTTTTCTTCACGATTTTTTAGTAACTCAACACCCTCCTCACTTATTGCAAGATTTTTGGTGGGTAAGCTCATTGATTTGTCATCAAATAATCATTCAAGACCATTTATTGAAGTGTTCTTCAAGATCTCCACTCCTTGTCATCAAATCAACCACTATCTACATCTAGGGTTTTCTATTTTCTATGTTTTAACCAAAATCTAGATTGTGAGTTTCTAAACCCTTGTCAAAACTAGATACACATCATATTTCATCATCTATTATTGTCATTCATCCTTATTGAACTATTCATTCATAATACTTGGTTCTTGTGGATTTCTTTATGGGTAAGTCCAAGTCCTCATTATCAATGTGGGTGAGCTTTTCTAAAAATGGCATTGGAACTATTTGACCTCAAATAAATGGGAAATATACTTGTATGGGTTGATTTTGGATAATGGTCTATATGAGCGGTTTGACCTAATATTTGGGTTGTTGGATTATTTGATATTTTCACCATAGTAAGTTGCTTACTATTGCTTGGCGAAGTTTATACTATGGGATTTGGAAGGAAATATTATTTGAACTACTATGGAGTGGAGTTACGATTATGTTGATGTGAATTCATTAATACTAGCCTTGTAATAGACTATATGTAATGTGAGGAATGTACGGTCTAATATTGTACCCATGGTTGGTATTGTGAATATTCATGTGCATTATGTGCCTTGAGACCTACTAATGATACTGTTGGACGAACCAAGTCGGTAGACACTAGGAGGATACAGTCTTGGGTGCCACCGTAAGGTATGTACCTAGACCTCACCATTCGGGGTATTGCCATGGTTGTAGTCCTCGGGTGTGCTGGGCCTTTTGGATGCCACTCATGGTAGTTGGCATCAAGGTGTATCTACTGTTTGGGTGGAACTTGATTGGTGCTATGGGTCTCCCCCGTTGACTCCACAATTTAAGAACTTTGGTTAATCGCTGATAAGAATTGTGTTTGGATTTATATGCTATTTATTGTACAAACTCACTAGACTCTTTTGGCCTAACACTTGTTTGGTGTCGATGTGTATCTCAGGTTCTAGTGGTGCCGCTTCTAAGCTGGCTTAGTCGGTCCTTGGTGAGAGCTTGGGGAAGGTGCTTGGAGCGCACTTTTGTGATGGCATTGATTGGATTATAGGCGACACCCTTTTTGTAATCTATTTTCTATTCTAGGAATTAGATTAGTTGGTTGTTGTTTATTTCCGTTAAATTACAACTGTAATTAAACAGGTTTGTATATTTCCCTATTTTTGGGAGGCTCTTGCTATGGCAATTTTCGTATACCACATGTTCGTTTTATGGATTTTTGTTATCCCTATTTTTAGGGTGTTAAAAATGTAGATATTGAAAAAGAAGGAAAGTTGTCCCACCTTCGCACCTCGTTCATGCACATTGAGTTTGTGTATTACTATTTTGTCTTAATAGTTTACACATTTTGAGCCTAATATAGCACAATATGCTTAAATTCTTTCATACACAAGCACGTACACACAAATTTTGTTTTTCTATCATAACGCTCATAGAATTACCTTGTGTTATTCGATGATTGAATGGAATACATGGGGAGTGAACATCAATAAACCTCCTTGTACAGTACATTCGTTGTATTAAGTGGCTTTGTGCTACTTATAGGCATTATAACTGATTCATTTGTTGATTCAGGGTTACATTCATTTCTGAATTTGAAAAGATTCGAAACATTATGAATTGACGGATGTTCAGAAGTTCATGTGAAAAGATCATGGTCAGAAGTTGGAGACAGACATTTCTTGCAAAGTTTTGATGAAGTTAATGTTCACATTCATCAAAAAGGGGGAAACAATATCAAGAAATGTCAGAGTGAAAATGTTCAATTTCAAGCTGAGAGGAGAAAGGGATAAAAGAGATGTTGATTGGAGAATGGATTGTGATAGTTATGGGAGACAGTTTCAATATATGAAAACCAGTTTTGAAGAAAGTTCAAAGAGTTCCAAGAGATTGCTGAAGAGTGCATAATTAAATTTTCTTTAAAGATGTTTTGCTAAAGAAAAGTGAGCTAAATCTGAAGATAATTTCTTTTCTGAAGTGTAAAAGAGGTTGTTGAAATTTGAAGACAGTCCAAAGCAAGGTAGATTGATCAACAGAAGGAATTATCAGTCTATCTTATCAAATGAGGATATTGTTTGACAAAAGCATTAAAGGGAGAGATTGAATTTGATTGAAGAATATAAACAAGGGGAGATTGTTCTGAGATTCTAAAATTCTTTTTGAATCCAAAGTGGAAGATAAAATGGTTATCCTTGTGAAGATGATCTTGAATCCAAAGGGGGAGATTGTTAGAGCATAAATGTTGTCTTCAAGATCATCTAAATTGAAAGTCAAAGCTCAAGTCAACTCTCTATGCAAAAGTCAAAGTGGAAAGTCAAAGTCTTATAAAGTCAAAGTTTAGTTTGTTTTGTCTTTGTAATCTTGTAGGTATATAAGGTTTTGTTTTCTTGTTAATCCGTGTAGCACTTTAACAGAGAGTATCTTAGAGAGAGAATATTTGTAATTGAAAACATTTGTAATCAGTGATTTGAGAATCAAATAATATGGCAAATTTGATGGAAATTGTTTTTCATCTTGATTAGATTTTCACATTATGGTACATTCATTGTACTAAGTGGCTTTGTGCTACTTACAAGCTATTTAACTGATTCATTTGTTGATTCAGGGTTACATTCATTTCTGAATTTGAAAAGATTGGAAACATTATGAATTGATGGATGTTCAGAAGTTCATGTGAAAAGATTATGGTCAGAAGTTGGAAACAAACATTTTTTGCAAAGTTTTGATCAAGTTAATGTTCACATTCATCAAAAGGGGAAGATAATATCAAGAAATGTTAGAGTGAAAATGTTCAATTTCAAGCTGAGAGGAGAAGGAGATAAAAGAGATGTTGATTGGAGAATGGATTGTGATAGTTATGGGAGACAATTTCAAGAAATGAAAAGCAGTTTTGGAGAAAGTTCAAAGAATTCCGAAAGATTGCTGAAGAGTACATAAATTTTCTTTGAAGATGTTTTGCTAAAGAAAAGTGAGCTAAATCTGAAGATAATTTCTTTTCTGAAGTCTAAAAGAGGTTGTTGAAATTTGTAGACATTCCAAAGAAAGGGAGATTGATCAACAGAAGAAATTATCAGTATATCTTATCAAAGGAGGAGATTGTTTGACAAAAGCATTAAAGGGAGATATTGAATTTGATTGAAGAATATAAACAAGAGGAGATTATTCTGAGATGTTGAAATTCTATTTGAATCCAAAGTGGAAGATAAAATGGTTATCCTTGTGAAGATGATCTTGAATCCAAAGGGGGAGATTGTTAGAACATAAATGTTGTCTTCAAGATCATCTAGATTGAAAGTCAAAGCTCAAGTCAACTCTCTATGCAAAAGTCAAAGTGGAAAGTTAAAGTCTTCTAAAGTCAAAGTTTAGTTTGTTTTATTTTTGTAAACCTTGAAGGTATATAAGGTTTTGTTTTCTTGTTAATCCGTGTAGCACTTTAACAGAGAGTATCTTATAGAGAGAATATTTGTAATTGAAAGCATTTGTAATCAGTGATTTGAGAATCAAATCATATGGCACATTTGATGGAAATTGTTGTTCATCTTGATTAGATTTGCACATTGTGGTAAATTTGTTGTACTAAGTGGCTTTGTGCTACTTACAGGCTATTTAACTGATTCATTTGTTGATTCAGGGTTACATTCATTTCTGAATTTGAAAAGATTCGAAACATTATGAATTGACGGATGTTCAGAAGTTCATGTGAAGAGATCATGGTCAAAAGTTGGAACAAACATTTCATGCAAAGTTTTGATGAAGTTAATGTTCATATTCATTAAAAAGAGGGAGATAATATCAAAAAATGTCAGAGTGAAAATGTTCAATTTCAAGCTGAGAGGAGAAAGAGATATAAAAGAGATGTTGATTGGAGAATGGATTATGATAGTTATGGGAGACAATTTCAAGAAATAAAAAGCAGTTTTGGAGAAAGTTCAAAGAATTCCGAAAGATTGCTGAAGAGTACATAAATTTTCTTTGAAGATGTTTTGTTAAAGCAATGTGAGCTAAATCTGAAGATAATTTCTTTTCTGAAGTCTAAAAGAGTTTGTTGAAATTTGAAGACAGTCCAAAGAAAGGGAGATTGATCAACAGAAGGAATTATCAGTCTATCCTATCAAAGGAGGAGATTGTTTGACAAAAGCATTAAAGGGGGAGATTGAATTTGATTGAAGAATATAAACAAGGTCTGAGATGCTGAAATTCTTTTTGAATCCAAAGTGGAAGCTAAAATGGTTATCATTGTGAAGATGATCTTGAATCCAAAGGGGGAGATTGTTAGAACATAAATGTTGTCTTTAAGATCATCTAGATTGAAAGTCAAAGCTCAAGTCAACTCTCTATGCAAAAGTCAAAGTCTTCTAAAGTCAAAGTTTAGTTTGTTTTATTTTTGTAAACCTTGTAGGTATATAAGGTTTTGTTTTCTTATTAATCCGTGTAGCACTTTAACGGAGAGTATCTTAGAGAGAGAATATTTGTAATTGAAAGCATTTGTAATCAGTGATTTGAGAATCAAATAATAATATGGCACATTTGATGGAAATTGTTCATCTTGATTAGATTTGTACATTGTGGGACACACAGGATCCTTGAGTTAAGTACAAGATAAAACTAAATTAAATTATACAACTCCAAAACTGATCCCTAAATGAGAACTAGGTTGGCAATAACTACTAATAAACCAATACATAGGTGATTATCTCCAAGGTACGGAAGACGTCCCCAAATAGTTAAATCCTTCTCGTGTCTCTAATTAGCTCTCAACTCGTCACATGTATCACTAGTACCATACCCTAACAAAGACCTGATGCACATGCCAACAAGAAAAGGCGTTAGGTTTAAAGCCTGGTAAGTTCAAGCAATTCTCATCTCAAATATAAAATGGTAAAACTGAAAAAGTGTTATTAAATCATAATTTCCCAAATCAAATACATTTACCATAAAACGCAACATCTTTCCTAAAACCCACCATTTTCGTGATGAAAACTCAATAACCCAAGAAACCCATTTTAATATGAAACCAAAACCCAATACTCACTCAAAACATGGATAAAACTATGTTATCAAAAACACCAAAATATGGACAAGACTCTATGTCCAAAAGCACCGAAAACATGGATAAACTCGATACCCGAAACAACACATTTCGCTAACGGGGGGACCCGTTTCCATCGACCGTGGTGTAACACAAAGTAAGTCTACATCAACGTATCAAGTAGCACCTCAAGATCGAGGTCCCCATATCTAACTCCTCCCGAGTTTCCACCATAATACCTAAGGTCCCTAACTCCAACTTGTAACACCATTAAATCTAGAAAGATCGATTAATTTAAAAAATTGTAACGCATCAATTGAAGGATCAATTCCTTTCTATCATACAATATTCGAATTACCTAAAATGGAAATTTAAGTTTTAACATCAATGAATTATAAACCAAACCTTACATAAAGACTTGATTAGGGACGGGTGTTACCTAAACCCAACAATGGTCGCTATCTCTAACTTACGGAAGATGTCCCCGAATGGCTAAATCGTTCTCGTGCCTCAAACTAGCACTTATCTCATCACGGTGTTGCTAGTACCATCCCCAACGATGACCTAATACACATGCCAACAAATAAAAAGAGTTAGGCTTAACGTCTAGTGAGCTTAAGTAGTTTTCATCTTTAATATAAAATGGTAAAACTGAAAATATATTTAAATTACAATTTCCAAAATGAAATGTATTAAATATAAAATCAACATCTTTCTTAAAACCCATAATTTTTGTGATGAAATCTCATTAACCAAAACACCTGTTTAACATGAGACCAAAACCTAATACTCACTCAAAACGTGAATAGGGTTTAACATTCAAATACTGAAAACATAGATAAAACTCTATTATCTAAAACACCCAAAAACATGGATAAGGTGCAATAACCAAAACCCCAATCATAGATAACAATGCACACTCAAAACATCACTGAAAACATGGTTAATACTAAATACTCAAAACAACACCTTTTCGGTGATGGGGGAGACCCGTTTCCATTGATCGTAGCGAAAAACAAAGTAAGTCATTAATCAATGTTACCAAGTTTTACTCAAGGTTATTGGGCTCTGTATACGACTTTACCGAGTACCACCACAAGACCCAAGCTCTGTATACGACTCCAATGAGTACCACGACAAGCCCGAAAGGTAATCAAGATTCCTACTCGTCCTCTAAATGAGTTTCACCACAAAAGTCATCGGTCATCGTATTTGGCTCCAACGAGCACCACCACAAGACTTAGCCTTGTATACGACTCAATAGGGTAATACCGTAGGTTATTAGCTCGGTATATGATCTAATAGGGTACCCATGCAAGCTCTCAAAACCATGGCTTGGTGACCACTCACTATAAATTATAGTCAGAACATCAAAATACTTCACTTAAAAAATAAAATCGATCCATTGTTCCCGAAGTACGACTCTAAGCAAGTTCACCTCCGCAATACTAAATGGCATCGACAACTCATAGGTCCAGGAGTCTGACTTTACATGAGTTTATCTCTGCAATACTCGTGGTCCCGAAGTCCAACCCCACACGTGTCCCTCTCTGCAATACCGACACGACCACCATGCTTACTCGAGCATTGGTCTTAGAGTGAAAATATATAATTCTTTCAATAAATTAAAATTGTAGTCCTTGTAGTTTACACCCAACGACGAGCACCGTCCCTATACATTAATAAGTACAGTAATGCTAATTGTGGTCTATATTTTGCTTTGAAAATCGTCCATCTTACAAACTCCATTAAAAATATTCTGTTAAATCAAGAATATTTTTGTCTTTTCATCTAGTTGTTTAATTTTCATTAACAAATTCAAAAAAATTATATTATATATTTTTAATATGTTATCTTATCTATACTACATTAATAAGCATTTAGACCAAACTCTTAAGTACAATGCTTTATGCATTATGTACTGTTGTTTTATGCATGAAATCATAAAATCTCTTAATTACATGTTACGATGCATGATTTACAAGTGAGAACTGCATGAACCCTTCAAGTCATTCTGCAGGTCACTTTATGCTAGGCAGGTATCACTTTTCAGGCATCTTCCCAATTTAAATTCAAATTTCAAAACACTCTCTCAAAGGGCGCTCATTTGACAACATCAATTTGGTTTTGTTTCCTTTAACATGTTTGAATTTGAATTTGGTATATCATATGTTGCTTTATTCCCTCTGTACGTGCTTTCTTCCCTCGGTTTGGGTATAACCAGTTTGGGTATCGCATGTTTTTGCTGTATCACCACATCTGATTGGTTTTGGTGTATCAGACGCCGATTTGATGTATCTCCTCGAACATAGTTTCTTCTTTGTCTCACGTACTCATCGATACATATAACTCCCTCCTGATTTTGATTTCACAGGTTCTTTAAAACCCTAGATATTTATCAGGTATGCTATCAATTTAAATTTAGATTTCCATTACCATTACAATTTTAATTTCGAGGTATGCTTTTCAAA
This sequence comes from Arctium minus, assembly GCA_954870635.1. Lineage (NCBI taxonomy): Eukaryota > Viridiplantae > Streptophyta > Magnoliopsida > Asterales > Asteraceae > Arctium > Arctium minus. The sequence goes on along the minus strand of OX941084.1, from coordinate 115,345,373 downwards.
ATTTGATTTAGATTTCCATTTCCATTTCCATTTTGCACTAAATATCATAACATGTTTCAGAAGTGATTTTGATTTCTCCATTGATTGGGTTTCAAAAGTGATTATCATTTCTCCATTGATTGGGTTTTAGAAGTGATTTTGATTTCCATTTTGAGGTAAGTTGATGATATTTTAACTTGCTTTCTTCACATCTACACCGATTTCAACATGATTTTGAAGGCTACAACTTGTTATTTTTGCATTCTTTTGTAGTGCCTCCATAAACTAAGGTCTTTGCAGACAATGTTCCACAAAATATTGTACTATTGTTTAAAATCCCAAACTCAGTTAGTGTAGAGAAATTTGTTGCTAATCTTAAATATTAGAGTTTACATGATTCTTGGTGAGCTTGATTGTGTAATTTGTCCAACAGGACTCCTATGAATGAAGAATTTGCAGCAGGGTATCCTTATGATGAAGAGTGGTATGGATACATTAATAATGATGATAGAGTACTCCTTAAAGGTATATTGAGTTACATCCTCTTCACTTCTTGATTACGAATGTTAAGGTCATACAAAAAATCGGCTAATGAATTGAATGGTTATAATGTATTGGTGGGAATGAGTGTATGCCTCTCCCATTGGCACATGTTAAAGTCTATACGATCTCTGTGAAGCTTCTTCAAGTTTTACACATAGTGTTGACGTATGTGTTTAGGCAAATAATTTTACGTTATACACATTTACTCATTGTGGGAAGAAGATGTTGTAAGGCTAAGTTTTATGTGAGTAATATTACCAAATAGAAGATAAAGTAACTCAAAGATGTTTGTAAACTTTACCATCCTTGATGTCTATTTTGACACAGTTATGTTATGCTAGATGTTTGTATGAATCTGAATAGACTTGCCATTATTTATCCATTAATTTCACATTTTCTTGCAAATTGTAGTTCAACATTTATCAATGATCTACTTTATGCAGTTTTTTATGGGTTTATATAAACTTTACATGTCACCCCGTCCCGAAATAATCTACATTTCTATTTAAGTTTGGTCTAACTCTTAAAAATAAGATAAAGTTCCCAATTTCAAAAGTTTGGGGACGTTTACCAACACTTACTTGGTAAACCCTTACCGGTAAGAATAGTCAACATTTCACTTAACTTACCCGATAAGATTTCAATTTATTAAAATGACATTGTATGCAACATTTTCACCTGGTAAGTGCTTACCAGGTAAGAGTCGCCACTCTCACTTACAGGGTAATACTCATGGTCCTTGTAATTGCTCTTACCGGGTAAAATTCTTAATCATTGTCAGGTTCATCTGATAAGATAAAATGAGTCGGTAAGCATTTACCGGGCAAGTATTTTTAGTAAATGGACCCATAATGTATTATCCCAGAAAAAAATTCCTTTTTGCAATATATGCCTTGGTTGTAACTATAATTTTCTAAATTTGTTTATTTGGCCTTTAACTTTTAAGCTTATGTTCTTAAGCTGGTTCCGGGAAGTAAGGATCTTATATGTTATTTCTAAGCATGCAAATTCAAACTGTTGGAGGTACACAATCACTTCAAATTGATTGTATTTTTTATATGTTCATATAAATAAGTGCTTCATATTTTAAAAATACTCGGTCCTATAGCTCTATGGAATTTTTGGTATGCTAATTGTTTCTGAAACTTTAGTCAAATCTTACTCGACTTGTACTTTGTAATTGTGCAGGTTTGTCAGCCATTTGCATTAGCTTTTTGAGCTTCTGTATTGCAGAGTTTTTTTTTACCCCTGGGATAGTTGCTCACTCACACTTAGAACACCAAAGATCGAACACCTTGTGGTTGAAGAGTGTAATTGGGTTACATTCACGAGACTAATTGCTTAAAGAATCTTTCCATTGATAACCATGGTGATAACTTAGCGGCTTAGACTTACAGATGGGTTCAAGCCCCCCTCCCGCAAGATTCGAGTTTGAACCTGTTGTGTATTTGAACAAAGTCTCTCTGCCCTTTTACCAATTGAACTACACACTCGACGATTTTTCATTTTCTATTTACAATAAAATCACACTCTGCTCACCCGGTGCATTGCACGGGCACACTGCTAGTATTATTTTTTATATACACACACACATATATGACAGTTACTTTGATTCCGGTCACCCTCACCCTCCTCTCATTCCCGTTCCTTGCTGACCCCCCACCCTTATCGTTCTTCCTTCCCCCTTTCCCAGCAGCACCACCACCATGGTTCCCTTTGTTCCCTGGTGACCCACACCTATTATCATTCCCTGTCCCCCCCCCCCCTTCCCAGCACCATCGCCATGACGACACATTACACCTCCTCTGTTCCATCTGTCCCCGTGACCCCCACCCTTACCCATCTCTATTCCCTTGCCATGGTTTAGACCTACGATTTTTTCTTTTTCCCCTTGCCACGGTTTACGCCCAAGTCATGCAGCCGATGAACAACCACACCCTTTTTTCTTTGGTTGGTGAACAAACCTACCACCCCAACTTCTTCCTCTCCGATGGACGACACTCCACCATTGCACTACCCCTCTCCTTCAATTCCCTGTACCCATTGTTGTGTGTGTTACAGGTAGGTTTGTGTGCGCGTGTTTGTGTGTTATAGATAGGTTTTTATGTGTGCGTCTTGTGTGGATGGTGGAGGCCGTAAATGGGGAGGGTGCCAGGGTGGAGGTCGAAGATAGTGGTCAGTAAGATTGGGGCGAGGTTATCTGATGTTGGGGGTGGGGGATGTACTATGTATAATATTAATATATTGATATAAGTTATATTATATAAAATATATTAATGGGTAAAAGACAAAACAAGAAAAGGACAAAAAAAAAGGTGAAAAGACGAAAATCACTCACTTAACGGAATATTTTTAACAAAGTTATTAAGAGGGACGCTTTTTAAAGCAAATGCAAACCACAATAACCATTAATATACTTATTAAAGTTTAAGGACAATGTTTGTAATTGGATGTATATCACATGGACCAAAATTGTAGTTTAGTCTTATTCAATGTTTGGTAAATAATGCATGAAGCAAAGCAACAAAACAAATATCGCGAATGCGTCAGATTTGATCGCATTGAAAATCATGAATTGGAGACAAGACGCATTGGGAAAGAGGAAGCATTTTCATGTTGGCCATTGAAAACAAAATATAATGGCCCTACACAACGTTTGACGTGGCTTCCATCTTGGCCGTTGGATCTAATTTCAAATCTTTGGAGGATATTCATCTTTAGACCTCCAAATTATCATTTAATACATAAACACTCCCTATATTACCTCTAGGCAGGACCCATACGTAAGCATAAATCTAGGAAAATTTTGGTTGGTTTAATAAATAAATTTATTCTAGGTATAAATCATTTAAGATAAAAAAAAGTCTTAAAAACAACTAAAAAGCATAAAATATTGTTATTTTAAGCATAATTTCATAAAATCTCTTAATTACAACATTATAAGCGTGATGTACAACTTGTCAATACTAAACTGAGGGTTTCTGTTCTAGAACATCGCTCGTATCATACATACGTCTTCCAAGGCAATGACTCACAAATCCTTCTTCCCGAAGTGGCGATTCACAAATCCATCTTCTCCAAAGATAACGATTGAAGCTTCCAATAATCTATATGGAGCCGCTCTCGCCTCAGTCGAGTCGAGGAGCCTTTTATTTCTCAATGACCCACCTCCAATCTTCAGTTCTCTTCTTGGCTCGTTTTTCTCCATCGCCTCTGCTTGATTTCCCGGTAGCCCAGTTTCTCCATCGTATTTCATGGTCGCTCTACAAGTTCGAACTTTTTCTTCCAACAATTTTTTTCTTTCAATCCCTTTTTATGTTTGCATCTCCAATTTGTGTTTGTGTTTGTGTTCAATAATGGTTTTTTTGTCTTCTTACAATGTTATATATGTTCGTATATGATAATGGTATTCAATGTTTTTTTTTGTTACTTTTGATAATCAATTACTTGATTACGCTGATTTCTTTATCTCTTTTGATAATCAATTTCCAATGTATATTTTGTTCAACTTTCTTTTGATATCAGTAGATTGGTTTATTGTTTTGTGTGGCAACTGCTTCAGTTGATTTGAAAGTATGGTAAGGTATTTGTGATTTAACCATGTTATTTGCTTTCCTTTGATTTAGTTGTGAATGCCTAGTATTGCTATGGTTGATAATAATGTTGTTAATGGGTTCTAAAATAGAGATGTACTTTGAACTTGAAGTATGTATGACATACTTAAAATAGAGGTTTACTTTGCGAAACATGTATGTGGTTTTGTTTTTCTTCCTTGCTATATATATACTAAAACAAATTATCTTTTAGTAGTTTTTTTAATGAAATAATCCTTAGGGAATGAAAATTATAATAAAAATAAAAATAACAGGGAATGAATTTTTATTCCTCCCCCACCCCCCAGTAGGCAGTAGGGGTGTTATTCGGTCGGTTAAATCGGTTTTCGGTTTATTCGGTTCGGGTTAATCTGTTTTCAAGATTTTTTAAATCTAACCGATAACCAAACCAAATAAGGTTAGGTTTAATTGGTTTTGGGTATTCGGTTTTCGGGTTATTCGGTTCGGTAACCGGTTAAACCGAATAAGGATTTAGATATTTTCCGTTGGACACTTGTTCAAATAATTTTCCCAAATTAAGTGTTTATTGTTTCTAATATATAATTTCTATCATACATTCATCTCAACAATTAACTAATATTAAGTAAAATCACCATCTATCAAAAACCAATATCTACCAAATGATATTATTTTCCTTCATGTGACGTAAATCAAGCAAAAAACGTAATACCATAAAAAACATTATTTACTATCATAAAAAACATTATATAGCAATAAAATAAGTAAAATAATAATAGTATAACATGTATTTGTTTTTATTTTTTATAAACATAAAATATATAAAATATTAGTAGAACGTGTTATTCGTTTTAACCAAATTAGGAAAAAAATAACCGAAAACCCAACCGAATAAGGATCTTTATTCGGTTAATCAAACCGTTTAACCCAAATGCCATTCGGTTCAGGTGGGTTATTCTGTTTCTGTTGATCCAAACTCTCTCAGTGATTTGATAACGACCCTCTTCTATACTTAGTGAAAATTACGTTTTAATATGTATTAGTGTTTCACCATCAGCGATCAGACTGAGTCTGTTCGGTTATCGCTGATAGTCTTTCTTATAAACATTTCTATGTATTAGTGTTTCACTATCAGTGATTAGACTGAGTCTGTTCAGTTATCACTGATAGTTTCTGATGTAAACAGTAACGTAATCCCTGAAGACAAGTCTCGCGTCAACATATGTTCATAGCTGAATCGAAGACGAAGCTGCTGAACAAAGAGAAGTCTACTAGTGATCTGATGCGGATATCAGTGAATCAAAGACAACTCTACATATACGCGAAGGAACATGAGGAAAAGCTTCAGCGATAGCTGAACCTCTTTTATCTCTGAAAGAAGAGATATTCAGCGATCAAAAGATCACAAAGCTTATGTCTCAAGTTTCCTTTTGTCTATCCTTGCACAAACTAGTACTATGTGTCAGAACGGACATGTCTCTGCCACCATACGTACAACAACTCTGTCAACTACACTGTTCATGACCCGGCCGAAAGCATGTCTCCCAAAAGTCAGACTCCCAAAGCCAATCTGTGAACGCCACGTGTAAAGTGCCCTGCCATGCATTTAATGCATAGGGTATAAATAGGAAGTTCACCCCTCCATCTGTGGGTGTGCTCAATCCTTGAACTCCATATAGAAACCCTTGTTTTCTATCTCTCTTAATCCCCCATTCTCTGAATTTCTTGTGCAATCATCTTAGTGTTTCTTAAGTTTGTTTAGATTGAGTCTGTCTTAATCTTATTCCGCAACAAACTTGTAAATTGTATTTTGATTTATCACTAAACAATTTATTAAACTTTAATTTCTGTGTTTGTATTCAACCCCCCCCCCCCTTCTACAAATTTGTTAAGCACCTTCGGGACCAACAAGTGGTATCAGAGCAGTTTGTTTAATCTAATAAACAAGATCTTGCTGTATACTCTTCCTTGCTATTCTAAAATGGCACTAAACACAAACACAAACTATTGTGATAATGGTTCACTTTCTAAACCTCCTCGATTTAGCAGAGATAACTTTTCTCTATGGAAAAATCGAATGATGCTATTTCTTGAAGGTGCAGATCCTACTATACCTGAATATATAGAAAACGGACCTTATGAACCTGTTAGAATTATAGCTGCGGTTCCCGCTACTGCCACCACTGAAGTTGTCCCTGAACGATATGTCGTTAAGGAAATAAGACAGTGGAGTGATGAAGATAAAAAGAAGGTAGGAATAGATGCAAGAGCAAAAACCATTATCTCAATGGCTCTGCCTGATGAAGTTTTCCATTCCATCATGCATCTGAAAACTTCTAAAGAAATGTGGGAAACCATATGTGTTCAATATGAGGGCACCACTGAAATTCAAGAGACTCGAAAGATTAACTTGGTAAGACAGTATGAAAGTTTTATCGCTGGTAAGAATGAATCTCTTTCTGACATTCATCAGCGGTTTAACTACCTGATCATTGACCTAAGAACTGTTGGAAGGACCTATTCTAATTCTGAGGTCCTAACAAAATTCTTGGAAAGTCTTCCTGAAAGCTGGGGCAGTTATTCAATATGTCTTAAGCTGACAAAAGACTTACATACTCTCTCTCTAAGCACTCTGTATGGAATATTGCTCAACTATGAGCAATCTAATCTCCTGAAGAAGAATCTTGTAAAAGATTCTAAAGACTCCAAAAGCACTCCTGTTGCTTTAGTCTCTTCAGAGATAATTCCATCTCAGCGATCTACTCTCACCATCACTGAGTTAGATTCTGAATCTGAGGATCTATCAGACCCTGATCTTTCAGAGTTTAATGAGTCCTTAGCACTCTTGACAAACTCTTTTAAGAGATTTGCAAGAAAGAGTAACTTCCGAAGAAGTAAACCTCTCTCTCTTACTGAAAAGCCAAAATCAACTCCGGTTGATAAGGCTACTGCCACTTGCTATAACTGCAAAAAAATTGGACATTTTGCTAGTGAGTGCAGGTCGAAAAAGGTCTTCAAACCTTCTACCTCAAGAAGATCCAGTGATGACAAATACCATAAGTTGAAGAACAAATATCAAAAGCTGAAAAGCTATCAGCGAAAAGGTAAAGGTCTCATCGCTGAAGAACATGACTGGGCTGAATCAGAAGAATCATCTTCTGATGAAGAAGAAGTCGCCAATCTTTGCCTCATGGCTGAGATTAAAGAAGAAGTAGAAGAACCATCTGAACCTTCTATGAGCTACATATCATCTCAGGTATCTATCTTTACAAATCCCTCTCTGCCTGAAGCTGAGAGAAGTCGCGCTGTTGATGTGCTGACGATTGACCTTTATAATGCTCTAAACGACAAAACTCAAGCTGAAAATAAAAATGTATATTTAACTCAAGAGCTAGAGAAATGTCATGAAAGGATCAGTGAACTAAATCTTTTAGAAGAAAAGTTGAAAGATCAAGTCATTATAAATGAAATCATCAGCATTGAACGCGAACAAGCCATCGCTGCTCTAAAAGCAGAAAAGGCTCATGTTGAAAAATGGTGCAAATCATCAACAAAGATCTCTGAGATAATAAATGCTCAAACTCCTGAAAGTGATAGAACTGGTCTTGGTTTTTGGACACCACAGGATGATCCTAAAGAAGAAAGTTCCTCGCTTAAGTTTAGAACTTTTGTCACATCTTTCTTTGACACTTCTTATAATCAATTCTATCCCTGTTCTTCTTCAAATCCCATCTCTGAGGAAAAATCCAAAGACACTAAGTCTACGGATAAAGGAAAGTCCATTCTCCTTCCTCAGAAGACAACCAGGAAAGCAAAGCTGAAAATTCCTTCTAAACCTTCACCTAGCAATCCTCTAGCTCTGTGATAGAAATTTTTGATCTCTGTCCTCCAAAGCTAAAGATTGACCTTAGACCAACGAGATCTGAAGAAATGAAAATCCCTCCCATATCTCATGAGAAAAGCCTTCTCGGACCTGGTCCTGCTCATCTTAAACTTGCAAAACCTTCTACTGATCCTAAAACCATTTTCAAATACATAAAATGTTATCACTGTGGTTTTACTGATCATATTGCAAGTAAATGTCCAAATGCCACCAAAGCTGATAAAACAGCTAAAGTGAAGAAAAATGCCTCTAAGGCAAAGAAAGTCACCAAAGTTGAAAAATCAACCAAAGTGAAATATACCACTAAGGTTAAGAAATTAACCAAAGTGAAGATTACCACTGAAGCTGAATCTTCATCAGCTGTGAAGACTGCGGAATCTTTCTTATCCACTAACTCTGAAGGACCCATTGAAAAGTGGGTACCAAACAACGCTTAATCTTCCTTATGTGTGCAGGGATCAAAGGGCATCTGGTATCTCGATAGTGGATGTTCTCGTCGTATGACTGGACAAAGAGACCTGCTCACTGAATACAAGGAAGAGAAAGGTCCCTCTGTGACCTTTGGTGGAAATGGAAAAGGATTTACCCGAGGGTTTGGTGTCCTCAGCAGTGGGACAACTACCTTTCAAAGAGTCGCTTATGTAGATGGACTGAAGCACAACCTTCTAAGCATCAGTCAGCTATGTGACAGACTACGAAGTTCGCTTTTCTAAGAAAGCATGTTCAGTGGTAGATGAAAAAGGAAAACTTGCTCTCAGTGGTTATCGCAGAGAAAATGTCTATGTAATAGATATTGACTCTACTATCACTGAAAACTTATGTTTTCTCTCTAAGGCCTCTTCTGATGTCAACTGGCTATGGCATAAAAGGCTCTCTCATCTAAATTTCAAAACCCTGAATTCTCTCTCATCTAAGGAACTGGTTTTTGGTCTTCCTCATCACTCATATGCTAAAGAATCTCTCTGCTCAGCATGTGAAAAAGGAAAACAAACAAAAGCTAGTTTCAAGTCAAAACAAGTTTCCTCAGTGACAAGTCCTCTTCAGCTCTTGCATATGGATCTATTTGGCCCTGTCAACATCCAATCAATATCTGGAAAGAAATATACGTTTGTCATTGTAGATGAATATTCTCGCTACACCTGGGTTATCTTTCTTCGCTGTAAGAGTGATACTCCAGAAGAACTAATATCTTTTGTGAAAAAGATGGAAGTGCTGAACAATCTTACTGTTCGTTCAATAAGAAGTGATCATGGAACTGAATTCAAAAATAGTTCCCTGAACAATTTCTTTGAGAACAAGGGAATCTCTCACAACTTCTCTTCAGTAAGAACACCTCAGCAAAATGGAGTCGCTGAAAGAAGAAACAGAACGATCATAGAAGCTTCTAGATCAATGCTCAGCGATTCTCACCTCCCTACTCAATTTTGGGCAGAAGCTGTAAACACTGCATGTTTTACTCAAAACAGATCGCTGATAATAAAGCGATTTGGGAAGACAGCTTATGAAATTTTTCTTGGAAGGAAGCCTTCTATCAGCTTTCTTCATATCTTTGGTTGTCAGTGCTTTATCTTAAACAACAGAGATCAACTTGGAAAGTTCGACCCAAAAGCCGATGATGGAATAATTCTAGGATATTCCTCCATCTCCAAAGCCTACAGAGTTTTCAACAAGAGAAGACAAACCATAGAAGAAACAATTCACGTCACTTTTGATGAAACTCGCTCAGCGAACTCTAAACCAATCGTTGACAATGAAGAGTTAAATGTTTGGATGCTTTCTCACTACAGAGAAACAGAACCTTTCTTCTTAAACCATCAGCATTCTGATCCTCCAACCGCTGATGATGATTCGAACATTATACATCCTACCGCTGAATCCACCTCATGGGTCTCAGCAGAACCTCTAAACACATTACTACCATCAAATCTGCCTTCGTCTGGAAACCTCACTAGTGAATTTTCTCAACAGTTAATCGCTGATGAACCTCAAACGTCCTCATCAGTAAACATTCCAATTGTTGATCCAACCTCTGAGTTAAGCAATCATGCTCCTACTCAGCGATGGACCAAAGATCACCCAATAGATCAAATTCTTGGTGATCTTGAAGCAGGTATTCAGACACGACGAAGCTCAGGTAATATCTATCTCTTTGTAAATTTTCTCTCTTTAATAGAACCAAAGAAGACTGAAGATGCCCTCAGAGATCCAAACTGGGTCAGCGCTATGCAAGAAGAGCTGACTGAATTTTCTCGAAACAAAGTTTGGAATCTCGTTCGTAGACCATCTGATAAAACTGTAATAGGCACCAAATGGGTGTTTAGAAACAAGTTAGATGAACATGGAACTATAACCCGCAACAAGGCTCGACTTGTTGCTCAGGGATACAGACAAGAGGAAGGCATAGACTATGATGAAACCTTTGCCCCTGTGGCCAGGATCGAAGAAATTCGACTATTCTTAGCTTATGCAGTCTATAAAGACTTCATCGTTTATCAAATGGACGTAAAATCAGCGTTCCTAAATGGAAAGCTAAATGAAGAAGTCTATGTAGAACAACCACCAGGGTTTTATGACCCTAAGTATCCAAATTATGTTTATAAATTGGATAAGGCTCTCTATGGTCTAAAACAAGCCCCTTGTGCTTGGTATGACACTCTCTCATCTTTTCTTATCTCTGAAAATTTTGAACGTGGCAAGATTGATAATACGTTATTTTTCAGAAAAATAAAAGGTCATATAATTCTTGTACAAATATATGTCGATGACATAATATTTGGTTCTACTAACCCATCTCTGTGTACTCGCTTCGCTGAAAGAATGAAGAAAGAATATAAAATGAGTATGATGGGTGAGCTGACATATTTTCTTGGTCTTCAGATTAAACAATCTGACAAAGGTACTTTTATCTGCCAAGGTAAGTATGTTAAAGATATGCTGAAGAAGTTTGATCTCACACAAACTTCAGCGATGAAAACTCCTATGGCACCACCCCTGACACTTAACAAAGATCCTTCTGGTAAACCTGTTAATGTCACTGCCTATAGAGGAATGATAGGCTCCCTGCTGTATCTAACAGCGAGCCGACCTGACATTATGTACTCTACTTGTTTATGTGCACGCTATCAATCTGAACCCAAGGAATCCCATCTGATCGCTGTAAAGCGAATTTTCAGATATCTGAAAGGAACTCCTAAACTCGGTCTTTGGTATCCCAAAGACTCAGGGTTCGATCTAACTGGTTATTCTGATAGTGATTTTGCAGGCTGTAAACTCGACAGAAAGAGTACCACTGGTGGATGTCAACTACTGGGAGGAAAGCTGGTAAGCTGGACAAGCAAGAAGCAAAATTTTGTGTCCACTTCCACAGCTGAAGCTGAATACGTAGCCGCTGGAAGCTGTTGTTCTCAGATCTTGTGGATGAGAAATCAACTCTTAGATTATGACCTTCAGCTGTCAAAAATTCCCATCTATTGCGACAGCACTAGTGCTATAGCTATAGCAAATAATCCAGTACTACATTCAAAGACAAAACACATAGAGATCAGATATCACTTTATCAGAGATCATGTAATGAATGGTGATATTGAACTTCACTTTATCCCTACTGACTTTCAGCTTGATGATTTATTCACCAAACCTCTTGATGAGACAAGGTTCAACTTTCTCATCAGTGAGCTTGGAATGCTGAACCTCGAAGAATAATTCTTCAGCGTTCATGTATTGTGTCAGTAATCAAAAGTTCCCCTCTCATCATTCTCTCTGATAAACATTCTGACTCTCAGGTATGTTCTCTCAACTGAATCTTAACTCAGTTAAGATATCTTTCAAAATATACTTTAATCACTGAACCTTCTTCAAATGATTAAAAGTTTTTTGAAAAATACATTAATCACTGATATTTCTATTCAGTGACCCTTTTAAAAGAAACTCTATCCCTATCTTTTCCATCAGGGATACTTTTAAAAAGAAAAATCTATTGCTGACTTTTCTTCAGTGATAATTTCAAAACGGATAAATGAATAGTCTCTCTCTCTTCTATGACGTCATTTGAACCGACAATCCACGACATGCCTTTTCTGACACGTTCGTCCGTTGCTCTTCTATCCAATCAACATCGTGGGACGTGTCCATGTCATGATGAGCATTTGTTTTCCCGCTTCTCTCACCCTCTCTCTCATTTTTCTCTCTCTTCGAATAAAAGGAAAGAATGCCTCATTCTTTTTGGCTTACGCTTTCTAATCTTACAAAGCAAGAAATACTCTCTCTCTCTCAAGAACACTCAAGCAAGTAAACCCAGAATATTGAACCTGCAACTCTTCTTCTTCAAAATAAACAGGTTTATTTCATGTTTATGTGCATTGTTAGTATGCTTTCTATTCTTTTTAAAATCCTACTCGTTCTTGTTCTTCATGGATTTTATAAAACGTTTTTTTTTCTAAAAACTAAAGATCATTCTTTCTGATTTTATGTTTTTAAATAAAAACCTTTTGGTTTTTAAAGTGTTCTTCATTCTTTCTACCCAGAACACTATTTTTCTATTCCTAAAAATAACTTGATATTTTTCCAGTTTCCCTTCTTCTATGGAAACTGGTAATCATATTATTTTTAATCATAATCATTTCTTCTATCATGTTTCTTTCAATAGCAGAAATGACAGAGTCTGAGATTGTCGCTTCCAAGACAGTTAAATTCACCATCACTGAAACTAAGATTACGAAAAGTAATCATTTGGCAAGACTCGACTTCCAAGCTGACAAATACCCACATCTGGTGGAAGCTGCTGAATTTCTCAAACAATCATGTATAGCTTACGCGATCACTGTGGATCCTAAGCCTTCCAAGACTCTACTCCAGCAGTTCTGGTTCACTGCTGATGCAACTGTACTCACCAACAAGAAAGGTGAACGAGTCCCTGCTATCTCTTTCAACACGGACTTGGGGCCAGGGAGCATGACCGCTCTTAGCCTCAGGGAATCTTTAAGATTCCCTGACAAACCAAAGAGTGGGTTCGACGCACTCCCCACTGATGATGAGCTGATATCATTTCTGGACGCAATGGGTTATTGTTGGGAAAACAAACCGAGATCTTCTATTCCCAACAAGAAGCTCACCAAGATCCTCAAAGCTCAGATGCCCTCACAACTGAACTTTATCTTCTCGCATATAATTCAGTGCATGAGCGGGAAGAGTGGTTCGCTGGATCAAGCCAGCAAAACACAACTGCAGATGGCCTACTCCGTTATCGCTGGTCAAAACTTTGACTACGCTACAACAATCTTTGAAGACCTGAGGTCGAGATTAGAGAAGCCTGAACGAGATCCCAAGATCTCGTACGTACGTTTCATATGTACGTACATCAAGTTCCTCTATCCCAACACCTATCCCACCAAAGATGATGGCACCTTTGCCAGGGTAGGTCAACGATCACTGGAGGTAAAGCCACTCGCCGACGAGGTAAGTATCTCTCTCCTTCGCTCTCGTCTCTCTCTCCATTCTTCTTCATCTTCAGCGACCACGCAGACGGTTCCTTTGTCTGCTATCCCTATCGCTACCACTACTTCTAAACGACCATCCGCTAGTCCGATTGGTCCTTCCAAAAAGGCCAAAAAGACTAAGGAAAGTACACCCTCTAGTACTATACCTGAGGGAGCTTCTCAACAAGCTACCTTAGATGCATTTGTGAGTATTTCCTCCACAACTCCAGCAGTCACTCAACATGCCGTGTCAGCGATCTCGATCGCTGTCACATCATCAGTGACCCTACCTACTATCTCATTCGCTGAGATTAACCCCATCCCTACTTCTATCCCCATCACTCTCTCTTCTTCTTTTCCTTTGGTCTATGATACCCCCACCTCCTCTTTACCTATAGGACCTGAACATCAAACTTTTGAGGAATCTATGCAGTTCTACAAAATGTTTGATACGTCAGGTACACCTATAGGATTAAACACTTCTTTCCCCACCTATCCAAATAAGCCCGTATCTGAACTAACATTATTTTCAGGTCCTAGTTTGGCGTCTGTTGACACGCATGTCAACAGTCTGGGAGAAAAGGTGGACGCCCTCACCAACACCATCAACGACACCACCAGCGCCGTCAATCAGGCTGGTGAGGAGCTGAAGAAGTTTACCGCGACCTGCTCATCTAAAGCTGAGAACTCACAACTTTCAGCTGTTGAAGAACAAGTCGTCCAACTCAAAGAGTCCTCTCAACTCTTTCAGGGGCGATTTGAGTCTCTTACCGCTGAAGTTCGGGGTCTCTCTTCAAAGGTTGACCTCTGCACGTCCCTTCTTCAGCAAATTCTACAAAAGGTGAATGCACCAGCTCCAGCGCTGCCTCCCTCCTTCACTAAAGATGATCGGACCAACCTCAACATCGTTGTGGAATTCATCCATGATGCCATGTGCGACATCCCTACGGTTGAAGACCGGGTCAAGCGTCTGGAGGCTGACGTCCAAGTGCTAAAAGCTTCAACAGCAACTCCGGCAGCTAAGCAACCCCCTACCGCTGATAATGACAAAGTGGGGGAGAAAGCTGAAGAAACATCTATCACTGCTGCTGGGGAAGCTAAGACTCCAAAGAAACCTCCCTCTCAATATGAGGGGGAGAAGGTAAAAGAATCCTCATCTATTCATTCTATTCTCTTTGAAGATGATGAGGAAGAAGACGATGAAGAGGAAGATGATCTAGATCTTGATGATCAAGAAAAGGATCAACCCTCCGATGACGATGACGACGATGAAGAAGACCAATCTATGTGGTTCTCCAAGCCGAACGTCGCATCAGGGACAACTTCGCAAGAGGTTGTCAAAGCAGGGGTGAGAGGTGATACATCTTCAAGCGCTCCTTCGCAAAGCAAAGACAAGCAACCAATCGCTGAAGAATGCTTGAGGACTGGATCACAATCTGAGGGGGAGCATCCTTCTCAGGTATGTCTTTCAATTGTACCACTCTCCTACTCTTTCCAAACCCCTATTTCCTTCTAGCCTTTATCTCTCTTTTTCTAAAAATATACACTTATCCCTTCTTTCCTTCATTTTCTATCCAGACAGTTCTCACCCCTGCTTAAGGGTTCTAAACTACAAATAATTTTAGCTACTATCGCTGAAGAAATAATCCCAATCTCTATCGCTGAGATTGATGAAGAAGAAGAAGAATATTCCCTAGTCCATCCAGGAAGGCCCTCTCAACCATCTCATTGGTCAGAGGAAGTGGTGAAGAAAAGAGTTGAAATGATCGCTCAACTAGAAAGTCAACGGCTGAAAGTCCCTCTTCAAACATCCACAGAGCTCGACTTCCTCACTGAAGCCGAAAGAGAAGAATCTGCCAAAGCTGAGAAGCTGATCGCTGAATGCATACAAGATGCCCAAGTCGCTTTAAAGATTCAATCTTCTCTAGTCAAGGACAAAAAGTGGAAAAGCAAGCCTGTGGAAGTTCAAGCTGCACTGCTGAAAGAAATTGAAGAGGAACGCTCCAAAGAACAAGAGATCAACGATAGGTCTATCGAATGGTGCAAACAGAAGATGGATTATCGTTCTGATCTTCTTCCGATATCAGCCGTGACTACCTCTGGTCGTAAGAAGAAGGATCAACTCTCAGTGACCATGGAGATTACCAGAGAGGATGGAACCCAAAAAGCTATGTACGTATCCAAACTTGAGAGCTTCGGATTTACGGAATGGTTAGAGTTCTGGGATGCGCTGAAGAAATCCAAATCTACATACAGAGGCTACGTTGAAGGACTTCTTGAAGCCCTCATAAATAGAGTCGCTTACGTACTGAAGCTGCCATCTCCTCTTCCTCCCAAATCTTTGAAACTCAAGAGAAGAATTGGGTCCTCCTCCTCTGAAGACATCGCCATCATCAGGAATGAAACTTCTATCAAATTTTCAAGAGATGCACTGTTTGGTCCTCCTCCCGATCTTTCAGTTCTGGATCTATCTCTGCCTCCTGGTGGTCCTTTTTCCAAGGTGTTCAAGTAATTGACGATCCTTATGGAGTGTTCTTCAGAGATGATGATGACGAACTCAGATTTCAAAGAGTCTCTGAGATTCCTATCTGTCCTCTGAATCATCTCAAGGATCTCTTATGCTTATGGTGTGACTTCTCCCCTGCTGCTGAGAAAATCAAAGAAATTATCAGCCAAGAATCTTTGGAACGAAGACAGAAAGGAGAAGAAATACCTGAGTATATGATCAATCCTCCTAAGTCTTCTTTTAATAGCTGATAGATTAGTTTCCTTTTCTGTAATCTATTAGTTATACTTACAGTAGTTAGTTATTCACTTGTACTTATGATTTTCATATCTTGTAATTCTATCCCTAAATTAAATGAAAATTGCAGTGATGTACTTAACCCTATCAGTACTGTAAAAGATCCCTCAAAATAGTAATTGGGACATGCATGCTATGAGTCCTTTTTATTCCTATATTTTGAACCATAAAGTAATTTTCTTTAGTTACTTTGTCATTATGAAATAGGGGGAGATTGTTGATCCAAACTCTCTCAGTGATTTGATAACGACCCTCTTCTATACTTAGTGAAAATTACGTTTTAATATGTATTAGTGTTTCACCATCAGCGATCAGACTGAGTCTGTTCAGTTATCGCTGATAGTCTTTCTTATAAACATTTCTATGTATTAGTGTTTCACTATCAGTGATTAGACTGAGTCTGTTCAGTTATCACTGATAGTTTCTGATGTAAACAGTAACGTAATCCCTGAAGACAAGTCTCGCGTCAACATATGTTCATAGCTGAATCGAAGACGAAGCTGCTGAACAAAGAGAAGTCTACTAGTGATCTGATGCGGATATCAGTGAATCAAAGACAACTCTACATATACGCGAAGGAACATGAGGAAAAGCTTCAGCGATAGCTGAACCTCTTTTATCTCTGAAAGAAGAGATATTCAGCGATCAAAAGATCACAAAGCTTATGTCTCAAGTTTCCTTTTGTCTATCCTTGCACAAACTAGTACTATGTGTCAGAACGGACATGTCTCTGCCACCATACGTACAACAACTCTGTCAACTACACTGTTCATGACCCGGCCGAAAGCATGTCTCCCAAAAGTCAGACTCCCAAAGCCAATCTGTGAACGCCACGTGTAAAGTGCCCTGCCATGCATTTAATGCATAGGGTATAAATAGGAAGTTCACCCCTCCATCTGTGGGTGTGCTCAATCCTTGAACTCCATAGAAACCCTTGTTTTCTATCTCTCTTAATCCCCCATTCTCTGAATTTCTTGTGCAATCATCTTAGTGTTTCTTAAGTTTGTTTAGATTGAGTCTGTCTTAATCTTATTCCGCAACAAACTTGTAAATTGTATTTTGATTTATCAATAAACAATTTATTAAACTTTAATTTCTGTGTTTGTATTCAAACCCCCCCCCCCTTCTACAAACTTGTTAAGCACCTTCGGGACCAACAGTTTCAGTTATTTTTGACACCCCTACCCCCATAATTTAACCTGGAATGAAAATTTAGGCTTGTGGGAAAATGAGTCTGGCCATTATATTATATAAAACCAAACAGTTTCTTTTATTTTAATTCTCATTGATTACTACTTAATACCTCTAACCAAACTCTCACTCTCTTCTATGCACAAATGTTTGTTTTTTGTCCTAAAGACATTCTTACCTGCCCTATCTGTTTTAGGCATGCAATCAAGGTTTCGTGAAAAATCAGACTTGTTGTCTTGAAGACATACAAATGAATATTTTACGTCTTCGATATTTCTAGTATTCTTTACTCTTTTTTGTTAGATACACTCTGTTTTAGATTATCATAATTTTGGATAGGCAATTCTTTTATGTACATTTGATTTAAGTTGTTGCACAATTTAAGTGTCAAATGGCATTGTAACTTTATTTTTCTGCTTGTTTGATGAGGTAATCCAACAACCAACTACGTTTATTTCTATATCTTTTTGTCTTGACAAAGTTCTTGACTATTCTTCTGTTTTAGCTTTACAATTAGAGACTCCTCTAACCAATAAGTCTGTAGTAAACCAGCCCCATTCAACACAAGTAAACAAAAGCCATAAACTAAAGTGATATATTTCTTGAAAATTAAGCTGCAATATATATATATATATATATATATATATATATATATATATATATATATATATATATATATATATATATATATATATATATAGGGTCCCCTTCATTTGCTAACCAAACTATTGGTGCTAACCGTGCTAACCAATTTTCGACCAATCAGAAGCTTTCTAGAGTTTATGTAATTTGATTAATGCTATTAAAACATCAAGGGTATTATGGGAATTTTCTAATTTTCGGCCATTTAATCTCATTCCATATTTTGAGGACATTTAATCTCATTCCATATTTTGAGGAGTTTGTTATGGTAATTATCTATTCTTTAAATATAATATTTTTAAATTAAAATTTGATGTCTATCAAGTTAATATGGAAGTTATCTTCTACCTAATTTTAAGCATCCAATAACTTTCAAACTGTATGAATATATGCTCATATGCACAACTCCTAATGATAACTTCTTACCATATTCCCATATGCACAATTACCAAACAATGCACATATGCATATACAAAATTATAAAAGTAGTTATCTATGTGCAAAAATCCACAACAATGCATACATGCACTTTCAAAATTCCATAAAATATGCTTATACGCACATATTCCAAACATAGTTCTATTTTCCATGCCTATATGCAGAAATCCATAACAATGCATACATGCACTTTCAATTTTCAATAAAACATGCTCATATGCAGAGACCATCCACAAATACATAACAATGCATATATGCACCATAATAATTACTATTTGAATCCATAGGTTGCATTATTTAACATTCAAAATTCCAGACGAATGGGACTCCAAACAAAAAAACCATAAGATTGTACAATTTATCGAAATAAAATCGTTTTGATGGGTTTTGAAATTTGTTGGGTTTTGAAATACTTCGATGTCTTCGACATTGACATCTTGTGCGATCACCTTTCGTTTGTTGGTGGCGGTATCTTCGATGGTACCGACGGCCATGGCGGCGATGGTGTTCTTCCTTTTGTTGGGTGATTTTCCGGCAGGCGAAGTGGTAGGTTTTGGGTGAAGTGGTGGTGGGGAGGGTGGGGAGTGAAGTGGATCCGCCATTGGAGATGAAATTGGTGGTTTTTATCGATTGTTTTCAGTAATTTTCAGAGAGAATTTGTGGAGAAGATGAAACTGTTGATATGGATATGTACATTAATTAGGGTAAGTAATTAATTAAAAACTGTTGAATTAGGGTAATTTAAAATTGCCCTAATTATTAGCTTATTTCTTTTGTGTTTATTTAATGAATGGATATGCAAAATTACAATTTTGACCCTATGCGGTTATGCACATTAATTTCATAACGTTTTTTTATTTTTTTTTTATAAAATTAAAATTGTCATTAATTGTTAACCATTGATCTAAATAATCAACGGTCTAGATGGGTTAGCATGGTTAGCACCAATAGTTTGGTTAGCAAATGAATGGACCCCTATATATATATATATATATATATATATATATATATATATAGGGGTCCATTCATTTGCTAACCGTGACATTTGTGCTAACCGTGCTAACCGAATTTAGACCAATCAGAAGCTTCATAGAGTTTAGGTAATAAGATAAATGCTTTTAAATATTAAAGGGTAATATGGGAATTTTCAAAATTTCGACCCATTTAATAGGTTTCCATATTTTAAGGTGTTTGTTATTATGGTATTTATCTTGAGTTTAAATATATTAATAAAAAATCAAATTTCGATTTACTTTAAACTAATTTTGGAAGTTATCTTTTAAATTTTTTTAAACAAGTTTATATCTTTATAAGCTTTCTAACGGATCCAACATTGTTTATCATAAAGTGTTTTTTTTTTTTGGTTTGAAATCTCTGTTGAAGAAAAATTTTCGTTTCTAGTGAAAATCATAATGAGCGACAATGGAATCACCTCCGTTGTTGATAACGATAGATTTTTGGAATCTATTTTTGAAAGTCAAGACGCTCGCCCGTGCACCCGTCATAATGAGCCAGTTCAATCGTTGAATACCAGATTATCTGCTTATATGCATTTTCTGGTAGGGTGCACATATGCATGTCTATATCCATTTTCATATATGACAAATATGCACATATGCATATGTTATTACAGGTTATGTATGTATATTCCAAAATGTGCACATATGCATATATAAATTGTGCACATGTATTTTCTATTTCGACAAATAAAATTTAATGCCTTACAAAAACAAATGCAATGTGTGTATATTGACTTCATACTAAAAAAAGATGCATTGTGTGCATATGGATTTCACACTTAATGTGCATAAATGCATAAGTGAAAAACTTGAACGCATTATGTTACCCACGATTTAGATGGTTAATCCGTTTTTTTCCGATGAATGTGGATGTAGTTTACGATTTCCCTTTGCTTTCTCCGGATTCGACGCCACAGTGGTAATCTTGTTGTTGATTTCTTTTTTTTTTTATAAGGGTATCCTGGGCCTTTGGCCCAGACTAATCCCTTGGCAAGTAGAGCCTTTGGCTCAGCTGCTAAGCATGCAGCCCTGAGTTTATCCTCAGTGGCCACAATGCTGCGAGTGGGGCTCGAACCCGGACAACCGCTATGAAGTCCCCAAGCTCTTACCACCACACCACAAATATTCTAAGAAAGAAATCCCTAAATGTTAGGGATTATATGATTTAAAAACGTGTCACCGTAAATAACATTGGGTTGTTATTTTACCAAATTAACCCTGTGCACTTGTGCATTATTTTTAATCAATCCCTATCTATAATAATTAATTAAATGAAAATTCAATTAAATATGAGCCGTTGATCATCGTAATTAACGGTTGATATTGGTTAGCACGGTTAACACCAATGTCACGGTTAGCAAATTAAGGGAACCCTATATATATATATATATATATATATATGTATATATATATATATATATATATATATATATATATATATATATATATATATATATATTCTCAAAAGCCATAATGACAATTGGTTCTAATGTTTATTGACACTTTCTTACATTATTGCTATTTTCACGACATTCTTGTTTTGTTTTCTATTTTTCACAAATGTGTTTTTTAAGTTTAATCCATTGAAGACAAAATAATAACACCTAATGAGTTTTTCTATTGGGCAAATTTGCTATATATTTGTAAACTGTCAAGCTTTGATTTTATAGTTTTATAGTTGATAGATCCATATTAGAAAAACAATTTGTACACAATCGGATTTCTTCATTTCTTCTCGAGTTCTCCATCTTTGCTTTATTTCTTCATCTCTCTGTCTTCACTGCTTGAAGCTCAAGATACCATGAAGCTAAAAGGTTAGGATGTTGGTATATAATTTGTTAAATAATATATTTTTGGAGAGGTCCTCCGGTTAGGTTAAGTTGATTTGAACTAATCTTTTTTTGGTAATAACCTTACGTTTTGTAAAATTTAAAATATGACTACAGTTTAGGCTACTCGAGGTTAGGTTCATGGGCATGCCTTTTGTCAGGATCTTAATTCTTAACAATAATAAATACTCAGAAACAATATTAAAGGAGTTTGCGGAATAACACTTTAATATTCAATGATCAATGAAACAGTGAATCAGAATAACAACTTGTAAACTTTATTGAATGATTGTAAAGCTACAAGATTCAACACTCAACCTCAATATTGATGAACAGGCTCACCAATACGAATTCTACTTCTCTAGAATTAGGATTACAAACCTTGAGGTTGATTCTCTCTATGAAAAAAAAAATTCTAAATTCTAAAAGTTATATCTCTATCAATTACAAACTATTCTATATATACTGAAGATAAAAGATAATTACAAATAATAAAAGATCTTCAAAATAATCTTCCATCTTTATCTCCAAGCTTTCCATAATCTTCAAACTTGATCTGCACGAATCTTGATTATCTCTTAAGCAGCACTAAGTCTTCAGCAACATTAATACTTTGAGCATTATTAATGTTCAACAGTACTAACTACTAGCAGTACTAAAATTGCTTAGCAGTAGTAATCTTGTTCAGCAACATTAACTTCAGAAGTAGTAATCAAGTTCTTCTAGCAGCATTAACTGTACTTGTGCATTTCTGAATTTCCCAACAATCTCCCCCTAACTTGACTTTTAGGAAGAGAAGTCAAGTTCTTCAGATGATCTTCTAGATGCTCCCAAAACTTCATAGCTCATATACCTGTGTTAGCATCCAGCCCCAAACTCTGATTGATTGTTCTTTGAATCAGATACTTTGCCATTTCTGAATCTGGAACACATCCAAGCTTCTTTTTCAACATGACATGTAGCTTCAATCTACTGTGGTTGTACACTCTATCCACTAGGAAGTACTCTATGTAATTTTAGTCCATAGTTAGTGCATATACTCCACTAGTTTCATATAGAGTCCAATTGTTGACAGTTTTAAACACATTTCTGATCACATGCTCCACTTTTTCAGGTTTGAATATCATATACAGATACTCCATCACAAGTTTTGTAATTGAAATCTCTGGAGCTTTCAGTTGATCTGCATACAACTTCATTCCTATCTCAAACATCTCTTCTAGATCTGACCTGGAGCATGTTCTGACAATCTTTGCCCAAGTGTTAAACACTTCATACTTTTCATCTTTTCTTTTGAGCCTGATGTATTCTTTTCCATCCACCTTCAGTGTATCCCATAGAATAACTTCAGGAGGCTTAACTCCAACAGGTTCAGCTGAAATTGGTTCAGGCACTTTGTCCATCACTACCATGTACAGATTCACATCATCAGTTCTTGATGGTTCTTTCTGTTCAGTTGTCTTAGGTGCCCCTTCTTCTTCAGCAACCTTCTCTGTTTCTACTTCAGCTACTCTAGGCTTCTTGACTGATTTTCTTCTGGCCATCATCTTAGTTCTTTTTAAAGTC
Source organism: Arctium minus (assembly GCA_954870635.1). NCBI lineage: Eukaryota > Viridiplantae > Streptophyta > Magnoliopsida > Asterales > Asteraceae > Arctium > Arctium minus. Next base: position 115,322,434 of record OX941084.1, on the reverse strand, counting down.
CTCAGACTTTCACCTAGAGTGGCTTCTTTCTTAGGTGTTTCTTGCTCATCTGGAAAAGGCTTTTGTATCAGAAAGTCATTGCTTTCTTTCATTCTCTTCTCCATTTCCACCCTGGCAGTTTCATTCCCTTGAAGCTTAGTCATTTCAGAATTGTACAACTCCTTAATCTGCTCAAAAGTCATCTTTGAGAACATCTCCTTTCTCACTCCTACAGCACCTTTGAGAAATGTAATCATCTTGTTTCTCTCTTGAGTACCAAGGTAAGTCTTTGAGGGTTGTCTCTTCTTTGCAGCTCTTTTTATCACCACAGATTTCTTTAGGGTTGCAGCTTTCTTCTGAGCCATTTCAGTTGCCAGACTTTGTTGATAAGCTTCATTTAATTCTGCAGCCAGAGCCTTAGCCATCTCCCTGTCTTTTTCAACTTGGACCCTTTCTTCTTGCTCAAGATCAGCCTGAATCTTCTTGGCCAATACTTCATCTGACTCAACCAACTTTTGCTTTTTGATTGGTTGATCAGATTCCACTAGCTTTGCTTTGCCTTTATCTTTGCTCACTACCTTCTCAACACTTGTTTTCTTGATCACTTCACCTTGTTCTTTGATGACAACTCCTTTGGCCTTTGAGGTGACCTTGGGAGTATTATGTTTATCTTTGATTAAGGTTTCTGCAATCTCAAGATTTGTTAGTACTTCTTGCACTATTTCTGCTGCTTCTTTCAGTTCAGCAGTATTAACAGTTTCTGCTGGTTTGCTTGATTCTGTTACTGCTGATTTCTCTTTTTCTGTTGTTTCTGCTGCTTGCTCCCCCTCAAACTCAACTTTCTCTTGTTTCCCCTTATCTTTGGCATCTTCCATGTTGACATCAGCTTCTAACTCCCCCTTTTTGGGAGCATCAGTCACTGGTTCCCTTCTTTTGAGCACAAATTGTTTCTTCTTCTTTTTCTGAATCAATTTCTTCACCATATGCTTCAGGTTGACAATCTGTTCTTGTTGAGACAGAATGATCAGTTTTAGCTCTTCTATTTCTTTCCCCTGCTTGATCACATCCATGTTGATGTTGCCCATTGCTTCCATCAATTCATAATAGTCATATCTGTCCTCACCTTCTCCAGAAGTGTTACCCTCTTTTGAAGGATCATGGGATCTTTTTGTAGTAGAGGTCTTCTGCCTAGCAGAAGCACCTGCTACCCCTGTGATTTCTTGGCACCTGGGACCTTTGGATGATTGCTCACCCAAAGTTGCCATGGGGAAGGTCTTATTTATGTTACCACTGACCTCCTCTGTGCTAGCAGGAGTAGTGGCAGCCTTTGCACCCATATGCTCATTCATCTCCTTATTGAGCACCTCCTTGGGGTTGGGAGACACCCCTGTGGTTTCCCTGTAGATATTCTCTAATGGAGAATTCTCCATTAGAGGGCTTAAAGGCTCTGTGGGTGAAGGTACAAGAAGGGAAGGAGCCTTCTTTACCTTTTTCCTGATATATGTATTGGTTATTGGTGCAATTGGTTTTTGAACAAGTGACTGAGGGATTGATATGGTGATGGAGGGATGGGATTGGCTTTCAGTGGGTTGGTCTAATGAGGGCCTTGACCCTAAAGCCATACCTTCTTCAGTGTGGGACACCACCATCATTGTAGAGAACAATGGGGTGTCAACTCCTTCCGAGTCCAATGGAGATCTTTTCATGTTTGAAAAGACCTTACCTTTGGGGATTTTTTGGTACATATACCTCATCAAAGTGAGGCATATCCGTCAATTCATGGGTTATAACTTCCTGAACAAACCTTGGGTACATATAAAAACTCTTTTTGCTTCCGAAGTTTGATACAAGATCACTGAAAATCATTCTTGAGAAATTGTACTTTCTGGCAGTGGCCAAGCAGACCAAAGCATAAGCAATGGTACTGCTGAACTCACTCCATCCAGTAGTGTTTTTGGAAATGCAGTGCATCAGGGTATGAACAAGAAAACGCCATTGGGTATAAAATTTTGCTTTTGAGAATTTGAAACCACCCAATTGGCCTCCATACCCCATTCTTGACAAATTTGAGAACAAGTCCTCATTTGGAATAGAAGTAATACCTGCAACATCGTCTAGACGTAGACAGATGCGTATCACTTCTTTAGAAACTGACAAGGGTTTGTCACACACCCTTGTCTTGATTATCTGCACACCATTCTCTGTGACTAAGGTGGCATTTGCCCAGAACTGTCTTTGATGCTCTATGCATATTGTTGGCGACACAGTGAGAGCATGGACAATGTGACTGGACTTGAGAAAATCCACAATCTGGTGAAATCCAGCAGCTTGTTTTGGCTTCTGAAGCATCGCAATCTCGTTGTGCTCATCAATGAATGCCATGGATGCCATTGTGCTTGAGTATTCTGGACTGCAACACTTGGTGCTTGAGAGAAAAGGGTTAGAGAGCAGATGAATAGAAAGCAAAGAGTCGTTATGAACTTTTGGGCGGGCAAAAAGGGTATTTATACGATTCGGAACATAAGCAGTATTAACTCCTAGCAGTATTAACTAACTAGCAGTATTAACTGAGAGCAATATTAACCACTAGCAGTATTAACTATCTAGCAGTATTATCTGAGAGCAGTATTAACCACTAGCAGTATTAACTAACTAGCAGTATTAACTAACTAGCAGTATTAACTGAGAGCAGTATTAACCACTAGCAGTATTAACTAACTAGCAGTATTAACTGAGAGCAGTATTAACCACTAGCAGTATTAACTAACTAGCAGTATTAACTGAGAGGTAGTAATCAAGTTCTTATAGCAGCATTAACTGTACTTGTGCATTTCTGAATTTCCCAACACCTTTTAAGATTATATTTTATTGGGTAGTCAGTCAATCGAGTTTAACTGTAGTTTTAATTTCCATTAGTATAAACAATTTTGAGTTTTAATAATTTTGATATTATCATGTTTAATTATGCATCGTATTGAACTTTTTATAATTTCATTATTTAGTATGAATGTATTTTACGATAAATAAACTTGGATCTTATGAATTTCGTTAGCAAATATTAGCTACATTAATAATTACAAAAAATAAAATAAACTAAGCAAATAAATCAATAATCAAAGTAGACAAATGATTATCAAAATCTTAATGAACTTTTATGTGTCTATATATTTAAACAAGAAGATTTATCAGTTATACAGTTTGTTTCACTTTTAAGGACAAATTGTTTGATAATAACGTTTACTTATCTATCAAATATTGTCTAAAATTTCGATTCATAAGAACAAATGAAAAGAATATTTGTACGTATCCAACAATCAAAATTACTAACGTTTAAGTATTGATTATCAAAAAACATATTTTATTCATTATATTCATCATATAATCAATGAGTATAAACTATAAACTATAAATATTTATATGACTTAAGCATGAATTATTCACATATGACTTCTGTTTGTCCTCTTTATTTTCATCACTACCAACTATTACGTCCTGTTATCATCTCTCATATGTATTAATATATTTGACTAGGGTTTACCTGTTTACACCATACATTTTTTTTAACAACTATCTTTTTTTTTTGTCTTTCTTTGATTAGGGGTTTTCCTTGCTAAATTGCTTTTTGGTTTCTTTAATTCATTTGACTAGGGTTTACGTGTACACAACACTATTCACGGTTTCTTTACGTACACAAAGTTAATCATGGTTTTTACTTGCTAAATTGCTTTCGGTTTCTTTAATCCATCACTCAATCCCGAGTAAGATAAGATAAAATAGAGAACGATTCTTCACCAAGTATTATGGTGACTTCATGGTACCTCCACAACGCTAATCACACTACAAATCTGATAGCCATTTCCGGCGGACAAATCCGCCGGAAATCCACCGGAAAAAAACTTATTTTCAGCGGATTTACCGGTCGGAAAAAAATTCGCCGAAAATACATTTTCTCGGCGGATGTTTTGGAGAACCAAAAGTTTTCGACGGATCCATTCGCCGAAAAATAGACTGAATTTTTTTAAAAAATTAACTGAAAATAATTGTTTTCTAATTAAAAAAATCAATCCTACCCATTTTAGGCCGATTTTCGGCGGTCTAAACCGCCGAAAAACTTTAAAATTTTTATTTTTTTATTTTTTAATGAAAAAAGATAATTTCGGCGAATGTTTTTGGCAGATTTTCGGCGAACTCATCCGCCGAAAATCAATAATTAATTAATTATTTTTAATTATTATTTATTCATTTATTATTTATGTTGGGAACTGAAGAAATGCTAAGTATGGTTAATGCTGCTAGCTAAAAAATTAGTACTTCTGAGTTAATGCTGCCAGTTGAAGTTAATGCTGCCAGAACATGATTAATGCTGCTCTTCAAGATTAGTACTGCTGGAGTTACTACTGCTAAGAGATTAATACTGCTGATCTTGATTAATGCTGCTTATGAGATGGAGATTCGAATTACAAGAATGACAGCTGGATAGACTGAAGATATTCATGGAAGATATTCTGAAGATATTTTATTTATCTTTTGTTCAGTATATATATAGAATTGATAGAATAGTTTCATAGTTAATTAGTTCTGAGTTTTTGTTTTAGAGAGAATCAACCTCAAGGCATAGTTCCTAATTCTAGAGAAGTAGAATTCGTCTTGAAAGAGCTTGTTCTTCAAGATTGAGGTTGTGTGTGTAATCTTGTAACTTCAACCATTCAATACAAGTTTACAAGTTGTTCATCAGATTTACTGTTCGTTTACTATTTCATTAAATATCAAAGTGTTATTCCGCAAACTTCTTTGATATTGTTTCTGAGTATTTATAATTCTTGTTGAGAATTCGATCCTGACAAGTGGTATCAGAGCCATATCTTTCAGAAACATTCATTCATTCATCATGGAAAACTTTACAGAATCAAACAGTACTCTTGTCTCTAAGGTCCCAATGCTCAAACCCAATGAGTTTGACATGTGGAAGATCAGAATCAGGCAATACATTCTTCTCACTGACTACTCAATGTGGGACATCATTGAGAATGGTCCCTCTGAAGCAGGAAAGATTGGACCAGATGGGAAAAGACCTCCACCAAAGACATATGGTGAGAGGAAGATCAGACAGACAGAGATGAAGGCCTTAAGCACTCTGCTCTTGGCCATCCCCAATGAATATCAGCATCAATTTCGCAACTGCACTGATGCTCAGATTCTCTGGAATGCTCTAGAGAAAAGATTTGTTGGAACTAAGAGCATCAAAAGAAATCAAAGGGATGTTCTGAAACAGCAGTATGAGAACTTCACTTCTTCAAAGAATGAGTCAATGACTCAAACTTTTGACAGGTTCAACAAGCTTATTGGTGAACTGGCTACTGTTGGAGTGAGGATGGAGCAAGATGATATCAACAGGAAGTTCCTCAGATCTCTTGGGGATGAATGGACTATGTACACTATCTCATATAGACAGAGTGACAATCTGGAGGAGAAGGAACTAGATGATTTGTATAATGATCTAAGAGTATTTGAATATGAGGTAGAAGCCAAGAAGAAGCCCACTGGGTATATTCATAATGCAGCACTTCTATCAGCATCTGCTGATACTACTGCCAACCCTGAAGCAGTTAGTGCTGCTAGTGGTGTGAATTCAGAAAAAGGCACTGAAACAGTTTTTGAAGCCTTTTTATCAAGTCATAGCAACAACTCTTTGATTAATGATGATCTGGAACAAATTCACCCTGATGACTTGGAGAAGATGGACATTAAATGGCAGATGGCCATGTTATCTATGAGGGTGAAGAAGTTTATTAAAAGAACTGGAAGGAACAACTTCTCTCAAAGAAGAGAAGATGGTGCTGGTTTTGACAAGACAAAGGTGGAATGCTATAAGTGCCACATGAAGGGACACTTTGCTAGAGAGTGCAGAAGTGGTGTGCCAAATAACAACCACCAACAAGCCCAGAATGGTGGATTCAATCAAAACAAGAACTCTGTTCAAGCCCTTGTTTCTCAACAAGGAATGGGGTTTGACTGGAGTGACCAAGCTGAGGAAGCCATTCAGAATCAAGCCCTTATGGCAGAGGTGTCTGATCTCCCCTCTGAGGTAAGTTCTAATCTTTGTACTCAATCTTGCATAGACACTGTAAAAAGGTACAGGGATCACAACCAAAACATGTGTGATGACCTCAAAAGATTAGAAAAGGACAGAAGAGATTATGTGTTGATAGTGGAGAGGTTTGAAGAACAAATCAAAGGCTTTCAAGCCAATGAACTTCAACACTCTTATGACACAAACTACTGGAAGTGGGAAAAGAATGAGTTAGAGACCAAACTGTCTAAGTCCAAAGAAGAGAATGATAAGTTGAAAGAAGAATTAGCTAAGGTTAAGCTTGATATAGAAAAGTTTTCATATGCTTCAAAAGCAATGGATTCTCTTCTAAAGGCTCAGATTCATGATAAGATGAAGCCTGGTGTTGGATACAACAACACACCCCCTCCTTACAACAACAATTATATCCCTCCTACATCAGATCTGTTAGAGACCAAGGAGAAAAAGGACTTGTCTGAGAAAGCATTTAAGATAGATCCTTTGGATGAGGTGGTGGTTAAGGATTTGACTGAGAAAGAAGCCAGTGAGAATAGGAATAATGTTGTGAGTAAAGAGATACCCTTAGAAAACAACATTATCACCAATGAGGGATGTGGAAAAATCTGGGTCAAGTCTAAAGAGATAGAGAAGACCAAAGGAAAGGCTAACAAGGTCCATTACAAACAGACCACTGTTGTGAATCCTGGACCTTGTAAACAGTGTGCTTGCAATAAAACTGAGAGCCCAAATTCTGGTACAAAGAGAGGTAATCAAAGAAACTGGAATAATCAATGGGCTCAGAAACAAGGAGTTGATCTGAGTAAGATAATCAGACCAAAACCTTGTTTCATATGTGGCAAGTTGAATCATTTGGCTAAGTGCTGTTTCTTTAATCCTATTAACCAAAGGATGAACTTTCAAAGATTTGTCCAAAAACCTGTTGGTTATAGGAAGGCTGGAAAGAAACATGTGGCTAAGAAATCTGTTGAAAACAAAGGCCACATGCAGAAAAAGTTTTTAAAATAAAGTATTAAAATGTGGGTGCCTAGAAGCACTAAAACTGTTAGTACTGCTAACAGGGATAGTGCTGCTAATAGCAATACTTCTGCTACCAGTGTTAGTACTGCTGAAAATTTTAATGCTTCTAACACCGTTAGTACTTCTTCAAAGGTTACTACTGCTAACACAGTTACTGCTGCTGACACAGTTAATACTTCTAACAAGGTTAGTACTGCAAAGCATGCAAGTGCTGCTAATGCAGTTAGTTCTTCTAAAAACAGTATTGCGTATAGCAAATATGCATCCAAACCCATCATTGTAACAAAGTACTCCAGTAATGAGGAGTCAAAGTTTAAAAATCTTGTTAAGAAAGAATGTAAATATTTTGATGAGAAAGGGGTACCCAAGACCACTTTGGCTTGGGTTCCTAATCCATACTGTCAGGATCGAATTCTCAACAAGAATTAATTCTCAGAAATAATATCAAAGAAGTTTGCGGAATAACACTTTGATATTCAATGAAACAGTAAATCAACACAGAAAATATGAATAACAAACTGTAAGCTTTTATTGAATGCTTTGAAGTTACAAGATTACTCACTCAACCTCAATATTGATGAACAGGCTCACCAATACGAATTCTACTTCTCTAGAATTAGGATCTATGCCTTGAGGTTGATTTTCTCTAAAAGAATGAAAAACAAAAGTTATCTAACTATTCTAAACAATACAATATATATACTGAATACAAAGATAATTACAATAAATAAAATATCTTCAGTATATCTTCTATGTATATCTCTAAGCTTCCATGTATATCCTTTCATACGAATCTTCATCATATAAGCAGTATTAATCTTCAGCAGCATTAACTTCTAAGCAGTACTAACCACTAGCAGTACTAACTAGCTAAGCAGTACTAACTTTGTTCAAGCAGCACTAACTTTGACTAGCAGTATTAACTACTAGCAGTAGTAACACTCAGCAGTATTAACCTTTAAGTCTTCTAGCAGTATTAACTCTGAACCAGCAGCATTAACCATACTTGAGTTTTTCTTCAGTTCCCAACAATCTCCCCCTAACTTGACTTTTAGGAAGAGAAGTCAAGTTCTTCAAATCTTCTTCAAGATGCTTTCAACACCTCAATTCATACTCCTAGATTAGGATCCAAACCCAAACTTTGATTAATGATTCTGCTAACCACAATCTTTGCCATTTCTGAATCTTTTGAACATGTAAGCTTTGCATTCAACATTGCTTGTAATTTGGCCTTGCTGTGATCATAGATTTTATCAACTAAGTAGTACTCATGATAAGCTCTGTCCACAGTGATGACATAGACTCCACACCTTTCAAATATCATCCAGTTTTCTATTCTTTGGAATTTATTCTGTAGATGCAAATCTCTGATCACATGTTGAACTTTGCTAGGGTCAAACATCATGCATAAGTACTCCATAGCTAATCTGATTAAGCTCATTCCTTCTCCTTTCAGTTCCTTTTCATATATCTCCAACCCAACTTTAAACATCTCTTCTAAATCTGATCTTGAACAACTTCTTATGAGTCTACCCCAAGTAGAGTACACTTCATATAGATCTCCCATTCTCTTAAGCCTGAAGTATTTCTTCCTTTGATCTTCCAAAATATCCCAAAAGATAACTTCTGGAGCTTTCATAGAGATGGGATCAACTGAAACTGGTTCATCAGCTGTTGTAGTCATATAAAAATCAAGATTATATTACTTATTGGATTGTTCTGTGTTCTTTACAGATTCAGTTGTAGAAGTAACTGAAGGTTCTGCTGTTTCTGCTGTTTCTTCAACTCTTGGCCTTTTGTTCTGCTTCTTGGAGGCAATTGACTTCACCCTCTTCACAGATGTAGCTTCTATACCAACACCTTCATGTTCTTCCTTCATCTCTTCAGTTTTATCTTTTGAAGGTGTGGTGTCCTCAGGGAATGGCTTTTGAATATTCAGGTCATGCCTTTCCTTCATTCTTCTCTCAGCCTCTTCCCTTTGGACTGAATCACCTTGAAGCTTAAGCATCTCTTTCTGATACAACTCCTTAACCTGAGTGTATGCCATGTTGGTGAATATCTCCCCCTTAACACCAATTGCACCTTTCAGGAAATTTATCATCTTTCTTCTTTCCTGATTGGCCAAAAATGTTTTGGAGGGTTGTCTCTTTTGCTTTTTGAATGGCATTCTTTGCTTAAAAACTTTCATAGAGCTTTTCTTGGCTTGAGCTGCTTCTTTGATGCTTTTCTGATATTCTGCATTCAACTTTCTAGCCATGATCTTTGCAAGCTCTCTATCCTTCTCTAATTGAAGTTGTTCTTCTTTTTCCATTTCAGCCTGAAGTAGCTTTGCCATTTCTTCATCCAACTCAATCTGACTCTTTTTCTTGGCAGGCAGTTCAACCATTTTCTCCTTTCCTTTTCCTTTTGTCTCCTTTGCCTTTTCTGTTGCCTTTTGTTGAACTTTTCCTTCATTGATGACTACTCCCTTGGCCTTTTGAGTAGCCTCAGGAGTGTCATTCTTTGCTTTGGCTAGTGTTTCTACAATCTCCATTTCTTCAACAGAAAGCCCTGTTACTGCTGCTTCTGTTACTGCTGCTTCAGTTACTGCTGCTTCAGCAGTATTAACAGTTTCTTCTGCTTCAGTAAATTCTGATTCTTTTTCTGCCTCTTTCTCCCTCTCAACCTAAAATTCCCTCTCAGCTGGATTTGCTTTCTCTTTTTCAGCCTCTTTCTCCCCCTTGTTGGAAGCATCTTTATTAGTTGACCTCTTCTTTAAAACAAACTGTTTTCTTCTCTTCTTCTGTACAAGCTTTGTCACCATCTTCTTTAACTTGGCAATCTGAACTTGTTGTGACAGGATTACCATCTTCATCTCCTCTATTTCTTTTCCTTGTTTCAGAACATCTAGGTTGATGTTACCCAATGCCTCCATCAATTCATCATAGTTATATCTGTCCTCACCTTCTCCAGAAGTGTTACCCTCCTTTGAAGGATCATTGGATCTTTTATTTGTGGAAGTCTTCTGCCTTGCAGAGGCACTATCCACCCCTGTGGTTTCTTGGCACCAGGGACCTTCAAATGATTGCTCATTCAAAGTTGCCATAGGGGAGGTCTTATTGATGTTACCACTTTCCTCCTCTGTACTAGCAGGAGTAGTGGCAGCCTCATCACCCATATGCTCTACCTCCTCCTCAGAGAGCACCTCCTTTGGGTTGGGAGACACCCTTTTGGTTTCCCTTTGGATATTCTCTAGGGGAGAATTCTCCCTTAGAGGGCTTATAGGCTTAGTGGGTAATGGTACAAGAAGGGAAGGAGCCTTCTTTACCTGTTTTCTCTTGTAGGTTTGGGTGATGGGAGAGGTTGGTTTTTCAAGAAGGGACTGGGGAATTGATTTTGAGAGGGAAGGTTGGGCTTGGCTAGCAGTGGGTTGGTCTAATGGGGGCCTTGACCCTGCTGCCATACCTTCATTGGTTTGGGACACCACCATCATTGTAGAGAACAATGGGGTGTCAACTCCTTCAGAGTCCCCAGCAGATCTTCTCATATTTGAGAAAACCTTGCCTTTGGGGGGTTTAGGTACATATACCCCAACAGGTTGAGGTATATCCGTTAATTCATGAGTAATAACTTCTTGTACAAACCTGGGATACATAAAAAAACTCTTTTTGTTTCCCATGTTTGAGACAAGATCATTGAAAATCATTTTAGAAAAATTATACTTTCTGGCAGTGGCCAAGCACACCAAAGCATAAGCAATAGTGCTGCTGAACTCACTCCATCCAGTAGTCTTTTTGGATATACAATGCATAAGAGTATGGACAAAGAAACGCCATTGGGGTGAGAATTTTTCTTTAGAAAATTTGAAAACACCCAATGGGCCTCCATACCCCATTCTTGTAAGATTTGAAAACAGTTCATCATTTGGGATAGAAGTTATACCAGAGGCATCGTCTAGACGTAGACTGATGCGAATAACCTCTTCAGTAACTGTAAGTGATTGATCACAGATTCTTGTTTTGATCATTTGCACACCATTCTCCACAACAATGGTTGCATTAGCCCAGAACTGCCTTTGATGCTCAATGTAGATGGTAGGGGATACAATAAGAGCATGAGCAATGTGGCTTGTCTTGAGGAAATCCACAATCTGATGAAATCCTGAAGCTTGCTTTGGCTTTTGTAGCATCGCAATCTCGTTGTGCTCGTCGATGAAAGTCATGGATGCCATTGATCTTAGTGAAAAGCTTGCCTGAAAACTTCGAACTTGAGAGAGAAAAGGTTTTGAGCGCAAGAGAACAGTATGCAAAGAGTCGTTATGAACTTTTAGGCGGGCAAAAAGTATTTATAGTATTCAGAATATAAGCAGTATTAACCTAGAGCAGTATTAACTACTAGCAGTATTAACTGCTAGCAGTAGTAACTAACTAGCAGTATTAACTGAAAGCAGTATTAACTGAAAGCAGTATTAACCACTAGCAGTATTAACTGAAAGCAGTATTAACCACTAGCAGTATTAACTGAAAGCAGTATTAACCACTAGCAGTATTAACTTAAAGCAGTATTAACCACTAGCAGTATTAACTGAAAGCAGTATTAACCACTAGCAGTATTAACTGAAAGCAGTATTAACCACTAGCAGTATTAACTGAAAGCAGTATTAACCACTAGCAGTATTAACTACACTTACTCCTTTTAGACTTGCTAAACACTGAGTACTGCTATGCATATCCTGAAAAAGAAGATTAGTAACACCAAGAATACTATACAGATATAAAACCACTTTTTAAGAAGGAGATTATTCAGAGTTTATCATTCCCACACTTGTTACCAAGAAAGTGAATCTACCCATATCAAAAGCTTTAGTGAATAGATCAGCAAACTGATTATCAGTGTGAACTTTGACAACTTGAATAAGTTTCTTTTCATTACAATCTCTTATAAAGTGATACCTGATTTCAATGTGCTTTGTCTTTAAGTGCTTGACTGTATTATTTACAATGCTAATAGCACTGCTGTTGTCAATAAAGATTGGAGTGTGTAGAAAGGTTACCCCATAATCCAACATTTGATTCTGAATCCATAAGACTTGAGAACAGCAACTTGCAGCTGCTATGTATTCTGCCTCTGTTGTAGATGTGGATACTGTGGTTTGTTTCTTGCACTGCCATGAGACTAGTCTAGCACCCAAAAACTGACATCCTCCAGAAGTAGATTTTCTGTCCAAGTTTGCCCCACCTAGATCACTGTCTGAGTATGCTATTAGGTCAAAAGGTGAGTTATGAGGATACCAAAGTCCCAATCTGGGTTGCCCTTTGAGATATCTGAATATCCTCTTAACAGCTTGAAAGTGAGATTGCTTTGGCCTAACTTGAAATCTTGCACATACACAGACTGGAAACATTATATCTGGCCTTGATGCTGTGAGATACATGAGAGAGCCAATCATGGATCTATAATGATGCACATCCATATCCTCCCCCTCAAGATCTGCTGTGATCTGCTTGTGTGTTTCCATAGGTGTGCTGGCAGGTTTTGATTCTGAGAAACCAAACTTGGTTAGAATATCCTGCACATACTTGGATTGACATATGAAAATGCCATCTGACTTCTGTTGAACTTGGAGTCCAAGGAAGAAAGTAAGTTCCCCCATGGAACTCATTTTAAACCTTTGATGCATTAAATCCTCAAACTCCTTGCACATGTTGTTTCTTGTAGATCCAAAGATAATGTCATCAACATAGATTTGGACCAGCAAGATATCCTTCTTCTTTCTTTTGATAAATAGAGTCTTATCAATGACTCCTCTTTCAAAGTCATTTTCCAAGAGATAGGATGACAGAGTGTCATACCATGCTCTTGGAGCTTGATGTAGTCCATAAAGTGCTTTCTTTAATTTGTATACCCTGTCTGGATAGCTTGGGTTTTCAAACCCTGGTGGTTGACAGACATATACTTCTTCTTCAATTGATCCATAGAGAAAAGCACTTTTTACATCCATTTGATAGACTTTGAAGTTCATGTAAGAAGCATAGGCTAGGAATAGTCTGATTGCTTCTATCCTAGCCACAGGTGCAAAAACTTCTTCATAATCTATACCCTCTTCTTGAGTATAGCCTTGAGCCACCAGCCTTGCTTTGTTCCTTATGACAATACCTCTTTCATCTCTCTTGTTTCTGAAAATCCACTTTGTGCCAATTGGTCTGTGACCTTTAGGAAGGTCTACTAGATCCCATACATCTTGTAGCTTGAACTGTAACAGTTCTTCTTGCATTGCTTCTATCCAGCTAGATTCTTTCATAGCATCATGTGCCTTTTTAGGCTCAAGCTGGGATAGAAAACAAGAAAGGACTGTATGCTGTTGATCTTGCATTTCTTGAAGCCTGCTTTGATGTCTAGTCATCATAGGAGAAGAGATATCTCCTATTACCAGCCGTGGAGGATGATTCTTTTGAACTCTGGTGTTATGACTAGGTTCTTCATTCAGTCCAGCCTCTAGATTAGAGTCATGCAACTCAACTGAATTGTTTTCAGATGCCACTTCTGATTCTTTATTTTCTCGAGTCTCCTCATCTCTAGTTTCTTCTTCACTCTGATTTGGTTCAGTAAATGATTCCTTTTCACAGTCTTCAACAGAATTCACTGTGGGTATGGGAAATATCACAGATTTGGATATGCTTTCTGAGACTTGTGTGATCCTAGATCCTCCACATCCTGTTCCTGTAGAATCATCACTACTGAAACCAAAAGAATTAGTTAGTGAATCAATGTCAAATAGCCACTGAGGTCCAGATCCAACAGGATTTGGTGTGCTCTCATTGCATTTGACATTGTCACTTTCTTCAATTATTCTAGAAGAAGAGTTAAATATTCTGTAGGCCTTACTCTGAGATGAATATCCAACAAGAAATCCATCATCTGCTTTGCTATCAAACTTACCTAAGTGAGATTTGGTATTTAGAATTGTACAAGGACACCCAAAAGGTTTGAAGAAACCAATGAAAGGTTTTCTTTTATTTAAAAGCTCATATGGGGTCTTGTTCTTTTGCTTGACCACTAGAACTCTGTTTTGAACATAACAAGCAGTATTAACTGCTTCAGCCCAGAAGGTAATTGGCAATTTTGAATCAGCCAACAGAGATCTAGCAGCCTCTATTAGTGTTCTATTCCTCCTTTCAGCAATACCATTCTGTTGAGGAGTCCTAGGAGCACTATATTGCCTCTCAATACCTTTCTCTTCACAAAAGGTGTTTAGATCATGATTTTTAAACTCAGCTCCATTATCTGATCTAATGACTTTTACTCTTTGATTAGTTTGGTTTTCAATTCTTAGAATAAAGGATTTGATAAGACCACTTGTTTCATCCTTAGTCCTTAGAAAATATACCCAAGTAAATCTGGAGTAATCATCAACAATAACCAAGCAGTAAGATTTCTTGCCTATACTCATAACATTTGTAGGACCAAACAGATCCATATGCAATAACTGGAGACAAGAAGAAACAGAATTTAACTCTTTGGTCTTATGAGAAGTTTTGTGTTGTTTGCCTTTAAGACAAGCAACACAATGATCATCACATGAAAAGACTTTTGAAGGTAACCCTCTTACAAGGTTATTTTTAACAAGATTGTTCATAGTCTTGAAATTCATGTGACACATCCTTCTGTGCCAGAGAGAGGATTCATCTACAGAAGCTTTTGAAACAAGACAATTTAGAGATGAATCACTATCAACATTGTCCATATCAAGACAGTAAACATTGTCCTTCCTTAGAGTTCTAAGTAGTATCATGCTTTCATCAACTACCTTGAACCCTGGAGCAAGGATCATACACTCAGTATTTTTAAATAATATACTATGTTGTTTGTCACAAACCTGTGATACACTTAACAGGTTGTACTTTAATTGATCAACATAGTAGACATCCTCAAATGTCATCTTACCTTTGCTGACATTACCTTTTCCACTTATCTTACCACCAGTAAGATTGTCTCCAAATGCAACATGTCCTCCATTGATATACTTGAAATCCTGAAGGCATGACATGTTGCCTGTCATGTGCCTAGAGCAACCACTATCAACATGCCAAATGCTCTTTCCCTTGAGCTGTTGGTTGCCCTGCACATTAGATAAATCAATTAGTATGATTTAGGAACCCAAGCCAAAGTGGTCTTGGGTACCCCTTTCTCATCAAAATATTTGCATTCTTTCTTGACAAGATTTTTGAACTTTAACTCCTCATTCTTGGAGTACTTTGTTACAATAATAGGCTTGGAACTATGTTTGCTAGAATCAGTACTAGTTTTAGAGGTACTAACTACCTTGGCAGCACTTGCATGCTTAGCAGCACTAACTTTGTTAGAAGTAGTAACTGTGTTAGCAGCAGTAACTGTGTTGGCAGTATTAACTTTTGAAGAGGTGTTAACAGTATTAGCAGCATTAATATTTTCAGCAGTACTAACACTGTTAGCAGTAGTAACTGTGTTAGCAGTACTAATACTGTTAGTACTTCTAGGCACCCACATTTTGATACTTTCTTTTAAAATCTTTTTCTTTAAAGTGCCTTTACTTTCAACATATTTCTTTATCACATGTTTCTTTCCAGCCTTCCTATAACCCACAGATTTTTGCACAAATCTTTGAAAGTTCATCTGTTGGTTAATAGGGTTAAAGTAACAATACTTAGCCAAATGATTCAACTTGCCACATATAAAACAAGGTTTTGGTCTATTGATTTTATTCAGATCAACTCCTTGTTTCTGAGCCCATTGATTATTCCAGTTTCTTTGATTTCCTCTTTTTAAACCAGAATTTAGGCTCTTGGCTTTATTGCAATCACACTGTTTGCAAGGAATAGGGTTCACAACAGTGGTCTGCTTATAGTGAACCTTCTTGTTCTTTCCCTCAGTCTTTTCTATCTCTTTAGACTTGATCCAGTGCTTTCCACATCCCTCATTGGTGATAATGTGATTTTCTTTAGGAATCTCACCACTCACAGTATTGTCCTTATCCTTGACAACTTCTTTCTCAGTTTTATCCTTAACAACCACTTCATCTAAGGGATCTATTTCAGTGGCTCCCTTAGGTAGATCCTTCCTATCCTTTGTTTCTAACAACTCTGAACTAGGAGGGATGTAGTTGTTGTTATAGGGTGGTGGTGTGGTATTGTACCCTATACCTCTTCTCAGTTTATCATGAATCTGAGTTTGTAACAAAGAATCCATAGCTTTGGAAGCATTAGAAAACTTTTCTACATCAAGTTTGACTTTAGCTAGCTCTCCTCTTAGCTTTTCACTTTCTTCTTTAGATCTGGTCAGTTGAAGCTCTAAGTCATTCTTCTCCCACTTCCAGTAATTTGTGTCATAAGAGTGTTGAAGCTCATTAGCTTGAAAACCCTTAATCTGTTCTTCAAATCTCTCAACAATCCTCACATAATCTTTTATGTCTTTTTCCAATCTCTTAAGGTCATCACTCATGTTCTGGTTGTGATCCCTATACCTTTTAACAGTGTTAATGCAATTTTGAGAGCAAAGATTGGAAGTTACCTCTGTAGGGAGACCAGACACCTCTGCCATTAGAGCTTGATTCTGAACAGCCTCTTCAGCTTGATCACTCCAATCAAACCCCATACCTTGTTGAGAGACAAGGGTTTGTGCAGAGTTTCTGTTGAAGCTTCCAGATTGAGATTGTTGGTGGTTGTTATTCTGAAACATTCCACTTCTGCATTCTCTAGCAAAGTGTCCCTTTTGATGGCATTTGTAACATTCCACCTTGGACTTGTCAAATCCTGCTCCATCTTCTCTTCTTTGGGAGAAGTTGTTCCTCCCAGTTCTTTTGATGAACTTTTTAACTCTCATGGAGAGCATGGCCATCTGCCATTTAATATCCATCTCTTCAAGATCATCTGGATTGAGTTGTTCCAAGTCATCATTAATGAGAGAAGAGTTTCCATGACTTGCCAGAAAGGCCTCAAACACAGTTTCAGTGCCTTTCTCTTGGTTTGTTCCATTTGCAGTACTAACTGATTCAGGGTTGGAAGTAGAATCAGTTGATGCTGAAAGGAGTGCAGCATTGTGAACATAGCCAGAAGGCCTCTTTTTAGCCTCTACCTCAGATTCAAAAACTCTTAGATCATTATAAAGATCATCAAGTTCCTTTTCTTCCAGTTGATCATTCTGTCTGAAAGACACAGTATACATGGTCCATTCATCACTCAAGGACCTTAGAAACTTTCTGTTCAGATCATCTTGATCAATTTGTACTCCCACTGTAGCTAGTTCACCAATAAGTTTGTTGAACCTGTCAAAAGTTTGAGTCATGGACTCATTCTTGGTTGACATAAAGTTCTCATATTGTTGCTTCAGAATGGCTTTCTGATTTCTCTTTGTACTTTTGGTACCAGAGAATCTCTTCTCCAGAGCATTCCAGAGCATCTCTGCATCAGTGCAGTTACAGAACTGATGTTGATATTCATTGGGAATAGCCAAGAGCAAGGTGCTCAAGGCTTTCATCTCTGTCTGTCTGATCTTTCTTTCTGCATCAGTTTTTGGTGGAGTTCTCTTTCCATCTGCACCAATCTTTCCTGCTTCAGAAGGACCATTCTCTATTATATCCCACATAGAATAGTCAGTGAGGAGTATGTACTGCTTGATTCTGATCTTCCACATATCGAATTCATTGGGTCTAAGCATTGGAACCTTTGAGACCAAAGTACTGCTTGATTCTGCAAGATTTTCCATGATGAATAGTTGTTTCTGAGAAATCAGGCTCTGATACCACTTGTCAGGATCGAATTCTCAACAAGAATTAATTCTCAGAAATAATATCAAAGAAGTTTGCGGAATAACACTTTGATATTCAATGAAACAGTAAATCAACACAGAAAATATGAATAACAAACTGTAAGCTTTTATTGAATGCTTTGAAGTTACAAGATTACTCACTCAACCTCAATATTGATGAACAGGCTCACCAATACGAATTCTACTTCTCTAGAATTAGGATCTATGCCTTGAGGTTGATTTTCTCTAAAAGAATGAAAAACAAAAGTTATCTAACTATTCTAAACAATACAATATATATACTGAATACAAAGATAATTACAATAAATAAAATATCTTCAGTATATCTTCTATGTATATCTCTAAGCTTCCATGTATATCCTTTCATACGAATCTTCATCATATAAGCAGTATTAATCTTCAGCAGCATTAACTTCTAAGCAGTACTAACCACTAGCAGTACTAACTAGCTAAGCAGTACTAACTTTGTTCAAGCAGCACTAACTTTGACTAGCAGTATTAACTACTAGCAGTAGTAACACTCAGCAGTATTAACCTTTAAGTCTTCTAGCAGTATTAACTCTGAACCAGCAGCATTAACCATACTTGAGTTTTTCTTCAGTTCCCAACACATACTAACAGATTTATCTTATGTGCAGGGCAACCAACAGCTCAAGGGGAAGAGCATCTGGCATGTGGATAGTGGTTTCTCTAGGCACATGACAGGCAACATGTCATGCCTTCAGGATTTCAAGCATATCAATGGAGGACATGTTGCATTTGGAGACAATCTTACAGGTGGAAAAATAAGTGGAAAAGGTAAGATGACATTTGAGGATGTCTACTATGTTGATCAGTTAAAGTACAACCTGTTAAGTGTATCACAGGTTTGTGACAAACAACATAGTATATTATTTACAAGTACAGAATGTATGATTTCAAAAGCTTCTGTGGATGAATCCTCTCTGTGGCACAGAAGGATGTGTCACATGAATTTCAAGACAATGAACAAACTTGTTAAAAACAACCTTGTAAGAGGTTTACCATCAAAAGTCTTTTCATGTGATGATTATTGTGTTGCTTGTCTTAAAGGCAAACAACACAAAACTTCTCATAAGACCAAAGAGTTAAATTCAATTTCTTCTTGTCTCCAGTTATTACATATGGATCTGTTTGGCCCTACAAATGTGATGAGCATAGGGAAGAAATCATATTGCCTAGTTATTGTTGATGATTACTCTAGATTTACTTGGGTATATTTTCTAAGGACTAAGGATGAGACAAGTGGACTGATCAAATCCTTTATTCTAAGAATTGAAAACCAAACTAATCAAAAAGTAAAAGTCATTAGATCAGACAATGGATCTGAATTTAAAAATCTTGATCTAAACAACTTTTGTGAAGAAAAAGGCATTGAGAGACAATATAGTACTCCTAGGACTCCACAACAAAATGGAGTTGCTGAGAGAAGGAATAGGAAACTAATAGAGGCTGCTAGATCTCTGTTGGCTGATTCTAAACTGCCAATTACTTTCTGGGCTGAAGCAGTTAATACTGCCTGTTATGTCCAAAACAGAGTACTAGTAGTCAAACCAAAGAACAAGACCCCATATGAGCTTTTAAATAAAAGAAAACCCTTTATTGGATTTTTCAAACCTTTTGGGTGTCCTTGTACAATTCTCAATACCAAATCTCACTTAGGTAAGTTTGATAGCAAGGCAGATGATGGATTTCTTGTTGGTTACTCATCTCAGAGTAAGGCCTACAGAGTTTTTAATTCTTCTTCTAGAATAATTGAAGAAAGTGACAATGTCAAATGCAATGAGAACACACCAAATCCTATTGGGTCTGGTCCTCAGTGGATGTTTGACATTGATTCACTAACTAACTCCTTTGGTTTCAGTAGTAATGAGTATGCAGGTTCAGGAAGTGGAGGATCAGGGACTACACAAGTTCAAGAAAGTATATCTCAGTCTGTGATTTTTCCCATACCTAAAGTGGATCCTGTTGAAGACTGTGAAAAGGAGCCATCTACTGAACCAGATCAGAGTGAAGAAGAAAGAAAAGATGAGGAGAGTCAAACACATAAAGAACCTGAAGGAGCTGCTGAAATCACCTCAGTTTAGTTGAATGACTCCAATCTAGAGGTGGGACTCAATGAAGAACCTAGCCATCACACAAGAACACAAAAGAATCACCCTCCTCAGCTGGTAAGAGGAGATATATCTTCTCCTATAATGACTAGAAACAAAGCAGGCTGCAAGATATGCAAGACCAACAGCATACCGTACTTTCTTGCTTTCTATCCCAGCTTGAGCCTAAAAGGCTTATGATGCTATGAAAGAGTCCAGTTGGATAGAAACCATGCAAGAAGAACTGCTACAATTCAAGCTGCAATATGTTTGGGATCTAGTAGACCTTCCTAAAGGTCAAAGAGCTATAGGCACAAAATGGGTCTTCAGGAATAAGAGAGATGAAAGAGGGATAGTAATAAAGAACAAAGCAAGGTTGGTAGCACAAGGGTATACACAAGAAGAAGGAATAGATTATGAAGAAGTATTTGCACCAGTGGCTAGGATAGAAGCAATCAGATTGTTCCTGGCCTATGCTTCTTATATGAAGTTCAAAGTCTACCAAATGGATGTAAAAAATGCATTTCTATATGGCTCAATTGAAGAAGAAGTATATGTCTGTCAACCACCAGGGTTTGAAAACCCAAGCTATCCAGACAGAGTATACAAACTGAAGAAAGCACTTTATGGACTGCATCAAGCACCAAGAGCATGGTATGACACTCTGTCATCCTATCTATTGGAAAATGGCTTTGAAAGAGGAGTCATTGATAAGACTCTGTTCATCAAGAGAAAGAAGAAGGACATCTTGCTGGTCCAAATCTATGTGGATGATATCATCTTTGGATCCACAAGAGAAAGTATGTGCAGGGAGTTTGAGGAACTAATGCATCAAAGATTCAAAATGATTTCCATGGGGGAACTTACCTTTTTCCTTGGACTCCAAGTCCAACAGAAGTCAGATGGTATTTTTATCTGTCAGTTCAAGTATGTGCAGGACATTCTAACCAAGTTTGGTTTCTCAGATTCAAAGCCTGCCAGCACACCTATGGAGATACACAAGCAGATAACAGCAGATCTTGAGGGGGAGGATATGGATGTGCATCACTATAGATCCATGATTGGCTCTCTCATGTACCTTACAGCCTCTAGGCCAGATATAATGTTTCCAGTCTGTGTGTGTGCAAGATTTCAAGTTAGGCCAAAGCAATCACACTATCAAGCTGTTAAGAGGATATTCAGATATCTCAAAGGGCAACCTAGATTGGGACTTTGGTATCCTCATGACTCATCATTTGACCTACTTGCATACTCAGACAGTGACCTAGGTGGAGCAAACTTGGACAGAAAATCTACTTCTGGAGGATGCCAGTTTTTAGGTGCAAGACTAGTTTCATGGCAGTGCAAGAAACAAACCACAGTGTCCACATCTACAACAGAAGCAGAGTACATAGCAGCTGCAAGTTGCTGTTCTCAAGTCTTATGGATTCAGAATCAAATGCTGGACTATGGGGTAACCTTTCTACACACTCCAATCTTTATTGATAATAGCAGTGCTATTAGCATTGTTAACAATCCTGTCAAGCACTCAAAGACAAAGCACATTGAGATCAGGTATCACTTTATAAGAGACTGCAATGAAAAGAAACTTATTCAAGTTGTAAAAGTTCATACTGATAACCAGTTTGCTGATCTATTCACCAAAGCCTTTGATGTGGGTAGATTCACTTTCTTGGTAACAAGTGTGGGAATGATCAACTCTGAATAAGCCCCTTCCTAAAAGTGGTTCACTACCTGTATATAGTTTATTCTTGGTGTTACTAACTTTCTTTCTCAGGAAATGTATAGCAGTACTCAGTTTATCACAAGCTTAAAAGTGCAAGTATGGTTAATACTGCCAGTACAGTTTTAGTACTGCCAGTACAGTATTAATACTGCCAGTACAGTTTTAGTACTGCCAGTACAGTATTAATACGGCCAGTGCACAGTTAATGCTGCTAGTAGTTAATACTGCTCTCAGTTAATACTGCTAGTTAGTTAATACTGCTAGTGGTTAATACTGCAAGTTAGTTAATACTGCTAGTGGTTAATACTGCTCTCAGTTAATACTGCTAGTTAGTTAATACTGCTAGAGGTTAATACTGCTAGTGGTTAATATTGCTCTCAGTTAATACTGCTAGTAGTTAATACTGCTCACTGTTAATACTGCTTTCACTATCTTTTTAAGGTTAATACTGCTTTTAATCCGAATACTATAAATACCCTTTGCCCGCCTAAAAAGTTCATAACGACTCTTTGCATACTGTTCACTTGCGCTCTAACCCTTTTCTCTCAAGTACCAAGTTTTCAGGCAAGAACACTCAAGTTCAATGGCATCCATGGCTTTCATTGACGAGCACAATGAAATCGCGATGCTCCAAAAGCCGAAACAAGCTGAAGGTTTTCACCAGATAGTCGACTTTCTGAAGTCCAGCCACATCGCTCATGCTCTCACTGTGTCTCCTACCATCTTCATAGAGCATCAGAGGCAATTCTGGGCCAATGCCACCATCGTTACTGAAGATGGTGTCCAAATGATCAAGACAAGGGTGTGTGAAAAAACCCTAACAGTTACTGAAGAGGTGATACGCATCTGTCTACGTCTAGACGATGCTGCAGGTATAACCTCTATTCCTAATGAGGAATTATTCTCAACTCTTACAAGAATGGGGTATGAAGGCCAAATGGGAATTTTCAAGTTTTTCAAAGCTAAATTTTCATCCTAATGGAGGTTCTTTGTTCATACCCTGATGCACTGTATTTCAAAGAAAACTATTGGCTGGAGCCAATTTAGCAGTCCCATTGCATATGCTTTGGTTTGTTTATCTACTGCTAGAAAATATAATTTTTCTCTGATGATCTTCAATGATCTTGTCTCAAACCTGGACAACAAGAAGAGTTTCTTCATGTATCCCAGGTTTGTATAGGCAGTTATCACTAATGAATTGACGGATATACCTCACTTTGATGGGGTATATGTACCTAAACCCCCTAAAGGCAAGGTTTTCTCAAACATGAGAAGATCTGCTGGGGACTCGGAAGGAGTTGACACCCCATTGTTCTCTACAATGATGGTGGTGTCCCACACTGATGAAGGCATGGCAGCAGGGTCAAAGCCCTCCTCAGACCATCCCACTGCTAGCCAATCCCAACCTTCCCACTTTATACCTATCCCCCAGTCTCTACTTCAAAAGCCCACTTCTCCTATTACCCAAACTTACAAAAGGAAACAGGTAAAGAAGGCTCCTTCCCTTCTTGTACCTTCCCCCACTAAGCCTTTAAGCCCTCTATTGGAGCATTCTCCAATAGAGAATATCCAAAGGGAATCCAATAGGGTGTCTCCCAACCCTCAGGAGGTGCTCTCTAAGGAGATGGAAGAGCATATGGGTGAGAAGGCTGCCACTACTTCTGCTAGCACAGAGAAGGACAGTGGTAACATCTCTAAGACCTTCCCCATGGAAACTTTGGGTGAGCAATCATCCAAAGGTCCCAGGTGCCAAGAACCCAAGGGGGTGGATAGTGCTTCTGCTAGGCAGAAGGCTTCCACTACTAAAAGATCCAATGATCATTCAAAAGGGGGTAACACTCCTGGAGAAGGTGAGGACAGATATAACTATGACGAATTGATGGAAACCATGGGAAACATCAATATGGATGTGATCAAACAAGGTCAAGAGATTGAAGAGCTTAAACTCATTGTTCTGTCACAACAAGAACAGATCCTCAACTTGAAGCAAATGGTAAGGAAATTGCTTCTCCAAAAGAAGAAGAAGCAATTTGTACTCAGAAGGAGGAAACCAGTGACTGATGCTCCCAAAAAGGGGGAGTCAGAAGCTGATGACAATATGGAAGATACAAAAGCTAAGGGGGAGCAAGAGAATGCAAAGTTTGAGGGGGAGCAAATAACTGCAGAAAAGGTGGCACAAGAAGCAGAAACACAAGCAGCAGCAGAAACCATTAATACTGCTGGTACAAGCAGAGCAGCAGAAATGGTTAATACTGCTGAACCAATGGAAGCAGCAGAAACAATGAAAGAAGTGCTCACAGATCTTGAAATTGCAGAAACTCTAATCAAAGCAAAGCATGATACTCCCAAGGTCATCTCAAAGGCCAAAGAAGTTGACATCAAAGAAAGAGGTGATGCTTCAAAGAGATCAAGCAAAGAGAAGGAAATGAGTAAAGAGAAAGGCAAGGAAAAGCTAGTTCAACCTGATCAACCAATGAAAAAGCAAAAATTGATTGATTCAGATGAAGCTCTAGCTAGGAAAATACAGGCTGAGCTTGAAGAAGAAGAAACCATGCAAGTGCAAAAGGATAGAGAGATAGCTAAAGCAATGGCTGCAGAGTTAAACAAAGCCTATCAACAAAGCTTAGCAACAGAACAAGCCAAGCAGAAAGCCACATCTTTGAGGAAGCCTGCTAAGATCAAAATGGATGCAAGGAAAAGACAACCTTCAAAGACATACCTGGGTGCTCAAGAGAGAAAGAAAATGATTACTTTCCTCAAGGGTGCAGTAGGTGTCAAGGTAGAGATGTTTTCAAAGATGTCTTTTGAGAAGCTCAAGAAGATGTATGATGCTGAGATGATAAAGCTTCAAGGGGATGATCTTGCAAGGGTTGAAATGGAGAAAAGAATGAAAGAAAGCAATGATTTCTTACAAAAACCATTCCCTGATGAGCAAGAAACTCCAGAGAAGGAAGCAACAATTGGTGAAAGTCTAAGGACTTTAAAAAGAACAAATATGATTGCCAGGAGAAAGCCTACAAAGAAGCCTAGATTAGTGGAAGAAGAGGCTGAAAAGGTTGCTGAAGAAGAAGAGGCACCTGAGTCATCTACAATGAAAGAACCTGCAAGTACTGAGGATGTCAAAATATACATGGTAGTGATGGACAAAGTTCCTGAACCAATTTCAGCAGAACCTGTAGGAGTTAAACCTCCTGAAGTCATTCACTGGGATGTTTTGGAAGTAGATGGCAAGGAGTATATCAGACTGAAGAGAAAAGATGAGAAATATGAAGTGTACAACACTTGGAACAAGATTGTCAGAACCTGCTCAAGGTCTGATATTGAAGAAATGTTTGAAATAGGGATGAAGTTATATGCAGATGAACTGAAAGCTCCAGTGATTTCAATTACAAAGCTGATAATGGAGTATCTGTGCATGATGTTCAAACCTGATGAAGTGGAGAAGATAATAAGGAATGTCTTTCAAACAGTGAATAATTGGACTCTATATGAAACTAGTGGAGTATATGCAGTGACTTTGGATTTGAATCACACTGAGTACTTCCTAGTGGATAGAGTGTACAACCATAGCAGACTGAAGCTTCATGCCATGCTGAAGAAGAAGCTAGGATGTATTCCAGATTCAGAAATGGCTAAATATTTGATCCAAAGAACAATTAATCAAAGTTTGGGATTGGATGCAAATACTGGAATTTAGGCCATGATGGAGTTTTGGGAGCATCTTGAAGAAGATCTGAAGAACTTGACTTCTTTTCCTAAAAGTCAAGTTAGGGGGAGATTGTTGGGAACTGAAGAAATTCTAAGTATGGTTAATGCTGCTAGCTAAAAAATTAGTACTTCTGAGTTAATGCTGCCAGTTGAAGTTAATGCTGCCAGAACATGATTAATGCTGCTCTTCAAGATTAGTACTGCTGGAGTTACTACTGCTTATGAGATGGAGATCCGAATTACAAGAATGACAGCTGGATAGACTGAAGATATTCATGGAAGATATTCTGAAGATATTTTATTTATCTTTTGTTCAGTATATATATAGAATTGATAGAATAGTTTCATAGTTAATTAGTTCTGAGTTTTTGTTTTAGAGAGAATCAACCTCAAGGCATAGTTCCTAATTCTAGAGAAGTAGAATTCGTCTTGAAAGAGCTTGTTCTTCAAAATTGAGGTTGTGTGTGTAATCTTGTAACTTCAACCATTCAATACAAGTTTACAAGTTGTTCATCAGATTTACAGTTCGTTTACTGTTTCATTAAATATCAAAGTGTTATTCCGCAAACTTCTTTGATATTGTTTCTGAGTATTTATAATTCTTGTTGAGAATTCGATCCTGACAATTTATTTTATAATTTTCGGTGGATTAATCCGTCGAAAATCCGTCAAAAAATTTTAAAAATAGAAACAGGAAAATATTGTTTTTTCATTAAAAACCTGCTAAAAAACTATAAACTTTAAAATTTTTATTTTTTTATTTTTTAATGAAAAAAGATAATTTCGGCGAATATTTTTGGCAGATTTTCGGCGTACTCATCCGCCGAAAATAAATAATTAATTAATTATTTTTAATTATTATTTATTCATTTATTATTTATTTTATAATTTTCGGTGGATTAATCCGTCGAAAATCCGTCAAAAAATTTTAAAAATAGAAACAGGAAAATATTGTTTTTTCATTAAAAACCTGCTAAAAAACTATAAAAACCTACTAAAAGCTGTAAAAACTGTAAAAAAACATAAAATACAACTAACTTGTCATAAATTAATATCCTAAATCCAAATACATTATTCAAATATTGTTCCAAAATACGTTCTAACAACAAAATTCAATAAATTGTTCAACATAAACAAATGTCTCATCACATGGGTGGGGGTGGCAGTGGTGGCGGTTGGGACTGATATAAACGCCTTACCATTTCACCCATTTCTTCGTACTGGACATCACGTCTCGTTGCTTCCACCTGACGTGCCTCTTCCTCCGCCGCACGTCTCTCTTCCCGTTCCCTCAACTCCTGAACTTGGGTCCTTAGATCCTCAATTTCCAATAAAATAAAAAAGACGTTAGAACAAATTTAACATGAATTATAAATGAAATTGATAAACCTCATTTAATGAAATGTGGTACACACCTGTCGGGAAGAAGAAGAAGCACTACCCTGTGAGGTTGTCCCAGTCAAGATCGCGTTGGGATCTCGGTGTTACCCAAACCCAAATGCGTTGGGATCTGGGTGGTACCCAAACCCAAACAGACGACCTTTCTTCGGTCCCCCAGCAACCTCCTGCCACAACTCAGTATCAACTAGCAGATACTGGCTAGGGTCATCGTCGTACTTCTGGCTGAGGCCTATCGAATACCCATCCTGTGGTTTTTACAAAGTTCGTATAAGTCAATTTCGACAGCATAACGACTGTAAATGGGACGTACCCAACTAAGTTAAACAATGATTAGTTAAGGTCGTAAGTTACTCTTAAGGTAATATGAACAACATAAGGTTGGGAGGAAACCGAGATTTAATGTTAAGAAAGTGATTAAGCAATGACTCAACGTTCATCCCGACATCAGTGAGATAAATCGAACATTGAGATTTAGTTTGTGACGACTTGTTATGAGAAAAGCAGCGACAAACTTGACTGGGATGTAATCGGGTTCATATGTGAGGTAAAGTATTGATTGAGGCATCCCTTATGGATAGGGAACTAGTCGTTTTGTCAAAATGATGCCATCTAAATTCTCCACCGCATGATTGTTAGCTTATTCGGAGTGAGTGGATGGAAAGCCATCTGTCAGACTTGTTTTCCGGTCTGGGCGACATTTTGAACCATTAGGAATTAGATTTCGAGGACGAAATCTTTTCTAAGATTGGGAGGATTGTAACACCCCGATTTTCGGAAGGTAAAATTTCAAGTTAATACAGAAACTGGTATTTTAAGGGAAAAAGAAGAAATTGGATTTTGGACTTGAATCCTATATTGTATAGTCTTGTTGAATGAATGATTTAATTACGAGTCCAACGGTTCTTTCCGGAGCAAAATCGGAGGTAAAACGAAGAAGTTATGGCCAAAACAGTGATCGAGAAGAAAACCGGGTGAGCAGTGCTCGACGCGACATGTGGCGTGACTTAGAGCCATCCGCACAACTTTGTGGAAAGCGTGCGGGTTGTGGAGCAGGTTAGGCCACGTGGTAACCCGCGTGTTGCCCTGTCGAGCATAAAACTCGATTTTCAGCCCCAAAACTTCATTTCTTCATAACTTCTTCATCCCAACTCCGATTTCAGTGATTCTTTTTGCTATGAACTCGTTTTTAAGAGATTTTCAAGACTACAACAAGATAATGGAAGTCTATTGGAAGATCCAAGAGTATTTTGTGGTGGTAAGTTCCTCATCTCTCTCAATGTTAAGTTAGGGTCTTGAAATAAGTTGAAATCTTCATGAAAAAGTTTGGGGAACAATTTTATATGACTAAAAATGAATATTTATGGTCGGAAATTTATGGATCTAGGTTTTTGGAAGTTTTGGCTTGGAGGATTCGTGTTTCTTCAAGGAAGTTCTAAGTGAGGTAAAATCTAGATTTAGCCTAAATCTAGCAATGTGAGTTCAAGTTTATTTGTGAAAACGTTGTACATGCCAAAATATCCATTTTAAAATATTTATGTGTTTTACATGAAGTTATCAATTGTTGAGTTATTTTGTGATTT
This sequence comes from Arctium minus, assembly GCA_954870635.1. Lineage (NCBI taxonomy): Eukaryota > Viridiplantae > Streptophyta > Magnoliopsida > Asterales > Asteraceae > Arctium > Arctium minus. The sequence goes on along the minus strand of OX941084.1, from coordinate 115,294,039 downwards.
TGATTACTTAAAGTGTTTAGCTTTATAAGCTTTGTAAAACACCCACATTTGGGATTTTTTGGCATTTTGATAAATAAGTCATAAATAAAAAGTGTTTTGATGAGTTATTGCATAAATGGAGATTTCTTGGTTAAAATGCACTTTTAGTGTTTGTTGAAAATATGCATAGTTTGTGCCATGGGATGTTTTGAAAATACCAATGTGTGCGTCATTGGGTTTTGGTCACTCCCAACCTTGTGAACATTTCGAAAATTGTAAATCTTCTGGTTTTGGGAAAAAATATATTTCAAGTATTTCGTTGAGTAAATCTCAGGTATCGACATTTTAACGAATTATTTTACGAGTGTAAATCATTTGGTGTAAATGCACTTTTAGTGTGAGTTTTGGAGCAATGTGAAACCTTGTGTTATGAGACGTTTTGAAAGAGTCAATGGTATAAACTTGTTTGGAAAAATGATTTGTCTTGATCTAAGTTGTGTTGGAGATTATTTATGTATTTTGGAGCATGTGTTCGTATAAACGTCGGTCAATTACGTTTATCTTATTTTATTTCTTTGACAACTAGTCTTCTGGGCTAACTGAGCTTGTAGCTCGTTATTAGATTTTGTTGGGTTTGGGGACGTTTTTCGAGTTTTGATAGCTCGATGTAGAGCTTTGGTTACGATATTGAATGAGGAACTCAACGTAAGGACCTTTTATGGTTGAAGTTGATATTCCGTGGGTGTACGTTTAAAGCTATTGAGCCTGACATTCATTGCGTTTGGAATCATTACGTCCAATGGTGGAATGCTAGTTCTCCTCATTGAGGCACGGACAGGCATCGGATAGGGTATAAGTCCTACGTGCTAAGTAATTGTAAGGTAAACCGATGAAATCCTTGATCACTGTCTTTAGATATTTGAGCATCCGGATGACGATAATGTGACCAAGAAATTTGGGAGCGTGGTTTCGAGATGTTGAGGTGTCGATCAACCTCGCGCAAAGAATTTATTTCTAAAATAAATTACATCAATTATTTTCCATGTTTCCAAATCATCATGTGAATTTGATTACCAATCTTGGCACAATGCTTAGCACAGACATGGTTTTAGATCATGATTTCAAACATGCACAAAATTATTTTATGACATGTGGTTGCAAGCGTTGTTGAGACCTTCTTATTTCTCGTTGTTGTCCAACGCTATTTTAGGATAGTGTGATGTCCGTATTTTGATGTTATTTAGAGACTTGGACAAGTAACTGCGACTTATGATTTTAACATTGGATCTCCTCCACATATGTTAAGGTTTTAGGACGAAGGGTTACCTTCCACTATTTTGGTGATTGAGTTTTATTGTGAGTTTTATTCCACGCGATTTTGTGGATTTGGTGTGGCAAATTTCAATGGCGTCCAGTGGTATTGTTTTCCCTTGAGTTTTGTGTGGGTTGTTTGGTCGCATATAGTATGCATGGATGATCATTTGGAATTTTCGTCATAGTATTTTAGCCAACGTCTTAGAGCGACGAAAGCATATTGTTAATTTGGATTTAAACTTGAAACTGATGTAAATCATTTCGCACCACGTACCACTTTACTAGTTTTGAAAAAGAAATCCGTCTCATACAAGTTTTGTCGTTGAATCTTATTCCGTGTCGTGTTGTGATTGAAGAGAGAAAACTTTGGGGGTTTGATATCATGAAAATTCTGTTTTGAGTTTTGCAAGCATTATGTCGTATACCATTTAGTGCACGAATTAATTTACACCATGGCATGAGTAAATGTAAGGAGAGTTTATGTTAATTCATACTCAATGTTTGTTTTGAGCGCTTTCGGTTGTTAACGCCACTTTTAAAAGTAACGCAAACATGTTACTTTGGTTTATTGGTATATTTGGCTATAACCACTATTTTGGGACAAAGAGAATTTTGTTCGTAGGGTTTAAAGTTTGAAATCAAACTAAATAATTTTATGTTTGACCACATCGCATGCACCTATCGTTTTACTAAGTTTGGGGAATAAACTAACATATGCGGGATCTGTTGGGAATTTTATTCCGTGTCATTTTATGGTTAGATGAGAAATCTTGGAACTTGAAATTTGTGAAGTACCCATTTTGGAGTTTGTACAAACATTTGTTACACCTTGTTTTAGTGCAGAAAATTATCTTTTTTTTACGTGCACGACATAGCTTGATGCATGTTAGGACCATAGTGGTCCATTTGAAAAGTTGTTGCGCCTCTTTTATTATTATCATTATTAGTGTGAGAAATGATCAAATGTTTTTCGGAATGGTTTATATGTGTGGCGTTTGTGACCACCTTGCACGCCTACCGAGTAAACGGTAGTAGATTTTATTCGTACGATTAAATGTTAAAAAGATTTTTGCATTTAGGCGTTTTATAAGATTTCAATTGGCATATTAGTTTGAAAACCTTGAACTCATTAGAGCTATAGATGCGAACCTTCTTGTGATAGGAGTCATGGTTAAAGACTAGAGGAGTCCTTGGAGATTGAAGTGTCGGAGGACTTGACATATGGTTAGTTTGAATTTTGGACTTCAGATCCATGAACTGGTTCATGCATTAATAATTGAGGTATTAGATTTATGTATTCTTCCCGCTATTTAAGCAGTGACCTTTTTGTCTCGGTGAATCTTCGGGTTAAAACGTTAGGTGGTTGCTTGCTTATGGTTGGATACGAATTGATGGGTTGATTTTCAACACCATGTATGGGTAAGATGTGTGCTATTTTGTGAGTCTTCAAGAATAAGGAAAGTATGGTGTTTCGTTTGTTTGAATTTTTTGTGTCGTGATAGGTGTCAAATTTATTTCTCTAATGCGAGTCTGGAATGAAATTTTGGTGGTATATCCATGTTGCAGTATAGTCATTTTGAGGATAGGTGTCGACACTCTATTTTGAGGCTAATAAATGTTGTGGTGCTTTAGTGCACTTCCGATGGATCCTGTGTGTTCGCAATTTAAGTGGTAACCTTAAGGAGATTAGATGTTGGAATTTAGGGACCAATCATTGATATTTTTGTAATCGACAAGACTTTCGTTGATTTGACAATCGATGCTTGAATGCATAATGAGAGTTGTGTAACCTTGGAGTTTAGGATAAGCGACTATCTGTAGAGTGTGATGGTATGTTTCTAGGTGAAACGTCAGGCCAATGCTTTGATTAAGGGAAGTTTGAGAACCCTTACAGATGTTGCGCTTTGGGAAACAAATTTACCGTTGTTTTGGATCAGACCAACTAGTGTTAAGAATTTCGTCAAGGAAGGGACGATGAATCTTTTATGGTATTGGAGAGATTTAGTGGGGATATCGAGATAGACCTTAAGTAGAACTCGAGTATTTTGGAGGCTTTGATTTGTCAAGAGTATATACATCGTTCCTGTAACAGCAACGAGTAATCAACTCAGCAATTTTATACGGATTCCTTACCGCTTGGGTCAAGCCAAAATGGTTGTGAGTACTTGGAATCTAAAGGAGTATAGTAAGTGGTGGTCGGATCATTTCTGCAAAGGTTGTCATAGCCTTGAAGGCAAGAAAAAGGTGTATTCTAGGTCGATGAGAACGAGTAGAAGTATTTAAGAGTGAGGTTCGCTTTAGGTACCCTTGGTGGAAGTGATTAGTTAAGGTCGTAAGTTACTCTTAAGGTAATATGAACAACATAAGGTTGGGAGGAAACCGAGATTTAATGTTAAGAAAGTGATTAAGCAATGACTCAACGTTCATCCCGACATCAGTGAGATAAATCGAACATTGAGATTTAGTTTGTGACGGCTTGTTATGAGAAACGCAGCGACAAACTTGACTGGGATGTAATCGGGTCCATATGAGGTAAAGTATTGATTGAGGCATCCCTTATGGATAGGAACCAGTCGTTTTGTCAAAATGACGCCATCTAAATTCTCCACCGCATGATTGTTAGCTTATTCGGAGTGAGTGGATGGAAAGCCATCTGTCAGACTTGTTTTCCGGTCTGGGCGACATTTTGAACCATCAGGAATTAGATTTCGAGGACGAAATCTTTTCTAAGATTGGGAGGATTGTAACACCCCGATTTTCGGAAGGTATAATTTCAAGTTAATATAGAAACTGGTATTGTAAGGGAAAAAGAAGAAATTGGATTTTGGACTTGAATCCTAGATTGTATAGTCTTGTTGGATGAATGATTCAATTACGAGTCCAACGGTTTGTAACATCCTAAAATTCAGAGTAAAATAAAACTTCTCACAATAGGCAACATGACATCTGCATTGATATAAATTCCTCAAAAGTGTATCAGTCTTTTGGACTTTACAAAAACCTGTACGGATCTAGAATTCATCAACAGACTAATCTAAGCATAACTATCTAGATTACATCAGTTGACAATCCAAAATTCATCTAAACATGGGACTTAACAATGCCCAACTATCAACATGCTTTAGTCATCTCAAAATGCCTCGAGACCAAACTCGTCTCTCAAAACCCTGTGCAACCCACCGCTAAGGGAAACCTGTTATACACATCATTTGAGAAAAAGTGTTAGGCTTAAAGCCTAGTGAGAACATACAGTTTATAAATTTCAAGAGATATAAACTTTTGTATCAAAGGGAATCTTTTCAAATAAGCATTTCCAAGTTAACTGTTGATAAGAATGAAATCCATTAAAAAGAGACCATAAACCTTCTTTCCAAAACCTCACAATTAAATGCACAAGTAGTTCTTTTATAAACTTCCCGAAATATAAACATTAGTATCGTAAGGAAATCTTTTCATAAAGGTTTAATTTATAAAAGATAACATTTCGCCACAACCGGGCCTTTTCGGTCCAAAACTCATCATACGATGACAAAAAAACCATTTTACCAAGGATTGTGGTGTAACACAAAGTAGACCACCAATCCGAGTTATGAGCTAAACAATTGGAATCCGAGGATACGAACACATAAGTCCGTGCTACAACGTGAGATCTAGCCCCAAGCAAAACCAATGTATACTCCTTCACTAGGATCACTATGAACCATGGCTAATTTCCGGCCTCACATAACCGTACCAAGTTGCCCCCGAGGATCATATGCATCCATAGTTACAAAATGGGGAATATGACATCCCAACAATACAGTCGACTCAAAACCTAGGGATCCGCTAGTAATGGTACATACTCGTCACAACAACATATGTGACCAACAATAAATAAACATATGGTATAAACATATTTTATAAACAAAATGGCATTTCCAGTTCAACTTCTGGTAAGAATGAAAATCATTAAAATGAGTTCTTAAACATTCTTTTCACATATCCACATAATGTGAAAGTAAAACATCATTTACTTCAATAAGGCGGAACCAGTCATTTTAGTCAAAACTGATCGGGAACCCCGAAAATCACCAAAAACTTCATTTATATCAAAATGTAGAGAACATGAAATCATACCGTAGAAATACTTCGGATTTCGCAAATAAGAGTTTTGACATGTATAAAGTTTGTAAAATGGTAGTAGGAACTCACCAGTAGGTTTTTAGAATAAAACCCGGGAAAACAGATAACGATCACGACGTAGAGGTGAAGCTTAAAACACCGAACCCTTGCTAGAAACACCGCAAACTAGCAACCAAATAAGACTCGAAGATCGAAAGAAGAAAAGAGAGAAAAGGAAGAGAGAGACTAAGATTTTGAGATATTTTAAGAAATATCTCACAATGAGATATTTAAGGCAAACCCCAAAAAGCAGCCTGAATGGTCGTGCGCCCTCAAAGAAGGAAATGCGCACGGCCCGTGCGCAAGCCCACTGCCTCGCCACTGTTTCATACGCACGACCCGTGCGTTTTCTCCCTGTAGACAGACGTAGAGACCTCCTTTTCCTCTAAACAACCTCGCAAAACGGCCAAACGAAATTCGAGGTGTTACAATACTCCCAACCTTAGAATGATTTCGTCCTCGAAATCTACTCTTCTCAATGGAACACTGTCCGCAGAGGAGATCGTCTCAAACCCAAATACCAGAATCATTAACGAGATCCTAATACCGACATCCACATTAGCTACCCTTCTTGGGCACAAATTACTCCTAACCGAGCGAACACTCAACACTTCAAAGTAACCTTTACTCCCAAGGTTACGGTTGCCTCCCAACCTTAGGTGACAATTACCACCTCCAGCAAATTAGCGACCTCAACTTTCCATCTACCAATTTCTTTCGAACTGGACGGTTCTGAACTCAAAGCTAACGGTCGACGCTAATCTTCCCAAAACTCTCAGATTTCACTGTTCCTTTCCTAATATCGATAAAGATATTCTTACAAGGCGCACTAATGCGTCTTTCCGGCAATCGGTTAACACATATTCTGTTATCACTCAACTCCGATCCGACTCCAAATCTGGAAGTGGCCCTTATTCAAATTTCTTAATATTTCCATAAATACTTCGTCCACAACCACATTATAAAGATTAACCTCTAAACATACCACCAATCTACACATTCGGACTATAAAGGACGGGCGCTAATAAAACCCACAACAGGAATTTGATGCACATGCTGAAAAATAAAAAGGATTAGGCTTAACGCCTAGAGAGCTCAAGAGTTTTACATAAGTAAAAACAATTAAATTGATGAACTTCTCTTTAAAACAGAACCTTTCAAATAATGAATTTTAAAACATGGAACAACTCCTTTTCAAAGTTATGCAATTTCAAAGATGGATCCTTCATTTCAATGATACTTTATAAATTGACACAACTTGTACTAACTCGAAGTATGAAACATTAGTAACACCAACCACATCGTACGTCCGAAAACATGGACACTAGGCCCAATACTCACACGACCAAAAACGAAAGAAAACTAAATATCAATATGCAGGAATAACACATTTCATTCAAACCTTAATATACGTGGGGAGAACCCAATATTAAAGCCATCATTTACCGTCGACTCCACATAACCAAAGCCGGTAAAAATATAACATTAGTGTTTAAAATACCCCGGGTCTACGACGGAGAGACCCGTACACAAAAAGAATAGAAGGACACGCAAGTAGGCCGCCCATACAACTTCCTCGCATGACCTCTAAACGTTTCCATCTTGGGTGGCAAGAACAAATGAATGGGGCCACCCGTGATGTTATTGGATTTCACCACGTATCCCGATCTTAGTTCCCATGCCATACCAGACATCACAACCTCAAACCGTTGTTGCCTCTAGCCCTACTCTGTCGAGTTCCATCTCAAGGGCTTACGGACACGGGTGTCTACCCAATCTAGACGAGTTCCAACTCAGTGGCTCGTGCCACCTATTGTCTACTCGCTAGCAAACCCGAGCGGTCACTACGTGTAACCCAAAACCTCAGGCCTTACTAAACAGACAGACTTACGTGCCAATGAAACCATTACAACACTGTCTAAACATTACATTACTCCAATTGAATGACCAGCGCACTCAAAGCATGTAACTCTCAAATGACACGAATAAACACCATCATACTCAAATCTTTCATTACGGTTATAAATCCGGACAAATGTCCACACGACTCATTTAGTCAAAACCCGAGCCAAAGGCCCAACACTTCACGTAAATTTCCAACGAAAGCCTCGTAAACCTTAAAACACATTTAACCGAAATTTAACGTTTCCCCAAGTAATGAAATGTCTTTAAACAATGCTTATGAAAACCCACACCACAAAGACATGCTTTCTCAAAACTCAACACGTATTGGGACCAAAGATTTTCCAAAGGTTTTATGAATGCAAATATATACTAAGATGCATATGTCATGAAATAGACTTTGTTTGCACAAAATCATCAAAGATGCATAAATCATAATGTAGATTTTACGTGTACAAAATCACCCAGAATATGTAAATCACGCCATTTACTTGTTGAAATATTCAAGCTTGACATGAGCAATTTATGATGTTAAAACAATCCAAATTACCGAATACGAAAACTTAACAAAATACTCGCACCTTGAGAAATACCGAGTAAAACATACGCAATAATTTACGCTATAACCGTAAAAATAGGTTCTTGCACTTCAACATGTGCAACAATTGTTCGTACAACTCCAAAGGGAAAAATCACAATTTTATCTTTAAAATTCTTCCTCTATAACCAAGAGGCGTTGCAGCAAAAGAATTTTCAACTCACCCCATATGCAATAATTCATTCCCCAAAGGGCGGTAAAATAACGGGGATGCAAATAAAATTTCAAATCGAGTTTAAAGCTTCACGTTGTAAAGATAAACACATCTGACCAAAATAGAAACTACAACGACAAAAATACCGCTAACTCGCTAAATGCTTTGCGGAAATTTTAACAGTAAGAGTTAATGATGGAAATACGATCAGAACGAAAGTCCTGTTTTTTTTTTTAAATACATAAATCGTTTATGCAATCATTCACACCAACGTTATACTTAAATCCAAGGCACATAGTACCCGACGGTTGACATTTGTTAACAAAACCCCTAAATTAACGCACACAAATTTGCATATGCACATGTTCCTGAAATTATTTACGCGACACAAAAGTCGTAAGATGAGACACCATAATCCAACTGGATTTTCATAAAACTCATTAACGCTAAAATCAAGTGGTGTCCAAATTTCCATTTTTCAACACAAGGTAAGGCGACCATTTTGACAAGTGGTGAGTTTAATTTTGACCATTTTGATGAGACACGACACCCAAAGAACTCATAACTTGCACGCAATGAAATTAAACTCACGCATCTCTAAATATAAGCACGCGACAAAAGAATCCGTAAAACAAAACTCCATGAAATTCAACAAAACTCGTACAAACTAAAATCTCCAAGAAACTCCGACTCAAGGCATGGAAATAACTTTTCCTTTAAAACCACTGACATACATGGAAGAGATCCAATGTCAAGGTCAAAATTCCACAGCTACTTGCCCATTAACTCAAAAAGCATTAAAACACAGATATTACGACATCCAAAAATAGCATTTAAACACAAGACGTGAATAAAGAGAGTTTTGATAACAATTTGTAACCAGGTGCAACAAAACCATTTTAAGCATGCTTATGCTCATAGTTTAAAATATGCTGAGTGCTAAATGTTTTTGCCAAAGCGTTACAAGGTAAATCACTTTATGTTTGGCAATCATGAAAAACAATTTATGCAACCTTATTTTATAAATAAATTTAATGCATGAATTCGGTCGGCACTCACATCTTAATACTACGCTTCCCAACATCCTAACGTACTATAATCAACCAGATGCTTCAGTCATCATAGGGCAACCATCCCATTAATTAACTTACAAATCTCCTAGAAATAGAATCGATCTAACAAGATATAGTTCTAATTCCACTAACGAATCTGGCTCAATGTGATTAACTTAATGCGTTCTACGCACTTACCCTCATCCCAAAGAGACCTTGCTATAAACAACAATCATTCCTTAGCTTACTCGCTTAGAAACTTCCGCACTACTCTAACGGTCAACATACCAAGGTAGAGCAGGTAAACACAAGCACGAGAAAGGGTAAGGAAGCTTTTAACTGAAACACGCACGAAAAAAACGTATCGTTACGTCTACCAATTGTCATAACATTAGCAAACCAATTACACTCACGTAAAATATCCTCATATTCACATTAGCTAAGTGAGATTATGAACATATAACACATAATGGTTCTCGTTACCATCATCACAACGTTTGATTAACGTAACCTCCGTCGATTCTAAGACTAACCCATCTTAGAAGTTCTACCCAATCTCACAATCAGTGCCTATCAAACTCAGTCTAAGTCTAGACATCTTACATTCATGCCTAGTTCGCTTAAACTAGGGCTCTGATACCAACTTGTAACATCCTAAAATTCAGAGTAAAATAAAACTTCTCACAATAGACAACATGACATTTGCATGGATATAAATTCCTCAAAAGTTTATCAGTCCTTTGGACTTTACAAAAACCTGTACGGATATAGAATTCATCAACAGACTAATCTAAACATAACTATCTAGATTACATCAGTTGACAATCCAAAATTCATCTAAAGAATGGGACTTAACAATGCCCAACTATCAACATGCTTTAGTCATCTCAAAATGCCTCGAGACCAAACTTGTCTCTCAAAACCCTGTGCAACCCACCGCTAAGGGAAACCTGTTATACACATCATTTGAGAAAAAGTGTTAGGCTTAAAGCCTAGTGAGAACATACAGTTTATAAATTTCAAGAGATATAAACTTTTGTATCAAAGGGAATCTTTTCAAATAAGCATTTCCAAGTTAACTGTTGATAAGAATGAAATCCATTAAAAAGAGACCATAAACCTTCTTTCCAAAACCTCACAATTAAATGCACAAGTAGTTCTTTTATAAACTTCCCGAAATATAAACATCAGTATCGTAAGGAAATCTTTTCATAAAGGTTTAATTTATAAAAGATAACATTTCGCCACAACCGGGCCTTTTCGGTCCAAAACTCATCATACAATGACAAAAGAACCATTTTACCAAGGATTGTGGTGTAACACAAAGTAGACCACCAATCCGAGTTATGAGCTAAACAATTGGAATCTGAGGATACGAACACATAAGTCCGTGCTACAACGTGAGATCTAGCCCCAAGCAAAACCAATGTATACTCCTTCACTAGGATCACTATGAACCATGGCTAGTATCCGGCCTCACATAACCGTACCAAGTTGCCCCCGAGGATCATATGCATCCATAGTTACAAAATGGGGAATATGACATCCTAACAATACAGTCGACTCAAAACCTAGGGATCCGCTAGTAATGGTACAGACTCGTCACAACAACATATGTGACCAACAATAAATAAACATATGGTATAAACATATTTTATAAACAAAATGTCATTTCCAATTCAACTTCTGGTAAGAATAAAAATCATTAAAATCAGTTCTTAAATATTTATTTCACATATCCACATAATGTGCAAGTAAAACATCATTTACTTCAATAAGGCGGAACCAGTCATTTTAGTCAAAACTGATCGGGAACCCCGAAAATCACCAAAAACTTCATTTATATCAAAATGTAGAGAACATGAAATCATACCGTAGAAATACTTCGGATTTCGCAAATAAGAGTTTTGACATGTATAAAGTTTGTAAAATGGTAGTAGGAACTCACCAGTAGGTTTTTAGAATAAAACCCGGGAAACCAGATAACGATCACGACGTAGAGGTGAAGCTTAAAACATCGACCCCTTGCTAGAAACACCGTAAACTAGCAACCAAACAAGACTCGAAGATCGAAAGAAGAAAAGAGAGAAAAGGAAGAGAGAGACTGAGATTTTGAGATATTTTAAGAAATATCTTACAATCAAAGAAGGAAATGCGCACGGCCCGTGCGCAAGCCCACTGCCTCGCCACTGTTTCATACGCACGACCCGTGCGTTTTCTCTGAAGGAGGGCGATTTTCCTCTAAACAACCTCGCAAAACGGCCAAACGAAATTCGGGGTGTTACACGATTCTTTCCGGAGCAAAATCGGAGGTAAAACGAAGAAGTTATGGCCAAAACAGTGATCAAGAAGAAAACCGGGTGAGCAATGATCGACGCGACATGTGGCGCGACTTAGAGCCATCCGCACAACTTTTTGGAAAGAGTGCGGGTTGTGGCGCAGGTTAGGCCACGTGGTAACCCGCGTGTTGCCCTGTCGAGCATAAAACTCGATTTTCAGCCCCAAAACTTCATTTCTTCATAACTTCTTCATCCCAACTCCGATTTCAGTGATTCTTTTTGCTATGAACTCGTTTTTAAGAGCTTTTCAAGACTAAAACAAGATAATGGAAGTCTATTGGAAGATCCAAGAGTATTTTGTGGTGGTAAGTTCCTTATCTCTCTCAATGTTAAGCTAGGGTCTTGAAATAAGTTGAAATCTTCATGAAAATGTTTGGGGAACAATTTTATATGACTAAAAATGAATATTTATGGTCGGAAATTTATGGATCTAGGTGTTTGGAAGTTTTGGCTTAGAGGATTCGTGTTTCTTCAAGGAAGTTCTAAGTGGGGTAAAATCTAGATTTAGCCTAAATCTAGCAATGTGAGTTCAAGTTTATTTGTGAAAACGTTGTACATGCCAAAATATCCATTTTAAAATATTTATGTGTTTTACATGAAGTTATCAACTGTTGAGTTATTTGGTGATTTTGATTACTTAAAGTGTTTAGCTTTATAAGCTTTGTAAAACACCCACATTTGGGATTTTTTGGCATTTTGATAAATAAGTCATAAATAAAAAGTGTTTTGATGAGTTACTGCATAAATGGAGATTTCTTGGTTAAAATGCACTTTTAGTGTTTGTTGAAAATATGCATAGTTTGTGCCATGGGATGTTTTGAAAATACCAATGTGTGCGTCATTGGGTTTTGGTCAATCCCAACCTTGTGAACATTTCGAAAATTGTAAATCTTCTGGTTTTGGGAAAAGATATATTTCAAGTATTTCGTTGAGTAAATCTCAGGTATCGACATTTTAACGAATTATTTTACGAGTGTAAATCCTTTGGTGTAAATGCACTTTTAGTGTGTGTTTTGGAGCAATGCGAAACCTTGTGTTATGAGACGTTTTGAAAGAGTCAATGGTATAAACTTGTTTGGAAAAATAATCTGTCTCGATCTAAGTTGTGTTCGAGATTATTTATGTATTTTGGAGCATGTGTTCGCATAAACGTCGGTCAATTGCGTTTATCTTGTTTTATTTCTTTGACAACTAGTCTTTTGGGCTAACTGAGGTTGTAGCTCGATACTTGATTTTGTTGGGTTTGGGGACGTTTGTCCAGTTTTGATAGCTCGTTGTAGATGTTATTCCCAGATTCTAGTACCTAATTACAAACAATCAATCAAACAAACATTAAGATTCAAATACCTGTTTGATTAATCTTTCAAGTTCAACGTTTACAATCTTTCTCTCTCTAGAACTCTCTTTCTCTCTCTACAGATTTCTCTCTCTCTCAGATATTCTCTCAATTCAAATCCCTTCTGTTAGTTATATCTATCAACTAAAAACAGAAATACAAGGTATTTATACCTACATCTAAAATACAAGAAAAACAAATACAAATACAATACTTTGACTTTTTATTACAAAAGACTTTGACTTTGATGAAAGTTGACTTTCTCAGCTTTGACTTCTTAAACTTTGACCTTCAGTCTTCTTGATCTTGTATCCAACATATTTATGCTCTAACAGTAGAGCTTTGGTTACGATATTGAATGAGGAACTCAATGTAAGGACCTTTTATGGTTGAAGTTGATATTCCATGGGTGTACGTTGAAAGCTACCGAGCCTGACATTCATTGCGTTTTGAATCATTACGTCCAATGGTGGAATGCTAGTTCTCCCCATTGAGGCACGAACGTGCATCAGATAGGGTATAAGTCCTATGTGCTAAGTACACGATATTGGGTGAGGATCTCAACGTAAGGACCCTATGTGGTTGAAGTTGACTTTCCGTGGGTGTACGTTTGAAGCCACCGAGCCTAACATCCATTGCGTGTACTTTATTGTGCATTTGGAATTACTAACATAGTGTGTGTCTTACCTTGCGTCCGCCACATCATATGTAATCGGGTCTCCATAGTCACCGAAAGGTGTTGTTTTGGGTATTGAGTTTTAGTATCCATGTTTTCTGTGACATTTTTATATTTACGGATTTATATATGATTTATGGTTTGAGTATTTTGCCTCACCCGTGTTTTAGGTGTTTCGGGATGTAACACCCAAAAAATAGGGGTCAATTTAAACCTGAAAAAATGCGGAATAACTCGAACTATCGTAACCAAATCACCTTAAAAGGGGAATAATTGTATGGCGTTTACATTACAATAATTAAACTTAGCTAGATCAACTATAACCAGATTATGGACGGTTGTTGACGCTTTACTATCAAAAGTATGCTATCACTATGACAAATGTACGCCTCTATAATCTCCAAAAATGACGCTATCCTCCAACGACTCTCCACTCCAGCCCGCGGAGTCCCACCGCTAAAAAAACCTGTTATACATGTCATATTAAGAAAAAGTGTTAGGCTAAAGCCTAGTGAGATCAAACGTTTACATTGGGAAAATCAGAAGTTTCAAATGAAATAATCTAAGAGTGTCGGTGGAATCCATATAGATAAATTTCAACTTTAATACAAATACCTCTTGGGTTGACGGGGGAGGCCCGCTTACTAACACCAGTGACGGAACACAAAAATAAGCCACTTGATATCTTAGTAAAACCAAAACACATAATAAAATAGGACTTACTCCACATCCGATGCCCAACACATAGGTCTTATTCCAATCTGATGCCTAGTACATAGGTCTTACACCACATTCGATGCCTAGTAGGACTTATACCACATCCGATGCCTAACGGTGCCTCAATATGAAAAACTAACGCCCCAACATCAGACGAAGTGATACAAGCAGTTTACGGGGTCATGACGCCCAATGCAACCAAATAGCCATTTTAATGCCAACAAAACCAAGCAATGACTCTCACAAATAAAGATGCCATCAAATATGCAGTGATTATGAGTCCATATAATCCCTCACTTGTTTTCAAGAGGTTCCCATATGCTTCTTTAAGATAGTGTTTCCACACACTAAAATCAAGTCACCCAAGTTACCCTTCAATAAATACCCATCCACATTTCAACCCTAATTTTGATTTGCAAGTATTCAAACACAAGATTAGAGGAAAACATGCCTCTCATGTACAAGTTCATAAATAGTTCAAGATACAAGTTCCTTAATCCTTAAAATCATGTTCATCCACATAAACCCCAAAATACCTAAAGTTAGGTTTTGGTGAAAACTCACCCCACATCAAGTAATAAAAAATGGAGATGTTTAGAAGGTAAAAATCTATATTTTAACATATATAAAGTTTATAAAAAGGAATGAACTCACCTTGTAGGGTTGTAGCTTAAAACCCTAAATTCCAAGAACTAATGAGATGAGAGGCGATCCTTGAGAAAGCTTGGATTTGTACAATGAATGCTCAATGGAACCTAAACACCATAAATGATTAAGGGTGAAAGTGGATGGAAGGCATTAATGCTAGAGGATGAAGGGGGGAGGGGAACTTACCAGCCTTTTCTTGAGGGAAAATCGCCACCCAAGAGATCTTAAATGAAGTTATGGAGTAAATGAAAGTTTTGGGGCCGATTTTCTTCTATTTAGAGCTCTCTACGCGCGCGGGTGCCCGCGTGGTTCCACTCATGCGGTGATCCGCACGGAGTACTGCAGCCGCGGTTGGACAGAGACCCTCGCGGATGGTCGCGCGGTTCCACTCGTGCAGTGATCTCCGCCAAACACTGTTGGAATTTCTTCTTCTTCCTTTCTACCACCTTGACTAACAAGTAAAAGAGATGGATAAATCAGATCAAAACACCATTAAGACCCAAAATTTGGGGTGTTACAATCCTACCCACCTTGGAATGGATTTCGTCCCCGAAATCTCGGCTATCCGAGCAAATTGGGATATCTACACTTCATGTTCTCCTCTGCCTCCCACGTCATGTTAGCACCGTGGTGGTGTTTCCATTGTACCTTAACCATCTTTACCTCTTTTTGACGGAGTCTTTTGGTCTCTCTATCTAGAATAGCTTCAGGATCCTTAATGCAACGATTGTCGTCAACTCGAATCTCCGATAACGGTATGACACTCTCTTCCTCCGCTAAGCATCTACGCAGATAGCACACATGGAACGTAGGGTAAATTCCGTCCATCTCCGGTGGTAAATTTTACTTGTAGGCTTGAAGTCCAATACGCTCAAGGATAGTAAACGATCCAAGGAAACGGGGACATAACTTCCCTTGCTTTCCAAACCGAATCAAGCCTTTCCAAGGGGATACTTTCAACATAACACGGTCTCCCACTTGGAATTCTACTGGTCTTCTCTTCTTATCGACGTAACTTTTTTGTCGATCCTGCGCCGCCTTCAAGCGTTCTCGTATTGCTTTGACTTTGTCGGTTGTTTCTTGCACAATCTCCGGTCCGACATATTGTTTTTTGCCTGCCAGTAACCAACATACGGTGGTTCTACATTTACTCCCGTACAAGGCCTCGAATGGTTCCGCCCCAAAGCTCGAGTGGTAACTGTTGTTGTATGCAAACTCTACCAAAGGTAAATGGGTATCCCAATTACCACCAAAATCGATCACACACGATCTAAGCATGTTCTCAAAGGTTTGTATCATCCTTTAGCTCTGTCCGTCAGTTTGTGGGTGGTAAGTCGTACTCAAATTCACCCGAGTACCCAATTCTTGATGCAAGGCTCCCCAAAATCTCGATGTAAACCGACTATCACTATCGGAAACTATAGACTAGGGTATGCCATATCTCGAGACCACTTCATCAATATAGAGTTTAGCCTATTTGTCCATGGGTAAGGTTTCCCGGATCGTTAGGAAATGCACACTCTTCGTCAAATGGTCGACTATCACCCAAATGGTGTCGTTGCCCCTCAAAAGTCTTTGGTAGCTTGGTCACAAAATCCATAGTAATCTTGTCCCACTTCCACTCGAGTATTTCTAACGATTGAAGACTCCCGTAAGGCCGTTGGTGCTCGGCCTTTACTTGCGAACAAGTCGCACACCGCTCCACATAATGTGCCACATCTAACTTCATGACCGGCCACCAATAGTGCAACTTCAGGTCTCTATACATTTTCGTGCTTCCCGGGTGGATAGAGTATTTGGATTTATGTGCGTCTTCCAAAAGTAAGTCCCGATTTACCCCAATCTTTGGCACCCAAACGCGTCTGTTGAAACATTTGATCCCTCAGGATCGAATTCTTAACAAGAATAAAGTCTCAGAAACAATATCAAAGAAGTTGCGGAATAACACTTTGATATTCAATATAACAGTAAACAAACAGTATATGATTAACAACTTGTAAACTTGTATTCAATGATCAAATCACAAGATTACACACTCAACCTCAATCTTGAAGAACAGACTCTTTCAAGACGAATTCTACTTCTCTAGAATTAGGATCTATGCCTTGAGGTTGATTCTCTCTTAAAAAAACTTAGAATTAAAAACTATATTTTTTAAACTATTCTGTCAAAACTATACATATACTGAATAAAAAGATAATTACAAAAAAATAGAATATCTTCAGTATATCTTGCATAGTTATCTTCAATCCTTCCATGAATATTTTTATTCTTTACAGCTGTCATCCTCTCCATCCGAATCTCCACTTCATAAGCAGCATTAATCATAAGCAGCGTTAACTACTAAGCAGCACTAACCACTAGCAGTACTAACTAGCTAAGCAGTACTAACTTTGTTCAAGCAGCACTAACTTTGACTAGCAGTATTAATTCTACTAGCAGTAGTAATACTCAGCAGTATTAACTTTTAAATCCTCTAGCAGTAGTAATTCTGAACTAGCAGCATTAACCATACTTGATGAATTCTTCAGTTCCCAACAATCTCCCCCTAACTTGACTTTTAAGAAAAGAAGTCAAGTTCTTCAAATCTTCTTCAAGATGCTTTCAACACTTCAGTTTACACTCCTAGATTAGGATCCAAACCCAAACTTTGATTAATGATTCTGCTAACCACAATCTTTGCCATTTCTGAATCTTTTGATCATGTAAGCTTAGCATTTAACATTGCTTGTAATTTGGCCTTGCTGTGATCATAGATTTTATCAACTAAATAGTACTCATGATAAGCTATGTCCACAGTGATGACATAGACTCCACACCTTTCAAATATCATCCAGTTTTCTATTCTTTGGAATTTATTCTGTAGATGCAAATCTCTGATCACATGTTGAACTTTGCTAGGATCAAACATCATGCATAAGTACTCCATAGCTAATCTGATTAAGCTCATTCCTTCTCCTTTCAGCTCCTTTTCATATATCTCCAACCCAACTTTAAACATCTCTTCTAAATCTGATCTTGAACAACTTCTTATGAGTCTACCCCAAGTAGAGTACACTTCATGTATATCTCCCACTCTCTTAAGCCTGAAGTATTTCTTCCTTTGATCTTCCAAAATATCCCAAAAGATAACTTCTGGAGCTTTCATAGAGATGGGATCAACTGAAACTGGTTCATCAGCTGTTGTAGTCATATATAGATCAAGATTATATTGCTTATTGGATTGTTCTGGGTTCTTTACAGATTCAATTGTAGAAGTAACTGAAGGTTCTGCTGTTTCTTCTGTTTCTTCAACTCTTGGCCTTTTGTTCTGCTTCTTGGAGGCAATTGACTTCACCCTCTTCCCAGATTTGGCTTCTACACCAACATTCTCAGATTCTTCCTTCATCTCCTCAGCTTTGTCTTTTGAGGGTGTGGTCTCCTCAGGGAATGGCTTTTGAATATTAAGGTCATGCCTTTCCTTCATTCTTCTCTCAGCCTCTTCTCTTTGGACTGAATCCCCTTGAAGCTTGAGCATCTCTTTCTGATACAACTCCTCAACCTGAGTGTATGCCATGTTAGAGAACATATCCCCCTTAACACCAATTGCACCTTTCAGGAAATTTATCATCTTTCTTCTTTCCTGATTGGCCAAAAATGTTTTGGAGGGTTGTCTTTTCTGTTTTTGAATTGGCATCTTTTTAACTTGAAGTTTCTTGGCTTGAGCTGCTTCTTTAATGCTTTTCTGATATTCTGCATTCAATTTTCTAGCCATGATCTTTGCAAGCTCTCTATCCTTCTCTGATTGAAGTTGTTCTTCCTTTTCCAATTCAGCCTGGAGTAGCTTTGCCATTTCTTCATCCAACTCAATCTGACTCTTTTTCTTGGCAGGCAGTTCAGCTTCAACCATTTTCTTCTTTCCTTTTCCTTTTGTCTCCTTTGCCTTTTCTGTTGCCTTTTGTGGAACTTTTCCTTCATTGATGACTACTCCCTTGGCCTTTTGAGTAGCCTCAGGAGTGTCATTCTTTGCTTTGACTAGTGTTTCTGCAATCTCCATTTCTTCAACAGAAAGCCCTGTTACTGCTGCTTCTTGTATATTAGCAGCATTAACAGTTTCTGCTTCTATTCCATGCTCTGTCTCCCCCTCAACTTCAACTCTCTTTTCAGCTGAACTTTCTTTCTCTGGTTCTCCCTCTTGCTTCTCCCCCTTGTTGAAAGGATCTTGAACATTTGTCCTCTTCTTGAGTACAAATTGTTTTCTCCTCTTCTTTTGTATCAGCCTTGTCACTATTTTCTTTAACTTGGTAATCTGGACTTGTTGTGACAGGATTACCAGCTTCATCTCTTCAATTTCTTTCCCTTGTTTGAGAACATCTTGATTGATGTTGCCCATTGTTTCCATCAATTCATAGTAAGTATATGTGTCCTCACCTTCTCCAGAAGTGTTACCCTCTTTTGATGGATCATTGGATCTTTTTGTAGTGGAAGTCTTCTGCCTAGCAGAAGCACTATCCACCCCCTTGGTTTCTTGGCACCAGGGACCTTTGAATGATTGCTCATTCAAAGTTGCCATGGGGGAGGTCTTAGTTATGTTACCACTGTCCTCCTCTGTGTTAGCAGGAGTAGTGGCAGCCTGCTCACCCATATGCTCTTCCTCCTCCTCAGAGAGCACCTTCTTTGGGTTGGGAGACACCCTTGTGGTTTCCCTGTAGATATTCTCTAAGGGAGAATCCTCCCTTAGAGGGCTTAAAGGCTTAGGGGTTGATGGTACAAGAAGGGAAGGAGCCTTCTTTACCTGTTTCCTTTTGTATATTTGGGTGATTGGTGAAGTTGGTTTATCAAGAAGAGACTGGGGAATTGATTTAGGGTGGGAAGGTTGGGATTGGCTAGCAGTGGGTTGGTCTAATGGGGGCCTTGACCCTGCTGCCATACCTTCATCAGTTTGGGACACCACCATCATTGTAGAGAACAATGGGGTGTCAACTCCTTCCGAGTCCAGAGGGGATCTTTTCATGTTTGAAAAGACCTTACCTTTGGGAATTTTTGGTACATATACCCCATCAAAATGAGGTATATCCGTCAATTCATGGGTAATAACTTCTTGGACAAACCTGGGGTACATATAAAAGCTCTTTTTACTTCCCAGGTTTGAGACAAGATCATTAAAAAGCATTTGTGAAAAATTATACTTTCTGGCAGTGGCTAAGCATACCAAAGCATAAGCAATGGTGCTACTGAACTCACTCCATCCAGTAGTCTTTTTAGAGATACAATGCATAAGGGTATGGACAAAGAAACGCCATTGGGGTGAAAATTTTGCTTTTGAGAACTTGAACACACCCAATGGGCCTCCATACCCCATTCTTGTAAGAGTAGCAAACAGTTCATCATTAGAGATAGAAGTTATACCAGAGGCATCGTCTAGACGTAGACTGATGCGAAGTACCTCTTCAGTAACTGTCAAGGGTTTGTCACACACCCTTGTTTTGATCATTTGCACACCATTCTCAGTAACAATGGTGGCATTTGCCCAGAATTGCCTCTGATGCTCTATGAAGATGGTAGGAGATAGAGTGAGAGCATGGGCAATATGGCTTGACTTCAGAAAGTCGACTATCTGGTGAAAACCTTCAGCTTGTTTTGGCTTTTGGAGCATCGCGATTTCATTGTGCTCGTCTATGAACGCCATGGATGCCATTGACCTTGAAGGTTCTTGTCTGAAAACTTTGAACTTGAGAGAGAAAGGTTTTAGAGCGCAAGTGAACAGTATGCAAAGAGTCGTTATGAACTTTTAGGCGGGCAAAGGGTATTTATAGTATTCGGGACATAAGCAGTAGTAATCAAGAGCAGTATTAACGACAAGCAGTATTAACTACTAGGAGTATTAACCACTAGCAGTATTAACTGATAGCAGTATTAACCACTAGCGGTATTAACGACAAGCAGTATTAACTGATAGCAGTATTAACTGATAGCAGTATTAACTACTAGCAGTATTAACTGAAAGCAGTATTAACCACTAGCAGTATTAACTGAAAGCAGTATTAACCACTAGCAGTATTAACTGAAAGCAGTATTAACCACTAGCAGTATTAACTTAAAGCAGTATTAACCACTTGCAGTATTAACTAACTAGCAGTATTAACTTAAAGCAGTATTAACCACTTGCAGTATTAACTAACTAGCAGTATTAACTACTTGGCAGTATTAACTGTGCACTGGCAGTATTAAAAATGCACTGGCAGTGTTAACAATGCACTGGTAATACTGCACTAGCAGCATTAACAATACTTACACTTTTAAGCTTTGTGAAGGACTGAGTACTGCTCTACTTTTCCTGGAAAAGAAGATTAGGACCACCAAGAATAAACAATATACAGGTATTGAACCACTTTTTAAGTAGGAGCTTATTCAGAGTTGATCATTCCCACACTTGTTACCAAGAAAGTGAATCTACCCACATCAAATGCTTTGGTGAATAGATCAGCAAACTGGTTGTCAGTATGAACCTTTACAACTTGAATAAGTTTCTTTTCATTACAGTCTCTTATGAAGTGATACCTGATCTCAATGTGCTTTGTCCTTGAGTGCTTGACAGGATTATTCACAATGCTAATAGCACTGTTATTATCAATAAAAATTGGAGTGTGTAGAAAGGTTACCCCATAGTCCAGCATTTGATTCTGAATCCATAAGACTTGAGACAGCAACTTGCAGCTGCTATGTATTCTGCCTCTGTTGTAGATGTGGACACTGTGGTTTGTTTCTTGCACTGCCATGAAACTAGTCTTGCACCTAAGAACTGACATCCTCCAGAAGTAGATTTTCTGTCCAAGTTTGCGACACCTAGATCACTATCTGAGTATGCAAGTAGGTCAAAGGATGAGTCATGAGGATACCAAAGTCCCAATCTGGGTTGCCCTTTGAGATATCTGAATATCCTCTTAACAGCTTGATAGTGAGATTGCTTTGGCCTAACTTAGAATCTTGCACATACACAGACTGGAAACATTATATCTGGCCTAGAGGCTGTAAGATACATGAGAGAGCCAATCATGGATCTATAATGATGAACATCCATATCCTCCCCCCTCAAGATCTGCTGTTATCTGTTTGTGTGTCTCCATAGGTGTGCTGGCAGGTTTTGAATCTGAGAAACCAAACTTGGTTAGAATGTCCTGCACATACTTGGACTGACAGATAAAGATTCCATCTGACTTCTGTTGAACTTGGAGTCCAAGTAAAAAAGTAAGTTCCCCCATGGAACTCATTTTGAACCTTTGATGCATTAGATCCTCAAACTCCTTGCACATGTTGTCTCTTGTAGATCCAAAGATGATATCATCAACATAGATTTGGACCAGCAAGATATCCTTCTTCTTTCTCTTGATAAATAGAGTCTTATCAATGACTCCTCTTTTAAAGCCATTTTCCAAGAGATAGGATGACAGAGTGTCATACCATGCTCTTGGAGCTTGATGCAGTCCATAAAGTGCTTTCTTCAATTTGTATACCCTGTCTAGATAGCTTGGGTTTTCAAACCCTGGTGGTTGACAGACATATACTTCTTCTTCAATTGAGCCATAAAGAAATGCACTTTTCACATCCATTTGATAGACTTTGAATTTCATATAAGAAGCATAAGCCAGGAATAATCTAATTGCTTCTATCCTGGCCACAGGTGCAAATACTTCATCATAGTCTATTCCCTCTTCTTGTGTATACCCTTGAGCCACCATCCTTGCTTTATATCTTATCACTATACCTCTTTCATCTCTCTTATTCCTGAAGACCCATTTTGTTCCTATTGCTCTTTGGCCTTTAGGAAGGTCTACCAGATCCCAAACATCTTGTAGCTTGAATTGCAGTAGCTCTTCTTGCATTGCTTCTATCCAACTGGACTCTTTCATAGCATCATGTGCCTTTTTAGGCTCAAGCTGGGATAGAAAGCAAGAAAGTACTGTATGATGTTGATCTTGCATTTCTTGCAGTCTGCTTTGATTTCTAGTCATCATAGGAGAGGATATGTCTCCTATTACCAGTTGTGGAGGATGATTCTTTTGAATTCTGGTGTGATGATTAGGTTCTTCATTAAGTCCCACCTCTAGATTGGAGTCATTCAACTCAACTGGGGTGTTTTCAGCAGCTACTTCTGATTATTTATTGTCTTGAGTCTCCTCATCTCTACTTTCTTCTTCACTCTGACTTGGTACAGTAAATGGTTCCTTTTCACAGTCTTCAACAGGATCCACTGTGGGTATGGGAAAGATCACAGATTGAGATAATCTGTCTTTAACTTGGGTAGTTCTTGATTCTCCACTCCCTGAACCTGCATAATCATTACTACTGAAACCAAAAGAGTTAGTTAGTGAATCAATGTCAAATAGCCACTGAGGACCAGACCCAATTGGATTTGGTGTGTTCTCATTGCATTTGACATTTTCACTTTCTTCAATAATTCTAGAAGAAGAGTTAAAGACTCTGTAAGCCTTACTCTGAGATGAGTAACCAACAATAAATCCATCATCTGCTTTGCTATCAAACTTACCTAAGTGAGATTTAGTATTGAGAATTGTACAAGGGCACCCAAAAGGTTTGAAAAATCCAATAAAGGGTTTTCTTTTATTTAAAAGCTCATATGGGGTCTTGTTCTTTGGCTTGACCACTAGAACTCTGTTTTGGACATAACAGGCAGTATTGACTGCTTCAGCCCAGAAGGTAATTGGCAGTTTTGAATCAGCCAACAGAGATCTAGCAGCCTCTATTAGTGTCCTATTTCTCCTCTCAGCAACTCCATTCTGTTGAGGAGTCCTAGGGGCACTATATTGTCTCTCAATGCCTTTCTCTTCACAAAAGGTGTTTAGATCAAGATTTTTAAATTCAGTCCCATTATCTGATCTAATGACTTTTACTTTTTGATTAGTTTGGTTTTCAATTCTTAGGATAAAGGATTTGATCAGTCCACTTGTCTCATCCTTAGTCCTTAGAAAATATACCCAAGTAAATCTGGAGTAATCATCAACAATAACCAAGCAGTAAGATTTCTTGCCTATACTCATAACATTTGTAGGACCAAACAGATCCATATGTAGTAATTGGAGACAAGAAGAAATAGAGTTTAACTCTTTGGTCTTATGAGAAGTTTTGTGTTGTTTGCCTTTAAGACAAGCAACACAATGATCATCACATGAAAAGACTTTTGATGGTAAACCTCTTACAAGGTTGTTTTTAACAAGTTTGTTCATAGTCTTGAAATTCATGTGACACATCCTTCTGTGCCAAAGAGAGGATTCATCCACAGAAGCTTTTGAAACAAGACAGTTTATGGATGAATCACTATCCACATTGTTCATATCTAGACAATAAACATTGTCCTTTCTTGGAGTTCTAAGTAGTATCATTCTTTCATCAACTACCTTGAACCCTGGAGCAAGGATCATACACTCTGTGTTTGTAAATAATATGCTATGTTGTTTGTCACAAACCTGTGATACACTTAACAGGTTGTACTTTAACTGATCAACATAGTATACATCCTCAAATGTCATCTTACCTTTTGTAACATTACCTTTGCCACTTATTTTACCTCCAGTAAGATTATCTCCAAATGCAACATGTCCTCCATTGATATGCTTGAAATCCTGAAGACATGACATGTTGCCTGTCATATGCCTAGAGCAACCACTATCAACATGCCATATGCTCTTCCCCTTGAGCTGTTGGTTGCCCTGCACATAAGATAAATCAGTTAGTATGAATTGGGAACCCAAGCCAAAGTGGTCTTGGGTACCCCTTTCTCATCAAAATACTTGCATTCTTTCTTGACAAGATTTTTAAACTTTGACTCCTCATTTCTGGAGTATTTTGTCACAATGATAGGCTTGGAAACACTTTTGCTAGAAGCAGTATTGGTTTTAAAAGTACTAACTGCCTTAGCACCACTTGCATGCTTAGCAGTACTAACCTTGTTAGAAGTAGTAACTGTGTTAGCAGCAGTAACTGTGTTGGCAGTATTAACCTTTGAAGAGGTACTAACAGTATTAGCAGCATTAATATTTTCAGCAGTACTAACACTGGTAGCAGCAGTAATGCTTCCAGCAACACTATCCCTGTCAGCAGTACTAACAGTTTTAGTGCTTCTAGGTACCCACATTTTAATACTTTCTTTTAAAACCTTTTTCCTCATGGGACCCTTATTTTCAACAGATTTCTTCATCACATGTTTCTTTCCAGCCTTCCTATAACCAACAGGTTTTTGCACAAATCTTTGAAAGTTCATCTGTTGGTTAATAGGATTAAAGAAACAATTCTTAGCCAAATGGTTTAACTTTCCACATATGAAACAAGGCTTTGGTCTATTGATTTTACTCAGATCACTGCCTTGTTTTTGTGCCCATTGGTTGTTCCAGTTTCTCTGATTTCCCCTTGGTTTATCATGTTTTTGGGGCTTAGAAGTATTGCATGCATACTGCTTGTAAGGGATAGGGTTCACAACAGTG
The DNA here is from genome assembly GCA_954870635.1 of Arctium minus. Lineage (NCBI taxonomy): Eukaryota > Viridiplantae > Streptophyta > Magnoliopsida > Asterales > Asteraceae > Arctium > Arctium minus. The sequence goes on along the minus strand of OX941084.1, from coordinate 115,268,685 downwards.
GTCTGCTTATAATAAACTTTCTTGTTCTTTCCCTCAGTCTTCTCTATCTCATTGGACTTGATCCAATGCTTTCCACATCCCTCATTGGTGATTATGTGGTTTTCTATAGGAATCTCACCACTCACAGTGTTGTCTTTATCCTTGACAACTTCTTTCTTAGTTTTATCCTTAACAACTACTTCATCTAAGGGATCTATCTCAGTGGCTCCCTTAGGTAGGTCCTTCCTATCCTTTGTTTCTAACAAATCTGAACTAGGAGGGATGTAGTTGTTGTTATAGGGTGGTGGTGTGGTATTGTACCCTATTCCTCTTCTAAGTTTGTCATGGATTTGAGTTTGGAGCAAAGAGTCCATTGCTTTAGAAGCATTGGAAAATTTCTCAATATCCAGCTTGGCTTTCTCAAACTCCCTCTTTATCTTCTCATTCTCCTCTTTGGATCTGGTCAGTTGAAGTTCTAAGTCATTCTTCTCCCACTTCCAGTAGTTTGTGTCATAAGAGTGTTGAAGCTCATTGGCTTGAAAACCCTTAATCTGCTCTTCAAATCTTTCAACTATCCTCACATAATGTTTTATGTCCTTTTCCAATCTCTTAAGGTTATCACTCATGTTCTGATTGTGATCCCTATACCTCTTAACAGTGTTAATGCAATTTTGAGAACAAAGATTGGAAGTTACCTCTGTTGGGAGATCAGACACCTCTGCCATTAGAGCTTGGTTCTGGATGGCCTCTTCAGCTTGATCACTCCAATCAAACCCCATGCCTTGTTGAGAGACAAGGGCTTGAGCAGAGTTTCTGTTATTATTGAAGCTTCCAGATTGAGCTTGTTGGTGGTTATTGTTTTGAGGCATTCCACTTCTGCATTCTCTAGCAAAGTGTCCCTTCTGATGACATTTATAGCATTCCACCTTTGACTTGTCAAAACCTGCTCCATCTTCTCTTCTTTGTGAGAAGTTGTTCCTTCCAGTTCTTTTGATGAACTTCTTAACTCTCATAGAGAGCATGGCCATCTGCCATTTAATGTCCATCTCTTCAAGATCATATGGATGGAGTTTTTCCAAGTCATCATTAATGAGAGAAGAGTTTCCATGACTTGCTAGAAAGGCTTCAAATACAGTTTCATTGCCTTTCTCTAGATTTGCTCCATTGGCAGCACTAACTGATTCAGGGTTGGAAGTAGAATCAGTTGATGCTGAAAGGAGTGCAGCATTGTGAACATACCCAGAAGGCCTCTTCTTAGCCTCTACCTCAGATTCAAAAACTCTTAGATCATTATATAGATCATCAAGTTCCTTTTCTTCCAGTTGATCATTCTGTCTGAAAGCCACAGTATACATGGTCCATTCATCACTCAGGGACCTTAGAAACTTTCTGTTCTGATCATCTTGATCAATTTGTACTCCCACTGTAGCAAGTTCACCAATAAGCTTGTTGAACCTGTCAAAAGTTTGAGTCATGGACTCATTCTTGGTTGACATAAAGTTCTCATATTGTTGCTTCAAAATAGCTTTCTGATTTCTCTTGGTACTTTTGGTACCTGAGAATCTCTTCTCTAGAGCATTCCAGAGCATCTCTGCATCAGTGCAGTGGCAGAACTGATGTTGATATTCATTGGGGATGGCCAAGAGCAAAGTGCTCAAGGCTTTCATCTCTGCCTGTCTAGCCTTTCTTTCTGCATCAGTTTTTGGTGGAGTTCTCTTTCCATCTGCACCAATCTTACCTGCTTCATAAGGACCATTCTCTATGATATCCCACATAGAATAGTCAGTGAGGAGTATGTATTGCTTGATTCTGATCTTCCACATATCGAATTCATTGGGTCTGAGCATTGGTACCTTTGAAACCAGAGTACTGTTTGATTCTGCAAAGTTTTCCATGATGAATGAATAGATGTTTCTGAGAGAACAGGCTTTGATACCACTTGTCAGGATCGAATTCTTAACAAGAATAAAGTCTCAGAAACAATATCAAAGAAGTTGCGGAATAACACTTTGATATTCAATATAACAGTAAACAAACAGTATATGATTAACAACTTGTAAACTTGTATTCAATGATCAAATCACAAGATTACACACTCAACCTCAATCTTGAAGAACAGACTCTTTCAAGACGAATTCTACTTCTCTAGAATTAGGATCTATGCCTTGAGGTTGATTCTCTCTTAAAAAAACTTAGAATTAAAAACTATACTTTTTAAACTATTCTGTCAAAACTATACATATACTGAATAAAAAGATAATTACAAAAAAATAGAATATCTTCAGTATATCTTGCATAGTTATCTTCAATCCTTCCATGAATATTTTTATTCTTTACAGCTGTCATCCTCTCCATCCGAATCTCCACTTCATAAGCAGCATTAATCATAAGCAGCATTAACTACTAAGCAGCACTAACCACTAGCAGTACTAACTAGCTAAGCAGTACTAACTTTGTTCAAGCAGCACTAACTTTGACTAGCATTATTAATTCTACTAGCAGTAGTAATACTCAGCAGTATTAACTTTTAAATCCTCTAGCAGTAGTAATTCTGAACTAGCAGCATTAACCATACTTGATGAATTCTTCAGTTCCCAACAGCTATCATCGGCCAAAAGTAGTCGTTGCTTAGTCATCACTTCATCCTTGAGATTCTCTTCCTTCAAAGCTTCGACTTGTGACACTATAATCTTCTCCATGAGGCTCGACACTAACTCGATTCTAGTAATCTTGGCTCGGAGCTTAACGCGATATTCTTTCCTACTCAAGGCGTCAACCACCACATTTGCTTTACCCGAGTGGTAAAGTAGTTCACAATCGTCGTCCTTGAGTAATTTCAACCATCTTCTTTGTCTCATGTTAAGTTCCTTTTGATTGAAAACATACTTTAAGCTATTGTGGTCCGTGTATAAGGTACACTTCATGCCATAAATATAGTGTCGCCACAACTTCAACGCGAACACTACCGCTGCCAATTCCAAATCATGAGTGGGGTAATTCTTCTCGTGCACCTTTAATTGCCTTGACGCGTAGGCAATCACCTTTCCCCTTTGCATGAGTACACACCCAAGACCCATCTTAGATGCGTCTCTATAGACCACGAAATCCTCCGATCCTTCTGGCAAGGATAAGATCGGAGCCTCACATAACTTCCTCTCCAATGTCTAGAAATCCTTTTCTTGGGCTTCGGTCTACACGAACTTTACATTATTCTTGGTCAACGCCGTCAACGAAGAAGAAATCTTAGAGAAATCCTGTATGAACCTTTGGTAATAACCAGCCAAGCCCAAAAAACTCCGAATCTCGGATGGGCTTTTGGGAGATTCCCAATTCATCATAGCTTCTATTTTCGCTGGATCTACTTTCACTCCGTCTTTCGTGACCACATGCCCAAAAAACTACACTTCCTTCAACCAAAACTCACACTTGGAAAATTTAGCGTAAAGCTTCTCCTTCCTCAAGATCTCCAAAACATCACGAAGATGACGTGTGTGATCGGATTCGTCCTTGGAGTAAATAAGAATGTCATCAATGAACACGATGACTGACTTGTCAAGGAAAGGTCGGCACACACGGTTCATTAAATCCATGAATACCGTCGGGGCGTTCGTCAAGCCAAAGGGCATCACCAAGAACTCATAGTGGCCATAACACGTCCTAAAAGCGGTCTTCGGGATGTCATCCTCCTTGACCTTCACTTGATGGTAACCCGAATGTAGATCAATCTTCGAAAAACACCCGCTCCTTGAAGTTGGTCGAATAAGTCATCGATTCTAAGGAGTGGGTACTTAATCTTTACGGTCACCTTATTTAATTCCCTATAATTGATGCACATCCGCATGGTACCATCTTTCTTCTTCACAAACAAGACCGGTGCTCCCCACGACGATGAGCTCGGTCTCACGAAACCCTTCTCGAGAAGGTCCTGTAATTGACCCATCGTCTTTTTCATCTCTGACGGGGCCAAAATATATGGAGCTCTGGCTATCTGAGTCGCTCCCGATGCTAGATCAATCTTGAACTCTACCTGACGATCGGGTGGTAAACCTGGCAAGTCGTCCGGGAACACATCGGGGAATTCCCTTACCACTTCTACATCTTCTAGCTTTTTCTTCTCTGGTTTGGCGTCTATAACATAAGCCAAAAAGGATGAGCATCCTTTCGATAAGCACTTCCGTGCTTTCACCATACTAATAATTGCCACCTCGCCTTTCCGTCTTTCACCGTACACGGTTACCGTCTCAACCTCCGAAACTGGAATCCGAATCATCTTCTTTGCACAAAGAATTTCGGCGCAATTATTTGCTAACCAATCCATTCCTATGACAACATCAAATCCTCCAATAACCATTGGCATCATATCAACCAGAATTTTCTTTCCTTCAATTTCCAATTCGCAACCTCTAAGAATATCACAAACCATTACTTGATCCCCATCCGCTAGCTCTACCACTAATATATCTTCTAAACTACTAGTGGGCATAGGCAATCTTTGACAGAAGGAACTCGATACAAATGAAAAACTTATGCCGGAATCAAATAATATACGGGTAGGTACGGAGTTTAGGAGAAACGTACCCGACACTACATCTGTCGAATCTTTCGCCTCCTCGGTGGTCCTTTGAAAATCTCTTCCCGTCGCCCTCGGGGGATCCATCTTCTTTCCCCCGGTGCTTCCCGTATTTACCCTTGGACACTCGCTCTTTATATGTCCCGACTCCCTGCACTCAAAACATATTTTTCCTCTAACTAGTCAATCCTTGAAATCGTGGCCGACCTTGCCACACTTGAAACAGTTCTTGGGTCCCGAATTGCATGGTCCGTGGTGTTTGCTTCGGCATTTAGTACACCATAGGGCCTCGCGTCTAGGACCAATCCCCCGTTAGATGTTGTTGAATGGTCTCGATCTCTTGGAGGGTACAGAACTTCCCTCCCATCTCCTTGTCTCACCGCCTCCGCTTCTCTCTATCTTGTTCGAACCGTAGGAATCTTCCACCAATTGTGCCTCCTCAATTGCCTCTTGAAGAGTAGAGGCTCTGGACACCCGTATCAGATTCTTCATTTCAGACGGCAACCCTTTGGTGTAGGCCTTGATCTTCTCTTTCTCAGTCGGGACTAGATGTCCCACCAAACCCAGTTTGTCCATAAATTGGTGGTTGTACTCTTTCAATGACAAGTTTCCCTTCGTCAGATTTAGGAATTCCTCCTCTATTCGGTCCATGGCTCGCTCGTTACAAAATTCTTCCATCAGTTTCTACTTAAAGGGCGGCCAGCTCAATTGATCCAATACCGTGGCCTCCACTGAAGAGGAGTAAATGTTCCACCATGTTAAGGTCTCCCCTCTTAGCATCTGAGAACCGAATGTTGTTTTCTGTCCTTCCCCACATTCACTCGATCGGAAGGCCTGCTCAGTTTCCCGGATCCAATTCATACAAACAATCGGATCGTCTGTGCCCTTAAACTCCGGCGGTCGGCATCCGAGGAATGCCTTAAAAGTGCAAGTCTTCGACATTTGCCTTGCTTCCGGGGTTGCTGCCTCATTAGTGGGAATTTCGGGTCCCATACCCCCGGATCCCGCCACCAAGATGTTTTATGCAACCATTTCATATCTACGATTATTAGTATCCCGGTCTTCTAGCAGCTTCAAAAACATTTCCTGTTGTTGAGCCATTGTCGCGTTTATGGCTTGCATCATTCGGTACATCATCCTTGATTCCGGAGTCATCTCTTCCATTATCGGTTCAGATGGGGCTATGTTGCGACGGGGCACAAGATTGGGCCTTCGGCCCAAAACATTCTGTGGCCGCGGGGGTAAGTCTGTCATCGTACCCCTAGGGTAGTCGGCCGTTGATGCCGATGCCTCTTGGCCCTCCGGCCGATTTCGAGTATTTACCATTGTCTGCCACACATATGCAAGAATAAAGATGAGATATAGATTATCAGGATTATAGACAAGGAAACATACTACTACATTCATTAATTATCATAACAATGGAAAACAAGCATAATCACGTAAAACATCTTCATAATGACGTTAGCTAAGTGAAATTATGAACATGTGATACGTAAGAATTTTCATCACCATTACCATAACTCTTAATAAGCGTAATTTCCGTCGACTCTAAGATCATCCTATCTTAAGATCCTACCCATCCTCACAATTCATAACTTAAAATCACCGCTTAAGTCTAGGTATCCTACATCCATACCTAGTTCACTTAAACTACTGCTCTGATACCAACTTGTAATACCCTAAAAATAGGGGTCAATTTAAACCTGAAAAAATGCGGAATAGCTCGAACTATCGTAACCAAATCACCCAAAAAGAGGAATAATTGTATGGCATTTACATTACAAGAATTAAGTAAATAGGAACCAACAAGCTACTAATCTAGATCAACTATAACCAGATTATGGATGATTGTTGACGTTTTACTATGAAAAGTATACTACCACTATGACAAATATACACCTCTATAATCTCCAAAAATGACGCTATCCTCCAACGACTCTCCACTCAAGCCCGTAGAGTTCCACCGCTAGAAAAACCTGTTATACATGTCATATTAAGAAAAAAGTGTTAGGCTAAAGCCTAGTGAGATCAAACGTTTACATTGGGAAAATCAGAAGTTTCAAATGAAATAATCTAAGAGTGACGGTGGAATCCATATAGATAAATTTCAACTTTAATACAAATACCTCTTGAGTTGACGGGGGAGGCCCGCTTACTAACACCAGTGACGGAACACAAAAGTAAGCCACTTGATATGTTAATAAAACCGAACACATAATAAATTGGGAGTTCGGTCTCTCTTCTCGTTTTGAGTGATTTATGGGTTGCATCACTTTACAAATGAATGTTTTACTTTGGGGAGTTCATCTATAAAATGTGTGTTGCTGGAAAACGAGTCGTTTTCATATGTGAAGCATATCATTTTGAAAGGTTATGATTTAAATTGCATTCTTTCATCTCAATGATATAGTTATTAATGTTAAAAACTCATTGAACTCACTAGGCGTTAGCCTAACTTTTTTATTTGTCAGCATGTGCATCAGGTTTCGGCTAGGAATAGTTCTAGTGACACTGTGAAGAGAAGATTGCTAGTTGTATGCTCGAGGAGTGTGTAGCTTAATTGGAGAAGCCTTCCGCATTTATGATGGGATTTGCAACTTGTTTTTAGGTTAAGTAACACTTGTCTTTAGTTTAGTCCTTGTATAAGACTGAAGTTTATAATTGTTGAGGTTAAATATAGAATTTTATTTTGGAGATTTATCTTTTACTGGATGAAATTTTGAAATTTTAATTAGTTGCTCTTTCCAAATTTGAGGGTGTTATAGGTTTGTGCGCATAAAGGCCCTATTAGGCCATTTGAAACCAAAACCATGCATATAGAACAAATAGGGTGGGGTTTGTGCGCATGAAGGCCCTAAGTGCACCTATTAGGCTATTTGAAACCCAAATCAAGCATATAGAACAAATAAGGTTGGGTTTGTGCGCATAAAGGCCCTAAGTGCACCTATTAGGCTATTTGAAACCTAAAACATGCATATAGAACAAATAGGGTTGGGTTCGACAGCATAACGATTGTAAATGGGACATACCTAACTATGTTAAACAATCCTAATGTTTGCCCAACAAATGGCAACCTAAACTAGATAGATATATACATATATACACACTAAGATAGTCTTACGGTATAAAAATCCTAATGCTTGTCCAACAAATGGCAACTCAAACTAGATAGATAAAGTTTAAAGTTAAACACGAAATACTTACCACAACCCGGCTACACCTCGATGTCACATAATCCCCGGTTGATGAAGACGAGGTATCTGAACCTGACGACCTCTTCTTGTGGGTATGATCGAAGAACTCCAAACCCGACGATGGCACGCTGCAAAGGGCAAAAAATACAAACATGTGTTAATTATAACAATTAAATAACAAACTACTAAAGCAATGGTTAATTATAGCAATTTAAGGTCCTACCAAATGAGTCGATATCTCTCCAAACGAGATCGATCCATTGGTGTACTTGGATATTTTGCCATCCACCAGCGTCATCTGGTTCTCACGCAACACCACAGAAACCCCCTTCCAATGATCGTTGTTCCATCCATCGATCATCGCGATCCAGTTCGGCGGGGAGACCCAATCGGGAAGGAATGGCTTGAACAAATTCATATCTCGATTGGGGTCGTTCTCATCATAGAGCCACCCATTATCTACGGACAACTTGGCAACTCTCTTCTGGGTTGTCGTTGTATTGTTTCCCACATTTTCTCTCCCAATTATCTCGCATCTGGGCGTCTAAAGAAGCATCCCACGTGTAGTGGCCCTGTACGTACAAAGTTTAGTTATTCTTAAGTTGGAAATAAAACTATCAAAGATAATAATTATTTAAATATACAATCCGAACCTGAAAACGCTCAAACATCTTGTTCCTCGCGTCCAGAGGGATGTGGGACCAAGTACGCCATGCGCTTGTCAATAAGGTCTGATTTATCCCCATGGCCATGCGACTCACCTCGTAATAATTCCATCTACATAAGGAATTGAATTAATATCCATACAAATAACAATTCATTTATCAACAAGTTAATAGAAATGAATTTACTTATTCGAGCCAACATCACGAGGTGTTAGTTGCCTCCTATGTGTCAGGAGCTGCTTCGGAGCAGCGATGCCACGGACATTACCAGACGCCTCATCGTCTGGTTGTGCCGAACCACTACTAGAGGCTCCAGCTGTACCTCGGCTAGAAGTACCTCGTCCAGACCCAGACGCACGCGGCTCACGCGGCGCATGCGACATTGTCTACAAAGCACTGTTAGAAAGCATGCAACAGTAATTCAAGTATTCAAACGATGAATATTATAACATATAGGGTTGGTTTTGTGCGCATAAAGGCCCTAAGTGCACTTATTAGGCTATTTGAAACCCAAACCATGCATATAGAACAAATAAGGTTCGGTTTATGCGCATAAAAGCTCTAAGTGCACCTGTTTGGCTGTTTGGAAGTCAAACCATGCATATAGAAGAAACCCGAGTTAGGTTTGTACGCTTGAAAGCTCTAAGTGCGCCCGTTTGACTATTTGGAAGTCAAACCATGCTTATAAAAGAAACCCGAGTTGGATTTGTGCGCTTGAAAGCTCTAAGTGCACCTATTAGGTTATTTGAAACCCAAACCATGCATATAGAGAAAATAAGGTTCGGTTTGTGCGCATAAAAGCTCTAAGTGCACTCGTGATACCAACTTGTAACACCCTAATCTTTAACTATAATTTCTAAGAAAAATTCGGCATGACCCATTCGTAAATATATGTTTTGTCATTTTTATAACTTGTACAAATCAATAGACTTGTGTATAATTTCTAAAACAATTACCCAACAAGTTGTCGATCTAAAACAATTTACCCAACAATTTACATAACAATTTGCAAATTCTAAACATTTTGAGTTTTAGACTTACAAATGCATACATATATACGATACATTATATACATGTTTTTTACATATACAAACATACATACATTATCTACATACACATTTACATATAAATACACATTTACACATACATACATAGAGACATTGATCAATTTTACAAAAAAATTACACATACAAACATAAATAGATACATTATCTACATACACAATAACATGTATGTACATCAATTCACCCAAAATTACACATACATACATTATATATATATAGGGGAGCGATCAATTGGAAACCAGTGTTACATTGAAAACTTTGGAAACCGAAATCAACCAATCAGTGAATTTCTTTTTTTTTTTTTTTTTTTAATTGAAAAGGTTATTTTTGTCTTTTACATTATTTCATAATATATATGGTAACTGTTATTATTATTATATTAATAATTATTTAATTTTAATTTAGCTTATATATGGTAATAATAATAATTGATTAATTTAAAAATGAGATATTTAATTTAGGTAAATTATTTAATTAACTTATATATGGTAATAATGAAACAATAATGCTAACACGATGAACCTGATAAATCTATTTTCATTATGAAACAATAATGCTAACACGATGAACCTGATGAATCTATTTTCATATACGGATATGCAACTGAACATGTAATGAAACAAAAATAAGAAGTTAACAAAAATGGCACAAATTCATCATGTTTCATTATGAAACAATAATGCTAACACGATAAACCTGATAAATCTATTTTCATTATGAAACAATAATGCTAACATGATGAACCTGATGAAATCTATCATCCAATGAAATCTGTAATCCAATGAATTCTGTAATCCACAAATTCATTCTGTTTCATCACAATATTAGATTGCGTGGGAAATTTTATAATAAAATGAAATTAAAAAATATATATTTTCTTACATTTTAAAAGAAAAATAATTTTTTTGATGAAAAGACAAATGCTCCTCGTTTTCATAGTAAAAAAAATAACAAAATTTATATTGCGTGGGAAATTTTATTTTTTGTTTCAAGTAATCTAAATAAAATAAACCTTTCTTGCCATATTTGAGACACAAAATCAAAAAACATATTTACCCTTTTCATCTATTATTTTTATTTATTATTAATAAATTAATTAATTTACTACCATATATAATTCAAATGAATCTTAACCATTGATTATAAAGATCAATGACTGAAATTTGGTTTCTAAAGTTTCCAATAAAACTTGGTTTCCAATATATGTATATATATATATATATACATACACATTTTCACGTTTGGATATACATATATACATTTTCTACATACATACATTATATATATACATATATATGTACATCAATTTACTTAAAATTACACATACATACATTATATATATATACATACACATTTCCACATTTGGATATACATATATACATTATCTACATACATACATTATATATATACATATATATGTAAAATATAGAGGGAAAAGAAAGTTTCAATCGGATTTTTCGCCGGAGGTAGTGGTAGGTCGAGTGGGGCGCCGGTGGAGGGGGGAGGCGTCAGGCAGTGCTGCGTCGGTGGAGAAGTCGCCGCAGAGAGGAGAGAGAGTTAGAGAGTGGAGGGTCGAGTGAGGCGCGGGTGGTGGTTCATATCCTTGATTTTATTTTATTATTTTATTCTCTCTTTATTTTTTAAAAACTTTTTATTTTTCATTTTTTTAAATAAATTGACTTTATTTTTTTTTCAAATTTTTATTTTTTAAAAGATTGACTATATTTTTATTATTTTATTTTATTTCATCTTTATTTTTTTTAAAACCTTTTATTTTATTTTTTGAAAAAATGTTTTCGGTGGATTTTCTGCAGTTTTAATATTTTTTTATTAATTTTTTTAATTATTTAAAGAGAAAAGAAAAAAAATTAAATTAAGGATTTTCGGTGAACCAAATTTCTTTTTATTTATTTCTTTAATTCTTTAAAGAGAAAAAGGAATAGAAACAATTAAATTAAGGATTTCGGTGAATCCAAATTTCTTTTTATTTATTTCTATAATTTTTTAAAGATAAAAAGGGAAAAATTATGAAATTAAGGATTTCTGACGTATCCAAATTTTATTTATTTATTTTTTTAATTCTTTAAAAAGAAAAACGAAAAAATTTAAATTATGGATTTCCGACGGATCCATTTTTATTTATTTATTTTAAATACAAAAATATCCACCGAAAATCCGCCAAACTTTTCCGTCGGATTTTCAGCGGATTATTATTATTTTTAATTCTTTTATAGAAAATAATTAATTAAAATTTTCCGACGAATTTCTGACGGATTTTAATTTATTATTTTAATTAATTAAAATCCGCCAGAAAATTTTAATTGATACGAAAAGAATAAAAATAAAAATAAATAAAAACTGCCGAAAATCCGCTGAAAATATAAGGTTTTTTAGAAAAAAATAAAAAATAATTTTGCGGCGGATTTCCGACGAAAGTCAACGGGGTTTGACCTCTTTGACTTCCGTCGGAAATTTCCGACAGAAAAATCTGCCAGAAAAGCCCCTTTGTCTAGTAGTGTCATGATTTTCATAAATCGAGAGAAGGGAAAGCAAGAAAGATCACAAACATCCGATATTATGGTTTATATCCACATTCTAAATCATTAGAGCAACAATTGGTTTTTGAATACCCATAGAAAACTTTATGGTACTTTACGTGCATGTTGTTGGATTACATCTCTTTACAAATTCATAGTGTTGCAAGCTGTAAAGCAGAAGGATGATGATCACTGCTCGATTGTGACACCCTTGTTATTGGACGTTGTTTTCTCTTCCTTTTCATGTCAATGAAAATATGAAAAGGTGCATGCATAATACTTTTACATTATTATCATAACGAGTTGTTCATGAAAAGAAATATGAGTAAATGTGTTTGATTTGATATATGAAAATCTAAACCGACATTTGTATTTGGCATTACTAATAACACAGAAACGACGAAAACCAAATTAAAGATAAATTGATTTAAATATAAAGAGAAAGTTTATATTCGAGAAAATCACAATCCAAGTAGATATTGTAATGGCCCAATTTGATCTTTCATACGTTTGACTTCTAGTTTTTGGTGGAATATCTAATCATAATTCACATCAATAATAATGGTCTAATAATACATTCTTATTTGTTAAATCTATTTGTTCCTGAAAAACGTCATAAATTAAATAGAAATATAATTGTATCGACAAAAAGGTAGCCCAAAAGATACGTAATAGACACATTCATCAGCCAAATGACTCAAAAATTGCTTTTAATACATGAGAAATAACAAGTCGAAAAAAAAAAAAAAAATCGCCCAATGTTTGATTATAATTTTTTGCTTTTGGGATTTTTTTTTAATTTCACAATTTCGTTCTTCATTTGAAAAACACTAATTATAATACTTATTGATGGAACATGTCAATAACCTAAAGTTTTTATTTGTGATTTAAAATATTAATATACAAATTAATCTAATGAATAAAAGAAAACTATTATATATTAATTATTGTTCTCAAAATTATCTAGATTTTCTTTTGTCAAATACTTTTACAAATTCTCTTTTGAAGATTGAAGTTGTAATAAACACTAAGGGCATGTTTGGTAGCGGCTTAATGAGCTTAATAGGGTATATAGCTTATTCGGTCAGCTATTTAGAGGTGTTTGTTAGTGGCTTAATTTTATAGGACCTGACTTATTCGCTCAGCTTGAAGGGGTATGCTTTATTGAAACAGACATTTTTATTCCAACTCTACCCCTCCCAAATAAAACAAATATCAGACCCAAAACCCTCACACCAAAAAACCTTTCACGCTTCCAACCTTCCAGCCTCCACCTCGTTGGAGCTACTCTCTCGCTTCCAACCTTCCACCTCGTCGGAGCTACTCCTCGACGGCCATAACGGTAAATCTCTATAGATTCACGACCTGTTAGATTGTTAGATTCACGACCTGTTGTTGTCTTCTTCAATGTTTCATTGATGAGTTCTCATTGATTTCGTGAAAAGATGACATCAATTACGGTTTTAATGGGTTTTGATAGGTTTTTAGTTGATCTCGAATCTCCATGGAAGAGGACATTAATGACGGTTATGATGAATTCTTGATTGATCTCGATAAAAAATGATATCAATGATGGTTTCAATGAATTTTTCTCATTTTGGTTCCATTATAGCATGTGGATTTTTTCTTTAAATTTATCTTTATGCATTTTTTCTTTAAACTTGTATTCAAATTCAAAGGAGAAAAAACAAAAACCAAATTAGAACATGGAGAGGAGAAAAACAAAGGTGCATAGATAAAGCTTGAAGATGAAATCGTGGTGGGTATCTAGGCTTTGAATTTGGGTGGAAAAAGGTAATTAGAGAAGGAAGCTTTTGGGTCGAGTATCTCAAATTCTTTAAAAGTTTTCTAAAATTGAGAATTAAATTCTAAATTTTTTTATAAAATTACATTTATTCTAATAGATTCTTTATTTTGTCAATTGCATCATTACTTATGTTATTAAAATATTAAATATATTTAATAAAATATTATTTATCTCCTAAACATTTCATTTCAAGATTTTTTATTGGTGGAATATTAAAAAAACATTTCTCCCTCATTGGTAATCATTTTTGAAAAGTTCTCTAAATTTAGAGAAATTTACACTCTCTCTCATACTTTCCCCATATCTAAGAATCTGTTGAAACAAAAAATGACCGAAAATCTTCATTTTCTCCATTTTGGAGAAACTGTTGGAGATGCTCTATTATTAGAAGGTGGTAAAACAAATAAATAATCAATTACTTTTATTTATTTTTCCATTTTTTCTAATTAAAAAAGTAACTTAAATAGAGGTGTTTGTTCAAAAGGATGGAAGGGTAAGGGTTGTTTACCAATTTATCTATTAAGTCATATAGGATAAATTTGTCTGTCTGGATAAAAATATGTTGTTGTTTACTTTTTTTCTGAATTACTAGTCTAGATGACATAAATGACAATTTTAACTCTTAGGGGGTGTTTACTTGTGGCTTAATGAGCTTAATTGCAAAAATGACTTATTCGCGCAGACGTTTGGGGTGTTTACTTGTGACTTAATGGCTTATTCGCGCAGACAAAAATGGCTTATTCGCTAAATAGAGACAGGAGGTGTTGTCCCCATTAAGACAAAATTTTGACATTTCTACTCTTAATTAAGAAAAAATAAATGTATCAGGTAACCCTACCTCCATCCATCGCCTCCATCATCCATCGCTTCCTTCCCACCTCTCCCCCTCCGTTGCGATTCTACCCACCGGTGGGTTGTTCATCGTCGGCGACCATCCTATCAGCGTTGTTTTCTTCATCGTCGGCGACCAGTCTTCCTTGTCTCCGTCGATTACCAGCCCATGGTTTTTGTTGTTTTCCTCATTCTCCGGGACGATGTCTACTAAATCTACTTATGTTATTCTAAGGAATCAGGTAGTAATCCTTTTTTTCCTCAGTTCATCCTCTCTGATTCTTGATTGTTTGTTTTATCAAATGCATATGTAAATTTTATGATTTTTTGATGTTTGAGTAGGTGGATTTACTCGATTTCATAGACTGGACAGGAGTTGAATGCCTCAATCAAAATACCAGTCACCCTTTCCCCAATGTTGTCAAACAGGTTTATTTTGATTTCAATAGTTTTGCGACTAACGTTTGATTTTACTGATGGTTTGTCTCTTTTTGTGTGTTAATACTCCGTTTCTGGTAAAGGATCCTGCAATTTATTTTAAAGATTTAAGCCTAGTATTATTCAGATTTGCTATAGAAATTTTATAGTTGGACCTTCTCTCTCGCGATTATCTGTTGATTCATGTTGTTTTTTAGTGACATATCATTTGTGGATTTATGTTGTTTTCTAGTGACATATCCTTGTTGTTTTATAAATGGGGTTGTGTTTGAACTTGGAATTTTAAGTACTTTATGAATTTATGTTTGATTTTTGGATTATATCAATGAATTTATGAATATATGGCTTAAAAAATAAACAACAATTTATAAAACAACTTATAATTCATATTCAGGGCTAAATTGGTCATTTTTGTTATTCAGATTATTTATTCAGATAAAAAAGTAAACAACAACGTCAATTTATCCATATAGACAAATTTATCCATACAGGACTTAATGAAAAATTTGGTAAACAACCCCTTAGTATGAAATACATATTGTTTGATATTTTTAAATGGCAAAACAACTATTTAAATATGATAGTTTGAACACAATTCTTAAAATTTAAGGATTTATCAACTTAAAGAATATGCCAATTTACATAATTTCTAGTAGCTTCATAGTAGCTTCAAAATCATTTGCACTTGTATACCCCCATCCATTTGCACCGAAATACCACTAATTATCATATGGGCAGAGGTGATTAGGGTTTCTTCCTCTCAAAATCCAACTCAAAGTTCAAGAAAGAAGAGGTCAAGATTATAATTTAAGAAACTAAACACCAACAATTTGAATTTCGCAGCACCATCCTCATATCTTGAATGGAAGGAGGTGTGTTTTATGTTTAGGAGGGTTTATTAAAAATCACGAGTAGAGGTTTCATTTTCTTGGCGGACAACACACCATACCTATCTATGCGATCAAGTCGTATGTTGTGTTAATAAGCGGTAAGTAAGCAACCTAAAAGAGTTGTGCGAATAAGCCAGATAGATCAATAAGCCCAATTAAGCTCTAAGTAAACATCCCCTAAGACTGGTTCTTGGGATTCCAATGAATTTGAGGATCCTAATTGAACCTATATATATATATATATATATATGAGTCTAATCAAATGAGAACTCGGTAGTTTGTAATAACCGTAAGATCCAATGTCAGCCAATCATTTAGTAATTTACTACTAGAAAAATGAGCAAATCCCACAAAATATTACCGACAGATCTGGATATTACCAACGGATCGTCGGTAATCCGTCAATAATTTTCCAGTTGGTGATACCATCGCTAAGGATGTTTAATTCGACAGAGGTTACCAACGGATTACCGACGAATCCGACTTTCACCGACGGATTTTTCTGTCGGTGATAGTCGTTTGTTTTGTAGTGATTTGATATTCCCATTTTGTATTTAATTAAATTAATTAACAACCCTCTCTCTCTCTCTCCATATTTAACAACAAACTCTCTGTCTCCATATTCCCATTTTGTATTACAAAAGTTAACAACTAGTCGTCAAGTACATTAATGAACCTATCATGCCTCTATAAGTCATAAGATCAACAGATTTTCCCGAAAGATCAGCTCTGATTTTAGTACCTGGTGCCATTAGGGTTGAAATTGGAGTACAATTTGACATATTAAATTTCTTTACAATGTCAGCAATATATTTGATTGATTTATGAAAATCCCCGTTGAAAATTGTCTTACTTGTAATCCGAGAAAGAAATTCATCTCTCCCATCATACTCATTTGAAATCTTGACACCATGAGTGTAGAAAAATTCTTACAGTACTTTGGGTTTGTAGAACCAAAAATTATATCGTCCACATATATTTGAATTAAAATGATATCAACTTTTTCCCTTTTCATGAATAAGGTGGCATCAATTTTACCTTTTGAAAAACCAGACTTGACAAAGAACTTTGAAAGAACGTCATACCAGGCGCGAGGGGCTTGTTTTAAACCGTAAAGAGTTTTGTCAAGGATATATACATGATCTGGTTTATCCGCATTGACAAAACCTTTAGGCTGGGAGACATAGAACTCCTCCTTTAGAATGCTATTCAAGAAGGAAAACTTCATGTCCATTTGGTAGATTGTGAAGTTCTTGTGTGCAGCGTAGGCTAGAAACATTCTTATTGCCTCAATACGTGCAACTGGTGCAAATGTCTCATCGTAATCTATGCCTTCCTCTTGTTGATATCCTTTAGCCAAAAGTCTTGCTTTGTTTCTTAGAACATTACCATCCTCATCCTTTTTATTCTTGAATGCCTATTTCATGCCAATGATAGTTTTTCCTTCAGGTCAGGGCACGAGTCGCCAGACTTTAAGCACATCAAATTGGTTGAGCTATTCTTGCATGGCTGTAATCCAATCTGGATCACGAAGAACATCTGACACTTTTATAGGCTCAATCTTGCTTAGAAAAGAATCAAACATGCATTCATTCACTGTTGCATACCTAGTTTGCATCGACTTTGAAGAATCTCCTATTATTTGATGAACCGGGTGCTCTTTGGTCCACTTGTGTACATGAGGGAGTGGATTAGATATAGACTGATCATGTTAACCATCTAAGAATCCTTCGTCGTCTTGTTGTTGGGGTTCGGTCGAAGTGATTGGTGCAGAAGATTTAGCTGGTTGGACACTTGTAGTCTGTTGATTATGCATTACTGTACATCTAATTGAATGAGATTCTTCTATTTCTGTCGATCCACAATATAATCAAGTTCTTATCAATATAAACACCTATATGATTTACCAACCTGTTTGATTAACAAACGCGGATTACAAGATTGATAGATTTCTCTTTTGAAGCTCTCTGTGTTTTTCTCTCTGATGAACAGTAAACGTGAGTGTGTGTGTGTTGTAATCTGATTTTGTTATCTTCCTTTCTCAACTCACTAACTAACATAATATCTAATTCTAAATAATATCCTAAAATATCTAATAACTTAGATATTTAGGAATAATAATAAAATACTAAAACTAACTTTGACATTTTATTACAAACTGACTTTAGACTAATATTAAGAGTCGACTTTCCAGCTTTAGCTTCATATTGCAAACTTCAGATTGGATGATCTTGAATCTAATAGATCTGTGCGCTAACAGTTTCTTCACTTTCTTGTTCAACTTCAACTGATGGAGCAGGTATTTGAACTTGAGTTTCTACTTGAACTGAGGAGTTTGGCTCAATTAAGACATCTAATGTGATTGGTTGATTATTCCTTGAATCTTTAGACCTAACAATCACAACATGTTTAGTCACTTTCGATCCTAGAAACTCATCATAAAAATGTTCAAATAATAAATCTAAATCTGAAAGATGCGATTTAGACGTAGAAGCACTATCAGAATTAGATGCTTTAGATACAGGTTCTGGACTGATTTGTCTAGAAGCTAATACTCATGTTATAACGGGTTCTGAACTGAGGTGCTCAGAAGCCATTTCTTCATCAAATGTAACGTTGAAGCTCTCAACTAAAATCTTTGACTTCTTCAAGTAGACTCTGTATGCCGCATATGTCTGAGAGTAGCCAATGAAAATGCCTTCTTCAGCCTTGGGACTGAACTTGTTCAAGTTTTCGTTATCATTCACCACAAAACACATGCATCCAAAGATGTGAAAATGTTTGATGCTAAGTATTTTATTATTAATCAAATCATACGACGTTTTACCAAACCGATGATGAATGATTGATTTTTTTTTAGAATAACATGCAGTAGACACATCTTCAGCCCACAGAAATAGAGGTAGATCAGATTGACTAAGCATAGTGCGACCAGCCTCGACTAGAGTTCTGTTTCGCCTTTCTACTACTCCATTCTATTCCAGTGTTCTGGCAGCAGAAAATTGATGTGTTATCCCGACCGATTTGAGATAATCATCTACAATCTTGTTTTGGAATTCTGTGCCATTATCAGTTCTGATCAGCTGAACTGACTTTTGCATGTTCACTTGGATAGTCTTGTGAAACGAGATAATGATTTATGGAGTCTCGTCTTTTGATCTCAAAAACTTGACCCAAGTGTATCTGGAATAATCATCCACAATCACTAGGATGTACTTCTTGTCGTTGATACTTTGTGTTCGCATGGGACCACAGAGATCCATGCAACAACTCAAGAGGAACACTTGTACTAGGTTCAAGCTTAGGCTTATGAGAAGCTCTTTTCATTTTTCCCTTCTCACACGCGTCACACAGATGTTCTTTTTCATACTTAAGCTCTGGAAGTCCTTTCACCAAATTGCCTTTCACCAATTTGTTTATGTATCAAAAGTTGGGATGAGATAACCTTCTATGCCATAACCAACATTGTTGGATAGAGGCCTTTGACAGTAGACACACAACATTGTCCGTCTTGATATTGGACAGATTAATAGTGTAGAGGTTTGACTTTCTCGTGCCAACCAGGAGTTCTTTCCGTCTTCAATTCTGACACAACATGTCTTGGCCTTGAAGTTCACCTCTAAGTCTTTATCGCAAAAATGACCAATGCTGAACAGATTGTGTCCTAATCCTTCAACATAACTCACCTTCTTAATCGTTATATTCTTTTGCACGACATCTCTGTATCCCAAGATTGGTGAAAACTGATCATTACCAAACCTCACGTTGCCGCAAAATTTCTCTGTATAATTAGATAAAATATCTTTCTGCCCTGTCATATGCTTGGAACAGCCTGAATCCAAGTACCACATATGACGGGTCTACATAGAAGAAATCAGACAACAACTGGTTTAGGTACCCATTTATAGATGGGTCCTTTCACGTTAACACAAGATTTTTGCACCCATTTGAATTTGGGTCCTCCTTTTCTTTGAAAAACATTTGAATGATGTATATTATAAGAACCAAACCAACAATCAGAATATTTTCGAGTAACAAAATCATTTCGACCGTATGTGGAACACTGTCTAGTAGAATGAGATAATTGGATCAATTGCTTTATTGTATAAGTCTTGTAAGAATGTACAAGTTTTGTTTTATGAGAAGCAATATGGCCAACAACATCAGAAACACTAACAGCAATCCTATTACATTCCGAATTAGACAATGATTTTGTCAACTCTTCAACATTCTTCTTAGGTCGTCATTCAAGCTTTGCCTCAGACCTTTTACTTTTCAAATCTGAAACAGAAGATTTAGATTTGTAAGAACAATGAGATTTAATAGTTTGTGTTTTCTTATGCTTACCTGTGTTGGTCCGTTTCTGTAAGCGCCTTTTCTTTTGCTTCTTACCTTTAGCATAATAGGTACTTACAGGAACTGATTCCTCAACTTTAGTTGACGATTCACCTTTTTCAAACACACTTGGTAAAGCATCGGTATTGATAACAAAAGCAGAATGATCTGTAAGTTTAGCATTGAAATCAAACTTGCCAACACTTTCATCAAAATATCCATCGGAATTCATAAAATCAATTTCATCCTCAAATAAATCATCATCATCATCAAAATTTGGTGCATTGGAAGAATTTGGAAAGATGAAATCAATAAACTCGTTAGAACACTTCATTTGATAAGGCGTTTTATCAAAATATGAAGGTTTTAGATTAGCAAAAACATTGCCCATGAAAACTTTACAAGATGATGCATCTAAATCAGTGGAGTTGTTTTCACTAACTCTTTCTGATTCAGACTTATCATCTGTAACTTCATATTTACAATCAGTGTTCATCATAACAGTAGAAAACACAATTTTCTCAAGATCAACCAAAATTCTTTCTTCTACTAAGGTGTTCTCAAGCTCAAAAATTTTACTTTCCAAGATGAGTGGAGGAACATAAATTTTAGCTTCAACCGGTTTTGCCTCCATTTCCTCAGTAGAGTAACTTTGAAAATAGTCATTTGATAAAAATTTTGGTTGTTCAGAAAGATAATTATCATTCAGCTTGTCATAGCAGAATGGTAGTTGCATTTTTGTTGTGTTTTTCCTGTTTTCATCTTCCTTGGCTTCAACTTTATCAGATGATTTGGTGACAAATTTGGGTTTTAAATGAAGGTTTTTGTTAGCCACTTGTAGAAAATCAAAATTGTATAAAGTTGGTTGTTTTCTAATAGCTTTCTTTAAATATTGTGGGTTATCATATTCAATACCCCAATTATACTTAAAAGCTGTAAATTCCTTTGGCTTATTTAGATGAATGGTTTGATCTGTTTGACCTCTAGCAGAAAGCTTGGCTTCCAAACCATTAATCTTTTTAAGCAAAGTTTTGTTTTCAAACTGCAATTGGTTAACTTTTATTACAAACTCTTGTTTCTCAAGTTCACACAAATTGAACTTAGAAACTGTCTCAGAAATTTTATTTTCAAGACAAGCTTTTTGTTTTTCAAAATTATTGGCATCTTTGTTCAAAAAATCAATTAAGTTTTTGTTCCCAGCAATTTCAGTGTTGAGATCAAAAATTGTTTGACCCTTTTTAGCAACTCTGTCTTTTTCCTTTTTAAGCTTAGCTTGAAGGTCTTGAAGCTCAACCATCATTGTTTCCATTTTCTTTAAAAATTCAGATTCAGAAAAATTGTTTACCTCTTCAGAAGTCTCATCATCTGTCTCATCATATTTGACTTCTTTGCCCATCAAGCACATGTGAGCAATTTCTTCTTTCAAACTCTCTGATTCAGAAAAATCCAACCAATGGGCATCCTCGCCCATCAATGCTTTACCTGTTTCTTTCTGCTTGGCCAGAAGCATGTTTTTGTAGTATTCTGAGTTGCGAACTTTGGGCTTTCGGCAGTCTTTGGCAAAGTGACCGATTTTCCCACAGTCGTAGCATTTTATCGACTCTTCCACCTTCTTCGACTCATAACTGTTCACATATTTTCTCTCTTCAGGCTTTCTCTCCTCATACTTCTTTCCTTCATATCTCTTTCCTTCTATCCTGTCCTTATGTTCGTAGTTACGCGATCCTGAAGAGTACCTCTGACTGTTAGAACCCGACTTCTTATAGAACTTCTTCTGGAAGGCTCGGGTAAGCAATAACATGGCTTGCTTTAAATTCTCTCCATCATCAGAAGCTGATTCAGCACTACCAGTCTCTTCAGACTCAATCACCACAACTTTCTTCTTATCCTTCTTCTCTTTCTCTTTCTTCTTCTCTACTACCAAGGCAACTAGATCAGCTACTTTCTCACTCTTCTTTTTCTATTCTCTCACTTCTTCTAGTTCCTCCTCATTCTGAAGGAGTATCTCATACACTTCATGTAGAGGAATCTCACTCAAATCTTTCATTTGTTTCATCCTCCAAGTGTGTTTCTTCCACTCAGGTTGCAAAATACTTAGAAACTTCACATTATTTTTAATTTGCTTCTTCTTCACCTTGTTCTTTATCAGTTCATTAAGCAAAGATACAAATCTTTCATAAGTGTCCTCAAGACTTTCTCCTACCTTGGCTTTAAACTCTTCATAATTGTTAATGAAGTTAGCCACTTTCATCTGATTCCCAACTTTTGAACCCATCATCAGCTTCTCCAATTGATCCCACATTTTCTTTACTGTGGCCTTGTAGCTATCAATCTTAATGTAGATCTCATTTGGTATGCTCTGAAGAAGTAGAGATCTAGCCTGTTTGTCAGCCTTATATCTGTTTTTCTGCTCATCGGAGTATTTGGAGAGATCAAGTGGATCTTCTTTTGTCTTCTGTTCTCTAGGCTAATCTCCATCCTCACTGTCTAATGACTCATCATCTGGTATTCTAGTAGTGATTGGAATCATGGGACCTTCTTCTATAGAGATCTTTATGTTGTCACCATTTGCATGTCTGTCAATGAAATCTAGAAACCTGTCTTTCCATTGCTCATATTCTACTTTGAATAGTACAGGTGGTTTAACATCGGTTCCGATAGTAAGAGCATCATTTGAAGTCATCTTGAATATCTTTGCATAGATCTTTAAACAGAAAATCAGAAACTTTGATGCAACTCAAAAATTTGTCAAAATTTGACCAAGTATAGAATTCTTAGATCACTTTTCGCACCACACTGGAGTAAACAACACAATTCGCATACACTTCCTTGCGAAATCCTGCTTTTCGCATGCAAAGATGTGCGAAAAATGAGCTTTTCGCACGAAGTTATGTGCGAATTCTGGAGCTTTTCGTACTTTGAGGTGCGCGAATTCTTTGTTAGGACATTATTGTATTCAAGATTTAGTGTTAATGTCTTTGTAAAAGAAAAGTCAAAGAAAAGTCAAGTGTCATGTTGTTTAGTTAAAAGGTCAATGTAATTTACTTTGTATGGTCAATGTTGTATGGTGAATGTGTTTGTAATTAAATTAGGTTTATAATGTGTTTGCTTAGTCATCAAGCATTAGGTTAGAAGCTTTCATTGTCATATTTGTAGAGAGAGAAAGTGAGAGAGCTTAGAGAGAGAAAGTTCATATTTCATGTAATTCTTCAAAGATCAATACAATACAATGTCATTTACCTAATAGATCTGTTGTTTTGATTAATTTTTGTGCAAAATTCTTTCTAAAAGGTTGTTTTAAACATGAATCCATCATAAATTTCAAGTTTTACTTCTCAAATTTGTGTTTAGAAAATTTTGGATTGTATGACGATCTTCGAGTGTTCTTGAGAGTTCATAAGATTTTCTTTTAAAATATGAATTTTGATTCAAAATATTTGATGAAATGTGTCAAATACGTGTTTTTAGGGCCTATTTGATCTATATTTTCTCATCTTAACATTTGTTTTTTAGTAAATTTTTTTTTTGCAGGAAACTCATTAGTTTTAAAAGAGTTGTCGTAAGCTTCAAGTCTTCAACAGAGAACTCGTAACCTTCATATTTTAAAGAACTCACAAGTATTAAAAGAAGAACAGTCAACTTCTGGAAGTGATGCAGGTTTTAAGAGAAGTCAATTTAGTTTGATGTTGGATGGTTCATGGATGTATTTCATGTTAAAAATGAGAATGGCAAGAAAGATTCTGACCACATCAACTACTTCCAGCAAGCTATAGGATCGATTCGTGGAGCTACATGCTATGGATTTTAAACTTGACGCAAGATCAACTAGCAAGCTTTAAAAAGGAAGAACTCGTAGGCTGATTTGTTGGTGATAATTCAAATGAAAAGTCACTCAAACTTCTCCATATGATCCACGAACAAATCTTTTTCAGTTTATACATTGTGTTAGGGATAAAAAGATTCTTGATTCGGTTCAACACTGTGTGTAGGGAATGATTCAAAGGAACTCGTAACGTTCAACAGAGGAAGTCGCAAGCTCTAATTGTGAAGAACTCGCAAGAGTTTTACCAAGAACTCGTAAGCATCTTTGTTAGAACTCGTAAGCTGCTATGTTTTTCACATGAAGGAACTCGCAAGATATTCTTACTGCTACTTCTCGTAAGCCACATATCAACAAAACTCATATGTGTTGATCTGCGACAACCTGAAGATGTCGTAAGACTTGGTTTGCGACACCATACAACTCACAGTATGCGTGAAGTATGAATTCGTATGGTTTGATCTGCGACACCCTCTTGAACTCGTAAGCCCTCTTTGCAACTTCTATACTTAGTTTTTTTTTTTGGTTCTTGAATTTCTCATGTGTTTGCGACAACCATACTTAGTTTTTTTTCAATTTTTTTTTTCGGTTTTTTCAGTCACGATGACATCAAGTGGGTTTTGATTTTAACGTTCATTTTAATCGATATAATTGCTTCTAATCTCTTCCTTTGATGATTTAGAACACGTTGCAACTTTCAGAATCGAATTTGGTCCAATATTCATCGACATATGAGCTTTTGAAGTATTGCCGGAGCTTGCCGGAAAAACGGGATTCGTCGGAAGTTGATTTTGACTGTTAATTTCGATATAATAACTTCTTAAATCTGTTGTTTTTGTGATTTCCATCAGTTTACAGGTTACAATAGCTCACAACAGATCGAAAGAAGATCGCCGGAAAAGTGTATCTCGCCGGAGTTATTCAAGTCGAAATACAGCTCCGATTCGATTGCATGATCAATATTTTCACGTTGGATCGATTGTGCTTTGAATAAGGAACAATTTGAAACAAATTTCATCGATTTTAATAGAGAAACAAAGAAGATATCGACGTTGGAAATTCATTGATCGATTGAACAAGATGATGAATAGTAACTTAACGGACTTCCATTAATTCCGTTAAGTTTCTATCATTTTTGGTCCCTGTCCGTTAGATTGTTAGAAAATTTTACATTTTTGGTCCAAATTCAGTTAACCTTTGTTAATCTTGTTAATATCTTTTAGAAATTGTCATTTTTGGTCCCTATCGTGAATTTTGTTAATTTCTCCGTTAATTTTCTTACTTTTTAGTCCAAAGTCTGTTAGTTTTCATTAGTTTCGTTAAATCCTTTTAGATATTGTCAGTTTTAGTCCCTCAAGTTTAAGTTTTAGTGTTTGTCATTTTTAGTCCTTGTAGTTTCTAAGTTTAGTGTTTTTACACTTTTAGTCCCTAGACTTTATATTTTTGAGTTTTTGTCGTTTTTAGTTTTCGTTTTTTTGTCGGGTCTTATTTTTCATTTTTAGTTCTCGTTTTTCGTCTTAGTTTTATATTTTGTCATTTTTAGTCCCTATTTTCGTCATTTTTTTAAAGTTTTTTTGTTTGTGTCGTGTTTAGTCCCTGTTTTTCATTTCTTTTTTTATTCTCTTAATCATCTAGTGTCGTTTTTAGTTGTTTTATATGCTTTTTGCACATATATGATATATTTTTCTATATTTTTGCAGATTGAAAATTACAAGTCAAGTTTCCACACTGATTTTTAGATATAATTTTTGGAAAACAAATTTACACTTTGTTTTTCAGATTTTAATTTTCTGATATTATTTCTGACTTTAATCTTTTTGTTCATATATTTTCTTAAGAGTGTGCACATAACTCAACTTCTAATCGAAGTTTCTTTTGACGATCACTCTATTAGGTAATATTTTTTGATATTTTTTTTCTGATTTTTGTATTTCATTTTTTTTCAGTCTTCAAACTGATCAAGATGGCACCTAGGATGTCTAAGAGAGATTGTGCAATAGCATACATGCCTGAGATACCTGCAATTGAAGTTGAACGCGATAATTTGAAGATTCAAAATTCAAGTCTTCAAAATCAGATTCAGGAGTTGAAAGCAAAATCTATATTTTCTCAGAAAAATTTTAAATGTTCAAAACGTATTAATGATACTAAATCTGATTTTGCAGGTATAATTGAATCAAAAGAGAAAGAGATTGCACGTCTTCAAAGCAAATTGAGACTATCTGAAGAAAAATCAATTGTATTGAAAGCTGAAGCATATATTGAAGCAAAGAGAGAAGACCCAACTCTTAAATTCGAGACGGTTAAGTTTGAAGACAAAGTAAATGGTTTGGAAACTGAGAATGTTGAGCTGAAAAGGAAACTCTCTGTACTCGAAACAAATTTTGCTAAAGAAAAGAAGGAACTTGAGAATTGTTTCGTACAAAAGTTGTCAAATTTTTCCAAGAAATCTTTTAAAGAAAAGAAGATTGTTGAGCTAAGATGTATCAAACTTTCAAAGCAAATTGCTGATTTTGAGAAAGTTTTGATCACTGAAAGAGAAAAGTTTGAAAATGAGAGAGCTGATTTTGAGACTGAAGGAAAATCTTTCAATGAAAAGATTGCTAAGCTTTCTAGAAAAATTTCTGAGTTAGAAAGTTTGTTGGAAAAAGAAAGAAAAGACTTTGAGAAGGATAAGAAAAGTTCTGAGAAGAAGAACGTTGGGATTTTCCACAAAATATCCAACAAGAGTAAAATTTTGGAGAAATATTTTGAAGAGGAAAGAAGATTCTTTGAGACTAAGATTATAAAGCTTTCAAAGAAGTTATCTGAACTATCAACAACTGCACTGAAAGAACAAAATACGAAGTCTGAGTTACAGAAGAAGATTGATCTACTCACTGAAGAAAGAAACAGTTTGTCTACTAAGATCACTGAACTTGAAGGAATTATCGTCAAGGTAGAATTGAGTGAAAAAAATAGTCCAGATAAAATTGCTCAATCACCTCTGAATGATTCAGCTGACTCGGAATGTTCATTCAAGACAACCTCAAGTTCATATCATACAAACGTTTCTTCAAACAGGTTTGTCAATCCTAAAGATCAGATTCGTCCTATTAATATTTTCTATGTTAAATCTATTGATGGTTCAGGAAACTTTAGAAAGAACAATTCTCAGCAAAAGATGGTCTGGAGAGTGAAGGATTCTTCTGATGAAAAGAATGTTCAGAAATCATCTGCATCCACATCAAATGCCAAGAAGAACAATGTACATAAAGATAAATCTTTTGACAAACCTGATACGCTTTATTCTGCTAATCATCTTATCAGGCTAGCTCAAAATAAGATTTGTTGTTCTTACTGTGGAGCAAA
This sequence comes from Arctium minus, assembly GCA_954870635.1. Lineage (NCBI taxonomy): Eukaryota > Viridiplantae > Streptophyta > Magnoliopsida > Asterales > Asteraceae > Arctium > Arctium minus. Next base: position 115,241,201 of record OX941084.1, on the reverse strand, counting down.
TGATTTTGTAAGTAAAATTTTTGTTAATTACTAGTATGGCTCACACTATATTACTCGCAAAAGAACTACAATTAACAAATATGGACCCAAATACCAGTGGGTACCAAAAGCGACTCAATTTGTTTTGCAGGCACCACAAGTAAAGGGGGAGTAAAAGCATAGACTTATAAACACATCAGTTTAGGATTCGTACGTTAATGTCAAAGAATTATGGCTTCTAAACATAACAGTTTAGAACCCGTACTTCAAAGAAGAGTTTGTTTAGATAAGGATATTATGCAAATATCACGGGGGAGCTTATCTGAATCTAAATCAGATTATCATGATTTGAGGGGGAGCTTAAATGTTTGTTAGTATCTTCTGATCTAGATCTCTGATTGTTTGAAAGAAGAACAACTTTCGAACATGAAAAATGTTTTCTGAAATGTTCAAACCACTTCTGGTTCTCAAAAGATTTCTTGAATTTAGAAGTGTGATTTTAAATGTTTTTCATAATTGAGCATTAATGTTTAACTGACCGTGTGTTTCCAAAGATCAATACTTGTGTATTATCTTGTCTATATACTATCAAGTATTCACACACACCGGTTCAGTACTTCATTTGACTTTGTTATTACCATGTCTCAAACGAAACAATTTTTCGATGGTAATACCATCGTTTGATTTCACTGTTGTTGAGCATCAATCATCATTTCAATCTTTGTGCGTTCATTGCTAAATTGTTTATATTCGTTCATATAAACAAACTATCAAGTTCTTTGATACCCCAACCTTAAATATTCACATTCATGGTATTTGATATGTTTATACAATGTCAGATTCTCAAAACAATTCTCTTGATTTCATTTCATTCGTTCATTATTCTTGTTTTGAGAGATCTTCAATGTTCAATAGCTCATACATAAATGCTTTTTCTTTTGAGCTTACATCCATTTGACATTGTTATCTTGTTTTGGATGCTTATCTGTTAAAGATAAATTGTTGAGCAACTATTCATTTTTAGGACAAAATTACATGGGATTCGTGTGAGAACTTAAATAGAACTTCTATGGATTCACGTTAACTAGTGTTTCCTATCCAAGAAGTTATCCTTTGAGTGATTGAGAGGTGAGGGGTCAAAATCAAAAAGTGGAGGAGATAACTCATCCGGTTGAGTTTTTCTCATTGTGCTGAGGTAAAATGTAAAAGAGAGTTTGGTTAGAAGTGAGCATATTGATAAAAAGAAAGAAGGTGTGAGAGCAGAGTTAAAAGAATATGAAAACACTGCACCAACTTTTTTTGAGTCGGGCAACCACATAATCTGTTGGTTCACATTTTTTGGTGACCATCATTGAAACAGGCACTAGCCCATGCCAACTCTTGCAATTACCCCACCAACTATTCGTTTCTTTCTTAACAAAGAAATGTTTCATTTTCTTTGGGGACGCAGTATATCTGCTATCTAATCTTCACTCGGAAGATTTAGATATTGAAAAAAAGGAAGTTTTTCCCACCTTCGCACTTCAATCATGCACATTGAGTCCTTGGAAAACTTGTTGATGTCTCAACAGTTTACACAATTTGAACCTGATAAAGCATAAGTTTCTTCAATCATATCTACACATGCACGTACACACAAGGAATATGTTTTCTTGTCATAACATTCATAGAAAATTCCTTTGTGGTTTTTCAATGATTGAATGGAAGCCCTGGGGGAGTGAACATCACAAAAGCTCATTTCCAATGTACATCTGTTGTACAAAGTGGCTCTGTGCTACTTACATGCATACTAACTGTATCATTTGTTGATTCAGGGTTACAATTCTTATTATATCTGAATTTGAAAAGATTCGAGTATATACATTTTATGAATTGACGGATATATAAATCAAAAGGGCGGAGATTGTCATTTTCTCATAAAGGGGAAGATTAATATTCAAAGACAGTGATGACTTGAAAAAGTTTTGATGATTTTGCTGCTCACAACTCATCAGAAAGGGGGAGACAAACTGAAATTTCAAGTCAGATGAATGTTTTGAAAGTTATTTCAAGAGATGTTGTGAAAAAGAGATGTAATCATGAAAAAGGGAAGTTTTTTTTTAAATTTCCAAAGAAAGAAGAAGACTTGCTAAAGTCAAGAAGCTCAAGAATATATGTCAAAGTTTTACAGAGATGATTCGAGAAAGTTCGTTTTTCAAAGACAGTTAATAGATCAAAGGGATGAAGATAAAAGCATTGAAAGATTCCTCAAAGTTCAAAGTCGAAAAGATCAAAGACGTTCAAGATTTCATATTCAAGACTTGATGACTTTCCAAAGCAAAAGAGAATGACTTTTTAAAGAGAAAGTGAAAGACTTTTCAAGTTTATCTGAAGATTCTTCAAAAGCAGAATGGTTGAAGATTGTCAGGGCTTCAAAGTTTTAAGTTGTCAGAGTTAAAGTTTTGAAGAATCAAGAGTTGAAGACTGCAGTCAATTTATTTTTAAATCTTGAATCCAAAGGGGGAAATTGTTAGGACATTATTGTATTCAAGATTTAGTGTTAATGTCTTTGTAAAAGAAAAGTCAAAGAAAAGTCAAGTGTCATGTTGTTTAGTTAAAAAGTCAATGTAGTTTACTTTGTATGGTCAATGTGTTTGTAATTAGATTAGGTTTATAATGTGTTTGCTTAGTCATTAAGCATTAGGTTAGAAGCTTTCATTGTCATATTTGTAGAGAGAGAAAGTGAGAGAGCTTAGAGAGAGAAAGTTCATATTTCATGTAATTCTTCAAAGATCAATGCAATACAATGTCATTTACCTAATAGATCTGGTGTTTACATTCTTGACTTAGAAAAACTCCACAAGTTTCACTTTTCGCAACAGAATATTATGCAAAATCCACACTTAGAAATATTTTCAAATAAACTTCAGCTTGAGAATTTTATAACTTTTTGCAGATCAAAGCTTTTCGCACCCTAAGGATAAGAACAATAGCTGTTCGCACCCTAAGGATAAGAACAATAACTTTTCGCACAACACTAAATGCGAATTCTTGACTTTTCGCACAAAGAAGCGTGCGTATTCTTACTTTTCGCACAATGACTTATGCGAAATCCTCACTTTTCGTATAATATGGCCTGCGAAATCTGACTTTTCTCACCCAACAACTTGCGAATTCTGGACTTTTCTCACACTTGGCTTGCGAAATCTACTCTTTTCGTAGACAAGGTTATGCGAATTCTAGACTTATAATTTTCCACTAACACAGCTTAACACCCTGTGAGTTCTTCGTCTATGAAGGATGTGAATTCTGAAGATCTTGCGTGTTCTTCAGATGTCGACATCGAAAACCACAGATTCAGCCTAAAACCAATCCAAAACACCCAATCAAATTCTGAAACATTGTCAATTGGTTCTCAATCACTTTCTGAATAGGTTACAAACAATTAATTTCAAAAAGAAACAACAACATTAGAATTTCGATCAAGAACACAGTGCGTTTACAACTTTCGAACAAAAACTCACTCAAATCCAAAATTCACACAAACAGTTGTGGATTGGACAAAGTGATACAAATCAAACTTGCTCTACAACACAAACCGAATACAAAACAACAAAGATTACAATTAAAACAACACAAAATAAAGAAATTGATCCTGGAACAGTGAAGTATGCAAGTTTTTGAAGTCGATCACAGAAGTCGCAGATCTTGAACATTTTTCTGAATTGTGCTTGCTCTGATACCAATTATGTGTCCCAAATATGTGCAATTTATCAAGATGAACAAACAATTTCGATACCAAATGCCATATGATTGATTCCAAAGATTACAGATTACAATCTCTCTTTCTCTCTCTAGAATATTTTCTATCAATGTGTCTAATGATTCTACTAACAAAAACAAGTATTTATACCTAGACAAAACTAACTAAACTAAACACTTTGACTTACAATGACTTTGACTTTGCATTGAGAGTTTGACTTGGAACTTTAACTTTTAATTCCAATGATCTTGGATCCAACATTTATGCACTAACAAAATTCCTAAAACAAAAATCAAAAAATAAAATATAAAATATAAAATAAAATATTATTTTACGTTAGTTTTTACAAGGAAATTAATTTTTTTTGACAAAAAGACACAAATGCCTCTCCTTTTAATAGAAAAAATAAACAAAGTTAGTAATTAAGGACCACTTTCAGAGTAAAATGAGAACCACAAGGATGCTTTCTAGACTTATCAAAGTTTATGTCCCATTCTCAAAGTTTTCATTAAACCTTATGGACCAAAATTAGAGTTTACTCTATTTTGTAAAACTAAACGATTTTGAATATATTGAAGAAATACAACTAAAAAAACCTTTATATTAGTATTTCTTTTTTTTTCTTTTCTTTTCTATTTCTATAAGAATAAGAGTTAATTACATATTTGGTCCCTGTGGTTTATGTGTTTTAACAGTCTGGTCCCTACTTTGAAATATCTATGGATTGCATCCTTATGGTTTACATTTCATAACGGTTGGGTCCCTAAATCTAACTTCGTTAGATTTTTTTTGTTAAGTAGGATAATTATGAGGGCATTTTGGTCATTTTATTTTTTATTAAAAACAACAGGGATCAAGCATGTAATGTACTATATTTTTTATTAAAACCATAGGGACCGAAAATATAACATATATATGTGTGTGTGTGTGTGTGTGTAGCACCCTCAAATTTGGTAAGAACAACTAATGAAATTTTCGATATAAGATCAAATAAATCAACACATCATCCTACAAATCAAAACTCATTACGCTCTAATTATGAAATTCGATACACAACCTCAACATATACAAACTCCAATAATACACAAAGACTAAACCACAGTCGGGTGCTACTTAATCCCCAAAAGCGAGTTGCTCTAAAAGCGGAAGACTTCACTAAGATATCCACTCCTCGAGCGCACAACTAGAACTCTTCGCTTCACAGTGTCACTAAGACTATTCCTAACCGGAACTTGTTGTACATGCCGACAAAATAAAAAGGTTACGCTAACGCCTAGTGAGTTCAAGAGTTTTCAACATGAATAAAGATATCGTTGAAAAGAAGTAATGCAATTTAAACCATAAGCTTTCAATTTGATATGTCTCAAATATGAAAACAACTCGTTTTCCAATAATATGCATTTTAGGCAAAGAAACACCAATATAAACGTTTTCCAATCCAAACTACTTCAAGGATAAAGATCCCAGTATAAAACGTTATTTCGTAAATTAAATTCAACCTAAAACTCACTCAAAACGTGAATAGAAATTGAACTCCCAATTTATGAAATGCGAATAAAACTTTATATCCCGAAACACCTAAAAACACGGGTGGGACATAATACTCAACCCAGAAATCATGGATAAGATCCATATATAGAAAACGTCACCGAAAACTTGGATAATATTATTCAATACCCAAAACAACACCTTTCGGTGACGGGGGAGACCCGAATTCCATCGAATGTGGCGGGCACACAAAGTTAGGCTACTTATAAATGTTCTCGAGCTTCACATAGAGTCATGGATCCCCTTATACAGCTCCCAACCGAGCAACCACCACAAGATACTCAAATGCCTCTAGTGTCTACTCGACCTCTAAATGAGTGTCACCACAAAAGCCACAAGTCCCCGTATACGGCTCACCATGGGGACCACCGCAAGACTTAGCTCCGTATACACCTCAAGTCGCAGGCCAAGCCGCGCGTGTCCTTCGAATGAAAACCACAGTGATTTATGCGACTTTGGTCGCGGCTTGAGGCCGCGAGCCAAACCGCGCATGTCGTTTGTCGTGCTTCCTTGCGTCTTGTGTTAAACCATTCCCCGACCGTTTCTCTCAGCCAGCCGCCGACCGTTTCCTTGGCAGATCATTAACCGCTTCTTTAGGAAATTGCGGATGTTATAATCCTCCCAACCTTAAAGAGATTTCGTCCTCAAAATCTGGCACTGACCAACAACTAAATGTCACCTTTAGCAAGACCAATTAGTTCTCAATCCAAAAGGGATGCCTCCACGATATCTTGCCTCATAAGGTTGTCGTCGAATTTCTCATAACGAGACATCATAATCTCAATCCCAAGGTTCGACGTATCTCACCGATGACAGGATGAACATTGAGTCCTTACCAAACCACTTTCCTATCCTTAAAATCTCAGTTGTCTCCCAACCTTAGGTTGCACATAACACCTCGAGAGTGGCTCCAACTAGAATACCCCAAAGCGAACTTTTTCCCTTAGATAGTTTTAATTCCGACATATCAAGGTCTCCTCAATAATCGATGCATACTTAAAGTCTACCTCGGCATTCTCACCAAATTTCTCCAACGATCAATACCACCAAAGACTAATCGCCTTTCCTTTGGCGAATTTTCCTAACAACTAGTTTGGTCTGTTCCAACACAACCTTAGGTCCGTTCCTCAAAGCTGACACAAACATGACATCTACAAGGGATCCCAAAACTTTCATAGATACAAGTATTGGCCTGATGTTTCTTCCAGAAACGTACCATTACACTCTACAGATAGCCGATTATCCCAAACTCCATGGTTACACAACCCCCATAAAACATTAAATCATCGGTTGACGAATCAACTCGAGCCTTGCCGATTACCAAAGCACCAATGATTTATTCTTAATTATCAATATCTAATCCCCTCAAGGTTACCACTTGACCTGCAGACACAATAGGTCCAACGGAAATGCACTGAAGCACACCAACAATCATTGTCCTCAAAACCGAGCGTCGACACCTATCCTCAAAACAACTATGCTGCAAACGTGGGTATAACACCACATATTTCATTCCAGACTCGCATTGAAGAATTAATGTTGACACCTATCATGGCACTAAAAATCAAACAAACGAATCACCATATTTTCATTATTCCTAAAAACTCTTCCGGATGGCACACATCCGACCTATACATGATATCGAAAGTCAACCCATCAATTCATAACCGACCATAGGCAATTAATAACCAAGTCCTAGTACTAAATCCTTGGAATTTAAGGGTAAAAGTGAAAAGAGGTAAAGTTGAGGACTAAGGTGCAATTGATGAAATATAACTTTTTAGAAAAGAGAGCCCTAATTCACTATCCTTTTGGGAGCCGCTATCGAGAAGAGAGAAGAGGAAGGAGAGAAGCTTTAGAAATCTAAACAAAGAAGATTATTGGAAATTTTGGAGAAGACTCCATTGTCGCAGGTATGTATCCTCTATCCTAGCTTCCCTTCTATCTTGTAGTGGTAAGTGTTAGTCTTGGGAAATTGAAATTTAGAAAGAAATCCACACCTCAGGGACGTTCGTGTTCTTGGCTTTTGTTTGAATCTGGGATTAGTGATTAGTGCACAAGAATGCTATTTAACGATTTAGCATTCCTTCTTCTTTTTATAGCCCTTGTAGATTTGGGTTCGTGGACCGAGAAGAGATAGAAAAAATCCTTGGGATCGATTTCATTATAGTGTTCATGAGATTTGGCATTTTCCCCAACCCAGATCATATCGGGAGCTTCCGTCCCCGAGAACACTGGGAGTTCGCAACATGGGAGGTACCGGGAGTTTCCCTCCCTGGGTATACCGGGAGTTCGCAACCCGGGTGGTACCGGGAGTTTCCCTCCCCGGGTACACCGGGAGTTCGCAACCCGGGAGGTATCGGGAGTTTTCCTCCCCGGGTGCACCGGGATCCATCTTAACCCAGGATTTCTAAGGTACCCGGGGGTCGCTGCACTCAGACCTGGGTGGTCCCGGGTGGCGTCTTGAGCGAGTGTCGGTTCGGCTAGGTGGGTCATGGCCCAAACCCATTTGGACTCCTTGTTTGAATCGATTCTTTATCTAGCTAACCCCTTCTAGGAATTTAGGGGGGGGGGTCTCGGTAATCTGAGAATTATCTTGTTTTGGTCGGGTTCGTAGGATTTTGATTTGGACCTATTAGCCGAAGCTTAACTGTGAGTATGCAACAAATGTAGGATCCTGATCTTTCTGGAATTTATTCTGGTGTGTGTCGAGGTTCAATTCTCCAGGTGAGTTCGCTTAACACCCTTCCGTTCTTTTAGAAAATGTTAATTATATGTTTATCGAGTTTTAATTAATTAAATGTTGTGTTGGTGTAATTAATGAATGGGATGGATAATGTATGCACTTTATTACGTAAAGAAAGTTCTGTGTTTTAATTGTAATTATTATGTTGAGCTTGAGAACTGCTATCTGAATGTGGTGTCGAATATCTCGGTTCGTGGAATAACATCGTGGGACGGTGTGAGTCCTGTGCCTTGAATTCGTTTCTCGTGCACACGGATATGGCATCTACTGGGGGGCCAAAATGGGGATCTACTGGGGGTCCCGAGTATGGATATCACAGAGGTGATGGAGATGGATTCGCTGGGTAGTCCCTTTGTGTTGATCGATTACGATATTATTAATTATCAGTAACTTCATTATTTATTTATTGCATTTGCGAAATTATATTTTATGTTGTTTCGTTGTCGTGAGAGGGAATTCACTAGGCCTTATGGTCTAACCCTCGCTTTCAAAACTAAAACTCTTTTCAAGTAAAGGAGTTGGCGGTGCTTCTTATCATGAGAAGGAGAAAGCGTAGTGGCTAAGAGTGAAGATAGTTGGACTAGAGTGCGGTTGTGTAGCTGTTGGTAGTAGACGTCTCAGCCATGATAGGGAGTTTACGTCCTCAAGTCATGAAGACCTTATTTTGTTATCTTGGTGTTTGTAATAGGATCTATTTTGGATTATATTATTGAGCTTTTGTTTTGTGTGTCAGTGGGTTATTACAAATTGGTATCAGAGCTATAGTTTCAGGGATTTAGGTGACCGGATAGGCCTAAACTTAAACTTTGGAGTAGATGGGAACACAACTGAGATGTAAGATACCTTTAGGAAGATCACTATTAGTGCACTAAAAATAAGGTAGAGAGGACTGTCATGTAAGGTAAATTTACATTACACCTGGCTAGTGTAATAGCGAATTTACAGGTATGTGCTCAGATTGCCTCACATTACACCTGGCCAGTGTATGTGCTCAGATTGCCTTAGTATGAGTAGCTGATAATAGAGTGTTGGTTGTGTACGACTAGTTTAGTTTTCGCCATGATCGGAAGGGTGTTATCGATGAGGCAGTCAATGGAAGGGTGGTAGCATTGGAGTAAAGTTCTTACCTTGTGGTGTAACAATGGTTATGTTGTGAGGCGTGACATCGATTATGGTGTAATTGGTGACACCCCTAGAAGGATTATTGTGCATGACGATATTAGATCGACAAAAGGTAGAACTTCATGAGTTCGAAATAGGTGAATGACTGATTAAGGGTAAACTCGTAGTTCTAGTGAATCCCCATGCTGGGAGTCATTGTGCCGATCGTTGCGGACAGGAGATGAGGATTGGGTTAATATTTTGAAAGTTTTAACTCAAGGTCGGGTAGAGGAAGTGAGCCTACAACTCCCAAATCAACGATAGAGCGGTAAGGTTGTTGGAGAGAAGATATCGGGGTTTGGATTAAATTATTGGAGGCACAATATGTGAGGAAAATCTGGTGAATTATCGGTCCGTAGGGGTCAAAGATTGAAATGGTATGATTAGTAAATCCTTGTGCAAGACAAGAACTTTGTGGGGGTGATCAAACAGGTAGACTGTGAAACCCCTGTGCAACAAGTTGTTGCTAGGACAAGAAAGCGACCATTAGTCAAAGGTGGGATGCCAGTGATAACTGTATGGGTGCAGCGGTTGACCTCGACTGAGTGAATAGCCTTCAACTGCAAGCGAGTTCATGCATTTTGTCTTTAAAGGTGTTATGAGAGCTCGTTCCTGATTTAAAAATAGATGCATATATAATGAATTTAATGTTTTGGAAATAATTCAACGCGTGCAAGAGTGTGTTTAAAGAGGAAAGACAAACCTATTCTAGCTGCATAATAAAAGTTTTCTTTAAACTTAGTGAATTGTGAAGTATATCACCTCTTTTTCATGTGGAGATAAAATTCGTTGTGAAAACCATGAACACATATGACAACAAGCCTTTGTAACCAAAAAGGATTTTGAGACGTTGACATTTTATAAATGAGTGCAGGAGCCGACTGTTTTAATTCGTGCAAGCGTTTCCGTACAGAACTTTTCTAGTCGTATAGGAGAGGTTTCTTTCCATGTTACGATTGTTATGACATCGTTTTAGTTGGTCAATGTGGTGTTTTACCGAAAGGTAGCATGCGAATGATTCTCGAGATCGTTGTGCATGACTTTAAAGTTATTAGAGCGTTGAGTCCTGTGTGTTTAATATGTTTTCAGGTATTGTGCCTTTTGAATGTTCAATTATGAGAAACGATTTTAAATTTTTGAGTCATCATGCGTGAAGGCTATAAACTCAGTAAGTCATGAAAGTTATTGGATTTAGGGACAAGGAAGGGTTCAAGAGTGGGGAATGTGTCAGTCAGGCCAATGGTGGATGATTTATGATTCCAATATCCTTTTTAAAGAAGAGAGGGGAATATGACAATGTCGGAATTGGACTTTGACATTGATAGAATTTTGGTAGTTTGAACCTTGTTCAGTATCTTGAAAATGTTGTTGTCAGTAAACAGTGATGTTTGGGGGTGAAAACTCGAAGTCGTCAAGGTACAAATATTAGTAGCTCGTTAGGTGCAACATTGGGATGCAGTAATGAAATGTCAAAGGAGTTGAGCCTGAGTTTTGGGGTGATCTTGTAAGTTAGACTTTGCACCAAGTAAGCCTTGAACCTCTTTCAAGTGAGGACGGTGAAGTGCTAAGCTAAATGCGATTGTTGGGAAAAGTGGGTTCCGTTAGAAATTCTTGCTGTTGGGGATATAATGGAAGTATCATCAAGTCATTTTCTTTTATGATCAAAGTTAGCAACTGTTTAAGACGTGCACAGTTAATGGCATTGTCAGGAGGTTGGAATTTAAGAATTCACCTTAGTGGGTGTAGATGTAAGAGGTCGTTCAGAAAAGATGTATGCTTGCTTGCCGGATATTGGACCACTATGCGTGGGCATTTTGGTAATGGAAGATTGCTGCTTGGAGGAGTGTTTTACCTGCGAGGTTTTGCAGTTCTGATAATGCAAGATCGTTCTAAATCTAGTGAGAGAAAGTAGAGAGAGTTTGAAGCGCAGAAAGTAAGCTGTATTGAGATATGAGTGAGATTCTCACAAACAACAAAGCCACAAGGGACTTAAATACCCTTGGCTAATATAGAACATATAAGCACCCTAAACACAGTATTAGACTAAGCCTATAAATACAATGATTACTATAAAATCTGACTTAACAATCTCCCCCTTAGTAATCATTGGCGCTCCAGTCTTCAATGTAAACTGATATAACCATCTTCGAACTCTAATCAGACCTGCTAAGCGTCTTAGCGAAGCTTCTTGACTAAAAAAAATTTCTTCTCTGCATCTTTCAATTTATATTGTCTTTGCTGCCTTGACAAGACTGGACCTGTTTGTAATAAACTTGAAAGAACAATCGGTTCATCAGCTTCTGCTCTAGACGACACACCTCTTTCAAATGTACTTCAATGAACAATGGAGGTCGGAGCTGGAACAGCAAACAAACTATTATAACTGAGAAAATAGAATCTTGAGCGAATCTTGAGCAACAGATAAACGTTTGAACTCTTTGTCTCTTTAACTTCTCCTTAAACAGTACTTTGCGTGATATGATGATGGCGCAAAATATTCTTTGCGTGAGATGATAGTAACGAGAACCTTTATTTGATTGAGTAGAAGGTGGCGCAAAAGTAACTTGCGCGAGTAAGAAATGGCGCAAAACTTGATTTGCGCGAAACTAAGAAGTCACAAATTGCTCTTTGTGTGATGAACTGATGAAGTAAACTTGAACTTTTCGTGAGATGAGATCTGAACTTGATGAAAACCTGAGATAAACTGGCGCAAAGTTTAGATCAACTAGCGCAAAAATCAGATGAAATTAGATCAAACTTTATAAGAACTGGTGCAAAGTCAGGAAGAACTGGCGCAAACTCATATGAACTCGCGCGCAAAATCCAGATCTGGCGCAAACTCATATGAACTGGCGCAAAACTCATATAATCCAGAAACAACTTCTAAAATCAATTATAACAAAGAAATTGAAGAACTTTTCGCACACATATATGTTCGAAAACAAGTTTCTAACACTTTGTAACAAACAATTCGATCAAAAACACAAAAACGTGAAATTTTTGAAACGAACAGAACGAGAACTACTTTTCCAGAAACTCGATAAATCTCAAAATTGAAGATCAAAAAGTGAATTTATTGCAAATCGATGTGAATCAAAAGTGTTATACTATTAAAACCGAATCCAACAAACCAATTTACAAGAAAATTCGTTCACAAAACAGTCCGAATTTGATGAAAAATCAAAAAATGAGATTTTCTTGAAAAAATCAAGAAAATCGATCAAATTTTCTAATTCAAACACAAATTCAGAATCGAAAAACGTTTCTCTCAATCCTCTTAGATTCAGATTAGGCTTTGATACCAATTGATAATGTAAGATCGTTCTAAATCTAGTAAGAGAAAGTAGAGAGAGAGTTTGAAGCGCAGAAAGTAAGTTGTATATAGATATGAGTGAGATTCTCACAAACAACAAAGCCACAAGGGACTTAAATACCCTTGGCTAGTACAGAGCATATAAGCACCCTAAACACAGTATTCGACCAAACCTATAAATACAATGATTACTATAAAATCTGACTTAACAGGTTCGTAAATGGATGAAGGCATTAGTGCAATCAAAGTGAGTGCATGGGTTATATCGGGAAATTTTGAGTTGTGATTCATCTGGATTTGGGAAGAGACGAAGTCGTGAGATAGATTGGGATTTTATATACAAGTAGGTGAATATGAAGGCAAGATTGGTTATGTATGCAAATGATCGTGACCTGGTCTACAGTGTTATCGTGGTGTGGTAACTGTATGAACAAGTCAGTGGCACTGTATGCCAAGGAGGATGTATATGCCATTGAAGTGATAATGGGTTATTGTTATGTTGAATGGTGAATGTGTGTGGTGGTGTGGGACAAGGGTATGTGTAAACCTATGTTTGGAAAGTTTGAGGAGAGATTCAGATGTGGCAAGTATGTTTGATTTAGTTGTTGCATTATTGGTGTTCTAGAGGTCAAAGGGTTGAGTGATATTTGATGGTCATCTAAAAGGAGAACTCGTGTTCTTCTCGGGTGTGTTGAGCTTCGGAGGAGCTTACTTTAAGCTAATGAGAATGTCTTATTCGATTGGTTGTGGTGCTTCATTGTAGATTTGAAGTTTAGCTGGGAATGTTGAAGTATTCCTTGGGTAGAAATGAATCCTAGTGGATAGGTCGACTCTGTTTGAAGAATTAGATATGCTTGGTAACGTGAGTATTGGGTATTGTACGTGACCCATCTGAACACCCCAAGGGAGAATTGTGAAGGAGCAAAGTACGTAATAGGGAGATGTTACCGATAAAAGGGAATCGGTGATTCAGGATTGCGTGAGAAGATAATGTTGGTTTGTTGCAATAAGTGAGTAAGCTGAAACTAAGAAACTTCTCTAGTGAAGCTGAAGAACATGGAGTATATTTGAAAAATGTTTTTGTGAGGATATGAGTATGTTATGGTTAAGGTGTTGGAAAATTAGTCCATGTGACGGGCCTAAAGCTTGCACCTGTTACTAAATCTTTCTTTGAAAATGGGTGTTCTAGGTTTCGAGAGGGCATGGTAATGTGGTTGATCGGGATGCTCGGGGGGGGGGGGGGGGGGGGGAATGCTCGGCGGATGTGAATAAGTTTTAGTGCGATGGATATTCTGAGTGAGCATTGTGTGTTTTGTTGTGAAAATTGAGCGAGTTCTGTGGGAAGGTGTTGCTCCTCGTTGTAAGGAAAAGAACTCGAAATTGATTTGGAAGTCTGTAGGTCTTGATAGATGCAGTGATATTCTGTCATGTGTTTTTGGGACTAGCTCAGCTTGTCAGTGGGATAAATAAGTGGGGGATCGAAGATTGGTGTATGGTTATATATATATATATATATATATATATATATATATATATATATATATGGATATCCAAAGGATAAATGTTGATATGTTGATTGATGTGCGCATTGTGCAGTTGGATTGTTTACCATCAAAGGATTAGTGATCGATGTTGTGTTTCAGGTCGATGTGCTGGTAGTGTTGGGTGCAAATCTCATAGTGGGCTTTACTAAGAATTATGTTATCTAATAAAAGAATTCTTACCTGTAGCATTGGAGATGAAGTTCAAGGGTGACCCTGTGTTAAGTCGGCGATTTGGGTAGTTATTGTTTGGTACGGGAAAGGTTGAAGGTAGCTCGTGAACGTCAGAAGAGTTATGCAGACAATCGTCAAATGGATATATATTTTTCTAGTAGAGGATAGGGTGATGTTGATGATTTTCCCCTGTAAAGGAGTGTTGTGCTTTGGGAAAACGGGGAAGCTAAGTCCTCGATACATTGGCCCTTTCGAAATTTCTGAGCAAGTCGGAGAAGCGACATAAAAGTTTATTTTTACCCAAAGAGTTTCAAGAGATTCACTATACGTTTCACGCCTCTAACTTGAGAAAAATGATTAGCGGAAGCTGATTTAGCTGTGCCAAGGCAAGAAGTGCAAGTATATGAGAAATTGAACCTCATAGAAGAGACTGAAGCGATTGTCGATCGCAAGATTAAGAACTTTAGAACAAAGGGAATTGGTCTTGTGAAAGTCTAGTGGCGATTTCATAAAGGACAAAAGGCAACTTGGGAAGTAGAATCCGATATGGGATCAAAGTACCTGCACTCATTTGATGAAGGAATTCCGAGGACGGAATTCTGTTAAGGGTAAAAGTGAAAACAGATAAAGTTGAGGACTAAGGTGCAATTGATGAAATACAACTTTTTAGAAAAGAGAGCCCTAATTCCCTATCCTTTTGGGAGCCGCTATCGAGAAGCGGAAGGAGAGAATCTCTAGAAATCTAAACAAAGGAGATTATTGGAAATTTTGGAGAAGACTCCATTGTCGCAGGTATGTATCCTCTATCCTAGCTTCCCTTCTATCTTGTAGTGGTAAGTGTTAGTCTTGGGAAGTTGAAATTTAGAAAGAAATCCACACCTCAGGGACATTCGTGTTCTTGGCTTTTGTTTGAATCTGGGATTAGTGATTAGTGTACAAGAATGCTATTTAACGATTTATCATTCCTTCTTCTTTTTAGAGCCCTTGTAGATTTGGGTTCGTGGAACGAGAATAGATAGAGAAAATCCTTGGGATCAATTTCATTATAGTGTTCGTGAGATTTGGGATTTTCCCCAACCCAGATCGCACCAGGAGTTTCCCTCCCCGGGTACACCGGGAGTTCGCAACCCGGGAGGTACCGGGAGTTTCTCTCCCTGGGTAGACCGGGAGTTCACAACCCAGGTGGTACCGGGAGTTTCCCTCCCCGGGTACACCGGGAGTTCGCAACCCGGGAGGTATCGGGAGTTTTCCTCCCCGGGTGCACCGGGATCCATCTTAACCCAAGATTTCCAAGGGACCCGGGGGTCACTGCACTCAGACCTGGGCGGTCCCGGGTGGCCTCTTGAGCGAGTGTCGGTTCGGCTAGGTGGGTCGTGGCCCAAACCCATTTGGACTCCTTGTTTGAATCGATTATTTATCTAGATAACCCCTTCTAGGAATTGGGGAGGTCTCAGTAATCTGAGAATTATCTTGTTTTGGTCGGGTTCGTAGGATTTTGATTCGGACCTATTAGTTGAAGCTTAACTGTGAGTATCTAACAAATGTAGGAGCCCGATCTTTCTGGAATTTATTCTGGTGTGTGCCGAGGTTCAATTCTCCAGGTGAGTTCCCTTAACACCCTTCCGTTCTTTTGGAAAATGTTAATTATATGTTTATCGAGTTTTAATCAATTAAATGTTGTGCTGGTGTAATTAATGAATGGGATGGATAATGTGTGCACTTTATTACGTAAAGAAAGGTCTATGTTTTAATTGTAATTATTATGTTGAGCTTGAGAACTGCTATCTAAATGTGGTGTAGAATATCTCGGTTCGTGGAATAACATCGTGGGACGGTGTGAGCCGTGTGCATTGAATTCGTTTCTCGTTCACATGGATATGGCATCTACTAGGGGGATAAAATGGGGATCTACTGGGGGCCCAGAATGTGGACATCACTGAGGTGATGGAGATGGATTCGCTGGGTAGTCCCTTTGTATTGACCGATTACGGTATTATTAATTATCAGTAACTTCGTTATTTATTTATTGCATTTGCGAAATTATATTTTATGTTGTTTCGTTGTCGTGAGAGGGAATTCACTAGGCCTTGCGGTCTAACCCTCACTTTCAAAACTAAGACCGTTTTCATGTAAAGGAGTTGGCAGTGCTTCTTATCATGAGAAGGAGAAAGCGTAGTGGCTAAGAGTGAAGATAGTTGGACTAGAGTGCGGTTGTGTAGCTGTTGGTGGTAGACGTGTCGGTTGTGATAGAAAGTTTACGTCCTCAAGTCATGAAGACCTTATTTTGTTATCTTGGTGTTTGTAATGGGATCTGTTTTGGATTATATTATTGAGCTTATGTTTTGTGTGTCAGTGGGTTATTACATGAGGACTCCTTTAGTCCTTAATCACGACCTCTAACACAAGGGGGCTTACATCTATAGATCTAATGAGTTCAAGGTTTTTTAAACTATTATGCCAATTTAACTTTTATAAAACCTCTAAATGTAAAAGCTTTATAACGATTAGTCATACGAATAAAATCTACTACCATTTACTCGGTAGGTGTACAAAGTGGTCACAAACGCCACACATATAAAACCATTTCAGAAAATATTTGATTAATAATCAAGTTAATATTGACAGTAACAAAAGATATTTCAACAACCTTTTTCAAAGGAACCGCTATGGTCCCAACATGCATAAATTTATGTCATGAATGAGAAATAGTTTTATGTACTAAAACAGTGTATAACAAAGCGTTTGTATAAAACTACAGAAGAGGAAATTCACGAAATCAAATCCCAAAAATTTCACATTTTACCATATAATGTCATGAAATAAGATTTCCCAACGTGGCTCACATACACCAGTTTATTCCCCAAAACTTAATAAAGACAGATGCATGCGATTTAATCAAACGTAAAAATAATTTAGTTTGATTACAAACTCTAGGTTGTACAGATAAAATGCTTGCAAGACCCAAAACAAACTTTTCATGATGTCAAACTCTCAAAGTTTTCTCCATTTTAGCCCTCAACACGGAACAAAATAAGATCCCACAACAAAACTTGCATGAGACAGATTGTTTCACAAGACTAATAAAGTGACATGTGTACGCGCTCTGGTTAAAACATGAAATAGTTTATGTCGGTTTCAAGTTCAAAGCCAAATAATGGTATGCTCTCATCGTTCTAAAACGTTAGTTAAAACACTATGACGGAGGTTCCAAATAAACATGTATGCATACTAAATGCAACCAAACAACTCACACAAAGCTCAAAGAAAACAATACTACTGGTCGCCATTAAAATCACTCCATTAAATCCACAAAATCGCATGGATTAAAATTCTCAATAAAACTCAAACACCTAAATAATGGAAGATAACTCTTCGTCCAAAACCTTAACATATGTGGAGGATATCCGATGTTAAAGTCATAAGCCGTAGTTACTTGCCCATGACCCTACACAACATCAAAATACGCACATCGCAAAAACCCGAAATAACCTTGGACAACAATGAGAATAAAGAAAATCCTCAACAAAGTTTGCAACCTCATGCCATAAAACAATTTTGTGCATGATCGAAATCATGGTTTAAAACCTTGTGTGTGCTAAAACATTGCTCCAAGATTTGTAATATGATCCACATGATGATTTGAAAACATGAGGAATAATTGATGCAATTTATTTTAGAAATAGATTATGTGTGTGAAGTTGATCGACATTCAACGTGTCGAAACTGCGCTCCTCAATTTTCCCGGCACTCTACTGTCACCCGGATACTCAACATCTTAGGACAATAATTCAAGGGTTCCATAGGTTCACCTTACAATTTCTCCTCGAATAATGTCGATTCCAAAAGTCTATGGTTCTAATCCCACCAATCATTCCGACCCGAAAGGGTCCACTTAATGCAATCACCAAGCTTATTGTCACTCCAAGTGACGAACGCTAAAATCATCAGCCCCTCCTAACGGCCACCCACTTAGAAACTTCTTCACTACCCCAACAGTCGTCACATCAAAGTAGTCCAATTATACACATGTAACTCATAGGTTCACCATAACACTGCCAGGTGCAATTATGAACGTAAGGTACATGATCATCCTTGTTACCCTCGACGTGATTCCCATTCCTAGTGGCTCCAATATCCTCAAAACATCCAATATTAAAGTGCCTATTGGTGAAATTATCTCTCTCGATCACTTAAAAGAACACTATTTTGAGTCTAGGCATTCCAGGTCAACACCTAATTCTCTCAAACCAAGCTCTGATAACAACTTGTAACACCCTCAAATTTGGTAAGAGCAACTAATGAAATTTTCGATATAACATCAAATAAATTAACACATCATCCTAGAAATCAAAACTCATTACGCTCTAATTATGAAATTCGATAAACAACCTCAACATATACAAAATCCAATAATACACAAAGACTAAACCACAGTCGGGTGCTACTTAATCCCCAAACGCAAGTTGCTCTAAAAGCGGAAGACTTCACTAAGATATCCACTCCTCGAGCGCACAACTAGCACTCTTCGATTCACAATGTCACTAGGACTATTCTCAACCGGAACCTGTTGCACATGTCGACAAAATAAAAAGGTTACGCTAACGCCTAGTGAGTTCAAGAGTTTTAAACATGAATAAAGATATCGTTGAAAAGAAGTAATGCAATTTAAATCATAATCTTTCAATTTGATATGTCTCAAATATGAAAACGACTCGTTTTCCAATAATATGCATTTTAGGCAAAGAAACACCAATATAAACGTTTTCCAATTCAAACTACTTCAAGGATAAAGATCCCAGTATAAAACGTTCTTTCGTAAATTAAATTCAACCCAAAACTCACTCAAAATGTGAATAGAAATTGAACTCCCAATTTATGAAATGGGGATAAAACTTTATATCCCGAAACACCCAAAAACACGGGTGGGGCATAATACTCAACCCAGAAATCATGGATAAGATCCATATATACAAAACGTCGCCTAAAACTTGGATAATAAAATTCAATACCCAAAACAACACCTTTCGGTGACGGGGGAGACCCGAATTGTTATTCCCAGTTTTGATCAAGTTCTAATTGTACAAAACAATCAAGATGAGCAAATCGTAATCGTAATCATATTTTCCTATTAAAACACAATGTTGTTCAATATGGTTTCACTTGAACAGTTAAAGCTTAAATACAAGTCAGATGTTTGTATGCTCAGAATATAATCATGAAGATATGAGAATTTTAAACATTAAAGATATTTCAAACAAGTAAATTTAATGAATAGACATGAATGCAAGAGATTTGTTTGAAAATCTGACATTGTATGAAAATGATCAGAAAGAAATGATATAGCTGTTTAGGTTTATGGTCAAAACTAATGGATATTGTCTATATGAAACAAAATATAGACATTCTTGAATGAAACGTTTAGAAATGAATTAACCCTCAATATTCGTTGAAGTTTAAGCAGGGTGTCTTACCATCAAAAAATATGTTTCAAATTTGAGACATGGTAAGAACAGTTTAAACAATAAGTCAAACCGGTGTGTGTGAATACTTGAAAGTATATAAAAAATACAATACGCAAGTATTTATCTTTGGAAACACACGGTTTGTAAAACATTCAAACTCAAATAAAATGAAAACATTTAAAATCACACTTCCAATTCATGAAATCTGTTTAAGAATCGGGAAGTGGTTTGAACATTTAAGAATATGTTTTCTATGATTGAAAGTCGTCCTTCGTTCAACCATATATGAGATTAAGATAAGAAATTTAACCTTTGTCGTTCATTCTTAAATCTCATGAAGTCAAGCTTAAAATCATAATGATATGATCTTGATAGCTTCTCTCAATCTGCAAAAAGTCTCAAAGTCATGTCAAAACAATTTTATTCACAAATTTATTGAAAAGTAAACAACAAAAAGCAGTAAAACATGGAATGTATGAGTTCTGATCAGAAGTAATCAGAAATCATAATTCATACCCCCCCTCCTGAAAATATGCATCTGTAATTTGTCAGTGAAAAAGCATATGATAGAGATCTACAACTCCTCCTGAAGTGTAGTTCGTCATATCTTCCGAATACATATTTCCAGAAACATATGTACTCCCCTTTGAAGGTTGATGTCCTCATCTGAGTATCGGAGTACAATTTCTTATCAGCCCGGGAGTATCATCTCTTTCCTCGTTGAAGTACGAGTCCTAAACTGTTGTGTTTAGAAGTCAAACTCCGTTGAAGTACGGGTCTTGAACTGATTTGTTCAGAAGCCTTTGTTCTCTTACTCCCCCTTGACAATAGGTGCCTGCAACACAGAATCAGTCTTTGGCTTTGGTACCCACTAGTATTTAGGTTCATGTTTATGAGTTGCAGTTTTAATAAGAGAAATAGAGTAAGAACCATACCAGAAATGATCACTCGACTTATGAACAAAATCATATGTATGACAGTAAGAACAATACCTTTTCTTAGACAACCTGATCAATTGATCTCTCGAGTAAGTGAGATCAGGTTTACCTTTTAGCACTTTGTTCTTCTTGGCTGTTGATGCATGTACAAATGATTTGTTACCTTTCTTCTCTTCCTTCTTTCCTTTCTTTTCTTCCTTCTTCTCATCATCCTTCTCATCTCGATTGGTTTCACTCTCCAAACTAGCTTTTCTTCTTCATATCTCCTTCTTCTACTTCTTCTTCTGTATGTATCTGAACCATCTAATTTCCAATCATAGAAAATGTTAGTTGTACGAATCTAATCAAATGAATTAACTGACCTTTTTGAAGAAACAGTTTTCTGATGTGAGTTTGCAGCTGTCTTGAACGAACATTCAGAATCAGCTGAATCATCTCGAGGTGTGTGGATTTGTGACTCTGGAGTCATTTGCTCAGTCACCACTACCTTTGAAATAATGTCTTCAAGCTCTTTGATCTTTGAAGAATAACCATCTCTTTCTCTGACAAGTAGGTCAATCTCTTTCTTGAATTCAGACTTCGCTTTTTGTTCTTTCAGTACATTCTCTGATAGTTTAGATAACTTGTCATTAAGCTTCTTAATCTCAGCCTCAAAAATATTCCTTTCTTCCTCAAAACCATTTTCAGCATTCTTTCTCTGACCAGATATCTCTTTGAAAATGCCAACATTCCTCTGTTCTATGGTCTTCTTCTCTTTGTCAAACTTTTCTCTTTCCAAAATGATTACTTTCTCAAAGTCTGAAATCTGTTGAGAAAGCTTTATACATTTTAGCTCAACTGTCTTCTTCTCGTCAGCACATTTTCGTGAAAAATCTGAGAACTTTTTAGCAAACTCTTTCTTCTCACTCTCAAAATCATCCTTTTCTTTGATCATCTTTTGTTCCAAATCAGATATTTTCTTTATAAGCTCGGCATTAGCATCTTCCAGATCAGAAATCTTCTTATGAAAATCAGCATTTGCATTCTCCAAATCCTTAACTTTCTTCTCATTGTTCTCAACAGAATCTTGTTTCTGGATTTGAGCTTCCAAATCAGAAATCTTTCCTTTTAGTTCAGAGTTCTCAGCTTCTAAAAACTTTACTCTTGATGACATCTTTGGTCCGACCATTATTTTTTCAATATGTTCCCACATTTGTTTTCCTGTAGCCTTTTTACTTTCTAATTTGATAGAAATTTCTTTTGAAATATCATCTGAAATTCCTTGCAATATAAAAGTTTTGGCTAATTTGTCAACTTTATATATTTTTATTTGCTCGTCTGAGTACATCTCAAGTGGTAATGGAAGCTCTTCTCTTTCTCTTTTTTCATTCTTTACAACAGTAAAAACTTTCCTTGGAGTTGTCATACGTCCTTCCCTCAGAGATATTCTAATAAGATCCCCTAAGTCATGTCTATCAATGAAATCCATAAACTTATTTTTTCATTGTTCATACTCTCCTCTGAAAAGTACTGGTGGCTTCTCATCTATACTGATTGCAGGAGCTTCACTGGAAGTCATTCTGTTACAAAAAGAACTTGACAAAAACGATCGTTAGTCCAAATGAAATCACACACTAAAATTCAGAAAATCAAATTCCTAAAATCACCAAGTCTGGAATTCGCAAGGTACAAATAAGTGCAAGGAATTCACAAATAACACTGAGGTGCACGGAATTCGCAAATTACTAAAAACACACACATAATTCGCAACTCACACACCTGCGAATCCTGAGGAATTCGCAATACTCACACTAGCGAATTATGTCCTTTGAAAGAATTAAGAAAAACTTTTCGCAAGAATGACTTCTGCGAATTCTTCCCTTAGAAAAATTTAGAAATCACTTTTCGCAACCCTCTAGTATGCGAATTCTTTTCAATTCGCAATACTCACTGATACGAATTCTAAGCAATTCGCAATATAGCTCTCTGTGAATTCTATCCTTGTGTTTTCAAAAACAAGCCTATGCGAAATCTGATAAATCTACGAATTCTTGGAACTTTTTGTGAATTCTTCGACACTCTGCGAGTTCTTGATGCTTTTGCGAGTTCTTTGAAATTTTTACGAATTCATTGATCTCTGAGAGTTCTTTATGATGAGTCTTGCGAGTTCTTCGTGGAGCTTACGAGTTCTTCAGATCTCGAAGAAAAATCAACTTGAATGGCTCAAAAACCAACTTATACTCCGATTTTCGATCTGAGACTTCGACAAATTGACCACTAACACACCTAGAACCAAAAACTAACAATGAATTTCAAGCTAACTCACAAACTATTACAATTCGATTCAAGTTACAGTGCACATAACTCGTGTAACTCGAACTCAACAAATTTCAAAATTAGAAATCTAATACAGTGCAGAACTCGAATTAAACTATACTCAATCGACCTAAAACACTTTTCGATAACTAACCAATCGATTACAACTCGAAAAACTAACTCAAAATCAGAATTGAATCTAAACTCTACGAACACAGAGTCGTACTTCGTTTCTTGAAAGATTTCAAATTGGATCTGCTCTGATACCAGTTATTATTCCCAGTTTTGATCAAGTTCTAATTGTACAAAACAATCAAGATGAGCAAATCGTAATCACATTTCATTAATTCAACAATCAAAGATTACAATCTCAACTTTCTCTCTCTACATACACACACTCTCTCTCTAGAATGATATGCAAAATATTTCTTCTCTAATCTGCTCCATATGTCTCACTTACTGATTGTTACCCAAAGATTACAAGGAAAGGACTATTTATACTAACAAACAAATACAAGAAACAAAACAATAGCATTGACTTTGACTTTGATGCTTGAGAGTTTGACTTTCAACTTTGACTTGCTTCACTTTAATCTTCAATCTTTATGATCTTGTATCCAACATATTTCTGCTCTAACACGAATTCCATTGAATGTGGCAGGCACACAAAGTTAGCCCACTTATCAATGTTCCCGAGCTTCACATAGAGTTATGGATCCCCGTATACGGCTCCCAACCGAGCAACCACTTCAAGATACCCAAATGCCTCTAGTGTTTACTCGAACTCTAGATGAGTGTCACCACAAAAGCCACAAGTCCCCGTATCCGGCTCACCATGGGTACCACCGCAAGACTTAGCTCCGTATACGGCTTTACAGAGCACCAATGACTTGGGAACCACTCACTAGACTTCAAACGAGGACACTAAATTCCACGATGAGAAACCAGACTGGATTACAAACGGGCATCGAGTTCAACCACCCACGATCTATAACTCGAGCCCTTCAATAAAGGTTACACAGTTATCGAGTTCAACCACCCACAATCTATACCTAGAGCTCCCACTAGCCATAAACAATTTCCAGTCCCAAAACGGGGATAAAGTCCCCAACTAAACCAAATGACTTACTCATATGCCTATGGATCCAATGCATTACAGTCTAAACGTTACATTACTCAAACGAATGAACTAACGCATACAAAACATGTAACTCTCAAATAAGATGCAACCAAGTACACCATACATCCAAGGCTCCTTAACGAGCTACCAAAACTGAACAAATGTTCCAAAGACTCAACCGAGTACAAATCAAGCCCCAAAAGGCTTAATAGACGTTGGCTAAAACACGAGAGCCAATATGGTTACATAAACCAAATTACATCCTTCCCCAAAATATTTGCTTCTCAAATCACCATTGGCCTTCGGCTCAAAACCCAAGAAGGATTATCATTTTCTAAAATGTTCCCAAGGTCGGGAATGACCCAACCCAAAGGACTCACACCTTTACTTTCAAAACGTCCCATTACATGAATGATGCATAAAACCCAACAAACACTAAAAGTGCATTTTGACCAATTATCCATTTATGCAATAAATCTTCAAAACACATTCATCTATGACACATTTAACAAATTGCTCAAAAATCCCAAATGTGGGTGTTTTACAAGGTTTATAAAATCAAACACCTCAAATAATCAAAACCCATCAAATAACCCAACAAGTGATAATTTCATGTAAAACACATAAACACTTTAAAATGGACATTTTTGGCATGTACAACGTTTTCACAAATCAACTTGAACTCACCTTGCTAGGTTAGGTTAAACCTAGATTTCAAACCCAAAATCTTAGCCTCTAAGAATGAAGCTTCCATCATCAACACATCATCTTCAACAATGGGTTAGGGTTTTCCAAATAACCCTTTTTCTCCAAATCTAAAAGAAATGAACCACCAACAAGTAAAAACTCTTTAGATCTACAAGAATCCTCATATAAGAACTTGAAATATACAAGAAACTTACCACATTCACATCTTTAACCTCTCAACCAACTCACTTCCATGAGATCTTCCTACTTTCCAAACTCAAGCTTCCAAAACACAAATCTTGATCTCTTTATGGTAGATTCACTCCAAGATGCTTCCAAAACTGATATTAGAGCTCCCAAAATCGTTCCAAGAAGAAGAGGAATGGAGAGGGGGTGAAAATGAGAGAAAAACCCTAAAGAATGAGATTTAAATCATCCAGACCTTCCCCGCGGTCTTGGCCGCGACCTCAAGTCGCGGGCCAAATCGCACGTGTCCTTCAAATGCAAACACAGTGACTTACGCAACTTTGGTCGCGACTTGAGGCCGTGGGCCAAACCGCGTGTGTCGTCTGTCGTGCTTCCTCGCGTCTTGTGTTAAACTGTTCCCCGACCGTTTCTCTTGGCTAACCGCCGACCATTTCCTTGGCAGATCATTAACCGCTTCTTTAGGAAATTACGGGTGTTACAATATGTATATACCAGGTTATTCTTCCCCACCCTACTTTACTACCCCCCCCCTTTCCAGTTACCAGTGACGGCGACATCGACCCTCCATCATCGACTCCACCGTCACCCATCTCCTCCCTTGGTCATCGTTGATCCTCCTCGTGACACCGACCTTCAGATCGTTGATCCTCCTCGTTACCGAATGGCTACCAAACATTCGTCAGAGAACGAGATCTACAACTCTCCGGCAGACAAACATTTTGTTCCCTGTGGTCGAATACAATAAAATGAATGGAACCGATGAAGCCAATCTTGAACCAGATCTATGATTTTACTGTTTGCCAATCTTTAACCAGATCTAGTCCGACGATGACGACCAGACTAAAGTCTGAAAGCGTTAGAGACTTAAAATCGATGGTGGGTTAAGGAGTAGTGATTTAGGGCCACAGTGATGGAGTTTCTCGGGGGAGACGATGATGTCATAGTGGTGGGTTGAAGCAGTGGCTGGAAAAAATGGAGGGATAGTGCAGGTGTCGGTGGGATAATAACCGATTTTCGATTTACATCACTGATTTACATCAGCTTCTTTCTTTCTTGATTTGGTTTACTGCAAATGAAAATTTTGATTTAGATTTAAGGGTTGTTTGATTTAAGGGTTTGTTTGATTTGGATTTAAGGATTTATGTACATGATGCTCTTAATTGGATAAAGGGTAAAGGGACAAATGGGTTTTGATAGTATATTTTTGAAGCTGATGGAGTTGGGTTTTCAGATGTATGTTAGTTATCGGAGGTATCACTGGAGAAGACGAAGACTAAGACTGCTTCTGGGTCCATGTGGTTTTAGTTACATGGTTGGTCCCTATGATTAAAATGACCAAAATGCCCTCATAATTATCCTACTTAACAGAAAAAATCTAACGGAGTTAGATTTAGGGACCCAACGCGTTATAAAATGTAAACCACAAGGATGCAATCCATAGATATTTCAAAGTAGGGACCCAGACTGTTAAAACACATAAACCACAGGGACTAAATATGTAATTAACTCTAAGAATAATGATTGCTTGCAACGAAAAACCAATAACAATAATTCTAAGGGCCCGTTTGGTTTATGGGATTTAGTGGGATGTGGAATTGCATTTCATTTCATTTCAATCTCCCATTTGGTTTAAAGAATAGTCAAAAATTGAAATTTCAGGATTCCAATGAATTCCAATGTAAATCCCATGGTGGCAGTTGGTATTTCACATGATTTGTTTGTAATGATATCCCAAAATATGTTAAAAACCTTATTTTTTTGTAATAATCAAGTAATAAAAGGTAATTTAATTATTTTTATAATTATTTATAATTTATTTTTACAATTTATTTATAAATAATGGTATTCGATTTCATTTCAAACTACAAACCAAAAACATTAATATCCCGTTTGATTTGCAGGATTGGGTGAGATTTGGAATTGAATTTTATTCCAATCCCATGTTTGGTTTAAAGGATTTCTAAGATTTGAAATCCTACGAGGATTGTTGGTATTTCGTGGGATTTTATAGGATTTGTTTGTAACAAAATTTTAAAATATGTTACAAACACTAGTTCTATAATAATCAATTAATAAAAAAGTAACTTATTATTTGTCTTTATAGATTATTTGTAAAGAATGAAATTCAATTCCATTCAAAAATTCTACAAACCAAACACATCAAATATTCCAAATTCAAATTTTCCAATTCCAAATCCTTCTATGAAATCCAAATCACTCGAAACCATTCCATCAAACTAAACGGGCCCTAAGGATTTATAATCTTTCTATAAAATTCAAATCTCTCAAAATATATTTCATCGGACCAAACGGATACTAAAAGTTGGGGTGTTTGGTTGGAGGTATTGAGGGGTCAGGAATGAGAATGATAATGAAAAATGTTGTTTGGTTTGACATAATATAATGGGTCCATTACCCCAAATCCATTGATTTTCATTCATGACTAAATTGGGGGGAATGAAAATCTTATTCCCGCTCGGTCACCTTTTTCCCATACGTCCTTTATCTCTCGATGTTGAATGAAACATACTTTTTTATTTTGATATTGGAGGGCATATATTTGTATTAAAAATATTATATAAAACAATTTTTTATTGATTATATTGGTTTAACCAAACAACATTAATGAAATGTCCATTCCTATTCCCATTCTACTTTATTCCCATTTTCATTTTCATTCACATTCCTTAAAATGAACCAAACGCCCCCTTAGTCAATTGGTAATGAATATAACTTGGTTTCAAAAGCCATAAATTTACCTTGAAATTTAACTACTTTTTAATGAATATAACTTGAAAAATCCAGAATTATGTTTTCCATCATCATCTTAAGTTTGGCATTTTTCAACAAATTTACCTTCAAATCTGATTATACGTCTTAACTTTAAGACAAAATTTAAATTATGATTGATTTTGTACAATAATTGTATGTCGTTTTCCATTTTGTTATTTTTATGTTTATGTATATAACTTTTTTCAGTTCATAAACATCTTATAAAACTTTAACATAAAATTATACATAATGGAATTTATGTATTCGAAAATAAAAACTATAGAATTAATTTATACGGTTTTTTTAATTGATTTTGAGACTGCTACCAAATAATAATTACCATTTTAGGGATTTTAAAAAGGTGATTATATAATAGTATATGGTCTATGGACAAAAGCAAATGACCAACAAATATAATGGGCCTTTAAGACCAGTTTAAAAGATGCAGCGCAGACGCTAAAACCCTGTAATAAGTAATTAAGCACAACATAGAAAATTTCATTCGAAAAATTTTCAACTTTTGTTTTTCTTTTCTTTTTTTCAACTATACATATATAGAGAGAAATGTTCAAATGAGAAGACTAAATATTAAAAAAAAAAGAAAATAACAAATCATTTATAAAATTATATATGATTTTACATTAAGGGCAAAATTTGGACGCGAACAACTTTGGCCGAGTCTTAAGTCACGGGGCAAAGTCGCCTGAATCATATATGATTTTGTATGTAAATCATATATGATTTTGTATATGATTTGCCGTTATTCTTGTTTGAACACACCCCTATACACACACACACATATATATGTATATATAAAGAGAGGGAGAGAGGGGGGGGGAAGTTGAAACGAGAAAACTAACTATTTAAAAAAAACAAGAAAACAATAAATCATGTGCAAAATCATATATGATTCAGCATTAACGGCCAAAAAAATGGACGCGGACGACCTTGCCCGGGACTTAAGTCGCGGCAAAGTCACGTGAATCATAAATGATTTTGTACATGAATCACATATGATTTTGTATATACTCAGCCGTTCTCGTGTTTTCTTAAATAGATATTGTTTTCGTATGAACCCATATATATAGAGGTGGGTTCATACGAGAACAATATCTATTTAAGAAAACACAAGAACGGTCGAGCACATACAAAATCATATATGATTCACGCGACTTTGTTGCGACTTAAGTCGTGGGAAAAGTCACCCGTGTCCATTTTTTGGCCATTAATGCCGAATCATATATGATTTTGCATATGATTTAGTCGTTAACGTTCTCGTTTGAACCTTCCTCTCTCTCTCTCTCTCTATATATATATATATATATTTATCTAAATTTTCTATTTGTACTATCTGATGTGCATGTTCCACATGTTATTTTTTGAAAGATTCACTATCTGTATAGATTATTAGGTTCCTACTCATTCCATATACATGCATATGTGTGTGTTTGTGAAAGTTTTAGGGAATGGCTCGCTTGAGTCGTCTTCCTATATTGCTTTGTATATATAGATAGAGTACATCAAATTAATGTAGATTACAAATGTCATATCTTATAATTAAGGGATTTAAAAAGATTTACAAAGATATACAAATCACAATATATATGTATATATATATAAGGTATAAAATATGCATGAATTTTATACTCTAACAAGCCCCCGCAGTCGGATTCGGAGATGGGTGGATGGACATACTGGATCAAAAGTTTACGAAGAAGGAGCGTGGAAGGCTCTTGGTGTAAATATCAACATACATTAAGGATGAGGGGACATAAAGCACCCGGATATGACCAAGGAGACTTTTTCACGAACGAAGTTGATATCCATTTCGATGTGCTTTGTCCTTTGGTCTTGTACCGGGTTGGAGGACATGTAGATGACATTGACATTGTCGCAGTAGACAATGGTGGCCTTTTGAAGTGGGCAATGAAGCTCAAGTAGTAGGTTACGAAGCCAGGAAACTTCGGCGACAATGTTAGCGACATCGTAATATTTGGCCTCGGAACTGGAGCGTGACAGTGTGACTTGCCTCTTTGAATAAGATTATTGCCCAAAAGACACAATATCCGGAGGTTGAGCGACATGTGTTAAGTCTGCCCCAACTATAACAAGGTAGGCTTTTGGTAGGAGTGTACGCTTGATGTAACAGATGATGCGCTTGAGTTCCTAAAAGTGAGGTTCACATGGGTCATGCATAAATAGGCATATCTGTTAGACTACGCAAAAGATATCGGGCCTGGTAAATGTTAAATATTGAAGGGCACCTGCAAGTTGCTGAAAGAGGGTGGGGTCGGTCATTGAAGGGCCAACATTGGCACTTAACTTGCACCTAGGTGTCTTTTACCAAACACTTACTCGGTAAGTACTTACTAGGATACATACCTTGTCGGATAAACATGGAAAAAACCGAGAATCTTACTCGGTAAGAGTGATGGTATGCATGGAGAGTCTTACTCGGTAAGTGCTTACCGGGTAAATTGTTATACGATGTTATTTTGTATGAGAAAAATCTTACCCGGTAAGATATATGAGAGCGTTGACTATCACCGGTAATCACTTATCAAGTAAGCATTTAGGTAAACAACCCCTTAGTGTCGACCAATGTATTAGATGGTTTGCATGGTATCATGTTGGCCCAAGCTAGAATTTCTTGAGCATATTTACTTTGACTAAGAAATAGGCTGCCATTCTTGGGAGTGACCGATATTCCAAGAAAGTAAGATAACATACCAAGATTGGTCATGGCAAACTCAGACCAAATAAGAGAGATGATGTGATCCTAAAGAATAATGCTAGAGGCAGTGAGCATAATGTCGTCAACATACAACAAGACGTAGGCCATGGAAATTCCACGCTTGAAGATGAAGAGAGATGTATCACATTTGTTGCTTATGAAGCCGAGGGATGAAAGGTACAACGTAAAGTGGTGATACCACTCTATCGGGGATTGTTTGAGGTCGTAAAGAGATTTATGAAGAAGGCATAAGTGAGGTATCGAAACATCCACCAACCCTAGGGGTTATTGCATATAGATTGTTTCCTACAAATTGCCTCGGAGGAAAGCATTTTTGACATCAAGTTGATGAACTTTCCATTGTCAGAAGATGGCAAGAGAAAGAACAGTATGAATCGTGGCGGGTTTGAAAATTGGACTGAATATTTCATTGCAATCAACGTGGACCTGCTGAGACCTACCATTGACAACCAAACGAGATTTGTATCGCTCCAAAGAACTCTTAAATCGAAACTTGTGTTTAAACAACCACATGCAACAAATGACATTAACATTGGGGGTCGAGGTACTAAGTTTCATGTCTTTGTTTTTATTTAGTGCACTAAAATCATCATTCATAGCAGTCTGCCAGTTCGGATCTTGCATGACAGTAAGATAGGATGTAGGTAGGGGGAGACATTGGGGGGGTTTGTTGATGTTATGATTGAAAGGGACTTTGTGTTTAAAAATCCTATCTTTAGAGCGGGTTTGCATAGGATGGATAGGTGTAGGTGTGGTTTTGACAGGTTTTTTGAAGATGGTATGCTCGCATAGGGAGGTGGAAAAATGATGTCACATGAGGGGTTGTTGCATGAGAAGGGTGTGGAGTTAGGGATGTTTGCATAGAGGTAGGGATAAATGTATGGCCAGTACGTGACGAGAGTATGTTCCCATGGGAATTTGGGGTATTTTCATGGCTAGAGGAATGAGGGTGACGAGGTGGTGTTGTTTTCAAATGGGGCTGGGAGGGAAAAGGAAAGAAGATAGGGTATCGTCAGAAGATAGGAAATGATAGTCGGTGTATATAGGCATGCGAATATGAGGATAAGGAAACATGTTTTCAATGAAAGTGACGTAACGATAGACGATGGTTTTTTTGGTAGATAAGTCAAGACAACGGTAGTTGCAATGATTAGGAGGGAAACCGATAAAGATGTAAGGGTCAGGCATTAACTTAGTTTGTGTTTAGCAGTGGAAGAGATGTTTGGGTAATAGCGACAACCGAAGACACAAATGTGAGAATAAACGGGAATTTTATTGTTAAGTCGATAGGTAGGAGATTGGTTGGCCAAGAGTTTTGACGGGAAGATATTTTGAAGGTAAGTAGCCATGTGAAGAGCTTCAACCCAAAAACTCGGTGGTAAAGAAGCGTGGAGAAGGAGAGTGCGAATGATGTTGTTGGTTGATCATATTTTTCGTTCGACTTTACCATTTTGTGAGGATGTATAAGGACAATCATATCTAAAAATCATGCCATGAGTGGTAAAAAAAGATTGCATTGACGAGTTTAGTATCCAGTGCCATTTTCACATTATACATATTTAATTTGCACACCAAATTGGGTTCTAACATATGCGTGGAATTGGCTAAATATATCAAACACTTGGCTCTTTTGCTTGAGTGGGAAAACCCAAAGAAAATTTATGAAATCATACAACAATAGAAGATAATAACGTATCCCTGTAGGACTTATAATGGGGGATGTCCACAAGTCTACATGCATAATGTCGAAAGGGAAGAATGTTGCATTAATAGATGCTTAAAATGGAAGACGACAATGCTTTTCATGTTGACAAGAATGACAAATAGAAAAGTTGGAGTCTTTATTACAAGAAATAAGACGATTAGTACTAAGATTATTAAGAAAGTTGGAGTCTGGATGGGCCAAATGATTATGCCAGAAAGAAGCAGAGTGCGTGAGGCATGCCATAGGAAGGTTCGGTTGACGTGGTTCGGATAAAGGGTAGAGCTCCCCAACGCTAATGAAAAGAATGATGACTATTCATTTCCAAAAATCCTTCATGGAGAAACCAAATGGGTCAATTTCGACGGAAACATTGTTATCCCGAGTAAGTTGGTGAACATATATGAGGTTCTTAATGATTTTTGGTGTAAAAAGAATGTTATATAGCATGAGAGGGTGTGGGGTTAGGAAGGGATAGACTGCCAGAACCACAAACCGGAACATATTTCCCATCACCCACTATAATATGAGAATTTAGTGTGCACCAATTAAAAATAAAGGGGGATATACCTAACTGATTCATCGACTGAGAAGAAGCCTCAATGTCCATATACCAACTCAGATCAGGTTGTTGGATCATCAGTATGTTGAGTAGATTTGGAAGATCAGTCGATTGCATGGAGATAGGAGTGAGCATTGAATGAGGGCTTTGCACAGGTTGTCGCAGAGTTGGACTTATGATGCCTTGGGAGGGGGTTGATGGATGGGCATTGATGGATAAGGACACAGAGGGTATCCATATTGTCTATACCACTGCTAGGAGACCCATGGGAACTGTTGGTGTGGCTGGAAATTAGAGCGTTGGATATTGTTTCAGCCACCTCTATTACGACCATTGATATGAATTGATTATTCAATGTATACAACACCCAATTCTTCATTTATAGATAGCTTGTTTTCCGATTATCCCAATCTTGAGTCCTTTTTATTATGTTATTTTCCATTTATTGTTTTGTGGAGCTAAATGTATGATTTAGTTGTTTTGCACCAATGGATAGCTAATTTGAACTTGTGAATAGGCTGTTGTATGCTCGTAGCATTCCTGCAACATTGGATTTTCTTGCTTTTGTGGCTTTTTGGAGAGCTATGAATTCAACCGCTGAACATGCTTGGAATCAGACTTTATGTGACTTGAAGACCAAGTTCTGATGTTCTTTTGGAGGATACAAAGGTTGTTGTACTTTTGTACTTGGTTGTTTATTAAAGCTTTTGTACATTTGTACTTTTTGTTGACTTTAGAAAACTTTGGCCCTAAGTTTAGATTTTCCTTTTGTACCCTTTATTCTTGTGTATAAATAGAGATGTTATGATCTTGGTTATTGCATGCAATCAGTTTTAAACTGATTTAGCTCTTTAATTTTGAAGTCTTAATATTTATTCTTGTAATTTCTTTAAATCTTGTTCTTTATTATTCATTGCTGCAGCATTACATTCTTGTCTTTACATTCCTTACTTTCTTACGCTTATTTTATTTACCTTTCGTCATTTAATTAATGATATATACTTTTCGTCATTTAATTTTATGCACTTACTTTATGTCATTTACATTACCTTGCAATTTATTTCCGTTATGAGTAGCTAATTTTTATAGCTTGAGTGTGAGACAAATGTGAGATTTGAAACCAAAGAAAAGTGTTCGCAATAATGATGTTCTACTATTTCATTTCTAGTTTTATAAATCTAAGACACTTCTTGACAAGTTGATCACTTTGAAAAGTGTTAAGGTGTCATGGTGTTAGGAAAAATGTATCACAATAATGATGTTCCACTATTTCGTTATAGAGTTTCTGATTGTATGTATGAACTAGTTTTATTTGCCCCAAATTTAATCTTTAAATGCTTTAATAATTTTATTTAATTTCTTTTTTCCAACTTCTTTGTAACCACAATTATGATTAATGATGCCCCTTAATCTTCATCAATAGACTTGATGAATAAATTTTCAACTTCTTTGTAACCGCAAAGTAACGATGGCTGTTAATCTTCATCATTGTACTTGATGAGAGTTTTTCCAGCTTCTTTGTAACCATAACTAAAGTTAATGGTTTTGAAACATAATATTCCATATTCCACATATAAATAATCGTTTATTTAGTTTCTTAGTATCACTTGCACGATTTTATTTTTGGAACTCAACTATCATTTTTGATTAATGGAGTTCACTCATGTAAAAAATCTCAAAAAATGATAACAATAATTTCATCATAGGATAAGGATTTGTAGGATCTGGGAATCTTTGAACAACAAAAGGGAGGATAATTAAGCAACTTTGATATGGTTTTGATCAATGAAGAGGTAAATAAAAGTTATCTTGTAAGAAGTTTGTTCTACATATTTACACTTATGTATATACTTAACATAAAATTGATACTTAATTAACTGAAGGGAAATCTGATTTATGCAAGCATCTGGAGCAATATTGTCTAAAAGTTTAATAGTTTGTTACATGAGATCACTCATTACCAGTGTTCAAAAGGCAGACATGAGAGTAGCTTAATAAAGAACCCAGAGCAATCTGCATAGGGGAGCAAAGGATTGGGCCTTTTGACAAGGGAAAGGCAAAGTTGTTGAAGCCCGGCCCTTAAGGATTATGTTAGGGGGAGTATGAAACCATTCCCCTACCTAAACCTCAAACCTTCCTTCTCACTGAACTTCTTCTCAGCGAACCTAAAACCTTCATTCGCAATGAACTTCTTCTTAGTGAACCTCAAACCTTTCTTTCCCTCTAAACCCTTACCAACCATCGTCACCATCACTAACCCTCAACCCTCTCCACTATACATTTTTTCTCCCTTACCATCCTCTTAGCCTATCTCTATCACCTAAACCAAAATCTCTCTAGCATTGTCTTTCTCCCTAAAACCCTCTATCTTACCCATTTATCCTCAGACTCTTTCACATCACTAAAGATGGCATTTTTCTATATCTCCTTGAAGAATCTGACATGGAAGAAGACATTGATGATAATGGCCTAGTTCCAAGGAGATCTTTTGATCTTAATGTCATAAATAAGGAGCTATTAGTTGAAGCTGAGGAATCTACAAGACAACATGGTTGGACTCTACCAGAGTAAAAATCGCTCTTCCTACCTCTATGGATGAGTTCAACTTCCTCACTGATGCTAAAAAGAGGAAGCCTTAAAAATCCCTATGGACCTGAAGAAGCAGAAAAACTTGACTAAAGAAATCCTTGAGTTAGCTTTTGCATTTACCGATGGTACCCATTAAGCGGGTAGATTCAGAAAGAAAAACCCTGTTGTTCCTCATATTGTCTTTCTGAAAGAAGTTGTGAGAGGGAAAGCAAAGGAAGATAAGATAGTTGATGATCAACTTGAGTGGTGTAAAGTTAAGGTTGATCATTAGCTTAAACAGGCAAAGATTACTAATGTGATTATTTCTGGAAGAATGAAGGATAGACACCCAACGATCAATATGGTAATTTTTAGGGACGACTTCAAACCTCTTACTAAATACCCCTCGTACTTGGACATGTTTGGCTACTCTGAATGGATTGAAATGATTATGCCATCAAGAAGTCAAAATCTAAGTATAGAGGAAAAGTTGAATAAGTGTTGAATAAGTTCATCGAAAGATTGAAGCATGCCATCGATGATCCGTTCAGACCCCTAACTATTCGCAAAGGTGGAGCTGGTGAAGAAGGAACCCTTGGGTTGAAGTTACCAGATCCCATGAGATGTACAAGTTCTTATTGAATATGTCTAACTTGTTGATGTTGAATCTCTCTCTTCGTCTTGAAGGTACCAGATCCTAGGAGATGTACTTGTCACCTCAGTGGATGGAATCTTCTTCTACACGCTGAATGGAAATATATGCTTCCAGCGCTCTGATGGACTTACTAAAGTTCATGTGGAACACCTCGTCTATCTTCTCAGCTACTGCGATCTATCAACCCTGGTGGGCCATGCTTATCATAGAAGAACCTAGAGAGAGCTGAAGATCATAAATATTCAGATAAGTGGCTTTAAACCTAGTTTTGTTACTTTTGATGATATGTGATGTAATCTTTTTTTTTCTTGGTTTAATCTATTCTGATGTAACTTTCATTTACTACCTAGTATAAAAGTTATATTCTTTGCCTAAAATAATTATCTACTTTTAGTTATTGTGATTACTTCTAGAATGTGTAACACTGAAAACATATGAAAAAGAGTGACTAAAAATCTTAAAAGATCTGTAAAAACAAAAAATGGAACACTAAATCTAGCCATGAGTTCAAATCTAAATATGTTCCAACTAAGTGTTGTAGTCTGATAGCTTTGTCATCATCAAATAGAGGGAAATTGTTCATCCTCCTTAGTGCTTTGATGATGACTCTTTTAAACACTTAGTATTTTATGTTATATAATGTTCAGGATGGTATTCTCCAGCGCTCACTGAATAAATATAAATGAGGAATACTTAGCGTATTTATATTATCACTAATTGTTCTCTCTCCGAAGACATCAAATGGACCAGTGATACTATAATCAAGAGTCAACCCTCTCAAGTACATTCAAGCTAAGTCAAAGACAACGCTGAAGACAAAGTCTACGTGAAAATGTACAATACGACATATGATTTATTGTCCACTTTCACGCATGACAACTACTCTGGTACACTGTTCACTATCGACTAAAATCGGCAAGAGAAAGGACAAACATATCATGTTATCCTCTCCTTTAGTGACACATGGCCCGTACTATGGAGTGCATTTAATGCACTAAGTATAAATACTAGTACAAAGCTCATTTCTTGAAGCTTGTCTTCAAGAGCTATTTTTTGTATGTAATTTTTGCAATAGAGATCGTGTGAACTGTGTGTGAGGTTCTTAATGTAATCTAAAGTTGTAAATTTTAGATTATTTTAGATTAGGTAAATTTACCTTATCTTTTTTTCCCAAACAATCCGTAATTCTTTGATTAATTTTTTCATAATCAATAACAGTTAAAAGAAACAAAAGAAAAACGGTATTTTTATATTAACCCCTCTTCTACAAACCATAACAACTATTGTTATTCGGGAACCACAGTGCATATAGCATCATCCAAAACAATCAACCATACTATAAAGTTAGGGTAAATTGAGAATAAAAAGTTGTTTTAATTTTATTGTGGAAAATCTTCAAATTGTAGATATTTATTCAAAGATCAATATTTAAAACTTTAATGGTAAATTACGATTAATAAGTATTCTTTTCAAATTATAAATGTGTAATAAATATTTATATATTTTAAACGCTTAAACATATTTTTAAATAATATGAAGCAGTGGTGGCGACTCTACCCTAGAAATCCAACGACTTTATTTTCTGACAAGGAAATGAGTTTGCAGTGAGGTTTTCTTCGATGTCCTATAAATATTGATCCGGCTTTTCGTAAATTGGCTCTGGTTTCGATTTTCTCTTCAATCTTCCATCCCCTTGTTATTTTGAAATAGCTTCTGTAACACCGTAAAATTTAAGTAATTAAAAACTGAAATTTTCCGAAAAAAGGGTAAAATAAAACTTCCAAGTTTCCCAACAACAATGACCCACTAAAGGGAAGTTTGTACAAACAATGACATCAATGTAAAGTGACATAATAATAACAACCTACTTAATCTAGACTATTAACAAATAGACTAAAATGGGTGTCACTATGCCATCAAAAAATGTCGCTCTTCTCAATATCCCAAAAGAGACCGACTCCTTGAGTGGTCGTAACCGAAACGATCGGCATTTCAACTCATCCTAGAACCGCCGCTAGGAGGATCTGTAAACCAATGTACACCACAACAAGTGTTAGGTTAGAATCCTAGTGAGAAATTATGTAGATACACTTATATATAAACGACATTAAAGTACAATATAATGGTTACCAAATCCGAGTAGGTAGCACATTACCATGAGTCCCACACTTTCACAAAATGTTTCACACCTGAACATATATACAAGAGATAACCCTTGAAAGATAGGGGAGACCCGTTTCCATCAAAGTGACAAGAACATGGGAGTGGAGTCACCTAATAATGTTATTGGGTTACACCTTAGGTTTCGGTCTTAGTGCACAAACCACATAGGTATCACAACCTCAAACCATTCCGTTCCTTTATTGCCTACTCCGTAGAGTTACACCTCAAGGATTTATGGAACCTTATTGCATACCCAAACTATCGAGTCCACCTCAAGGACATCGATATCCTTTATTGTATACTCGTTAGTGGCCTACAAATTGGCCTACCCAATATGAATACACCATTCATATCCTAAATCCTCATGCATAAGGATTTAGGCACAATTTCTATACATGTACAAGGCTAAAATGAAATAATAAACCACATCATATTATCCTCCTCTTCATACATGAATTTGTCCTTCCATGAATCACAAACATTTAATATTACAATACAATTTATTCACTTGCACATTTGGGGTTTTATCATGATAGACACATAAATAGTCCACATAATGGTAATATGTGAGTAGAAGGGAAACTTCCTAATTCATCCCTACCTAAAAACCCATAAAGTCTCTTTTAGGTCATAACCCTTCCAATATTCCAAAATACCCATTTGATTCACAATTGTTTAAAATGATACTAATCATGTATCAAAATCCAAGGAAAGTAACACTTCTTCAAAAGGAGGGTGAAACAAACCCACTATTCACAAATCTAGGTCAAACATCATAAATATCCACATTTTGTCACATAATACAAATAACACATATGTATGGAAGAGTAAAGGGTATAAGATTGTGTGTCCCACTAAATGCAAACCAGATCAAGATGAACAAAGATTTCCATTTTAACTGTATATTATTGATCTCAAATCTCGTATTACAAATCCTCTCTCTTATACAATATTTCTCTCTCTAACATGTGAATTCTCTATTAAGCTCTTAGTCTAACAACAAGACAAAAGCCTTTATATACCTACAACAATTACAAGGAAAACAAATAAACTAAACTAGTTGACTTTCTTAGCTTGACTTTGACATTCTTCTTCTAGCAGCTTTGACTTTAACTTTGCAATGAGAGACTTTGACTTTAACTTTGACTTTCAATTTCCATGATCTTGGATCCAACAAGTTTATGCACTAACAATCTCCCCCTTTAGATCCAATATCATCTTCAAAAAGAAATTTGGCAATAACGAACAATCTCCCCCTTGTTTGATCTTTAACAAATTTAATCTCCTCCTATAACATCTTCACAAAGATAAACATTTCATCCCCCCCCCCCTTTGAATTCAAAACAAAATTTAGCATCAAAGAATAATCTCCCTCTTTATGTTTTTGACAAACAATTCTCCTCTTTTGAGTAAATCTGTTCAAAGTCAATCTTCCCTTTCTTTGAAATGTCTTCAGATTTTCAGCAATCTCCCCCAAAGTCTGTGACTATCTTCTTCAAGAATTTATCAATCTCCCCCAAGGTTATGAAAAACCTTATTCAAACTTCAGAAAAGAAATTATCTTTAGATTCAGCTCACTTTTGCTTCAACAAATAATCTTCAAAGAAAACTTCAGCAAATTTCCTCAACCATTTCAGAACTTTATGACTTATCAATTTCATTCTGAACATTCTCCCCATAACTCTGACAAAAAGTCTTTCAAACTCAGTCATTTCTTGAGTGTCTCTTCCATATTCCAAGCAATTAACTTTCTCCAATTACAACAATTTCTTGAAACAATTTCTTCCCCTTTTTGATGATGTAGACCAGAAAAATCATCAAAACTTTCTTCAAGAAATGTAATGAACCATTTTCTGACCACTAATCTTTCCATATGATCCTCTGAACATCCGTCAATTCATAATATATTTATCCGAATCTTTTCAAATTCAGACAAATAAGAATGTAAACCTGAATCAACAAATTAATCAGTGAAGATGCCTATAAGCAGCATGAAGCCACTTAGTACAACGAATGTACTGTACAAGGAGTTTTATTGATGTTCACTCCCCAGGTCTTCCATTCAATCATCGAATAACACAAGGTAATTCTATGAACGTTCTGACAGAAAATCAAATTTTCTGTGTGTACGTGCTTGTGTATGAAATAATTTAAGCATTTTGCTTTACATTAGGCTCAAAATGTGTAAACCATTGAGACAACAATAGTAATACACAAACTCAATTATGCATGATCGAAATGCGAAGGTGTGGCAACTTTCCTTCTTTTTCATCATCCACATCTTCCAAATGAAGACGAGATAGATTATGTGCTACTTCCCCAATAAAAATATGAAACATTTCTTTGTTGAGAAAGAAATGAGTAGCTGGTGGGGTTTAATTCAAGAGTTGGCATGGGCTAGTGCCTGTTTCAATGATGGTCACCAAAGAATGTGAACCAACAGTAGATGTGGCTGCACGGCTCAGAAAAAGTTAGTGCAAAGTTGTGATATTCTTTTAACTCTGTTCTCACACCCTCTTTCTTTTAGTCATTTAAGCTCACTTCTAACCAAACTCTCTTTTTAATTTTACCTCATCACACACCCACACTCAGATATTGACCCTTTCGCCTCTCGATCACTAAAGGATAACTTCTTGGGTAG
The DNA here is from genome assembly GCA_954870635.1 of Arctium minus. NCBI lineage: Eukaryota > Viridiplantae > Streptophyta > Magnoliopsida > Asterales > Asteraceae > Arctium > Arctium minus. The sequence continues at coordinate 115,200,470 of OX941084.1, read as the reverse complement.
GAACTGGTTAACGTGAATCCATAGAAGTTTTGTTAAGTCCTCACACTGATCCCATATATTTTGTCCTAAAGAAAATGTTTCTCAAATATTTAACTTAACAGTTAAAGCATATATGTCAGAAAAATATATGCTCAATAAGATAATCATGAAGATTTGAGCATTATAAACATAGAAGATTCTCTCCAAACAAAGAAATTGAATGAACGAAGTGAAATCAATAGATATGTTTTGAGAATCTGACAACGTATGAAAAGATCAAATATGAATGATTTATCAATAAAAGCTTATGTCATGAAAAATTGGATGTTGTCTATACGAATCAAGTATAAACATTTATGAAAGAAACGCTTTGAATGAATCAACGCTCAACAAACATTGAATTAAAAAAGGAGTGTATTACCATCGAAAAATTGTGTCATTTTGAGACATGGTAATAACATAGTCAATTAAAGTACTACACCGGTGTGTATGAATACTTGACAGTATATGGAAAAGATAATACAAAAGTATTTATCTTTGGAAACACACGGTTAGTTAAACATGAACACTCATAAAACGAAAACATTTAAAATCACACTTCTGAATTCATGAAATCATTTTTAGAATTAGAAGTGGTTTGAACATTTAGAAACAAGTTTTCATGTCTGAAAGTTGTCCATCTTTCAAACACAATGAGATTAAGGTTAGAATGAACCTTACGTACATCCAAAATCTCATAAAGTCAGCCTCAAAGTCATGATTGATATTAGGGGTGTTAGCGAGTCGAGCTTTTAACGAGCTACTCGAGCTCGGGCTCGTTTAACTCGAGCTCGAGCTTTATTATTGTCGAGCTCGAGTCGATCTCGAACACAAAATAAAACTCGTTTAACTTATAGAGCCGAGCTTTATAACACCAATGTTCGACTCGGCTCGTTCGAGAACTCGATTCAACTTTACGAGTCGAGTCGAGCCGAGTCGATCCATTCGAGCATACCCTTTTTCGAGCCAAACATGCTCATATATTTATTAAGCATAAAATAAAAATATACAAATTATCGAGCTCAAGCAGATAAACGAGTTAATCGATCGCGAGTTCGAACCCATAAATGAGCTTCGAGCTCGAGAAAAATAACTCAAAATATATTCGAGCTCGAGCTCGAGCCCTACATTGAAAAGTTAATCGAGCTCGAGTCGAGCTCGAGCCCAGTATTAATTTTTTGAGCTCGGCTCGATTAACCTCCTACTCGACTCGGCTCGTTTACACCCCTAATTGATATGATCATGTAAGCTCCTCCTCAAAATCTGCAAGTAGTCAAAAAGCCGTCAAAGCAACAAAGTCTTATTGAAAGTAAAACATTTACTGAAAAATAATGACATGAAAAGTGAATTAAAACGTTTAAAGAACGGGTTCTAAATTGAATGTTTAGAAGTCAATGTCCTCACCCCCCCTGAAAATATGCATCATGAAATTTGTCAGTACAAAATATATGCAAAAATTCTCTAACTCCCCCTAGAAAGTATGATCGTCTGATATATGTCTCACAACCCCCCTGAAATCATGGGCAGAACCTTTCAGTGCAAATATCATTTAGACTAAAAATAAAGAAATGAAAAAAAAATAAAAATTAAACTGTACTAGGTATATACGGATTATGTTTTAAGATTCAACATACCTAATTTCGAAATGAGAAAATTAAATCTCTTTTCGTCCAAAGGTTTAGTGAATAAATCAGCTAATTGGTAATCCGTGTTTAAAATATAAAGTTCAATTGTACCTTTTTCTACATTATCTTTTATGAAGTGATACCGCACGTCTATGTGTTTAGTTTTCGTGTGTTGTACAGGATTAGAAGATATGGATATGGCGCTCTTCGAATCACAATAAATTGGGATTTTGTTGAATTGAAATCCATAATCTTGTAGTTGTGTACGCATCCACAATAGCTGAGAACAGTAACTTGTGACAACTACATACTCTGCTTCAGCGGTTGGTTGATGTGGAAACACATAGTTGTTTCTTTGATGCCCAACATACGAGCTTGTCTCCCAGAAATTGAATGTGACCCTATGTGCTTTTCCTATCGAGCATACAGCCTCCATGATTTGTGTCTGAATACGCTGTTAGCTCAAAACCAGTATCTTTAAGATACCACGAACCAATATCTACGGTTCCCTTCAGATATCTAAATATCCACTTAACTGCCAAAATATGGGATTCTTTGAGCAAAGCTTGATATCGAGCACATAAGCATGTAGAAAACATAATATCTTGCCGACTAGCCGTCAAGTACATTAATGAACCTATCATGCCTCTATAAGTCCTAAGATCAACAACTTTTCCTGAAAGATCAGCTCCAATCTTAGTACCTGGTGCCATTGGGGTTGAAATAGGAGTACAATTTGACATATTAAATTTCTTAAAATGTCAGCAATATACTTCGATTGGTTTTTGAAAATCCCCGTAGAAAATTGTCTTACGTGTAATCCGAGAAAGAAATTCATCTCTCCCATCATACTCATTTGAAATCTTGACATCATGTGTGCAGAAAAGTTCTTACAGTACTTTGGGTTTGTAGAACCAAAAATTATATCATCCATATATATTTGAATTAAAATGATATCAGTTTTTTCCCTTTTAATGAATAAGGTGGTATAGATTTTACCTTTTGAAAAACCAGACTTGACAAGGAATTTAGATAGCACGTCATACCAGACTCGAGGGGCTTGTTTGAGTCCGTAAAGGGCCTTGTCTAGAATGTAGACATGATCTGACTTGTCAGCACTTACGAATCCTTCAGGTTGAGAAACATACACCTCTTCTTTGAACAATCCATTTAGAAAGGCTGTCATGACATCCATCTGATAGACCGTAAAATTCTTATGTGCAATATAGGCTAGAAACATCCTAATTGCCTCGATACGTGCAACTAGTGTGTTAAGACACAGTCTCATTGGATTCAAGATCATCCAATCTGAAGATCGCAATCTGAAGCTAAAGCCGAAACGTCGACTCTCAATATTAAAGTATATGTCGTTTGTAATAAATGTCAATGTAATTGTTTGTTATTGTAATAGTTAAATTAATATCTAGTTTGTTAGATATTAGTTAACTTAGTTAGTTTTTAGTTTAGTTAGTTATATTAACTTAGTTAGAAATAATATCTATTTGTTAGATATTATGTAGGTTTATTAGTTTAATATGTTGCAAGTTGTTAGGAAGTGTGTAAGACACACTAGATTAGATATTGTGATATCTCTAGTATCTCTCTATCAACAATCAGATTAGCTATTATCATATCACATAAAAACACACACTAAAAAGTGTAAAAGAGAGAAAACACAGAGAACACAATCAAAGCTTTAATCGATCAACCTTGTAACCATTTGTTATAATCAATACAGGTTGGTAATCTTTATGTGTTGTTTAATCTTAAGAACTTGATATAAACATTGTGTGGACCGACAGTTGGTATCAGAGCTTGATAAGAGATCAAAATCAAGTTTTTGAAAAACGACTCTGTGTTCTTATTTTGAAATTCGATTTCGAGTGTTAAAGTGTTTTAGGTGTTAAAATCGATCAGGTTGTGATCGATTAGCATGTTAGATCGAGTTGTTGTTGTTTGATTTCACTTTTAAGCTTTAATCGAGTTCCATTTTGTGATTTAAGTGAGAAAACAATCGAGTGGAAAAAGGTACTGTACGATCAAATTTTTCTTCAAAAAGTGTGTTTTATTGGGATCGAGTGCTCACATACAGTTCTAGAAGTGTTTCTAGACATAAGGGTAGAGTTTGGTATTGCTAATCGTTACAGGAACAAGTTTTTAGACAATTTTCGAAGTACAGGACGAACTTGCGCAAACCAGAAGACGAACAAACGCAAAGTCCAACTTTGCGCGTCCAACCTGATACGCAAAGTCCAACTTTGCGCGTCCAACATCATACGCAAAGGTCACTTTGCGCTCCCCAAGTGAAACGCAAAGCTCAACTTTGCGCATCTCAAGCCATACGCAAAGTATACTTCTCGGATCCAAGAGCATACGCAAACCTCGACCTCACTTCTCGCAACAAGTAAGAAACGCAAACCTCAGTTCACGTGTTCACTCTCTTCTCGAAAAGATCAAGTCAAGTTTGTGCAACCCTCTCGAAACACAAACTCAACTTTGCGCTTCCCACGTGAAACGCAAACTCAACTTTGCGCTTCCCACGTGAAACGCAAACCTTACTTTGCACATCCCTCTCGAAACGCAAACCTTACTTTGCGCATCCCTCTCGAAACGCAAACCTTACTTTGCGCATCCCACGTGAAACGCAAACCTCATTTTGCGCACTGTGCTTGACACGCAAACCTCTTTGCTCCAATCCAGACTTAGATTTTTTCTTCAAAATGACATCCAGAGAAGCCCTTGCAAAAGGAACTGACACCAAGCCACCAGTTCTCTTTAAAGGAGAATACGAACAGTGGAAAGATAGGTTTCTGAACTTTATTGACAGACATGAGCTGGGTGAATTCATCAGGAAATCTATAGAAGAAGGGGTTATGAAACCAGTCACGACGACTCGCTTGGTTGGAAATGTGCCAACTGAAGTTGAACTTAAGTTTCATGAGCTAGGAGATGATAACCTCAGAAGATCTAAAGGCGACAGATTAGCTAAGTCATACATTTTACAAGGAATTCCAAATGAAATCTATGTAAAGATTGACAGCTACAAAGCCTCCGGCAAAGAAATGTGGGATCAGCTTGAGAAGATGATGCTGGGTTCGAAGGTTGGAAATCAGCTGAAAATCTCCAACTGCCTAAATAATTATGAAGAATTTAGAGGCAGGGTGGGAGAAACATTAGAAGAAATCTATGATAGGTTTGTGACTTTGCTGAACGAACATAGCAAGAACAAAGTCCACAAATCTCAAATTGAGCTGAACGTCAAATTCCTGAGTATTCTTCAACCGGAATGGAAAAGATTTGCTAGGCAGATGAAGCAGATCAAAGATCTGAATGAGATTCCACTTCATGAGGTGTATGAAACCCTCAGACAAAATGAAGAAGAGGTGGATGAAATTATAGAAAAAAAGAGACAGAAAGGAAAGACAGTTGACGACACAATTGCTCTTGTAGTCAGGAAGAAGAAAAACAAGACAATTGTGTATGAATCAGAAGAAGATGAAGGTTATGCAAACTCTGACATGGAGGAAAATGAACAACTGAAGCAAGCAATGATTCTGCTGTCAAATGATTTTCAGAAAAAGTTCTACACGAAGCCAAGTTCAAACAGTCAGAGATATTCTTCTGGTCCGAACAACTACATCCACAAGGAAAGGGTTGAAGGAAGTAGGTATGAAGGAAAGAGATTTGAAGGGAAAAGGATAGAGGAAAGGAAACCTGAGGAGAGAAGATATCAGTCTGAAGGAAAGAGATTAGAGGAGAGGAAACCAGAAGAGAGAAAGTTCAAAGCTGAAGGATCCAGTCAGACAGAACCACCAACGTGCTACAACTGTGGCAAAACAGGTCACTATGCCAGAGACTGCCGAAGGCCAAAAGTCAGAAACTCCGATTATTACAAGAACAAGATGCTTATTGCAAAGCAACAGGAGGCTGGTAAGGCACTGATGGCTGAAGATGAATATTGGCTTGATCATTCAGATGATGAAGAAGAGGATGAAGAGAAAGATGAAGCCGTCAACATGTGTTTGATGGGACAGATAGAATCAGATGTTGAAGTTGATTCAGATAATAAAGACGAGGAGGTATGTAATTTATCAGATTTAGATTTCATGAATAAAATGCACGCCATGAGTTTAAAACAAAAAAAGTTAGAATCTAATTTTAAGCAAGAAAATGGTGTCATAACTGACAAAAACCAATTGATACAGAAACTTAGCAATGAAATTGCTAAGAAGAAAGTATTGGTTGAGGTTTTACATAAAGATAATGATACCAACGCTAAGGAAAAGACAATAATTCTAAAAGAGAATTCTGAACTCAAGACTCAACTGCTAAAAAGTGGGATTGATTTATATGAGCTTAAAGAATTGCATTCTTCATGTATCAAAGAAAACTTTTCTTTACTTGGAAAATTAAAAAGTTTTGAAGAGAAGTTATATAAAATGGGTCAAACTGAACAGACTATTCATCTGAACAAACCCAAAGATGAAATAGAGAGATGGGGAATCGGTTATAAAAATCCTCACTGTCTACAAAAAGGGATGTCTGAAGTGCCAGGACTTTATGATCATCTTTCTATGCAATTAGCTCGCAGAATCCCTGAGTTTAAAACTTTCTGGACTAAACTATCTGAAAAGGATGAATCCAACGAAACTGAAAAACGTTTGAAATCATCTAAAGTTCATCTTCCATTTTATTATGCGAAATTGAATAATAGTTATGATGAAAATCCAATATATCAAAAGAAGAAAACTCTTTCAAGTGATTTCTTTCAAAGTTATACTGAAAAGGAAATGGAGGCGAAACCTATCCTAGGTAAACTATATGTCCCTCCTCTCGTTTTAGAAAGTAAAATTTCTGAACTCGAGAATTCTTTATCAGATGAAAGACTTTTGATGAATATTGAGCAAAAAGTTTTTTCAACTGTGTTTTCAAATTCTGTTATTTCTAAGGCTTCAAACTCTGAGGACATGTCTAGTTTAGGTAATAAAGAGCTTGATTTTCTGAACTCTAACGGTGGTTTAGATGATTGTTCTGAACAATTTGATTTTAATGCAAAACTTCCTAACCATTCATCTTTTGTTAAGAAATCTTTGAACAAAACCAGTATGCCTGTTAATAGTGCAAAATCAACGAAAGTTGATAACTCAGCATTCATAGAAACCGAACACTACTGGTAATCCGAAGAAGAAGCAATCGCTTGTTGCTCAAAGGTCTAACTCACCAGTTTCACATGTTTCAGATCTGAGCAAGCAAAGGCCAGAAGTAAATTTTCAATGGCAACCCAAACGGAAGCTTGACAAGACCGTTTTATCGTTTAGTAGTGTTAATTGTAATAAGACTTCGCTTAGTAAAGATGTCCTAATTGCTGATATTGTTGTTTTGAACTCAAAACTTGCTGTTTCTCGTAAACAATATACAATGAAGCAATTATTTCAGTTATCTTTATCTGCTAGAAAGTCTTCTATTTATGATAAACATGTTTCTATCTCTTGTCAAGATTCTGAAGATTGGTTTGGAAATTACCATGTGCATTCATCTCATACTAATTCTTCACATACATTTCAAAAGAAAAGAGGACCCAATTTGAAATGGGTACCAAAATCTTGTGCTAACACAGCAGGACCCAAATTCCAGTGGGTACCTAAGGCTAAATCTGTGTTGCAGGCACACAAAGCTTGAAGAGAATTCGACTTCTTATTATGTATAGATCAGGACTCGTTCTTCAAAGTCAAAATAGGCTTTTGAACAAATCAGTTCAAGACCCGCACTTCGATAATCAAAGTGAATATTACAATGTTGTCGAATGAAGATCTAAATTTGTAATTTCTCTTATGCAGACTAGTCATACATGGTTCTTGGACAGCGGATGTTCCAAGCACATGACAGGGCAAAAAGGGATACTGTCCAATTTTAAAGACAAATATTGCGGAACAGTTAGATTCGGCAACGACCAGTTTTCACCAATCATGGGATACGGTGATGTACAACATGACAATGTCACGATCAAGAAGGTGAGTTATGTAGAAGGCTTACGATACAACTTGTTCAGCATAGGCCAGTTCTGTGACAAAGACTTAGAGGTCAACTTCAAAGCCAAGAGATGTTCAATTCGCAATGAAGAAGGCGAAGAACTCTTGGTCGGTACTCGAGAATCAGACCTCTACACAATCAATTTATCAAATGTCCAGACTGACAAGCAAGTTTGTCTACTAACGAAAGCCTCGATGCAACAAAGTTGGTTATGGCATCGAAGGCTCTCTCACCTCAACTTCAGATACATCAACAATTTGGTCAGTGGAAAGCTCGTCAAAGGACTTCCAGAGCTCAAATATGAAAGAGAACATCTTTGTGCAACTTGTGAAAAGGGCAAGATGAAGAAGGCACCTCATAAACCAAAGCCTGAACCAAGTACAAGCGCTCCGTTAGAGTTATTGCATATGGACTTATGCGGTCTGATGCGAACTCAGAGTCTAGGCGGAAAGAAGTACATACTCGTTATCGTGGACGATTACTCGCGATACACATGGGTCAAGTTTCTACGTTCAAAGGATGAGACACCAGATGTCCTCATCACATTCCTAAAGACGACCCAGGTGAATCTGCAGAAACCGGTCAAGTTTCTAAGAACAGACAACAGCACAGAGTTCAAGAATAACAAGGTTGAAGAATACCTCGAATCTGTTGGGATTTCACATCAATACTCTGTTGTTTGTACGCCTCAACAAAATGGAGTGGTCGAAAGAAGAAATCGAACGCTAGTCGAGGCTGCTCGTACTATGCTAAGTCAATCAGACTTACCTCTATTTTTGTGGGCAGAAGCTGTATCGACCGCGTGTTATACACAGAATCGCTCCATGATACATCGCAGATTCAAGAAGACGCCTTATGCTTTAATCAACAACCGAACACCGACAATCAAATATTTCCATATATTTGGATGTAAGTGTTTCATTCTAAACGATAGGGAGAGTCTAAATAAGTTCAGTGCTAAGGCGGACGAAGGAATCTTCATTGGTTATTCCTCGACATCAACTGCATTCCGTGTTTATCTAAAGAAGTCAAAAACGATGATTGAAAGCATCAACGTCTCGTTTGATGAAGAAATGGCTTCCGAACAACAACGTTCAGAACCCGTTATAACCGGAGTACTAGCTTCTGGGCAACTCAGTCCAGAACCTGCGTCTCAACAGAATAAATCAGATGAAGCATCAACTTCTACTAACCATTTATCTGATTTAGATTTATTATTTGAATTGTTTTATGATGAATTTCTTGGATCTAATGTAAAGAAATCTGTTGTGGTTGACAGGATGGAAGACCTAACGACTACTCATCCAACCAGTTCAGATATTCCTATTAAATCCAACGCCCCGATTCAACAAGAGATTCCAATTCAAATGCCGACTCCAACAGTTGAAGAAGTGACAAATGGTAAAGAGACAGAAGTAGCTGAAACAGTAGGAGATACTATACAGATCAATCTACAGCCAGATCAAGCTGTAGCTGCTGAGCCTTCTGAACCTTCCCCTTCAACTGAAATCAAAATTCCTCCTGAACAAACAGAAGAAGGTACAAGTGGATTTGTAGATGATACAACCGACATACAATCATCTAATCCACTGCCTCATGAAAATAAATAGACCAAAGATCCCCCGCTAAGCCAGATTATTGGCGATCCATCAAAACCGGTGCAAACTAGGTCAGCATCAATGAACATGTGCATGCATGACTCCTTTCTGAGCAAGTTCGAGCCAACACGTATATCAGAGGCACTTGCTGATCCAGAATGGGTAATCTCAATGCAAGAAGAGCTAAATCAGTTCGATGCACTTCAAGTCTGGAGACTCGTACCAAAGCCTAAAGGTAAAACAATTATAGGTACGAAGTGGGTTTTCAAGATAAAGAAAGACGAAGATGGTACCGTTATCCGAAACAAGGCAAGACTAGTAGCCAAAGGATACAGACAAGAGGAAGAAATCGACTACGACGAGACATATGCTCCTGTGGCGCGATTAGAGGCAATCAGAATGTTTCTATCCTACACAGCCCACAAGAACTTCACGGTCTTTCAAATGGACGTGAAGACAGCATTCCTAAATGGAATTCTGAAGGAGGAAGTCTACGTCTCTCAGCCAGAAGGTTTTGTCAATCAAGAGAAGCCGAATCACGTTTACATTCTCGACAAAGAACTCTACGGTCTGAAACAAGCACCTCGAGCCTGGTATGATGTCCTTTCCACTTTTCTAGTCAAGTTTGGGTTTTCAAAAGGAATGGTAGATACCACTTTGTTTATCAAAAAGGAAAAAGGAGATATCATTTTAATTCAAATCTATGTAGATGATATTATCTTTGGTTCTACAAATCCGAAGTACTGTAAGAATTTTGCAAACCTTATGGTGTCTAGATTTCAGATGAACTTGATGGGAGAGATGAATTTCTTTCTCGGTTTACAAGTAAAACAATTTTCATCGGGTATTTTTATCAATCAATCAAAATACATTATGGATATTCTTCGGAAGTTTCAAATGGAAAATTCAAAATCGATTGGTACCCCAATGGCACCAGGTACTAAGATTGGCACCGATCCTTCGGGAAAGGCTGTTGAGGTTAGGACTTATCGAGGGATGATAGGTTCTTTAATGTATCTTACTTCCAGTAGGACAGATATAATGTTCTCAACATGCTTATGTGCAAGATATCAGGCCAATCCTAAAGAAATCCATATGTCTGCTGTGAAGCGCATATTTAGCTATCTAAAGGGCACTGCAGATCTTGGTCTGTGGTATCCTAAAGATACTAGTTTTGAACTAACAACCTACACAGATGCAGATCATGCAGGTTGTATGTTAGACAGAAAGAGCACTTCAGGACATGTACAGTTCCTCGGTGACAAGCTCGTCAGTTGGGCATCGAAGAAGCAACTTTGTGTTTCAACTTCCACGGCCGAAGCAGAATATGTAGCTGCTGCTAGCTGCTGTTCTCAGGTCTTATGGATGAGAACTCAATTGCACGACTACGGTTTCCACTTCAACAAGATCCCGATATACTGTGACTCCAAGAGCGCCATCGCAATATCAGCGAATCCTGTTCAACACACCAAAACTAAGCACATAGACGTCAGGTATCATTTTATTAAAGATCATGTTGAAAAAGGAACAATTGAACTTTTCTTTGTAAAAACTGATTATCAAATTGCCGATTTGTTCACCAAACCCTTAGACGAAAAGAGGTTTAACTTTCTTGTCTCTAAGCTTGGTATGCTAAATCTTAAAATTTAATCAGTAGTTACCAATCAAAGTTTTCTAATTGTATACTTTTTTATCATTTCTTCATTTCCGCAAGATATCTGTACTTCTATATACTGTTCATGATTTAAGGGGGAGTATGAGAAGAAATTGACATGTGGTCAATCTTATTTTGAGGGGGAGCTCATAAGATTTCTGCATTTACCTTTTATGTCAAATTTTTGTAATGCAAGATTTTAGGGGGAGCTCTTCAAGACAAAGGAGTTTGGATATGACTTCTGATTATTTCTGATCAGAACTCGTACTTTAAAAAGTTTTACTGCTTTTTTGTCTTTTCAATTTAAGTGAATAAATTTTACTTTGACTTTGACTTTGACTTAAGACTTTTGCAGAATTTTTGAGAGAAGCTTACAAGTTCATATGTTTATGACTTAAAGCTTAGCTTCATGAGTTGAAAGATCGTACGTAAAGGTATAATTCTAAATCTTCATCTCATATATGGTTGAAAGAAGGACAACTTTCAATCATTGGAAAACATTGTTTTTTAATGTTCAAACCACTTCCCGATTTTTTCAACAGATTTTATATTATGGAAGTGTGAATTTAAATGTTTTCAATAATCTAAATTGTGCTTTAACTGCAATAGTTAAACCAATCTGAGCATCACATGCATCATAGGAAAACAAGGAATCATTGTGCTAGGAATTAACACAACTTCTATGGAATCACATTAACCAGTGATTTCTACCCATGAAGTTAAATCCTTAGTGTTTGAGTGTGCAAAGCGAAAAGAAATTAGTGTGATTAGAGAAAGCAAAACATTTAAAAGAAAGAGCGTGTGAGAACAGAGTTAAAAGAATATCACAACTCTGCACCAACTTTTTCTGAGTCGGGCAGCCACAATTCTAATGTTTCACAATTCTTTGGTGATCATTATTGAAACAGGCAACTAACCCATGCCACCTCTTGATCAAACCTCACCATCTACTCATTTTCTTCTCAAATAGAAAGTGTTTCACATTTTCTAAGGGGATGCAGCACATTTGCTATCTGATTTTCATTTGGAAAATCTGGATATTGAAAAGAAGGAAGTCTGCCCTACCTTCGCACTTCAATCATGCACATTGAGTCTGTGTTTAACTTACTGTTGTCTCAGTGGTTTACAAAATTTTGAGCCTATAAGCGATCATCAAGTGCTTAAGTCTTTCTATCACAAGCACAAACACACAAGGAATTTGTTTCTTTGTCATAACGTTTATAGAAATAACCTTTGTGGTGTTTCGATGATTAAATGGAAGCCCTGGGGGAGTCAACATCAAACAGCTCCTTTCCAATGTGTATTCGTTACACACAGTGACTTAGTGTTACTGACAGGCATGTTAACTGATTCATTAGTTGATTCAGGTGTTACATGACTACTTTGTCTAGATTTGCAAAGATCTGGATGAATATCTTTTGAATTGACGGATCAGTGGCTCCAAGTGTTTGACATTTCTTACAAAAAGTTTTGATGAAGTCATTACACTTATCATCAAAAAGGGGTAGAATGACTACACAAGAAATGGCAAAGATCACATGTTTCAAGAATCACGTCCAAGATTGAAATCCTCAAAAGCAAGTATTCTGAAGACATGCTGATTTAAGAGGTAGAGAAAGAGATTGCATCTTCTGAGCTGAACAAGAAGACTAAATTGATAAAATCATTTTCGTAATGATCTTGATCCAAAGGGGGAGATTGTTAAGACACAGTCTCATTGGATTCAAGATCATCCAATCTGAAGATCGCAATCTGAAGCTAAAGCCGAAACGTCGACTCTCAATATTAAAGTCTATGTCGTTTGTAATAAATGTCAATGTAATTGTTTGTTATTGTAATAGTTAAATTAATATCTAGTTTGTTAGATATTAGTTAACTTAGTTAGTTTTTAGTTTAGTTAGTTATATTAACTTAGTTAGAAATAATATCTATTTGTTAGATATTATGTAGGTTTATTAGTTTAATATGTTGCAAGTTGTTAGGAAGTGTGTAAGACACGCTAGATTAGATATTGTGATATCTCTAGTATCTCTCTATCAACAATCAGATTAGATATTATCAGATCACATAAAAACACACACTAAAAGGTGTAAAAGAGAGAAAACACAGAGAACACAATCAAAGCTTTAATCGATCAACCTTGTAACCATTTGTTATAATCAATACAGGTTGGTAATCTTTATGTGTTATTTAATCTTAAGAACTTGATATAAACATTGTGTGGACCGACATAGTGCATACACCTCATCATAATCTATGCCTTCCTCTTGTCTGTATCCCTTGGCTGCAAGCCTTGCTTTGTTTCTTATTACGATACAATCTTCATCCTTTTTGTTTTTGAATACCCATTTCGTGCCAATGATTGTTTTTCCTTCAGGTCGAGGCACCAATCTCCAGACTTTAAGCGCCTCAAATTGATTGAGCTCTTCTTGCATGGCTGTAATCCATTCTGGATCACGAAGAGCATCTGACACTTTTGTCGACTCAATCTTACTGAGAAATGAATCAAACATACATTCGTTGTTACAGACCTAATTTACATTGGCTTTGACGGATCTCCGATATCTGATGAACCGGGTGCTCTTTGGTCCACTTGTGTACAAGAGGGAGTGGATTAGATGTAGACTGGTCATGTTGATCATCTAAGAATCCTTCTTCTTCTTCTTGTTTCGGTTTAGTCGAAACGATTGGTGCAGAATATTTAGCTGGTTGGACACTTGTTGTCTGTTGAATAGGCATTACAGAACATCCAACGGAATGAGATTCTTCTTTCTCTTCACTTTCTTGTTCAACTTTAACTGATGAAGCAGGTATTTGAACTTGAGTTTCTACTTGAACGGGGGAGTCTGGGTCAGTTAAGACAACTGATGTGATCGGTTGATTATTACTTGAATCTTCAGACCTAACAATCACAACAGGTCCAGTCACTTTAGATCTTAGAAACTCATCATAGAAATGTTCAAATAATAAATCTAAATTTGAAAGATGTGAAGTAGACGTAGAAGCATTATCAGAATTAGAAACTTTAGAAACAGGTTCTGAACTGATCTGTCCAGAAGCTAATACTCCTGTTATAACGGGTTCTGAACTGATGTGCTCAGAAGCCATCTCTTCATCAAATGTAACATTAACGCTTTCAACCACAATCTTTGACTTCTTCAAGTAGACTCTGTATGCCGCAGATGTCCGAGAATAGCCGATGAAAATGCCTTCTTCACCCTTAGGACTGAACTTGTTCAAGTTCTCCTTATCATTCAGCACGAAACACCTGCATCCAAATATATTAAAATGTTTGATGCTATGTATTCTATTGTTAATCAAAGCATACGACTTTTTACCAAACCGATGATGGATGATAGAACAATTTTGAGTATAGCATGTAGTCGAGATAGCTTCAGCCCACAAAAATAAAGGTAGATCGGATTGGATCAACATCGTTCTTGCGGCCTCAACAAGAGTCCGATTTCTTCTTTCAACTACCCCATTATGTTCTGGCGTTATGGAAGCAGAAAATTGATGAGTTGTCCCGACCGATTCGAGATATATGTCAACTATTTTGTTCTTAAATTTTGTGCCATTATCAGTTCTGATCAGCTTAACTGTCTTTTGCATGTTCACTTGGATGGTCTTGATAAATGAGATGAAGACATCGGGCGTCTCATCTTTTGATCTTAGAAATTTGACCTAAGTGTCTTGAATAATCATTCACAATTACAAGTACGTAACGCTTGCCGTTAATACTCTGAGTATGCATGTGACCACATAAGTCCATGTGTAACAATTCCAAAGGATCACTTATACTGGGTTCTGGCTTAGGCTTATGAGAAGCTCTTTTCATTTTTCCCTTCTCACACGCGTCACACAGATGTTCTCTTTCAAACTTAAGCTCTGGAAGTCTTTTCACCAATTTCCCTTTCACCAACTTGTTTATGTATCGAAAGTTAAGGTGAGATAACCTTTTATGCCATAACCAGCTCTGTTGGATAGAGTCATTTGATAGTAGACACACAACATTGTCCGCCTTGACATTGGACATATTAATAGTGTAGAGGTTTGACTTTCATGTGCCAACCAAGAGTTCTTTACCATCTTCCATTCTGACACAACACCTCTTGGCTTTGAAATTTACCTCTAAGTCCTTGTTACAAAACTGTCTGATGCTAAATAGATTGTGTCCTAATCGTTCAACGTAGCTCACCTTCTTGATCGTTATGTTCTCTTGCACGACATCTCCATAACCAAGTATCGGTGAAAACTGGTCGTTCCTAAATCTGACGTTGCAGCAAAATTTCTCTATATAATTAGATAAAATATCTTTCTGCCCGGTCACATGCTTGGAACAGCCTGAATCAATGTACCACATATGACGGGTCTGCACAGGAAAAATTAAGCAGCAATTGGTTTAGGTACCTATTTATAGATGGGTCCTATCAAGTTAGCACAAGATTTTGGCACCCATTTGAATTTGGGTCCGCTTATCCTTTCAAAAACTTTTGAAAGATTAGAATGATAAACATGATATGAACCAAACCAATGATAAAAATATTGTCGAGTCACAAAATCATTTCGACCATATGTGGAAGACTGAGTAGTAGACACAGATAATTGGATCAATTGCTTTATTGTATAAGACTTGTAAGGAGTTACAAGGTTTGATTTATGAGAAGCAACTTGAACAAGTACATCAGAAACACTACCAGTATCCCTATTACAATTTGCATCAGAAAATGATTTTGTCAACTCTTCAATCTTCTACTTAGGTCTCCATTCCAGTCTCCCTTCAGACTTTTTCCATTTCAATTATGAAACACAAGATTTAGCTTTGTTAGAGACATGAGATCTAAGAGTTTGTCTTTTCTTATGCTTACCCGTGTTAGTCCGTTTATGTGAGCGCCTTTTGTTTTTCTTCTTACCTTTAGCATAATAGGTACTCACAGGAACTGATTCATCAACTTTAGTTGACGATTCACCTTTTCAAACACACGTGGTAAAGCATTAGTATTAATAACAAAAGCAGAATGATCTGGAAGTTTAGCATTAAAATCAAAGTTCTTAACACACTCGTTATCACATCCATAGGAATTTAAAAAATCAAATCCATTCTCAAGTAAGTCATCATCATCACCATCAAATTTAGGATCTTTGGAAGGTTTTAGATTTGGAAAAATATCACTCATGAAGAGTTTACAAGATGAACTATATGAATCAGTAGAGTTGTTTTTACTAACCCTTACTGACTTTGACTTATCATTTGTAACTTCAGATTTTAAATTAGTATTTAAAAGCACAGTGGAAAACACAATCTTTTCTAGATCAGCCAAAATTCTCTCATCCACTAAGGTATTCTCAAGCTCAGAAATTTTACTTTCCAAGATGAGTGGAGGAACATAAATTTTAGCTTCAACTGGTTTTGCCTCCATTTCCTCGGTAGAATAGCTTTGAAAATAGTCATTGGATAGAAATCTTGGCTGCTCAGATAGATAACTATCATTCAACTTATCATAGTAGAATGGTAATTTCATTTTAGTTGTGTTTTTCCTATTCTTATCTTCCTTAGCTTCCACTTCATCAGATGATTAAATGACAAATTTAGGTTTCAAATGAGGGTTTTTATCAGCCACTTGTAAAAAATCAAAATTGTATAAAGCTGGTTGTTTTCTAATAGCTTTCTTTAAATAATGTGGATTATCATATCCAATACCCCAATTATCCTTAAAAGTTGTAAATTCCTTTGGCTTGTTTAGATGAATGGTTTGATCTGTTTGACCTCTAGCATAAAGCTTGGCTTCCAAACCATTTATCTTTTTAAGCAGATTTTTATTTTCAATTTGCAATTGATGAACATTTTAACAAACTCTTGTTTCCCAAGTTCACACGAATTGAACTTAGAAACTGTTTCAGAAATTTGATTTTCAGAACAAGCTTTTTGAATTTCAAAATTAGTAGCAGCTTTGTTCAAGTTTTTGTTCCCAGCAACTTCCTTGTTGAGATAAAAAAATTGTTTGACGCTTTTTCACAACTCTGCATTTTTCCTTTTTCAGCTTAGCCTGTAGTTCTTGAAGCTCAACCATCATGGTTTCAATTTTCTTTAAGAAATCACATTTGGATATTTCATTTACCTTCTCAAAAGTCTCATCATCTGACTCATCAAATTTCACCTCTTTTCCCATCAGGCACATGTGGCTTGTCTCCTCTTTCTCACTCTTAAACTCAGAAAAATCCAACCAATGGTCATCTTCGGTATTTAAAGCTTTACCAACTTCTTTTTGCTTTGCCAGAAGCATCTTGTTCTTGTAATACTCAGAATTCCTCACTTTCGGCTTCCGACAGTCTTCAGCAAAATGACCGATTTTCCCACAATTGTAGCACTTGATTGGTTCTTCCACTTTCTTCTCATAACTATTCACATATTTTCTCTCTTCAGGTTTTCTCTCTTCATACCTCTTTCATTCATTCCTTCTATCATCATACCTCTCTCCTTCAATCCTTTCCTTATGCTTATAGTTTCTGGACTTTGATGAATACCTTTGGCTGTTGGAACCCGACTTCTTATAAAATTTCTTCTGAAAGTCTCAAGTTAGCAATATCATGGCTTGTTTCAAACTTTTTCCATCATCAGAATCACAATTTCCACTTTCAGAACCATCAGAACTAGATACCACAATCTTCTTCTTTTTCTTCTTATCTTTCTTATCTTCCTCTTTCTTCTTCTCTACTACCAAGGCAATTGGATCATGCACTAGTTTTTCATTATTTTTCTTCCCTCCTCTCTTCTCTTCTACTTCCTCCTCATTCTATCTAAGTGTTTCATAAACTTCAGGCAGGGGAGTCTCACTAAGATCTTTCATCTATTTCATTCTCCGAGTATGCTTCTTCCATTATGGTTGTAACACATTGAGGAACTTCACGTTGTTCTCTATTTTCTTCTTCTTTACTTTATTTTTTTCTAACTCATTCAGCAGAGAGACAAATCTTTCATAGGCGGCCTCAAGGCTTTCACCAATTTTTGTCTTTCATAGGTGGCCTCAAGGCTTTCACCAGTTTGGGCTTTGAACTCTTCATAATTGTTAATGTAGTTTGACACTTTCATCTAATTGCCTACTTTTGATCCCATCATCATTTTCTCCATCTGATCCCACATTTTATTTGCAGTGGCCTTGTAGCTATCAATCTTAACGTAGATCTTATTAGGTATGCTTTGAAGAAGTAGAGACCTTGCCTGTTTGTCAGCCTTATATCTATTTTTCTGCTCATCACTGTACTTAGAAATATCAAGTGGAACTTCCATTGTTCTTTGTTCCCTAGGTTCATCTCCATCCTCACTGTCTGATGACTCATCATCGGGAATCTGAGTTGTGATAGGAATCATAGGCCCTTTCTCTATAGAGATCTTTATGTTCTCTCCATTTGCATGTCTGTCCACAAAATCCAAAAATCTATCATTCCATTGTTCATATTCACCTTTGATTAGAACAGGTGGTTTAACATCAGTTCCAATAGAAAGAGCATCCCTTGAAGTCATCTTGAGCTTGCACTGATCTTTAAACACGAAATCAGAAAATTTTCCAAAAACTTAAAAATAGTCAAAAATTGACTAAGTATAGAATTCTCAGACCAAAGTAATCACTTCGTGTATCAAAATGATTTTCTGAAAAACATGTTTTGAGCTTATTGTCTAATATATTGGATTCTATCCAATACTTGTTATTTTTTTCAGGAAAACAATGGCGGAAGAACAACTTCATGATCAAAGTGTCCATATGGATGGGCATGATCCAAATGGTTCCAAAGCGACTCCTATGCCATCCTCCAGATCTCACTTTCAATCTGAAATTGGTGAAGATCCTGATCAAGCCCTGATTAGCCAGTCGAGTATTTTTTGCTATATCCCAACAATCATCATGTGGACTTTGACAGTCTGAATGTCAATCCACTTGTTGTGGAAATTCTGAAAGGCCATCCACTTCATCATGCTCTGACAGACACTGCTTCAGTTCCATTGATATATTTACAGCAAGTCTGGAAGACAATTGAATATGTGGTTGAGAGCAACACCAACAAATACTTCCGGCTCAGAATTGATAATTTCACTTATGTGTGCTAACATATCAAAGACTCAGATGGATCTTGGACTTACCGGAAGCAAATTCAAGAGAGGGCAGAACCAGTTTTGATCAATACCCACTGGATTCAGAAGTATTTGAAGGCATCCTAGCCTTGGGTTACACTGGTTCACTTACAAAGATTAGTGACTTCAAGAAGGCTAATCTTCCTCCATTCTACTATCAGTTGTTCTCCATTATCAACAGATGCTTCACTTCTAGAAATTTTGGTCTTGACAATACGAACATGCATACACTGAGGCTTTTTCATTCTGTTGTTTACGATTTACATGTTGATTACTCAGTGGTTTTCTGGACTGAGTTGTATGAAAAAGTCGTCAGCAAGAATACTTCTAAGAGACCGATCTATGTGCCTTACCAGAGATTTCTACAACTGATTATCCGAAGCATGATCCGCTCAAATCTAGATATTCCGAAAAGATCTCAACATGAACTTGCTCCAGAATTTGAGATGAAATATCTTCAGAAGCAACGGAAGCAGTTCAATTACTCCATGGCAGTTTCACAAGTTCTACTCTCATACGCTAATCCGACCTCTGAGTGTGTAATAGAGTATAGAGAGTCTATGGGATTACCAACACCGGTTATCCCTACCCAAGACTCAACCCTTAGGCGAGAGGAGTCAGTAAGGGTTCCTGAAATCACGGGGATCCAGGAACGGGGAGAGATTAGGGAAAATCCAGAGAGGGGAACAGGTGGGGTTCAGAACATCACATCTGAAGCTGTGGGGACCTCGGCACAAGATGCCACACGTCTAGAGGTTTCCACATCCGAACCTGAAAGGACTTTAATCCGTCAATCAATTCCTCGGGAAAGGATAGTTGATGAAGATGTGAATTCTGATACTGAGTTGGATCAGCGTGCTAGTTCATCAGAGACAGTTCCTTCAGCTACTTCGGATCATCATGCTGAAGATCATATTCAGGATGCTGATGTTGAAGATGAAAATCTCCAACACAGCTTTGGTTTTCTAGAAGATATCTCTCTACAACATCTTGATATGGAGATTGACACTGTTGGCACTGAAATTGCTCAAGTTATGGGAGATATAAGGAGAACAAAGGGAGGTATAGTTGAAAACATTGAAAGTGTGAGACAAAGAGAGATTGCAGAAAAATAATATGGTGAGTGTGAGTGCAACATAACCTACCAATCCAGAAGGGTAACCAAATCTAGTGCTCCGTTGCATGTGTTGCAATCGGAAGCACAAGTCATAAGTTGCCCATTTATGCAATTGCACACGTCAAACAGCCATTCTACTGCCTTTCAACAGGCTGTAGTCTCATCTTCTCACAGGGTTTTAGCACAAACTCTATCTGCATTTCACTCAGAAATGGCAGATATTGAAACCAGAGCTCAGCTGCCCCAGAGCTCAACTTCTTTCAATGCACCATCAAGTCTAGAGCCCATTGTTGTATCATCTTTCATTCCTAGGACACACACACAAACTTCTGCTGTTACCGGTAGTCTGAGTGACCCGGTCGAAACACCTGTAGTAGCTCCGCAATCCGGACTACAAGGATCAGGTGGAAGTCCTGTCATTGCTACCAAGATTCCAGCTTTGAACACAGGCCACACTGTTGGATCCTCAACAGTTGTGACAACGGGAAGCCTAAGTGACCCCGGAGTTATCTTACCTGACTTCGTGTCAAAGGAATACCTCGACGGAGCCTTAAAGGCTGTTGAGAAACATGTCACTGAGAGCTTATCTGCCAAGTTTGAGGAGGAGATTTCCAAAGTTAAGAGCCTACTGAAAGGGAAAGGCTCAGCGGTTGAAGAGCCTGTTCAGCCACCTCCACCACCACTAGTTCAGCTAGTTGATCATTCGGTGGAGGAGCTGAATTCTATGTTGTATGCCAAACTTTTATCTCAGGCACCCGCTGAGGATTCTGATGTTGATCTTATTGGTTTGCTAAGAGATCAACAAACTCCAATCTCATATACAGCTGTTTCCATCACTAAGTTTAATTCTTTCAAGTCAGAAATGGTCCAGCACATCCAGGAGTTAACCAAAGCAGTTCAAGATTCATGTAAAGCTCAAACAGGTTCAAAGAAAAGGCATGATGATGATTCAGATCATGACCATGAGGGGGAGAAAAGCAAACGCCAAAGAACTGATATAGAGTCTGAACGTGCTATTGTTGGTGGATCAGAAAGAGGCGAGGATACAAAAATGGTTGATCTTGAAAGTGAGGAGCAGATGAATAGGGGTGAAGGTAAGCGTATGGAGTTGATCTTATACGTTAATGAAGATGTAGAACCATTTGTTGAAAAGCCCGTGGTTGCTACAAGAGAAGAGATCATAAGGCTCACTGGTTTGGAGGAGATTTATGCGATTGAGTTATCTTCCGATGACGAAGAAACTTTTGTTGAAAAGTATGACAATTTTTGGAAGATAAAGGAAGAAGAAAGAGATGTGATTGAAGAAGGAGAAGCGAATATTCTGGACATCCTGGCTTGTTCTCAAGAAGACATCCTACTGAGTCTTGTGCACACAGAACTTCCATGACCCTACCTTTCAACAACCTGATATCCCATCCTTTAAAGACATAAATCTTGTTGAACCTTCCAACCAACCTATAAGCCAAGAAAATCAACCTACCCAAACTATCTCATCTACCCAAGCTACCCAAGCTACTCCAACCACTATACCTAGCCAAACTACCCAAACTATCCAACCAACCTCAACTCAACTTATCCCAACTAGCCAACCTATTCCACCTACCCAAACTAATTTACCTTGCCCACAAAGATTTCCAAGACCAAACCATGACGAACCACCTAGCTTTGAAAACATACCCAACCTAAACACTGAAACTGAACCTGAACCCTTCTTTCCTTCTAACCCAGCTGAAACCCAAGCCGGTCCCTCAGACCAACCTCAAGTACCTCTTGCCCCTTCTGAAGATCAAATCAGGCAAATGAGGAATACTTTGAGGCAACCGTTTCTGGAAGAAGAGATGAAGAATATTTTTGTACACAGGATCAGGGAAATGGATAAATTTAAAGTCTTGGGTGTCTCAGACTAACCTTTGGAGTATCAGGAAGAATATGCTCGAATGATGAGCTGGGTACGTCTGCCAGAGAAAAATGTTAAAAACAAGTCTGGAATAATAACTGTGAAGCTTGTGAGACTTGTACAGTTTGCACGTATCTGGTATCCAGTATTCCATGTGCAACGAAGAGACTTAACAGAGTGTTTATTTTCTAAAGCCGATTTCTGTTTTCTGAATGTGGACGACATCGAGTATCTCTACCATCTCTTCAGAAATATGACAATCAAGAAAGAAAATATTCTGGCTGCATTGGGTGCTGTGAAAAGGTTTATGAGAAGATAGGTTAACTATACGTATTGCTATGACTTTCAACTCGGCATAGAGACAAATCAGAGTAAAGTCAATATGAAGAAACCCGATCTTAGTTTGGAGAATATTGATGATTATAATTTGTTCACTGTGCTTGACAAGCCTGAACTTGGTGTGGTATACAAGACTTCTGAGAACAAAAAGAGGTTCTTCAGATTATCAGAAATCGCCAAGTTTTCAGATGGAACCTTGAAACTAATCAAGATGCAATTAGAGAGGAATCTTAAAGAAAATAAAGAGAAGCTGAGACAAGGAGAGAAAGGAATGGGCAAGCTTGTGAAGATCCGAACAGAAAGAATTGTTGATGCCATTTATGATCGTTTCAACTTTAGACGCGGTATCATAAACTTTCAGTCACTGCTTGGTATTTGACAAGGAAGACTATCTCGGTGGGGAAGACCGAATATCAACACTTGATATAAAAGGGGAGATTGTTAATGCTTTGTTTAGATCAAGTGTGTTTGACTTTTGTCTTTGACTTTATGTTTAGTATTTTACTTTGTCTTGAGAGAACTTGTAGTGAGGTTATTTTGTAATGCTTAGTGAGAGAAGTAGTTTGAGAGAAGTTGTCTTAAGAAAAGTGCTAGTATATAATAAGCTTTGTTGTGAGAGAACCATGTAACTCTTGAGAATTGTGCGCATACTGTAACCTTGTGACCATTGCAATACATATGACTTTCTCACTCTAAATTCTCTCTCTAGAATCTTGATTGAATTATGTTTGAATTGTTAATCATGGCTTGAATTGGACATTATCATAAAGAAGCATGCGAAATCTGAGCTTTTCGTACAAAGGAGTGTGTGAGTTCTGGAGCTTTTCGCACGTTGAGGTGTGCGAAAACTTCACTTAGTAAAATTCCAAAAATCACTTGAGCTTCTCTGTGCGAATTCTACCCTTAGAAATATTTTGTTGGGAACTGAAGAAAAGTTCAAAGTGTTTAATGCTGCTAGTTCAGAGTTACTACTGCCAGAGGATTTCAAAGATTAATACTGCTAAGTATTACTACTTCTAGTAGAATTAATACTGCTAGTCAAAGTTAGTGCTGCTTGAACAAAGTTAGTACTGGTTATCTAGTTAGTACTGCTAGAAGTTAGTGCTGCTTAGTAGTTAATGCTGCAAAGTCTCAGTTAATACTTCCAAGGTGATTAGTGCTGCTTATGGGATGAAGATCCGAATTACAAGAATGACAACTGGATGGACTGAAGATATTCATGGAAGATATTCTGAAGATATTTTATTAATTGTAATTATCTTTTGTTCAGTATATGTATAGAATTGATAGAGTAGTTTTAGATTTTATTAATTTTTCTGAGTTCTCGTTTTAGAGAGAATCAACCTCAAGGCATAGTTCCTAATTCTAGAGAAGTAGAATTCGTCTTGAAAGAGTCTGTTCTTCAAGATTGAGGTTGTGCTAATTCTAGAGAAGCAGCACTAACAGTTTCTGCTGCTTGTTTTGGCTCAGCAGTAGTAACAGTTTCTGCTTCTGGGGTTGTTACTGCTGCTGGTGTTATTTCTGCTGTTGTCTTTTCTTCAACAAACTCCCCCTCAATCTGTTGATCTATCTGTTCTGAGCTTGAATTCTCCCCCTTTTTGGAAGCATTCTCCTCCTTTTTGGTTACCCCTTTCTCCTCCTTAAATCAAACTGCGGTCGTCTTTTCCTGGCAATAAGGTTTCCCACCAATTGCTTGAGTTTTGAAATCTGCTCTTGTTGTGAGAGGACCACTTGCTGCAATTCTTTGATTTCCTTTCCTTGATTAACCACATCAACATTAATGTTGGCTAATGCTTCAATCAATTCCCAGTAAGTATATCTATCCTCACCTTCTTTAGGTGTTTTACCCACCCTTGAAAGATCCTTGGAATGTTTTGCCATCAATTCATCAGTTTCAGGTTTGTCCTCACCCTTTTTGGATGTTTTGCCCATCCTAGAGGGATCCTTGGATCTGTTAGTAGTGGCCTTCTGCCTAGCAGAAGCACCTACTACCCCCTTGGTTTCTTGGCACCGGGGTTCTTTGGTTGATTTCTCAGCCAAAGTTGCCATGGGGAAGGTCTTAGAGATGTTACCACTGTCCTTCTCTGTGCTAGCAGAAGTAGTGGCAGCCTTCTCACCCATATGCTCTTCCATCTCCTTAGAGAGCACCTCCTGAGGGTTGGGAGACACCCTGTTGGATTCCCTTTGGATATTCTCTATTGGAGAATGCTCCAATAGAGGGCTTAAAGGCTTAGTGGGTGAAGGTATAGGAAGGGAAGGAGCCTTCTTGACCTGTTTCCTTTTGTAAGTTTGGGTAATTGAAGAAGTGGGATTTTGAAGTAGAGACTGGGGAATAGATATAGAGTGGGAAGGTTGGGATTGGCTAGCAGTGGGATGGTCTGAGGAGGGCTTTGACCCTGCTGCCATACCTTCATCAGTGTGGGACACCACCATCATTGTAGAGAACAATGGGGTGTCAACTCCTTCCGAGTCCCCAGCAGATCTTCTCATGTTTGAGAAAACCTTGCCTTTAGGGGGTTTAGGTACATATACCCCATCAAAGTGAGGTATATCCGTCAATTCATTAGTGATAACTGCCTGTACAAACCTGGGATACATGAAGAAACTCTTCTTGTTGTCCAGGTTTGAGACAAGATCATTGAAGATCATCAGAGAAAAATTATATTTTCTAGCAGTAGATAAACAAACCAAAGCATATGCAATGGGACTGCTAAATTGGCTCCAGCCAGTAGTTTTCTTTGAAATACAGTGCATCAGGGTATGAACAAAGAACCTCCATTGGGATGAAAATTTAGCTTTGAAAAACTTGAAAATCCCCATTTGGCCTTCATACCCCATTCTTGTAAGAGTTGAGAATAGTTCCTCATTAGGAACAGAGTTTATACCTGCAGCATCGTCTAGACGTAGACAGATGCGTATCACCTCTTCAGTAACTGTGAGGGGTTTTTCACACACCCTTGTCTTGATCATTTGGACACCATTCTCTGTAACGATGGTGGCATTGGCCCAGAATTGCCTCTGATGCTCTATGAAGATGGTAGGAGACACAGTGAGAGCATGAGCGATGTGGCTGGACTTCAGAAAGTCGACTATCTGGTGAAAACCTTCAGCTTGTTTTGGCTTTTGGAGCATCGCGATTTCATTGTGCTCATCAATGAACGCCATGGATGCCATTGAACTTGAGTGTTCTTGCCTGAAAACTTGGTACTTGAGAGAAAAGGGTTAGAGCGCAAGTGAACAGTATGCAAAGAGTCGTTATGAACTTTTTAGGCGGGGAAAGGTTATTTATAGCTTGTGGATTATAAGCAGTATTAACCCTAAAAATTTAGTGAAAGCAGTATTAACAGTGAGCAGTATTAACTGAAAGCAGTATTAACTGAAAACAGTATTAACTGAGAGCAGTATTAACTGAAATCAGTATTAACTGAGAGCAGTATTAACCACTAGCAGTATTAACTAACTAACAGTATTAACCACTAGCAGTATTAACTAACTAGCAGCATTAACTGTGCACTGGAAGTATTAATACTGTACTGGCAGTATTAATACTATACTGGCAGTACTAAAACTGTACTGGCAGTCTTAACCATACTTACACTTTTAAGCTTGTGATAAACTGAGTACTGCTATACATTTCCTGAGAAAGAAAGTTAGTAACACCAAGAATAAACTATATACAGGTAGTGAACCACTTTTAGGAAGGGGCTTATTCAGAGTTGATCATTCCCACACTTGTTACCAAGAAAGTGAATCTACCCACATCAAAGGCTTTGGTGAATAGATCAGCAAACTGGTTATCAGTATGAACTTTTACAACTTGAATAAGTTTCTTTTCATTGCAGTCTCTTATAAAGTGATACCTGATCTCAATGTGCTTTGTCTTTGAGTGCTTGACAGGATTGTTAACAATGCTAATAGCACTGCTATTATCAATAAAGATTGGAGTGTGTAGAAAGGTTACCCCATAGTCCAACATTTGATTCTGAATCCATAAGACTTGAGAACAATAACTTGCAGTTGCTATGTACTCTGCTTCTGTTGTAGATGTGGACACTGTGGTTTGTTTCTTGCACTGCCATGAAACTAATCTTGCACCCAAAAATTGGCATCCTCCAGAAGTAGATTTTCTGTCCAAGTTTGCTCCACCTAAGTCACTGTTTGAGTATGCAAGTAGGTCAAATGATGAATCATAAGGATACCAAAGTCCCAATCTAGGTTGCCCTTTGAGATATCTGAATATCCTCTTAACAGCTTGATAGTGTGATTGCTTTGGCCTAACTTGAAATCTTGCACACACACAGACTAGAAACATTATATCTGGTCTAAAGGCCGTAAGATACATGAGAGAGCCAATCATGGATCTATAGTGATGAACATTCATATCCTCCCCCTCGAGATCTGCAGTTATCAGCTTGTGTGTCTCCATAAGTGTGCTGGTAGGCTTTGAGTCTGAGAAACCAAACTTGGTTAGAATGTCCTGCACATACTTGGACTGACAAATAAAAATACCATCTGACTTCTGTTGAACTTGGAGTCCAAGGAAGAAAGTAAGTTCCCCCATGGAACTCATTTTGAACCTTTGATGCATGAGATCCTCAAACTCCTTGCACATATTGTCTCTTATGGATCCAAAGATGATATCATCCACATAGATTTGGACCAGCAAGATGTCCTTCTTCTTTCTCTTGATGAACAGAGTCTTATCAATGACTCCTCTTTCAAAGCCATTTTCCAAAAGATAGGATGACAAAGTGTCATACCATGCTCTTGGTGCTTGATGCAGTCCATAAAGTGCTTTCTTCAGTTTGTATACTCTGTCTGGATAGCTTGGATTTTCAAACCCTGGTGGTTGACAGACATATACTTCTTCTTCAATTGAGCCATATAGAAATGCATTTTTTACATCCATTTGGTAGACTTTGAACTTCATATAAGAAGCATAGGCCAGGAAAAATCTGATTGCTTCTATCCTAGCCACTGGTGCAAATACTTCTTCATAATCTATTCCTTCTTCTTGTGTATACCCTTGTGCTACCAACCTTGCTTTGTTCTTTATTACTATCCCTCTTTCATCTCTCTTATTCCTGAAGACCCATTTTGTTCCTATAGCTCTTTGACCTTTAGGAAGGTCTACTAGATCCCAAACATCTTGCAGCTTGAATTCTAGCAGTTCTTCTTGCATGGCTTCTATCCAACTGGGCTCTTTCATAGCATCACAAGCCTTTTTAGGCTCAAGCTGGGATAGAAAGCAAGAAAGTATGGTATGCTGTTGGTCTTGCATATCTTGCAGCCTGCTTTGATTTCTAGTCATCATAGGAGAAGATATATCTCCTATTACCAGCTGAGGAGGGTGATTCTTTTGTGTTCTTGTGTGATGGCTAGGTTCTTCATTGAGTCCCACCTCTAGATTGGAGTCATTCAACTCAACTGAGGTGATTTCAGCAGCTCCTTCAGGTTCTTTATGTGCTTGACTCTCCTCATCTCTTCTTTCTTCTTCATTCTGATTTAGTTCAGTAGATGGCTCCTTTTCACAGTCTTCAACATGATCCACTTTAGGTATGGGAAAAATCACAGACTGAGATATACTTTCTTGAACTTGTGTAGTCCCTAATTCTCCACTTCCTGAACGTGCATACTCATTACTACTGAAACCAAAGGAGTTAGTTAGTGAATCAATGTCAAACAGCCACTGAGGACCAGACCCAATAGGATTTGGTGTGTTCTCATTGCATTTGACATTGTCACTTTCTTCAATTATTCTAGAAGAAGTATTAAAAACTCTGTAGGCTTTACTTTGAGATGAGTAACCCACAAGAAATCCATCATCTGCCTTGCTATCAAACTTTCCTAAGTGAGATTTAGTATTGAGAATTGTACAAGGACACCCAAATGGTTTAAAAAATCCAATAAATGGTTTTCTTTTATTTAAGAGCTCATAAGGTGTCTTGTTCTTTGGCTTGACCACTAGCACTCTGTTTTGGACATAACAGGCAGTGTTAACTGCTTCAGCCCAGAAAGTAATTGACAGTTTTGAATAAGCTAACAGAGATCTAGCAGCCTCAATTAGTGTCCTATTCCTTCTTTCAGCAACTCCATTTTGTTGTGGAGTCCTAGGAGCACTATATTGTCTCTCAATGCCTTTTTCTTCACAAAAGATGTTTAGATCAAGATTTTTAAATTCAGTTCCATTGTCTGATCTAATGACTTTTACTTTTTGATTAGTTTGGTTTTCAATTCTTAGAATAAAGGATTTGATCAGTCCACTTGTCTCATCCTTAGTCCTTAGAAAATATACCCAAGTAAATCTAGAGTAATCATCAACAATAACTAGGCAATATGATTTCTTCCCGATGCTCATCACATTTGTAGGGCCAAACAGATCCATATGTAATAACTGGAGACAAGAAGAAATTGAATTTAACTCTTTGGTCTTATGAGAAGTTTTGTGCTGTTTGCCTTTAAGACAAGCAACACAATGATTATCACATGAAAAGACTTTTGATGGTAAACCTCTTACAAGATTGTTTTTAACAAGTTTGTTCATTGTCTTGAAATTCATGTGACACATCCTTCTATGCCAAAGAGAGGATTCATCCACAGAAGCTTTTGAAACAAGACAGTTCAGGGATGAACCACTTGAAACATTGTCCATATCTAGACAATAAATATTGTCCTTTCTTGGAGTTCTAAGTAGTATCATGCTTTCATCAACTACCTTGAATCCTGGAGCAAGGATCATACATTCTGTACTTGTAAATAATATACTATGTTGTTTGTCACAAACCTGTGATACACTTAACAGGTTGTACTTTAGCTGATCAACATAGTAGACATCCTCAAATGTCATCTTACCTTTTGTGACATTACCTTTTCCACTTATTTTTCCACCTGCAAGATTGTCTCCAAATGCAACATGTCCTCCATTGATATGCTTGAAATCCTGAAGACATGACATGTTGCCTGTCATGTGCCTAGAGCAACCACTATCCACATGCCAGATGCTCTTCCCCTTGAGCTGTTGGTTGCCCTGCACATAAGATAAATCAGTTAGTATGGATTAGGAACCCAAGCCAAAGTGGTCTTGGGTACCCCTTTCTCATCAAAATATTTACATTCTTTCTTGACAAGATTTTTAAACTTTGACTCCTCATTACTGGAGTACCTTGTTACAATAATGGGTTTGGATGCATATTTGCTAGAAGCAATACTGTTTTTAGAAGAACTAACTGCATTAGCAGCACTTGCATGCTTAGCAGTACTAACCTTGTTAGAAGTATTAACTGTTTTAGCAGCAGTAACTGTGTTAGCAGTAGTAACCTTTGAAGAAGTACTAACAGTGTTAGAAGCATTAAAATTCTCAGCAGTACTAACACTGGTAGCAGCAGTATTGCTATTAGCAGCACTATCCCTGTTAGCAGCACTAAGAGTTTTAGTTCTTCTAGGCACCCACATTTTAAAACTTTCTTTCAAAAACTTTTTCTGCATGTGGCCTTTGGTTTCAGCAGATTTCTTAGCCACATGTTTCTTTCCAGCCTTCCTATAACCAACAGGTTTTTGCAGAAATCTTTGAAAGTTCATCCTTTGGTTAATAGGATTAAAGAAACAGTATTTAGCCAAATGATTCAACTTGCCACATATGAAACAAGGTTTTGGTCTGATTATCTTACTCAGATCAACTCCTTGTTTCTGAGCCCATTGATTATTCCAGTTTCTTTGATTACCTCTCTTTGTACTAGAATTTAGGCTCTCAGTTTTATTGCAAGCACACTGTTTACAAGGGCCAGGATTCACAACCGTGGTCTGTTTGTAATGGACCTTGTTAGCCTTTCCTTTGGTCTTCTCTATCTCTTTAGACTTGACCCAGATTTTTCCACATCCCTCATTGGTGATAATGTTGTTTTCTAAGGGTATCTCTTTACTCACAGCATTATTCTTATTCTCACTGGCTTCTTTTTCAGTCAAATCCTTAACCACCACCTCATCCAAAGGATCTATCTTGAATGCTTTCTCAGACAACTCCTTTTTCTCCTTGATCTCTAACAAATCTAATGTAGGAGGGATATAATTGTTGTTGTAAGGAGGGGTGTGTTGTTATATCCAACACCAGGCTTCATCTTATCATGAATCTGAGCCTTTAGAAGAGAATCCATTGCTTTTGAAGCATATGAAAACTTTTCTATGTCAAGCTTAACCTTATCTAATTCTTCTTTCAACCTATCATTCTCTTCTTTGGACTTAGACAGTTTGGTCTCTAACTCATTCTTTTCCCACTTCCAGTAATTTATGTCATAAGAGTGTTGAAGTTCATTGGCTTGAAAGCCTTTGATTTGTTCTTCAAACCTCTCCACTATCAACACATAATCTCTTCTATCTTTTTCTAATCTTTTGAGGTCATCACACATGCTTTGGTTGTGATCCCTGTACCTTTTGACAGTGTCTGTGCAAGATTTAGTGCAAAGATTAGAAATTACCTCAGAAGGGAGATCAGACACTTATGCCATAAGAGTTTGGTTCTGAATGGCTTCCTCAGCTTGGTCACTCCAGTCAAATCCCATTCCTTGTTAAGAAACAAGGGCTTGAGCAGAGTTCTTGTTTTGATTGTAGCCTCCATTCTGAGCTTGTTGGTGGTTGTTATTTGGCACACCACTTCTGCATTCTCTAGCAAAGTGTCCCTTCATGTGGCACTTGTAACATTCCACCTTTGTTTTGTCAAAACCAGCTCCATCTTCTCTTCTTTGAGAGAAGTTGTTCCTCCCTGTTCTTTTGATAAACTTCTTTACCCTCATAGATAACATGGCCGTCTGCCATTTAATGTCCATCTCCTCCAGATCATCAGGGTGAAGTTGTTCCAGATCATCATTAATCAAAGAGTTGTTGCTGTGACTGGACAAAAAGGCTTCAAAGACAGTTTCAGTGCCTTTTTCTGAATTCACTCCACTGGCAGCACTAACTGCTTCAGGGTTGGCAGTAGTATCTGTAGATGCTGATATAAGTGCAGCATTGTGAATGTACCCAGTGGGCTTCTTCTTGGCTTCTACCTCAGTTTCAAAAACTCTTAGATCATTATACAGATCATCAAGTTCCTTCTCTTCCAGATTGTCACTCTGTCTATATGAGACAGTGTACATAGTCCATTCATCCCCAAGAGATCTGAGGAACTTCCTGTTGATATCATCTTGCTCCATCTTCACTCCAACAGTAGCCAATTCACCAATAAGCTTGTTGAACCTGTCAAAGGTTTGAGTCATAGACTCATTCTTTGAAGAAGTGAAGTTCTCATACTGCTGCTTCAGAACATCTCTTTGATTTCTTTTAATGCTTTTAGTTCCAGCAAATCTTTTCTCTAGAGCATTCCAGAGAATCTGAGCATCAGTACAGTTACAAAATTGATGCTGATATTCATTGGGAATGGCCAAGAGCAGAGTGCTCAAGGCCTTCATCTCTGTCTGCCTGATTTTCCTCTCACCATCTGTCTTTGGTGGAGGTCTTTTCCCATCTGGTCCAATCTTTCCTGCTTCAGAGGGTCCATTCTCAATGATGTCCCACATTGAGTAGTCTGTGAGAAGAATGTATTGCCTGATTCTGATCTTCCACATGTCAAACTCACTGGGTTTGAGCATTGGGACCTTAGAGACAATAGTACTGTTTGATTCTGCAAAGTTTTCCATGATGAATGAATAGATGTTTCTGAGAGAACAGGCTCTGATACCACTTGTCAGGATCGAATTCTCAACAAGAATAAATTCTCAGAAACTAATATCAAAGGAGTTTGCGGAATAACACTTTGATATTCAATGAAACAGTAAACAAACAGTAAATATGAACAACTTGTAAACTTGTATTGAATGCTTGAAATCATAAGATTACACACACAACCTCAATCTTGTGATTTCAAGCATTCAATACAAGTTTACAAGTTGTTCATATTTACTGTTTGTTTACTGTTTCATTGAATATCAAAGTGTTATTCCGCAAACTCCTTTGATATTAGTTTCTGAGAATTTATTCTTGTTGAGAATTCGATCCTGACGTATTTCAAAATTTCACTTTTCGCACAATATTGTGAGAAATCTGGACTTAGAAAATTTTCAATGAACTTTAGTGTGCGAATTCTAGAACATTTCGCAGATCAAAGCTTTGAACAATAGCTTTTTGCATCAAACGGTGTTCGAGTTCTAGACTTTTGGCACAAAGAAGCGTGCGAATTCTGTCCTTAGAAGAATTAAAAGTCACTTTTCGTACAAAGACACTTGCGAATTCTGGAATTTTCTCACGAAGCAATGTACGAATTCTCGACATTTCGCATCAAGCTTTATGCGAATTATGAACTTGGAATTTTCACCAAAACAAAGCCCTATGCGCGTTCTTCATGATGCGAATTATGCAGATCTTGCGTGTTCTTCACTTGTTCGACTCCAAAACATTGTAATCAACTAAACTTCAATCGAAAACTTCGAATTCAACCTTGAAACTTTGTCAGATCACTCTCTAATACAAACCGAACATAAACTCAATACAAGAATATGTCTAAAAACAACAAAATTACAAACTTCGAACAACAATTCGATACAAATCCAAATTCACACAAATCAGTTGTGAATTAGACAAAATTACACAGATCAAACTTGTTCTACTACATAGACCGAATACAAAGCAACAAAAATTACAACCAAAACAACACAAAATCAAGATTTTGATTCTGGAACAGTGAAGTATGCGAGTTCTTGAAGTCGATCACAAAAGTCTTAGATTCATTAAAAATTCTAAATTGTGCTTGCTCTGATACCAATTGTGTGTCCCACTAAGTGCAAATC
The DNA here is from genome assembly GCA_954870635.1 of Arctium minus. Lineage (NCBI taxonomy): Eukaryota > Viridiplantae > Streptophyta > Magnoliopsida > Asterales > Asteraceae > Arctium > Arctium minus. The sequence continues at coordinate 115,167,250 of OX941084.1, read as the reverse complement.
AGATCAAGATGAACAAAGATTTCTATTTCAATTTCCATATTATTGATCTCAAATCTCGTATTACAAATTCTCTCTCTTAAACAATATTTCTCTCTCTAACATGCAAATTCTCTCTTAAGTTCTAGTCTAACAACAAGACAAAAGCCTTTATATACCTACAACAATTACAAGGAAAACAAATAAACTAAACTAGTTGACTTTCTTAGCTTGACTTTGACATTCTTCTTCTAGCAGCTTTGACTTTGACTTTGCAATGAGAGGCTCTGACTTTAACTTTGACTTTCAATTTCCATGATCTTGGATCCAACATATTTATGCACTAAAAAAAGACTCACCAAAAAAGGGTTTGTAAAGTAAAAACCCTAAAGAATGTGAAAACCCTAGAAATGAATGCTTGTGGTTTGGAACTTGCATACTTGAACACTTGAAGGAATACTAGGAGCTTGCACAAGTAGGTGGTAGGGTCACAAGTGGACGAGCAGTCAATGTCTTGGATCTTAAATGTGTAATCAATGAAGAGGGAGGAGGAGAAAATGAGGGAAAATTGCCCCAAGTTCAGAGAAAAATGAGTTGGGAACAAAAGTGAAATCTCCTCTAAAAACCCTCTCAAAATCGGGCATAAGCTAAGAAATCCCCCAAGGCACACGACGATAGTACCATGCGAGAATGCCTTGGGCATAATCGCTGGGCATTCTCGACCAATATGTATCGCGGGCTTTGAGATCTCTGCGACAATGCTTCCGCGAGATTTCCTTAGGCATAATCTTCGGGCCCTCTTGCCCCACCCATACAGCGGCCCTTCTCCTGCCTGCGAGAGTGCCATGGCACTATCGCCTGGAATTCTCTCCAAAACCCTGCAAAGGAGAATTTTGACCAAAAAATTTCCTATGTACGCGAGTAGGACGAGTAAGATCAAACGGCTAAGATTAAACACATTCACTAATGGTTGTAAATGGTAAAATAAGGTAGACGAGATTAATTAACTTACCAAAAATTGGGGTGTTACAATCCTCCCCCTCTCAGAAAAGATTTCATCCTCGAAATCTAGTATAAACCAAAAAGATGAGGGTAGCGTCTCTTCATGTCCTGATCCACTTCACATGTCACATTCGCACCCCGGTGATATTTCCATTGGACCTTGACCATGACCACCTCTTTATGTCAGAGCTTTTTCGGCTTACTTTCTAATATGGCTTCCGTCTCTTCCACACATTGATTGTTGTCCACTCGGATTTCCAATAGTGGAATGATGCTTTCTTCTTCCGCCAAACACTTACACACGTAACACACGTGGAATGTGTTGTGAATTCTGTTCATTTATAGCGGCAACTCTAACTTGTAGGCTTCGATCCCGACACGCTCAAGAATGGTGAAGGGTCCGAGAAAAGGGGGGCTAAGCTTTCCGCGTTTTCGAATATGATGATCCCTTTGCAAGGTGATACTTTTAACATTACACGATCACCCACTTGGAATTCTACCGGCCTTCTCTTCTTGTCCGCATAACTCTTTTGTCAGTATTGGGACGCCTTCAACCGCTCTCTAATACACTTCACCTTGTCAGTCATTTCTTGCACGATATCCATGCCGACAAACTCTTTCTCCCCCCCCCCCTCTAACCAACACACGGGTGTCCTACACTTCCAGACATACAAGGCCTCGAATGGTGCCATGCCGATGCACGAAAGGTAAGTTTTGTTATAGGAAAATTCCTCTAATGGACGGTGAGAGTCCCAATTCCCTCCGAAGTCTATAACACATGACCTCAACTTGTCCTCTAAACTCTGGATGGTCTTCTCGCTCTGACCATCCTTCTAGGGATGATACATAATACTCCGCTTTATTTTGTTGGATCCCAGATTCTTGTCTTACAATGATTTAAACAAATAAACAAACATATCACAATAAAAATGATAATAACAACGAAATCAAATAATGTTTAAATCAAGAAGTTTGATTCGTACTCACAGTAAAGAAGATTTAATATCCAAGTAAGAATAATGAACAAACAAATATTCACTGGATAAACAAGTAGATTATCAAGAACACCATCAAGGTGGTTTAAATCTTACAAGATCTCCTTGTACAATTCACAGTACATAAAGAAATAATTCTTTTAAAAGTAGGTAAACAAAAAGCACACTTTGAGCAATGGGTTGCACGTCCTATTTATAGGACTAAAAAGTGAACAGTGTACTATCCTGACATACAAGACACGCTTAAACAGTAATCTACCTAAAAGGTAAATCTTATCACTAGGTGACTGTCTTCTGATCTTGCATCCATACTTGTAGAATTCTTCAGCTGGAACGTTAGAGACAATGTCTTTAGAGCTCTGATGTAGTGCCTCTGATGAAACTATCTCTGATGTCTTCTTGCTGAATAATCTATCTCTGGAATGTAATTTAGAGATAGGTTTGCTCTCTGATAGCTATCTCTGGAAGTCCTCTGAAATAGGACTTAGAATATTTTCAACACTTTTACATATCAGAGTTAGGGATAAAAATCTCCCCATAAGTATTGATAACAAAAATTTGCAAAATAGCAGAGACGTTAACTAGAAAGCTAAGAGGAGAAAATCATTCTCTGTTAAATGTTATGTTGATCCAAACTCTCTCAGTGATTTGATAACGACCATCTTTTATACTTTGTAAAAATTACGTTTAATATGTATTAGTGTTTCACCATTAGCGATCATACTGAGTCTGTTCAGTTATCGTTGATAGTTTTTCTTGTAAGCATTTATATGTATTAATGTTTCACCATTAGCGATCAGACTGAGTCTGTTCAGTTATCACTGATAGTTTTTCTTGTAAGCATTTATATGTATTAGTGTTTCACTATCAGTGATCAGACTGAGTCTGTTCAGTTATCACTGATAGTTTATGATGTAAACAGTAACGTAATCCCTGAAGACAAGTCTCGCGTCAACAGATGTTCATAGCTGAATCGAAGACAAAGCTGTTGAACAAAGACAAGTCTACTAGTGACCTGATGAGGATATCAGTGAAGCAAAGACGACTCTACTTATACGCGAAGGAACCTGAGTAAAAGCTTCAGCGATGTGTCAGAACGGACATACCTCTGTCACAATTCGTACAACAACTCTGTCAACTACACTGTTCATGATACGGCCGAAAGCATGTCTCCCAAAGTCAGACTCTCTCAGCCAATCAATGAAGGACACGTGTAAAGTTCCCTGCCATGCATTTAATGCATAGGGTATAAATAGAAAGTTCACCTCTCCATCTGAGGGTATGCTCTATTCTTGAACCTTCATAGAAACCCTTGTTTTTTATACTCCCTAATCCCCCATTCCCTATATTCTTGTGCAACCATCTTAGTGTTTCTTAAGTTTGTTTAGATTGAGTCTGTCTTAATCTTATTCCGCAACAAACTTGTAAATTGTATTTGATTTATCAATAAACAATTTACTAAACTTTAAATTATGTGTTTGTATTCAACCTCCAGGACCAACAAGTGGTATCAGAGCAGACTGTTTAATCTGATAAACAAGATCTTGCTTTATTCTCTTCCTTGCTATTCTAACATGGCACTTAACACAAACACAAACTACTATGATAATGGTTCACTTTCCAAATATCCTCGATTTAGCAGAGATAACTTCTCTCTGTGGAAGAATCGAATGATGCTATTTCTTGAAGGTGCAGATCCCACTATACCTGAGTACGTAGCAAACGGACCATATGAACCTATCCAAATCATAGCTGTCGTTCCAGCTACTGCCACCACTCCATTTATTCCTGAACGCTATATTGCTAAGGAAATCAGACAATGGAGTGATGAGGACAAAAAGAAGGTTGGTATTGATGCAAGGGCAAAGACCATTATCTCTATGGCTCTGGCTGATGAAGTTTTCCATTCCATCATGCATCTTAAAACTTCTAAAGAAATGTGGGAAACCATATGTTTTCAATATGAAGGCACCACTGAAATCCAAGAGACTCGAAAGATTAACTTGGTAAGACAGTATGAAAGTTTTATCGCTGGTAAGAGTGAATCTCTCTCTGATGTTCATCAGTGGTTTAACTGCTTAATCATTGAACTAAGAACCGTTGGTAGGACCTATTCTAATTCTGAGGTCCTAAAAAAATTCTTGGAATGTCTTCCTGAATGCTGGGACAGTTATTCAATATGTCTCAAGCTGACAAAAGACTTAAACTCTCTTTCTCTCAGCACCTTGTATGGAATATTGCTTAACTATAACCAATCAAACCTGTTGAAGAAGAATCTTATAAAAGATTCTAAAGACTCGAAAAGCACTCATGTTGCTTTAGTCTCTTCAGAAATAATACCATCTCAGCGATCTACTCTCACCATCACTGAGTTAGATTCTGAATATGAGGATCTATCAGACACTGATCTTTCAGATTTTGATGAGTCCTTAGCACTCTTGACAAATTCTTTTAAGAGATTTGCAAGAAAGAGCAATTTCAGAAGAAATAAGCCTCTCTCTCTTACTGACAAGCCAAAATCAACCCCTGTTGATAAGGCTACTGCTACTTGTTTTAACTGCGAAAAGATTGGACATTTTGCAAGTGAGTGCAGGTCAAAGAAAGTCTTCAAACCTTCTACCTCAAGAAGATCCAGCTATGACAAATACCTAAAGCTAAAAGACAAATATCAAAAGCTGAAAAGCTACAAGCGAAAAGGTAAAGGTCTCATTGCTGAAGAACATGACTGGGCTGAATCAGAAGAATCAAGTTCTGATGAAGAAGAAGTCGCTAATCTTTGCCTTATGGTTGAGATTAAAGAAGAAGTGGAAGAACCAACTGAAACTTATATGAGCTATATATCATCTCAGGTATCTATCTCTACTAATCCCTCTCTACCTGAATCAGATAGAAGTCGTGCAGTTGATGTGCTGACGATTGATCTTTACAATGCTCTAAACGGCAAATCTCTAGCTGAAAGCAAAAACAATGACTTAACTGAACAGCTGGAAAAATGCCATGAAAAGATCAGAGAACTGACTCTTTTAGAGGAAAGTTTAAAAGATCAAGTTGTTGTAAATAAAATCATCAGCAAAGAATGCGAACAAGCCATCGCTGCTCTAAAAGCAGAAAAGTCTACTGTTGAAAAATGGTGCAATTCTTCAACAAAGATAACTGAGATAATAAATGCTCAAACTACTGGTGGTGATAAAACCGGTCTTGGTGTTTGGAAACCACAGGATGAGCCTAAAGAAGACTGTTCCATGCTTAAGTTTGTAACATTTGTCACTTTTATCGCTGACACTTCTTATAATCAGTTTTATCCTTCTTCTTCTAATTCTATCCATGAGGAAAAATCCAAAGGCTCTAAGTCTGCGGATAAAGGAAAATCCATTCTTCGTCCTCAGAAGGCTTCCAAGAAAGCAAAGCTGAAAGTTCCCTCTAAACCTTCAGCGAATCAATCTTCTAGCTCTGTGATAGAAATCTTTGGTCTCTGTCCTCCAAAGCTAAAGATTGATCTCAAGCCTAAGAGATCTGAAGAAATCAAAATTCCTCCCAAATCTCATGCTAAAAGCATTCTTGGACCTGGCCCTGCTCATCTTAAATTCTCAAAACCTTTCACTACTGGTCCTAAAACCACATTCAAATATAGAAAATGCTATCACTATGGATTTACTGACCATATTGCAAGCAAATGTCCAACTGCCACTAAAGCTGATAAATCAGCCAAAGTGAAGATGAATGCCTCCAAGGCTGAGAAGGTCGTCAAAGCTGAAAAAATGACCAAGGTGAAGAATACCACTAAGGTTAAGAAATTAACCAAAGTGAAGATTACCATTGAAGCTGAATCTTCATCTGCTGTGAAGATTACTGAACCTTCCATCTCCACTAACCCCAAAGGACCCATTGAAAAGTGGGTACCAAACAAAGCTTAATCTTCCTTATGTGTGAAGGGATCAAAGGGCATCTGGTATCTCGATAGTGGATGTTCTCTTCATATAACTGGACAAAAAGACCTGCTCACTGAATACAAGGAAGAGAAAGGTCCCTCTGTGACCTTTGGTGGAAATGGAAAAGGATATACCTGAGGGTTTGGTGTCCTCAGCAATGGGACAACTACCTTCAGAAGAGTCGCTTATGTAGATGGACTGAAGCATAATCTTCTAAGCATCAGTCATCTATGTGATAAAGACTATGAAGTTCGTTTTTCTAAGAAAGCATGTTCAGTGGTGAATGAGAAAGGAAAACTTGCTCTCAGTGGTTATCGTAAAGAAAATGTCTATGTAACAGATATGGACTCTACTACCACTGAGAATGTGTGTTTTCTCTCTAAAGCCTCTTCTGATGTCAACTGGCTATGGCACAAAAGGCTCTCTCATCAAAACTTCAAAACCCTGAATTCTCTCTCTTCTAAGGAACTGGTTTCTGGTCTTCCTCAGCACTCATATGCTAAAGAATCTCTCTATTCAGCATGTGAAAAAGGAAAACAGACAAAAGCTAGTTTCAAGTCTAAACAAGTTTCCTCAGTGACAAGTCCTCTTCAGCTTTTGCATATGGATCTATTTGGTCCTGTCAACATCCAATCTATAGCTGGAAAGAAATATACGCTTGTCATTGTAGATGAATTCTCTTGCTACACCTGGGTTATCTTTCTTCGCTGCAAGAGTGATACTCCAGAAGAACTAATATCCTTCGTCAAGAAGATGGAAGTGCTGAATAACCTTACTGTTCGTTCAATAAGAAGTGATCATGGAACTGAATTCAAAACTAGTTCTCTGAACAATTTCTTTGAGAATGTAGATCCCAGTACAGTGCAATCAGCAGCAAATAATATCAAATATGAACAAGATTTAAGCTCCAACTACTAGTCATATGATTAATATGCAATCAAAGGGTTTAGGTTTACAGAAAGGATTTCTGATCAGAGAGAGTAAACCTATTGACTAGTAATCTGAAATTATGAGACTGAAACTTAACAAAAGAATCTAAAACAGCCTTTATATACTTAGGCTTACAGGCCTAATGGGCTTATGGGCTTCAGACCCAACTACTAAAACAACTATTAATTAATTACATTATGCACCCTTATAAATACTTTATTCCACTTTCAACACATAGGACTTTCAGTCCTAACAATCTCCCCCTAAAGTTGAATAAAGCATTTAACCACTTGAAAAACTTCAGGCCTTGATCTTCTTTCCCTCTTGAATCTTTGAAGAACTTTGGTGTTGCATGTATTCATGTCTTTCCACGCTCCCCCTTGAATAAAGCTCTTGGTCTTCATAGTATCAACTTTGCAACCAGATTCAATGTACAGTAGCCTCGACTGAATGCACTATCACGCAGCTTTAAACTGTAGAAACTCAATCACATCGGATCAGCACACAAGAAAGATAATGTGAGAGTTACGTGATATTCCACGGTGCAACTTCAGTTTAAAACAAAGAATCTGTCTTTGAACCGCGAGTTGAATAAGCTTTCAGTTTAAGAACTTGTTTCAATCAGCGCGTAGGAGGAATGATTGTTATCCCACTTTAATCTAGTTGATTAACAATCACAGAACACAATAATAATCAAGAGATATAAAGATTAACAAAACATACCAATCCCTTGAATAAACAATGAAACCTTGAGTGTTCTTGATACCCTTGAATACAGAGAAAATAGGATTGCCTCTCTAATATGAAAATTGTATAATGAAAGGTTAACCCTAAAAACTAATTAACCAAAACTATAAATACCCAGGCTTTTAGGCTTAATGGGCTTATGGGCTTGAGGCCCAATAGCTAATAACTATTAACATATTACAGTTTAAACCCTGAACTGTAACTATCAAACAAATACAGTTTAGACCCTTTAATCTTGAATACAATTATGATCCAACAATCTCCCCCTTTGGATTCAAGATTAAAAAAAAATTGCAATTGTCTTCGGGTCAATTGTCTTCGGATATGTCGTTGATCGCTTCAAAACTTGTAGCTTTCTTTCTTTAAAAACTTCAAAGTCTTCAGGTCTTCAGATTATATTCTCCCTTTTTGTATCTTCTCCCCCTTTTTGATGAGTGGTGAGAATCATCATCATCAAAACTTTGCAAAACAATCTCCCCCTTTTCAAGACAATCTCCCCCATTGTGTTTGATCACGTAGCACAGTCTTCATGTAACGAGCCCTGTATGGAAATAAGAGCAGTCTTCCCAGAAGGAAAGAGTGATTATTTCAATCTTTTCGGATTAAAATAGAAAGTAGTAACCATTTGAATCTTTTCAAATTCAAACAATTTAATAGGTGTAACCCTGAATCAACAAATGACTCAGTTAAAATGCCTGTCAGTAACATAAAGTTACTGAGTAACACAAAGTTACTATAGAAGGAGCTGGTTTTGATGTTAGCTCCCCAGGTCTTCCATTCAATAATCGAATAACACATAGTAACCTATGAACGTTCTGACAGAAAACAAATTTCTGTGTGCTCGTGCATGTGTATGAAAAAATTAAGCATAGATGATTGCTTTTTCATATGTAGGCTCAAAGTATGTAAACTTGTTGAGACCGCTACAAATTATACAAAGACTCAATGTGCATGAGAAAGGGTTCGAAGGTGGGGCAACTTTCCTTCTTTTTCAATATTATTATCTTCTAAATGAAGAACCAATAGCGTATGTGTTGTGTCCCCAGAAAATGTGAAACATTCTCTTTTTGAGAAAGGAATGAGTAGCTGGAGGGGTTGTATGCAAGAGATGGCATGGGCTAGTTGCCTATTTCAATGATGGTCACCAAAGAATGTGAACCAATCAGATTATGTGGCTGCCCGGCTCAGAAAGAAGTTTGGTGCAGAGTTTATTATTCTTTTACTCTGATCTCTCACCCTCTTTCTTTTAATGCTCACGTCTAACCAATCTCTCTTTTTCATTTTACCTCTTCACACACCATCACTCAATTCTTTTTACCCCTCTCCCCTCAATCACTCAGGGAATACTTCCTGGGTAGGAAACACTAGTTATCGTGAATCCATGGAAGTTTTGTTAAGTACTCACACTGAATCCCATGTATTTTCCTAAAAGAACATGTTGTTCAACATGCGTTTTGTACATGTAAGCACAAATACCACTTGTTACATGAAGCATAAAAATTTTGGAGAAGTCAAAACAGTTGTGTTTGACGATGCAATTCTCCCCCTCAAACTAAAAAGAGTTTGACAATAAAGCTCATATCATTTTATCATGAAGAGTAAGATTTTGGAGAATCAAAAACGAATGTTGTTTATATGAACAATATATAAACATATTTTCAATGAAAGCACATGAAATGACGTTTGATTCAATCAACAGTGAATACAAAGAACGTGAGTATTACCATAGAACGATTTAACTTTTGATACATGGTAATAACAAAGTCAAATAGAATGTTCTGAACCGTTATGTGTATGAATACTTGACAAAGTATATTGACAAGATAAAACACAAGTATTTATCTTTAAGAACACACGGTCAGATAATCTTTTAAAAACACAGATATTCTCCCCCTTAACTGATAATTTATTTTATTATTATTATTATTATTATTATTATTATTATTATTATTATTATTATTATTATTATTATTATTATTATTTTTTAACATAAAACATAAAAATAAATAGAGCACTGAAGTGCGGGTTCTAATCTGATGTGATTAGAAGCCATTGTCACTTGACCAATCCTGCATAAATAAAAGAAATAAGGGTAATCATTTATGAAAATGATTCCTCTCTTGTTAGCAACAGTTTAAAAATAACAAACAAGATAAAAACATAGAATACTCCCCCTAGAATCATGAGTAAGGTCTAAGACATGTTCAACATACCAAGTTTGCGGATGAGAAATTGAAATCGCTTTTCATCCAATGGCTTGGTGAAAAGATCAGCTAACTGGAAGTCAGTTTGAACAAAGTGCATTTCAATATTACCTTTTTCTACATGATCCTTAATGAAGTGATAGCGTACATCGATATGCTTGGTCTTCGAATGTTGTACCGGATTAGCAGTTATAGATATTGCGCTCTTGGAATCACAGTAAATAGGAACACGCTTGTAGTTGTAGCCAAAGTCCCTTAACTGTGTCGTCATCCAGAGGACTTGAGAACAACAGCTAGCAGCAGCTACATACTCAGCCTCGGCAGTGGATGTTGAAACACAGTTTTGTTTCTTTGAAGTCCAACTCACAAGTTTGTCACCTATGAATTGACATGATCCATAGGTGCTCTTCCGGTCTAGCTTATATCCTACATGATCAGCATCTGTAAAGGCAGTTAGTTCAAAACGAGAATCCTTTGGATACCAAAGGCCTAGATTAGGAGAACCTTTGAGATATCTAAGGATTCGCTTAACAACAGATAAGTGCGACTCTTTAGGATTAGAGTGATATCTCGCACAAAAACATGTGGCAAACATTATATCCGGTCGACTGGCAGTCAGATAAAGTAAAGAACCAATCATGCTGCGATACACCTTTTGATCAACAGGTTTCCCGGAGGGATCCGCGTCTAAGAGTGTACCAGTAGCCATTGGTGTTTTCATGACTGAACTGTCTGACATATTGAACTTTTTCAAAATATCTTTTATATATTTAGCTTGATTAATAAATAAGCCGTCGGGTAATTGCTTTACTTGTAAACCAAGAAAGAAATTCAATTCACCCATCATTGACATTTCAAACTTTGTTTCCATTATCTTTGAAAAGTTCTTACAAAATTTCGGATTTGTCGACCCAAATATTATGTCGTCAACATAAATCTGAATGAGAATCAAGTCCTCACCTTGCCTTTTAAGAAATAAGGTAGTATCAACTGTACCTTTCTTGTTTAAGACCATAAAGTGCTTTGTCTAAAACATAGACATGATCAGGGTGATGAGGATCAACGAAACCTTCAGGTTGAGCCACGTAGACCTCCTCATGCAGAAATCCGTTCAGGAAAGCCAAATTTACATCCATTTGATAGACTGTAAAGTTTTTGTGCACTGCATATGCGAGAAAGATTCTGATGGCTTCGATCCTTGCAACTGGGGCGAATGTTTCATCATAGTCAATGCCCTCTTGTTGACAATACCCTTTGGCGACCAGTCGAGCTTTGTTTCTCATGACTACTCCAGCTTCATCTTTCTTATTTCTGAACACCCACTTTGTTCCAATAACGGATTTACCTTTAGGTAGTGGGATCAAGCGTCATACCTTGTTCCTTTCGAATTGTAGAAGCTCGTCTTGCATAGCATAAATCCAGAATGGATCACGTAGAGCTTCAGCCGCTTTCTTTGGCTCTAAAGAACTGAGGAAGCTTGAAAACATGCAGAAGTTAGCTGTTGCAGATCTTGTTGTGACACCAGATTGTACGTCACCTATCACATTTTTCAGGGGATGATCCTTAGTCCAACGATGTGTGCTTGGTAGAGCTTCAACTGTTTGTTGCGTATTCGACGCATCGTTTTCATCATGCACGGCAGGTTGCTCCATAGATGTACTCGGGACATCTTGTACTGGTGTTTCTGATACTGAAGCTTCTGGGCTAGCAATTGAAGTGCTCGGGACTTCGTTTCCAGAAGAACTATCTGTAGAGACAGATTCAGCATTAGTAGAGTCGGAAACTAACTCTGTAGTTGTACCTGATGGAGATGAAGTTTCAGTGACTTGTTCGGAAGGTCCAGACATGGCTTCAGAAATGGTAGGGACCTCCGAGCTTGTACCACTTGTTATTGATGTGGATATGCCTTTTTCAAAATCTGCACATATATCATCAAAGGCATCAATAAACAGTAAATCTAACTCAGATGAAGTAGAGTTAGAGTTTGAAGAAGTGGATCCTTTTGTAGCTGGTTCTATTCGTGATTGAATAGAAGCTTTGTCCTTAATTACGAGTTCTGAACTGTTGTGTCCAGAAGTCCTCGTAGAATTCTCATCAAAGGAGACATTCATGCTCTCAACAACCGTCTTGGTTCGGATAATGTAAATTCGATAAGCTTTGGATGTCAGAGAGTATCCAACGAGATATCCTTCATCCGTTTTCTTATCAAATTTTGATAATCCTTGATGCTCTTTAAGAATGTAACACCTGCAACCGAAAACACGAAGAAAATTGATATTAGGTGTACGATTGTTGATTAACTCATATGTTGTTTTATTAAATCGCTTGACCACAATGGTACGGTTCTGAGTAAAACATGTTGTAGCGACTGCCTCAGCCCAAAGGTACATGGGTAGATTCGAGTAAGCAAGCATAGTACGAGCTGCTTCAACCAGAGTACGGTTCTTCCGTTCAACAATGCCGTTTTGCTGTGGAGTGTAGGCTGCGGAGAAATTGTGTGTAATACCCACGGAAGTAAGATAACTCTTCAGGGTGTCATTCTTGAACTCCGTGCCATTGTCACTGTGAATGGTTCTGACTGGCAGCTGAAGACGTACTTGAATGCGCTTGATGAAAGCGATAATCAAGTCTGGTGCATCTGACTTGTTGCGAAGAAACTTGAGCCATGTATACCTTGAGTAGTCATCTATCATTACCAACACGTATTTCTTTCCATTGATAGATGCGATTCGCATTGGGCCACAAAGGTCCATATGAAGGAGTTCCAGTGCATATGAGGTTGATGATTCAGATTTGGACTTGAATGAGCTACGCTTCATTTTGCCCAACTCACATGCGGAACAGAGTGAGTCTTTTTCGAACCTCATTTCTGGTAGACCTTTGACCAGACCTTGTCTTTGTAGCTTCGCTATAGATCGAAAATTCTGATGAGACAAGCATCGATGCCACGTCCACGATTGTGCTTTAGAAGCTTTGGCTAGTAGACATACTGGACGTGTGGAAGACAGTGTAGGAAAATCTACATAGTATAGATTTCCATGGCGCTCAGCTTTGAAGACTTCGTAACCATCGGGATCCTCTAGATAGCAATGAGTGGTTGTGAAGCGGACTTGATATTTCATGTCATAGAAGTGACTGGTGCTGAATAAGTTATGATCAAGTCCTTCTACATATAACACTTTCTGAATCTTCACTACTCCATTATCTAGCATGCCATATCCTTTGACTTTTCCTTCTGCTTCAGAATTTGCAAAACGAACTGCTCCGGCAGGCTCCTCCACATAATTATGTAGGAGGTGCTTCAATCCTGTCATGTGGCGTGAACATCATGAATCTATCACCCACAGTCGACAGGCCTGCACAAAAACAATTAGTTTTGCTTAGGTACCCATATCAGAATGGGTCCTTCGCTGTTAGCTTTAAGCAATTCAGGAATATCATCTGGTTTGACTTTCACTCTCCATTCATAACGTGGTTTTGGAACCCATTTCCAAACCATCTTAACATTTATTTCCTGAAAGTGCTTTTTAGAAGTAGGATTGGCAACCTTAGCTCGATACACTTTGGGTTGTGCAGAAGAATTAGAAATAGAATTAGACTTAAAGTTCAGTTTAGCTTTTCTCTTATTTTGTTTGGACTTTGGAGGGGAGTAGTATGTGAATGAGTTATCCCAACAGTGTTTGCAATATAGATTCTTTCGAGCAAAATTCATGAACTTAGATTTATCAGAACAAACCGTACATCCATGTTTGTCAAAAGAATTACTTTTCAAAATAACACTGTCAGAAGTACAACTATTCAGAATAAAAGGTTCACTAGATAGCCTATCATTCTTATTCAAACTATTGTCTTTATTCTTCTTACTCCTCCCAACTCCATTTCCTCTTATATCTGAAATAGAAACAGGAACCTTGTTAGTCTCTAACTTAGAAAGTGGTTCTTTTCTAGTGTTCTTTGAAGTCTCACCCTTTTCAAAAATACTCGGTGGATATTCAGGACAATCAGAGTAAACAACTGAAGGTTTTGTAGGAGCATCAAATTCTGGATTGGTTCTTACCTTCCAGCTTGGATCATTGAACATTTGTTTATCATTTGAAGCATTTTTAAATAAAGTAATTTTCAAATCATTGATCTCAGTGCAAAGCTCTTGATTTACTTCATTAGAAGTAGGATTGGCAACCTTAGCTCGATACACTTTGGGTTGTGCAGAAGAATTAGAAATAGAATTAGACTTAAAGTTCAGTTTAGCTTTTCTCTTATTCTGTTTGGACTTTGGAGGGGAGTAGTATGTGAATGAGTTATCCCAACAGTGTTTGCAATATAGATTCTTTCGAGCAAAATTCATGAACTTAGATTTATCAGAACAAACCGTACATCCATGTTTGTCAAAAGAATTACTTTTCAAAATAACACTGTCAGAAGTACAACTATTCAGAATAAAAGGTTCACTAGATAGCCTATCATTCTTATTCAAACTATTGTCTTTATTCTTCTTACTCCTCCCAACTCCATTTCCTCTTATATCTGAAATAGAAACAGGAACCTTGTTAGTCTCTAACTTAGAAAGTGGTTCTTTTCTAGTGTTCTTTGAAGTCTCACCCTTTTCAAAAATACTCGGTGGATATTCAGGACAATCAGAGTAAACAACTGAAGGTTTTGTAGGAGCATCAAATTCTGGATTGGTTCTTACCTTCCAGCTTGGATCATTGAACATTTGTTTATCATTTGAAGCATTTTTAAATAAAGTAATTTTCAAATCATTGATCTCAGTGCAAAGCTCTTGATTTACTTTTAAAGACGTTTCAAGTTTATGTTTGAGATCAAAGTTTTCATCTTCAACCTCATCAAGGGACTGTTGCAACATATCAATTTGCTTCATCAATTCAGATGTATTATCATTCACAGAATTTGACTTCTTTGGAATAGAAACAGGATTAGAGTTTGAAGCATTCATCATTTCAGAAAATAATTCTTCTGTCATGGACTCAATAAACTCCGTTTTATCATTTTGAACACAAGATTCATTCGTGATAGCAGTTTCTTCTTCAACCTCTTCAACAAGTAAAGGTTTAGAAGCAATGGGATTTGAGACTGATGGTATAGTAGATGGATCAACATCCGATTCATACTCATCATATTTGCATGCAGTCTCAGGTGGAACTGTGTTGGTGCTCACTGATTCTTTGGAAGGTGTGGTAAATAGTGATTCAAATTCAGTAAGTTCGATCTTTCGAGTCTCATAGCTTTTATTCAAATCACCATATGTAAAACCAACTGATTTAAAAAGATTTTGAGAATCAGTGTCACCAGACATGCTCTTTCCCATTTCTTCTTGACATTTGGTCTCAGATAAAGGTGTAGGAGTACTTGCTTCAACAAAAGTTGCACGAATGTTAGGAATGGGTCTGATTGCGGAGCCGAATTTATCAAAATTATATAGATGCTCCGGTGCCTTTTTCAAAATTTCATTAGTTGGCACACCCAAACCTGGTTTTAGTTTATAAAACCTTTCGTCTTGGAGTTTATTGGTCAACAGATTTAATGTTTGCTCAGTCTAACCTCGTTTCATATTAATGTCCTCCAGTTGCTTGATTTTGGTGTAAGCTTCATTTCTTTCTTTATAACAAACTTCAAGTTTTATTTGAAACTCACCCTTTTCAGCATTAAGATTCACAAGATCTGTTTCTAAACCAGATATTTTTTCTTTTAAAGACGTTTTTTCAGCTTTTAAATCGACTTTTTCCTTTTCTTTTTCTTCCACAACAACTTTTAAAATGGCATTTTCATCACGAAAGTTTAATGCAGATTGATGTGCAGAGCTAAGTTTGTCTTTCAGTAAAGCAAATTCATCTTTCATACCATGTATTTGGGCCATTAAAGATTCAATAAGCTCAGAATTGTCACTTACCTCAGAGTTTGCATCTTCGGATTGTGTCTCAGAGTCTTCATCGTCACCTTCCAGCTTTGCCATATAAGAGACTTGGGTGAAGTGAGCTTGCTCCTCATCATCGGAACTTTGATACAGCCAGTTCTCTTCTTCAGCCATTAGCATTTTTCCTTCTTCAACTTTCTTGGCAATAAGTGACTTTCTTGCGTAGTACTCTGAGTTCTTTACCTTCTTGAACTTGCAGTCCCTCGAGAAATGCCCAAATTTGCCACAGTTGTAGCATCTTCCTGGTTCATCCTTTCGTTCTTCTCGCTTCTCCTCTCTCTTTCCTTCTCTTCTTTCTTCCTTCCTGTCTTCTCGTCCTTCCTCTCTCTTTCCATGCCTCGGCTTGTATCGCATCTCAGACTTCTCTTTCTTGTATCCATCATACTTTGGCTTTGAGTAGAATCTTTTCTTGCCAAAGCTCTTCTTGAATCGTCGCGTAATGAGAGCCAAGTCTTCAGAGAACTTTTGAATATTAGGATCTGAATCAACTTCCAGTTCTTCATCGCTCGAATCAGAGTCAGAGTCAGTAACTTCGGTAACTAGAGCTTTAGACACCTTTTTCTTCGACCTTGCAGAGGATACAGAACCTTTGCCGGCTATGAGAGCCACAGAATCCTTCAGATGATTAGACTCATTATTAATTGATCTCACCTCATCCTCATGTTGAGCAAGAGTAGAGAAGATATCAGTGACATTTTCTCGAGCCATATTCTTGGACATCTGGAGGTTGATAGCAAAGTTCTTCCATTCTGGATTCAAATTCTTGATGAACTTGTAATTTATCTCAGAAGCAGATTTACAGATATTGTTCCTCCGCAAGTCATTGAGGATGATGTTATATCTGTTGTAGGTATCTAATAGCAACTCTCCTTCTTTTGCATGAAATCCCTCGTATGCATTTATGCATAGATTCTGCTTAGCTTGTATGGAGGCTTCACTTCCTTCAAACTGCCTTGCTAGTTCATCCCAGATGCCTTTAGCAGTGCTCTGACTGTCGACACGATTGTAGATGTCGTTTGGAATTGCCATTGTCAGATAGATTAGAGCCTCTTCTTCTGTCTTATACTGTTCTTTCTGCTTTTCATTGAAGAACTGATAAGGTTTAGGAATCTCTCTGTCAGGGATTTCTGGAGAGGAATCTGTAGCAGGTTGACCCTTTCCTGTGATCATTAGAGTTTGTGGACCTTCAATGATTGCTTTCATGAAGTCTTTGTTCTTGTGATTCAGAAATTGGATCATTCTGATCTTCCATTGCTGATACTCATTAGCCATGAGGACAGGAGGTTTGACTTGAGAACCCATTGAGAGAAGCTGATTCCCTAGCTGTACCACTTGTTAGTAATTAAACTTATTTGTACCAAGACAACCAACTAGATGAGATCGTTAGAATCAAAATGAAAACCACACTCAAAAATTTTCAGAAAAATAAATTCCTGAAAATAATTAAATGCAGTTCTTTCAATTAGTATAAAGCTTCAAATAATACTGAACAATAAGAAAATGTTGATCTCGAACAGAACTTTGTCCCCCTTCGCAGACTTAGCACGGGGGTCCTGCTACCCGGTTAGCGGGTGGGGTCAAGGGGCAACGCCCTTGCGGGGGTATGAGGGCAGCGCCCCTAGAGAAAAAAATTTTGACATTTAGATGCCCTATTACAGTTTGCAAAAATCGACCGGGGATGTGCTTCGACCGGTAACTTGTAAAGACCGATAAGATGTTAGACCGGATGGTTGTTCGACCAACACTATGCTTCGACCGATATTATCTTAGACTGATACAATGCTTAGACCGATATAGGTGTTCGACCGGAAAGATGTGAAGACCGGTAAGTGATAGGACCGATACAATGCTTTGACCGGTATTGGTGTTCGACCGGGAACTTGCTTAGACCGATATTATGTTCGACCGGAAACTTGTAAATACCGGTGGAGTGATTTGACCGATAAAGTGCTTAGACCGGGTGGACTGTGTTCGACCGATATAATGCTATGACCGGTAAGCCTAAGGACCGATAAAGATTAAGACCGATAAAGTACGTTCGACCGATATGTTCTTAGACCAGCCCAGAACTTCGACGAACAGAGGCAATAATCAACACAGAAAATCAATACAGTCTCAAAATCAGATGCAAAAATCAGCCTTTTGTACTCAGAAACATGTATCGAACATAACCCAATCAATAACAAAGATTAAAATCAACTTTCATACTCTAATTTGATGAGCACAGTGTCGATATTCATGCAAACTCAGAAAACACCAAATCACTAATTCAATCACTTTGTTAATTCTCAATGCAAATAATCAATCAGATGGCATTTAGAAGCATAAATCTCAACTAATCAGATCAACTTTAAGCATAAAAGCACATAGATTCACAAAAAAAATTCGATGAACAGTGATTATCGATGAACAGTAGTCGATGAATAGTAATCGATGAATAGTAATCTCAAAAAAAAATTGATTCTTTAGGCTCTGATACCAATTGTTATCCCAGTTTAATCTAGTTGATTAACAATCACAGAACACAATAATAATCAAGAGATATAAAGATTAACAAAACATACCAATCCCTTGAATAAACAATGAAACCTTGAGTGTTCTTGATACCCTTGAATACAGAGAAAATAGGATTGCCTCTCTAATATGAAAATTGTATAATGAAAGGTTAACCCTAAAAACTAATTAACCAAAACTATAAATACCCAGGCTTTTAGGCTTAATGGGCTTATGGGCTTGAGGCCCAATAGCTAATAACTATTAACATATTACAGTTTAAACCCTGAACTGTAACTATCAAACAAATACAGTTTAGACCCTTTAATCTTGAATACAATTATGATCCAACAATGATAAACAAACTTGTAGCAAACACCACAAGATACGGAAAAGAAGAAATAATACAACTTTGAAAAATGAAACATCATCTTCATCTCTTTGATCTCTAGACTGTCTTCAGAAATAACTTTCTTTCTTTAAAACTTTGAAATTGAACTTTGAAAGATTTCTCCCCCTTTTTTGATGATTTTGAGCATCATGAGCATCAAAACTTCTTCAATTTCAGCACTTTCTTTGATCTCCCCTTTATGATAATTTGACATTCTCCGCCCTTTGATCTGAGTATCCGTCAATTCATGAAATGTATATATTCGAATCTTTTCAAATTCAGATATAATAGGAATTGCAAACCTGAATCAACAAATGATACAGTTAGTATGCCTGTAAGTAGCACGGAGCCACTTTGTACAACAGATGTACGTTGGAAAGGAGTTTTTGTGATATTCACTCCCCAGGGCTTCCATTCAATCATCGAAAAACCACAAAGGAATTTTCTATGAATGTTATGACAAGAAAACTTATTCCTTGTGTGCTCGTGCAAGTGTATGAATGATTGAAGCTACTTTAGCTTGATCAGGCTCAAATTGTGTAAACTGTTGAGACAGCAAAAGATATTACACGGACTCAATGTACATGAAAGAGGTGCGAAGGTGGGGCAACTTTCCTTCTTCTTCAATATCTAAATCTTCCGAGTGAAGACTAGATAGCAGATATGTTGCGTCCCTAAAGAAAATGAAACATTTCTTTGGTAAGAAAGAAACGAGTGGCTGGTGGGGTTATAGCAAGAGTTGGCATGGGCTCACTGCCTGTTTCAATGATGGTCACCAAAGAATGTGAACCAATCAGAATATGTGGCTGCCCGGCTCAGAAAGTGGTTGGTGCAGAGTTCTGATATTCTTTTAACTCTGTTCTCACACTCTCTTTCTTTTTAACATTAAAGCTCAGTTCTAACCAAACTCTCTTTTTCATTTTACCGCTCAGCACAATGAGAAAAACTCAATCGGATGAGTTATCTCCCCCACTCTTTGATTTAAGACCCCTCACACCTCAATCACTCAAGGATAACTTCCGGGGTAGGAAACACTGGTTTACGTGAATCCATGGAAGTTCTGTTTACGTTCTCACACAAATCCCATGTAAGTCCTAAAAAGAATAGTAGCTCAACAGTTTAACTTGAACATTTAAGCTCAAAATGTATGATAACATTGTCAAAATGTATGCTCATGAGATTTGAGCAATTGAACTTTGAAAATTTCTCAAAACAAAGATATTGAATGAATAAAATGAAATCAAGAGAATTGTTTTGAGAATCTGACAATGTATCAATTAGATCAAATTAAAATGGTTAGGGTATCAAAGAACTGGATATTTTGTTTATATGAATAAATATAAACAATTTTGCAATGAAAGCACAAATTTGGAAACGATGATTGATGCTCGACAATATTGAATTTCAAACGAGGGTATTACGATCGAAAAATTGTTTCGTTATGAGACATGGTAATAACAAATTCAAATAAAATACTGAACCGGTGTGTATGAATACTGGACAGTATATGGACAAGATAATACGCAAGTATTGATATTTGGAAACACACGTTCAGTTAAACATTAAAGCTCAAAAGTTGAAAAACATTTAAAAGACACACTTCTAAATTTATAAAATCTTTTGAGAACCAGAAGTGGTTTGAACATTTCAAAAAACGTTTTTCATGCTTGAAAGTTGTTCTTCTTTCAAACAATCAGAGAACTAGATCAGAAGATATTTACCTTTTAAGCTCCCCCTCAAATCATGATAGAATGATTTAGGTCTTTTAAGCTCCCCCTAGATATTTGCAAAATATCCAAGTCTGAACGTTGAAGAACGGGTCCTGATCTGTCATGTGATCAGAAGCCTAACTTCGTTGAAGTCCGGGTTCTAAGCTGATTTACTTAGAATCCATGGTTCTCTTACTCCCCTTTGACAGTAGGTGCCTGCAACAAAGAATCAGTTTTCGGCTTTGGTACCCACTGGTATTTGGGTCCATGAATGTTAGTTGCAGTTCTTGTGGGGGTAATAGAATAAGAACCATACCAGAAATGATCATTGGTTTTGTGAATGTGATCATGTGTGCGACAATAAGAACAATAATTTTTCTTACCTGATAACCTGATTAATTGATCTCTCGTATAGATATGATCAGGTTTCCCTTTACGCACATTGTTCCTTTTGGCATTACACGCATGTACACATGATTCTCTTTCTTTCAGCTCATCTTCAACTGGTTTCTTCTTCCAGACCAGTTCCTCTTCTTTGTATCTCCGTCTTCTTTGATGTGTACCTGAACCATCTATATTGCTATCATAGAAAAGGTTAGTTTTACGAATCTGATCAAACGATTTAACTGACCTTTGTGAAGAGACAGATTTTTGATTTGAACTTGATACAGACTTTTCAAGCACTTTAATCGTCGAAGCAAAGTTGTCTCTTTCTTTAACAAGCAGGTCAAACTTCTTCGTGAACTCAGACTTCGTTTTCTGCTCTTTTAGTGCATTTGCAGATAGTTCAGATAGCTTCTCAGTAAGCTTTTTGATCTCAGCCTCAAACAAGCTTCTTTCTTCTTCAAAGCCCTTCTCAACATTGTTTCTCTGGCCGGATATTTCTTTGAAGAATCCCACATTCTTTTGTTCAATGGCCTTCTTTTATTTTTCAAACCTCTCTTTCAAGGATGATTATTTTCTAGAAAGCAAAAACTTGCTGAGAAAGTTTTATGCATTTCAGCTCAACTTCTTTCTTCTCATCAGCACATTTTCTAGAAAAATCTGAGAACTTATTTGCAAAAGATTTCTCTTTATTCTCAAAATCGGATTTGTCTTTTGCAATCTTTTGCTCCAAATCAGAGATTTTTCTTTTTAGCTCAGAGTTCTCAGATTCCAATCTCAGTATTTTCTCATCATTCAGCCCAGAAGTTTTTGTCAGAAGATATTCATTAATTGTCTTTAATCCACTAACTTCCTCTTTCAGTGTGTTGATCTCATCAGCATATTGGTTTGCCCTCTTTACGTAAAAAGTTAAAGATAATTGGAGATTTGTGTTCTCCAATTTGAGGTCTTGAACTTCAGAAAAAAAATCCCATTTCGACTTATCTAATTCAAGCTTTTGAAAAAAACTTGACAATAGATGAAACTTGAAAGTGCAAGGACTAAAAGTGACAAAGTGTGAAACTTGAAAGTTTAGGGTAACAAATGACAAACTACTGAAACCTTGAAGTACGGAGACTAAAAGAAATGCACTGCAAAATGATCGTGAGACAAAAAATTTGACCCTTTTTCCTTTTTTTTTTTTTCGGGTTTCGACCCAAAGACCCGGTCGAGCAGGGGTCTGGTAAAGACAATGTACCGGATGAATAGTAACCGACCGGTATGAATAGTACTTCATGAATGGTATTACGTTCGACCTGTAAAATGTTTCGACCGATATCGAGATTGGATCGGTAAAGCAATGTACCGGTCGAACAACGGACCGGTAAAGACAATGTACCGGTCGAACTAAAGGACCGGTAAAACAATGTACCGGTCAAACCAAAGGACCGGAAAAACAAAGTATCGGTCGAACCAAAGGACCGGTATAGACTATGTACCGGTCAAGCAAATTATCGGTCAACAACTATCGGTCGATAACAGATTATTAACAAATTAGCAGATAGACCGATAAAATCAACAGACCGATAAAATCAAAGAACAGCCCCGAAGAACACGATGAATTCTGGAAAACGAACCCAGAAAATCAACCCAGAATTAATCAATCGAACATAACTCAGAAAAATCAGAAACAATCAATCCGATCGAACAGACCGATAAACACAGAAAACTTCGACCGATAAACCCAGAAAACACTGTTCCAGAAAACAATTTATCAACTTATCAAGTAATCGACCGATAAAAATTTGATTTGCAAGAAAACAGATCGATCGATAATTACTCAGAAAAAAACAATTTTATTTATTTTTATTTTTTTTTATTTTTTTTGTCAGATCGATGATAACACAGTTAACAACAATTTTAACCCAGAAATCAATCAAACACAGATAATCAAACACGCATGCAGAAGAACAGATAAGAACGATGAAACCAAAAAATCGAATAAAGGGTTTTAGACAAACCTTTTTCTGGATCAAACATTTAGTCTCTTTGCTCTGATACCAATTGTAGATCCCAGTACAGTGCAATCAGCAACAAATAATATCAAAGATGAACAAGATTTAAGCTCCAACTACTAGTCATATGATTAATATGCAATCAAAGGGTTTAGGTTTACAGAAAGGATTTTTGATCAGAGAGAGTAAACCTATTGACTAGTAATCTGAAATTATGAGACTGAAACTTAACAAAAGAATCTAAAACAGCCTTTATATACTTAGGCTTACAGGCCTAATGGGCTTATGGGCTTCAGGCCCAACTACTAAAACAACTATTAATTAATTACATTATCCACCCTTATAAATACTTTATTCCACTTTCAACACATAGGACTTTCAGTCCTAACAGAGAACAAGGGAATTTCTCACAACTTCTCTTCAGTAAGAACACCTCAGCAAAACGGAGTCGCTGAAAGAAGAAACAGAATGATCATTGAAGCTGCTAGGTCAATGCTCAGCGATTCTCATCTCCCTACTCAATTTTGGGCTGAAGCTGTAAACACTGCATGTTTTACTCAAAATAGATCGTTGATCGTAAAGCGATTTGGAAAGACAGCTTATGAACTTTTTCATGGAAGAAAGCCCCCTATCAGCTTTCTTCATATCTTTGGTTGTCAGTGCTTTATTCTAAACAACAAAGATCAGCTTGGAAAGTTCGACCCAAAAGCTGATGATGGAATATTTCTAGGATATTCCTCCATCTCCAAAGCCTACAGAGTTTTCAACAAGAGAAGACAATCAGTGGAAGAAACAATTCATGTCACTTTTGATGAAACTCGCTCAGCAAACTCTAAACCAATCGCTGACAATGAAGAACTAAATGCTTGGATGTTTTCTCACTACAGAGAAACAAAACCCTACTTCTCAAACCATCAGCATTCAAATCCTCCAATTGCTGATGATGATCCAAACATCATACCTCCTAACGCTGAATCCAACTCATGGATCTCAGCAGAGCCTCTAAACACACTTCTACCATCAGAACCATCTTCGTCTGAACATCTATCAGAAAACAATGGCATGTCTGAAACTCAACAGTTGATCGCTGATGAGCCTCAAGCTTCTTCATCAGTGAACATTCCTATCGTTGATCCAATCTCTGAAGTAAGCGATCATGCCCCTGCTCAGCGATGGACCAGAGATCACCCCATAAATAAAATTCTTGGTGATCTCGATGCAGGTATTCAGACACGATGAAGTTCAGGTAATATCTGTCTCTTTGTTAACTTTATTTCTTTAATAGAACCGAAGAAGGCTGATGATGCCCTCAGAGATCCAAACTGGGTCAGCGCTATGCAAGAAGAGCTGACTGAGTTTACTCGTAACAAAGTTTGGAATCTCATTCCTAGACCATCTGACAAAACTATTATAGGCACCAAATGGGTGTTTAGGAATAAGTTAGATGAACATGGGACTGTAACCCGCAACAAGGCTCAACTTGTTGCTCAGGGATACAGACAAGAGGAAGGCATAGACTATGATGAAACCTTTGCCCATGTGGCTAGGCTCGAAGCAATTCGACTATTCTTAGCTTATGCAATCTATAAAGACTTCATTGTATATCAAATGGATGTAAAATCAGCGTTCCTAAATGGAAAGTTGAATGAAGAAGTCTATGCAGAACAACCTCCAGGGTTTTATGACCCTAAGTATTCAAATTATGTTTATAAATTGGATAAGGCTCTCTATGGTCTAAAACAAGCCCCTCGTGCTTGGTATGACACTCTCTCATCTTTTCTTATCTCTGAAAATTTTGAACGTGGCAAAATTGATAATACATTATTTTTCAGAAAGATAAAAGGTCATATTATTCTTGTACAAATATATGTCGATGACATCATATTTGGTTCTACTAACCCATATCTGTGTACTCGCTTCGCTGAAAGAATGAAGAAAGAATACAAAATGAGTATGATGGGTGAGCTGACATATTTTCTTGGCCTTCAGATCAAACAATCTGACAAAGGTACTTTTATCATCCAAGGTAAGTATGTTAAAGACATGCTGAAGAAGTTCGATCTTACACAAACTTCAGCGATGAAAACTCCTATGGCACCTCCACTGACACTTAACAAAGATCCATCTGGAAAACCTGTTAATGTCACTGCCTATAGAGGAATGATAGGCTCCCTACTGTATGTTACAGCGAGCCGACCTGACATCATGTACTCTACTTGTTTATGTGCTCGCTATCAATCTGAACCCAAGGAATCTCATCTGATCGTTGTTAAGCGGATTTTCAGATATCTGAAAGGGACTCCTAACCTCGGTCTTTGGTATCCCAAAGACTCAGGGTTCGATCTAACTGGATATTCTGATAGTGACTTTGCAGGGTGTAAAATCGATAGAAAGAGTACTACTGGTGGATGTCAACTCCTAGGAGGAAAGCTGGTAAGCTGGACAAGCAAAAAGCAAAATTCAGTGTCCACTTCCACAGCTGAAGCTGAATACGTAGCCGCTGGAAGTTGTTGTGCTCAGGTCTTATGGATGAGAAATCAACTATTAGACTATGACCTTCAGCTATCAAATATTCCAATCTATTGCGACAGCACTAGTGCTATCGCTATAGCAAATAATCTAGTGCTACATTCAAAAACGAAACACATAGAGATCAGATGTCATTTTATCAGAGATCATGTGATGAATGGTGATATTGAACTTCACTTTATCCCCACTGACTATCAGCTTGCTGATTTATTCACCAAACCTATTGATGAGACAAGGTTCAACTTTCTCATCAGTGAGCTTGGAATGTTGAATCTCGAAGAGTAAATCTTCAGCGTTCATGCATTATGTCAGTAATTACAAGTTTCCCTTCATCATTCTATCTCTGATTAATATTCTGACTCTCAGGTATGTTATTTCACTCTCTGCAAGTGAATCTTCCTTCAGTTAAGATATTTTTCAAAATATAAACCTTAATCACTGAGTTTTCATCAAATGATTAAAAGCTTTTTGATAAACAAAATCTATTGCTGATATTTCTCTTCAGTGATACTTTTAAAAAGAAAATTTATCACTGACTTTTCTTCAGCGATAATTTCAAAAAGGACAAATGAAACTTTTTTCTCTCTCCTATGACGTCATTTGAACCGACAATCCACGACATGCTTTTTTTCTGACACGTTCGTCCGTTGCTCTTCTATCCAATCAACTTCGTGGGACGTGTCCATGTCATGATGAACATTTGTTTTCCCGTCTCTCTCTCTCTCCTACTCTCAAACGTATAAAAAGAATGTTTTTTTCCATTCTTATCGTTTTACGCTTTCTAAAAATCTTTTTGAGCAAGAAATTCTCTTTCAAGCTTCTGCATCATCTTCATTCAAGATCACCAGGTTATTTTAATCTTTAATCTTGTTTCCATTTCAATCTTGTTATTAAAATCCATTTATGTTCTATCATTATGGTTTTTTATAAGATTTTCTTTCTATAAAATCATTTTATTTTATTTTATTTCTCCAAAACCTTTGGTTTTTCTTACTGTTCTTCAACCTTTCATTAAGAACACTGTTTTTAATCTCAAAATATATTGGTTTTTCTATGTTTCTTTCCTCAAATAGAAACTGGCAACACCTTTATTTTTAGGCTAAACTCTTCTTCTACTCTTCTGTATTTCCATATTCAGAAATGGCTTAATCTACTCTTGTTGCTTCCAAAAACGTCAAATTCGCCATCACTGGCACAGAAATCCCCAAGAACAACCATCTTGGACGCCTGGAATTCGATGGAATCAAATACCCACACCTTGTGGATGCTGCTAACTTTCTGAAGCAATGTTGCATTTCTCATGCTCTTAATGTGGGTCCCAAGCCATCCAAAACTCTACTCAAACAATTTTGGTTCACCGCTGAAGAATCCACCATCACCAACAAGAAAGGTGAACAGGTTCCTGCCATTTGTTTCATCACTGAACTCGGACCAGTGATGATGACTGCTTTCGGATTAAGGAAGGCTCTCAGGTTTCCTGACAAACCAAAGAGTGGGTTTCATGCTTTGCCCACTGATGCTGAACTCATCCTATTTCTGGACGCAATGGAATACTGTTGGGAACACAAGCCACGAACAACCATCCCCAACAAGAAGCTGACTCTCATCAAGAAGGAAAACATGCCTTCCCAACTGAACTTCATCTTTTCTCACTTCATTCAGTGCATGAATGGGAAAAGTGGTTCCCTTGATCAAGCCAGCAAAGTTCAACTCCAGATGGCCTACTCGGTAATCGCTGGCAAAAACTTCGAATTTGCCACCGCTATCTTTGATGATCTGAGGTCAAAGATAGAGAAGACGGAGAGGGATACCAAGATCCCATATGTACGATTCATATGTGCATATCTGCAATTCCTCTACAAAGACTCCTACCCCACTACTACTGATGGCTCCGTCGCCAAAGTGGGTCAGCGTTCACTGGAGGTCAAACCGCTGGAAAACGAGGTAAGTATCTCTACCCTACGCTCTCGTCTCTCTCTCTCCACACTTCTTCTACTTCAGCGGCCACGCAGAAGATTTCTTCTTCTGCTATCCCTGCCGCTACCACCCCTTCTAAACGCCCATCTGCTAGTTCCTTTGGTCCTTCGAAGAAGGCCAAAGTGACTAAGGAGAAAGCAGCCACTAGCTCAAGGCCTGAGGAAGTTTCTCGACAAACTTCCTTGGATGATTTTGTGGTCATCTCCTCCACATCCTCAGCACTCACATCATCAACCATGCCAGCGATCTCGGTCGCTGTCACAACATCAGTGACGCAACCACCCATCTCAGTACCACCCGAGGTAACTACCTAACTCCCAACTTCTTCTATCCCCATCTCTAATCCCTCTATTTCTTTGGTCTCTGACCCTCCTTCTCTCGTGCAGCAACCTCACGTTGCATTTTTAGGACCTGATGCTCAAACCTTTGAAAGAGACATGCAATTTTTCAAGATGTTTGAATCATTAGGTATACCTAAACCCACCTATACCTCTCCCATCTCTCCATCTAAGCCCGTTCCTCAGACGCTAACTTTTGTTTCAGGTCCTAGTTTGGCAACTGTTGACTCGAATGTCAACAGTTTGAGTGAAAAGGTGGTCTCTCTCACCAATGCAATCAACGGAACCACTAGCGCAGTCAATACCGTTGGTGAAGAGCTGAAAACACTGACAACTAGCTGCTCCTCTAAAGCCGAAACATTTCAAATCTCTGCTCTTCAAGACGAGATTGTCAAAGTAAAGGAGGACTCTCAACGTCGGTTTGACGCTTTATCTTCAAAGGTTGATGCTTGCACCGCTCTACCTCAGCAAGTCCCCGATAAGCTGAATGAACCAGCTCCGACTCCTTCCCCTTCCTTCACATCGAACGACCGCACATCTCTGAACGTAGTTGTTGAATTTATTCATCAAGCTACTTCAAATATCCCTGTGATTGAAGGACGTCTGGAGAGTCTGGAGGCTGAAGTCCGAAAGTTGGCCACTGCACAGCCTTCCTCTCAAACCGGTGATCTTTCCCTCGCTGTTAATGACAAAGAGGGGGAGAAAGAAGCTGAAGAAAATAAGGAGAAAGAAGTTGTTGCTGAGGTTCAACAGGAAGAACCTCCCTCTCATGTTGAGGGGGAGAAGGTTGCTAACAAAGCCCCTCTTTCCTTTGAAGTCTTAGTAGAAGATGAAGAGGAGGAGGATGAAGAATATGAAGATCTTGATCTTCAAGATCAAGAGGAAGAGCAACCTCATCCTGATGATGATTATGACGATGAAGAAGATCAATCCTTATGGTTTTATGCAGCCGCCACATCATCAGTGATAGCTTCGAAAGAAGTTGTCACATCAGGGGGGAGTCTTGGAACATCCTCAGGAACCCCTTCCCAAAGCAAATCTAAGGGTGCAGTTGCTGAGGGAAGCCTGAAGACAGTTTCACTATCTGAGGTGAATCCTTCTCAGGTATGCCTTTCACTTGTTCCCATATCCTACTATAAATTCCTACTTCTTGTAATCTATTTAGTAAAACTTACAGTAGTTAGTTCCTCACTTGTACTTATAATTTTCATAACTTGTAATTCTTTTCTTGAATTAATGAAAATTTCAGTGAAGTACTTAACTCTATCAGTACTGTAAAAGATCCCTCAAAATAGTAATTGGGACATGTATGTTATGAGTCCTGATTATTCCTTATTTTGAACCATAAAGTAATTTTCTTCAATTACTTTGTCATTATCAAATAGGGGGAGATTGTTTATCCAAACTCTCTCGGTGATTTGATAACGACCCTCTTTTATACTTTGTGAAAATTACGTTTAACATGTATTAGTGTTTCACCATCAGCGATCAGACTGAGTCTATTCAGTTATCGCTGATAGTTTTTCTTGTAAGCATTTATATGTATTAGTGTTTCACTATCAGTTATCAGACTGAGTCTATTCAGTTATCGCTGATAGTTTCTGATGTAAACAGTAACGTAATCCCTGAAGACAAGTCTCGCGTCAACAGATGTTCATAGCTGAATCGAAGACAAAGCTGCTGAACAAAGACAAGTCTACTAGTGACCTAATGCGGATATCAGTGAAGCAAAGATGACTCTACTTATACGCGAAGGAACCTGAGGAAAAGCTTCAGCGATAGCTGAACTTCTTTGTATCTCTGAAGGAAGAGATATTCAGCGATCAAACGATCATGAAGCTTATGCCTCAAGTCTCCTTTTGTCTTACCTTGCACAACCAGTACGATGTGTCAGAACGGACATACCTCTGTCACAATTCGTACAACAACTCTGTCAACTACACTGTTCATGATACGGTCGAAAGCATGTCTCCCAAAGTCAGCCTCTCTCAGCCAATCAATGAAGGACACGTGTAAAGTGCCCTGCCATGCATTTAATGCATAGGGTATAAATAGAAAGTTCACCTCTCCATCTGAGGGTGTGCTCTATTCTTGAACCTTCATAGAAACCCTTGTTTTCTATACTCTCTAATCCCCCATTCCCTATATTCTTGTGCAACCATCTTAGTGTTTCTTAAGTTTGTTTAGATTGAGTCTGTCTTAATCTTATTCCGCAACAAACTTGTAAATTGTATTTGATTTATCAATAAACAATTTATTAAACTTTAAATTATGTGTTTGTATTCAACCCCCCCCCCCTTCTACAAACTTGTTAAGCACCTCCGGGACCAACATGTTACTTCTCACTAAACATTTAAGTTACATAATAAGAGAAGGTAACAAACAAAAATAACAAAAAGAAACTACAATCTATTTCCAGAGCAAATTTTGTGGAATCTCATGATCAAATCTCTGTAAAGGATCATTGAGTTGATCTCTGAGTACAGAGATTCAAACAAATCTGCTTGGTGTTTTTCTTTCTTCACATCCAGCATCTGCATCATACCTTTTAGAGTCTCATCTAAATACTTTGCCACTTCTAAAGCAAGGAAGATCTTCTTCTCATTAAATACCTTGTACACGAACCCCAGAGGCTCTGCCACGATTGAACCAATCTTGTATTTGTCTAAGTCTTCAATCACTTCAATCGTAGTAGTGACCCCTAATATGTCAACTCCAAGGTTCAGGGTGAGCTGAAAGTCTAATTTGGCTCTAAGCTTGATGTGGGCTTCCATTGCTCTCTTCACTTCATATTCACCCATCCTGAAGACTCTTCCCTTTTCTGATTTTGTAGAGCAGAAAGCACAAAGATGAGGCAAGTCATAAGGGTTCAAATTTACCAGATCGTTGTCATTGAATTATTAAACTTTGTTATCTAAACGAATGACGTCGTAATGCCTGTAGATAACCTTGTCATAGTCGTACTTCTTCTATGAGATCTTGTTTATTTTAGTGATGGGTAGATCTGAGAAGACATATTTATGGTTGCTTGTTTTATCTCTGATGAACCTCTTCTCAATTTCAAGCATACCCTCTTTGAGT
This sequence comes from Arctium minus, assembly GCA_954870635.1. Classification (NCBI taxonomy): domain Eukaryota; kingdom Viridiplantae; phylum Streptophyta; class Magnoliopsida; order Asterales; family Asteraceae; genus Arctium; species Arctium minus. The sequence goes on along the minus strand of OX941084.1, from coordinate 115,136,639 downwards.
CTTGGATTCTAAGGATAAGAAAGTATGTCCTGTATGTTGAATTCGCATTACAGCTATCTGAAATTGTCTTCAACTGATGCTTTTTCTTCAGTTGTGAGAAACTCTTGGGGGTTGGTGAATGCTGAGGAAGCAGGAATGCCAATGCTTGATCTCTGGATAGGTACCTCTGAGGTTGTTCTTTTAGCTTCTGAAGTAGGAGGTACTTGAACAAATTCATGCATTATTGTGTCTTCAGCAGACAACTGTTGTTGAGCTGTCTCTGGTTCATTCCTTTGGATTATGGCAGTTGCTGGTGGAGTTTCATTAGTTACAGAGGCAAACATAGCTTCTATCTGCGTTTGATCTTCAGTCTGTTGCTCTGCCTCTGTTATATCTACTTGGTGAGGTTGAGCATTTTGATAAGCATACACCACTTTATGTTTAGAAACTTCTCCATCATCAGAGTCACTTTCAAGCGCATCCCTCATTATGATCGTCGGTCTTTCTGGAGTGGAAAATGCGTTCTGTGAGGAAGTGTTGGAGTAGTCCACAAGTTCTTCATCGTCTTCATCGATAGCAGCAATGATCTCTAACATAGTATTCTCTAGAATGACGTTGATCACTGGAACAAGTGGGATCTCTGAAGTAGGAAGTGCTAGTAGGATGACAAGTATTGGAGAGCTTAAGATAGTGGTGGATGGTTGGTCATTAGCATAGGTGGGATTCCTCTCTGGTTCATTCATGTCTTGAGCTCTACCGGTTTGTTTTTGTCCAGAGGAGGATGGGGGAGCAGAGGCACTAGCTTCCACTGTTTTGATTTGAGTTGGGCTTTTCTCCCCCTTTTGATGGTCTGACGACCCTTGCGATTTATCATCATCAATGTTGTCGTCAGAGTCATCAAATTTGGCTTTCTTGGAAGCCTCCTCTGTGCAGGAAGTCTCTAAAACCTTCCTCTTTAGCTTAGGAGCAATCTCTAGAGTTATAGCATCATGAAGCAAACTCTAAACTGCCTTATTTTGTTGTCCTGCTTTGGCCACAAACTTGCTCGATACTGTGAGCATCTTGTTTGTCATCTGCCATGATAATTCTTGGAGATCGGACTTGGTGACCAAATCTGCTACATTTGCTGGTGTTTGGCTTGAAGTTTGAGGAGTAACAGAGATGGGTAAGGCAACAATGGCTTCTGCGATCATCTTCGTCAATTCAGTCTTGAATTTCTCCATGTCAGCAATGGTGATAGAGAGTGCTGGAGAAGGAAGCTCTGGAATGGCCTTGATAATGTTGGCTTCCATTGATATATTTTCAGACCTACCCTCTACAAGCTTCTCTAGAGTAACAATCCTGTTGTTGGTTGTTGTGAGTTAAGTGCGCAGCTCAGAGACCTCTAAGTGAGTCGTTGAACTTCAGAGTTTGAGGCAGAGGCCTCTGAGGTCTTTTCCAAGGTAAGTTTTAGATCTTTCAAGGATCCTCTGAATTCATCACTAAAGATCTTGAACTCATGAATCCAAGTTACCCTCGAGTTCAGAGGAGACTTCTTTCAAAGATGGCTTGAGGTTGTCTCTAAAAGGACTTCCTGCTAATCCTTGAGAATTCGTTGGTGGGGATTTCTCTATAGAAGTTCTGATTAGATCTTCTTCCTCTGACTGAGGTTCAGGGGAAGAAAATCTAATGTGTTGAAAAGACTTGTTGTCCAGGCAAGTCAACCCTTGTGCGACTAAGGTCTGCCATTACCCCTCAGTTAGGCAATCTCTACGTGAGATCCTAAAGATCTCTGGAGCTAAAGGATGAGTCTCTAAGTCATGATCCATAGAGGCATCATGGTATGTAGGGGATGGTGGCGTACTCTGGGGTGAAGGAGTATTTATCTCTTTAATGGCTAAGTCCTTTTGAGAGGACTTATCCAGATTTGTGGCTTCCTCTAGGATATGTGCTTTAGAGGCAGAAGGATGTACCTCTGAGCGGTTTGTTGGCGTTAGGATCGAGGTATGCACCTTTGTTTCAATGTTCTATGGTGTTGGACCACCTAGAACATATTGTATGGAAGCACTGGGAGTTGGGCTTTGGAATCTCATATGTGTGCCTCTAGGGGCATCTTTTTCTACCTCGCGACTCTCGGCTCCTAGGGTTTCAAGAATCACTCTCTCTGAGATATTCTCTTCCTCACTCTCCTCTATTATGAGAGAACTAATCTCTTCCTCAGCGTCAGAGGCACCCTATGATCTTCTCTCTTCAGAGGCACGCTCGGGTTGTCCTCTGTTTTCATCCAAAGGAGCATCAGAGTGCTCACTCTCATATTCTAACTCAGGCTCAGGACCTAAGTGTGTTGGGGATCCCATTACCAATCCTGGAAATTTGGCAACACTTCTAATATGGGTAAGAAAGGGGTGGTTCTCTGGAATATATTTGATCATGTTCTAAGGGAACCTTCGCTCTGATGGGTAGAGGGAGTTGTTGTTTGCTTAAAACTGTTCATTATGAACAGTGGGGTTTTTGGTCCTTCTTCAGAGAGGGTGAACTTCCTTATTAATCCTCTGATGACCAAGGAGATGAACCTAGAAAACAAAACATAAATAGGTCGATTTCCCTTGGCCAGAGCCGTATTTTTCCTTTCCACTGTCGTGTCGATCTCTGAGTAGATCAACGCCGCCATGTCTACATTCCTATTGAAGAATAGGTCATACATGATAGTCAAAAGGGTAGGGTTGGCCTGATCCTGGCTGCCAAGCTTGCAAGTTAATGTGCGATTTAGCACACTGAACATGAAGTTCCAGACTGGTGGTAGATGTTGTCTCCTAAATTCACTTACTCTTGTTATTTCTTTGTTATAACCTAAGTGAAAAAGGAACTGAAGTAGGGTTTCTTAAGATGGGGGTTTTTCAAATCTAGGTATCCCTAAGTCAGTGGCAAGCATAGGCTAAGAAGATTCTAATTGTTTCTAGCCTAGCTACAGGTGCAAAGGTTTCATCATAATCAATTCCTTCTTCTTGGAAATATCCCTTAGCAACCAATCTGGTTTTGTTTCTGATTATAATACCATCTTCATCCTTTTTGTTTCTGAAAACCCATTTGGTTCCAATTCCAAATTTGCCTTTGGGAAGTGGAACCAGGGTCCAAACTTTATTTCTTTCAAACTCTTGAAGCTCTTATTGCATAACATTAATCCAATTTGGATCTGCAAGAGCTTCATTTACCTTTTTAGGTTCAATTATGCTTAAGGAATTGACAAAGAAGCATTCATTGATGGTGTCAGATCTGGTTTTTACACCATCAGAGGGAGATCCTATTATTTGATCATGGGGGTGATCCTTTGTCCATCTTGAGATATGAGCATGAATGTGTGGTGGAGTTTTAGCTTCAGAGATGTCATGGTGAGGCATCTCTGTTTGTTGTTTAGAGGCTCTGAAGAAATTTCCAGAGATGGTGATGGTGGCTCTGGAGTCTCTTCAACAGCAGTCTCTGGTTCACCTTCTTCTTTAGAAGACTCTTGTTCTTCTTCAACATTTGGTCTTGATGTATCACTTAGACCTGCATTGTTTGAAGTAGAAGGTGCAGTATCAGAAGAACCCGAAAGATTTGTACCTGTGATATGAGGTTCTTATGATGCAGCACTGTGATTGTCTCTGGATATAAATTCAGAGGTATCATCATCATCAAAGAAGTCTTCACATATTCTGGTCAATTTTGACTCTCTGAGCTTTGATGAGTCAAATGCTTCTTTGGTTTGGGAATTAGAATTTTGAATGGCAGAGCTTTTGGATTCTCTTTCATCAAATGAGACATTGATGCTTTCTTGAATGGTCCTGGTTCTGAGATTGAACACTTTGAAGGCCTTGGAAGTCAAAGAATAACCAATGAACTTTCCTTCATCAGTTTTCTTGTCAAATTTGCTATGTTGATCAAATTTTCTAAGTTGATCTATGTCATTCAAGATGAAGCTATTGCACCCAAAAACATGAAAGTATTTGACATTTGGTCTTCTATTGTTAATGAGTTCATATGTTGTCTTTTTGAATCTTTTAACAATAGTAGGTATGTTTTGAGTAAAGCAGGCCGTTGACACTACTTCAGCCCAAAAATTTGTTGGAATATCAGATCCTGCAACCATTGTTCTTGCAGCTTCAACTAGAGTTCTGTTTCTCCTCTCAACAACACCATTTTTGTTGAGGTGTTCTTGATGCTGAGAAGTTTGGTGTAATTCCTTCTTCTGATAGATAAGAGTTGATCTTGGCATTTTTGAATTATGTGCCATTATCACTTCTCAACTTTTGAACCTTGTAGTTGAATAGAACGTGTAATCTTTTTAACAAATTTATCAGAATCTCTGGGACATCAGACTTAGCTCTGATGAACTCAATCCAAGTATATCTTGAATATTCATCAATTAGTACAAGTATATACTTCTTTCCAGACATACTTTGCACAGATATTGGTCCATAGAGGTCAACATGAAGAATGTGCAGAGGTCTGGGACAATTGTTATCACTTTTCGTTTTGTGTTATGATCTTTTCAGTTTTCCCATCTCACAAGTAGAACATAGATGGTCTTTGTTAAACTTTAGAGATGGTAGATCTTTAACCAAATTAAGTTTTACCAACTTATCAAGTGATGAAAAATTCAAGTGAAAGAACTTTTTATTCCAGAGGCAGGCATCCTCATTGTTCAAAGATACCAAACAGAGTTTCTCTGAATTGGTATTTGTGTGTTTTGTAAAGTTCATGCGATACAGATTACCTTTTCTGTCAGCTCTGAGCATTTCCTGACCTGTATTTGAATGTAACAGAGAGCAGTATTTCCTCTGGAATTTCATGTAACACCCTCAAAATTTGGTAAGAACAACTAATAAAAATTCTGATATAATGCCAAAAACAAATCAAAGTTCTTCATACCTAAAATATAAAATCCTACAATTAACCTCAAAATTTTATAAACCCCGACATTAAACAAGGGTTAAACCGAAGTCAGGTGCCACTTAACCCAAACGCAAGTTGCTCTTCACAAACCAAAGCGGAAGACTTCGCCAAAGCCACTCACCTCTCGAGCACACTTCTAGCACTCCTCTCTTCATAGAGTTACTTGGACTGTTTCCAACCAGAACCTGATGCACATGCCGACAAATAAAAGGTTAGGCTAACGCCTAGTGAGTTCAAGAGTTTTCAACATGAATAAATGTTTTGTTAAAAGGAAAGAATGCAGTTTACATCATGACCTTTCAAAATGATTTACCATGACCATGAAAATGACTCGTTTTCCAATGACATGTATTTTTAAGGACGAACGTCCCAATAAAAACATTCGTTGTAAAATGATGTCGCTCAAACTCACTCAAACGTGAAATAGAACACGGACTCTCAATTATAAAATCGCGGATAAAACTTTATATTCCGAAACACCCAAAGCACAGGTGGAGCATAAAACTCAACTCATACATAATGGAAAACAATACATGTAAATATAGTATGTCATCGAAAACATGGAATTGAATTTCAATACTCACGCGACCATAAAATGAAATGAAATCCAAATAATAAAGCATGGACAATTAAATATTCAAAATACTGATGGCCGCCAACGGGGGAGACCCGTATCCATTGAGAGTGGAGGAACACAAAAGTATGCCACTCATACAACGTTAATCGTATGACACTTCACGACATGAAAGCCCAAGTGCCCCTACCACTCCCTCCAAGCTACACCCAAAGAGACAGGTAACCTTAGCGAATATTTCCATAAATACCGTCAAAGACCCGGCAACATTCGAGGACTACAACCATGGCATTACCCCGAATGGCGGAGGTCCAAAACGCCCATCATGAAATGCCCATCATCATAATAGCACAACCGGACTTAGCCCTCCTAGTGTACACTTGAAAGGTTAAGGTCATAAGACATAGGTTCCGGAGCCCAACCCCGTAATAACCAATTGACCATCAAATAAAGACCGACTTACATGCCTATGGATCCAATGCAACACAGTCTAACATTACATGACTACACAGGAGTGACCACGCACCCAAGCATGTAAGTATCATAAAAATGCAACACAATCACTAGTACAAAAACTCACATTTGCTACGGTTAAAAACCGTGGCCATAAGCCTTTAGCCACAGTTTTTTTTCCAATCAAACCGTAGCCTATTCTTGCGTGACCATTGATACTTTTTTGCCACGTTTAAAATGTGTCACCATATCAAATAAAAAACCATAGTCATAGCCTAAAAAACGTGGCTATAAACATATCTAGTAATTGAGGTACTGGAGATTTTTATTTTTAACCGTGACAATAAACTATTTATCGCCACACAAACTCACGTTAAACGTCACCATTAGCTACCTTTTGGTTACACAAAATAAATAAAACAATGGCAATAAACTATTTATGGTCACACAATTTGTTTTTAAGGTGGCAAATGATTACCCTATAATCACGTATATTTGATTTAACGTGGCCATAAACTACTTATCGTCACGCAAATTTTATATTAACCGGGACCAGTTCATGACATATGGTTACCATAGATCTTAAAACCATGTCTTTTGGTTACTTTTTAGCCATACAAAATAACTCAAAATGTAGCCATAAACAACTTATAGTCATCCAATTCATGACATATGGTTACGCTTAAACTTTTGAAACGTGGCCATTAGTTACCTTTAGGTCACATGAACTAACTAAAACCGTAGCGATAAATCAGTTTTGCCACACAAATTTCATATTAACCATTGCCAATAACATTTGGTTATACTAAATTGTTAGAAATGTGGCTATTGATTAACTTTTGGTCACATGAGTTGATTAAAACTGTAACCATAAACTACTTATAGTCATGCAAATTTTACATTACCGTAGTCATTTCATTACATATGGTTACGTTGAATTGTTAAAAACCGTGGCTATTGGTAGCCTTTTGGTTACACGAAATAGCTAAAATCGTGAGCATATACTATGTATAGTCACACAAAAATTTAATTAACCGTGGCTATTTCATGACATGTGGTTACGTTGAATTGTTAAAAACCGTGGCTATTGGTAGCCTTTTGGTTACACTAAATAGCTAAAATCGTGATCTTATACTATTTATAGCCACACAATTTTTATATTAACCGTTACCTTTTAAATACATGGTGACGCTTACTTGTTAAAACCGTGACTACTGCCTACCTTTTGGTTACATAAAATAGTTAAAATTGTTGCCATAAACTTCTTATAGCCACGAATATTTCATATTAACCGTGGCTAATTCGTGACATATGATTGCACTGAACTGTTAAAAACCGTGGTCGTTGGTCACCTTTTTGTCACATGAAATATCCAAAATCATAACGATAAACTAGTTATAGTCACAAATTTTAAAGTAAACGTGACCGATTCATGATTTATGGTTACGTTGAATTTTAATAACCTTGACTATTTATTTTTCTTTTGGTCACACGAAATAACTAAACATGTGGCAATAAGTTATTTACAGTAACACATATTTTATATCAAACGTGGCCAATTTTTTATGTATGATTGCAATAAATTGTAGAACCGTGACCATTGGTTGCTTTTCGGTCACACAAAATAGCTAAACTATGGCCATAAACTATTTATTGTAGCAGTTTAAATTGAATATGATATGATCATTATAGAAGTTAACCACGACAATAATAATATTTGACAACAATTTTAATAACGCGTTACAAAATTATAAATATTCTTAAAAAGTTTAATATAATAATTATTTGAAAAAATCAAACATTCGTACTAATAGTCATATGAATAAGGTATAAAAAACACCAATGACAAACTTATCACAACTATTTCTCTAATATAGTAGATTTTTGCATATTAAAGCTACTCCTCACCTGCTTCGACTTCGACTTCTGCTTCAACTTCTATAACTCGTTGACAGTTGTAGAGTTTTTCTTTCTCTTCTTAAGATTTTCTCCTCGTCATGTTGATTAGAAGTTGGCTCTGATCCTGCAACAAGAATAAAATTGCATCTATTATACTTGTAGCTTGAAATAAAGATCCATACCAATCAAGTACAAAAATAAAAAGAATGTAGCCTGTATATAAACAATTAAACAAAATTCTTGATGTTGGAACTATATATATGGTCTGATAGTCAAAGATGGCTAATGTTAAACCATGTCAAATTTAGAACTTAAATAACAACACAAAGGGTTGTTTTTTGGGTCGTAAAACAGGTGGCAAATGGCTACTTTTTGGGTCGAAAAACAGCAGTTGAATGGCTGCTTTTTGGGTCAAAAAACTACAATCGAAGGGCTGTTTTTTTTTGGTTGAAAAACAACAGTTGAAGGGTTGTTTTGTGAGTCAAAAATCAGCAGCCGAAAGGGTTGTTATTTGAGTGCAGAACCGAACACAACAACCTTAATGGTGCTATTTGTCAGGCAGTTCACTAGGGACTGTTCGGTGACCATTTCGGAAAGCAAAAAAGATGTTTTAGAGGACTGTTTAGAGTTGTTTTAAGGGGTTACTACACTTGTTTCGAGGAGGGGTTGAATTACGGATTAGAATAGAAATATGATGCATAAATCGGATCATTGGGGACTCGTATACAATACAAAGTAGAGCACGGTATAGAGGCATGTCAAAAGAGACCAAAATAAGATACCTAGTTCGAAAACTCTACAGCATGTGCTATGCAAATAAATAACTTTAACCCTAAGAATGAAAATACTACATGGCATTGACAACTAATAAATGGATTGATAGCAAAAAGAAATCAAACAACAACTTGATTCCCACTTTTCATCCATTAATAGTTTTCAACAGCAACAATTTTGAGTTTTTATTCCTTCTATGGCCATGGCCCCAAACAAACACCAAGAAGCAAACTAATGTTCAAATATCCGTATCCACCATCTATGGAAACTAATATCAAATGGTGATCTATAATACTTCAAGAAAAATCATTTTCTTGAATGTAGACACAACATGTGATTCCTGAAAGCATAACCATGTGTAGACCTAATGGACAAAAACTTGCAACAAATTTGAACTTGGTTGACTTGATTGCTATTGAATAGTTTAAAACCATGAACACCACATTTCATGTGCAGAATTTATTAGAAACAATATTAAAAAACAGAGAATAATATATATATATATATATATAGTAATTATTCACAGTGACTATAATCTCAAGCATGGGTCAAGAATTTTAAAGTTGAGGTTGAAAAGACGGAACAAGGTTAACTATAACTAGAACTCAACTATAATATGCAACATTCATTAGAAAACAAACATCAATATGTAGCTAACTAGCTATTAAACAAAAGCAAACAGACAGCAACATAAGTAAATAAAACTTTAAAATGTAGAGCAATATGTAGTTAAATGAATGGAGATCAAGAGCAATACCTAGTTGAGACAGTACGAGATCGTTATATATAGTCATTGTTGTCAAATAAATAATATAAGATGGACTAGCAGTGCTAACTATTGTACATAATTTGTATATACTTTTTTTTATTGTGATTGATCTCCTACATTGCCTCTAAATTGTAGGACTAAACTCTTCTCAAAAAAAATTTATTCATATACATACCAAATTACCAAGAACGGTAAATAATTAAATTTTGTCTTTTAATTCTTAATGCCAGTGTCTTTGAGGAGAGCAAATACAATTTCCTACTTTCTAGAATGGTATACCTAGAAAAAATAAAATGTTCTATTAGGCACAAACATGGGATAGGCACCCTCTATAACATTTTGTTATGTTTCCCGGTATAGTAAGAAAACCATTTATTTTTTATTTCTAAACGTTGTTCTTTTTAGATAATTATCATCTCATGTTAAATCATTTCGCTATAGTTGATAAATTATATTCGGTATTACATTTTCACGTCTTGGACATGATTTCCTACCTATCCTACTTACATCATCCGCTTGTAAGGACCAAGTGTGAATTGCAAGCTTTTGTTATTTCCTCCCTGTGTTTGGGTAGCTTGGTAGAAACTTATTACCTCCAAGCAACAATAATCAACATCATAATATTGCATGCTCCAAAGAAAATACATAACAATATTAAAGATGAACAATAAAACCAAAAGACTACAAATACCGGTTATCATCGAGACCTAGCTTTTATGAAGTTGAACCATCCAATTCACCTAGGTTCTGCCAAAAACTTATCATTCACTCACTTTAAAAGAGATGTCAAACCTAGAGTCCTGGACAACAAAACTTTTATTTAATTAATTGAAAAAATCAAACAACGAAACAAAAAAACTACTAAAATAAACAACATTAAGCCTATAGTGATATGCATACTTCAGTATCAACAAGTTTTATCACTTCAGTCATAAAAAATGACGATGAATAAATGGAGTCATGTGAACAACAGGTCATAGAATGTAGTACAACAGATGGCAATTTCTTAATATGTTGTGTACAACATACAAGTGCTTGGTAATTGATTATGGTGCTACAAATGTCTCAACATCATTACTTGAATATTGAATTTTGAGAGAGCAATTAAAGTATTGGGATTCACTAATATACTAATATATGTATTCAAGTTAAACCATGAACACTTTCCATAGAGTTTTGGAATGTAAATGTTTGACCTCAGATGAAACTGTATCACATCAATTGAATGGATGGAGTAATTTGAAGGCCCATATAATAGTTTACATAAGCCTTGTTAGAAAACTTGAATTCCATAGAACACTCCATATTCAAACTAAACCAGAAACACGACTTAACTATTCAAATAACATATTTTCCTAATCTTAGTCAGAATGAACTCAGCAACAATACACGAAAGAAATTAACATAACATTTAAGATCAACATTTGTATAATGGTATATCTAAAAGATTTAAATTTATTAAGGAATCTGAACGTCAAGTACAAACCTCTAGCTGAAAAACTTGTAATTTGTTTTGGATGAAACCACACATCTTGAGTTTATTCCTTTTCCAAGAACTAGTTTACCTCAATTGTTATAAACCAATAGATTGGTTACCTCAATTGGCCAAAGCTTATATATATCACCCTCAAATTGTCTGATTGTTTCTCTTTGACACCCTTCTTCCATAGTGTCGTTCATGTCTACAGAAAAGATGACCAAAAGGTTACTTTCATAGAAGAATAAAAGCGGTCATTTGAAGTTCATACAAGGTTTGATTCAGACATCGTATCAAACACTTGATTCGCATGCAAACCAGCCGCATAGAAACTTTTTTTTAATTCTAACAATTATATAAAAAAACATTGAAATTGAATTTTGGGGGCATGATATAGAGAAAGAAAACAATTGAATTAATGCATACCTATGCAAATAAAGGGAAAAGAAAACTAACCTTCAAGTGGTATGTAGGTTGTAGGAATCCATCCACAGACAATTGAATATATTGACAAAATTACTACATTATAATTATACAACTTGTAGACCACTCAAACTAAACAATACTACTAATGTTACTAGAGTTGAATATGTAGATGTGCCATTCAATTCATAAATCATTAAGACTTGATCAATCACCATCTGGAAAACAAAACCATCTTAATTTAAGTGGTCTCAAGTTCAATTAAGCTTTCTGCTTCTCATTTGTGGGTGAAGGTGAAAAGCTCTCATCTTAACAAATAAGATCTAAACCAAAACCAGCAGTTGTACCATTCAAATTTTTATGCATTTGGTATGCTTAGAACAAACCAACCACCATAAGAATGAGGTAACGCACAAGGGCCAAAACAGAGAAATAAACCAAATCCAGCAAGTGTACCATTCAAAATTGACATCCACGATTACTGGGTTTATATTAACAAGAACAGAGTGTTATTAAATCATGAAATACACAACTAAAATAGAAAAATGCAAATAAAATCTTCTAATCAAAATCGATTAACAGGGTTCATATTCACAGACATATGCTTTTACCGTAATCGATTAATTAGTATGAAGGGTTTTAACTAGGGTTTTAATCAGATTCGAACCTAGCACCGAAGTGGTGGTTTGAGTTAGGTCCACATCTTCGTCGGAAGCGTATTCATCGCTGGAGACGAACTCGTTGCTGGAGATGCTAATATCCCCTTTGCTGGATACGAACTCATTGTTTGTCATTTTCGTTGTCCCTTTCGCTGGACAGTAAGGGGGTGTTTGGTTCGCGGAATTGGATGGAATTCAATAGAATTGGAATGTCCAAATCCATTGACCAAATTCCAAAGTCTTGTTTGGTTCACATAATTAAAACTAAGGAATGATTCCATCAAATTCCTTCAAACACGGATTTCACAATTCCACGGGGTATCCTATGGAATTCATTTTCTTTCCAACAGATTCCAATTCCATCCAACCAAACGCGACCAAAATGTGTGGTCAAATTCCATCAAATTCCAATTCATTCAAAGTCAAATTTCTTGATGAATTCCAATTCCATCGAATTCCATTCCACGAACCAAACGCCTCGTAAGAATCGTGGGAGAGCAGGAATCGTTCAGAGAAAACGTGGGAGAGGAGCGACGGAGAAAACGTGGGAGAGGAAGCGGCGATGGAGCGGTCGGGGCAGAAAGCGCGCAGTTTGGGAAGAAGCCGCCAAATTGATCCGTATAATAGCTAGGGATTAATATAAATCTAATTTATGTTCTAAATTTATTATTATTATTATTCACGTTATTGTTATTCGGAGTAAACTTTAATTTTGGTCATGAGGTTTGTTGATTTCTTTAAAAGCGGGATCTAAGATTTCATAATTCAAGTTTTGATTTTCATAGTTTAAATTTTACTCTCAAAGAAGGATCTGACCTCTAACTCCCTTAAAAATCTCCGTTAGAGGCAGGGGTAAATTCGTCCAACCATATTTTGTACTCATTTTGTACTTCTTTTTTGTTTTATCTTATTTTTACAAAAATATTAAATTCTAGGACCTGTTATGCATTTAACTCTAATATATATATATATATATATACACACACACATATGCCAAACCCTTTACCTGTTTGACACACTGGAAAGTGAACGTGAGTTTTAAGTGTTGAAACCCCACCCACCACCATCATCTGCTTCTAAACCCATTCCATTCAAACCGATGCACAATAATTTAAGAAATGAAGTGAAGGATGATGAAGTAATGAAAGGACTTACGTATACAAAAGGGTCGTTTCCCATGAGGCCAAATATAAACCAGGAAGTACCACACAGAAAACATATAATGATAAGAAGAATTTAATTAATTCCAGACTTTTGGTCTTAATCCCTATTCTGTATACCAGATTTAGGTGTTAATTAAAATCCAATACAAGGGTGAATCTAGATTTAAGAAAGGGGATAAACTTACCATGATTGAGGGTGGAGATTCGTACATGATGACGGAGAAAATGGCAGCGGCAAAACCGCAAAAATAACTGCAAGTTTTGTTGTGTAGAGCAAAAACGGAAACCCTCCAAGATCGTACGCCTTCTTCGTCACGACTTTCTGGTTTCATTGTTGGTAACGACAATCAGGGCGCCAGTGACAATAGGGAACGAGAACGCGAAAGTGGAATAAGGAATTTTGACACCAACCGAAAACCTAATTACCAAAATCATGATGAGTATAGGCCGAGAAACAGAGCATCACCTGAAGTAAACAAAGCCGATCATCGAAAACAAGGCCGAGAAACAGAGCATCATATGTGGTTTCGTCCTTGTGATTTGTTCTTTGGTCGGTGATTTGGGTTTGGTGGCCGAATAGGGGTTGGATCGGGTTCACCGACAAAGATGTTTTGACCGGCGATGACTACGTTCGTGTGAATATGTTTGAGTTAATTACAAGTTGGCCTAAATTTTTTTATGGTTTTTACTGAAACAAGAATGTAACACAGTTAGATGCTTGGATTTATAAAGAAAGAAAATAACCTCATATTAATGATCATAAGATTTTAGGTACATTATTTGATAATTGTTTTATTATGATATAAAATAAGTGAATAATAGTATTTGACGATCATTTTTTGATTTAAGAGGAGGTGGGGGGGGGGGGGGGACTTACCGTGATTGGTCGTATTATGTTTTAATTTGTGATAATAGGACATATAGTGTTGTGATTAATATAAGGGATCATATTAGTATGTGTAGGATCATGTTAAGTTCTAATGGTTGACAACCAATCATGTTGAGTTGTAATAGGTAACATGGGTCATAATAGGATGTAATAGGTTGTAACCGGTGATAATGAGTCATATTGGTTCATAATGTCTTGATATTAGGTTGTAGTGAGTCATATTGGGTTGCAATGGTTATAATAGGTCATATTTGATGGTAGTTGTTGTAACTAACATAGTGGGGTGTGTTGAGTAATAATTGGTTCTAATGGGTTACATCGCGTTATAATGGGTGATAATGAGTCATATCAATTTGTCATATGTTATAAGTGATGTAAGGAGTCCTATTAGGCTGTAATGGGTGATAATGAGTCATATCAAATTCTCACATGTTATAAGTGGTTATATTGGGTTGTAATGAGCCCTAATGGGTGGTAATGGGTGATAATGAGTGATATCAAATTCTCACATGTTATAAGTGGTTATATTGGGTTGTAGACTGTAGTGTGTCCCATTGGGTTGTAATGGGTGATAACAACTTATAATGAGCTATATTGGGTTGTAATGCGTTATATGAGTTATAATGAACTATATTAGGTTATAGTGGGGTTACATCTGGATATATTGTATTTTAGAAATCGTTGAGCGGATACATATTTAATGTTTGAAGTTGAACAAAGTAAAGTTGACACTAAGAAGATGTAAGATTGATTTCCGACGAAATTGAACATTTGTGATCCAGATCACATGATTTGTTGCCAATGAAGGGTCTTCAAAAAATTTATTTTCTAATGCAACCAAGTTTAACAACCTCGATAAAAAAGAAGTCATACACATGCTAAAAGTACTTGGAACATTCTATAAGTCAACTATTCGTTTTTAGCAAGGCACACAAAAATGAAAAGTTGTTTTCAGATACATTTGTTAAAACAACCATCAAAATATAATATTGACTACCAACCCCCAACCATTTCCTGACAAGGTGTATCAGGAGAAAAAACAATATAACGGCTAGAGTATGCATATTTCAACCTAAGCCAGAAATATCACGTGAGCAGTTGTCGTTGAGGTTTCAATAATGAAGCCATTTGTCTTTCCAGAACTAGGTTATACATGTTTAAGGCCAAATGGAAATGACTTGGTTCGTCTTGCCGGTTTTAATGTATAGTTATTTAATCTGTCGTTCACCCTCAAGATCTGGTCATGTTCAATTATACATTTGGACCGAGTATCCACCTCTTTTGATAAAATTAAATTGTATATACTCATTACATATTAATATACATCTTAATGATTAATTTGTATTATCTATTTTAAACCATACACTATATTTTACACTAAAAATACATTTTTCATATAAATTTTTTCCAAATGATTGTCATTTTTAATAGAAAAATTCAACAATAATTATTTTTATTTATAAGGTTATAATACTTTTTTTGGTCTAAAATGTTAAATTATTTGAACGTTATTATTATTAGAGTGAATTGTGGATTTGGTCCCTGTGGTTTAGTGATTTCTTTGACCATAGTCCTCATTCTATGTTTATTGTGGATTTTGTCCTTGTGGTATTTAATTTATTTTGGTCATGGTCCTTCTGACTAACACTTCCATTAACTTTGTTAAATCAAGAACCATTTTAGCCATTTTGTCTATTTTTTGTCCCTTTTTGATAAAAAAATATAAACAATAGAGTGAATTGTGGATTTGGTCCCTCTGGTTTAGTGATTTCTTTGACCATGGTCCTCATTCTATGTTTATTGTGGATTTGATTCTTGTGGTATTCAATTTATTTTGGTCATGGTCCTTCTAACTAACACTTCCATTAACTTTGTTAAATCAAGGACCATTTTAGCCATTTTGCCTATTTTTTGTCCTTTTTTATAAAAAAATATAAACAATATTTTTATACACACATGTATATATATATATATATATATATATATATAAAGATACTAAAATAAATAAAATAAGACATTATTGTATTATTTAATTGTTTAATTTTTTTAAAATTAATTATATTAAATACGATTTAATTTTATTATTTTATTGTAATTGTGAAAAAAGATATAGTTTTATTGTTTTAATGTAATTAAAATTTCAATTTAAACAAATCAGATCATAAAACTATATCTTATTTATTTAGATCGAATAAAATAA
The DNA here is from genome assembly GCA_954870635.1 of Arctium minus. NCBI lineage: Eukaryota > Viridiplantae > Streptophyta > Magnoliopsida > Asterales > Asteraceae > Arctium > Arctium minus. The sequence continues at coordinate 115,120,469 of OX941084.1, read as the reverse complement.
AATATGGTTTTATGATTTGATTTATTGAATTAAAATTTTAATTAAGTTAGAGACGATTTAATTATATTGTTCTTTTACTATCATTGCAACAAACAAACTTATTGTTGATATTTTAACACAAAAAATCATTGAAAACCGTTGAGAAATGAACTATAATTTTATCATCTTAAAATTAGAAGCTCCAATTTTCATATTGTTTTTCAGTCAAAAACTCAAAATCAATTTTCATATTGTTTTTAGTATGATAAAATTAAAGTTCATTTCTCAACGGATTTTAATGATTTTTTTGTGTTAAAATATCAACAATAAACTTGTTTGTTGCAATTATAATAAAAGAACAATATAATTAAATCGTCTTTAACTTAATTAAAATTCTAATTCAATAAATAAAATCATAAAACCATATTTTATTTTATTCGTTCTAAATAAAATAAGATATAGTTTTATGATCTGATTTGTTTAAATTGAAATTTTAATTACATTAAAACAATAAAACTATATATATTTTTCCACAATTACAATAAAATAATAAAATTAAATCGTATTTAATATAATTAATTTAAAAAAATTAAACAATTAAATCATACTATAATGTCTTATTTTATTTATTTTAATATCGTTATATATATATATATATATTTATATACATGTGTGTGTGCATGTGTGTATAAAAATATTGTTTATATTTTTTTTTATCAAAAGAGGACAAAAAATAGGCAAAATGGCTAAAATGGTCCTTGATTTAACAAAGTTAATGGAAGTGTTAGTTAGAAGGACCATGACCAAAATAAATTGAATACCACAAGAACCAAATCCACAATAAACATAGAATGAGGACCATGATCAAAGAAATCACTAAACCACAGGGACCAAATCCACAATTCACTCTAAACAATATTTTTATACACACATGCACACACACATGTATATATATATATATATATATATATATAACGATATTAAAATAAATATAATAAGACATTATTGTATGATTTAATTGTTTATTTTTTTTAAATTAATTATATTAAATACGATTTAATTTTATTATTTTATTATGATTGTGGAAAAATATATATAGTTTTATTGTTTTAATGTAATTAAAGTTTCAATTTAAACAAATCAGATCATAAAACTATATCTTATTTTATTTAGAGTGAATAAAATAAAAGAGTAAACTATGATTTTAGTCCCTATGGTTTGATGTTTATAATGATTTTCGTCCCTGGTCTTTTAAAACTGCTTTTTAGTCCTTGTGGTTTCTATTTGCTTCTATTTTCATATCTCCCTCCAATTTTATTAATATTAAATGTTAATTTATTTAAAAATTAAATAAACAAATTACATATTTGGTCCTTATGGTATATAAACTTTTACATTTTTATCATAATTTAAATTTTTTTACTTTTTCTTTATTTATTGTATTTAATCAAGACATTTATTTTTCTATTTATTATATTGTATATTTTCATAATTATTATTACTTTAATTATAAAAATAATCAAATAATTTTATTAAAAATACTAATAAATACATGAAATTTTTTTCAAAACTTTAGGTTTAGATCTCTTAAAATTAATAATTTTTTTTTCTGTTGATTTATTAAAGTTTTTTATTTATTTTAAATTACCATTGAAATTTTTTTAATACATTTCAAAAAAAAATCTTATTTTATAACAACCGGTTGTTTATTGGTAAATTCACTTTATTACCATTATTTCATATTTTCATTTAAAACTTTATTTTTATTAATTAATCAAATTTGTTAATATTTAAAATAAACACACACACACACACACACATATATATATATATATAGAGAGAGAGAATGAGGTTCAAACGAGAACGATACATATTTAAAAGAACACGAGAACAACAAATCACATACAAAATCATAAGTGATTTTACATTAGCGGGGAAGTCGTACAAAATCACAGTATGCGGGCGACTTTTGCCGCGACTTTAGGTCGCGGGAATCACATGTAAAATCGTATGTGATTTGCCGTTGTCGTGTTCATTTTAAATAGGCAACGTTCTCGTTTTATCCTCCCCCCCCCCCTCTCTCTCTATATATATATATATATATCAAGGTTTTAAATAATGATTGTGTTTGACGTCACGTTAATTTTGAGGCACGTCATGACCCATTGCATGATTTTTTAACAATATATTGAAATTTTCTTATCCTTTTATTTTCTTATTTTTTGTTTTTAATATATAACCTAATTTAAAATGGTGGGTGTGTGTGTGTTTATGTGTGTATGTCTTATTTAAATATTAAACAAATTTGATTAATTAATAAAAAGTAAAGATTAAATGAGAATTTAGAATAGTGGAGTAAATTGCATTTAACAAAAAACAACCATTTTTTATAAAATAATACTACTTTTTTCTCAAATTTTATTAAACTTTTTTCAATGATAATTTAAAATAAGAACTAGCTTTAATAAATCAATAGATAGAAAAATATTAATTTTAGGAGATTTAAATCTAAAACTTTGAAAAAAATATCATGTATTTATCAATATTTTTAATGAAATTATTTGAATATTTTTATAATTAAAGTTATAATAATTATGAAAATATATAATATAATTAATAGAAAATTAAATGTCTTAATGAAATACAATAAATAAAGAAAAAGTAAAAAAATATAAATTAGGATAAAAATGTAAAAGTTTATATATCATAAGGACCAAATATGTAATTTGTTTATTTAATTTTTAAATAAATTAACATTTAATATTAATAAAATTGAAGGGAGTGATGAAAATAGAAGCAAATAAAAATCACAAGGACAAAAAAAGAAGGTTTGAAAGACCAGGGACGAAAACCGTTATAAGCATCAAACCACTGGGACTAAAATCGTAGTTTACTCAAAATAAAATATGGTTTTATGATTTGATTTATTGAATTAAAATTTTAATTAAGTTAAAGACGATTTAATTATATTGTTCTTTTATTATCATTGCAACAAACAAGTTTATTGTTGATATTTTAACACAAAAAATCATTAAAACCCGTTGAAAAATGAATTTTAATTTTATCATACTAAGAGCATCTTCAGTAGTATCTTCAAAATTTATCCAAAATGGAGAATTAAAAGTCAAATTCTACATAAAAATTTATATCCATCTCTAACAGATTCTCCATTTTGAAGATGAAATCATTAGTTATAATATTAAAATATTGTATAAATCTAATAAAATATTATTTATCTCTCATACTCATCTCATTTGAATGAAATCTTATTGGTTAAATATAATAAAAAAACAAAATTCTCTCCCATGGTAATCATTTTTGGAGATTTTGGTGAGTTCTTCATATTTGGAGAAAAATACACCCTCTCTCCTACTTTCTCCATTTTGGAGAAAGATTTGGAGAATTTGTTGGAGCACAAAAATGCCTAAAATCTCAATTTTCTCCATTTTGGAGAAGCTGTTGGAGATGCTCTAAAAACAATATAAAAATTGATTTTGAGTTTTTGACTGAAAAACAATATGAAAATTGGAGCTTCTAATTTTAAGATGATAAAATTAAAGTTCATTTCTCAACGGGTTTTAATGATTTTTTTGTGTTAAAATATCAACAATAAACTTGTTTGTTGCAATGATAATAAAAAAACAATATAATTAAATCGTCTTTTAACTTAATTAAAATTTTAATTCAATAAATCAAATCATAAAACCATATTTTATTTTATTCACTCTAAATAAAATAAGATATAATTTTATGATCTGATTTGTTTAAATTAAAATTTTAATTACATTAAAACAATAAAACTATATATATTTTTCCACAATCACAATAAAATAATAAAATTAAATCGTATTTAATATAATTAATTTAAAAAAAATTAAACAATTAAATCATACAATAATGTCTTATTTTATTTATTTTAATATATATATATATATATATATATATATATATTTATATACATGTGTGTGTGCATGTGTGTATAAAAATATTGTTTATATTTTTCTTATCAAAAAAGGACAAAAAATAGACAAAATGACTAAAATGATTCTTAATTTAACAAAGTTAATGGAAGTGTTAGTCATAAGGACCATGACCAAAATAAATTGAATACCACAAGAACCAAATCCACAATAAACATAGAATAAGGATCATGGTCAAAGAAATCAGTAAACCACAATTCACTAAAAAATCAATAAAAATTAAACCATAAGGATAAAAATCGTAATTTCAAAACCATAAAGATAAAAATAAAAAATTTCAACAAAACACAGGGACTAAAAACATAATTTAGTCTTTTAATAATTAAAATAGATGTTAAAGTTGTTTTAACATTTGCCCAACTTATCTCCCACCTTTCCTATAAATCATCTTCCACCCCCTTTGATTTCCTTCACACATTCATAATCATTCCCCTCTTAAACTTTCTCTTCCTTCAAACCCTAATTGGGTTCTTTCTTTCCCTTCCCCCTAAAATTTCCATCTCATCTTCTTTGTTCACATCAGATTTTTCCAATAATCTGATTTTGTTTTCGTCAAGCCCTTTTTCTTTCTGTAGATCTGTAAAGATAATCGATGGGTGGTGTTGCTGTTCTTCATCCTCAAGATTGTCTAAAGGATCATCGTGATGGTTTTTTCTCTATACCGGTGAAATCTCGCCGTAAACCTAGCGTTAATTATTCGACTTCTACCCCTAATTTAACCAGATCTGAAGGTCGCAAACGAAGCCCACCAACAGGTGTTCGCAAAAACAACAAAACAACAACAACGACGATGGTTTCAGATCCGCCTGCCAAAAACCTCGTCATGGGACAGGTCAAGATCTTGAAACGCGGTGAAGCGTTGGACGAATCATCATCGACGGTTTTGAAAGACGCGAACGATTCAACCACCACTCCACCAAAAGATGTTGTTGATCGTGATCGGAAGGTTTCGAGAGGATCGAACGGCGGTCGGAGAGTTTTACCGGCGAAGAAAAAGGTCGAGAAGGAGAAGAAAAAAATCGAGGGTTTGAAGGTTGACGATTTTGCCCTTTCGTCAACGGATCGGTTAGGACCCGACCCGGAGATGGTGCCAAAACAGATGAAGAAAAACATAGCGGATTTTTTCTTTGCAGGATCTGCTTTTGTTGATTCACCGCCACCAAGTTCCCTTCCTTTGCCTGGTTTCTTCACAAAGAATTTTGTCAAGGAAGATCCAAGCACAGATCTCCGCCGGATGCTCGGTTTGAGCCTTTCTTAGTTAAATTACAATCATACTTTCGGTTCCAACAAGTTTAATTACATGTTGTTTGCTTCGAATTCGTTCTATTTTCCCTAATTTTTGATTGGGAAAGTTCGAATTTGGTAAGCAAGATTGTCTAATTAGATGGTATTGTAGTAGGTTTCGTTGGTTAAATAAGGGTTGGTTTATAAGTATTAATTAGGGGAACATATTGTGATATGGGTAGTGTTGTTTTCTTTAATATAAAGTAAGATATATTTGTGTTTTAAAGGTTAGGATTATTCTGGGTTGTAATGTAATCCAGTTGGAGGATGATTAGTTGGCCTGCTTTTCTTGTATGTAATTAGTTCATCAATATCTATATTAAACATGATAATAATAAAATTACTGTTCTTGTTTTGATGGTTGAATCATCATTGAAACCCCATTAAATTCATGTTTTTCTTTTGTTTCTTTGTGTTTTATATCTTATTTCAAATGTCTTTGATTGAACTCTTGGAGGCCATTGGTTGTGATTGCAGTTGCTTTTTTTTTGTTGCTGTTATATTTAGATGCTTTTGAGCCATGTGTTGCTATGAAACATGAGGTGTAAATTTCACTTCTTGGTTATGGTATGTGGGTTTGGATGATTCAAGAACCAGTTATTTTGTGTTGAAATTTTGCAAATTTCTCATATCCCACAATATATATGTTGTGAATTCAATCAGTGTGAGTTCATATGGTGTGCATTCTCTGCCTAACTTCTTATGTGTTCTCATGATATGTTTGTGGGCATTTACATATGGTTGCAGATTGAGGATCTTGATTCACTTTTGGACCTCGTGTCTTCGAAACAATGTATCTCGTGTTGAAATCATTCGTGTAATGTGATCTCTGCCTAACTTTGATGCCTTTTTCGTGTGACGTATGTCTAGTTTTATACGAACCGGAGGATCTCTTGAATCCGATATCTGAAGAAAATGAGGAAGCAGCCAAGAAATGAGATCATGGAAGGAAGGACACCAAGAAAGACTAAGGGGCTGTTTGATTGGTTTTCCATTAAGTTGTGTATGGATAAAGTTGTCATTGTGGATTAATCTTTCTGTATAGATTTAGAAGATATTTATTTGAGCGAGTTTTTTCATAAATGGAAGGAACGTGTTTTTTTTAATGGGAGGGACTGGTTTGGAAAAACATGGTTTTCTGCATAAAGCTCCCCCTTTAAATCTTACTGAATAAGCCATTTTCTATATCATTAAGTCACTACCAAACAGTCATATATAGTTGACTGAATAAACTGTAAGTCTAATTAAGCTCGTTAAGCTGCTAACAAACATACCCTAAATCATTATCTTTGTTTGCTTTTGGTGTTTCTTTGTTTGCTTTTGGTGTTGCTTCAAAGTTGAGGTATCTTTTTTAATTTGTATTCCAGAAGGAAATTAGCTTGCAATGAAGTGGAAATGGCACCTTTAACTTTATCTGTTATGTTTATTAGGTAGGAGGACAACTTATTAACAAAAGTTGGTGTGTTGTTCGGTTTTAAAAATATGTGGTGGAAATGGGAAGGTATGGACCATGTCCCATCATATTTCCAAATTCCCTTTCATTTTGGACGTTTCATTCACCACAAAACCATATACTAAGGGCAATTACCAAATGCATATCGGGTAAGTGTTTGTTGGCAAAAGACGTCACCCTCACTTACCTTATCGTGTAACATTTTCGGCCATCAAAATGAATTGTTGGTAAGCGTCTTAAACCCGGTAAGCGCTTACCGGGTAAAATTATTTTCCCTCACTTATTGGGTAACTCTCGGTTGTTGTTATGCCTCTTACCGGGTAAGATTCTTGGTGTTGTCATACTCAATCGGTAAGGTAAGTGATATCGGTAGCATTTACCCGGTAAGCATTCAGTAAACGACCCCTAAATCTTTTCCTTCTCATTGTTTACGTAGTGTTCTTGAAACCTTTTTTTTTTTCCTTTTACGAAGGAAAAGAAAGGACCGGGGAGGAAATTAAAAGAAAACTCATGTTCTCGAAACCTTTTTAGAAGGGAAAGGAAAAGAAACGGAAGGAAAATGATGATAAATTTCGTTCCAAGATTTTCCATCCAAATTTTTTCTTTCAAATGTGGAAGGTCATGGAAGGAAGGAAATGAAAGAAATTAAAACTTCTAAAAAAATTATTAAAATTACAATAAAATTATTAAAATTACAAAACTATCCGGACTTTCATTTTAAGGGTGCTTTTGGTTTGCAGACCGGGTGGGACGGGACGGGATAAAAACTCACTGTCTTATGTTTGGCGTGACATGGAACAAAACAAAAATTCACTGTCCCACGTTTGACGTGACATTGGACAGGGACAAAGACTGGACAGGATGAGACAAAATGTGATAAAAAAGGTATTTTCTTGTTCCACCTACATGAGACAAAAGTGAGATAGAAACTAAATATCACTAATCTACCGCCATTTGATATATAATCCTAATACTGTATTAGTTTTAAGGGTTACCACTACTAATCGCCGCCACTACCACCATCGGTGGCCACCAGTAGCCACCGCCAACCACCGTCAGCCACCTCTACCTATTTCTCCATCATAACAACCTCCTCCATCACCTCCACAACCATTGACCATCGCCACCACCACTACCATCGTCGACCACCTCCACTAACACCAATCACCACCACCTATGGCTGCCACCACTATCGACACCCACTGGTAGCCACCACCAACCATCGTCGACCACTTCCACCTCTTCCTCCACTACCACAACAACTTCCTCCACGACCACCACCCCATCGCCACCTCTATTGATCACCACCACCCATTGCCGCCGCCATCATCGTCGGTGACCTCCACCTCTTCCTCCATTACAATAACCTCTATTACCACTGTCCACCGTTGCCGCCACCACCACTACCATCGTCGACCACCTATACCTCCATCACATCAACCACAACAACCTCCTGCACCACCACTATCTTTCACGTTCTTCACAACTACCGTCCTTCATGGGCCACCCATTGCCTTTATCTTTACCTGTCGCTGCAACTATGCATCCGCCAATTTATTAAGATCTTCCAAATTCAATCAAATATTATATTTTCTTTATATGAAACGGATTTTTTTGAACTACCATCAATTATTTCAGAATTTTCATTCAAATTTCCTACCATTGGTTTTGTATATATTTATATGTACGAAAATTGAGTAAAAAAATAAAAAAAATATTAAATTATTTAAAGATATATTTTATTGGGAATTTAATTAAAATACCCAAAAGTGAAAAATCAGTTACCTTAATAACCCAAATCTCCCAATTTTTTCCAAAATACCTAACAACCCCGTTAACCGAGGCCGGGATTTTCAAATTTCGCGGGGATGCCAAGGTATGGCCCGGGATTTTCACATTTCGCGGGGAGCAAATCATGGGGCCGGGATATCGATTTTTCGCGGGGTTACCCCCGATTGAAGGGTTTTTCGCGGGGTTAGGGGTTGGGATAAACATGCTAAACCCACGAAATCATGATCAACGGTGAGATAGATGTTACATTTAGGTAAAATTTATGGTGGCCAACTACTCACCTCCCTTGTAAATTTGAGCCCCCCCCCCCCCCCCATTTTGAAACCCCACCACCATCTACTTTCACTCTCTCAAATATCTCACTCTCTCAAATATATCGTGTATTCCACACGCTCGGATCTCGACTTTGTTCGTTAGTGTTTTTAGAAGTCGGATATGTCTCATTCACTTAGGGGCCGTTTAATAAATACTTACCCTGGTAAGTGTTTACCGGTATTACTTACCTTACGATACTTACCTATTAAGTATGAAAACTACCTAGAATCTTACCTGGTAAGATCCATAACAAAGACCTATAGTCTTGCCCGGTAAGGGAGAGAAATGACTCTTACCCGGTAAGCATTTACCGGGTTTAAGACGCTTACCAACAATTAATTTTGATGGTCGGGAATGTTATACGATAAGGTAAGTGAAAGTAATGTCCTTGCCGATAAACTCTTACCCGGTAAGCATTTTGGTAAACGGCCCCTTAGTACGGTAAGTTTCTCTTAACCCCGTTTTAGTTTTATATTTTAGACTATGTTGTATGTTTTTTTAGACTATGTGTTTGATTAAAAAATATTGCGTTTATTTTAGAGATTATGTGATAATTTTAGAGTGTTACGTTTACGTTAATAATATGTTAGAGTATTGCATGTTTTGTAGATCTTGCGTTAATTTAAAAATATTGCGTTTTTTTCGAAAATATTTTAGAGATTATGTGTTAATTTTAGAGTGTTGCGTTTATGTTGATAATAATATGTTAGAGTATTACGTTTTTTTGTAGATCTTGCGTTAATTTAAAAATATTGTGTTTTTTTCAAAAATATTTTAGAGATTATGTGTTAATTTTAGTGTGTTGCCTTTATGTTGATAATATGTTAGAGTATTACGTTTTTTTAGAGTGTTGTGTTTTTTCGGAAACTATTTTAGAGGTTGCATTAATTTTAGAGATTGTGTTTTTTTGAAAAATATTGTAGAGATTGCGTTAATTTTAGAGATTTGTGTTTACGTTGATAATATGTTATAGTATTGCGTTTTTTAGGCCCCTTAAATTTTAGAGATTACAAATGTGGTCCCTTAAGTTTGCTAAATTACAACTTAGGCCCCTTAACTTTGCTAAACTATAACTTAGGCCCCTTAAATTTGCTAAATTACAAATGAGGTCCCTTAACTTTGCTAAATTACAACTTAGGCCCCTTAACTTTGCTAAACTACAACTTAGGCCCCTTAACTTTGCTAAACTACAACCTAGGCCCCTTAACTTTGCTAAACTACAACCTAGACCCCTTAAATTTGCTAAACTACAGATGATGTAACACCCCGATTTTCGAAAGATATCGATCCAAGTTAATACAGAAACCGAGATATTAAGGAAAAATAAGATTTTTGATTTTGGACTTGAATCCTTGATTTTATAGTCTAGATGTATGAATGATTCAATTACGAGTCCAACGGTTCTTTCTGGAGCAAAAACGGAGCTACTTATCTCGTGTGGAGTTTTGGGTTCATCTCGTCTTTGGGACATGGGTCTTCATAAACGTTGTTTAAATACATTTAATTATTTGGAGGACCATTGATTATTGGTCAAATGGATTTTGAGCATTTTAGCTCGGTCTTGGCTTGAAAGAGTTTTATGGACAATTGTCCGGGTTTAATGGCTCGATGTAGAGTCCCATTTCATGGTTTACGTCTTAATGCATTTTATTGCATATTTATAATTACAGGCTCGAGTGCTGTTGTCATTCAGGTATAGTCGGGTAATTTTAGACTGTAATGCATTGGATCCATAGGCATATGAGTCAGTCGGGTGGTGGGGACTTTATCCCCGTTTCGGGACTGGATATCGTTACGGCCAGCGGGAGGACTCGAGGTAGATATCGTGGGTGGTTGAACTCGACGACCGCATAACCTTTATTGAGGGCTCGAGGTAGATATCGTGGGTGGTTGAACTCGATGCCCGTTTGCAATCCAGTCCGGTTACTCATCGTGGAATTTAGTGTCCGCGTTTGAATTCTAGTGAGTTGTCCCCAAGTCATGTTGATTATGTAAGCTTGCGGTGGTAGCTCTTCAGAGCCGGATACGGAGCTAAGTCTTGCGGTGGTGCCCATTGTGAGCCGGATACGGGGACTTGTGGCTTTGGTTGTGACACTCATTAGAGGTCGAGTAGACACTAGGATCAGTGGTGTCTTGCGGTGGTAGCTCAGAGGAGCCGTATACGGGGAACCATGGTCTTATGTGAAGCTCGAGAACATTGATAAGTGGCTTAACTTTGTGTGCCCGCCACTTTCAATGGAATTCGGGTATCCCCCGTCACCGAAAGGTGTTGTTTTTGGGTATTGAGTTTTATTATCCAAGTCTTCGGTGGCGTTGTGTATATCTGGGTTATCCTAGATTTTATGGGTTGAGTATTAAGTCCCACCCGAGTTTTGGGTGTTTTTGGACATGAAGTGTTATTTACATTTTTATAAATTTAAGTATCGAACTATGACCCCGTTTTGGGTGAGTTTTGTGTTGCATCGTTTTATAAGAAATGTGTGTTTGAGAGCATTGTCTTTAAAAGTGCATATTATGGAAAGTGTGTCGTTTCCATTTTAAAGTATATTATTTCGAAGGAATATCGCTTTAAACTGGTTTCCCTATTTTTAAAGATATAGTTGTTCATGTTAAAACTCTTGAGCTCACTAGGCGTTAAGCCTAACCTTTTTATTTGTCGGGATGTGCATCAGGTCCCTAGCGGGGGTTCAGTTCTAGCGGTGCTATGAAGAGTTGAGCCTTAGCCTTACACAAGAGTAAGTAGTTGGTGAAGTCTTCCGCAAGTTGGAGTTAGTAACTGTTGTTGGGTTTAGTAGCACTCGTTCTTGTCATAGATTGTATGTATAGAATGAATGTATGTATTGAGGTTAATTTTTAAATTGTGGTTGTAGACGAATCAATTATTGATGTATTTAGAAATTTTTTAATAAGTTGCTATCTTCAGAATTAAGGGTGTTACAAGTTGGTATCAGAGCTTAAGTTTGAGAGATTTAGGTATTGATTTTTGGATACCTAGACTCAAGCTAGCGTTCTTATAAGCGAAGATAAGTGAAGTTGCACATTAGGTACCTTAAGATAAGAAAATTTGAGGTTGACCAAGTAGTTAGAAACGGGAAACTTGTCGAGGGTCGCAAGGATGAGCATGTACGGTACGTTCATAATGGCACCTGACCAGTGTTATGGTGAATCTACCTACTACATGTGTATACTTGAACTACCTTGGTATGATTACCGTTGGGGTAGTGAGAAGGTTTCTAAGTGAGTAATCTAAGGAAACGTTAATGTCTATAGCAATGTCACGTTGAAGTGATAGTTAAGTGCGTTGAATGCATTAAGTTGATCGTCTTGAGTAAGAATAATTGGTTGGAGTAGAACCTTGAGCTTATGGAATTGACGTTATACGAGGAGAGATTGTAAGGTGAACCGATGAAAAATCCGAGTGTTGCTTTAAGATGTTTGATGCATCCGAATGACAATAGTATGTCGGGTTTTTGGGAAGTGTAGTCCTATGATGCCAAGTGCCGATCAAACTCATGCACTATATTTATTTCCGAAATAAATTTGCATAAATTGTTTCTTATGTTCGTAAAACAAAATGTGGTTTATATTATAAAGTTTTGATAGAGTATTAAACACGCACCAGATTTGAAACTGTGAGCTTAAGCATTCATGAAAATGTTTTGTTGCACGTAATTGCAAATTGTTATCAAAATCTCTTTATTCACGTCTCCTGTTTAACGCTATTTGCGGATATTGTAATATCCATGTTTTAATGTCATTTGAGTATTGGGCAAGTAGCTATGAGATTTTAACCTAGGCATTGGATCTCCTCCACATATGTCAATGATTTTAAAGGAAAAGTTATCCCCACGCGTTGAGTCGGAATTTCTTGAGAATTTCAGTTTGTGTGAGTTTTGTTGAAATTTCATGGAGTATTGTTTTATACGATGTCTTTTTATGCATGAGTTTTAATTTTGCTTCTTTTAAGCTTGCGAGTTATTTAGCGTCGTGTCCCATGTAAATTTTGTAAAGCGCTATTTCACCTTTCATTTCAGTAAAAGGAGGAAACTCCTAAAAGTTTAATATCTTAAAAGTATTGTCATTTTACACTTTTGTCGAGTAACGAAAGTTTGACGCCAATTGGTTTTCACGTTAGTAAGTCTTACAAAAATTCAGTTGGGTCCTTGGTGTCTCATCGTATGATGTTTTGCGTTACGTAAATAAGGTTGGAGCATGTGTTCATACATTTTTGCATGCGTCTAATTGTAGATTTACTAATCGGTATCATCCCACATGTTGTTTTGGGGAAATTCCGTTATCATGTAATTTATCTTTGGGCTTTATACAAATGTCAATCGTTGCATACTATTTGCATTTGGATTTAATTATAACGTTGGTATGAGTAAATATATAAAAGATTTACATCTTTTCAAACAGGACTTTTGTTCTGTTCATATTTCAATCAATTACTTTTACCGTTAGAAATTTTCGCAATGCATTTATTGAGTTAGCAATGTTTATATCGTTGCAGTTACTTTTTGGTCAAAGGTGTTTATCTGTACGATCTGAAGCTTTAAACTCGATTTGAAACTTTATTTGTATTCCCACTATTTTACCAAGCCTTGAGGATTAAACTAATGCGTTTGGGATTGTTGATAATTTTAGGCCACAACGTCTTTTGGTTAAAGAGGAAGGATTTTAGAAAGTTAAAGTTGTGAATTTCTCTTTTGGAATTGTACAAACCTTTATTGCACGTGTTGTGGTGCATGAATCTATTTTCTCTTATATGGTGTAAATTGTTGCGCATGTTTTATTGTTGTCTTTACTAACGTAAGTATTGAACAAACGAGTTTTTGGAAATGGTTTCATATGCGCTGTGTGGTTAATCAATTTTGAAACCTATCGCATGGACGGTAGTGTATTTTGCCACACGTTTAATCGTTAGGAAGCCTTTGTATTCGAAAGTTTTATAAACTCAAATTGGCATTCTAGTTGAAAAACCTTGAACTCATTAGGCCTATAGATTTTAACCCTTGCGTAAGAGCAGTTGTAATTAGGGACTAAGGGAGTCCTTGGAATTGGAGGCGTCGGATGTTCCGACTTGCGGTCAGTCGTGAAAGTTTGAGTTTCAGTTTTGAATCTGTGCGCATTTGTTTTATGGAAGTAGTAGATTTAAGTCTTCTCCGCAAGTTAAGGGGTGATTTTATACTTCAGTAATCATGCGGGATAAGGTCTTATGTGACTATCTGGGATTCTTTTGGGATTCGTTGTGATGGATTGCTAGTCGGTGTCACATCATGGGCTGTGTTGTCGGCATTCCGTCTTGGTGGGTTCCGCGATTAAAAGGAAATTTTGGTGATTTGTTTGTTAGAAATGCGCGATTTGGAATTTTAGCATTTTGTTAGGTGTCAGCCTTAGTGCGATGATCCGTCTGGAATGAAATCGTGGGCGGGATGTCCACATTTTTGAGGTCACCGTTTAGTCTTAGGTATCGACTTGTTTTCTTGAAGTCAATGGATCTTGGAATGTTTGGAAGTATTCCGGTTGGATTATGGGAAATAATGACCTTTCGGTGATGGAAATTAAAAGAAGGTTAAGTGTTGATGTTTAAGTACCGATAGGTATAAGCATCCCCGTGGTGAATTTTTTTTTGTTAAAGGAATGTTGTGTGGTTGGGGTTGGAACGGAGTTGAGTGATAGCCGAATTTGGGTTAACCAGTTACCTAAAGGACGCATTAGTGCGCCTTGGAAGGACATCTTCATCAATATTAGGAGTGGATCTGTAGGAATCTGAGGATTCATGGGATTTGGGATAATCGACTATCTGTAGAGCGTAATGGTATGTTTCTGGTGGAAACACAATGCTTGGGTCTATAGAAGTGTGGGAGCACTTGCAGACATTGTGTCCGGGTCAACTTTGAGGAACGGATTTAAAGGCTGCGATGGTTCAGACCAAACTAGTCGTTAGGAAATTTCGTCAAAGGACAATAACTCTTTAGTGATGATGATTTTGGAGACATTTGGGGGGAATGTCGAGGTGGATTTTAAGTACAAATCGATTATCAAGGAGACCTTGATATGTCGTATTTAGAGGTATCTAAACGAAATGTTTGATTTGGGGTATTTTTGGTGGAAATAATTGAATAAGGTCGTAGGTTACTCTTGGGGTAATACGAGCAATCTAAGGTTGGGAGGCAACCGAGATTTAATGATTAAGAAAATGATTAATCAGGGACTCAATGTTCATCCTGACATCGGAAAAATATATTGAACGTTAAGATTTAGTTTATAATGGCACGGTATGAGAAACGCAGCGACAACCTAAACCGTTATGCAATCGGGCCGTATATGAGGTGAAGTCTCATGAAGGTATTCCTTTTGGATAATAAATCAATCAATATTTCCAAGTGTGGTATTGGGTGCTTTGTGGTTCCAGATTTCGAGGACGAAATCTCTTTTAAGGTTGGGAGGATTGTAACACCCCGATTTTCGAAAGATATCGATCCAAGTTAATACAGAAACCGAGATATTAAGGAAAAATAAGATTTTTGATTTTGGACTTGAATCCTTGATTTTATAGTCTAGATGTATGAATGATTCAATTACGAGTCCAACGGTTCTTTCCGGAGCAAAAACGGAGCTATAACGAAGAAGTTATGGCCAAAACAGTATCGAGAAGAAAACCAGGGAAGCGGGCGACTTATGCCGCGACTTAAGGTCGCGGCACAAGTCGCGAAATCCACTGGATCGAGCTTAAATCGCGATTTTCAGCCCCAAACTTCATTCCTTCATATCTCCTTCATCCTAGCTCCGATTCGGGTGATTCAAAGTGCTACGGTTTCGTTTTTGAGAGCTTTTCAAGGATCTAGCAAGAGATTGGAAGTCTATTGAATTATGCTAGAGTATTTTGTGGTGGTAAGCTCCTCATCTCTCCCATTTCATCTTCTTCACCGAGTTTTCTAGGGTTTCACCCACCCTTTGTGCTTCCTTTCATAGATTTGAGATTTGTGGCCATTTTGGTGAACTAGAAGTGTTTTGGTTGGTGGATTCAAGCTTGGGTTAAGGTAATCCTCTATTCTCTTAAGTTATGGGAGTTAGGGTTTCGGTTTTAGTTGAGGTATTCATGCACATGGTTTGGGAAACGATTCTTTGTGGCTGATTATGTTTATGTATGGTTGAATATGTATGGATCTAGGTTTTGGAGGTTCTCGGCTTGAGGATTCAAGTGGCCTTCAAAAGAGCTCGTTGGGGGAAACCTAGATTTAGCCTAAATCTAGCAAGGTGAGTTCAAGTTGATTTGTGAAAACGGTGTACATGCCAAAATGTTTATTTTAAAGTGTTTTACATGAAATGGTTAACTGCTAATAAGTTTTGGGTATTTCGAAGTAAAATATGATTTACTTGGTTATTCGTCAAAGTGTGAGTATTTTGATAAGTTTTCATATTTGGTAAATTTGGGTTGTGTTAACCTCTTAAAATGCTTATATTGGGTTTGAACATTTTAGCAACTAAATAGCATGATTTACGTATTCTTGGTGACTTTGTACAAGTAAGATCTATTTCATGATTCATGCATCTTTGATGATTTTGTACAAAAGGAGTCTATTTCATGTTATATGCATTTTGGTGTATTTGCATTCATAAACCCTTTGGTAAATCTTTAGTCCCATCTCGTGTGGAGTTTTGGGTTCATCTCGTCTTTGGGACATGGGTCTTCATAAACGTTGTTTAAAGACATTTAATTATTTGGAGGACCATTAATTATTGGTCAAATGGATTTTGAGCATTTTAGCTCGGTCTTGGCTTGAAAGAGTTTTATGGACAATTGTCCGGGTTTAATGGCTCGATGTAGAGTCCCATTTCATGGTTTACGTCTTAATGCATTTTATTGCATATTTATAATTACAGGCTCGAGTGTTGTTGTCATTCAGGTATAGTCGGGTAATTTTAGACTGTAATGCATTGGATCCATAGGCATATGAGTCAGTCGGGTGGTGGGGACTTTATCCCCGTTTCGGGACTGGATATCGTTACGGCCAACGGGAGGACTCGAGGTAGATATCGTGGGTGGTTGAACTCGATGCCCGTTTGTAATCCAGTCCGGTTACTCATTGTGGAATTTAGTGTCCGCGTTTGAATTCTAGTGAGTGGTCCCCAAGTCATGTTGATTATGTAAGCTTGCGGTGGTAGTTCTGCAGAGCCGGATACAGAGCTAAGTCTTGCGGTGGTGCCCATTGTGAGCCGGATACAAGGACTTGTGGCTTTGGTTGTGACACTCATTAGAGGTCGAGTAGACACTAGGATCAGTGGTGTCTTGCGGTGGTAGCTCAGAGGAGCCGTATACGGGGAACCATGGTCTTATGTGAAGCTCGAGAACATTGATAAGTGGCTTAACTTTGTGTGCCCGCCACTTTCAATGGAATTCGGGTATCCCCCGTCACCGAAAGGTGTTGTTTTTGGGTATTGAGTTTTATTATCCAAGTCTTCGGTGGCGTTGTGTATATCTGGGTTATCCTAGATTTTATGGGTTGAGTAATAAGTCCCACCCGAGTTTTGGGTGTTTTGGGACATAAAGTGTTATTTACATTTTTATAAATTTAAGTATCGAACTATGACCCCGTTTTGGGTGAGTTTTGTGTTGCATCGTTTTATAAGAAATGTGTGTTTGGGAGCATTGTCTTTAAAAGTGCATATTATGGAAAGTGTGTCGTTTCCATTTTAAAGTATATTATTTCGAAGGAATCTCGCTTTAAACTGGTTTCCCTGTTTTTAAAGATATAGTTGTTCATGTTAAAACTCTTGAGCTCACTAGGCGTTAAGCCTAACCTTTTTATTTGTCGGGATGTGCATCAGGTCCCTAGCGGGGGTTCAGTTCTAGCGGTGCTATGAAGAGTTGAGCCTTAGCCTTACACAAGAGTAAGTAGTTGGTGAAGTCTTCCGCAAGTTGGAGTTAGTAACTGTTGTTGGGTTTAGTAGCACCCGTTCTTGTCATAGATTGTATGTATAGAATGAATGTATGTATTGAGGTTAATTTTTAAATTGTGGTTGTAGACGAATCAATTATTGATGTATTTAGAAATTTTTTAATAAGTTGCTATCTTCAGAATTAAGGGTGTTACAAATGAGGACTTTTAAATTTACCAAATTACAATATGTACACCCTTAACATTGCAAAAAAACCGAAATAATAAATATAACCATAAGCCTTTTAATCGCAACATATCGATTTGGATTTTGTCAAACAGGTGTAAATAGCCCTAAGGTTTGTAGGGATTTAAGAAATCCACGTGATTTCCCTATTACCTGAAAGTCCAATAGATTGAGTGGTTCCTTTTTCTAAAATTAAGCAATAGACAAAATCAACAAAATGTACTCCCTTAACATTGCAAAAAAACCGAAATAATAAATATAACCATAAGCCTTTTAATCACAACATATCGATTTGGATTTTGTCAAACGAGTGCAAATAGCCCTAAGGTTTGTAGGGATTTAAGAAATCCACATGATTCCCCCTACTACTTGGAAGTCCAATAGATTGAGTGGTTTCCTTTTTTCTAAAATTAAGCAATAGACAAAATCAACAAAATGTACACCCTTAACATTGCAAAAAAACCCAAATAATAAATATAACCATAAGTCGTTGTCTTTTATTCCTTAGTTATAAGTTAGGTGAGTTGACAACATCTCTGCATTACTATGTAGGAGGATTTTCATTACACAGATCTGTCGTTCAAATGCCGCCTTGGCTTCGTCAAGGAAATTAGAGATGCTTTTGCAGTGTCTCCACCACGCCTTTTGTACTCAATAAAATTTCACTCATTGTTGTTTTGCACCCATTGACCATCGTAACATAAATAGAGCCTAGCTTTTTCAACAGCTGAACTTATTTTTTCAGTAGTATAAAAATGAAACAATTCAAATGATGAAAAAGAGAGCAGGAAAGAAGAATGGAATGGAATGGATGTGATGAACGAATTTGCCTTACATCTTACTGATCTTTTATAGACAAAATTGAATGGAGAAGATGAATGTGAACCACAAATTCAATGACAATAGTACAATTATTGTATGACAATCAGACCTAAGTTTGAAAAAAACAGTAAAATCATGCAAAAAAAAGTGAAAAACAGTTAAAATCACATGAAATAATAGACTCTGAAACCCAAATTTCCCAAACCCTAATATTTTTCCGGCCCAACCCCGTGATCAATCACAAAATTCGCAGCCCAACCCCGTGATTTCTCACAAATCGTGGCCCAAGCCCGCGATTTCTTCCTAAATCGTGGGGTAACCTCGTGAAAATCCCATATCCCGACCATACCTTGGCATCCCCGCGAATTTGAAAATCCCGGCCTCGGTTCACAGGGTTGTTGGGTATTTTGGAAAAAGTTGGGAGATTTGGGGTATTAAGGTAACTGATTTTTCACTTTTGGCTATTTTAATTAAATTCTCTATTTTATTTGTGTTATTTATAACTTATTATATGATATATAGAATAATTAAACAACTTTTAGGGAAATTTGTCCAGTCATGTCCTATCCAGCCCTAATTGTACAAAAAACAAGACATACATTTGTCTTGTCTTGTTCTATCCTGTCCAGTTCTGTCATGTCCAGTCCCGTCCAATCATGTCTGCGTACCAAACGCTACCTAAAAGATATAATTTTTAATGGTATATTTATAAAAGTAACATATTTCTCTTCTATCTAAGAACATGATTTTTTTCCCTTTTTTTTTTTTTGAAAACACAATTTTTTTTGGGAAATTGGCTCAAATAGCCATATTCCTCACCCAATTGCACCTCCTAGCCATATCTCTTGGAACTTTACGCAACTGAACCTAGGTCCGCAATGGCGGACCTGCAGGTCCGCCATCTGATCATAAATGACAAAAATAACGGCAGCTCAACCCAGGTCCGCAACGGGTCGGGTCAGGTATGTTCTCCATCCGCAACAAAGGACACGTGGCACGATCTCAGCAACTCATGTGTAGGTCCGCCATCCCCTTGTAGGTCCGCCATTGCGGACCTGCTGATTTTAGGGTTTTTTAATTATTTCCTATTAATTGCACACGGTTCCCCACCCCCACCCCAACTACCCTTTTTTTTTATATAAAACCATATTCATGGTCCCCTCCCTCATACCCCACACCGAATTTTTTTAAAGAAATACATTGATTAGGCTCGTTTTTTGTCGGATCTTGGTACGTGTTTCCCCAAATCAATACGTGTGAACAATGGCACCAAAGGTAAGTCTTCTAAACTATTTTTTTACAGCACCACCGCACCACCTTCGCAACCACCCGCACCACCTCTGCAACACCACTGCACCACCTACTGGATTGCGGACCTATAGGTCCGCCTCCGCAATGGCGGACCTAGCCTGGTTTTTTTTCCTCTGTTATAATGTATGTATATTGTTCTATATTGTTCTAAATTGTTTGAATCTGTTTAGTTTGAGTTTTTGATTCTTGTAATTGTAATTAACTTTAATTTTTACAATTTAGGTCCCTAAACTTTAATTATTGACACTTTAGGTCCCTAAACCTTAGTTTATGACAATTTATGTGCCAAACTTTTATAAATGACACTGTAGGTTCCTTAACATTAATTTATTGACACTTTTGGTCCCTAAACCATAATTTATGACATTTTAAGTCCCTAAACCTTAAATTATTGACACTTTAGGTCCCTTAGCTTTAATCTTTTTCAATTTATGTCCCTAAACTTTAATTATTGACATTTTTGGTCCCTAAACCTTAATTTATGACACTTTAAGTCCCTAAACTTTGATATATGACTCTTTAGGTCCATAAAATTAAATTATTGACACTTTAGGTCCCTAAACCTTAAGTTTAGACACATTAGATCGCTAGACTTGCATTTATGACACTTTAGTACCCTTAACTTTAAAATATGACTCTTTAGGTCCCTAAACTTTAAATTTTTACACTTTTGGTCATTTAACTTTAATTTTAGACACTTTAGGTCCTTTAACCTTAAAATATGACATATTAGCTCCCTTAAATTTATTTTTAAACACTTTAGGTTCTTTAACTTTAAATGTTGTCATTTTAGGCCCTTTAACTTTAATATTTGACAATTTAGGCACCTAGTTTGACGTTGAGGACAAAGTTGACCGTGGTAGAACAAATTAAGAGTAAGTTGAGCCCACGAAGGCTGGAGATCTTCCGTCAAACGGTTTTTGGTCATTGGTTGCTGATGGAGGACTACTCCTATGACCCATTACTCATGAACACCGTATTACGGATGGAGATCTTCCCGGAGAATGATGTGGAGTATAATATGTTCTTCGAGGTGGGAGGACATGTGCTGAGATTTGGGCGGCAGGAGTTCTGCCTCGTGACAGGACTCTGCTTTAGAGAGATTCCGTCATTGCCAGAGAGGCAGGCGCAGAGGTGCTCCATTTTTATCCGTCGGGTTTTTGGTGATGTGGGGAGGTTGCTGATCCGCCATGTAGATAGGAGATTTTCGTCACTGAGATGGAGATCAACTTACGGATGATGATGTTGTCTGTGTTTGCTTGATCATGATGGTGGAGGTCTTCTTTTTTGGTCGACAGGGCCATTTACCCGTTTCCGCCACCGTGCTTACTGTAGCACAAGATTATCGATTTTTTATCTGATTTCCTTGGGGTTCTTATGTTTGGGAACCCACCTTTCAGCAGATGTCTGGTGCCATCTGGAGACGTACACCGGAGTAGCTGAAGTTGACACTTACAGGGTTTTTACATGCGTTCAAGTTTAGTTGATTTACTATTACTAAACTTATACATGGTTAATGCATTCCATATTTTAACAACTTGTAACTCCCAGGTTTGGATATTGGAGACATTTCCTTCCGCTTCCTGGTTTTTCACGATGCATCCCAGGCTTCCTAGGGGTGTTCGTTGGACTAGGATGATTATCCTTGACAGTAGACATATCACGGTTATACTTGATGTGTCACAGGTACGTATTTTTAAATACCTTAAAATATTAATTATGTTAACGTTAAAAGCTAACATTATAGATTATGAATATTAGGAGGGTCGGACACCGATCGACCTTCTTATGTCGACACCTGAGGAGGAGGCATTTCAGTGGTATCAGATTAGCCATCGATTTTTCCAGGGGATGGAGGAGCAGGAGATAAAGAGGACGAGAGTCGACGGTGATGGTGATGACGACGACGATGACGGCGACGACGACGATGGTGGTCACGGTGCTGGTTTCCACCACGACGCTAGTGTGGGGCAGACCTTTGGCCCAGAGATCCATCAGGCATCCCAGCATGAGCCCCCCCCATATGAGCATGCCACCCAGTGATCCTTATACTACATATTGGGATCGTTTGACCACCTTAGAGGGAAGGACATATCGTCTAGAGGGATCTATTAATGATATAAATGTGTGGTGGGGTGGTCATCAGGATATGTGTACTCATATGCAGGAGATGTACCACGAGATGCAGCAGTGGCATGTAAGTATTTAATTTTAATTATGTATTTAATTTTAAACTTATTCACATTGATTAACAAATAGTACTTGTACGTAGTTTTCCGCTCGTCCACCATAGCTAACCCAGCAAGAGCGAGCCTCGAGCCTCGACACCTGGGTTTCATCACCCATGATACCTGATCCATCCTACGCTTTTCCCTCTCCCATACGCAGGCGTTAAGTCTCATCAATATGTTAATGTTTAACTTATTTTTTTCTATGATATTGTACCGTTATTTATTTATTTCGTTATGCAGGGAGTGTCAGGTACGGTCGGTATGGTTGGCCTGTCCATGTCTGGGATGGTCGCTATGGGTGGCCCAGACATGTTAGGGTCGTTCGGTATGGTTGGCTGAGACATGTCAAGGTCGCTCTTTATGGGTGGGGCGGTGGTGGTAGGGGTGTACGACATTCCCCAGTTTTGTACTCCTAGACCGCCCCCACCGTATCTCCTAGACCGCCTACCACTGTGGCTCCGAGACCACCTCTGTAGGAGAACCTTGGGAGGGGGGGCACGTGTACAACATCCTTCCTATCTCCAGGTCTCTCCATACACCACCCCTCCTGATTCTATCCCCCACCAGCTTCCCAACAGAAGAAAGCGAAAGGTAAGCCGGCTTCCACGACTGCGCTTTCACAGAAGGCATCTATATTGGTGGAGCGCATATATCGGGATGGCACGTTGACTGATCAGGTGCAACTTACGGTTCTACCACTCTGTCCCATAGATCGTACATTTTGGGGAAAACTATTGGGCGTAGAAGATAATGGATATTTTGAGACCGAGGTTAGTGCCTTAATTTTTTTATGTTAGTAATACAATTTTATTAATAATAATTCATAGCTCATGCTTAACATGTAATTGTTTATTAATATCACGTCGAGATATGGATACGACTTCACCTGGAGTCACGCTCTAGGCACGCTACTTAGACGATGGTGCTCCCGGACTTCATGTATTACATCTCTATGAGTAATGATCTTTCATACTTGATGGGGTAGTGCAATGGTGAACAACGAAATATTGGTTTTCCAGCGTGGGGCGCCGTGGAACGGGTATGGAAATAAGTTTACATATATATTATTTAAGAAATTACCGATTTATATAATTGACATGAAAAACATCTAACTTTTTATGTTTTAGGTGTTCATGCCCATATGTATAGTTGACAGGCATTGGTTGCTTGGGCAGTTCGATATGGAGTCCATGATTATGACCATATACGATAGTCTGAAGAGGCCAACCTTGGAGCAACCCCTTAAAGACATGATGGGGGAATTCACCAAGAAGATGCCGCAATTGTTTAAGGACCTGGGTGAAGGTGCGCGAGCGGCTGCGTTTATCTCCACCTTCAGATGGAAATACACGCTGGATGTGCCACAGCAGGCCGGACCGCTTGGAGACTGTGGTCCATGGGTATGTAAATTTATCGCTGATTTCGTGGAAGGGCGATAACCAGCTATCACGGATACATCCGCAGACTGCAGGCGGTGGCGGCATGAGATGACGATATTATATAGTCTTTGAAGGAGGATGGACCGGACGATATGTAGTACCTAGTTTTAAGATGTAACAATTTGTACAAAGTATTTTTTATTGAGCACATTACTTTTACATCTACTAACCTCTATTATACATCTTTTACAAATTGAACTTACCTTAAAAACAACATTACAAAGGTAGTAATAAAATTTTAAACTCATCAAAACACACAAAATATTGAACTGTTTTATTCACGAACAAATTAGAACATCGGACAGGTACGAAACAGTTAAATAGAAATGACAGGTACAAAGCATCAACATACAACGTCTAGAAATGAAACCAACAACAGTAGCACCATCTAAGAATAAAGTGTTTTACATTGATCAATCCAATTTTGTTTCTCGGTTATCTCAGCTTGCATGACTGCGAACTCTTGGACAATCTTGTTGGCTCGTTCGTTGTCGTGACGAATACGGTCTTCCTTATCTTTTATCTCCCGCTTCAACCTTTTTATCTCTTCCCTGTATGCGTCCATCCTTCTCAAGTACCCTTCCTTCTTGGCCAGAATTTCTTTCCACCTTTGACTGAGTTCCTCGATCATTGCCTCAACTTTTTCTATGGATTGTCTCATCCTTTCCGGCATTGTTTGTGAGGAGGGGGGTTTGAAGAAGAGGCTCGGTTTCCAGCCATGTGATATA
Source organism: Arctium minus (assembly GCA_954870635.1). Taxonomy (NCBI): domain Eukaryota; kingdom Viridiplantae; phylum Streptophyta; class Magnoliopsida; order Asterales; family Asteraceae; genus Arctium; species Arctium minus. The sequence goes on along the minus strand of OX941084.1, from coordinate 115,096,007 downwards.
AGTTGATGGAAAATGGTGTATGGATGGTGTGACTTATAAGTTGGAAATAACATGAGTATTTATATCCAAAAAACTAGTGCACCTTTGCAATTGCGGACCTAGATTTGGTCAAGATAAACCTGCACCTTTTCAGACGAATCTTGCAGATCCACAATTGTGTACCTAGTGCACCTCCGCAATTGTGTACCTAGTGCACCTCCGCAATGGAGGACCTGAACGACTATAAGTACCCCATGGTTGAGTGGTTGTAAACCATAGAAAAACACTATATTAACTCAAAATTAACATCTTGTTGTCACGCCGTGTTGAACCATTTATTGCCTACTTTCTATAACACTATGGCTGGAACTTCACGCTTTTCTTCGAAACAACTATTGATGGATGGAAGTTTCAGGAGCAGCTGGAAAGCACCCCATATGGATGAGGAGTGGAGGGATTTTGGAAAAACTTTAGCCGATTTTCCAATAACAGAGGAGGAGGAAGACGAAATGGAAGTGGAGTATGACAATTATATAGAGACACATCATTACGAAGAGCCCCCTATTATAAGTTGTCCGCCAGGACTTCAAACATTACGTTTTCTATGCCGGCAGGGATGAGGAAATCCATACGGGAAGCACACAGAGAGAGAGATTTTCAACCTGAAAGGCCTGTGGCGGAAGAACATGGCTGAATAGATAGCTATGGAGACGGTGGTCGAGGGAAAGAAGCAGAATGTTAAGGTGGTGCTGATAGAGATCAAGGAGGAAGAGAAAACAATAACAAATATCAAAGAAAAGTATCTCGACATAGAGGATATGATTAATGAAAAGGCTGATTGGATCAGGAAGTGTAAAGATCTCTACCCAGAGGGCTCCTAGATTGTTTAAATTAAGTTGGTGATGTTGTAGTTTGTTTAAATTAAGTTGGTCTATCATTTTGTTTTGAATGTTCATGTTTTGAAGTTTGTTTAAATTAAGTTGGTCTATCCTTTCGTTAAGTAACAGTGTATCATTTTGTTTATTATCCTGATAAACGAATAATCTAATAAAACAAAAATATTATTATTCATTCTAATCAATATGTTGATTACATACATGGTTACTCGTTCAGATCAACGTTTAAATCAAAAGTATGATGTCTATAAGTGCCTCCATAATCGTCGGTATGCATTGGTTGAGTAGTGCGGCTACCAGATGCTCTTTGGCTTCCTCGATTCACTAGTGCAGGTGCCTGACATTGAGCCCGAGTATGTTTGATTTCTCCACATCGAGTACATCTCCTCGGTGTGGGATCCTCACCATGAGATGGTATACGATCATGGTTACTCGGTCTACCAGTGCGTCTCTTGTAGACTGGTGGTTTAATGGTCATAAGCTAAGTTTCTGGAACAACCCATGTATCAGGATGCTCAGGCGGATGTATGAACTCTAAGTATGTGGCTCGAAAATTATCCGCTTTGAAGTAAGGCGATACCAGGTGGATGACATCTATACACTGTTCATGTCTGGCAATGGCGATTGCATAACTGCAAGGTAAACCGGAGATCTACCATTTCCTACAAGAGCAACTATAACGATGGTAATCCACTTTCGCGTCCCTACGGGGATCTTGAACTTCGTATAGGCCATGACCTATTTCATGGACAATAAACCTTTGGGGGGAGATCATTTACCCATCTCGCTGCAGAAAAATGAAAGATTAAAATCTTGCAAATATGTTGTAAAATTTTGAAACAAACGAAAATAACAGTGGAGAAGTGTGACTATGAAAACCTACTTTGTTCCGACGAATTGAATACCTGTCTTGTTGAAATTCTCGGAAGTAATCCATAAGGGAAACGATAGGAAGTTTCCGAGCAAAACGAGACAGTGCATTGATCGACTCATCACTGTTTGAAGTAATTATGTTGTAACGCATTCCGGGGAAATAGGCCCGTGACTATTTCTCCTTGCCAACCGCGTCCATAAGTGGCGCTCCTACAGGTATAACGCATCATAGAGCTTCCATTTTACATTGAAAATCCTTCTCCGTGTACGCTTTACAGGTCTTTCAAAACATACCCTTCCTAAACTTAGCCCTATTGTCCCTGCTTTTTACGTTCATCAGCAAATGGCGACAACACAAACCATGATGCCCATTTGAGTACACCGTGTTGATAGCTTGGCTTATGGATAAATCCCTGTCGGATATGAATACCAACCCTTCCGGTTCTTGGATACATTCCTTCAACATCGTCAAAAACCAAGTCCACGCCTCCCCACTCTCAGACCTACCCACTCCGAAAGCAACCGACACAATTTGGTTATTAGCGTCCATTGCAACGACTAAGAACATTGTGCCTAAGTAAGGACCCTTCAAATGAGCGTCGTCTATTATAAGGACACGACGCAAGTGTCCCAGAAACGACCGAATCTACATAAATTACGTGGTTTAGGCATTAGAAAATTACAGACAATATCTATTAATGCAAAAAAATATACTGGCATTGGCAAAACATTAGAAAATACGTACCGAGCAACCAAGGGCAGCAAAGCACATCTCAAAACTTCCTATACTATTTGTCTTTATTCAGGTGAAAGTAACGTAGGGAGTCAGCTAAAAAATTCGTGGGGGGTACCCCGCACCAGGGTTAGCGCATAATACTTCGCATGCCAAGCTTGCTAATACGAGATATCTAGGTGCATGTCTACCTTCATGTCGTTCACAATGTCTTTTCACTGTATTCTCTGGCTTTCATCACTCACTTTAGGAAAAATTATGTGTTCCAATACTCTGCTATTGGCGTTACGGTGGTTGGGATTCATCTGGGTCCTTGAACAAGTGTGAACGTCATTCAAAATTCGTACGTGGAACATAGTGGTATTCTGTATGCACGTCGCATAAATACGGCAATTAAAGTTAGCTTGCACACATCTCGCATCGTATCGGGTTTTTGAAGATCTTTCAACTCTAAACTGGAAACCCTCTTCAAGGGTCTTCCTCTCGATAGCGAGGGTCATTTCGTCTTTCGTTTGAAAAACATCCCCTAGATTCACTCTTCTACTACGGTTATAATGTAGGGTTCTTCGTTTGGTATGATGACGGGCTCTCGGTCTTCTGGAAGGGAGGGGGGCATACCAAAGAAATCATTTATCCCACCATATGATTTAACAAGACTGGGTTCAAATGTTTCTTCTTCTTCTTCATCCGTATCAACATTAGAAAGACCTAGGTCATAAAGATGAGATTCATCAGGGTCTTGATGAAATTCTTCTTCGGATTCCTCTTCCTCATCTTCTCGTTCGTCTACCGGTTCTTCTGTCTCCGGAAAAACATCGGGGTTATTGTCACTCATACCATAACCATGTTCAGTAAGAAAAGCGGAATCAAACTGAGACATGTAAGGAGTTTAACTCTGCTCTGGGAACTGAGGCACGTACGGAGTTTGACTCTGCTCGGGGAACTAAGGCATGTAAGATGTTTGATTCTGCTCGAGGGCATACTGTTAGGACTGAAATTCCTGAGTGTTGAAAGTGGAATAAAGTATTTATAAGGGTTTGATTTGTAATTAATTGAAAGTTATTTTTGTTAGATGGGCCCAAGCCCATAAGCCCATTAGGCCTGCACGCCTAGGTATTTAATGTGTTTTTCTAGTTCATATTTCAAGATACTCAAGTCATTTGTTAGATTGCTAGTCTATAGGTTTACATATTCTGATCAGATATTCTCTCTGTAAACCTAAACCCTTTGATTTCATATTAATAATATGACTAGCAGTTGTGGCTTGATTATTGTTCTACATTGAATATTTACTATTGATTGCACTATACTGGGATCTACAATTGGTATCAGAGCAAAGAGACTAACGATTTGATCCAGAAAAAGGTTTGTCTAAAAACCCTATTCGATTATCTGCTTAATCTGTTAAGTTCTTGGTTGATCTGTGTCGATTAATAGTTTTATCAATTGATATCTGTTTATGTGGTTTATCGATCGAATTTTTTATTTGAAAAAATCAGATTCGGTCTATTATTTTTTCTGGAAAAAGTGAGTATCGATCTTTGTTTGTGCTTGGGATTCTTATCGGTCATTTGAGTATCTGAAATCTGAGTTGTTTGTCGGTCATTGTGTGTCCAGTGATAATCGATTTTTTAATTTATCGGTCTGTTCGATTTCAATTTTCTGGGTTTGATTTCGGTCGAATTCCAGATTCATCGTGTTCTTCGGTGGTATTCTTCGAGTTTATCGGACTTATCTGTTTATCGGTGTTTGTGTTTATCGGTCTATCTCTTATTTTGTTTTTATCTGTTATTAGACCGATAGGTTATTTGATCGATAGATAACCTTCGACCAGGACTTTGTCACTACCGGTCTTTGATTCGACCGGGTCTTTGCCAATACCGGTCCTTTATTCGACCGACACATCACTTCGATCGGTACCCTGATTACCGATCTTTGTCCTTTGACCGATATATTGTCACTTCCGGTCCTTTGGTTCAACCGGATTTGTTTTGACCGATAATAAGATTAGACCGGTACATTGTTGATACCGGTCCTTTGGTTCGACCGATACTTTGTCAATACCGGTCCTTTGCTTGACCGGTACTTTGTCAATACCGGTCCTTTGCTTGACCGATACATTGTCTTTACCGGTCTTTTGCTTGACCGGTACCCTGCTCGACCGGGTTTGTTAAAAAAAAAAAAAAGGAAAAAAGGGTCAAATTTGTTGTCTCACAATCATTTTGCAGTGCATTTCTTTTAGCCCCCGTACTTCAAGGTTTCAGTAGTTTGTCATTAGTGACCCTAAACTTTCAAGTTTCACACTTTCTCACTTTTAGTCCCTGCACTTTCAAATTCCATCTCTTGTCAAGTTCAGTCCCTGTATATCAAAAGGAATGCCTTCAAGCGAAGCTCTTTCAATAAGTATGGATGAGATGCCACCTGTTCTTTACAGAGAAGAATATGACCTATGAAGGATTCAGTTCTTAGACTTCATTGATAAACTTGACTTGGGTGATTATTATATCAGATTATCTCTGAGGGAAGGAAGAATGGAAACTCCGACAAGTATTTGTTATTTTATGGGAGAAAATGGAAGAACGGAACACGAAGTGTACTCACTACCATTTCAGGAATACACAGATGAGCAAAGAAAGAGATTTGAAGCTGATAAATTGTCTAAAGCTTTTATCTTGCAAGGAATTTCCGAGGAGATTTCAAAAGAGATTTCTGTAAGTTTAGACAGTAAAAAGGCTACAGGAAAACAACTGTGGGAACATCTTGAGAAGATAATGACAGGACCAAAGATGTCTTCAAGAGTAAAGTTTTTGGAAACTGAGAACTCTGAACTAAAAAGACGGATTTCTGATCTGGAAGTTCAAATTGTCCAAATCCAACAAGCAACATCTGTTGAAAGTTCTGAGGAGCAGATTGAGCATCTGAAAGATACAAATGCTGAGCTTCAAAAGCAAATATCTGATTTGGAGCAAAAGCATGCTCAAGATAAATCCGAGTTTGAGAAATCGTTCGCAAAGAAGTTCTCAGATTTTTCCAGAAAATGTGCTGATGAGAAGAAAGAAGTTGAGCTGAAATGCATAAAACTTTCTCAGCAAGTTTCTGCTTTCGAGAAAGTAATCATCCTTGAAAGAGAAAAGTTTGAAAAAGAAAAGAAGGCCATTGAACAAAAGAATGTGGGATTCTTCAAAGAAATATCCGGCCAAAGAAATGATGCTGAGAAGGGCTTTGATGAAGTACGAAGCATGTTTGAGACGGAGATCAAAAGGCTTACTGCCAAGTTGTCTGAACTATCTGAGAAGGCACTAAAAGAGCAGAAAATGAAGTATGAGTTCACGAAGAAGATTGACCTGCTTGTTCAAGAAAGAGACAACTTCGCTTCAACGATTAAAGTGCTTGAAAAGTCAGTATCAAGTTCAAATCAGAAACCTGTCTCTTCACAAAGGTCAGCTAAATCTTTTGATCAGATTCGTAAGACTAACCTTTTCTATGATAGAAATATAGATGGTTCAGGTACATGTCCTAGAAGAAGGAGATACAAAGATGAGGAACTGGTCTGGAAGAAGAAACCAGTTGAAGATGAGCTGAAAGAAAGAGAATCATGTGTACATGCGTCTAATGCCAAGAAGAACAAAGCGAGTAAAGGTAAACCTGATCATATCTACTCGAGAGATCAATTACTTAGGTTGTCAGGTATGAAATACCATTGTTCTTATTGTCGTACACATGATCATATTCACAAAACCAGTGATCATTTCTGGTATGGTTCTTCTTCTATTTCCCCCACAAGAACTGCAACTAACATTCATGGACCCAAATACCAGTGGGTACCAAAACCGAAAACTGATTCTGTGTTGCAGGCACCTACTGTCAAGGGGGAGTAGAAGAACAATGGCTTCTAAGTAAATCAGCTTAGAACTCGGACTTTAACGAAGTTTGGCTTCTGATCACATGACAGATCAGGACCCGTTCTTCAACGTTCAGACCTGGATATTTTGCAACTATCCAGGGGGAGCTTAAAAGACCTAAATCATTATATCATGATTTGAGGGGGAGCTTAAAAGTAAGTATCTTCTAACTCTAGATCTCTGATTGTTTGGAAGACGAACAACTTTCCAGCATGAAAAACAGTTTCTGAAATGTTCAAACCACTTCTGATTTTCAAAAGGTTTCATGAATCTAGAAGTGTGAACTTAAATGTTTTTCACTTTTTGCGCATTAATGTTTAACTGACTGTGTGTTTCTAAAGATCAATACTTGCGTATTATCTTATTCTTATACTGTAACGTATTCACACACACAGGTTCAATACTTCATTTGTATTTGTTATTACCATGTCTCATAGCAAAACAATTTTTCGATGGTAATACCCCCGTTTGATATTCAATGTTGTTGAGCATCTATCATTATTCTAAATTTGTGCTTTCATTGCTAAATTGTTTATATTTGTTCATATAAACATAATATCCAATTCTTTGATACCCTAACCAGTTTATTTGATCTGATTGATACATTATCAGATTCTCAAAACAACTCTTTTGATTTCATTTCTTTCATTCAATATATTTGTTTTGAGAAATCTTCAAAGTTCAATTGCTAAAATCTTATGAGCATACATTTTTGACAGTGTTATTATACATTTTGTGCTTAACTGTTCAAGTTAAACTGTTGAGCAAACCATTCTTTATAGGACTTACATGGGATTTGTGTGAGAACTTAAACAGAACTTCCATGGATTCACGTTAAACAGTGTTTCCTACCCAGAAAGTTATCTTTGAGTGATTGAGGGGTGAGGGGTCTTAAATCAAAGAGTGGGGGAGATAACTCACCCGGTTGAGTTTTTCTCATTGTGCTGAGCGGAAAAATGAAAAGGAGAGTTTGGTTAGAAGTGAGCTTTAATGTTAAAAACAAAGAGGGTGTGAGAACAGAGTTAAAAGAATATGAAAACTCTGCACCAAACACTTTCTGAGCCGGGCAACCACATCTACTGATTGGTTCACATTCTTTGGTGACCATCATTGAAACAGGCAGTGAGCCCATGCCAACTCTTGCTATAACCCCCCCAACCACTCGTTTATTTCTTAACAAAGAAATGTTTCATTTTCTTTGGGGACGCAGCATATCTGCTATCTAGTCTTCACTCGGAAGATTTAGATATTGAAAAAGAAGGAAAGTTGCCCCACCTTCGCACCTCTTTCATGCACATTGAGTCCGTGTAATATCTGTTGTTGTCTCAACAGTTTACATAATTTGAGCCTGATCAAGCTAAGTAGCTTCAATCATTCACACACTTGCACGAGCACACAAGCAATGAGTTTTCTTGTCATAACATTCATAGAAAATTCCTTTGTGGTTTTTCGATGATTGAATGGAAGCCCTGGGGGAGTGAACATCACAAAAACTCCTTTCCAATGTACATCCGTTGTACAAAGTGGCTGCGTGCTACTTACAAGCATACTAACTGTATCATTTGTTGATTCAGGTTTGCAATTCCTATGATATCTGAATTTGAAAAGATTCGGATATATACATTTCATGAATTGACGGATACTCAGATCAAAGGGCGGAGAATGTAAAATTATCATAAAGGGGAGATCAAAGAAGTGATGAAATTGAAGAAGTTTTGATGCTCATGATGCTCACAATCATCAAAAAAGGGGGAGAAATCTTACAAAGTTCAATTTCAAAGTTTTAAAGAAAGAAAGTTATTTCTGAAGACAGTCTAGAGATCAAAGAGATGAAGATGATGTTTCATTTTTCAAAGTTGTATTATTTATTCTTTCCCGTATCATGTGGTATTTGCTACAAGTTTGTTTATTATTCCTCCTACGAGCTGATTGAAACAAGTTCTTAAGCTGAAAGCATATTTAACTCGCGGTTCAAAGATAGATTCTGTGTTTTAAACTGAAGATGCACCGTGGAAAGTCACGTAACTCTCACATTATCTTTCTTGTGTGCTGATCCGATGTGATTGAGTTTCTACAGTTAAAAGCTGCGTAATAGTGCATTCAGTCGAGGCTACTGTACATTGAATCTGGTTACAAAGTTGATACTATGAAGACCAAGAGCTTTATTCAAGGGGGAGCGTTGAAAGACATGAAGTCAAGCAACACCAAAGTTCTTCAAAGATTCAAGAGGGAAAGAAGATCAAGGCCTGAAGTTTTTCAAGTTGTTAAATGCTTTATTCAACTTTAGGGGGAGATTGTTAGGACTGAAAGTCCTGAGTGTTGAAAGTGGAATAAAGTATTTATAAGAGTTTGATTTGTAATTAATTGAAATTTATTTTTGTTAGATGGGCCCAAGCCCATAAGCCCATTAGGCCTGCGCGCCTAGGTATTTAATGTGTTTTTCTAGTTCATATTTCAAGATACTCAAGTCATTTGTTAGATTGCTAGTCTATAGGTTTACATATTCTGATCAGATATTCTCTCTGTAAACCTAAACCCTTTGATTTCATATTAATCATATGACTAGCAGTTGTGGCTTGATTATTTTTCTACCTATTTTTTTTGTTATTTTTATTTTTTATTTTTTTATTATTGGATCACCTCCGGTGTTCGAACCACCACCAACGTTGCTTCCGCCCCCATCGTGTAATCGTTGTAAACGTAAAGTGTTGGCGTATTTGTTAAAGTCATAGCATTTTGCAGGAAACACGAAACATCGACATTGTCTCTTAACTCAACGATTTGGCCAGAATATTTGTAAATAATTTTGGTGGTACCAACAATAGAGTCCATACCAAATTTCTCTTGAATATAATTAACCAACCTTTGATGCGTGATAATTGCCGAAACCATGACGCGAAACATTGGTCGATCAGTAAAATAATCCCACTCTTGATCATTCTGTTGAAAGTAACCTCCACCCAAAATACGTAACTTTACTTTTTGAGAAACAAAACTCATCTTCAAGAAAACACAGATTAAACAGATGAAAGAAAATCAAGTTGTTGAAAATTTTTCTCAGATAGCAAAACTGCTTAGCTTCCCTTTTCAGGCTTGCTATTCTTATAGAAAAACTTCAAGGTTTCAAAATTGTTCAAAAGCATTCAATAGGTTCACCCACTCAACTGCACAACTGATAATTATCTAGGAAAAAAATAATGCAAATCCGCAACGAAAATGTACGTCAAAAACAAGAAAAACACAAAAAATGGGGCAAAATCGGACCTAGCCTAGGTCCGCAATGGCGGAGTTGGAACAAGAATTAGGTTTTTCCTGAGATCGTGCCACGTGTCCTTCGTTGCGGATGGCGGACCTACCCGACCCGTTGTGGACCTGGGTTGAGTCGCCATTATTTTTGTCGTTTATGGTCATATGGTGAACCTGCAGGTCCGCCATTGCGGACCTAGGTTCAGTTGCGTAAAATTGGTAGAGATATGGCTAGGAGGTGCCATTGGGTGAGGAATATGTCTATTTGAGCCAATTTCCCTTTTTTTCTTCCTTTTTTGTTTTCATGTCCCCCCAAATTCAAGAACCCAACGTTAAAAAAATATTAATGATGTGTTTAAAATGCTGAATGGACTGAACTTGATTGGTTGTTTGAGTGACATTTGATAGTTGTTAAGTTGGAAATGACATGATAAAATTGCTAATATGAATAGATTGTGTTTCAAATATTATTTATCCTTTTTTCTCAATAGGGTTAAATACACGAATTAGTAACATACTTTAGCAATTTTATTATTATAGCCTTGTATTTTTAAATTACATTTTTAGGACATTATACTTTAAAAAATATGTTCATTTGACCCTACATAGGACCTTTTTTTTTTCGAGCTTATAGGCTCCTTAAATCATCTTTCATAGCAATGAATAACCGGCTATTTTTTAAACCTTGTTACCCTATTATTTATTTTGCTTATATGGGATAATAAAATGACATGACATGGCTAATAATATGTATACTTTGATTATGTAGCATACCAAAACATTTTTAAACTTTTTAAACACCTCTTCCTCTTCTTTTCTCATCCACCCACTCCCTCTTAACTCTTGTCCCTCCTTTTCTCAATTCTAAACTTGTCTTTAGCATTTACTTGGTTAGGTGAGATATGAATCTATGTTAGTTATGGTTATATACAAGACTAAATGGATCTGAGATAAGGCTGACGAGTAGGATAGGATACGAGTTATTTCGTTATCTTATTCATTTAAATAGCGGTTAGTTATTCATCTAATAGATAGACAGGAGAAAAAAATGAGAGAAGAGAAAGGGGTTTTTAATTTATTATTAGATTTTTTCTTTTTTCAATTAATTTTTTATGGTTTAAGTTGGATCTTACATATCTTACAAATTAGAAAGTTCTTAAAAAAACCCTATATTATATATATATATATATATATATATATATATATATATATATATTCGTAACACGTAACGGGTAATGGATATTGTAACACCCCAAAAATTGGGACAAACAAAATTTCTGAAAAAGGAAATTGCGGTATATAAAATAATGTCAAAACACGAGTTTCTCCCAAAAAGGGAACAATACACGCCTGTTATAATTACAATTTTGTAATGATAAAGAAATGAGGGATAACAACCCTTTAATCTAATTTCTATTTAGAAAAGAGATTATGACAAGTTGTTATCTAAGTCCCAAAAATGATGCACATCTTCTAATGGCATCCCAAAATGCTCCCCAAGCTCTCGACTAAGGTTTGCTAACCCTTCTTAACGGTCACGCCGCTAGAACCTGAGATACACATCAACCAATCAAGTGTTAGAGCAAACGAGCCTAGTGAGTTGAACAAAAGCATGCATAATCATTTAAGAGTTTGTAAACATAATAATCCATGAAGGAATCAATAGGGGAGACCCAAAACACTAGCGAGTTTCACCTCAAGAGTTGATGTACCTTGATGCTCACTCTCATGAGCAACATCCCGAAGGCCCGACACATTTGAAGACTACCTCCAAGGCATTACTCCAAATGGCGGAGATCTAGTCACATACCGTTAAGGTGGCGCCCCAAGACTACATCCTCCTAGTGCCTACTCGTGGTTCATCCAATATCTAATCCAACATCATACATATCTCATTTTAAGTAGAATACATGTATATGGTCTCAAAGAATTCCAATTCCATTTAGGTCAAAACCTAACCCATATAAATACCACATATAGTATTTACCACCCATGTGTATCACATGCTTATAACACAATATTTATCAACAACATAATCCCACCAAGATTCTTGTAAGGGTTTAACATCCAAACCTACACATTTTTCAATATAATAAATTTAGGTTTACTTTATCAAATAGTTCACAATATATAAGAAAGCATGAAATAATGATAGTAAGCATATAAGATATGTATCTCATTTTAAAATGGTTAGAAATACTCACAATTTAGGTTTTTATAGAAAACCCTAGAAACTTGGTAAACCCTATAAGATAAGGTAGATAGTTGCTTGAAGTCTTCAAGCTTCAATCTTGCTAGAACCCTCAATGAATGCTTCTAATCCACCCAACTAACTTCACTTAATGAGGTCCACCAACCAAACCCTAGAATTTAATGAGGAGAGGGAATAGAGAGGAGAAAATCGCCTAACCCTAGCTCCAAACACGTAACTAATCTGATTTTAGGAGAGAAATGAGGAATAAATCGACCAAATGGGTTTTTATACCCTCAGACCTACCAGGCGACTATGCCCGACGACATTTCCCATGTGGCATAGTCGCCGACACTGTCGTGGTCCTCCACCTCCACACGGTAAACATTCGGCGATTGTGACAGGGCGATAGTGCCCATATCACTCTCGCTGGTCATTCTCGTCGGGGGATGTACCGAGACCATCCCCCGGCCTGCAACATTGACGTGCGACTATGACCATGGTCATAGTCGTTGGCACTATCGCTCCAGAGCCCGAGCCCGACAGTTTTCCGACGATTTCGACAAGATGCACACATATATATTCTTAAGGTTCAAGACTTGATTATCATAACAATAAAGCTTTATATACAATCGAAATTTAAGGATTTTAGAGTTAAATTCGCTACATTACCTAATTTCGATTTTCTAGGTGTTACAGATAACGAAAAACCGTTTATCCATACCTAGCCATTAAAATGTCATGTAACACCCGTAAAATCCAAGTAGGCGGTGTTAAGGAAACGACCCTTCACCTTGGCATGGCCTTGGAAAGGTTAAAATTGCTTAGACTAAACCTATAACCATGACCCAAGCGTTCAAGGTTTCAAGACGACTGGAAAACGGGTCTCGAGGGCTCTGGGCGAGAGTGACCCGCGACTGTGACAAGGGCATTATTGCCTGTCACAGTCGCTAGGACTATACCAAGAGGGGCTTGGGCTCAGCGACATTGCCCCGACGACATTGCCACTGGGCATAGTCACCGGGCATAGTCGCCCCCGGCGTCTGTGCGTATAAAATGTGAACTTAACCCATTTTAACCCTATTTTCTTCTACCACTCGTTTTTTGAGGCGATTTTGGGAGACTAGGGACGATTTCCTCTCTTCCTTACCTTTACCCTCTTCAAAATTTCATCTAGGGTTAGTGGAATCAGCTCGAGGGTCTCAAGTATTGTGTTTGGGTTATTTATTGCAAGGTTTTCAAGGGAGAACTCATGATTCAAGTTTCTTCCCTCATCCCCCTTGATTTCTAGGGTTTCATCAATCTATCTATCATCTTTATAAAATATTCAATATTGGGGCTCATTTCGAAGGTATCGAAGAGACGATTATAATGGTGTAACTTGTTGAAATTAAAACATATCTTTTAACATATTTTAGTTAATATACGATTATATGTGTTAAAATGATGAAAGTGTAAAATGAAAAATAGAAAAGTAAAAGGTATAAAGTAAACTAACTAAATAATTATAGGGGTATAAAATGTAAATATATATTAAAATCAAGAATTCAATGCCGTGAAATACAAAAATTTACGGGGTTAATCCCGTGAAAACCAAAATCAGGCCCAACCCCGCGATGAGTAAAAATCACGTGGTCAAATCACGGGGAAAATGGGTATTTCGGCAAAATGTGAGAGATTTTGGACATTTTAGTAAGATACGATTGAAATACGGGCATTTCAATTAAATTCCCAAAATAATTTACAAGTATGTAAAACAAAAGTACAAGTTTTATAGCATGTTCTAAAAAACGAACACTAATTAAAATTGTCATCAAGCAACATAAGCAAAGAAAATACTATTAGGGAATTTAATTAAAATACCCTTTTTTGAAAAATCAGTACCCAAAATGCCCCAAATCTTGTAATTTTTGCCAAAATACCCCCTAGGTCCGCGTTTTTCACTGTTACACGCGGACCTGGTACGCGTTTTGGCCGCGTTCACTGTTACACGCGTACTCGAGCCGCGTTTTGGCCGCGTTTCCCCCTACACGAGGACCTGGTACGCGTTTGGCATTCGATGCGCGTTGGTCCGCGTTTGGTCCGCGTTTTTCACTATAAAACGCGTATCTGGGCCGCGTTTTTTACTGTAGAACGCGTACTTGGGGGCCGCCCATAGCATTGTTTATTTAGGGTTTAGAGATCGACGGTGTGGATGCTTTCATTTGTTAGGGTTTGCTCCTATAAATAAGTGTGTCCCCCACCCATAACCCCACCACCATCACTCTCAAAGGTATCCCATCTATTTCACTCTCTCAAATATATCGTGTATTACACACGCTCGGATCTCGGCTCGGTTGGTTAGCATTTATAAAAGTCGGATATGGGTCGACCACTTTCTTCGGTAAGTTTCCTTTAACCGCGTTTTAATTTTATATTTATTTTAGTGATTATGTGTTAATTTTAGAGTGTTGCGTTTATGTTGATAATATGTTAGAGGTTGCGTTAATTTTAGTTTTACATATTACGTTGATTTTAGAGATTGCGTTAATTTTAGGATTGCGCTACTTTCATAAAAAAATTGTAGAGATTGCGTTTTTTTTTTGTATAAAAAAAGTGTAGAGATTGGACTTGTTTTTGGGATTGCGCTAATTTTATTAAAAAATTGTAGAGATTGCGTTAATTTTAGAGATTGCGGTTTTTTTTTGTATAAAAAAAGTGTAGAGATTGGGATTGTTTTTGGGATTGCGCTAATTTTATAAAATAATTGTAGAGATTTCGTTAATTTTAGAGATTGCGTTTTTTTTTTGTATAAAAGAGTGTAGAGATTGGGCTTGTTTTAGGATTGCGCTACTTTCATAAAAAAATTGTAGAGATTGCGTTAATTTTAGAGATTGCGTTTTTTTTTTGTATAAAAAAGGTGTAGAGATTGGGCTTGTTTTAGGATTGCGCTCATTTTATAAAATAATTGTAGAGATTGCGTTAATCTTAGAGATTGCGTTTTTTTTTGTATAAAAAAGTGTAGAGATTGGGCTTGTTTTTGGGATTGCGCTAATTTTATAAAATAATTGTAGAGATTGCGTTAATCTTAGAGATTGCGTTTTTTTTTCGTATAAAAAAGTGTAGAGATTGCGTTAATTTTAGAGATTGCGTTTTTTTTTGTATAAAAAAAGTGTAGAGATTGGGCTTGTTTTAGGATTGCGCTACTTTCATAAAAAAATTGTAGAGATTGCGTTAATTTTAGAGATTGCGTTTTTTTTGTATAAAAAAACTGTAGAGATTGCGCTTGTTTTAGGGATTGCGCTCATTTTATAAAATAATTGTAGAGATTGCGTTAATCTTAGAGATTGCGTTTTTTTTTGTATAAAAAAGTGTAGAGATTGGGCTTGTTTTTGGGATTGCGCTAATTTTATAAAATAATTGTAGAGATTGCGTTAATCTTAGAGATTGCGTTTTTTTTTGTATAAAAAAGTGTAGAGATTGCGTTAATCTTAGAGATTGCGTTTTTTTTTGTATAAAAAAAGTGTAGAGATTGGGCTTGTTTTAGGGATTGCGCTCATTTTATAAAATAATTGTAGAGATTGCGTTTTTTTTTTGTATAAAAAAACTGTAGAGATTGGGCTTGTTTTAGGGATTGCGCTAATTTCATAAAATAATTGTAGAGATTGCGTTAATCTTAAAGATTGCGTTTTTTTTTTGTATAAAAAAAGTGTAGAGATTGGACTTGTTTTAGGGATTGCGCTCATTTTATAAAATAATTGTAGAGATTGCGTTTTTTTTTTTGTATAAAAAAACTGTAGAGATTGGGCTTGTTTTAGGGATTGCGCTAATTTCATAAAATAATTGTAGAGATTGCGTTAATCTTAAAGATTGCGTTTTTTTTTTTTTTGTATAAAAAAAGTGTAGAGATTGGGCTTGTTTTAGGGATTGCGCTCATTTTATAAAATAATTGTAGAGATTGCGTTTTTTTTTTGTATAAAAAAACTGTAGAGATTGGGCTTGTTTTAGGGATTGCGCTAATTTCATAAAATAATTGTAGAGATTGCGTTTTTTTTTTGTATAAAAAAACTGTAGAGATTGGGCTTGTTTTAGGGATTGCGCTAATTTCATAAAATAATTGTAGAGATTGCGTTAATCTTAGAGATTGCGTTTTTTTTTTGTATAAAAAAAGTGTAGAGATTGGGCTTGTTTTAGGATTGCGCTCATTTTATAAAATAATTGTAGAGATTGCGTTTTTTTTTTTTTTTTGTATAAAAAAACTGTAGAGATTGGGTTTGTTTTAGGGATTGCGCTAATTTCATAAAATAATTGTAGAGATTGCGTTTTTTTTTTTTTTGTATAAAAAAACTGTAGAGATTGGGTTTGTTTTAGGGATTGCGCTAATTTCATAAAATAATTTTAGAGATTGCGTTAATCTTAGAGATTGCGTTTTTTTTTGTATAAAAAAGTGTAGAGATTGGGCTTGTTTTAGGGATTGCGCTAATTTCATAAAATAATTGTAGAGATTGCGTTAATTTTAGAGATTGCGTTTTTTTTTTTGTATAAAAAAACTGTAGAGATTGGGTTTGTTTTAGGGATTGCGCTACTTTCATAAAATAATTGTAGAGACTGCGTTAATCTTAGAGATTGCGTTTTTTTTTTGTATAAAAAAACTGTAGAGATTGGGCTTGTTTTAGGGATTGCGCTACTTTCATAAAATAATTGTAGAGATTGCGTTAATCTTAGAGATTGCGTTTTTTTTTTGTATAAAAAAAGTGTAGAGATTGGGCTTGTTATAAGTTAGGTGCGTTGACAACATCCTTGCATTACTATGTAGGACGATTTTGATAACGTCGATCTTTCGTTCAAATGCCGCATCTCCATTGTAAAGGAAATTAGAGATGCTTTTGAAGCGTGTCCACCTGAACGGGCACAACGTTTACATGAAATGTTTAGCCGCACATCTTTCGGGCCATGGCTCGAGCTTACCAATATTGTACAGGACCCCCTTCTAGTACACATGTTTTTACAGATGGAGGTCGAGGTTGCGAGACCACTGCCGGAGGAATTGTATTTTCACGTGTGTGGGACTCGCATGCACTTTGGTCGTCGTGAGTTCTGTATTGTAACAGGACTCCTTTTCGGACAAATACCCGACCTTCCTACCTTGACAGATGAGTCCTTCGTTAGTAGGGTTTGGCCCGGCCTTGCACCAGGTATCTTGACGTTGAGAACCGTCCTCGAGACGATGAGAACTGGTCTGGGTGCGATATCCGATGAGGATGCTGTGCGTGTTTGCTTGGTGGTGATGGCGGATTTGATGTTCATGGGTCGTGATCCAAGGCTGCCGGTTTCCTCTACTGTACTTATCGCTGTCGATGACTTTGAGAGGTTTAACCGCTATCCGTGGGGTAGCTACATCTGGAGTCACTCATACAAAGGACTCCACGGTGCCATCGCCAGACGCAAGCAGAAGAACCAGCACAACAACAAGATGACGTTGAATGGGTTTGCACACGCCCTAAAGGTTAGATAAGTACAATAACATAAATATCAATTCATTAACTAATTTTGCTAATTTTGGATTTATTCTAACGTACTTGTTCAATTTATGTAATTCCAGATATGGATCTTGGAGATGTTTCCTGCCTGCCGGCAAAATTTCACCAAGCTCTCCGACAGGTTGATTAGGGGAACCAAATGGGATCGAGATGCTGTCCTTAGTAAGTCTGCATGCATTGGGATCTTCAACTCAGCTTTGAGCGTACGCCCTCTTACTATATTTTTAATTGTAGTAATTAAAAAACTATTTGTGATTTATATGTCTTATAATTTTTTAGGTTGTTAATGCGCCATATGCGGAACTGAGGCCTACTCAGGATGAGCAGCAGTCGAGTTGGTTTCGACGGAGCGTCGCCTTTTTTGAAAGTTCGGCGGGCAGGCGACCGACAAAGAGGTCCCGACGTAGAGGTCCTGATCCCGATGACAATGATGACGATGATGACGATGATGATGAAGATGATGACGATGATGGCACGCGACGTCAGGCTCCCCCTAGCTCTAGCTATCAAGCTCCCCCTAGCTTAGCTATCAGGCTCCTCCTAACCCCACCTATCAAGCTCCCCCTATCCCCACCCATCATAGGATGCCTGATATAGACCCATACCAAGATAAGTGGGAGTACATGACCTCCGTGGACAGACGCGTAAGAGACCTCGAGGCCCTCGATATGGCCAGACGCATAAGAGAGCTCGAGGCCCTCACCGCACACCTTCGCTACACTCACGTTAGTGTTTAACTTAATTTGGGGATATTACGCCCAATCCTTTAATATTGGTTTGTGTATTGATATTACGTTCCATGATTGTATTAGGTGTCAACGAACATGGCGCCCACTTACACGTCGCCTGGGCAAATGCATGGGTACACGGGTGCGGCATATGCGACCACATCATCCCAGCGAAATGTAGGTTATTTTTTTATTACGTTTGAAAGTAATTATTAAGAGTGCTCATTATAATCCATGTCACCAGGTTGGGATGACAAGTACGACGCCAGCCTACACGTCGCCGGGGTACACACAGGCGACAACCGGAGGAAACTACCCTTTCTCGACCCCATCATTCCAGCAAAATGTAAGTTACGACGAGTGCTAATTGTTGTTTTTTTTTGTTATTACGTTTGAAGATTCTTATAATGACCTACGTCACTAGTTTGGGATGCAGGCGAGGGACTATTACAGACCCCAGATGATGGAGCCGGGGCCGGGGCTGTCCGTCCTAAGCGGGTTGGTGGAAGATTTTTTGGGAACTTCCATCCCTTATTCGATGGGGTCGGAGTCGGGGGTTGACACCACCCAGGCGCGGGTGAGTACTCCGATGGCTGATGATATCATCGATCACCACTTTGAGGATGCTGACATGCCCATACATGAGCCAGATCAGGCAGCACATGAGAGGGCGAGACGGGTCGCTGTTGTGGGGCCAGCCCTTTGTTCCCCATATGTCCAACAAGCTTCGACCACAACAGTACCTAAGAAAAAAACCAAGGCAAGGGTGAAGGCAAAGGGCAAGGGAAAGGTTGGGGGAGACACTACGATGACTGACGCGGGGCAATCGGTGTTTGTTTCGGCGGCACAGATCAGGGAATTATGTATCAGTGATCAGCTCCCCCACCTGATGTGTCCATTTTACGGCGACCTTCAAATGAATGTCGGTTTTTTCATGCTACTGTTGGGTGTAGGTGGTAGTGGGGATTTCGAGGATCTGGTTAGTATTTAAATATAGTCATATAAACAACTACATTTCTAATGACAGGTCTAACAATCTACGTTTTGTGTATAGCAAATCGACGCTTGGGTTAGAATGATCCAAGAATCCCGCTCTCCACATGCCAGATGGATGGTCATGGACTCCAACTTCTTTGAGTGGCTTACACGGCCGGGCCAAGGATACAGGTCTGTGTTTGAAACATGCAATGGACTGGGCCATAGAACTCATCCAGCTTGGATGGACATCGACGAGGTATGGAAATCGATTTACATAATTTTTGTTCAACTTGTTTGTTACTAACTATTATTGTGTTATTGTAAAATCTCAGGTATACATCCCCATATGCGTCGTGGACAAACATTGGGTGCTCGGTGTTCTGTACCTCCGTGAAATGAGGCTGGTCTTATTTGACAGTTTACAAGCAAGAAGGTACACTTTGCCCTTGGAAGAACGCCTTGGGATCTTCAAAAAACAATTGCCGAAGTTGTTAAAAAAGATACACGACACGCCGGATCGTATCAAGGCCAGCAAGAAATTAGAGGTTATCTATGATCCTGATGCACCTCAACAGACAGGGGGCCTTGGGGATTGCGGTGTGTGGGTGTGTCGTAACATATCCAAGTTTATTGAAGGTCTGCACCCAACAGTTGCACCAGATGCAACTGAGCATGTGGCAAGGGAATGGCGTAATTACATGGCGGAGACCCTTTTCTCGTTGGCTGTCCAAATAAACGATTAGGTTGGAGATACTTTTTATGTTACTTGTGAGTTGTGATGGGCCTCTTGAAATAACAAATATGATTCTTTTTTTTAAAGTCATTTTAAATATTAAAACCCTTTTTTACTTAGATAACTAATTTGGATCGGATGTTTTATTTTATATAAAAATAGAATTCGTTAACTCCCAAGATCACAAATTGATATGAAAAGGGTAGTACATGAAAAAGTTCTTTTGGTAAATAAAAAACAAAATATTATTTAAACTTACCAATTATTAATGACAAACTGGTAGGGTTCAAAAACAACCGGTACAAGTTCATCTAAACAAATATTGGAACGACGTCATTAAATGAAGTGAGTAGGTAACATTGTCGGTCATTGAAATGTCAAACTATGGCTACACGACACTTGGTTTTTCTGGAATCCCCAACGACTTCTTATATGCTCGGGTGATACAATTTTGGAAGTGTTAAGCTCAACTTTCTTGCTGTACACTTCAATGACGGTATAATTTTGTAGTATAAAAATATAAACGCATCAAACCACAAAATACATTGGACGATTTTATTAATGAAACAAAACCATAGAAAGTAAAAGTAAAAAACCGACAACTCTTTAGTGTTGTGAATTTCACAGTTACTATAACACGGGTATTTATAGTAACAAGGAACAATTGTTAAAAAAAAATGAATCGTTTCAGTATTTGCAGAGGAATCATTTCAGTATTTGCAGAGGAATCATTTCAGGCTTTGCAGAAGAATCATTTTAGTTTTTGCAGAAGAATCGTTTGACCATGGTTACAAACCTATCTCCGCATATGGTAACAAAACGCGGGGTTAGTCCGCGTTTTAGTGGTGTAACGCGGGGTTAGTCCGCGTTTTAGTAACAAAACGCGGGGTTAGTCCGCGTTTTAGTGGTGTAACGCGGGGTTAGTCCGCGTTTCAGGCTTTGCAGGGGAATCGTTTGACCATGGCACAAAAAACAAATCATTTCAGGCTTTGCAGAGGAATCGTTTGACCATGCCTTTGAAACTATCATGAACCGATCTTCGCATGGACTATAAGTAGATGCTCCGGTGAAGTAGTATTTCACAACTTCATATCTATCCTTTCTACCCTCACTTTCATTTACAAATATTATCTACATTCTATACATCATCTAAATTTTCATTACTTGATGGCTGGAGGTTCACGCGGTAGGGGGAAAAGGTCAGCGAATGGGGCTGGCACTTCACGCTCCGTGGACATCGACCAATTAAATGATGGAGCTTCAAGGATTGACTGGAATGCACCAGATACAACGGAGGATTGGGCGCAGTTTGGGTTAACTGCTTACGATGAACCGATAACGCCTCAGGAGTGGGAGCAGTTTAACAATGCCCAAGCCGCATACTACGCTGCTCATGGAGGAATGCCCCCTCCTACGTATCAATCCAACCAGGGGCCAGGTCTACCAATGTCTCAGGTACTGCCTACCAGGTTGAAAAGGTCCTGTGATGAGGCAAATGAAGAGATACGAAATACAGGCAGGACGTGGCTACAAAACATGGAACTTCAGAAGGACAAAGAAGCAACTATTGCGGAGCAGAAGGAGCTCCTGGAGAATATGAAGCGCGATGTCAGGGAGAAACAAAAGGAGATTAGAAAGTTAGAAGATGAACTGGTAGACATAAAAGAAAACTACACCGTCATGGAGGAGCATATGAAGGCAAAGGCTGGCTGGGTTACGAAGTGCCGGGAAATCTACCCGTAGTAGGTTTCTCAAAGGGTGGTTGTTGTATGGATGCACTTTAACGTTTAACCTAAGTTTTATTTTATGCATTAATTTTTACTTTATCGATGCTTGAATGTTGTACGGATGCACCATTTCGTTTTCTTTAATTTCAATAAAACGATGCTTTTATGTTTTATCTTTTATTTACACATAATATAATTTCACAATCACGATAAGGTAGATAAAATCAACAATTAACATAATAACAATATCACTTAGCATAGAAGATGAGGTGGTTACAATCAAGGGAAGTCAATGTTAAGGTCAATGCTATCATGCCTTAAAGTTCCATGTGGTTCTAGGTCTGATGACCCTTGAGAGCGAAATCTTTGGCTAGTAGAAGCTCTCCTGGGCACGGTTGAAGGGGCAGGAGTTGGACATTCACCACGAGTATGTCCTACTGCTCCACACCTAGTACACGTTCTCTGTATCGGATCCTCACCACGAGATGGACGTCGATCGTTCTTTCTTGGTCTCCCCGCACGTCTCTTGGTTATTAACGGTGGATAGCATGGCGGAAGGGGGACGTGTGGCAAAACCCATGATTGAGGGGGTCCAACAGGATAGATCAACTCATGATATGTTGACCGGTAAGTACTGGACGTGTAGTAAGATATAGCCAGATCGCTGCAATCTCTACGATTCATTGACCTTGCAGCAGCGATGGCATGACCGCACGGTAAACCAGAATATTGCCATTGGTTACATTCACAAACACCGTTGACCATATCGACAGTCGCGTGATAACGGATATCCCGAACGTTGAACTTACCATGTCCAATCTGACTTACCCTCCATGTCGTAGACTTTCCCGACCTTCTGCTAATTATCTCCTCCGCCATTGGTGTGAGATGATTACGCATTTCATCTACAAATATGTGTTAATTGTGTTACGATTTATACGGAAGAAGAAAAATGCAACAAACATATAAGTTAAAGATTTTAGAGTTTATCAACCTCCCTTTCGTCGTCGAAGTTGGTACCACTCTTGTTGAAAATCTCGGAAGTACTCTATAAGGCCG
The DNA here is from genome assembly GCA_954870635.1 of Arctium minus. NCBI lineage: Eukaryota > Viridiplantae > Streptophyta > Magnoliopsida > Asterales > Asteraceae > Arctium > Arctium minus. The sequence continues at coordinate 115,073,443 of OX941084.1, read as the reverse complement.
ACAATGGGTAACCTGCGTGCAAAACGGGACAGTGCATTCACCGAATCTACACTATTAGAGGTCATTATGTTATACCGTTGTGCAGAGAAATGGGCCCTTGACCACCTCTCTTTACCAGCCTCGTCCATAACTTGTGCTCCACGAGGTACTTCATATCGTAGTGCATTCATGTAGGTCTCGAACTCCCTAATAGTATATGCTTTGCACGCCTTCCAATACGTGGTCTTGTTTGTTGTGATACGTTTGTCCGCGCTTTTCACGTTCATCTCCAAATGCCGACAACATAGGGCGTGAGGGGTGGAGGGGTACACGGCAGAAATTGCCGCGCTTATGGAAGGAGCCCTGTCGGACATAAACACCAACCCTTCCGGGGCTCCGATACATTCCCGCAACATGTTCAGAAACCAACCCCACTCCTCCCCCGTCTCGGACTTTCCTACTCCGAAAGCCAAGGGCACAATGTTGTTATTTCCGTCCATGGCAACCACCAAGAACATCATACCCAGGTAATGCCCCTTTAAATGGGCAGCGTCTATTACAAGGACAGGACGCAGATTTGTCAAAAACGTCCGGATCTGCAATAAACGTACGTGGTTATTATTTGTAAATGTTAAAATTCATAATATGTAAAGCTACGACGATTTAATATACTTACCGCACATCCAAGTGCAGCGAAACACAATTCGAAACGTCCGTTTGAATCCGTCCTTATTCTGGTGCGTGTACCCGGATTCTTCAGCTCCAAGTTATATAAATACGCAGGGAGTCGTTCGTATGACTCCTCGGGTGTGCCTCTCACCATTAGTAGTGCCTTGCATCGCGCACGCCATCCTTGGTGGTAACCAATGTTGATCCCGTACTGTTGATTTATATCGTTGACGATGTCCTTCGGCCGAAATGACCTGCTAGCGTCAAGAAACTTGTCTTTCAGTATGTGGCCCAAAGTCCTTTTGTTGGCCTGCCGGTGGCTGGCATTTAGTTGTGTCCTCGAACATGTGTGTACGTCGTTCATCTTTCTAACGACAAACAACCCTCCTTTAGGGCCCACGGACTTCGCGGACATACTCCATTCACAATTTTGTTGGTCACAGACAGCCTTGTATCTGCGTTTGTCGGATTTCTTCGCTCTAAACACGAAACCCTCTCGCAAGAACTTCATTCCCAACTGTACGGTCATTTCCTCCTTCGTATGAAATATTTGACCTTCATGTATAGTTGTACTACGATTGTAAGGTGCGGGTTGGTAGGCTGGTATATGGGTCTCCGGGTTAGGAAGGGAAGGGGGCATATCAAAATAATCGTTTAACGCACCAAATGATTTATTGCTAAGGGTATATGTTTCTTCATCCTCGTCATTATCGGTATCTGATCTGTCCAGATCAGATATACCAGTTGTGAAAACATGTGTTTCGTCATCAGCAACTCCAACAAACCGTCTTTTTGGGTCTTCTGCTTCTTCTTCTTCTTCTAGTTGCGTCTCCGGAACAACTTCGGGATAAGATTCGTTAGGACGATATGCATGATCAGAATAAAGTGTGGTGTCGTAGGATGCCTGAAATTGAGAGTCAGGCTCCAGTTGACTACCACCGACATGGATTTCGTCATCATCTTCGTCATCACCTTCGTCATCATCTTCGTCATCGCCCATCAATGGTGCGACATACACAAAAAGTTGTGGAGGTATTTCTGAATCGGATGCAAGTAGCATAAAACCAAGGATTTCGTCATCGTTGGTTATCTCCATCAGTGAGCCATCTGCACGTCTGAACACCAACTTGCAAGCAGCAGAATCTCCGATTCCACACTTTCCCACGACGTAATCGATAAACGTCTTATACGAAACCATTATTGGAATATATACACCACGCTTTGTGTAGCCAATATAATCCCACCCATTGTTGTTTTGCACCCATTGACCATCGAAACATAATAAGACTCTAGTTTTTTGAACAGATGAACTCATTTTTTCAGTAGTATGAAAAATGAAGCAATTCAAGTGGATGTGATGAACGATTTTGCATCTAATCTTACTAATCTTTATAGGAAAAATTGAATGGAGAAAATGAATGTGAACCACATATTCAATGACAATGGTACACTTATTGTATGAGAATCAGACTAAAATGTGGAAAAAAACAGTTAAATCATTCAAAAAAATACGTCACAAACAGTTGACCACACATGAAATCATAGGCCTGAAACCCTAATTTTCCAAACCCTAATACGCTTTACACTATCAAACGCGGACCTAACCCTCGTTTTTTAACAAAAAACGCGGCCCCAACCCGCGTGTAACAGTGAAAAACGCGGCCCAAACACTCGTCCCCGTGCATTGAAGCCAAACGCGGACCAGGTCCGCGTGTAACAGTGAAAAACGCGGACAAAACGCGGCCCGAGTACGCGTGTAATAGTGAACGCGGACAAAACGCGGACCAGGTCCGCGTGTAACAGTAAAAAACGCGGACAAAACGCGGCCCGAGTACGCGTGTAATAGTGAACGCGGACAAAACGCGTACCAGGTCCGCGTGTAACAGTGAAAAACGCGGACCTAGGGGGTATTTTGGCAAAAATTACAAGATTTGGGGCATTTTGGGTACTGATTTTTCAAAAAAGGGTATTTTAATTAAATTCCCATACTATTATCATAATAGGTAGCTTTTCAAAAGTACAAATTTTCAATATTTATTTTTAATGTATATTATTGTAATAAGGAAAAATTAAAGTATATAATATGATGCTATTTTCTTTAATATTATATAGTAGCTATAAATGCACACAATATCAAGATGGGTCTTTCATGACATCTTATAGGTCTTGAATGATTGGTAAAAATGGGACTTTTTGAAATCAACGGACTCACGGACAAATCTTTAACAATTTTTTTTTTAATTTTAATTTTTTTTTTTATCATCAAAAGTAATATTGTACACAACTTATACTAATAATTCATAAAGAAACAATTTGTTATAGTATTTTTAGATGCAAAGTTCTCAATAATATCTACGGTTGACAATGAGTAAGAGTAAATCCTTTACCGTTATGTTTCGATCCGTTGGATAAAAGTATGGATAAAGAAAACTTTATCCATTTATCCACTGATCCATTACCCGTTTACCCGAAATTTTAGTGGGTAGGATATGGATAAACGTTTTTTTGTTATCCATTACCCGCTACCCGTCACGATATAATATATATATATATACACATAGGGAGAGGTTCATTTGAGAAATGATAAATGTATGAGAAATAGAGAAATAATCCTAGTTATTCATCTGGTCAACATTTGCGGCTTTGATCGTGAAGCACCGAATAATTCTTTGTGTGGTCCATAGAAGATAGAAGGGTAGTTTCGTAAAATAAGTGAGACAAGTTCATATATGAACCTGTATGATTCCTTACGTTCATATGTGAATCAATTAATTAGTTCATATGTGAATCACAAAGATTCAAATATGAATCTGTTAACTAGTTCAACTGATTCACATATGAACCTACAATTAATTAGTTCATATGTGAATCAGTTAATTAGTTCATAAATGAATAACAAAGATTCATATATGAATCAGTTAAAAATTTTCATATGTGAATTACACTGGTTCACATATGAACTTGTGAATTATGCATGTTCTTATATGAACTCGTCCTGTGTATTTTGCAAAAATTACGAAACTCTCATTCTATTTTTGGAATAGCCGCAACTTTTGACCAGTCAAAGCCATAAATTTTGACCAGTCAAAGCCGCAATATTTGACCAGTCAAATCCGATATTGACCGTATGAATGACTATGATTACTTATCTATTTCTCAAATATTTATCATTTCTTAAATGAACCTAAGGCTACATACATATAGTCATATATATATATATATATATTTATATATATATATATATATATATATAATATTATTGTATATATATAATACATACATACATAATTATATTAAGTTAATTATTAATATTTTTTATAATGTTGTCGTATATTCATGTGTACTTTAATTTATTTTTATATTTACCCATTAAAAGATTTTATGATGATTAAATAAGAAGCAAGAAGGGTTGAAAAAAAAACAAATAAAATGAAAAGTGTTAGTCTTACATTTTTTTTGTTTTATTAAAATATTATACTATATTATATTTAGAATACTAAAATGTTTACTAGAACAAATTAGATATAAAATAGTAACCACATGAACTTATGTTTTACATATATATTTGAGATTTAACAATATTAATTGTAGTTCAAAATGAAATTTTGTTTTACCATTTATCCATTACCCGTTTCGTTACCTTCTACTTTTAATGGTAAGGTAGGATATGGATAAAGTTTTTATGAGCTGGATAATTATTCGTTTCATTACCCGCTATTTTAAATGGATTGGATAACGGATTAACCTTTACCCTACCTGTATTAATATCTAATGTATCTTTTTGATACATATTATCGTGAATTTGTTCAACATTTTTTGTGACATTAATGACCTCAAATATGCCTTTAATAATTCTACTTCGAAAACTTTTCTTTCTTGCTATAGTTATAGCCTTATAGGTACTGTCAACATAATTTGATGGCAACTAAAATATTAGAGTAATAATTTACAATTTTGACAAACTTAAGAATTTCAAGTATCGACATTGATTGATAACAAAGTTACATGTAACAACTTTAATTTAGAAAAAAAAAATCACTTAAATCCACAATCCGCCACATTATTGTGAGAAAAAATTACAAATCATGTTTAGCTCAGTTGGTTTCCCCAAGGGCGCTAACATCCTGGGGGGGATTGTGGATGGTATCCCAATCTACCCGGGTTCGAATCCAAGGGAAGTCAATTTGAGGGCATGAGGAGTACCCAGTCCATGGGCTGGTCCAGTCTTTGATTGGGTTGCCCCCCAGCCCAATCTTAGACTGTGGTTGAGCTTTAGGTTCAGCGTAAGCTGGGCCGGGACAGCGGCGGATTAGTGGGCTGCCCGTGGATGCCCGATACCGCCGGGGAGGTGTGCGTGCGTGTGTTCGTGGTAGTCGTTCGTTGGTTCGATGCCGCTATGCCTTCCAAAAAAAATTGTGAGAAAAAATTATTAGCAAAATTAACATGACATATCATCTAGTGACTTTAGCTTATTTGGACAAAATTAGTAGCCGATTACAAGAATTAAGAACGTGGTTTGAGATTTGAACCATGGGTAAACCAAACAAATTAAATCTTACAAAGATTGCAAATGCAATATGCAAATATAATTAAGACTAGATGCATACTCGCGTAATGCAGCGAGATATATCATGATTTTAATGTTTTATTTTTTTTATCGATTTACATTACGATTTTGGATGGTTTTGAGAGATTGATAATGGCTTTTTTATAAATTTGTTTAATTTAGGTTTAATAATATAATGTTTTTTATATAAAAAAAATTAAGTATTTTGTTAGAACTTAATGATTATCTTATATATTTTAAATTCTTTATATTCAAATTGAGGTGTTTATCCTATTTTGATTATGTTTATCACTTAGTTATAAATTTAAACATATAACTTTAGAAATTTGTACTCATACAACATGCCTTGTATTCTTGAATTTTAAGTAATGTGTATTAATAACCAGTACTTAATGCATAAAAACTTGTTTTTAAGAGTTTATTTGACAGTTTAATAATAATGTAATTTATTTTAGGTTTAATAATATAATGATTTTTTATAAAATAAACATCAAATATTCTGTTAGATTTTTTTAATTATATTTTAGATTTTTTTTATTTAAAATTTGATTTTTATCCTGTATTTAGTTATGCGGGGAGTGATTTTAAGGGAGTTAAAGTTGTTATAGATAAAGATTGAAAGTTAATAAATAACATTAAATGTAGTACATAAGGTTTTAATGGTTGTTTTTAAGAGATTTTAAGTAATTAGCATTAAATAGTGGTACATTAAGTTTCAACAATTGTTTTTAAGAGTATTTTATAGATGTTTTATAATATAGTATAGACTAGGGGGTGGCGGTGGTGTCAATTAAAACAAATACTTAGGGGCTTTTTGGTTCATAGAATTGTAAAGAATTTGAAAGAATTGGAATGACCAATTAAATTGATCAAATTCCAAGCCAATGTTTAGTTCAATGAATGAAAGCGATCCTTCCAATTCCACTGAATTCCACAATTTAAGGAATTCATCATTTCTTAACTTAAGTGAAGAAATTGAATTCCTACCAACCAAACATGTGGTCAAATTCCATCAAATTTTATTACAGTTCCTTCAAAGTCAAATTCCTTCGATGGATTCCAATTCCATCAAATCCCATTTCGTTAACCAAACTCCCCATTAGGGTTATATATCGAATGAGAATAGATCAATGATTTTTTAGTTTTTGTCTCAGTCTTGTCCCATGTTGTTCCACATATTTTCGTGGAACAAGAAAAAACCTTTTTGTCCCATCTAGTCCCACCTTATCCCAATCCTTCTCCCTGTCCTATATCACACCAAATGTGGGACATTGAGTCATTGTCTTATCCTATCCTATCCTATGTCGCGGCAAACGTGAGACAAATGATTTTTGTCCCGTCCTGTCCTGTCTCATGCACCAAACGCAACCTTATTGATAAGAGTCACCATTCTCATCTACCTTATCATATAATATTCTCGGCCATCAAAATGAATTATGGGTAAAAGTTTTTTTTACCCGGTAAGCGCTTACCGGATATACTACAAAACAGAAGACTATCGCTGACATATATTTCCGTCGGTGAAGGATAGTCGGAAAAAAAGTCGTAGGAAAAGGTATCACTGATGGATCACCAACGGATATTACTGACGGACAGGATCACCGACAACTGTAATCCGTTAGTAAAAATGGTCGGTGAAAGTCATTTTTCTTGTAGTGGTAAGAGTTTCTCCTTCACTTACCGAGTAAGATTCTCGATCCTTATTATTCCTTTTACCGAGTAATATTCTTAATCCTTGCTAGCTTCACCTGATACCCCCGGTAAACGCGTACCCTTCGGTCTTACATCCAAAATCATGCAATAAAAAAAAGACATAACACAAGTATAAACAACAATATGCGTTAAAACATCATACTTGTAATCGTTATTAACTTTCAACATTGATAGTTAGCTACAAAAACAAGAAAATTGAACACCAAACAAAAGATCAAAATCCACATCTTTAACCTAAACTTCGATTAATCGATCTTGACAGAAGAAAAGAGCCGATGAACAAAGAAGAAAGACGTCAAGAACCCAACCGCACCCGTCGCTAGCATAACGGCTATGACCATGAACAACGAATAGCCCAAGTATAGCATCGCCGACACGGGCCCACTCAAACTCTTGAGATCAAAAACGAGATAATTGATCGAATACAAGAAGATATATAACGCAACCGAACCCGATGCAAAAAACGATTTCCACCACCATCTCCAATCCTCGATGCAAAGATGCATGTACGTAAGAACTAACGACACCTCAGCACAAACCGTCACGAGTAAAATTAGAACAACAAAAAGAAACCCGAAAACATAATAGGCCCGTCCGAGCCAAAGGCTCGACATGATGAAGAAAAGCTCGATAAAAAGCGTCCCGAATGGGAGGGTCCCGGCTCCGAGGACCATGAGCCAAGAAGGGAACCTCTGAGACGGGATTTCTCGAGGGATTTGGTTTGTTCGAACGGGATATTCGAGGTACGGGGCTTTTGTTGCCATAAATCCGCCGATTAATGTTAAGGGCACAGAGATTCCGAACCAAAGCAAGATTAGAACAAGAAACGTCGTAAATGGGATGGCTCCCGTGCTATGACTTCCCCACAAGAGCGAGTTTATTGTTGTTAGGATTACGAACGAGATACCGGGAAAGAAACACGCAACTCGCCACGAAATCGAAAACCATCCTCGGCGTTCACCGTTTGCGAGCGTTCGAAGGAGCCAAACCGCAATGTAACCGGCAACAACGCCCAATAACACATAGAACACAAGCATGCCTGAAAATGTCAATAATCAAATATCAATTTCAAATTATCAATAGCACAAAGATCCAATACAACAAAATAGGTATTTTAGGTCGTCCTATTTTACTGACAACTTAATGTAACACCTTTATGTAAGACGTAGGTTTTGGTTCTATAAACATTTTCTTAGTCCTATAAACTTAAAAGACTCATTAAATATTGTATGAAAATGCATATGCATCCAAAAAGACCGATTTTGTTGTAACGATGAACGCAAGTTATACCGGTGAGTAGGGTTCCACGCGAAGCCGGAGACATGAATCCGAGAGCAGCGAAGAAGATCAAAGCAACCCACATTACAAGAATCCGACAACCATCGGCCACCATGATACAAAGAAGTTCGGGGTTGTTCGGAGATCGGAAAACATCAGAAACAACGAGCTTCCATCCGGATGACTCTTCGTTCATCTGAGCCTGAGCTTCCTTATCTAACTCCTCATAACGAGCCAAATCTCTACAAATCGTCCTCAAGAATATCACAAGAACGATACCCGCGAGAAAAGTTATCACCATTAACGAATTGAAGATCGAAAACCAATGAACTTTCGCACCTTCCATCTTCAAATAAGCGTCCCATCTCGAAGGCCACTTTATATCACTCGTTACGAACGAAACCTCATACGTATAGCTCACCGTCTTACCTTCTTTCACACTCATCCCGACCGAAACCGGATCACATTTGATTGAAGAAGGGTATTTGCCGTAACGCGTAACATTCTTTAATGAATTCGAATCGTGATTCACACTACAAGGGACAACCTCGAATCCAACCACCACATACCCGTCATCGGTAGTTTTTTCTTCCGGCGACAATTTTATCAAGTCGGCCCCATCACCGGTTCCGATCACACCGGCAACGCTACTATGCTCGTATTTATGAACCGAAACCGTAAACTTTAAATGATTAAACACATAATAAACATCTTGAACCTTAATCCCTACAGGATAACCGATCCATCTAAGAAAGAATCCATCTTTTTGCATATACCTAATGGCAGGAAGATTATCAAGATTTAGGTTAACTTGATACATTTCATCGATTCGTTTTCTCAAAGTCTTGAAGTCATCAGTCGATAACGGATTCGTTTCGCACAAAAAGATCTGGGATTCGTTTTCGTACATTTTAAACCGATACGGGGAGTTCTCGATTCGATCTCCCATTAGAAGCTCACCAAGGTTTTCAGCACTATCTTTAATACCTTCAAGAGGCCTACAAAAAGGCAAACTGTAATACCCATATGGTATTTCTGTATCTATAGAGGTTAAGGAGTTAACTTTGACAGATAATTGATCACCCACAAAATATCTATGAGGAAAACTACCAGGAAGATAATACCCATCAACAATGAAACATGAAATGGAAACCCAAATCAAAATCTTGAATCTGCTTGAAAACCCCATCAAGAATCAGCAAGCAGATGGATCTATCTTGAATCTATCAGAAAACCCTAATCCAAATTGAAAAGAGAAATCATAAAAGTAGCGTTAGGTTGTGAATTGATGAAATGGGGTTTAGGAAATGAAAGCAAAGAAGAGAAGAGGTAAAAGGAGGTGAGATCTGAAAGCATGGAGGAATTCACAAATGGAAGGTGATATGAAGGGGAGAGTGGTATTTATATCTTTGCATGTTGATGCTTTTGAGAGAATCCATCAAGTGTGGCAAAGTTTATATTCCCACGACCATTTACTTCGATTAATGGTAACTTTAATGTGAAACAATATGAAATAAAGTAGAGTAAATTATGGATTTCATCCCTATGGTTTTAAAGTCTTGGATTTGGTTCTTACGGGTTTTTTTTTTATTTCAAAATAGTCTCCATAATTTGTAACTTTGTAACTTTTTGGTCCCTGATATTAACAAAAATTACCACATTCGTGAGGGGCAATTTGGTCCCTTCCTATTTTCGAAATCATTTTCTTTTAAATATAATAAAAAGAAACATTTATATATATATATATATATATATATATATATATATATATATATATATATAGGGGAGCGATCAAATAGAAACCACTCTAATTTTGAAAACCGTGAAAACCTTTGATTTCATTGGTTAAGTTAATAAAATTGTTTCATGAAATTGTTTAATTTGATGAAATTATTTCATATAATTCTTTTATTGATGAAATTGTTGCATATAATTGTGTTTTTTATGTAAAAATGAAAAAGTTTCATCAGACTGCAAAAATACATGAAACAATTTCATCAGAATGAGAAAAATAAGATGAAACTACATAAAAAACACAAATATATAAAATAATTTCATTAATAAAAGAATTATATGAAACAACTTGATCATATTAAACAACTTTATGAATCAATTTCATTAATTTAACCAATGAAATTGACGGTTTCCAAAGTTTCCACTCTAATATGGTTTCCAATTGAAACCACCTCTCTCTCTCTCTCTCTCTCTCTCTCTCTCTATATATATATATATATATATATATATATATAGGGCCTGGTTTAAGGGAAAACTTCAAGTAATCGAAAAACTAAAGAACAACCTAATAATCATAGATTAAACCCAATCCAAAGGATATTAATAATCATCAATTAAATGATTTTAAATAAATGAAAATGTTATTATAGTAAATTAGCTTCTATTATAATTGGAAAAGATAAGAACAAAGGCAACAAATCGTTGCCTAAAATATAGCCAAATCTGTTAGTGGCTTAATTGTAATCAAAATGCACGTATTAAGCAACCAGACCACAATTCGATTATCAATCTTCAACCAAAATGGGGAAATCGACTACATTTGAGAAGATTAAGCCTGCAACCAATCGATTAAGCTTCAACCAATTGATTAAATGGTCGAGATGGAACCAGTGGTGGAAAACATAAACGAAGAATCAAATAATGGAGGAAATCTGGGCAGAGATGGATTCAATTATAATGAAGACGTTGATTGTGATCTAGAGGGTAACGATTTACAATCAGGTAGGCATTCTAAACAATTATTTAAATGACAATTAATGATTTGCGTTAAGTATGATGATTGAAGTGAACTAGTTTTTTGAGTTCTAAAGTAGCCATGGTCGTAATTTAGGGTTGTAGGTAGTATATGCACAAATGCATGTACAAGTGAGAATAAGATTTTATAAACTTAGTTGTTTGCATTTGTCGAAATTTAGGACTGCAACTCGTATATGCACAAATGCATATTATCAACTGAATACCATGTTACAAGTTCATGTATATGCACAAGTGCATGTTATTCAATGATTATCATGTGATGTTATGCACAAGTGAGTAATATGCACAAGTGCATGTTGTGAACAAGCGCATGTTTTGCACAAGCGCATAACATAAATACACAAGTACTATACTGTTTGCATTAAGTATTAACCACTTCAATCGATGAGGTTTCTGGATACCAATCGATAATGATGTTCCTTGAGAGCTGAATCGAGATTTTGATCGAGAGAACTGAAAAAAAAACCTTCAAGTGAAGCTGATGAAGATGAATCGATAGGGATTCTGTTTTTTTTTCCACAGCGATGATAATTAACCACTTCAATCGATGAGGTTTCTGGATACCAATCGATAATGATGTTCCTTGAGAGCTGAATCGAGATTTTGATCGAGAGAATCTATGGTAAACTTAGAGATAACTATCGATTTAGAAGGAAAGGATTTAGGGGAATCAATTATGGCTATAAAATCGGTACGAGGAAAATGGGTAATTTTTATTCCAATTCTACCCTCTAATGCAGCGTAAGGTGTTATAAGATATACCCTTATATTCTTTTTATTTACAAAATTGCCATTGAGATAACAACCATTAGATTATCACATCCTACGCCTATCAGATTTTTCTTTAGTTTTTCGATTATTTGAGGTTTTCCTTTGAACCTCTCTCTATGTATGTATACATACATATATATAGGGGATTAATCATTTGAGAACTCCAAAATATGTGAGATCTGTGAGATCCGTTCTAATCTACTAATTTAAGATAATTAATGTTATTAATTGAGAAAATAATCATCAATATATATATATATATATATATATTAAGTAAATTAATGTAGTTTTAAGATACTTTCATGCTTATATCTTTCTCTCTCTTCTATCTCCGTATTAACATGCACATCGCACACATAAGGTGAATACAATGTAAACAACCTTAATAATTTTTTTACTAGGGTGTTCACAACACAAGGTTCACATTGTGGTCACAAAGTAGTATGTTTAGATTTAGTTTGTGTTCATAATATGTTCACAAAAGATACCAAATCTCGTAAATTTAGAGTATGATCACCAATTATAATAGTATCTGTAAGTCACAATTTGTTTACCTTAAGTTCATATTCAATTATTTGTGTATGTGTATGTTATGGAGAGAGGATAGGGAAAATAGGAAAAAGGAGAGAGGAAAGGAGGTTTTAATTTATATTAGATTTATTTTTTCAACTAAATTTTTATGGTTTAAATTAGATCTTACGGATCTCACAAATTAGTGATTTCTTAAAAGAAGGCCCATACACACACACACATATATATATATATATATAGAGAGAGAGAGGGTTCAAGGGAAAACCTCAAATAATCGAAAAACTAAAGAACAATCTGATAGGCGTAGGATGTGATAATCTAATGGTTGTTATCTCAATGGCAATTTTGTAAATAAAAAGAATATAAGGGTATATCTTATAACACCTTACGCTGCATTAGAGGGTAGAATTGGAATAAAAATTACCCATTTTCCTCGTACCGATTTTATAGCCATAATTGATTCCCCTAAATCCTTTCCTTCTAAATCGATAGTTATCTCTAAGTTTACCATAGATTCTCTCGATCAAAATCTCGATTCATCTCTCAAGGAACATCATTATCGATTGGTATCCAGAAACCTCATCGATTGAAGTGGTTAATCATCATCGCTGTGAAAAAAAAACGGAATCCCCATCGATTCATCTTCATCAGCTTCACTTGAAGTTTTTTTTTCAGTTCTCTCGATCAAAATCTCGATTCAGCTCTCAAGGAACATCATTATCGATTGGTATCCAGAAACCTCATCGATTGAAGTGGTTAATCATCATCGCTGTGGAAAAAAGGGAATCCCCATCGATTCATCTTCATCAGCTTCACTTGAAGTTTTTTTTTTCAGTCTTGTTCGTAAGCAACTGCACTTCATCATCTCCATCTATTTTGAACTCGATTTCGGGAATACTCACAATCTTGGTTAGGGTTAGGGTTAGTATCTTCGTTATTGAATGGATTTGAGGCTATTTTGCTATTTGTCATTCCTTTTCCATTACTAGTACCTCTAATCGATTTGAATCTGTTTATGGGTCATATAACTTGCAGTTTTAGGGCACAAATCCAATTTTCAGACAGGTAGAGAAGCCAGATTCGGTTAATGGCTGAACAAGGTATATTTTTATGTTACTTTCATTGATTGTCCTACAATTCCTATTTTTGCTAAACCTTTAAACCCTATTTTTCATGATATTTTCTTCCCTAATATCATAAAATCGTTTTTTTTTCCATGTTTACATAGGAAAAGTCCTAGGTTAATCAAGAACACTGATCAGTCGGAGATCGGAGTTAGTAGAGGTTAGTATCTTTAAAAATTTATGTTCAAATAGGATTTAATGTATGTGTCAAATCCATAATTTTGTTTATGTTTGTTCCAGTATGTTCAAGTAATCATTATAGTTGGTCCAGTATGCACTTGTGCATATAGTTATGTCACACATAAAAAAATATGTCTATGAGATAGATACACACCAACATCAATTAACTGATTATGTTCAATCAAGTAAGTAGAGGTTAGTATCTTTAAACAGTTATGTTCAAATAGGATTTAATGTTTTTGACACATACACAACAAAATCATTACTTATTATGTTCAATCAAGTTAGTAGATGTTAGTATCTTTAAACATTTATGTTCAAATAGGATTTAATGTATGTGTCAAATCCATAATTTTGTTTATGTTCATTCCAGTATGTTCAAGTAATCATTGTAGTTGGTCCAGTATGCACTTGTGCATATAGTTATGTCACACATAAAAAATATGTCTATGAGATAGATACACACCAAAATCAATTAACTGATTATGTTCAATCAAGTAAGTAGAGGTTAGTATCTTTAAACAGTTATGTTCAAATAGGATTTAATGTTTTTGACACATACACAACAAAATCATTACTTATTATGTTCAATCAAGTTAGTAGATGTTAGTATCTTTAAACATTTATGTTCAAATAGGATTTAATGTATGTGTCAAATCCATAATTTTGTTCATGTTTGTTCCAGTATGTTCAAGTAATCATTATAGTTGGTCCAGTATACACTTGTGCATATAGTTATGTCACACATAAAAAAATATGTCTATGAGATAGATACACACCAAAATCAATTAACTGATTATGTTCAATCAATTTTGTAACAGGTTCAACAAGTACATCCTTGGTCGTTGTGAATCCCGACAAGGATATTATCATGGACAAACGAAGACATAGGCAAGGTGAGAAGGAAAAAGTTTCCAAGGCCATAAAACGAGCAAGAGTACTTGTAGATGGAGGGGACGTAGAGGAGGTCAATCATCCAACTATTAGAACCCGAATGTCTCCCAAGAAATTGTTTGGTGTCTTACGTTCACTATCGCTTGAACAAAATGATGTTTTTCGTATGGGGTTTGGGTTGTTGTTATCTCTCCAAATTGACTCTATCCCGTCTACATTAGGGTATTGGGTTGTCGATAATCTTGATCCTATAAATTTGAAGATCAAGACTAGAAGGGGTCTGATCAATGTGTCTGAATATCTTGTGCATGCCATGCTTGGTATTCCCAACGGAGGGATTGATACACTAAGCTTAGAATTACGGGATAGGAAGATCCAACACTTAAGGATTGGTATAGTCAATTTCCTAGTACTCAGATTACCCCTTCTGACATTGTTAGAGTTATTACGACCAATCGTGAGGGGGGGGGGGATTTTTTAGGATGAATTTTTTGGCTTTGTTTATAAACACCATGTGTCAAACAATGAAGATGGGTAGATGCATGTTGGGTATAGTTCATCGAATTATTGGTAGAGATGATATCGATAAGATGGATTGGTGCTCGATCATGGTTAATTGTGTTGCTGAATGCAAAGATGGGTGGTCACGAGAAGATCCCAAGTGTTTTTTTGTTGGTCCATTAACACTATTGGCGGTTAGTCTTTACTTGTTTACTAATTAATTAACTTAATGTTGTTAACCACATGTGAATAAATATTTTTATGGATTGTCTTTTTTGTAGTTATTGTATGTTGATGCGACACATTCCATGCATAGTCCTAATTTGAGACAAAGACCCGCGTTACTAGGATGGACAACGGATTTATTGAAGACAAGAGAGCATGAGGATCTTATGGAAGGGGGATTCGGTGTCTTCCATATCAATTAAGATTTTCATGGTCCAGTTAACATCCTTTATCGGGGTGTGCATGGTGATGAGTTTGCTCAAGATGTGGAGGTAATCGATCGTGATGCACGTAGACCCGACCCCTAACCACAAGATGTCCAGGTTAATATTTGTATAACTAATTTAGTATATGAATTGTATACAACGTGTGTCTATCTCTTTTTTAGTATATGAACTCTATTTTGATCATGTTCGTACAAGGGTATTGAAAGTAATTATTGTCACTGATAACATGCATTTATGCATAACAGTTTCTCGTTCATAATAGGTTTTTTCCTGCATCACATGCACTTGTGCTTACACATGCACTTGTGCATACACATGCACTTTTTGATCACATGAACAAGTGCATGCGATGAACTTGTGCATCAAATGCAAAATTGGTTCACATGCATCTTTTAAATACACATCGTTATTTGCTAAATCTATGTGTATGCATGTATATCAACATTGGAATGTTCTAAAGTATAAAATGTATATGGACATTGCACACTTCTGAATGAAAATTTTTTATTGATTATATTTAGTAATTAGTGTCACATTTTATAGGGGTTCATAGGGTTGATTGAGACGAAGTATGAGGAGATGCAACAACTCAAGGCCAACATCTTGTCTTATGTCAACCAAGGACTCTGTTTATTTCCACAAAACGAGGAGCTATACAAATGGAAATCAAAAAATTGTGGACACAACTATTCTGAAAAAGCAACTGAGGTTGTGGGAGAGTTATCTAATGATGGGGAGGCTATGTCTATTAAAGCGATCAGCCAGAAATATGAGAGGCGCAAGGGAAAAGAACCAGTAGGAGACTTCGTTAAAGATACTCCTGCTCCTAGTAATGTGATCACTCCAATGGTAGGACCCCAACCACTGTGTAATGAAGATATAGAGTCACCAACGCAATTTTTCAACCACCCGCAAGTTCTTGATTATCTTGTCGAAGTAGACAAATCTGTGGAAAAAAGGTTGAAGAAGAGCACTCATTCCTTTGATGGCCCTGATTTCTCCATGAACTTGACTCAACAAATGGACGATGTAGTACAAGCAGCCAAAGTGGCGAGGGGTGAAATTCAACCGGCGAAGAAGGATGGTAAAAGGGTTGTCAAAATCACAGCCGTTTTATGTTCGCCATATGTGAGGAGGCATGTTAATGTTGATGCCAAACTCGCCGGCGTGGAGTTCAAGATTTCAAGATCATTGTTTGCGATGATGGGTGACATTTAGTAAGTTCATTTTTTTTAATATTAATTCTTTTAATGGCGTACACATGGTTTTACATGTTATGAACTAATTATGGTCTAACATATTTTGTAATATCCATGAATTTACACATAACATGCACATGTGCATAACAATGTATTTTTTTGCATAACATGCACTTGTGCAGGTGCACTTGTGCATAACGTGCACTTGTGCATACCATTCATTTGTGCATGTTTATCTCCATATTACAAGGAATACAATTCGTTTTAGTCGGTTTTTGTATCTATATATTTATCCCTTAAGCATTATCTTTGTTCCAATGTTAGCGATCCTGTGTTTGAGACTGACTTTGGTGCCATGGCTTATCGTGTCACAATGGAAAGCCTAATACCTGGAGCTAAAGTGATTGCCAATGTTATTGACACATGGAGTGTGTTGCTGAACGCCGAAGAAATGCACAAGGCCCCCGAATCTCCTTCACAATATTTTTTTCATACGTCGATGTTGGTTTGTGTCATTACATATATATTTATATTTTAATAAATGTTTATGATAATTTTTCCATTCAATCGTTATTAGATTTAACACGTATTTGTTGTCGTTTATTCAGACACGTGACATGATAAATTCTGACATGAGCCCTGTTGAGATGTATGGGAAATTTTTTGTTAACGTAACTGAAGCTATGGATAGACATCAAGATTCCACTTCTTTCAAGAACATTGATCTTGTGAGTAGGTTCGGTCTAGTTATAGGCTTATTTATTTTTGTTATTTGGTTGTTACTAATGTGTTCATATTAATTGTATTTTAATAGGTTTTCTTTCCAATCGTTGAAGCTGATACATTGCTATTTGTTAATCTTCAACCTTAAGAGGGTTGCGTTTGTTGTATTAGACAACATTTCTGTCGATGTTCCAGTTGAAAACAAGTATGGGAAGACCCCTTCATTATTGGTGAGTATATATACATTTTAGAATGCATATCTATAGTAGTATATGCACAAGTGCATGTTCATTGATACACTTATTAATTTTTGTATATTATATTGTTTATTTGTCTAATTTTTTGTTATTTTTATTTTCAGTAAACTGTGTTTGTTGAATATCTCCATTTTGTGTCCCATAGAAAAGCAACTGCTACTGAAAAGTGCAACTTGGTTAGGCTGAAAATGAAGTGGCGCACAGAGCAGAATTATACAGATTGTGGCATATTTGTCAAGCGTCACATGAAAACTTATATGGGTCAATCAGTTAGCAAGTGGGATTGTAGATTAGATAAAGAGTCCTCTAACCAATATGTGCAGTTGAGTCGGTTGAGGTACAAATATGCAACCAAGATTCTACTTTCTGATATGAATATTCATCGAGCTAAAATGTGCACATAGGCGGATGAATTTGATGCCATTGATCGAGAAACCCAGAAGGCTCTAATGGAAAGTGCTCTTGATACATTTAGCGAAAGGGAGAAGCGTTTTTTACTATAGTTGTGGAAAAGGAAAATGTTTCTTTAGGAGTATGGACATATTTTCGATTATGACTATTTGGATTATGGTTTTTTGTATTTTTGTTGGTTGGGTGTTGATACTTAAATAATTTGATTGATGTTTATCTTCTGAATCAGTTATAAATTTTCAATTCAATCATGGTTTTAGCTTTTAAATGATTTATATTATGCGTCGGTGTCATGGTAGAAATTCTATACATGTTATGCATTTGTGCATCAACATGCACATGTGCATATACATACACTAATTCGATTATGGGCACTTATACTGGTATCAAACACTAGTCTACTATGTCATCTATCTCATACTCAATGTATGTCCAAAATGAGATGGAGCCCGGAGTTGGTAGAATGGTCAATTGATTTATGTATAACATCCGTTTACAGCACAGAGAAATGTATGAAACAATTATAAATCTTGGTTTTCACTCTAAAAAATTATATGAAAATTCTCAAACAAATAATGAACCAAATGTAATAATATCTGATAATCCTAAAATCAACCAAATCTTAGAGATAGAAAGTAGAGAGAGAGAGTTGAAAGCGCAAGATGTAGTTCTGGTCAAAGTATGCGTGAGTTTCTTACAAGACACAAAGCCACAAGGGATTTAAATACCATGTCCAATACTTCACGATATACACACTTAAGAACACAGTATTAGACCAAGTCTATAAATACAATGATTACTATAAAATCTGACTTAACAATCTCCCCCTTAGTAATCATTGGCGTTGTGGTCTTCAATATCTATCTTCTAAATCAACACAGACCATCTAAGCGACTTATAGAAGCTTCTTGACTAAAAAAAAAATTCTTCTCAACATCTTTCAATTTATATTGTCTTTGCTGCCTTGACAAGACTGAACCTGTTTGTAATAAACTTGAAAGAACAATCGGTTCATCAGCTTGTGCTCTAGATGACGCACCTCTTTCAAATGAACTTGAATGAACTATGGTGGTCGGAGCTGGAACAACAAAAGAATTAGTAGCTGAGAGAATATAATCTTGAGCGAATCTTGAGCAGCAGATAAACGTTTGAACTCTTTGTCTCTTTAACTTCTCTTTAACTTCTCCCCCTCATGACCTTGATGATATTGATCAACTTGGTCATTCAAATGTTGGAGACGAGACAGCTTAAGATCTGCAAAATCAGAATAAAGGAGAAAGAGGGAAATTTTGCGCTACATGTTAGTGGCGCAAACTTAGTTTTGCGCTAGATGAAGGTGGCGCAAACTTAGTTTTGCGCTAGATGAAGGTGGTGCAAAGTTGAGTTTTGCGCTACCAACTGTTAGTGCAAATCTGACTTGAAATCTGAAAATTTTCACCTGTTAAGCTCTTTGACTCCCCCTACACAAATGCATTAAATATGACAATTTAAGTTAGCATTCGTATAGAAAATCAGATACTCCCCCTCGAAAAATGAGATATGATCTTTTCAGAATATTCTCCTTATTCACTCCCCATCGAATAATGCACAGACCCATTAACACAGATATGAGAACACACGAATCGAAACATCAATGTAGAAAGAAAAATATACTGAATATATATTTTGAAACAACTAAATATATAAAATTTTAAACACTAAACAAATTAAATCCTACTTAGTAAAATATCACAGATTAATCCATCAGTTGAAGTCCAGTGTATGTTGTTGGATACAGATACAAGTTTCATTGCATATCAAGTTAAAACATGTTCAGTTTCAAAAACTTCCAGCAATCTATTCAGTGTGCTCGCATGCGAACTTCAATTAGCTTCAAGAAAATGCAATTCTAAAAATATAATAGAGAACTTTGCATGTACTCACACTAAGCCATCAAAAATTAAGATTTTCACAAATTTATAGGTTTATCGCAAATCAGAAATATCACCAAGTATCATGAGATGTGTGCTCATTGGCATCTTTTAGCATTGTGCACATTGGCATCTTCACATGAGTGTGCTCTTTGGCATCTTTTGGCATCTTTTAATCAAAAAGTTTGGTAAGTAAAGAACATGCTGTAAACGTAACTTTCTATCTGACCCTATTGCAGGATTTGGGTTAGCCGCTCCCAGACCAGTTGGCCTTAGGGGACTAGGTGTCAAGCACCCCTTGGAACTTACTCTCCCAGATCAGAAAGGATACATCGACACATCCTAAACCCATTCATAACAGTAGAACATGACTTTCGATCTGATTCTATAGAAGGATTTGGGTTCGATCACTCCCAGACCAATTGACCTTAGGGGACCAGATGACAAACATCCCACAAAACTTACTTTCCCAAACCAGAAAGGTCACAGATACAATATTTTAAACTTAGAGATTTCTGTATTTTAGATATATAATTCATCTCAATCACCCAATTTTACATCTAAGTGCTTAGCCCATATTTTCATTACAATCCATAATTCTGACTTTTTAGGATTTCTAAGCATTGTAAACTATAAATATTCTGAATCACATAACTTTAAAGCAATATCAAAAGTTTCAAACATGTTGCTGACCTTTCGATTTTGGTAAGACTTGAAAGTTGAACATATAAAACTTCAATATAAACAAAGCAACTTGAAAATTTATCCTAGACACACATTTTATTCAAAAGAAAGAAAAACTGTAAAATTTTTACTTTATAGAATAAAATTTGTAAAGATTTAAACTTTTAAATTCAAATGCCGAGTTTGAAAAATTTTCATATAAGACAAATGTAAAGAATTCGGCAAATTGATATTTAGTCGAAACAAAATAAATTTCAATAATATCTTCTTCCACATAATGTATAATGAATTTGTGTCTCATATGAAAAAAAAATTTGGGTTGTACAAATTCAGGTTTTGGTTGAACTTGCTCAGATTCTTGAAATATATGAGAAAACTGTAACAACATCATAGTCAGAGATAAATGCAGCGAAATAAAGTAGATGTACTCACAGTTTCTCATTTGTCCAAAAGCTTAAAATGCATTGAAGAACGAGTCCTAAACTGATATGTTTAGAAGTCGAAGTCCATTGAAGTACGGGTTCTGAACTGATTTACTCAGAAGCCATCGTTCTCTTACTCCCCCTTGACATTAGGTGCCTGCAACTTAGAATCAAGCTTTGATTTTGGTACCCACTTGTATTTGGGTCCATATTTGTCAGTTACGGTTCTAAAGGGAGAATATTTGTTAGATTTGACATAGAAAGCACGAGAAAAATAATCAGATGAATTAACAGAATCATTAGTAGAGGACGAAGCATAATCATCTGAACTTAAACCAAAAGAGGAATAGGAGACATCTTTTGAAATTCGAATCATTTGCTTTATTGAGTATTTTGAAATTTTATTACAAGTAGCAAATGAATCACTTTTACAAAATTTGTCTACATTTCGATCCTCTTCAGTTGCAGATTCATCAGATGTCCGCTTGACCCTCCATATCTGCCTTGAAGGTGTGCTCAAAGTCCTATCTGAAATATTTGAATCACAAGAATTAGAACTGTCAGAAATGATTTTAGCTTGTTTCTTTGACTTCTTTGACCTTTTTCTTTTACGCTTTGGTTTATAATAATCATCATTTAGCGTAAAAGATTCATCAAGATTTTTCGATTTAATATTTGAGTCTAAAGAAACAATTTTACCTAAGAAACCCAACTGATCAGACAATAAATCTGAACTTACCTCGGAGTCAGAAAATTTTTGAGAAAAGATTTCAGATTTTAGAAATTCCTTTTTGTTTTCATTAAAAATAGAAGAAAATCCAAAAACAGAATCTTGTTTTTGAAAAATTAATTTTTCTTCAAGACTTGAAGTCATAAACAAAAGAATAACATCAGATTCAATTTCTCTTTGAATATTTTGATCTTCCATTTTATCTTCAAGGTCAATGATTTTGCCTTCTAATACTAATGGAGGAGTATATCTCTTAGAATCATAAAAGATTGGAGAGATATTTTCCTTATCAGATTTAGTGGCATATATATCAACATAATCATCAGACACTGAAGACTTGATGGGAGATATGTCATTTAAACTTTTTCGGCCCTTTTGTGATTTGTCAGGAAAATATTTGGCATTTTCGCTCGTGTAAACAAAAGAAATTTCCTTTTTCTTGTTATTTATCATTTTCTCATTTTCGATTTCTAACACTTGCTTTTCATTCATCCAATCAATTTTAAATTGAGGAGCATATTTAGCAAGAGTTAGATAATCGAATTTATATAAAGTATGGGATTTTTCGATCGCATTGTTTAAACAATATGGATTTTCAAAACCATGTCCTCATTTTTTTTTTATAGACTCATAACTCTGCGGTTTGTTCAAATAAATAGTTTGTTCAGTTTGATTCCTTCGATATAATTTTTCTTCCAACTCATTTATTTTATCTGAAAAATTTTCTTTTTGTTTGGTCATTTCAGTCAAAGAATCAAGATAAGTCATATTTGATTTTTCTAAATCATCCAATTTCTTTTGAAAGTTGTCTTTTGTATGATCCAAAATAGATTTTTCATCTTTCAAAGAAATTTGTAATTTATCAATCAAATTTGACTTTTCTGAATTTAATTGTTTTTCGAATAATAACTTTGAGCGTAAATCATGTAAAGCAGTTACAATAATATTCATCTGTGAAGAAATAAATGTGAAATCAAACTCAGAAGGTACCTCATCTTCATCATCATCACTCTGATCATCTCTGATGAAGCACATATGAGCAGTCTCCACATTATCAGCTTCGTCTTCAGAGTGATCTAGCCAAAATTCTTCTTTAGCTAACAAAGCAGTTCCATTCTCTCTCTTTTCGGCCAGTACCAATTTCTTCCGATAATATGCCGAATCCCGAACTTTCTTTACTCGACACTCCTTAGCGATGTGACCCGGCTTTCCACAGTTAAAGCATGCAGTTGCTTTCTTATCCTCGGTCACTTTGACATTCTTAGATCCAGAAGTGAAGCGAAGATTGTTGGAACCCGAATGAGGTTGGAACTTTTTGTTGTAATGCTGAGAGAGAAGAATCATAGCTTTCTGTAGCGCCTCACCATCATCATCAGTAGCCCCATTGTAAGCATTATCAGACAATGCTTGTTCAGTCAGTTTACTCGTGAGAAGGGCAATCGGGTCCACTGTTTTCTTGTTTTTCTTGTCAAGTTTAACCTTCTTCTCCTTAACTATGCTCTCATCTGTCATCAGAATCTCATAAAGCTCTTGAATTTGCATTGAAGATATACGATTGAAGGGCATTGAGGAACTTCAGATTTGTCTCCAGCTCAGTCTTTTCCACTTTCATCACAATGCAAAACCTGTCAAAGATAACCTTTAGAGTCTCATCGTCCTTTGCTTTGAACTCCTCAAAATTGTTCATGTAGCGCGTTTGTCGGAGTTGTGTTGCCACCGTTGACCCAAGCATAATCTTTTCTAACTGAGTCCACATCATTTTCGGATCATGCTTGAAACAATCAATTCGATTATAAACGGAGTTAGGCAATGCAAGCATCAGATTGGACTTTGCTTCTCTATCGGCCTTTTCTCGTTTAACCTCTTTGGTAGTCAAGGGAATATCATTCTTAGATTTGATGAATGGTCCTTCAGAAAATGACTTCATCATATTCTCTCCATTTGCTTGACGCTCTATGAAGTTGATAAATCGGTCTTGCCATTGAGTGAACTCATTTTCATTGATCAGAACTGGAGGACGAGTATCTGTTCCCAATTGCATCATAATATCATCCTTGTAAAAATGAGCTTGAAAAGAGAACTTTGACATATCCATATCTTCAGAATTTCAGAGAAAAATCCCAAGTCTTGAAACAGAGAGATACTGGCGCAAACTTGAGATTTGCGCGAACAAAGGATGGCGCAAACTGAGAATTTGCGTGAACAGTTAATGGCACAAACTTGCTTTTGCGTGAGAAGAAGGTGACGCAAACAAAGATTTTGCGCGAAGCGTTGCTAGCGCAAACTTAAACTTTGTGTGACACCAGGTTGGCGCAAATATAACTTGCACAAGGATTGAACTTGAGATGTAGGTGGCGCAAACTTGACTTGCGCGAGCTGATAGTGGAGCAAACTTGTCTTTGCGCGAGATGATTGTCACGCAAAATTAACTTTGCGTGAATAACTAATGGAGAAAACCTTGAAACTCCAGATAAACTTCGCGCAAAGTTTGATGAACTTGACGCAAAATTTCAGATGATCCCTGATGAACTGGCGCAAAACTTGAAGAACTCGCGCAAAACTCAGATCTGGCGCAAAACGATGATAAAACTCAGAATTCTCCAAAATTCGATAACAAAACAGAATTTGATGAAATTTTCTTACACAAACACGTTCGAAAACAGTTTTCTAACACTTTTTATCCAAACAATACGATCAAAAACCACAAATTCGAGAATTCATATAACCAATAGTACGCAAAAAAACGACTTTCCATAAACTTGATAAACCTCAAAATTGAAGATCAAAATGTGATTTTCTTGCAAAATGATGTGAATCAAAAGTATTTAGCTATTAAAATCGAATCCAACAAACCAGATTTCAATAAAATTCGTTTGGAAAACAGCAAGAATTTGTGAAAATTCAGAAAACGATATTTTCTTGATCGAAATCAAGAAAATCAATCAAATTTTATGAATTGTTTACAAATTCAGTTTGAAAAATCGATACTCTCAATTCTCTCAGATTTAGTATGGCTCTGATACCAATTGATAATCCCAAAATCAACCAAATCTTAGAGAGAGAAAGTAGAGAGAGAGTTGAAAGCGCAAGATGTAGTTCTATTCAAAGTATGCGTGAGTTCTTTACAAGACACAAAGCCACAAGGGACTTAAATACCCTGTCCAATACTTCACAGTATACACACTTAAGAACACAGTATTAGACCAAGTCTATAAATACAATGATTACTATAAAATCTGACTTAACAATATCCTACTGTTGTTCAAACAAATAATTCTAGAAAACCATGCACCTGTGCATGTACATGCACCTGTGATGTACATGCACTAATTGGATTATGGGCACTTATACTGGTATCAAACACTAGCCTACTATGTCATCTATCTCATACTCAATGTATGTCCAATATGAGATGGAGCCCGGATTTGGTAGAGAAATGTATGAAACAATTATAAATCTTCGTTTTCACTCTAAAAAATTATATGAAAATTCTCAAACAAATAATGAACCAAATGTAATAATATCCTACTGTTGTTGAAACAAATAATTCTGGAAAACAACTTGATACTAGACATTATACTCACCCACCTTATTTTTTAAAGGACAATTCCTAGAATCATGTCTAACTTTTTCTCCACATCTTCTACATAGTCTCTTTGGTTTGGTACTCTCAGATTTAGCTTTCTCAACCCTGCTCTTCAATCTTTTTCCAGTTCCACATCCTTTATTTCGTATTCCTGTTGGGTTATGTATGTCAATCACATCGGGTTTCGAGATACCGACAACTGATTCCATCACGCTATCCTTGTTCTGAGTTGTTTGTGAAGGCATACTAGCTGCGAGTTCCTTCTTTAACTGAATTAGTTGCTTCACATATTCTTCCAACTTATCATCGTCATTGCTTAACATACTAACGCAATGGTCAAATGCATCTCTTCCTTCATGCACAAGTTTTGTCCGTCTCTCATTTGTTTCTCCCGGCCATATCCTTTTCATCAACATTTCTGTGGGTATTAGATCTCTTGTCCATCGCTTTAATATGTACTTCTCCTGTATTTTTTGAAATTTGTGACGCCTCAACACACAAAATATATGACGACATAAAATCCCGTGCAACACAAAGTGTAAGCAAGTACATTCTATTGTCTCGTCACTCTTCTGCAGTACAACCTACAAGGTGTATTTTTTATATCAATTTACTAGGCAATGGTTAGAACACTTTGCAATATTCACAAGTGCATTTCTATCAAACATGTGTGAATTTTGAAAAAAAAAATACAAAGTTTGATTAGAACTAACAAATCATACCTTATTTGTGAACTCTCTTGGGACGGGGGTGGCATTTGTATCACCTTCATTATCGTTCACTTCAATATCTGTAGTTTCTGTTACAGTAGACACCTCTGTACCATCTTCTGAATGTTGATTTGTGATTGAACATGACCATATAGAATCTTGTATCTACTTCTGAACCAAGATGAACATGTCACGGGTGTACACCATACTCGCATTCCGATCAATTGCTAGCGGGGTTTTCAAGGTAGGTGACGTCGTTGCTGTCATATGGTCAAGGATGGATTGATCGTGTCGTTGTTTATCCATTGCAGCATCAAATGAATCACCAAAGGCACGCAGTGTTGCAGCAAAATGTGCAAATTGTGAGAAGAAATAATTCTCACTTTCTGATCTTCATGTTATCCTCATCAAACCTGAAAGGGGTAATTCTCTTAAATATGTCGGTATCCACATTTCCCTCATATCAAACATCATAGCCAACCATGTATTGCCTTGTAGATCAAATTCATCAATTAAAGAGTGCAATTTACTCTCAAACTCTTCTGGTGTCAACTTATTATTCCAAACCAATTTGTTGTATCTTGCCTTGAAGTCAGTGTAGTGGCAGACGTTGTAATTGACCTAAAAATAAGTTATATTGTATTTTTTAGTGCAATATATAGAGAGTAGAAGTACATGTATTGTATTAGGATCTACATGCCAAAAACAAGTGCATGTGATGCACAAGTGTACGCAATGCACAAGTGCATAGATGCACAAGTGCATTGATGCAAAATTGCATAGATGCACAAGTGCATGCCAATCTAAAGTGTTTGTCGTGCACATGTGCATTATATGCACTACCAATCTCGTATCATAAATTGTGCAAAGGGCATTCCATATTCAAGATCATATTTTCATACCTTTGATGTCAACTTGTTACCTATGTGCCACATGCACAACCTATGTCTTGCTGTCTGGAAAACAATATGTATTGCGATCTTCATAGCCGCACACTGATCTGTAACTACTAAGGTTCGTTCCTTTTTATGTGCTTTTAAGAAAGCTCTAAGCAGCCATTCAAATAAGTTCGCATTCTCATGCGCAACCACTCCTGCTACGAATGAGACACATTTTTTATGGCTATCAATACCGGTAAATGGTACAAATATCATTTGGTGCCTGAAAGGAATAAACATTGTTATTATTGTTAAGGAGTATGCACATGTGATTATTGTTATTTTAAAATACAGATAATTGATACCTATTTGTACGGTATGTACCATCAAACGAGACAATATCCCCAAATGCCCCGTAATTACACTGTGCAGTATCATCCGCCCAGAAAGCAGCCACCATTTCACTGTCTTCACATTTGTATTCAAATACAAAATTTGGTACGTGTTCCTTCCGGTTATTCATTTTCTTAATCCACATTTTTGAATCCCCCTCTCCAATTTAGTTGTTATAGTCTCTCTGATGATTCTTGAAATCCACATTTGTTCCACTCACAGCTTCATGCCCACCTTTTAGGACACACAATAAGGTATGAGTCTTTGAAGCACCAAGTTTTTGTGTCGCACATATCTTTATTAATTTCCTGTCACAATATAGTAATTGTCTTCTCTTTCGTGTAAGATGCATATGTTCGGAACGGATCAGTGGGTGGTTATGCTTATCTTCAAATCCATATACTCTGTATGATGATGTGTCGGGAACAAGTTTAAACTTAATGCACACCTTACATCCAGTTTTTTTGAAACTTCTGTTTTGCTTCTTCTTATCTGGATTCCCGTTCAATGTGTCAACTTGTACGTCTCTTGGGTACCCTGACCTACTGCACAAAACATATTTCAACTTGACTATGTCGTTTGTTTTTGTTTTTTGTGTTCCCCGTCTCACCTCGAACCCCGCTATATCTGCATAAGTTGTATAACATTCAATGGCTTTATCAATTGACTCATACACCAACCCAACTTTAGGTATAACACAAGGATCCACCCTTGGTATCCAGAACGTTGATCCTCTTGGAGTATTGATTTCAATTGCTTGTCCTGCATAGTTAGATTAGAAAATAATTAAATTAATTATTCATTCACAATTTCATACTTTCACTAGTATTCATACAAATACATAATGCAAACAGTATAGTACTTGTGTATTTATGTTATGCACTTGTGCATAACATGCGCTTGTTCACAACATGCACTTGTGCATAGTACTCACTTGTGCATAACATCACATGATAATCATTGAATAACATGCACTTGTGCATATACATGAACCTGTAACATGGTATTCAGTTGATAATATGCATTTGTGCATATACGAGTTGCAGTCCTAAATTTCGACAAATGCAAACAACTAAGTTTATAAAATCTTATTCTCACTCATATATGCATTTGTGCATATACGAGTTGCAGTCCTAAATTTCGACAAATGCAAACAACTAAGTTTATAAAATCTTATTCTCACTTGTACATGCATTTGTGCATATACTACCTACAACCCTAAATTACGACCATGGCTACTTTAGAACTCAAAAAACTAGTTCACTTCAATCATCATACTTAACGTAAATCATTAATTGTCATTTAAATAATTGTTTAGAATGCCTACCTGATTGTAAGTCGTTACCCTCTAGATCACAATCAGCGTCTTCATCATAATTGAATCCATCTCTGCCCAGATTTCCTCCATTATTTGATTCTTCGTTTATGTTTTCCACCACTGGTTCCATCCCAACCATTTAATCAATTGGTTGAAGCTTAATCGATTGGTTGCACACTTAATCTTCTCAAATGTAGTCGATTTCTCGATTTTGCTTAAAGATTGATGATCGAATTGTGGTCTGGTTGCTTAATACGTGCATTTTGATTACAATTAAGCCACTAACAGATTTGGCTATATTTTAGGCAACGATTTGTTGCCTTTGTTCTTATCTTTTCCAATTATAATAGAAGTTAATTTACTGTAATAACATTTTCATTTATTTAAAATCATTTAATTGATGATTATTAATTTCCTTTGGATTGGGTTTAATCTATGATTATTAGGTTGTTCTTTAGTTTTTCGATTATTTGAAGTTTTCCCTTGAACCAGACCCTACATACATATATATATATATATATATATATATATATAGAAAGGTTCAAACGAGGACGATAACTATTTAAGAAAACAAGAAAAACAACAATCATGTACAAAATCACATGTGATTCGACATTAACCCGGAAATATGGGACACGTGCGACTTTTCCCGCGGCTTCAAGTCGCGTGCGAATTCGTGGGATCACATGTGATTTTGTACATGAATCACATGTGATTTTGTATGTACCGACCTTTTTCTTGTTTTCTTAAATAGATATTGTTCTCGTATGAACCCACCTCTCTCTCTCTCTCTATATATATATATATATATATGTGACAAATCAAATACAAACCATATAAATGTTACACACCTTACAAACCAATCTCAACCCTTGATTTTTTGTATTTTGAAATTCCTAGGCGGTTGTCAAATCAGTTACAGATAAGGTTGAACGAAAATTTCGGAATCGATTTAATCTACACTATTGACATTGATTTGTTAATTTGCAAGGACGGTTGAGATTGGTTTGTAACTTGTGTAACATTTACATGGATTATATTTGAAGTGTCCCCCCCCTCTCTCTCTCTCTCTATATATATATATATATATATAGAGAGAGAGAGAGAGAGGATGTTAATCAAATGAGAACTAAAAATAGGTTGAGAACCGTGAAAACCAATCTAAGCCGTTAATTGATTTTAATATATGGACGTTAGAGGCAATGACAATTTTGAAATAATTTGGAAGTTTATGATTTATTATGGATTGAAATTAAAACTAAAAGGGCATATTCGATAATGAGAAAGCGTATAGATGCAACAAACTATTTCCCTTTTTAAATAATAGTCATTTTGTTCATTTTTGGTAAGCCGGCCATTAATAATCCTCCATCCCCCCATGCCTCCATATCTATCCATCATCTATGTTTTGCTTCAACTACTTATCGATCAACGTGAAGATTCTATCAGTGTTCGTCACTCTCTCTTCTCTACATTGGATGGATATGAAACTTTGTATGAACATTTCCCCCATTTTTACAGGTACATACATCTTTAACCACTACAAATTAAGGCTCTAGTTTCTGAATCGTTTTCATGAGGTTTAAGTTACGCTTTTGGTTAACTGGATCTATTGACGGCAGTTATTAAGTAACTCAAAATAGACGCCTCTAGTTCATGAACAAAATGAGTCCAACACGCTTGCCTAATCCACCGGTGATTCCAGTTGAACCCAACACTGGCGACGCCTCTGTAAGTTTGGATTAAGAAAAGGAAAAAAATTAGGGTTTAATTTGGGAAAATGTGAAATTCGTTTGATTCTATTATCGATCTGTAAGGTTGGGTTTTAATTTGGTTTCAGATTTGAGTCTTAGGTTTGATTTTGATTGGGTTTTCTTATTATCGATCTCCTATCGAAGACGGTGCCAAGATCGTTCTTTCTAGTATGAAGACATTGTATACAACAACTGGTATGAAGACGTTATGAAGATCGTGCCAAGATCGTTCCGTCGGTGGCTGGGGAGTCCTTGTCCACCAATGATTATGAAATCGGATATGAATCGGTGATTATAGACATAAATTGTATTTGATTTCATTAGGTGAAAATAGACTATAGATGAAATTGTGTTTGATTTCATGTGGTGAAATAAGGTTAGTATGTGTTTCATCTGGTGAATTGTATGTTTCATATGGTGAATCTGTGTGTTTCATATGGTGAATCTGTTTGTATCATATGGTGAATCTGTGTATTTCATCTGATGAATGAATCTGTATGTTTAATCTGGTGAACCTTGTTACTCAAATGACGATTATGCCCTTTTCATGTGGTGAAACAACTTTTAATTAAAACCATAAGATCAAAACTAAATTACGACTTAGACTGGTTCTCATGGTTCTCAACCTATTTTTGGTTCTTACATGATTTAACCCCTATATATATATATATATATATATATATAGAGAGAGAGAGAGAGAGAGAGAGTAAATTGCGGATTTGATCCATGTGGTTTACACTTTCTACCCACAGTGGTCCCAAAATCAAATTAAATACACGAATGGGACTCGTTACCCATTTCCCCCTTCACCACCCCTCTCACTGGCAGCAACATGACCTCCTTCATCTTCTTCATCTCATATCATCTCACTGTGGTGCCACCATTTGATAGCAGTGAATATAAGAAGGGAGAATAACCACAAAACTTAACTACGAAGATAATGAAGATCTAGAATCACAGGGATGATCGGATCTAGAATCGTCCGATCTGGATTAGATCTAAAACCATCGATATGGACCTATTCATGTTCAAGTTTTCTTTTTTTCATCGATTTGGAACTACAAGGATGAAATTTGTTCACTGATCATGTTTTTGCTTTTGTCCATTGCTACCGATGTGGAATCTATTGGTTAGAATAAGGTTTTTGTTTTAGATTTAGAGGTTTTTGATTTACATGATTGTATTACAATTTTTTAAATAAATTTATATATTGTTGATGCTCTTGAAGTTCATTTATCATTTTAAAGTTGCAAGCTTAAATGTCCTTGACATTAATGTTAATGTTTGATGTTCAGTTTGATTTGATCTTGATTTTGGGGTTTTTACTTTAAGTTTTAGGGTTTGTTCATGTTCAAGTTTATCTTCTTGTTCTTTATAGAATATGAAAATTCATAATAGGAAAAAGATAAAACAGTGATAAAAGACCAAAATAACTAGGTTAACGGAATCTTCTTCATTTTGTTAGGGGGGAGGGGACCAAAAGCTTGTAAAAATGCAAACCAGAAATCCCATTCGTGTATTCGTTTTGATTTTGGAACCACTATGGATGGAAAGTGTAAACCATAGGGACTAAATTTGTAATTTTCTCTCTCTCTCTCTCTCTCTCTCTCTATATATATATATATATATATATATATGAGTAAATTAAGAAAATATGAGAACAACCGACTACATACAAAATCATGTATGATTCACATACAAAATCATATATGATCTACGCGACTTTGGCCGCGACCTTATCGCGTCCGTTTTTTTCGGGTTAATGTAAAATCACATATGATTTTTTACATGATTTGTTGCTTTCTTGTTTTCTTAAATAGTTAGCGTTCTAATTTAAACATTCCTCTCTCTCTCATTGAAACGGATTACCATACAATTTGTAAATGAAATTCACATATGAAATCCTACAAAAAAATCATCCTTTTTTGGTTTCTTACTGTGCTTCACATACAAAAACATTTACTAAACTTTCACGTATGAAACATTTCCCAATATTGTCACTTTCTGGTCTCGTATTGTGTTTAACCTACGAAACATTACTCAAATTTCACATATGAACCATCTACTAATATTGTTGATTTCTAGTTTCAACTAACTTTGAGGGAAAAAAATTGGAACAACCAAAGTTCCTAGACGAAACTATACTGTGAACCTTAAACAAAAATCATTGTTTCACATATGAACTTAAAAATTTTATTGTTTCATTATGAACTTTCTGGTTTCACCTATGAATAAAGCAATATAAAAAATCATAGAAAGGGGAGAAGGGGCATATTATTTTGAGATTATAAATTGGATGATTATTATATTCCAAAATAAATGACATTTTCTTCCAATATTACCCTTCATTTATTTCCTTTCCTTTGTCATAAATTTGTAACATCTCATTCAAATATGACAGTTGATAGTTTGTATTAGGTGGTTTGCAAAAGAATGGGAATATATATATATACACACCTAATCAAATGAGAACTGGTAATTTGTAGTAATCGTAAGATCCAATGTGAGCCAGTCAATTTATTATATTAATTTTATTTATTTAATTAGTAATTTAAATATCATTTTTTTGTTTTGAGAGTTATCAATTAAAGATTATGTATCCTTATTTTTATCTCAACAAATTTGTTGAAGTTTGACAGTTGTCAACTGAAGATTACGTTTTCTTATCACGGTGGGTATGATAGTGATATCACAATAGTATCAACTACTCGTCTTACTAAAACTAGGTCAGATCTGGCCTTAACTCATAATCAGAATGGTATCATGTGGGTTTTTAGTGGATTTGTGTCTTATTGTTAAGAAGTGTATCACAACCAGTTTGTGTCTTACTGTTGATCCCAACTCTCTCAGTGATTTGATGATGATCCTTTATACTCAGTGATATTTACTTAAGTCCGTTTGAATTAATTATTTCAGTTTCAGTGATCATTACTGAGTTTGTTCAGGTGAATGCTGAACATGTATTGTAACAGAATAAACTTAAGTATTCCTCAATGACAAAACTCACACCAAAGAAACCTTTAACGATGTCAAAGAAGTAGTTGAAGAAAGAGACCACTCTACTCATGATCTGAAGTGGCATTCAACATTAGCAAGACTGTCTAAAACAAGTGTAAAATGTGAGCAAGACTCAATGATTCAATATTATCATTGATCAAAAGTCGTGTTCATCAAGATTGGTTTTTATTTTACTCTCTTGCACAAAAGGACGAAGGTACATAGTACGGTTGCTTTTCTGTCCCTAATCGTGCTTACCAACTACATAGCCTCACTATTCATATGCAACCAAAAGCCTGCCATATCTAAAGAACAAAGACAATCTCTCCATTCTTCCCTTGACACGTGGATTGTACCCTCTGAGGTGTACTTAATGCAGTGATATAAATAGTTGTGAATACCCTTCTTCCATGCTATGCCTTGTAATCCTTCATCTTCATCCTTATCCTCTCTTCTCTGTTGTTCTTATCTATTGGTGCCAATGAGGTCTACAAGAGACCACAGTTTGTAAAAGGGGGTTGAATACAAACACACAAATTTCACTTTTAAATTCTTTTATTTATTATTGAGTAAACCAAAATAGAACTTACAGATTGTTTGCGGAAATAGAAAAAAGTAAACCTATTCTAAAACAATTTATGAGAATCACACAGTTTCTTGCCCAAGAATAAGATAAGAACAATATACAAGCAGAATGAAGGCTTGAATAATGCTTAGCAAGGAAAAGGGGTCTCCCCTGCTATTTATACCCTCTACATTTAATGCAAGTCAGGGGGTACAATGTACGTGTCAAAAGATTAGTGATGCATGTCCTTGTCCTTTTTCTTGAGCATGCTTTGAGTCGCATATGTAAGAAGGGTGATAAGTGTGTAGAAGTATACACTTTACCACCTACTTAGGACTTTATTTTAGCTCATTTTACATCTTTTCCAATCCTATCTTGAGTCTTTTTGTCTTATTTTATACTTTTAGTTTGATTGGAGCTAGGATGTAGGATATGGTATGTTTTATGATTATTGGTAAAACCATTGCTAACTGACTGTTGCTGTAGTAGGCATTGCTATAGCACTGATATTGACAACATGCTCAATCCACGGAAGATTTTATGTTTGTGAAGACTTTTTGGGAAGCATCTTGGATTACAAAGGCATATGAAGAGTTCTAGAAGATACTTTTGAAGATGTCTTACTTTGTCTCCCTAAGCATCTTTTACTTTTGTTAATTAGACTTAAGATGTTAGGTTATTATCCTTTGAACAATTTACTTTTGTGCTATTAAGCATGTTTTGATTCCATTAGCTTAGTATAAGTAGGATGTAATGTTTATTGTTTAAAGACATCAGCTGAATCAAAGCTTCTTAAAATCATTGTATTCTAGTAGTTTAATATATTACAATCTTTTGGAAATCGTTCTTACTTACTGTCAGTTGCTACAGCAACCTTTACAACATTCAATTACTTTTCTTGCAAGTTTACTTTTCAAGTCATTTACTTTAAGTCATTTACATCCATGTCATTTATTTTTGAGTTTTTACTTTCAACCATGCTAGGCTAAACACCTTAGTGTGGGTGTAAGTGAAGGTTATGAGATTAAGCCAAAGTGTTATTGGATATTTGCTTGTTAATAACAATTTACTTCACTATTCACAAGTGGTACAAACATTTCATCTAGTAATCTTTGACAAATTGACACATGTTATTTTATTTAGATGAGTTGGACTTATAATTAAGACAACACAAATGTTTTTACTAAGTGTGTTATAGAGGCTACTGAGAGCTGCAACAACCTTATGGGTTGTAAAACTATATGGAAAGAAAGGCAAGAGATGTACTAGTTTGGTTCTTAATGCATCACCATGTGACTGCCAATATTGGTCTAATCTACACTTCCTTGGAAGGTCATTCAATTCAGTAGTGTTTGTGGAGAGCTATTGTTGCAGCACCCTTGTTGCGTTGTAGCAATGTTCACTACACTCTGTTTGCTGAAATACAACCTGATCTTGCACCTATACTATCTTTTACTTATTGTTATATTTTTGTATTTTATTTACCAAATCTCAAAATACATTGCTTCATTTTTACTCTTGAAATCTTGTTTTAAAGTTGACTTTGGTTACTCTTCTTGCTTTGAAAATCCCTGGGATACGATATCTGGTATTACTTACCATTATTACTTGTTTTGGATGATACTAGTGAGCCATGTATACTTGCATGATTTTCCAATTGCTATAGCCTTTTGGGGTTATATCCAATCCAGTACAAAGGGGAAGAAAGTTGGTATGCACGATTGCAACAAGAAAGTAGTCGTTCTATGTACCTTTGTCCTTTTTTGCAAGAGGATAAGACAAAATTCAATCTTGTAGAGAAAGACTCTTTGATCAGTGATGACTTGAATTACTGAGAAGCTTTTCAGCTATGTCTGAGTCTTGGTTAGATTGTCACGCTTAGTAGATAAGTCATGGTTTCACTGAATGCTGCTTCAGATCATGAGTAGACTGTCTCTATCTTCAACAATATCTTTGACATTATTGAAGGCTTCTTTTGGTGTGAGGCTTCGTCTTCGGGGATCTCTTAGGTTAATTGTTACAATGCATGTTCAGCGATCACTAAACAGACTCAGTGATGATCGCTGAAACTGAAACAAATTATCTAAAACACTCATAAGTGATTTTCACTAAGTATAAGGATCATCATCAAATCACTGAGAGAATTTGGATCAACATTATCTTTCTCTGTGCAAGAAAACTTTGTGATTCTCAAGATTGTTTAGATTAGATTTTTCCTTATATAGTTCTGCAACAATCTATAAATTCTGTATTGGTTCTTCCACAATCAATATAAGAATTTGAAAAGTAAAATTTGTGTGTTTATTCATCCCCCCCTTCTACAAACTGTTTGCACTTGTAGAACCCTTTGGGACCAACAAATGGTATACGAGTAGTGTTTTATTTTCTAAAAACTCTTCAAAAGGTTTTCTAAAATGGATTTTGCTACAAACAACTATCACGATAATGGCTATCTTGCAAAACCTCCATGATTTAGCATAAACAACTTTTGTCTCCGAAAAAGTCGTATGTCTTTCTTCCTTGAAGGTATAGATCCTGCTATTCCTCACTACATTGAAAATGGACCTTATGTTCCATTTGTACTTGCTCCTGTTGTTCCTACTACTGCCATTGTTGAAGCCATACCTGGAAGAGAGGTGGCAAAGCAAGTTCATCAATGAAATGATAAAAATAAGATGAAATTGATGGCTATTGACCCCAAAGCTAGAACTATCATTTCCATGGCGCTCCTTGATGAGGTATTTCATTTTTTAATGAACCTCAAAATCGCAAAAGCCAATTACGACACACTTTGTGTTCAATATGAAGGTACTACTGAAGTACAAGAAAATAGAAAAATAAATCTGGTGCAACAATATGAGATTTTCATTTGTGGAAAAAATGAATCTTTGTCTTATATACACCAACGCTTTAACTGCCTATTAATTGACTTTAGAACTATTGGTCGAGAATATTCCAATT
Source organism: Arctium minus (assembly GCA_954870635.1). NCBI lineage: Eukaryota > Viridiplantae > Streptophyta > Magnoliopsida > Asterales > Asteraceae > Arctium > Arctium minus. The sequence goes on along the minus strand of OX941084.1, from coordinate 115,036,514 downwards.
CTGATACTTTGAAAAACTTTTTGGAATGTTTTACTGAAAGCTGGGACAATTATTCAATGTGTCTCAAGCTATCAAAAGACCTTAAAACTTATCTCTCAGCGCTATGTACTACATCTTGCTGAACGACGAGCAATATCGACAACTGAAGAAGAATCTCGTCAGAGATTCGAAAGATTCTAAAAGTTCTCCTATTCATCAGATAGATCTTCTACTCTTACTATCACTGAGTTAGATCCTTCTAACTCGGAGGACTTGAAACACGCTAATCTTTCAGAGTTTGATAAGTTATTGGCTCTCTTCACTAAGGTGGCGTTTGTTTTTTAAGTGGTGTTGAAGTCTGAAGTCTGATTTCACTTCTGATTTTAAAGTGGTGGTGCTGAAGTCTGAAATCTGAATACAAAAGACTGTTTGTTTTTTTGGTGTTGAAGTCTGAAATCTGAATAAAAAAGACTGTTTGTTTTTATAAGCTGAAAACGTCTGAATATATACTATTGTCTATTTTATCCCTGAAAATGTGATACTATCGAATTTAATTAAACTATACAACTAAAATCAATCTTCATAACAACTAAAATCAACTGAAATAGATTAATTGGTTTAGATACAATAGAAAACATGAACAAAGTCTTATAACAACTAAAATCAATCTCCGAAGGTCTCGACAGGCTCTCGAGAGCCAAAAACATCATGACAAATTAATATATAAGACACCGTCACCGGTCACAACTAGTTCAAAACACAATACAAATGGCACAGACGACTAGATTGCCATATAATTACAAGTAGCACCAAAAAAGTACGTATTCAAAGCAACACCAGGTATAGAAGGATAAACAAACAACTGCAAACCATATTTTGTCAACCTATCAAAAATTCATCATATCTAATGTATTTGAATGATGCCTTGAATTAACTGTCTGTCCAAATAAACACATCAAAAGAAAGTTCAAACACGCTCAACTGGTTTATCAAAGCTTTAAACACTTTCAATCAACTTAACTTTTCGATTGACTGGGATCCCAAATCAATTACAAGAACCTAATTGAGAAATGTATCATAACATCTCCTTAATATGTAAAAATTGATACATAACAGTAGCTATACTTTTGATATTTCCAAATAATCAGCGTGGATTCACTACCAGAAGCATCTCTTCGTCAGTGTGGGAATGCCGAAAGTGACAACGATGGCCATAAGGGCAGATGTCGCCAGCAAGCACCATACGTCAGACCTCGGTTTTATAGCGAGGATGCCTTATCACCGGTCGCAACTCACTAATTCCATGTGCAAAGTGACAATTGTCTCCATAAGGACAGCTTACAGAAAATAGTGATCCGGATTTTGTGATTACTTGGCCATATTTTGTGATTACTTGGCCATATTTGTTGTGAAATGGGGCTGTTGGTTTCAAATAATCAGAAGCAAAACAGAAGCAAATAATCATAAACAAATCCCATGGGGTTGTTTGTTCCAAAAAATTGCAAAACAAATCGAAGGAGATGCATACCTTCGGTTGCAAAAAACACACACAGACACAAGAAATCGAAGGAGATGCATACCTTCGCCGCTGCTGGAGATGAAGGAGATGAAGGTCGCTGCTAGATATCGACGATGGTTCTGCTCTTGGAGATCGATGATGGTTCTTCTCTTGGAGATCGACGATGTTGTTGCTCTTGGAGATCGATGCCGCTGGAGATCGACGCCACTAGAGAAGATGGAGATCGATGGAGAAGATGGAGGTGAGATATCGATGGAGAAGAGATGGCGGCGTGTGAAATGCAATCTGATGGAGAAGAGAAAAAAAAGTGAAAATAAGTGATAGGTTTATCACTTTTTCGGTAAGTGATAAATAAGTGTTAAGTGGGTCTTAATTTATGAAAAAAACAAACGCACTTAATTGCCCTACCTATGACCGAATAAGTGATAAGGGGCAATTAAGTGCTTTTTTATAAAAAACAAACAAGGCCTAACTCATTTAGGAAATTAGCTAGAAAAAGTAACTTCCAAAGGAACCGACCTCTAACCATCATTGACAAGACAATATCAACCCTGGTTGATAAATCTTCAGCGATATGTTTTAACTGTGAAAAGAAAGGACATTTTGCTAGTGAATGTTGGTTGAAGAAAGTATCGAAACCCTCCTCTCCTTTCAGATCCAAAGACGACAAGTACATGGCACTTAAATAAAAATACAAAAAGATGAAGAACTATCAAAGAAAAGGCAAAGGTCTTGTTAGTCCCAAAAAGTAATGGTAATAGGTAACAAAAAGTAATGGCAATAGGTAACAGGTATTGTAGGGGGGGTTGAATACTATACACAAAAATTTCACTCAATTTTAAATCTTCATTGATATGAAATCAAGAATTACACACAAAAAACTTTTAATATTGTTGCGAAAAAAAACAGATAAATCTATCTAACAATCCTTCATTTAGAAACAGGAAAACTTAAACACAACTTGAAAACACAAAGATCAAAGCTATGAAGTTTGAGAGAAGAACAGATCTGCCAACTTTTGCTTGAGTGCACTTAGTTCTCTCCAAAAAGTGTAACCTTGAATGGGAGGGATCTTCACCTTTAAATACTACCATGTGCATTAATTGTTTGGGACACTTGTCACTTTGGGATTAAAAGTCAGAGATGTCATTCTAAAAGACAAAGTGTCCTTTTTGTCTTAACATGGAACAGAGTTGACCTTCAGATTTTGTTGTAGACAACTTCTGAAAAAGATGTAAAAGATAAACATCCTTTTCTGATTCTTCAGAGAATGTCTCCATCATTACATGATTTGGTGAAGATCTTCTTTGCAAGAGAACAAAGAAGAATCCTCCAAAAAACAGGATCCTACCGATTTGTCATGAGGAAATCAACAGGTTGAATAGGTTAGTTGAAGATTGGAAACTCATCTTTGATCCGCATCTGAAGATTCACTTCTTATTGATTTCGGTTAGTCTTCGACTTCACCGATTTTTAAAAGCATGACTAATCTATTACAAAGAACCTAAAAATTATGTAAGTACAAAAGATGTTTTTCAAAGATTATGGGATCGGGAAGTCATCTTCAAATCTTTGGTGACCCAACAATCTCCCCCTATTTAAGGATGACATCCTATACTTAGAAACTTTGAGTAAATATGTGAATAATACAGATTGACCCTATTTTACTCTTTTGGGTTCTTTTTTACATAGTCCATTCTTTTTGCTCTTTACGGATTTGTTAAATGTATCCGATATTTACAAGTAAAAGAAATGATTGAAAGAAACTAGCATATTCTAAAGATTGAGTACAAGTAAAGGAAAATACAAGTACAACTGAGATGAAAAGAAACTAGCATATTCTAAAGGATCCCTCTGAATATATAGTCCCCTTTCTTCAATTCTTCGGTAACCGCATTGAAGAGAGGAACAACATCTAAGCCTATAGGGATGATCTGAAGAATGCCAATGAGGAACAAGCTATCGGCAACCTAGATCTGCTCTGCCCTGAAGAAACTGATGTGGCCGAACCCAACATTGAAGAAGATACCATAGATTGGCTGGGTGATGACGGTGGTGGAAGGATATGTTGCAAGAGTAGGCAAGGAAATGTCAAGATTTGAAACATTTGGGACCTTCCCTTCCTTATCCATGTCTTGGAAGACTGACTCTTTCTTCCCCAATTTTGCTTAGGGTTGGAGGAGGATGTTGGAGAGAGATGATCAGATTTGAGCATTTGGATGAATTCTCCTTCGGTAGTAGAATGTTGGAACTTGTACTTGGTGCGGTAGGATTTCATCTTGTTTTGAAGGGAGTTGGTGTGGTCCAAAACTTTTTATTTGAAAGTACTCTTACTCATCTTCAAAAGATTGATTATCTCAAACCATTCACCACGTCCATAATCTCTCAACCATTCCAGCTTGTCGGTTCGGCTCAATCCGTTTTCACGAGTTTTGATCAGCCAGATAGGATCTTTCGCCGATTTTGGCCCTGAGATCCTAACATTGGAAATCGGTGAGTTATCCTATCGGTCGGTTAGGATCTTCTTGTTCCAACGGATGCATTTTTCCTTTTGCTCATCTATTTCTCTACTCGACTTTTCCACACTCAAGTTCGGTCATCTGAGCTTTTATCGGCTCAGAGATGTCAGCCTTTGCAGCCTCTTCCTCGGCTACCTTCATGGAAAGCTTTTTGTCATCATCAAGAATCTTCTGAAGATGAGCAGCTTCTTCATGTTCCTTGGGAGATAGACCCAAATCGGTGATAATATTTGGAGGAGGCTTGACTTTTAGTGAATCATCCTCAGAATGCCTCTGCCCATATTTTGTAGCCTCATTCTTTTTTCGAGCTTCCCCAACTTCTTGTTCGGCATTCATCATTCTTTTTCCTTTGTCTTTTTGAGCCTCCCCCTTTTTTCATCAACAAGACCAGGTTGCTCCCCCTTAGATGGTCCTCCGGCCTCCATCTTTATGGTCGAAGCTCCCTGTCAGACGCTGGTAATGTGAACTGAGGAGTGTTAAAGCTCCCCCTCAGTTGGTTTCTCCCTCTCAGTTGGTTTCTCCCCCTCAGCGGACGACGGCGAAGAAACACGAAGAGAAGAAGATATTCGGCCGACTTATCGATCCACCTGTCATAGGGCTTGTCGATCACCCTCATGGAATATTACATCACCGAGATCTATATCCCACTTCCCACTTTGAGGCTTGGGGAATGAGGTAGGGAGGTTTTCAATTTTCTCATGAAGTTTGATGAAGGGCTCCAAGAGTTGATTGTTCACATCCTGCTGAGAATCCACCCGAGTCTTCAGCTTAGCAACCTCCGCATCCCGAGTATCAGAGCCTGCCTTGAGAGTGGTAAACAGAAAGAGAAAGAGCCAAGTTTGAGGAAATCAATTGGTCAAGACAAGCATTGACTAAGTCAATAGAGGAGATAAGATGATCGGCCAGTGCATGAACATCCTGGGCCATCCCATCCATGCATCGAAAGAAGTCAACTTGCACCCGTTGAACTTCAGTATTTTGCTCCCTGAGAAGTCGTAAAAGTTCATCAAGGGAGGTATTGTTGAGCTGAAGAGCCTGATAAATTTGATCTTCCCAAATAGCTTGTTCCTCCAATACAGTAACTCTATGACTTGTGGTGGCCGCAAGACAATCAAAATCAGCAGTAAGGGTGGCCAACTGAGTTCCAAATACGCAATGTTTCCTATTGGTATCAATGATATCAACTAAGACTTCACGGGGAAGAAGGATGAGGGCCTGAGATGAGGGAATCGGGGGGTGGATGAAGAGGTGGAATGGTGGGTGGGAGTCGGAGGGTGGTGGGGCAAGATTCGGTAGGGTGTGGTATGAGATCAGGCAGGTGGTAAATCAGGTGAAATCAGGGAGGAGAAAGATGAGGAGACTTGGGTCGGGGAGGGGATTGGAGAGTTTTTGGGTGAGGCAATCGAGGAGGCTTTGGTGGTGCCATATGTGGGTGTGGGTTTTGGGGAGAAAGGTTTCTTTGGGGGTGGGGGATGAGACTTGCTTGGGGGAGTGAGGTTTCTTTGGAGAGGGAAGGTTCTTTGAGTATTTCGGGGAGTGAGGCTTCTTTATGGTGGTTTTTGCAGAAATAATCTTTCGTGGAGAATAATTAACCCCTTTGAATTCGGGGATCCAGAGAAAGAAGAAGCACCAACATCTTTGCATAAAGTCGGGGAGGGATCCTGTTCTTCAGTAAACGGAGGTGGAGAGAAAGGAGACCTCTTGGAGATGGTGTCCTGACAAAGAAACTCCAAAAAAGTGTTAACACCCTCAGGGTCGATTCTTGGTACAATCGGCCCTTCATTAGGTTGTATAGAGTTATCAACCTCAACAAGGTCGGGTGATAGACTGTACGGTGGTGAAGAGAGGCCTTGGACCAGGGTGATATCCAAGTCATCCTTATCGACTAACGACTAAGTCGTGGAGGGAATAATGGGGGTCCCCGATTTTACAGTCGTATCCTTTTGAGAGGGTACGAAGGAGGTGGATGTGGGTTTAACATATTCCCCTGGCCTAGTAGAGACAAGTTCAACAACCCCCGGTTTTTGAGAATCGGTGGTTGGAAGAGAGGGTTTGGCCACAAAGGGTTTCCTAAGTCTCTTTAGATAAGACTTAGGAGGGGATGAAGAGTGCCTCCGTTTTTGAGAAGGTTTTTTGAGTTTGGTAGCCACCAAAGGTTTTTCCGGTGGCAGAGTCATAGAAGCTAGTGAGGAAGCATCTGTGACTTTTGACTTCTTTTTCTTATTCACCGATTTTACTCTGGTCGGGGAGGAAGGAGCCGCCAAAGTGAGGGACACTGAGAGACCCACCGATTTTGAAAAAGATGAATCCTCAGCATCCCCCCACTTCAGATCTGGAGACTCATTGAAATAGATCATATCTGAAGGTAGAGGCCGATCGGTGGATAAGGGACCCTTCTTTAGAACCTACTTCCCAACCTTAGAAGCAATAAGGTCGTACTCGACCTTTGACGTCAGAGACTTGGAGTCGGCAAGAAAGTCAGCACAAAGTTTGTGATTGATGATGAGAGAGATAAGATGGAGAAGGGAAACCTGAGGATGCCTAGGAGGGAGATCACAGTAAGAAGATCATTGTAAAAGTACCTGGAAAAGTCAATCTTGCGTTGGAAGATCAAGGCATGAGCTAGTTGGGTGACATAGTAGAGAGATTGGTCATGGTCACCAGTCTTCTGGCTAAGGCAGTGAATCACGTGAGAGAAGAATAAGTTCCATACTCCTCCCATGTATTTGCAAAGAAGAGTACCAAAACCCTTGTATTTTCCATCGGAGAGATATTTGAGGGTAGCCACGACTTCATTATGCTCCATTCCAAGAGGGAATTGTTCATAGCTATCGAAATTGGGAAGTTTGAGAGCTTCTCGAATATCCTCACAACCAAAAGTGAGGTCATGATCATCATCGTCGGTAAGGATGGAGGCTAAGACAGATTCGTTAGTCGGATCGTATACACAGGTAAGCCATAAATGATCGAGGAACATTTTGCTCATCTTGGGAGTTGCAGTAAAGGCATATTGGAGAGGAGACTTTTGTAGGAAAATGGAGACTTGGTTGAACTCCAAGTAAATAGGATCGATTTCAAACCGAGCAACATGGTTGCATGGAGAAAACACAAGAGATTCACGAGTGAGGACCTTGCTTTTGCTAGCCTTGGGAGCCTTGGAAGGGGTAGAGGACGCCATTGATGATAAAAAGGAAGAGTTGTACGTTACAAGTCTTGAGAGAAAATGAGAGTTTGAAGAAGACAGTGAAAACGGGAAAGTGAAAATGGAATGGTGAAAAGTGGGTTAAATACCCTGGGTAAATGAAAAGGCATTAGGGTTTGAGGGTTTTATTGGAAAAGAAAGGTAATAATGGGGAAGTTTAAAAGGTGGCGGTTACCGGCGAAAAAATAGGGTTATGGATTAGTGGAAGGATCACGTCCCTGATATGGATTAGGGGTGAGCATCGGAAGTGGGTATCCCGTCTTTGGAACCAGAACCACTTCGGAACTGCCGGTTTCGGAACCGAAACCGATGTGATTGGTTTCGGTTCCTAAAATATGGAACCGATCGGGACCAGTTGCGGTTCTCATTTTTTTTGGAACCATTAACCACTGGGTACACGCCAGGACCGGTTCTAGGACCGGGTACCCGGTCCCACTGGGTGCCCAGAACCGGAACCGACGGTACCTGCTATTTTTTTAACAAAATATATTTTGTTTTTTTAATAAAAACTTAATAAACTACCTTTTAGGTAAGCACAATTTGTAGTAGTTATTAACATCAACTAATTATAATGACGTGAAATGTTTTGGAAGCACCCCATTATTCCATGATTTGGTGAAGATTTTCTTTCCAAGAGGAAAAAGGAGGATCCTCCGAAAAAGAGGATCCTAACGATTTGTCAGGAGGAAATCGGCAGGTTGAATAGCTTAGTTGAAGATTGGAAGCTCATCTTTGACCCACATCTGAAGATTCACTTCTTGTTGATTTCGGTTAGTCTTCGACTTCACCGATCTTTAAAAGTATGACTAAGCTATTACAAAGAACTAAATATTATCTAAGTACAAAAGATGTTTTTCAAATATTATGGGATCGGGAGGTCATCTTCAAATCTTTGGTGACCCAACAGGTCTTATAACTGGAGATCATGACTGCGTAGATTCCTCTGATGAATCTTCCTCATATAATGAAGATACGGTTTACCTATGTCTATGGCCAAGATCCAAGAGGTCAAGGATGAACCATCTGAAGCTTCTACCTCTTCAATGGAATCCTCAAGCTTTACTCAGGTCATCGTTGTCGTTGCCATCAACCATGGTTGCCATCCCCTCCAGCCTGGCCTCCGTCTCTACCTTCATCGTTTCCATCTCCGACCACCTGCCCACAACAAGAGGTCCGTTTTTTATCTCCCGATTTGATTTCAATTTTGATCTTGCTAAGCAATTTCGATTTCATATTCAATTTTGCAACTCATATTTGATATTGCAAGTGTATATCGTTTTCAGTTTCAATTTTGCAAGTTTACCTTGATCTCAGTTTCAGTTTTGCATGTTTATATCGATTTCTAATTCAATTTTGCAAGTATATATCGACTTTAAATTCCAATTTTGCAAGTGTATATCGCCTTTAAGGTTCGATTTTGCAAGTGTGTATCAACTTAAGTTTTTATTTTGCAAGTGTATATCGACTTAAGTTTTGATGTTGCAAATGTATATCGACTTCAGTTTTGATTTTGCAAGAATATGTCGATTTTAGTTTTGACTTTGCAAGAGTATATTGACCTCTGTTTTGATTTTGCATGTATCGGTCTCAATTTCGATATTGCAAAGTGTATATCGATTTCAGTTTTGATTTTGCAAGTGTATATTGATATCATTTTCGACTTTGCGAAGTGTATATCGATTTTAGTTTCAATTTTCAAGATTATGTATTGTATTTTTCTTATTTCCTAGAATATGATGGGATATGTTTCAATTTGTGAATTGTGATGAAGTTGTTGTTATTCTTCTTTTACAGGATGACATCTGATTATGGTGATGACCCTAATTATGATATACGTGATAATTCAAGTGAACATATGCGGGATTATATTATGCCCCAACATTCCATTCTTTCACGACCATGTATTGCAAAAAAGAGAACGAAATGAGAAAAGTAGTCAAAATCTAACTTCCTGGGTATGACGAAGATTGAGTTAGATCTTCAATAGATAAGGCACTTAAGATAAATTAGATATTACTTTGGTATTTTAGTGCAACTTTTGATATATTTTGACACAATTTTTGGTATATTTTGGCCCAATTTTTTTTTTTTTTTTGGGAAAAAGGGGACGGAACCCCCGGAAAAATTTATTGATTAAAAAGGAGAAACTTTACAATTTACAAAGGGTATACCCCAAGATGTACAAAATGAGAGCCTAAAACATGTTTAGGAAACAACCAAAAAAGAGGTTTATATTTGAACCTCATATCCACAAAATTGGCCCAAAAATATAACATATATGGCCCAATATAATAACCCCAATCACAATCAATAAGATGATCCTTAAGATGATCCTAAAGATGAGCCCAATTACCATACTCATCAACACCTTTGCCTTTCAAAACCAACTTCAAAGCAAGCCCAAAAAAGCAAACCAATGCATGATTCCAACTGGAAGCCCAATAACTCAAATAACATAGGCCCACTTGATAGTCCATAATGCCGCTTAAAATTGCATCCCACACAATAGTCCATCTGCTAGCCCAGTTTTGAAATAATTAAGCAATCCTCTCATCTTTATCCAGACTATTCATACGGCTTCTCACCCATCGATTCCAAAGCCAATCACTACTTAGATCAGATGACAAAAAAACCAAACTACTCAATCGAAAACTGCAATCTGACTTCCCGAATCTAGGAGATACTCTTCAAGGATCATACTGCTCAGGTACCCAATTTGGATTAACCCACAATCCCAATCTGAAATAACTTCTACTCCTTTTCTTTTTATTCACAAGATTGAACACAACCCCCCATATATTTCCAATTCTCAAACACCAAAATCGACCAGATGAATGATCCATCATATATCCATCACAGAATAGAACACACCTTCTGTTGAGCCACAATCCCAATCGATGATCCAAATTTATACACCCAATATCACTTCTACTCCTCCCCTTCATTTTATTCACAGGATTGAATACAACCCACTTTATACAGCAGCTCCACTTATCCCCCCATTTCCATCTAGAAATATTTTCAACTGCAATCCATTTGAGAACATACAGCAACAAGACCTGATTCCAACAGCTACCACAATCCCAAATCCAGTTCCACAGACATCATTAAGGAATGAGCATAGATCAGCAATTTGGCTAAAGGCCATTGCATAAAATCACAAATCATAATCCAGTATCTTCCCATTACTGACAAAATCCCAGATCAATATACACATGGATTGATAAAGATTGCCAGTATAACCTCTCACCTTATTCCTCCAAAACAGTGATGACCAACATAATAAACAGTCCAATAAGCATCTCTCTTCAATATAAAAAGAACCATATGTAATGGCAGTATGCCAAATTACATATATAAGACTGAGCCAATGCTTGAGACCAAAAGAATAGAAAAGAAGCAAAAGTTGAAATATCATTTTTGATATTCAATAAAAAAAACCCATAGAAACCAGTCCATTAGATCAAATTTTCCAAGTTGTTTCCATATTCTAGAAATTCCCATGTATGGTCTCAAGTAGTAACTATATCCACCATAATATGCAATTTGGCCCAAGGCCATTGCACAACCAAAACTCCAATGCCAAAACCCAACTTTACAGCTGATGATGATCAAAGTATAATTCCAAATCTGCAGATGTTCTATAGATCTGCCAACAAGTGTCCAATTCCACATACTGCCACAAACATTTCCTTTATCACTCCAAGCCCACAAGAACACAAGATGCCAAATTGAAAATGAGCATCTAAGATAGAACATTTCAATCTGATCCAATCTTTCCCAGGCTAAAACAGACCAAAACTGTTGGTGCAAATATAGTGTAATGGCCAAAGGCCAAATTACACACTGACCAAAGAAAAAGATATAGAAGCAACTGTTGGTGTAACTATAGAGCAACCAACAAAGAAACAACCTTATAACACCAAGAAGGATGAATCCAATAAGAAATAGACCAAAGAAACATATAAGAGGCAAGAGTTGTGAATTCATTGTGACTTCAGCCCCAAAATACCACAGAATCCATTTCTGAGCCACACACCAACATACAAGGGTAATAGCCAGTTCAAATACCATGATCCAAATCCCACAGAAAGAAATCAAATTATGAACATAATCAATAAATTGTTCATATCCATAATTGATAAAAGCAAAAAACAGAAAATACCCACCCCTTCCAACAAAATTGTTACATGATTCAAACACAGATCCCCAGTACACCAAAACTGAATATCTCCTGACAAACATCCAGACCACCCAATAGACCACCTTATTACTCCATAACAAATTCAAAAAAAATATCTCCTCTACCCTGCATCCCCTTATACCAACATCCCTTATCCCCTCCCCAAAACCCCAAATTTGTTGTGGTAGACCAAAAAGTAGGGAGAGAATCAACAGTTGATAAACCAATAGATCAATCAACAAACAGAAATTCAAAAGAAACCTCATAGAGAATCTGATGAAATAAATCTTCCAGGGACATAAATCCTTATGGCTCCAATTATAATTCCCTGTCATAAAGAAAACCAAAACCAAGAAACACCATCTATATCCAGCATGAAAAAATATGAACCATGCCCAAATGAAAGAAATCAAACAATGGGTTAAGCCAAAAAAAATGCTCATGCCCATGCTTGATAAAAGCAAAAAAAAACAAAATACCCACCCCTGCAGTCAAATGAATTTGATATTTAAAATTAGATCCCCTGTACACAAAAAAGACATGACTCCTGAACAATTCCCATACTACCAAAAGAACCACCATATCTCTCCAAAACAAAGACATACAACTTATCTCCTCTACCCTGCATCCCCTTATTCCAACATCCCAAAACCCACCCCCAATACCCCATTGGTAAATATAAAGACCAATAAGATGAGGGATAAACAAAAGTTGAAATACCATAATAGCATTCAACAAAAAGAAGGGAACAGGACCAATATGCACAATATTGTCTTTTTTACATAGTGATAACCATAAAACATTCCAACCATCCAAACATCTGCACACCAATATCAACCACATACACCAAAGAACATTACTAAAATTTTTGATCCCAAGAAAAGACTCCAAATTCCAAATGGAACCAAAAAAATGTTCCAAATCAGAATTGGATGTAACAAGCCTACAACTATACCCATCCCCCAAAATTGTAACCCATTGCCCCTCCCAAGAATCCCATTGATAAATCAATAGTAACATCCAGGGACTGAACTCCTTATAGCTCCCACATATGAGTCCCTACCACAAAGCAAATCACATCCACAAAAATCCATCCATATCTGATATGAGCAAAAAAATTACAACTCCCAAGGAAGGAAATCAATCCATGAATCAAACCAATAAATTGCCTATATTCATGTTTGATAAAAGCAAGAAAACCAAAAAATCTACCCTCCCTAATCAATTTGATATGAAGTTCAAAAGTAAGACCCCTGTACACCAGAAATAATAATCTCCAGTCCACAATCCATACTTCCAAAAAACCTCCTTATTGCTCCTGTTCAAAATCAAATGGCTTATCACCTCTACCCTGCACTCCCTTATACCACCATCCCAATAAACCTCCCCAATACCCCAGTTAAGATCCAAGAGACCAAGAAATGAGAAAGAAGGCAAAAGTTGATGAGTATATTTAGATATCATCAACAAGAAAGAAGAAAGATACATCTCAAATGACATAAAGGAAGAGTCACTTTGAGTATCCTTATATGACCAAACCCAAACATACCAGCATATTATGATTATCTCCAAAATGGTCTTTCTATAAACTTTCATATAAAAGACATTAATAAGAAACCAGATCACGTAGAATAATCCAAATATGTCCCATAAAATTAATATGAACCCAAGAAAGAAACTCAAGTTCCAAATAGAACCAAAAATATGTTCAAACTTGGAACTGAGAGCCACAAGTCTATATCTATACCCCCCACCCAAATTTATACTATTCACACAATTGAAAATCCTATCACAAATCACCCACAAAACAGAAAACCAAGCCACCTTCCATTCCTCCCAACAAACCTCCTTGCAACTCCAGAACAAATTCAAAAGACTAGTCTCCTCTAGCCTACTTCCCCGTGTATCACCATCTCTCAGCCCATACACCCAATCCCAGAATAAAAGCTCCAAATTGAACTTGCATGAAAAATAATTAGAAAGAAAAAAAGGTAATACCCCCCCCCCCCCCCCCCCCAATGTATAAACCCAAATTTTATATGTTTTGGAAAGATCAATAAACATGGTATATTAATTTAGTTCTGTAAGTGTAATAATTTATTTGTTCAAAAAAATTGTCTAGGGACTTAATCGTTCCAAAAATGAAAGTCCATAATGTTTTCTCAAGCTTTTTTATTATTATTTTACCACGTTAACCAGTTTTATAGGTCAAATAAAGATGTATTTAACAAGTTTTAAAGGTCTAAGAACTTAATCACTCATAATAAAAAAAATTCCATTAGGTTTTTTTCCTTTTTCCCAATATATAACGATGTACTTCTACTTCATTTATAATTTGATTACTAGAATAATTAATACCAAAATCATCAAAACTTTCAAAAACCATTATATAAACTAACCAACTTTGAGAAACCGCATTTTACAAATTTATTAAAATTACAAAATATAATTAAATTTGAAAAGTATGTGCATGAGTTTCAATAACGATAATTAAAATGAATCGACTGAATTAAAATTAAAATTAAAATATGTTTTATTATTTTATTATTATTTATGAACCGGAGAAAACTAAGGGGTCGTTTACCAAACATTTACCTGGCTAAGCACTTATCGGTAAAATTCAACATTATCACTTACTTATCGGTAAGATTTTAGTTCACCAAAATGGTATCGTATGTAACAATTTTCCTAGTAAGAGCTAATCGTGGTAAGAGTCTTTGCCATCACTTACCGGGTTAGACTCTCAGTCCTTACCTTAGCTCTTACCGGGTAAGATTCTTGGTCCTAATCATATTCATCCGATAAGATAATATGACTTGATAAGAACTTATATCGGTAAGCGTTTAATAGATGACCCCTAAAACTTAAAAGAACGGATGTTGTGGGTTGTGAACTTGTGATGGTACAGATTGTGGATTATGGAATGGGCTTCAGTCTGCCATTGATGGATGGATTTGGGTAGAGGTGGCCTTTTAAGCCCGATCGACAATTCGTATAAAGGTTGGATAAAGATTGGTTTATAATATCATTAATTTGAAATAGTTTTTTTTAGGACCACAAACTTTTCGTACGAGATGATGTACCGACTAGATAAAGACTTGTTCGGTTTTAGTTATGCTTTTGTGATTTAAAAAGTAGGAGGAAAAGCAAAATATCCATTTATTGTATCTGGACAGAAAAAATTTTGTTTTATTTTTCTTGATTTTTTTGAGGCACTATGCAGACTTCCACTTGTGTCAAGACCGAAAGATTTTCTTGTTTTAATTTCATAATTTGTCCTAGAGGAAAGGTCTTCACTGGAGAAGGGAGGTGGTGTAATCGCTGACGATAGGGTGGGGGGTTGTTGGTGCCAGGAAATGAGAAGTGGGGAGTCACCTATGAGAAGATGAGGTTAGAACTTTTTACATGCCTCAACAACTTGTATGAAGTTTAATAACTTGTACATTTAATATAAAAACATCCAAAATTACCAAATTTCCATCATATCACTTGGGTTATGCCTCAAAGCAACTCAAGAATCACGAGCAGAACTACCCCACCCATGACTTGGAGTTAGTAGCAGTGGTGTTTGCGTTAAAGTTGTGGCGTCACTATCTTTACAGCACCAAGGAACACTTTTTTACTGACCACAAGAGTCTGAAATAGGTTTTCGATTAGAAAAGGTTGAATACGAGGCAACTATGTTGGTTAGAACTGCTCAAAAATTACGACTGTGGTTTACTTTACTACCTGGGTAAAGCGAATGTGGTACCCAAAGATTTGAGCCGGAAAGAATATAGCGGTAGCGTTCGGGCTACTCTCTTGAGGATTGATTTAGTGTTGAGTCTAATCGAGAATATAAAAGTGTCACAAGCAGAGACAAAGGCATAGTTGGAAGGGAACCTCAAAAGTGAGTGTTGGTTAAGCAACACCTACTTTTAACGGAAGATAGTCGAGGCTTGAAAATTTTCAGGGCATATTTAGGTGCCCAAGGTCAGGGAAAACTGGGAGATGTAGCTAGAAGATGCACACAAATCCAAGTATTCTATACATTGGGGAAGCTCAGAGATGTACAAATTGAAGCTCCCTCCCCCCCCCCCCCCTCTTTTGGGTAAACACTTTTAATCCTATTTTGTTCTTTTCTATATATATGTATATATAAATGTATGTATTAACCTATGTATTTGTATGTAATTATGTATATAATATATATATATATATATATGTGTGTGTGTGTGTGTGACAGTAATCAAATGAGAACCATAAACAAGTTGAGAACTGATTTAAGCCCTAATTTGGTTTTGATCATATGGTTTTAATTTAAAGTTGTTTTAATTAGAAAGAGGCATAATCGTCATTTTGGTAATAGAGATTCACCAAATAAAACATATACTCACCAATTGAATCATAATAAAAATTATTATTTTTATAAGGTTAATAATGACGGTGTTTCATCTATATGTTATTTCACCTCATGAAATCCAACATAATTTTCATATATATGTTATTTCATCACATGAAATCAAACACAATTTTCATCTATAATCTATTTCACCTCATGAAATCAAACACAATTTCCGTCTATATGTTATTTCACCTGATAAAATCAAACACAATTTCCGTCTATATGTTATTTCACCTCATAAAATCAAACACAATTTTCATCTATATGTTATTTCACCCCATGAAATCAATCACAACTTTGGAAAAAAAAGTGCCAAATCTGTTACAAAGTTGACTTATCAATTTCTGTAGCAAACAAAAAAAGAACGAACAAACCTACATATAAAATAAAATCAACTCAAGCATAACTTCCTGTTATTTCATATTATCAAAAACATTATAGCAAATCAAAAACATTAAACCAAACCGCCCCTAAAATCCAGATATGAGAAACCAGATCCAAAGGTTGAGAGAGAGGATCCAGGGACCATTGTAGATCCCAGATACAGTGCTATCAACAGATATAATCAATGAAGAACAATATATGAGTCCCAGCAACTAGTCATATGATTGATATGGAATCAAAGGGTTACAGGTTTACAGAAAAGAATTCTGATCAGAGAGAGTAAACCTATAAACTAGTTGTTTGTAAATAATGAGACCTAACTTTCTTTCTTTTTTTAACAAATGAACTAAATAATAACTTTAAATACTTAGGCGCGCAGGCCTAATGGGCTTATGGGCTTGGGCCCATCTAACTAATTAACTATTAAAGAATTACATTTCGAACCCTTATAAATACTTTATTCCACTTTCAACACATAGGACTTTCAGTCCTAACAATCTCCCCCTAAAGTTGAATAAAGTATTTAACAACTTGAAAATCTTCAGGCCTTGATCTTCTTTCCCTCTTCATTCTTTGACGAACTTTGGTGTTTCTTGACTTCATGTCTTTCCATGCTCCCCCTTGAATAAAGCTCTTGCTCTTCATAGTTTCAACTTTGTAACCAGATTCAATGTACAGTAGCCTCGACTGAATGCACTATCACGCAGCTTTTAACTGTAGAAACTCAATCACATCGGATCAGCACACAAGAAAGATAATGTGAGAGTAACGTGACTTTCCACGGTGCATCTTCAGTTTAAAACAAAGAATCTGTCTTTGAACCACGAGTTGAATAGACTTTCTGCTTAAGAACTTGTTTCAATCAGCGCGTAGGAGGAATGAGAAACAAACTTGTAGCAGACACCACATGATACGGAAAGAATCAATACAATCTTTGAAATCTCTTTTGAAACATCATCTTCATCTCTTTGATATCTAGACTGTCTTCAGAAATAACTTTCTTTCTTTAAAACTTTGAAATTGAACTTTGTAAGATTTCTCCCCCTTTTTGATGATTGTGAGCATCATGAGCATCAAAACTTCTTCAATTTCAGCACTTTCTTTGATCTCCCCTTTTATGATAATTTGACTTTCTCCCACCTGTGATCTGAGTATCCGTCAATTCATGAAATGTATATATCCGAATCTTTTCAAATTCAGACATAATGAACAAGGTAACCCTGATTCAACAGATGAAACAGTTAGTATGCCTGTAAGTAGCACAGAGCCACTTTGTACAACGGATGTACATTGGAAAGGAGCTTTTGTGATATTCACTCCCCCAGGGCTTCCATTCAATCATCGAAAAGCCACAAAGGAATTTTCTATGAATGTTATGACAAGAAAACTCATTCCTTGTGTGCTCGTGCAAGTGTATCAATGATTGAAGCTACTTAGCTTGATCAGGCTCAAATTGTGTAAATTGTTGAGACAGCAACAGATATTACACGGACTCAATGTGCATGAAAGAGGTGCGAAGGTGGGGCAACTTTCCTTGTTTTTCAATATCTAAATCTTTCGATTGAAGACTAGATAGCAGATATGTTGCGTCCCCAAAGAAAATGAAACATTTCTTTGTTAAGAAAGAAACGAGTGGCTGGTGGGGTTATAGCAAGAGTTGGCATGGGCTCACTGCCTGTTTCAATGATGGTCACCAAAGAATGTGAAGCAATCAGAATATGTGGTTGCCCAGCTCAGAAAGTGGTTGGTGCAGAGTTCTGATATTCTTTTAACTATGTTCTCACACCCTCTTTCTTTTTAACATTAAAGCTCACTTCTAACCAAATTCTCCTTTTCATTTTTTTTTTCGCTCCACACAATGAGAAAAACTCAATCGGATGAGTTATCTCCCCCACTCTTTGAGTTAAGACCCCTCACCCCTCAATCACTCAAGGATAACTTCCGGGGTAGGAAACACTGGTTAACGTGAATCCATGGAAGTTCTGTTTAAGTTCTCACACAAAACCCATGTAAGTCCTAAAAAGAATAGTAGCTCAACAGTTTAACTTGAACATTTAAGCTCAAATAAGATAACACTGTCAAAAAGTATGCTCAGGAGATTTGAGCAATTGATCTTTGACAAACTGACAATGTATCAATCAGATCAACTAAACTGGTTAGGGTATCAAAGAATTGGATATTTTGTTTATATGAACAACTATAAACAAATTAGCAATGAAAACACAACATTAGAAATTATGATTGATGCTCAACAACATTGAATTTCAAACGGGGGTATTACCATCGAAAAATTGGTTCATTATGAGACATGGTAATAACAAATTCAAACAAAGTACTGAACCTGTGTGTGTGAATACGTTACAGTATAGAGACAAGATAATACGCAAGTATTGATCTTTAGAAACACACAGTTAGTTAAACATTAAAGCTCAAAACTGAAAAACATTTAAAATCACACTTCTATATTCATGAAATCTTTTGATAATCAGAAGTGGTTTGAACATTTCAGAAACTGTTTTTCATGCTTGAAAGTTGTTCTTCTTTCAAACAATCAGAGATCTAGAGTTAGAAGATACTTACTTTTAAACTCCCCCTCAAATCATGATATAATGATTTAGGTCTTTTAAGCTCCCCCTGGATAGTTGCAAAATATCCAGGTCTGAACGTTGAATAACGGGTCCTGATCTGTCATGTGATCAGAAGCCAAACTTCGTTGAAGTCCGGATTCTAAGCTGGTTTACTTAGAAGCCATTTTTCTTCTACTCCCCCTTGACAGTAGGTGCCTGCAACAAAGAATCAGTTTTCGGCTTTGGTACCTACTGGTATTTGGGTCCTCGAATGTTAGTTGCAGTTCTTGTGGGGGATATAGAATAAGAACCATACCAGAAGTGATCTATGGTTTTGTGAATGTGATCATGTGTACGACAATAAGAACAGTGGTATTTCTTACCTGACAACCTAAGTAATTGATCTCTCGAGTAGATCTGATCAGGTTTACCTTTACTAGCATTGTTCTTCTTGGCATTAAACGCATGTACACATGATTCTCTTTCTTTCAGCTCATCTTTCACTAGTTTCTTCTTCTAGACCAGTTCCTCATCTTTGTATCTCCTCGTTCTATGACGTGTACCTGAACCATCTATATTTCTATCATAGAAAAGGTTAGTCTTACGAATCTGATCAAAAGATTTAACTGACCTTTGTGAAGAGACAGATTTCTGATTTGAACTTGATACAGACTTGTCAAGCACTTTAATCGTCGAAGCAAAGTTGTCTCTTTCTTTAACAAGCAGGTCAATCTTCTTCGTGAACTCAGACTTCGTTTTCTGCTCTTTTAGTACCTTCTCGGATAGTTCAGATAGTTTGGCAGTCAGCTTTTTAATCTCAGTCTCAAAGATGCTTCGTTCTTCTTCAAATCCCTGCTCAGCATCATTTCTTTGGCCGGATATTTCCTTGAAGAATCCAACATTCTTCTGTTCAATGGCCTTCTTTTCTTTTGCAAACTTTTCGCTTTCAAGAATGATTACTTTCTCGAAAGCAGAAACTTGCTGAGAAAGTTTTATGCATTTCAGCTCCACTTCCTTCTTCTCATCAGCACATTTTCTCGAGAATTCTGAGAACTTCTTTGCGAAAGATTTCTCTTTAGTCTCAAAATCAGATTTGTGTTTAGCAAGCAGTTTCTCCAAATCAGATAAACGCTTTTGAAGTTCTGCATTTACATCTTTCAGATCAGAGATCTTTTCCTCATAGCTTTCAGCGGAGACTGGTTGCTGAGGTTTAGCTTCCAAAATAGAAATCTTTCCTTTTAGCTCAGAGTTCTCAGCTTCCAATTTTCTTCCTTTTAAAATCTCATTTGGCCCTAACACCAACCATTCAGTACAATCCCACAACTCTTTTCCTGTCATTTTGTAGGTATTTATTTGATCAATAAGTTCACTAAAAATGTCACGAAAAAATTCACAAGTAATACTATCAGTCATATAATTTCGAGCTATGTTGTTAGACCTTTCTCTTTTCTCCTTTTCCACAGGAGAAGCTTCTGTCTGAATTTGGGATTGCATTTCTCCTTTCATCAAAGATAATCTTATGTAGGGACCCACCTCATGTTCATCTACACAAGACAGAAAATCAGCTTTCCACCGTTCATAATCTCTTTTGGACCGCAGACTTGGTGTGTACACCATTTTGATCGATCCGAATAGAATGTAATTCGATCCGGCTTTGAAAGGCTTGATATCCAGGGACTGAACTTGACAAGAGATGAAACTTGAAAGTGCAGAAACCAAAAGTGACAACGTGTGAAACTTGAAAGCTTCGGGGTCACAAATGAGAAACTTTGAGACTTTGAACTATGGGGGCTAAAAGCGACACAAACAGAAACTTAAAACTAGAAGGACTAAAAATGACACAAACTAAAACTTACAACTAGAGGGACTAAAAATGTAAAAATTAAAACTTTTAACGGACTTAACTGAAAACTAACGAAAATGGGCCAAAAATGAAATAAAACTAACCAAACTAACAAACTAACCGGACTAACGGAGACTTAACGGAAAAGGACCAAAAAGTAAGAAAATTAACCGTCACCTAACAGAAACACTATTCATCATCTTCCTCGTTGAGCCATCCTGCAAAACTCGAAAACGGTTAGAACTTTTCAATGCAAAACGATCGTTAAAGCTCCCTGATCAGTCCTTAACAGATTAAAGGTCAACCCACAATCACAAACGAACCAACCGAAAACTTTTCGGAAAACGATCGAAATTTTAAAAAATCAGTATGGGTTAAAACTTTTTGATCAAAAATGATCGTTTATGTTCCCTTAAGCTCCCTCAACTGATTAAATCTCGAAACAGTCGCTCAAACTCTCGAACGAAGCAACCGAAGATTTTTCGGAAACCGAACGAGAATTTAAAAACTTGATATGGGTGAAAAATTTACGATCAAAGACGATCGTTTAAGCTTTGTAAACGACCCTTAATGATTTAAACACGAAAAATTCGTCCACGATCTCTCCGGAATCAACCGAAAATATTTTCAAAAACTGACCGAAACTCTCGAAAATTAGATTTAGATGTTGGTTCGTGGACACCGAGAGCCGCAAGGGACCGGTCGGGGTGACACCGGTCGAGGAGAGACCGGGCGACGAGGCACCGGTCGAGGAGATGGTCCGGTTGAATGATAGTACCGGTTGAATGATAGATATCGGTCGATTGAAGGTTACCGGGCGATTGATGATATCGGTCGAAGGAGTGAGCAAGATACGGGGAGTTTGGTGGTACCGGTCGAATGAAGGTATCCGTTGAATGAAGAATATCGGTCGATTGAAGAGTACCGGGCGACCGGAGATGTAGTTCCACCAGGGATATATGTGTGCGATGTATATATAGATATATGAGATATATATATATATATATTATATATATGTATTGTGATGTAGGAAGATGCAGAGCCGCCGATGTCAAACAAACAAACCCACTAAGGTTTATTTAGCACCAATCACAATGATTTGAAGAGAAACTTGCAAAGCACCGGTCAAAAAAAAATTTAGAATTATACCGGTCAGAAGAAATATGTATCGGTCAAAAGTATTATACCGGTCAAGAAACAATGTACCGGTCAATTATAGTAAACCGGTTGAACAATGTACCGGTCAAACAACGGACCGGTAAAAAAACAATGTACCGGTCAAACAATTTATCGGTCAAAAGGGCCGGTCGATATCAAACAGATAAAATTAATGACCGATAAACTCGATGAATATTAAGAACGATCGACCCAGAACAATCAATCAACCCAGAAATTTTACCCAAAAATTCAATCAAAACACCAAGCAACTAAATAGCAGATCGATTAGCAAACCCAGAAACAAAATCGACCGATAACACAGTACAAAAAAAACGATTTTCCAGAAAGCAACTACCCAGATAAAAATCGATCCTTTTAAAAAATCAATCCAGAAATCAATTGTATACGATAAACAATATTAAGCAAATAATTGATTAAAGGATTTTAGACAAACCTTTTCTGGATCTAACCCTTTTGATCGTATCGAATAAAATTTATTCGATCTCGCTCTGATACCAATTGTAGATCCCAGATACAGTGCTATCAACAGATATAATCAATGAAGAACAATATATGAGTCCCAACAACTAGTCATATGATTGATATGGAATCAAAGGGTTACAGGTTTACAGAAAAGAATTCTGATCAGAGAGAGTAAACCTATAAACTAGTTGTTTGTAAATAATGAGACCTAACTTTCTTTCTTTTTTTAACAAATGAACTAAATAATAACTTTAAATACTTAGGCGCGTAGGCCTAATGGGCTTATGGGCTTGGGCCCATCTAACTAATTAACTATTAAAGAATTACATTTCGAACCCTTATAAATACTTTATTCCACTTTCAACACATAGGACTTTCAGTCCTAACAACCATCACGAGTTCGTCCCTGTACTTGAATTTCACTCCAGAAATGCATCAAACAGGTTAAAACACAGTGTAAAAATCATGCAAATCAACCACAAACATACTATGAACGAAACCCAATCAAAATCAATGACCAAAATCAACTTTTGTGCTTGAAATTTAATGGAACAGTGCTCGACAGCATAAAGACCAAAATTCTCAAAAACCATCAAAAGTCAATCGATTTGTGATTTTAAAAGCAATTAAGCAATCAGATGATGTTCAATAACATAAAACACACACAATCAAATCGATTTTATGCATAAAAACACATTCAACCATGAAATCGATTTTTTACACAGTAAGTTTTCGAAAAAAAATACTGTTTTATCTGGAAAAAAAAACTTGATTCTTTGGCTCTGATACCACTTGTTAAATCCAGATTATAGTTGTTTGATAATCACAACACAATCAAATCGATTTTATGCATAAAAACACATTCAACCATGAAATCGATTTTTTACACAGTAAGTTTTCGAAAAAAAATATTGTTTTATTCGGAAAAAAAAACTTGATCCTTTGGCTCTGATACCACTTGTTGAACCCAGATTAATAGTTGATTAACAATCACAACACAATAAAGAACAAGAGATGAATATAAATCAGAACAATATACCATAGATCTCTTGATTAATCAGTTAAATATGTGTGTGTGTTCTTGGTGTACAGATACCTCTTGTGCGTGTAAACTTGAATTTACGGCTACCTTGATTACACCTTCTGCGATTCACACACTAAACCTAGAAACTAAAACCTTTTATACGTAGGTCAACATGACCTAAGAAATATTAACTATTAGCTAAAATACCCCTAGGGTATTAAACATTATTACAGACTAGGCCCCATGTATAATTTAATCTTGAATACAATTACTAATCCAACAGAAGGTACCGAGGAGGATTTTTGGCCAAATTTGTGAACGAGTACATTACAACAAATATAAACAAATACAAAATATTCCACAATTATACAAAACTAGATAACAACACCGCGTTTAAGTGATGAATGCAAATATTTTATGGGAATAAATGTAGGAAATAAATCGATATATTATGACAAACAATTCTCATTATACATCTCATAATTATAATCAATGGTCTCACGTTTTTTTAATCATTTTGAACCGATTACAAAGTTTGATATAAAAAATATTGATATACAGAACCTATTAATTAATATTAGAGCATCTGCAACAGTTTCTCCAAATTGAAGAAAATAGAGAAAATAGAGATTTTGAGCTAATATTTTGCTCAACAACTTCCCCAAAACTATCTTCAAAATGGAAAAAGTAAGAGAGAGAGAGAGAGAGAGAGAGAGAAGGGTTTTTTCTCCAAATATGGAGATCAACCCAAAAATGATTACCAAGCAAGAGGAACAATAGGAAACTTCGAAAATAAATATGTAGAGAGAGATAATATTTTAATAGATAAATGAAATATTTTAATATTATAATTAATGTTGGATTCTCTAAAATGGGGACTCTTTTGGAGATGAATGTAAGGGGATGTTTGGTTCGTCGGATTCCGGCGGAATCTGATGAAATTGGAATGGTCAATTCTATTGACCAAATTCCATTCCGACGTTTGGTTACCCATGGAATGAAATTGAATTCCAAACATTCCCTCAAATGGGGATTTCACCATTCCTTCACAAAATAGATGGAATTGAAATCCATTACATCCAAAATCTTAAAAATGACAAAAATACCCTAATTAAAACTTCTCATCATACTTCATCGACCTCCGTTCCTTCCAAAATCTATCTACTGCTCTCTCATCGACTTCAGGACTCTCTCATCAGACTTCATCGAGACTTCACGATCGACCAGTTGTTGATTTGGGTTCTCGTTTTCTATCAGACTTCTCACTTCATCGAGAATCTTCTTCACGATCGATTTGGGTTCTCGTTTCTATCAGACTTCATCGACTTCTACCGATTTGGGTTCTCGTTTTCTATTAGATTTCTATCGATTTGGGTTCTCGTTTTTATTTGATTATGGGTTCTTGGTTTTCGATCTGCAGGAAGGGAGGGTTGTCTATGATGGCCAGAAAATGGTGCTGCAATTAGGGGTGTTCGCGGTGCGGTTTGGAGCAAAACCGCAAACCACACCGCATATGCGGTTTGAGCATTTTTCCAAACCGCACCGCATATACCTCAAACCGCACCAAACCGCACCACAAAATGCGGTGCGGTTTATGCAGTTTGTAATTTACGCATTTTACACCTACAATTTAATAATTATAAGATCAAAATTTCATTTTAAAATCAACGATAACGTGATCGTAGTTCGTAAAAATAAAACTATTCAATACGACCGATTCTAAAATACATATTATATAAATATTGCAATTATTCTATATATACATATATGTGTGTTTAATATATAAAATTAAAGATATATTCATATATATAATGTGTGATGCGGTGCAGTTTGAACCACGGTTTGATAACTCAAAACCGCAAACCGCACTGCATAGTGCGGTTTGGTAAAAATGCAAACCGCAAACCGCACCGCGGGCGTTCTAAACCGTGCTTTGTGGTGCGGTGTGGACGGTTTGACGGTTTAGATGAACACCCCTAGCTGCAATGGTTAGCATCCTAGATAAAAAAAAAAGATAGATGGGGAAGGGACGAAGTGGATAAGAAAGAAAGAAAAAGGTAATTGATCAAACATGGAAACAAAAACATGGAAACAATAGTAATTTACCAAAATTAAAAGCAAATTCATTATTAATCTAATTACTAAAATTATACTATATAACATTTACAAGGAACGATTTCACTGTTCATGAACAGTAATTTACAGCTTTGGTCCTTGAGGTTTTTAGTAACTTACAGATTTGGTCCTTCAGCTTTTAATTTTTTTTTTCTATGTTTGTAGAGTTACAGATTTGGTCCCTATAGTTTTATTTTCCTCTTGGATTTAGTCCCCATAATTTGTTGATTCCAAAATAGACTTTCGATTTTGCATTTGCGTAACGTTTTGGTCCTCGAAACTAAAACTTGTTAGCTCCTGACCGTTAAGTAAATGACATTTCGATCATTTATAACTTTTTCATTTTCTAATTTAAATAAATAAAAGTTATATTATAAAAATTATTTTTATTATATAAGCATAAAATAAAGATCCCTTAACATGCATCGCATCTCAATGATTGTGTCTTCTCCAACCCAAAACCTATGTAAAATTTGTTTAATTCATATTTTTATTATAATTTAATTTAGGTTTAATAACAATGTAACTTTTTTTTAAGTTTAATGATGTAATGTACCATTTGCCAATTTATTTTCGCTTCCTATCATACACACACATCATCCTCATAGGGCATTTTGTAAATTATAGTGATGCTGCTAACAGACACAAAATGTTTTGTTCTTATAATTGGTGATGCTCAAATTTATGGTCTTAATATTTCTTTTCATCCGCAGCAACGTGCGGGCATTAATCTCACCTCGTTAAAAACAAATTCATGGAAACAAACAGTTTACCTTTTTTTTCATAATCAAATGTTAATTTTATTATTATTTTGAGTAAACTACGATTTTCGTCCCTGTGCTTTGATGTTTATAACGATTTTTGTCCCTGGTCTTTAAAATCTGCTCTTTTCATCCTTATGGTTTTTAATTCCTTTCGTTTTTCGTCCCTGAGTCTAACTCTGTTAAAAAAAGCAAGTTAAGGAAGGGCCTATTTGTCTTTTTACATATTTTTGTTTTTTCCTTAAACATTTATTAATCGATATACTATATTATACACACATATAATTATATACCATATGTGTATATGTATTAACTACCCTTCAAATCAATCCGTCGTCCCTTCCCTGTTCCCACCGCCTTCACCGGCGGAACCAACTTCATCGGTGAAACCAACCAGAACCACTCCCATAGTCCCTTCACCATTCCCGATGAACCAAAACAATAACCATCTCAAATTGTTCTCTCTATGAACTACCACAACCCCTATTCTCATTGAGAACCAGAATGACAACATCTCTCGTTAACTCCAGTATCTCCTCACCCATCTCAAAACCTGAGGTCACAAGTCAAAAAGATACCACCTTTGATTTCCTTCTCGTCCCTTTTCTTCTCTCTCCTTTTTGCTCTCAACATGTCTTCTTCCCTCCACCCCCACCACCGCGCCGATCCAAAACCACAGAGGCACAGACTCATCTCGATTTTCTTTAACAGTAAGCAAACTTTATTACCAAAACAAAAGTTGCAGTCTACAAAACAAGGAACAAAGACACAGAGCCATGGAAACCACGACCCAACAAAGACCAAACCTAAAAACAAAACAGGTTACAGAGGAAAAGTTTGCGAGAAACAAACATAAAGAGAACCATCGAGACTCGACAACCACAACCCAGACTAGATTGAAGTCCTTTCAACCATATCAGTCGACAACCAGAAGTCATACCGAGACTCATCTCGATTTTGTTTTTGGCAATCAATGTTCTGCCTTCCCATTCGAATTTGTTTTTGGTTTTGAATAGTGAAAATCACACCCCCGTTTCCACCAAAAAAACCCCATCTTCTTCCCATCAAACCTTTTCACAACACTACAAATTTGCGATTCCTCTTATCCATTTCACTTGTACAAATCTGCACACCTGTTTATGGTTGATTGTTATTTTGATTTTGGTTTTGATGTTTGTTTCATATTTTGATTTAAAGGGTGAAATCACAGAGGGGAGGTCAATGGGAAGGTGACGGAGGTCGTCGGAAGGAGAACATGGAAGGGGATAAGAAGGGTGAAGGAAGAAGCGGGGAAAAAAGGATTTGGGTAGTATGGTCTCGTTCAGTGACTGTGATATTTAAATCACAATGACACTGTTGCAAAAGACGGTGGGGTGGGATTTTTGGGAAGATGGTGGGGGTAGAAATTGAGATGGGATGGGGGTGGTAGATGGCTAGTGGCTACCATATATATATATATATATTACATGTAATATTATGTTATAATAATATAATAATATATATTTAACAGTCTTTTAAAAAAGGATTTAATAGTTTTTTAAAAACATAAAGAAAAATAAAGAAATATATTAAAAGACTAAAATACCCTTGATTTAACAAGGGTTTTTAACAGAGTTTGTCAAAGGGACGAAAAAAGAAATAAAATGCAAACCATAAGGACAAAAAAAGCAATTTTTAAAGACCAAGGACGAAAATCGTTATAAACATCAAACCACAGGGACGAAAATCGTAGTTTACTCTATTATTTTATATTTTTTTAAAAACTAAAAAAACTATATCAAACAAAGGGTATTTTTGTCAATTTTCGTATTTCATTCCAATTCATTTGTAAACCAAACAGACAGATTCCAATTTATTTAACATATTACATTCCATTTTCTGTCAACCAAACACTTGGTCAAATCTGATAACATTTCATTTTAATTCATTATAGATTCCAATTCCATTGACATATTTCATTCCTTCAGAAATAATTCTACGAACCAAACGCTCCCTAATTTTTTTTTTTGAAAATTTTGATTTTTGGTTCTCTATTTTAATTTTTTTTTGAAGAATCTGTTGGAGATATTCTTATATATTAGAAAAACAACAATGAAGGATGACGAAATGGCATCATATGAAATGTTATATCAATTCTTAATAGTTTTAATATCTGATACTTGATTATCGGTCCATTTAGTTTCAACATTTTCTAAGAATTAATCGTCAATGACGCAATCCACGGTCCCAAACATTAGTTATCTTTAAAATCCAAACCAATTAGATTTTACAATATATAATATATTTGATTATTTATGACATGTTTGCTACGGAAAACCGAGAAACCGAGTCGAACCGTTTGATCCGAAATCGAAAAAATCGAAAATCTGAACAAACCGAAAACCGAAAAACCGGATATTCACGGTTCGGTTTCGGTTTTAAACTGTAGGTATCCGCGGGTAACCGATCCGAATCGGTATATATAAAACACTTAATAATATTATATTTAATTTTTAAATAATCATCAACTAAATAGTGGATATTTTTAAACAATAAAACTTATTTCAATTATTTTTTCTTGGATTATTTTTATGTATTTGTTAGGTAATAGGTTTAAATTTTCTATTCTAGTACTATTTTTATATTGTAAATAATATTTTCCTATAAATTCGGGTAACCATGAACCGAACCATGGGTAACCGACTAATTTCGGTTCGGTTCGGTTCATCCCACGGTTCGGTTTCGTTTCAGGTAACCAAGTATCCGCCTCATGCGGTTCGGTTTACATTTTTCTTACTAACCGAGCCGAACCAAACCAAACCGTGGACACTCCTAAGGATTTCATTTGGGAGAAAACCGGTCCGATCCAAATTATAAAGGATCGGATTATTTGATCCGACAGCAGCGGTGGTTTTCTGAAACTAAAAAACGATACTCCCACGAGAAGCGCCTATGGCACGTGATGACTGTGTCCACTGATCAGAAGAAACGGTGTCGTTCCAATGATTATTATCTTTTCCTACAATTTTTTTAAGAATCAGCGTGGATCTTTATCCTACGCTCGCATCTACCCGATCACGGCTATCAGAAACCCTAAGGCCAAAAAGAAAAGAAAAAAATGTAATTAATAGCCACGCAATAATGTGGGACCCATTAACACGCACTCCATAACAAAAGAAACGAAATGCATTCGAATCAAATTATGGAACCTGCTGAATATTTTCACTTAACCCCCTTAGCTTTTATTAGTTACACTTTGTGACCTTATAGTTTAAAAAGCAATGATATTGAATCCTGAATGGGTCACATCCATGTTCGTTCTTGAAACACATCTAAAAGGGTGAGACTTATCTTTGGTAATTTACTAAAAAATATATATAATAATGAATCTAAAACTCATTGATCTATTGATCATTTTAAGCAAGTTACAGACACTTGCATGATAGATAAGTGATTACTTGTTTACCTTTGCTATCACAATTTACTCATTAGTGATTCCCTGCTTTTTTGGGTAACGAGACGAGGACGGAGTTTATTTTTCATATCCGAAGTGGGGTCGGGGTCGGAAATGACATTACTCGTCCCTATCCGGCTATGATAAACTTTTATTTTATTAAATATTTGTGTATATACATGTGTGTGTTTATGTATACGTATATGTTTATACATCTTTATAAATGTATAAGAAAACTGAATTTTCAATAATGGTAAATAATTTAGTAATAATTCTTTGTACTTTTTATTTCAAAATACAATGTTTATTACTGTTTTTTTTACTAAACAGGTACCCATGTCGGGGAATAGTCAGGGTTGGGGTCGGGGACAGGGGAATTAAACCAGGGTCGGGTATGGGATGGGAGATGCATTACCTGCCCAATACCTACCCCATATCCAAGAATACTTATGCGTGTGTAACCGTCTATTTCCTTTGCATACCGTATGACAACTCTTGGTTAACCAATAGTTTGGTTGAATAAATGATAAAAAAAAATTATACATTCAATTATGGTTAAGAGTTCAAGTGGCTAAGGTTTTTCTTACCAGTGATAAACATTTTTAGAAGGTTAGATGGGTTGTCTTCTTTACCCCATGGACAAGTTAATTGCTTTGATGCTCACTTATGGTGTATATATATATACCAGAGAAGACATTCAAATAAAGACAATTCAAATATCTAAAAGATCAATCTCTACAATGTTCGAGTGTTCATTCCTCTAAGATTTCATCTAAGTAATATACACATTTAATGAGTGATAGTAATCTTCTAATATTTCAAACGCAAGGGGTCATCTTGTTTAAACTTCAATCACCAAATGATTTGAGTTTATCTTCTGCATATAATTGTGAACCGAATGCTGAAATTTCACAATCTAGAACTACACTTTTCGTGCAAACATATCTTGTTCTTGACAAGAATGATGTTGCGTCATATTACCCATAACCATAATGCATGATACTTTGGGTTTTGGGTTGGACTTAAGCGACAAGACTACTTTCGTCTCATGTGTCACTTTACTCACTTGGGTTAACGAATAATAGTTGGTTCATTTTTTAGTTAAAATTGTGTTAATAAGGGACTTTACTTGGTGCCCAAGTTGTTTTATTAAACCTTAAGCTTCCTACTACTAGTAAGGCTATGTTTGGCAAACTAGCTGATAAACTAGCTTTTCAAAACGCTACTATGAGTAGTTTTTCAATAAGATAATTTATAAGCTAGTTTATGGTAATCCAAACATGTTCCAGAAAAAAAAAAAAAACTAATTTTTTTTTGCCAAACAATGTCTAAGAATATAATTCTTTTATTTATTTATTTTATTTAGGTTTCACTGTACTTGTTGAACTAGGAAAGGTATCCTTATAAGTTAGACTAAAGTCTTTAAATTTGGTCTTAACTCTTTTTCTTAATAACGTTCGATGAGAATTCAATTATACATTTTGTGAATTTGCTTTGAGTTTCTTTCCATTGAAACCCAACTAAGATTGATTGAGATTTCAATGTTAGAACCCCTAAGTGATCATGCTTCCACCAATCCATTGTCCATGCTTCATAGTTAAATCATCCCAAGCTTTACTTCTAGTCATTCGTGTACTCATCAAATCGTTACTAGTTGTATCACAAGTTAATTAATATAATAAAAAATATTTTTAAATTTGAAAAAAAACGTGTGTATTCAACCCCTTTTACAAACTTATGATATTGTCAAGCTCTTCTGAATCTAACAACAGAGCCAGAAAATGTATGAAAACTAGGTGAAATTTACAATTTTATCAATCCTTTGGGATAGATGACATATCTATATGCATCTTACCAAAAATAAAGAAGATAATCAATTTGATAATATATCTCTATACATCTTACTTTTACATACCCTACCTTCAACTTCAAGTAAGATATGTTGGATTATTTTGGTTTCATTTGGGTTTTCAGAAAATAAAAAAAGATAACTCCTAGAGTTTATAGTCGTATTTACTTGGATATGATTTCTAAGGTTTAAAATAATCTATATCTATACTATATTATAAAGCACGGATAAAAAAAACTCTTAAATACAAATTATTAGGCACAAGGTACCATCATTTTATGCAAGATTTTAAAAATCTCTTAATTTACAAGTATCAAAGCGCAAGATACATATTACTACTGCATGCTTCTAACACCCACTAATTTGGTATTTGCAAGGTCTTCCTTTTATGCAGACATTTCCATGTATCACTATTAATTAATATATTATATTACTATAATTTTGTTTTAATTATATTATTAAATACGTAATTGGTTATTTTTTCTAGATGTCATTAAAATATATAAAATAATTATTGAATTCTAACAAAATACTTAATTTTTTTATATAAAAAACATTATATTATTAAGCCTAAATTAAACAAATTTATAAAAAAAAAACATTATCACTTTCTCAAAACCATCCAAAATCGTATTGTAAATCGACAAAAAAAATAAAATGAAACATTAAAATCGTGATCTATCTCGCTGCATTACGCGAGTACGCTTTAGTATATATATCAATATGGTAAAACAGTTTTAATTTAAAAAAAAAATGATTTCTAAGTACAAAGGGTAGATTGCATAAAATCAAAAATTGAAGGACTAAAAGTAAAGATTTAGAAAGTCGTTTATATAATGCATAGATACACACGACACACAATCCTTTTTCGGTCATTCAATTCACAGCTTCTATAAAATCCTTTTCCCTTTCCCTGCGCCACCCCTTCTCATCCTCCACCCATTAAATCTCTCTGAAGCTTTTCTCTTATCGTTTCTGTAACCGGTGACGAACAAACCCAACTCAGATGATGATGATGAAAGAACACTGGGTTACGGCGGCCTTCACCAACGACGCCATGGTGGCGGAGCTTCTCATACGTATGAAACAACCTAATTCATCTTTAGATTCATCACACCCTTTTCCACCACCGACGACGTCGTTTTTACCTCCGGTTAGGTGGGGCCATCGCAAGTCGCGGTCGAAACCATCCGCCATCACCACAACCAACGCCGCCGCAGTCGCCAGTGGGTTTGGGAAAGAACAACAGAGTGGTAGCCCAACAACGCCGTTGTATTGGAGCGGCGGCGGCGGCGGCGGCGGCGATGGTGGCGGTGCTTCCACCAGCGACGGTTACGATGAATCTAGTCGGCCTTCAGATCTCTCATCCGGCGGTAGATCCACAAAGGTTTGTATATCTTCATCTTCTATTGATCTTCTCCGGCGGGAAGAATCTTGACTTGACCGATATACCCTTTATATCATCCACACTTTCTCTGGGTTGTCCGTCGACCGGATCTGTGCCACATCCTATTTTTCCGGTGGCCGGACGGAGAACCGGTGGCGTTACAGCGTCTGACGATCTGTCTTGTGTTTTAAAAAGGAAACAACTTTCTTAATCTTCGGTAACAATAAAAAGAATTTATATAAAGACTTGAAATTACGATTTTACCCTTCTCATTCACCTAATTTAGCAGAATGCTCATCTCATCTTTTGCTTTTTCGGGTTCTTAACAAACAACTGAGAACAAGGGCATTCTGGTCAATCCAGTATTTACTCATCAATCCATGGAGTTAGTGGATGGATAGATCGTCACATGACCATGGTCAAATCCGACTTCCAAATTCCCAACCCCACATTGTTTGGTCTTTTACAAAAATACCCTTTTAAGTTTTTTTTACCCGTTATTTAGTACTTTACTAAAATACCCATGAATGAGTTGCTATCAAATTACAATCGAAGTTTTCTTCTCATCTTCAAAATTGGCTTTATCTAACCAAGAAAAGGAAAAGGGTACCCAGAAAAGGTCCATTTTCCCCATCGTTTTTATCCTATTAATTTTTTGTCTTTTTTGTTTTGAGGGGTAATATTGGTATAAAGGCAGTTTTGTCAGAACATGTTTGAGTTATTCAGTGGTGACTCTTAACTGAGAATTCGCATAGAGATCCAGGAAACTTCTCTAACAAGGACTAGTAATATTTTCTATGGACCAAACTGCCCTTGCCGTGTGTCTTGAATTAGATCCATCTATTGGGGGGGTAGTTTCGTCATGTTTGTGATGACAAAAGATGACGGAGGTGGAGAGTGGGGTCCTGCGTCCTCACTATCGAAGGGTTTTTTTTGTCTTTTACCTATATTTATTATTCAGTCATTCTTTTTTAATTTCAAAATCTGCTAGCTTTTTTGTATGGCTTTATTCCCAAATTGGTTTTATCTATTTCTTCAATTTTTTTATTATTTCAAATTCGAGAAAATGGGTGCCTTTTCGGGTTCGGGTTATTGCTAATTCGGATCACCCGTGGTTCGAACCTTGACCCCTTTCCCGGATCCGGGTTATTAATTTTCCATTTTTAAAATAAATCTTGAAGAGCCCAAGGAAATTAGGCTTTATTTGACTTTGATTTTAATTTCTATTGTGAGGAAAAAAGAACAAGGGTATAATGGTAAATACAATGAAAGATGGACCAGGGTAGGAGTAGTTTTGGTTTGGGTTTTGACTTTCGATGTCTTGTTTATTTCCACGTGGCAAACTGTTATTTGCCTAGTCATGAATTAATTTTGCATAAACTTGTAAAATGTCAAAGCAATTCATTAATTTGGGTAACCTTTTAAATTGAAATATTTATTTTATGTTGTAATTTTATTTTTGAAATGATTATTAAATATTAAATGTGATGGGTTGCTGTCCAAAATTGCCTTTAATATGAGTAATGTTTTTGTTGAGAGTCACGAGATATTGATTTTAATCGCATATAAATATGAATATTTACAAGTGGGACCAAAATATTTTTCTTTAAATCATTTTGTATTAAAGGAAAAGTGGTTTTTTTTGTGCAATTTCCATAGGATTTATTTGAAAAAGAAAATGGAAGTAATTGAATTATTTATTTATTTTGTGTAGGGTGCTTTGGGAAATGATGGTGCAACCACATCTAGTTACAAGAAATCAAGGAAAAGAAAGGTTTGTTATTTTATTTTCTGGAATTTATTTTGTTTTTTAAATAAACATTCACAAATATTTAATGGTTTTTTTATTCCTTGTATTTTTGCAGTCATTTGCTGAACTTAAAGAGGAAGAAGATTTTCTCTTGAAGGAAAGATTACATTTAAATAGGGTATGTTCTCAATTTTCTCTTGAGGATTTTGTTCTTTATTTTACTCCAACGAATTCTATATATCTATATCTATACAATATTATAAAAATGACATAAAAAACTCTTAAAAACAAGTCTTAAAGCTTAATGTACCGCTATTTAATGCTAATTACTTAAAAAACAACCGTAAAAACTGTATGTACTACATTTAATGTTATTCATTAATTTTCAATCATTATCTCTAACCATTTTAACTCCCCTAAAATCATTTCCCACTTTGAAATAGAGAAAAACTAGAGAAAAGTTTAAAGTTAGAAAATTCTCTAAAACTTGACGTGGGGAGGGAGAGATTATTTTTTTTTATTAAATTCCACCAATAAGATTGAATTATTGTTATTTATCATATATTACTTTTAAAATGTTTATTGAAATGATAAATTTATAGAATATTTTAATAATATAATGATAAATAAAGAATATGTTAGGAGTTAAATATAATTCTTTTTTTTAAATATTTTGGAGATGCTCTAACTTGTCATTTTTCACACCAAAAATCATTTTCTCATGTGATCATATATTTGGTTTGAATCTCTTTTTAACAAATTTCAAGCTAAAAATGTACATTTGTTCTCTTTTTTTTTTTTTTTTTTTTTAAAAGTATTATTTTATTATTTATTAAAATGTATCTTAGATATTGATAATATTTTTTTATTTTTATTGGTAGATTTTTTATTTTTATCTTATGTTATTATTACCAGGAGTTGGAGTCGATGCGGGTAACCATGAATAAACAAATTGTGACAAGTCAGAATTTAAGGAAATTTAAGGTACATAATTACTCTTTTACTTCATTTCATTTAATAACTTCTATTTCTCTAATTTACTATATATGCCATGAGAATTAGTTATTGTATTATTAATCGCATCTTATTAACTTTTATTGTATCATTTACTCACCAATTTTGGTATTTACTCTATCCTTAAATCCCATTTTCACTAAGTTTCTCCATTTTCACCATTTTTTATTTTTATTTTTATTTTTGTCGGTCTAAATTTTATATGGTTTAAACTTAAATGTTTTCATTTTCTTTTACAGATTGAGAAAACATCCAAGATGCTAGACGATGAACAACAGGCTCTAAAATCATGTGTGGTCGAACCTGAAATCGAGGCTGACGAAAAAAGGTTTATTTTGCCTGATTTAAACATGATACCGGATGTGGAAGAACTTCCCCTCTAAGAGCTAAAGGGGCGATTTCTCAAGTGTAAATTGTGTTACAAAATAAAATCTTTGCACGCAAACACAAAACAACAATTGGCGGTTTAGAGAAGGTTTTTCTAAGTTACTAAATCCATAACAATTGTTTAAGTTGTACATTGTGACGGATTTGGTTTTTCAGTACTTGAGAAATGCGTAACTGAAGTTAGCATAGAGTATGATGAGTTAGAAAGTTTTGATAATATTTAGCAGGTATAATGTAATTCTTATGTTGTTCCTATCATATTATTTCATTTTTCTTATGGTTAAATCCATTTAGTATATTTCATTCTTTTATGATCTTA
Organism: Arctium minus; assembly: GCA_954870635.1. Taxonomy (NCBI): domain Eukaryota; kingdom Viridiplantae; phylum Streptophyta; class Magnoliopsida; order Asterales; family Asteraceae; genus Arctium; species Arctium minus. Next base: position 115,000,254 of record OX941084.1, on the reverse strand, counting down.
TTTCTTTTCTTTTGCACCTTGCAGTTTAGGGAGGAAGGGGTGGGGCTTTATTGTTTTTGCTTTTTTGTTTGTTTCTCTTAATAAAAGTTCTCTTTCCAAAAAAAAAAAAATCCATTTTTGAATCACTTGTAATTGATTATCTTCTAAAAATAAAAAATAAAAACCTAAAAAAGGTATTTTTTTTTTCAAAAAAAAAACCCACTCAATTCTCCTAATTTTTCACAAAAGGAGGAAGGCCCCACAAATCTAGAAAAACTATCAATGATGGGATCCGATGAACCGGTTTAGTGATGTTAGAACCTTTGACCTCTAGAAATGTTGGTTACTGGATATCGTTAAGCAAAGACCTTTTGGTTTGAATGGCTATGAATGGATATGCTAAAAATTGTAGAGTACACATATTACTTCAACATTAAGAGAATCCACAGTGTGCTCGTTAGAAGGTTTTTGGGAAGTTTTTCAAAAAGCAAAAATCTCCTTTTGGAGTTTTTCACATAGTTGATAGGTTTTTCAATTGAGGTTTTTTTGTGAGGTTTTTCGTCATAGGTCGTAACTGCATGACCTGCTTTTTCGTTTTTAATCAGTTTTAACTTTATAGAATTTTATAAAAGTTTCGTAATTTATTAATCAAATTTATTTATTAATATATTTAAACTAATCCTATTTAAATATAATTATTAAATAAATAATATAAATAAATACATAATGAAAGTAATTATATTTTTATATTTTTAAAATAATATCTCAAATTTGACATATTTATACAATTCTAACAAATTTCTTAATGACCCAATTTTTATTTTCGGTTATACATACTTTTAAGTTTAACTTTTTTTAATTTTTATTTTACATATTTTTTATACAACTTTTATATATTTCTTAATAACCTAATTTTTATTAATTTTATTGTACACACTTTTATGTATTTGTATGAATTTTAACATATTTGTTTTTATAAATAAGAATAAAAATGATATAAAGTTAAATTTATGGGACCCTGAATAGTTTAAAAAAATAATGAAAAAACTTGAGTGAGGTTTTTCACATAATGAAGATATATAAAGATTTTTAAGTTGTTGAGGTGACAATAATGTGTAAGAAAAAACTACGAAAAACCTTGGTGAAAAAGTTATACACTGTGGATGATCTAAGAACACATTAAGGTGGTTCAGTAATAAGTTATGATGGAACACATGAAAAAGGTGGTATTACTTTTTTAAAGTAAATTAAGGATTTGGTCCTTGTGGTTTCCAAATTTTATTTGATTTAGTCCTTAGAATTTGTTTATTCCAAGATAGACACCATAGTTTGCATTTTCATAACTCATTGGTCCTGGCCACTAACAATCGTTATGATGCATTTAAATCTAGGCATTTTGGTCTTTTTCTAATTCCTCCCATTTTCTTATTTAAATAAATACAAAATATACTATTATTTTTTTTATATTTTTTAAATAATTAATTTATATTATTAAAAAAAAACATATCTAAATTACCCCACCCATAACCCTACTCCCCCCTCCCAACCAACATCTCCTTCTTCTCTAGGGGTCTAAATGAGACAAGACAACTCGCGAGCTACTCGAGATTATCTCGGTCAAAGCTCGACTCGAATAAGATCGACTCAAACTCGAGCTCGACTCGACATACTAACGAGTTGAGTCGAGCGACCTGATACTCAACTCAATAAGCTCGTGAGATACTCGAATATATATAATTAATTTATATCACAATTTATAAAGTATAATGTAAAAAGTTTAATAATAATTATTTTAATACATTACATTAATGTTAAGATAATAAATCAAAACTGAACCTTCAGCGAACTGTTCGAAGGGAAGTTCGTTTATGTTCGTTTATTTAATAAATGAACGAACATGAACAATTTTTTTTGTTCGTTTAGTTAAACGAACGAATGAACAAATGTCTCGTTCGTTTACGTTCGTTCATTTATGTTCGTTTACTTATGTTCGTTAAATGTTTCATTTATTTAATGATATTATGGTAATAATTAAATACTTAAGAATTTAACATTTAACATTTGAATAAAAATTGTAATTAATTAGAATTAATATAAATTTAATATTAAAAAAAATTATATAGTGGCTTCTCTTCTTTATTTTACAATATATTCTCGATGTGGGATAGCTAATGGAGTGAAGAGTGTGGACTGTGGACAACTCATGAAGTGAGAACAACTCATGTTTGTTAGATTTTGTCCCACATCGAACTTGAAAGCAATTTTCTCTTGAGTTTTCTATATATATAGAACACCACCAAGGCCTTTTAGTGACTCCACACTGAGCCATTGACTTGTCCTAGTTGGTTTGAGCCTTTTGGCTTGAACCCATTGATAGAGTTATAGTTGTAGCACCCCATTATAGCGGTGCTATTTAAGTTTGTTCGTTTGGGAATTGGTTTGAGTTCAAGCTTGATTCGAGTTCGAGCTTTGCTTCGATCTTGAAACGAGTTTGAGCTTGGATTTTCACTACTCGCGAGCTTTTGAGTCGAGTTCGAGCTTGAGAATTTTATTTCGAGTTCGAGTTCACTGATACTCGAGCTCGACTCGCATCATTTACACCCCTACTCTTCTCTTGCAGAACCACCGCCGCCTCCCAACCTTTGAATCTCGCCTCCTTGCTTCGTCGATTGAACCACCAACGCATTTCCCTAGTCCAATGATCCAAGCATCAAGCCACCTACTTTCACCTTCGATCAAAATTTGAACCACTCCCTATAACTCGAACCACCCTCCCCTTCCCCTTCCCAAATCGAGATGAAAAGAATCACCAATCTAACAGGGACCAAATCTACATGACATCGGGACCAAATCTATATGAAAACAAGCACCAAATCTAGGTGGGTGGTCTAGTGAAGAGGTTTTTAGAGGGACGATCGGAAAACGGGGAGATGAGGGGTTCAGGTTTGGGATTTGCATATTTGGAATTGGACGAAGGGATTCTATCACAACCTCGATATTTTCTGGTAACAACCTCGATTATCTTGATATCAAAAATATTAAAACAAAGAGATCACTCAAAAGAAGTACCAAAGCAATATGTTCATCATCAACATCCACAAAGCAATATGGAAACAGTTTCCGATCCATGAAGTATAGAAACCATAATTTCCCTTTTTCTTATTGAAAAACATTGGAGCATATTCTGAATCTGACGATAGGGACAAACTGTGATTCAAATTTCTGATTTGGGTTCTCTTTTTATCTTTTTGTTCTTCAAGGGTGAGATGAGAGTTGGGTAGTCGCCGGTGAGAACTGATGGCCTGCGAGAACCGGTGATTAAAGCTAAGATATGGGTTTGATTTTTATTTTTATTTTGAGGTTTTGATTTTGATTTTAAAATTTAGGTTTGCTTTGATTTTTGGTTTATGTGTTATGATGTGTCATGGCCTGAGAAGCTGTTTGAGCAAAAAGTTGTTCAAAATCTCTATTTTCTACATTTTGGAGAAGCTGTTGGAGATGCTCTAAAATGCCTTCACCTAATGGATTATTGTTAACTACCATTAGTCTCAGGGACCAAAACATTACGAAAACGCAAACTGTGGGAGCTATCTTGGAATAAACAAAAATCCAAAATAAATTTAAAACCATAGGGACCAAATCCATAATTTACTCTATTGTTTAAGATCATCTAATAAAGAACTTTATTTATTTTAAGAGTAAATTACAAATTTTGTCCCTGTGGTTTGATGTTTTTACGATAGGGTCCCTGAACCCTAAAATTCATGGACAGGGTCCCTGTGGTTTCACTTTCCTTATGATGGAGGTCCCTGAAGCTAACTTATGTTAAATAACTCCGTTAATTCAAGGGTATTTTCATCTTTTACAATTTCCTTTTATTTTCTATTGAAATATAAAACAAATACACAATAACCCTTTCCCCTTCCCAACCCCCAATCCCTTGTCGGCGTTTTCCCAAGACTCCCCCAACCAATAGAACAGCCGCCACCGGTAGCCCTTTTCTAACGACCCATGAAGAAGTCGATCACCATCGATCCATGAAATCATTGCCAATGACAATGACTTATTTGAGTTCTAGATGGTGGTAACAGAATTGTGCGGTTATAAAAACCCTTACCATCAATCACCACCACCAATGGTGGTTCCAGATTTGAGCGTTGGATTTTGCTCACACATGATGATCGAATTTGAGTTGCATATCGATTTTGTATTTGAGCATCATCGATGGGATCTAGATTCGAGCTCCATACGGGTTCCATATTTTTGTTTCATCGATACTTCTTTTGATATAGGTTTTTAATGGATTCTGTTAGTCCCAAAGAAGTAAACAAGTATTGTAGAAGGGGGGGGGGGGGTTGAATACAATAACACAAAATTACTTAATTTTAATTATTTTATTGATAATGAATATCAAGAGTTACACAAAGAGAAAATAAAGATTGTTGCGGAAAAAGAATAGATGAGAACTACTCTAAACAATCTAACACTTAGAAGATATTAAGAACACAAAGACTTAAACCTTAAGAAAAAGAAAGACAACTATCAACCTGCTTGAAATCTTGTGAATGCCAAAGCTTGAGCTGAAAGCGTAAGTAGCAAGGTGCTACTTCCATCCTTTATATACTATCCAATGTAATGAGTGCAAAGGACGAGTAGGAGTAAAGGCTTTGGTGGTTGAGAGGTTGACAATAAATTATAAGATATTTGATGTGACTTGTCACAATACAAAAGGTAAATTTTGTACTATGAAAGTACAATATCTAAATAAAATATTCTTGGGAAAATCTTTTTGAGATCTATTAGAAAAATAAACATCTAATCAAATTAAGACTAAATGTAAATCTTCTAAAGGAAGAGAGAAGCTTACATTCCCATTGTCAGAAGATCATTGGGAAAGAGGAAGTATGTCAAATCATGAGGATTTAACATAAATGTTCGTACTAGATAAAGAAGCAATATGTACGAGGAGTATGCCGAATAAAGAGTTCGGCAGATGAGGGTTGTGCCGAACAACGATGATTCGACAACATAGAAAGGACATACCGAATAGGAAATCGGCATGTGGAGAGTCTGCCAAATACGAATCGGCAAAGAGGATGATCTGCCGAATAGAAGTCGGCAGGTCAGGCTTAGTTCACTTTGAGGTCCATCTCAATCCGCATTGTAGACTTCCTTCATGTTGGATTCGGTTTATCTTCGACTCACCGATCTGTTAAACTAACTAAGCTATTACAAAGAACCATAAAACAAAATACAAGGTTCAATCATCAATAAAGACTAAGGAGAGGTTATCTTTAAATCTTAGATGACCCAACAATCTCCCCCTATTTGATGATAACATCTCATACAACATAGAAGTTAATGAATAATGCATTTTGACCCTTTTTCATATTCTTTTGGGTTCTTTTTCACATAGACCATTCTTTTTGTTTATATTTGGATTTTCTAGAGTATCCGACATTTACAAGTATAAACGAATGAAATAAATATTTGTACAAAATTTACGATAAGACATAAAAGCTCAATGTATTAATATTTTTAAGAAGATTACAATACAGAGGAAAACAAAATAAATATAAGCATAAAACTACACCGAGTTTATTCAAAAGAAAAATGCGGTTCAACATCCCTCTTCTTTAGTTCGTCGGTAGTAGCCACATAGAAGTCCTTAGCCGACATTGGAATTATTTGAATAATCCCGTGGAGAAAGGTTGTGTCGGCAATAGGGATTTGGCTTGATCTGAAGAAGGAGATCTGCCCAAGCGCATCGTTGAAGAAAATACCATGAGTAGGCTCAGAAATCACAGTGGTTGAAGGATGAGGAACCGGAGTCGGTAAGGATAGATCCAGATTTGAGGTTTTCGGAACCTTTCCTTCTTTAGCCATTTGAGCAAACACATCTTCCTTTTTGGATTTTGGCTTGGATTTGGGAGGAGGACGATCAAACCTAAGACTTTCGATGAGCTTCTCTTCAGTCGGAGAGTGAACAATGTTATACGTCTTTCGGTACGTTCTGAACTTCGTTTGGAGATCTGTAAGAAATTTATCAACCTCAGGCTTGAGAGTATTTCGGCTTTTATTCAAACAGATACCAATTTCCATCCATTCGGCAACTCCAAACCGAACAAGAGAATCCAGTCTGTCCATAGAACTTGAAGCATCCTCCCTTATAATCCTTAGCCGAATGACATTGCAACTAGAAGACGGTTTGATAATTTTGACATCTGTGATTTTTGCAGAGGATCGGCGTCTAGAGAGAGCTTTGTGGTACCAATCGATACACAAAGACTTTATTTCTTCATTTTTCTTCGCCGATTCCTCCAGAGCACTCACCTGAGCTTTGATTGTGTCGGTAGGATTTTCTTCGGCAGCAAGTTTAAAAGCCAGGTCGGTATCTCTGTCCCGAGCAATTTGGGCAAGCTTTGCAGCTTTTAGTTCCTCTTCGGATAAGCCCAAAACAGAAGAGGTAGTCTTTAGGGGAGGAAGGTGAAGACCAGTACCATCTGCAACTTTTTTTATTAAAGCATCTTTTCGACGCTTTTCTTCAGCAGCTACTTCATCTGGTGATAAAACAGCTTTGCCCTTATCCTTTTTGGGCGTTTTCTCCCCCTCAGACTCTTCGACCACCAAGGAGTGATCGGTGCCCTTCTCTTCGGTAGCAGAAGGTTCGGTAGCAGCAGCAGCAGTGGGTTCGGTAGCAGCAGAGACTTCGGCAGAAGCAGAGGGTTTTCCCTGACTCGTACTGACTATATGAACCCGAGGGAGTTGCTCCCCCTGAATTTGTTGCTCCCCCTCAGTTGATTTCTCCCCCTCAGAACGATCCGGGGAAGAAACACCAGCTTTAGCCGACACACGGCCAAGACGGCGATCAACACGCTCCAACACTGTGCGATCATCAGGAGTGAAAGCGGATTCAGTGATGTCGATGTCCAGAGATTGAGCACAGTATTGAGCAACATCGGCAGGCATAGAATCAAGACGCCGATTTATATGCTGAAGAGCAGTGAGAATTTGAGAATTAACAGATTCTTGTGCCAGGGCCTGCTTCCGAAGATTGATGAGATCCTGATCCCGTGTATCAGAGGCTGCCTTTAGAGCGGCCATTGACAAAGTCAAGGAGGTATTTTGATCATTGAGCCTGACCACCTCCTTGAGGAGAGATTCCATAGTGGCAGAGAGAGGGGCACGAAGACCATCAATTTGGTTATGCACAACATCCAAACACCGAAAGATGTCGCGATTAAGACCAACAACCTCAAAATTTTGCTCTTTGACGAGCTGCAGAAGTTCGGCAAGAGAGATGTTGTTTGCATCCAAAGAATGAAGAAGTGTCGGTTCACGCAAGGACTTGCGTAGCTGTTCAAACTGAGCACCTAGCATCCGTACCTGCCGATTGGAGTCAACAATTTCGGCAAACAACTCGGTAGATATGGTGATCGGTACTTGTGCAGAAGCTCCACCCTTTTCGGCAGAGGAGGGTTTCGGTGAGGGGGATTTTTGTGGTGAAGATTTTGGGGAGGGGGTCTTCTTCGGTGAGGGTTTTGGAGAAGGGGATTTCATCGGTGAGGAAGTGGGAGAGAAGAGTCGTCGGTGCATTTCCTGGGATAAAACCCCAGTTTGTGCAATATCATCGGGATTGACCCCGGGTGATAGGCGGTGCGGTGAGGAAGCAGAATGTCGGTCCGGAGAGAAGACCAACTCATCTTCAACCTCCACATAAAGAGGAGGAGGAGAAGGAATATGCGGGGACTCCTTTTGTACATCCAAATCTTGTTGAGAAGGTTTGGAGGAGGTGGGAGTGGGTTTAACAGATCCCAGTGGCCCTGGAGGGGAAAGTTCAACATCTACCGATTGTTGAGAATCGGTAGATGGAGTGTGAGGCTCGGCCGAAGGTTTCCTAAGTTTCTTAGAACGAGACTTAGGAGGGGATTGGGAGCTCCGTCGCTTAACAGAAATAGAAGGGGTTATGACTGTGGTAGCCACCGAAGGATTCGTCGGTGGCATAGTCATGAGAGCAAGTGCGACGTTTCCGGTGGCCTTTTTCTTTTTAATAGCCACCGTCTTAGCTCGGGAAGATTTTGGGGGAGAGGGGACCACCGATTTGGATGGCTTGGGAGAAGATGAAGGCCTTGCGGATTCACCTTCGGCAAGCGTTCCCCAAATCGGATTGGGAGAGGAGATGAAAGAAAGCATACCTGAGGTGAGCGGAGAGTCGGTAGGCTTGATAGACTTAAAGATCGTTTGCTTGCTGATTTGAGAAATAGGCAAGTCAAACTTGATCGTCGGTTCAGGCAAAGCAGCATCGGCACACAGTTGTGCTGATAGCTTGTGGTTGATGATCAGAGAAATGAACCGTGGGAGAGCCACATTGTGAGTTCTTGGAGGTGTGATGGCAGTGACCAAGGAATCGAAAAATACCTGTGCAAAGTCGATCCTCCTCAGAAAAATAAGGGCATGAGCAAGACGAGTGATAGCTGCCGGAGATTGATCCCACCCCGAAGTCTTGTGAGAAAGACAGTAGAGAAGGTGAGAAAAGAAGTAGTTCCAAAGGGCACCCATATTCTTTCGAAGAAGAGTGTCGGAACCCTTGGATTTTCCCTCGTGAACATAGTTGAGAGCTGCAATGACCTCATCGTGTTCTTGATGAGTAGGGAATGGAGCATATACATTAAACTCTGGTATTTGGAGAACCGAGCGAATATCATCCACCCCAAAAGAGAGATCGGGGTGTTCTTCAGAGGATAGAACGGAAGCAGACACCTGGTGAGTAGTAGAGTCATACTTGCAGGTCAACCAAAAGTTACCAAGGAGCATTTTACTCATCTTGGTGGATGAAGTGAGAGCATGGCATATTGGAGATCTTTGGAGAAAGATGGAGACTTGGTTGAACTCTGGGTGATCAGCATCCGCAGAGAGACGAGCTACTTGGTTGCAAGCAGGGAAAGTGAGAGATTCACGAGTGAGAGGAGTAGAAACCTTTGAAGCCTTTGTCGATTTGGAGGATGCCATTGATGAAGAAAAGGAGTTGCAGGTTTAGGGAGTCTTGATGAAGAAGATGAGAAAGACAAGTAAAGAATGAAACGTAAAGGAAAAGAAGTATTTATAGGTTTGAAAAATAAGAGGGAAAAACGTGCGTATTTGGGAATTCAAAAAGCCAAAAAAAATTTGTAATGATGGTACGACGCAAGCGTGCGTCATTGAGAAGTGTAAGGGCTGAAAAACGGCTAAGTGTCAGGTCGTGGACGTCCTATCAACTGACGCACGAACTCTGTAGTGCCACGTGGCAGAAGCCCATAAGGTAAAGAAAAGGTTCCAAAGATATTCGGTATGAAAGAATTGGATAAGAATGACACATCATACACTATACCGAAAATAGAGAGATGCCGAAAAATGAGAGATATTTGGGTAAGAAGTATTCGGTATATAGAGATACCGAATAGAGAAAGAGATATTTCGGTAAGAAGTATTCGGTATATAGAGATACCGAATATGGTAGGATGCGATCGTTCGGTAAGAAGTATAGAGAAGTACCGAAGTATGAGAGATACTTCGGTAGAAAGAGTTACGAAAATGCGAAAGGAATTTTCGGTATGAAAGAGTTACCGAAGGTAATAGATACTTCGGTATGGAGAGAAAAAGTACAAGTTGCCGAAAGGTAATCGTCGGTAAGGAGGTACCGTCAATTATTGGGCAAGTTTTTTTTTTTTTTTTTTTTTTTTTTTTTTTTTACGATAAATTTAACATACCTAAGGATCCCACAAGGAAGTTGAAACGTGCCTCATCCAGTGGTTTTGTAAAAAGGTCTGCAAGTTGAAGATATGTAGGAATGAAGTGAAGTTCAATATCACCTTTAGAGATATGATCTCGTATAAAGTGATACCGAATATCAATGTGTTTAGATCTAGAATGCAGCACTGGATTGTTGGCAATGGCTATGGCACTAGAATTGTCACATAGAATCGGTACATGAGAATAAACTTTGGCATAATCTTGTAGTTGGTTCTTCATCCACAAGATTTGAGCACAGCAACTTCCAGCTGCAACATATTCGGCTTCGGCAGTGGAGGTGGATACCGAATTTTGCTTCTTACTGGACCAACTGACTAAGTTTCCACCTAGTAATTGACAGCTGCCAGTTGTACTTTTTCTGTCAACCTTAGACCCTGCAAAGTCAGAATCTGAATAGCCAATTAGATCAAAACCTGAGTCCTTGGGATACCAAAGACCCAGATTCATGGTACCCTTTAGGTACCGAAAAATACGTTTCACAGCCGCCAAGTGAGATTCCTTGGGATTAGCTTGATAACGTGCACAAAGACACGTAGCATACATGATGTCAGGTCTACTAGCAGTAAGATAAAGAAGAGACCCTATCATTCCTCTATAATTCGTGATATCTACCGACTTGCCGGTGGAATCTGCATGAATTTTTAGAGGTGGTGCCATTGGAGTTTTCATAGGAGAACAATTTTCAAAATCAAACTTTTTCAAAAGATCACGAATATATTTATTCTGACAAATGAAAATACCTTCAGAGGATTGTTTAATTTGAAGACCAAGAAAGAAAGTAAGTTCACCCATCATACTCATCTCATATTTGCTTTTCATGAGAGAGGCAAACTCTTGACAAAGATTTTCATCAGTGGCACCGAAAATGATATCATCCACATAGATTTGAACAAGAATGATATTACCGTTTGTTTTCTTGAGAAAAAGAGTATTATCAATTTTACCTCTGGTATATCGGTTGGATAGAAGAAAATCAGACAAGGTGTCATACCAAGCACGAGGAGCTTGTTTCAGACCATAGAGAGCTTTGTCAAGTCTGAACACATGGTACGGATGAGCTGGATCTTCAAAGCCAGGTGGTTGTTTCACATAGACTTCTTCAGCAAGTTCTCCATTGAGAAAAGCACTCTTAACATCCATTTGAAAGACCCGGAAGTTTTTGTGAGCAGCATGAGCAAGAAAGATTCTTATTGCCTCAAGTCTAGCAACAGGAGCAAAGGTTTCATCATAATCAATACCTTCCTCCTGCCTATATCCTTGAGCAACAAGCCTGGCTTTATTCCGGATTACAGTACCGACTTCGTCCATTTTGTTTCGGAAAACCCACTTAGTACCTATAATGGTTTTACCGAAAGGTCTTGGCACAAGTCTCCAGACTTTGTTTCTCTCAAATTGAGACAACTCTTCTTGCATGGCAGTGACCCAACAAGAATCTGCTAGAGCTTCTTCAATTTTCTTGGGTTCGTTAACGGATAGAAAATTCACATAGAGACAGATGTTTCCAATACTTCTTCTAGTTTGGACACCTGCTAGCTGATCTCCGATAATTTGATTTACCGGATGGTCTTTGGTCCATTTTAAAGCTGGGGGAAGAGGTGCAGGAACTGTGTTTGGAAAGTATGAAGGTGAAGGATCGGTAGGTATAGGATGAATATGATGAAGAGGAGAAGTATGTAAGGTGGTTTCGGTAGGAGCTATGGATTCGGTAGGAGCTGTGGGTTCGGCAGTTGGTAAGGGTTCTGCCGAATCATGATGAAGAGAAGTGGAGGGTACTGAAAATGGTACATATGGAGGTCTTGAAGATAGAATATTTGGAGACGTTTCTCCAACATAGGAAATAATCCATTCATGAAGTTCAGTGTCATCACAAGACAGAGAGGATGTCTTGTGATCATCAAACTTCACATGTATTGACTCATCAATACATTTTCTTCTTAGATTATATACTCTGTAGGCTTTAGAGGAGAGAGAATAACCCACAAATATACCTTCATCAGCTTTGGGATCAAATTTCCCAAGCTTCTCTCGATCATTCAAGATAAAGCAAAGGCAGCCGAAAACATGAAGAAAACCAATGTTTGGTTTTCGGCCATAGAAGACTTCATAGGAAGTCTTGTTGTGCCTTTTCACAATGATGGATCGATTTTGAGTGAAACATGCTGTATTGACAGCTTCAGCCCAAAAATAGGTTGGAAGATTTGATTCACTTATCATTGATCTTGCAGCTTCACATAGCGTACGATTCTTTCTTTCTACAACACCATTTTGTTGTGGAGATCTTACTGCTGCAAAGTTTTGAGAAATACCTTTGTCACAAAGAAAGGCATCTAAAGTAGCATTTCTGAATTCGGTTCCATTGTCACTTCTGATAGATCTTACTAATTGACCGTTGAGAACTTTAGATTTCTTGATAAAGTTGATGATTTCTTCAGGTGTATCACTTTTGTACCTGAGAAAGAATACCCAAGTGTAACGTGTGTATTCATCAATAATTACAAGAATGTACCTTTTTCCACCTAGGCTAGGTGTGCTGACAGGCCCACAAAGATCCATATGCAGCATCTGTAGAGGAGTAGAAATAGAAAAACACTGTTTTGATTTGAAAGAAGATTTTGTCAGTTTGCCTTTCTCACAAGCTGCACAAAGCTTTTCTTTTGAGAAAGAAATTTTCGGCAAGCCAACAACAAGCTCTTTGCTGGAGAGAGCATTTAACGTTTTGAAGTTGAGATGAGAAAGACGTTTATGCCAGAGCCAGTTTTTCTTTTCAGAGTCTTCAGAAATGAAGCAGATGCTTTCCTTTCCAGTTGATTTGTCATCCATATTGATGACGTACACATTATCCTTTCTAAAACCAGATAGGACAGTGTGAAACTGTTTATTAGTGATGAGACAATCAATTTCTCTGAAAATTACATAGAAACCTAAATCACATAGTTGACTAATGCTTAAAAGATTATGCATCAGTCCCTTCACATAGGCAACTTTGTTAAAAGTAATGGAACCGTTAGAAAGAGTTCCATAACCTTTAGTGGAACCGCGAGAGTTGTCACCAAAAGTTACAGTTGGTCCCTTTTCTTTCACAAAGTTTAGAAGAAGAGATTTGTTCCCAGTCATATGTCGTGAGCATCCGCTATCAAGATACCATGTTTGATGATGCTCATAGACCTGAGAAGAAGAGGAGGAGCACTCAGCAGTGAAGTCCATCCTAGAACAGGAGTCTTTAGGTTCTTTATCAAGTTTGGCCATAAGACATTTACTTGATACTTCTTTCTCACTGTCGGAAGTGGGTTCGTCTGTCCAATTTAGAGTTTCAACCATCAAGCCTTTGCCTTTTCGTTGAGAGATGAAATTTCTTTCTTTCTCTCTTCTATATTTGGCTTTGTATTTGTCGGCTTTGTTGGTAAGTTCTTTGAAGGAAGAAGATGGAGAAGGTTTTCTTGGATGCGATCTACCTGTAGAATTAGATCGAAGATGTCTTCTTTTAGAAGAGTTAGAAGAATTCGATATGGAAATCCTAGAAGAATTGCTTCTGCATTCAGATGCAAAATGGCCTTTCTTACCACATGCATAGCAATCCTCCTTTGATTTGATCAAGGAGTTTCTAGAAGAAGAAAAATTTCTGTTTCTTTGAAATTTATTAGAAGAATTCTTTCGAAATTTAGAGAAATTTGCAAGCATACCCATTTCCTCTGTCAATAGATTGACAGATGGATTTTCTCCTTCATCATCAGCTTCACTTAGATAATCTTCCGAGGAGTGATTCAGATTTTCATGACTTTCTCTATCTGAATCATCAGAAGGGTAGGTTATACGAGGAATACACACAGATTTCTTGGAGCCATCACTGATAAGAGCCATAGAGGGGGCTCTTATTTCTTTATAGATGGTTTTCCTTTGAAGTTGGGTTTGTTCATGATTAAGAAACATACCATAGAGAGAAGTGAGAGGAAGGCTTTCCAAGTCCCTGGAAGTCTTAATGCAAGTGGAAAGGGTATTCCAGAAATCTGGAAGACCATCCATGAATTTGCATATGATTTCCTCGTTGTCATAAAGTTTTCCAACAAGTTTTAACTCATTTAAGAGACTGTTAAAACGGTTGTAATAGGAGGGAAGAGATTCTCCCTTTTCATGAGAGAAAAATTCGTATCTACGTACGAGAGAGATCTTTTTAGATTTCTTTACTTCATTTGTACCTTCGTACAAAACACATAGAGTTGACCACATATCTTTTGCCGTTTTAAGACTGACAAGAGATTGGTATACTTCATCAGGAAGGGATTGAGCAATGATGGTTCGCACTTTGGAATCAAGTCCAACTGTGCGCTTATCTTCATCATTGTATTCTTTGGTCGTTTTTAAGACATATCGACCAGTTGCAGAAGTTCTTTCCTCCTCTGATGAGTCATCGGAAACTTGAAAGAGATTGTCCTTTTTCTTTTCTTTATCCTTAGGAGTTTTGACAAATCTATCCCAGACTTTTGGGATAAGAGGACCGTCACTAAGGATGGTAAGATATCGACTGTCAGCTCCTTCAAGGAAGAGCATCATCCTACTTTTCCATAAGGAGAAATTGTTCGAGTTGAACTTAGGAGGTTTAACAGTAGATCCATTGTCAGAGTAAAAAGAATTTTGAGAAGAAGTCTCAGGTTTTGTAGAAGGAGAAGTCATTACGGATCTGGTTTATTAGATTAAACCAACCGCTCTGATACCACTTGTTAGTCCCAAAGAAGTAAACAAGTATTGTAGAAGGGGGGGGGGGTTGAATACAATAACACAAAATTACTTAATTTTAATTCTTTTATTGATAATGAATATCAAGAATTACACAAAGAGAAAATAAAGATTGTTGCGGAAAAAGAATAGATGAGAACTACTCTAAACAATCTAACACTTAGAAGATATTAAGAACACAAAGACTTAAACCTTAAGAAAAAGAAAGACAACTATCAACCTGCTTGAAATCTTGTGAATGCCAAAGCTTGAGCTGAAAGCGTAAGTAGCAAGGTGCTACTTCCATCCTTTATATACTATCCAATGTAATGAGTGCAAAGGACGAGTAGGAGTAAAGGCTTTGGTGGTTGAGAGGTTGACAATAAATTATAAGATATTTGATGTGACTTGTCACAATACAAAAGGTAAATTTTGTACTATGAAAGTACAATATCTAAATAAAATACTCTTGGGAAAATCTTTTTGAGATCTATTAGAAAAATAAACATCTAATCAAATTAAGACTAAATGTAAATCTTCTAAAGGAAGAGAGAAGCTTCCATTCCCATTGTCAGAAGATCATTGGGAAAGAGGAAGTATGTCAAATCATGAGGATTTAACATAAATGTTCGTACTAGATAAAGAAGCAATCTGTACGAGGAGTATGCCGAATAAAGAGTTCGGCAGATGAGGGTTGTGCCGAACAACGATGATTCGGCAACATAGAAAGGACATACCGAATAGGAAATCGGCATGTGGAGAGTCTGCCGAATACGAATCGGCAAAGAGGATGATCTGCCGAATAGAAGTCGGCAGGTCAGGCTTAGTTCACTTTGAGGTCCATCTCAATCCGCATTGTAGACTTCCTTCATGTTGGATTCGGTTTATCTTCGACTCACCGATCTGTTAAACTAACTAAGCTATTACAAAGAACCATAAAACAAAATACAAGGTTCAATCATCAATAAAGACTAAGGAGAGGTTATCTTTAAATCTTAGATGACCCAACAGATTCTCCTTCAAACCTTGTTCTTGATTTACTTCTTTGTTTTGATGATGGGTTTCTTTGGTTGACACATACACCTGTCTACCAAACTTCTCAGGGTATTGATGACAGAAACCTATCTATTAAACTTCTCTGTGGATTTAGAAGACAAAACATAGAAAAATCAAGATGCCAAAATGCAAAACGCTGCTTCAAAGATCCAAATCGATAGTGGGTGCGTGGAGTTTGTCGGTAGTGGGTGAAAGACTGGTTCATTGAAAAAGATGGACTATTTTCGTTGAAGAAGATGAAGATAGGTTTTCATTAAAGAAGAAGTATTTTGCATTGAGTTCAGGAAACCCTCCTACCTTCTCCGACCATTTTCAAATACGGTTTTGCATTAAGTTCATCAATGGACACATATTTCATTGAGTTCATCATAGGTTTTGCAGTTCATTTTGTTCTAGCCCAAAGCTCTCAAGCGAATGATTTCACACAAGTAGTAGGACCTTCTTTTATAATAGAGTTAGACTTCAAAAAATGAGTTCGTGTTTGATTTTGTTGCATTTGATCTGGTTTGTTCTTGAAGAAAGAATGTTCTCGATGGGCTCATGGATTTGATCTGATTTTGAATATGGATTTGTTTGAGTTCGAATTTGATTTTCATGTATGGCTAGTGTGGGTCTTCAATTTTGATTTTCAATTTAAGTTTTAGGGTTTGGATTTAAGTTGATTTGTTGTGTTTGGTTATTTTGGTATGTGATCTAGTATATAGTGGCCGGAGATGTGGTAGTGGCCGAAGAAGATGACCGGAGAAAAGAAAGGGTGTGGTCTGTCTTACCGAAGAAAGGATGGATTGGGGTTTTATGTTAAGTTTTTTCTTTAAATGCTTGAAAGATTTGTACATTTAGTTTTTTATGTTAAGTTTTTTCTTTAAATGCTTAAAAAATTTATACATTTAGCCTGTAATGTAACACCCTCAAATTTAGAAAGAACAACTAATTTTAAATTTCAATAATACATCAAATGAAGGATAAAATCTCTTTCTACAAATCAATACTTGAAATACCTCAAATGGAATTCAAGATTTAACCTCAACAAAAATAAATCAAATCTTATATAAAGACTAATTAAAGGTGGGGTGTACTAAACCCATCAACCATTACTATCTCCAAATGTGCGGAAGAATCACCCATTAGCTATATCCATCTCGTGCATCTTATATTGAAGCCCTCTTACTTTCCCAAGCCCGGTTCCCAAACCAGGTTCCCCAAGCCAGGTTGTCCCCACACCTAACCCCGGTTCTCCCCAAACCCGGTTCCTACCCAACCCCGGTTCCTCCCAAACTCGGTTGCCCCCAAACCCGGTTGCCCCCAAACCCGGTCACTCCCAAACTCGGTCACTTCCAAACCCCTGCCGCGGCTCCACCGCGCCGCCCACGCCGTGGTCCCAGACCACTGTGCCGCGCTTCCCGCGCTGCGGCTTCACCTGGGTCCCGCGCCGCCTGTGTCGCGGCTCACCCGGGTCCGTGCGCCGCCCGCGCCGCCTGTGTCGCGGTCTGCCCGGTCTCCGCGCCGCCTGTGTCGTGGTCCAATACCCAACCTCCCCGTGCCATCCCCACACCATTAGACTCCTGGACCGCGCCTGAATTGCCGAACCATTTTTTTTAACCCGGATCAAGGTATCCGGTCTTTATCCCGAAAAAAAATTGGTCACAGGATGGGGACATTTTTTTTCGTAATCAGTCTTATTTTTTTATGGATCAAATCGTGATTGTCTTACGATCACTTTGTTTAAGTAACAATGGGAAAAACATATATGTATGTGAATGGTAAATTCGTAAAATCATATGAAGATCCCGAACCTGCAAAAGATCTGAAAAATCTTGAAAGAAGGAGATCAGTGCTTTAAAGAATAACAATCTCGACCTGAAACAAAAGATTTTTGGTCTTGAGAAGGAGATTGAAAAGGACAAAAAAGATTTTGCGAATGAAAGAAGTAGTTTTGCTAATGAAAGAAAGAGGTTTGAACGAAAAATTCTTGATCTTTCAAAGAAGATTTTCAAGGAAAGAAAGACTTTTGAGTTTCAAAATGCTAAACTTTAAAAATAGATTTTTGATTTTGAAAAAATCTTGATAGTTGAGCGAAATAGTTTTGAGATGGAAAGAAAATCTTTTGAGAATAAAAGGAAAGAGATTGAGAAGAAAAATGTTGCAGTTTTCAAAGAAATATCTGATAAACGCAACAGTATTGAAAAAGACTTTGAAAGTGAAAGGAAGATTTTCGAAACAAAAATTCATAAACTTTCAAAGAAATTATTTGGATTAGCGACAGAGATTCTTAAAGAATAGAAGGTAAAATCCGATTTACAAAAACAATTTTATTCAATTCTCGAAGAAAGAAATGTTTTATCCGTAAAAGTCAAGAAACTTGAAGAACTCAATTTCAAAGTCGATTTATCTGAACAAGCTAGTCCCGATACTGTTGTTCAGTCTCCTTATTCTTCAAGTTCAACTTCTACAACTATTTCTTCGAAGAGTTGTGTCAAATCAAATGAGTTTTAAAATATCGGATTCGCCCTTCAAATCTTTTCTATAATTCTCTCGTTGATAATACAGATAATCAAGTGTTTCGAAAAGTCAAAATGGTTTGGAGAAAGAAATCAACTACAGAAGACAGTGATGGAAACATGTCATACAAATCTCCTGTAGTTGATCCAAAGTCATCGACTCATGTCTATTCCACAACTAAGTTGATCAGTCTAAACCGATCAAATATCTGTTGAACTTATTGTGGAAATAGTTACTTTATGGATTCCATGTATGTCAATAGCTGGTATGGTACTTACAACATCCCCAATGCTCAGTTTCATAGCTTCAAAACTAAGGCAACTAACCATCAAGGATCCATCAAAGCATGGATACCAAAACCAAAATCTGTCTAATCTGTTTTGCAGGAATGTCATGTGGGATTTAATTCAGATTATTCACGTCACATGACTACAATCAAGGGTTATGCCATCTTTTGAGGGGGAGTACCAGGTTTTTCTTTAAACTTTCGTTTTTGACTTCTGAACACTTCAGTTCAGGACTCGTTCCTAAATGTTTGAATTTTCAATGTTTACATCAATGTTTCACTTTGGCAAGTTAAAGGAGTGTTAGGGATCATGAAGTTTCTATGGTCAATCCAAAACCGGAATGACCTACCCAAGAAATACATCCAATTCATAGATATTAGTGAGGAGTCTAGCTTGATAGAAGAGTTCGGAGTGAAAAGAATATGGTGAGGATGTGACAGGACTTAAAAGAAATATTGGTCCTTACCAAACAGGGTCAGTTATCTGGGTTACCACATAATCTATTCATTCTCGTTCTTTGGAGATGAATATTGAAACAGACATGGACCCAGTGTCGATAACTCGTGTCACCCCACCTAGCCACTCAAGTATCTCATAAAAGGTACTTGTTTCATATATTCACGGAGATTTAGCACATAATCTATCTATTCCTCACTCGGAGGACTTAGATATTGAAAAAGGAAGACATCAGCTCCGGTCTCCGAACTTCATATTCATCTCACTGTGTTTATTGATTTATGAACCTGCGTCCCAGGTTTAATCAATCTTTGAGCCGAAAAGATACATATTTATATTTCTTTCACACACGCACGAATCTTTGTGATTCCAATCACATATCTTTGTGATATTGCCGGAACAGTTTGAGAAGTAGATTCTTAAAATCTTACTTCAGTAATAACTGGAAGTCCTATTAGAGATACCTCTTTGCCAACTCTGAAAATAGGCCACACAATTATTTTAATTGTTGTGATAACAGTTACTATCGTGTTTCTGTGTTAGTTTATTACCCCATCTTGGTTACTAAACGTTTTATCTAACATTTTGCTGCTCGTCCATCTAGTCTTTGAAGTTACATGATTCTCAGGATTCTCGTAATCATCATGAGGGGGAGACATGACAAAGACAAAAGATTCAAAGACACAGATTATCATGTTGGGGGGGGGGGGGGGAGTTAGGAAAAGCTGAGGGGGAGTAACAAAATCTTTAAATCTAAGGTTGAAAAGCCACGGATTTCAAGATTGCATTGGTTCTTCTATCCTTTATCAAGTGGTGTTTGCTACAAGTTGATTCCTCCTACGAGCATATTGGTTCCACAAGTTCTTAAGCTGAAATTCAATTCAATTCGTGGTTCATAGACAAATTCTTTGTTTTTAAACTGAAGATGCAATGTGGAATGTCACGTAACTCACACATTATCTTTCTTGTGTGCTGATCTGATGTGTTGAGTTTCTACAGTTGAAAGCTGCTCAATTGTGCATTCAGTCGAGACTATGGTACATTGAATCTGGTTACAAAGTTGAATCTATGAAGACCAAGAGCTTTATTCAAGGGGGAGCTTGGAAAGACATGAAGACAAGCAACACCAAAGTTTTTCAGAGATTCAAGAGGAAGAGAAGATCAAGTCCTGAAGATTTCAAAGAAGATAAATCATTTATACAACTTTTGGGGGAGATTGTTAGGACTGAAAATTCTAGTGCGTGGAAAGTTATATAAAGCATTTATATATATAGTTTAATTGTTAATTATTAAACGCGTTGTAAAAGCCTTTTATTTAATATTGGGCTTGTTTGGTTTGTTGGGCTTTGGGCCTGTAGGGTTTTATGCCTGAGTATTTAATTTTTGTTTTTATAATCATTATGGTTAGATGTAGAGAGAAATAGTTTTGTGCGTTTATCAGGTTTAGAGAGAGAGTTGCTTTTCAATCCTATGTTTGTAACTCTCTCAATCATTCAATACAATTAATCTTTCAATTATTCATTGTTACTTGAGCAATCTGGGATTCACATAACTAACAAACAACTCTTCACAGTGTCGCTAGGATCATTCCCCAACAAGGACCTGATGCACACGCCGACAAATAAAAAGGTTAGGCTTGACACCTAGTGAGTTCAAGAGTTTTCATCAGTTAAATAAAATGGTAAACTGAAAGAATGTTATTTAAATCACAAATTCCAAAATGAAATGTATTAAACATGGAAGCGACATCTTTCCCAAAACCCACTATTTTTGTGAAGGAAGACCCCGATACAAAACATTCTTTTAAATATGAATTCAAAACCCAATATGCACTCAAGACGTGTATAAAGGTTAACATTTAAATATTGGAAACGTGGATAAACTCTATTATCCAAAACATCCAAAAACATGCATAAGGTTTAATACTTAAAACCCAAAAATCATGGATAAAAATCCATACTCAAAACGTCACCGAAAACATGGATAGTAATCGATACCCAAAACAACACATTTCGGTGACAGGGGAGACCCGATTCCATCAAATGTGGCGGGACACAAAGTTAAGTCACATATCTTTGTTATAAGCATGTATCAAGGATGGAAAAGCCTATGACATCAACCCAATCCAGGTCTTTAGTCATTATAAACATTAACCCTATTCCAAGTCTTTAGTTTTCACAAACATCAACCCAAACCAGATCTTTAGTCATTATTTGACATAAACTCAAACCGAGTCTTTAGTCATGTCAGACATCAACTCAAACCGAGTCTTTAGTCGTATTAGACATCAACTCAAACCGAGTCTTTAGTCATGTTAGACATCAACTCAAACCGAGTCTTTAGTCATGTTAGACATAAACTCAAACCAAGTCTTTAGTCAAAGAATCACCAAGTTCAACCTTATCCTGGTCTTTACCTTGGGATCTCATCATCCAAGACAAACTTGTTTATTTATAAATTACATCATATAATCAGTGCCTATTTCCAAATTACAAATTGGGATCTCATCCCACATATACACCGTAAACCGACTTCTATGACTATGGATCCATTGCATTATAGTCTAAAATACATGACTCCAAAAGAATGACCAACGCACTCAAATCATATAATCTTTCAAATCAATATGCCATAACTGCATATAACTCCAAAAAGCTCGACATAGAGAAAATCCATTGGACAAATGTCCCCAAGACTCATCTAAGTCAAAACTGAGCCAAAATCTCAACAATTCATTTGACTATTCAACACAAGTCAACATATGCAAATATAATGTATTTAACCCACATTATGCAATTACATGCTCCAAAGGCAAGATTAACTCAAGACCCTTTCATTGACATTTTCCAAATGAAATCAAACTATTTATATACCCAATACTTTATAACATGACAACGTATATTTCTTTAAATGAGTCATAAAACCAAAAGCACCAAGAGTGCATTAATGTCAAATAATCCTCATTTATAATATAGGTCACCAAAATGACACACTCTCGAGATTTATTTACTAAAATGTCCATAAACTCAACTTCGGACATCTCATGAGATTTATACGAGTAAGATATACCAAATATGCAAAACTCGTCCAATAACCCACACATTTGATAAAACAACAAACAAAACACATTATTACTTCAAAATGGACATTTTTGGCATATACATAGTTTTCACAAAGCAACTTGAACTCACCTTGCTAGATTTACGCTAAATCTAGATTTTACCCCAAATGAGTTTTTGAAGAAACTTGAATCCACAAGCAATCCCTCCAATAAAACCTAGATCCACAAGCTCCCAACATAAAACAAACAATCCAAGTACTTAGAATCATTCTCCAAACACCTTTCACTAAAAATCTTCATTTTGACCAAAACCCTAGTTTTGACCTAACTTTCCCAAAATCATCTAAACCAAAATTTGAAAAACATAAAGACGAGGAAGTCATAGATGAAGCATTTATAACTCATATAAAAGTTAGAAGAGAGGAAGATGAACTCACAAATTAGGTTTTGGATGAAAACCTATAATTGTTTCCAAAACCATAGACTCGATGGAGTAGATGGTGAGATGATTGGCCCTTAGGATGTAGCTTCCAAACTCTAGCTCAAAGATGAAGGCTCACTTCCAAACTTAAGGACCAAAGCCATAAATGTCACCAACAATGGAGTAAATGCAGAAATATCGTCTAGAGAGAGCGTGGGGAGAAAAGGGTGAAGTGATAAATGAGAAATGGGGGAAGATAAGAGATTTAAATGCAATATTGGGGCCCGTCAACGACATTGACACGACGACTATGCCCTTGGCATAGTCGCGGGGCATAGTCGCCCGCAATCCCCTCCCCCCGATACAATCCTCGCGAGTTTGCCCATGCGACAGTGACCCTGGCATTGTCGTCGGGCACTGTTGCCGCTGTTGTACCGAGAGCTACTTCAAGCCTGCGACTTTGCCCCTGGTGATAGTAACATATGTCACAATCGTCGGCCATTGTCGCCCACTAGGTGCTGGAGCCTGAAAATTCCCTTTTTCGACCCTGAACATTCCTGACACATGTAGGATTCAAAGCAAAATGGTTCATACTCATAAATTTAGCCCAACGGTCAAGTCCCCACAAATAAGTATATAACCACATATGCAATAACTCATATCGAAAATTACGGGTGTTACATGTAACCTTGTACAACTAAAAAAGTAATAATCAAAAATGATAAAATGATAAAAATGCCCCTCACATGAGGGGTGCATGGGGGATTTAACGGAACATTTTAAATAGAAGTTAGCATCAGGTACTTCCATCGTAACTATAATAAAACGTTCACCACAAGGACCTTAGCCATGAATTTTAGGATTTAGGGATCACCATGATAATTAGGGTCAAACCACAGGGACCAAATATGTAATTTACTCTTATTTTAATTATGCCTAACTTTTGCCTTTACTATCTTCATTTATTGACTTTTATTATTATTTATTAGAGTTATTATTAAAATATTTGTGATTATTATTATTATATTTTTTGCAAGACAAATTATTTAAATATTTTATTATATTGCTATTTTGTTAAAACATAATAATTATGATATTTAATTAATTGTTATAAGAGAAAAATATTATGATTAAACTTTAGTAAATACTTTATATTACGAAGACTTATTAAAATATAATTAAATATATTTATTTATAAAAATAATTTAATCAACATATTATATGCTTTTATTTTTAAACAAATCACATTATATTAATTATTATATCAATATATGATATTGTTTTATATTTTTATCATTGTTTTATATTCTTTACAACTAATATAACTTTATAAATATAACTTCAATTTGTTTATTCATTTATTCATACAAACAAACACACACACACACACACATACTCATTCATACATATACATACATAGGGTCCCCTTCATTTGCTAACCACGACATTGGTGTTAACCGTGCTAACCAATTTTCGACCAATCAAAAGCTTCCTAGAGATTATGTCATGCGATTAATGATTTTAAATATCAAAGGGCAATATTGGTATTTACCAATTCACGCCCCATCCAATCTCATTCCATATTTTGAGGAGTTTGTTATGGTAATTATCTATTCTTTAAATGTAATATTTTTAAATTAAAATTTGATGTCTATCAAGTTAATATGGAAGTTATCTTCTACCTAATTTTAAGCATCCAATAACTTTCAACCTGCATGAACATATGCTCATATGCACAACTCCTAATGATAACTTCTTACCATATTCTCATATGCACAATTACCAAACAATGCACATATGCATATACAAAATTATAAAAGTAGTTATCTATGTGCAAAAATCCACAACAATGCATACATGCACTTTCAAAATTCAATAAAATATGTTTATACGCACAGATTCCAAACATAGTTCTATTTTCCATGCCTATATGCAGAAATCCATAACAATGCATACATGCACTTTCAATTTTCAATAAAACATGCTCATATGCAGAGACCATCCACAAATACATAACAATGCATATATGCACCATAATAATTACTATTTGAATCCATAGGTTGCATTATTTAACATTCAAAATTCCAGAAGAATGGGACTCCAAACAAAAAAAACCATAAGATTGTACAATTTATCGAAATAAAATCGTTTTGATGGGTTTTGAAATTTGTTGGGTTTTGAAATACTTCGATGTCTTCGACATTGACATCTTGTGCGATCACCTTTCGTTTGCTGGTGGCGGTATCTTCGACGGTACCGACGGCCATGGCGGCCGAGTTGTATTCTTCCGTTTGGACCGCCGGCGGCGGTGGTGTTCTTCTGTTTTTTGGGTGATTTTCCGGCGGGCGAAGTGGGAGGTTTTGGGTGTGGTTGTGGTGGGGAGAAGATGAAACTGTTGAGAAATTTGTGGGGTAATTTAAAATTGCTCTAATTTTTAGCTTATTTCTTTTGTGTTTATTTAATGAATGGATATGCAAATTTACAATTTTGACCCTATGCGGTTATGCACATTAATTTCATAACGTTTTTATTTTTTTTTATAAAATTAAAATTGTCATTAATTGTTAACCATTGATCTAAATAATCAACGGTCTAGATGGGTTAGTATGGTTAGCACCAATAGTTTGGTTAGCAAATGAATGACCCTCTACATACATATATATATATATATATATATATATATATATATATATATATATATATATATATATAGAGAGAGAGAGAGAGAGAGAGATGACATAATCATTTGTTAACCTTGTGAATAATATTAACTTTACAAACATATTTAAATCATTCATTTTTTTTAACAACGGTAATAATTAAATTGAAGGTTATAAATTAATTAAAAAAAAGGAAAGAAGTTAAATGAGAGGCAATATTAGAATAAATTATGATTTACTTTTAGAAGATAACTATTACCCATTTAGTCCTCAAAAACAATTAAAATTCTTAAAGGATAATTAAAGAAAACCTCAAACGACTAAAATTATAAAAGTTACTCCTTCCCCATATCTATGGCGATAAGGCTTAAAAGAAGGTGAATTATATTCATATCCCTCCTATAAGGGGTATGTGACTGAGGTAAGAGAGGGTATGTGAATGAGAATGGGGTAGGGATAACAACCCCCTAAAAGAATTAACAACATGCTGCCAATACATATTATTATGTTAGCCATTGTTATCGCATAACAACGTTGCTTCCTGTAGATGTTTTGATCGGGAATTGTTGTGCACTTTTTATTATATTTGTATGTATTGCTCTTTATGATGAATCATATTTAAAATCCGGGTTGACTTGGAGTAATATATAGAAATTGTCCCTAGACTAACACCCAAACCTGCAGTTAGATTTGCATTTGATTTTTGTTTGAATTCGATTTAGGTGAAATTAGAGAGTTCATAAATGAAACAATGGTTTTTATTTAAAGTTCATAGCTGAAACGATAGTTTTGATTTAAAGTTCATGATGTTTTTGGTGTATGAACTTTCATTGTTGCAATTTTTTTTTTTTACTAAAGTTTATAAGTGAAACCAGAAAATAATGAAATAATTAAGAAAGTTTAACAAAGTTCATTGGTGAAACCAAAAGGTTCATTAGTGAAACAATGATTTTTATTTGAAGTTAATAGATGAAAAACATTGATTTTTGTTTAATGTTCATAGGTGAAAGAATGATTTTTTTTCCATAGGTGAAACAATAAAGCGAAGGAACTTTAAGTAATATTCATTAATATTTAATGAATATTTTAGTTAAGAATGTGATAATTAAGTGAAGAAACTAGATATTTAAGGAATATGATAATTAAGTAATATAATAATTAAATGAATGAAATATTTAAGAAATGTGATATCAATATATGAAAAAGACGAAAATGCTCCGATTAACAAAACTAACACTAATTGTTTGGTTAATAAAAGAAGTTGACCCTACAAGTATATATATATATATATATATATATATATATATAGAGAGAGAGAGAGAGAGAGAGAGAGAGAGAGGGGGGGGGGGAAGGAGGATCATACGAGAAACAAACTAATTTGTGAGAAGACGAGAAGGAATGTGAGCCACATAATTTATTAATTAAAAAAAACTATAAATAAAAAATAAAAAATAGTTTTAGAAATTAGGATAATTATCATTTTAAATTGGATAAATCCTTAAAATTTTCATTATATCTTTTAGATTTATTTATTTTTTAATTTCAATTATTTATTATTATTTTTTCTAAATATACTTTTAATAAAAAAAATCACAATTTTAACCAAATATCACATGTGATATCATTATATGAATATTTATGCATGAATATTTATGCATATCACATATCATATTATCACATGTGATAATTATATATATTTTAGTTAATCATATTAGATTATGTATACTTCTATTTATAGATCTTTTTGTGATGTAAATATTATCACATGTGATAATTGTATATATTTTAGTTAATCATATGTGATTATGTATACTTCTATTTATAGATGTTTTTGTGATGTAAATATTATCACATTTAATAATTGTATATGTTTTAGTTAATCATATGTGATTATGTATATTTATATTTATAGATTTTTTGTGATATAAATATTATCACATGTGATTATGCGTCATTTATATTCAGACATATATTATCATATGTGATATTTACAAAAATCCACCTAGTGGGATCATATGTGATACATAATAATATATCACATGTTAAACGACCTTAATCACATGTGATTCAAAATGTAAATCTATAAAATAGAGAAAAAATGGTGAAATAAATAATGAATTAGTTATGGATATCACATGTGATATTTGATGAAAATTATGATTTTATCTAGAAAATAATATTATAAATTTGATAAAAAAAACTTATGAATTTATTAAAATTAAAAAAAATTAAAAGATATTATGAGATTTTTAAGGATTTATCCAATTCAAATTGTAATTATCCTATTTTTTTAAAAAAATTTATTTATGCTATTTTTTAATTAATAAATTATGTAGCTCATATTCCTTCTCGCCTTCTCGCAAATTGACTATCTTCTCGTTTGAACCTGCCCCTATATATATATAGCCATAAGTTCAAATGAGAAATGCTAAGTGTATGAGAAATAGAGAAGTAATCCTAGCGTTTCATCTAGTCAACATTTGCGGCTTTGACTGTGAAGCACCGGATAATTACTCGCATGGTCTGCAGAAGATAGAAGAGTAATGTTGTAATTTTTACAAATAGACGACACTTGTGTTCAGATGTGAACCTGTGTGCTTCACATATGAACTATATGTTCATATGTGAATCAGCTATTTAGTTCATGTGAGAATCAGTTAATTAGCTCATATGTGAATATTTTAATCAGTTCATATGATTCACATATGAACCTACGGGTTCATATTTGAATCACAGGGGTTCATATGTGAATCAGTTAAAATATAATTTATATGTGAATTACACGGGTTCACATATGAACATATAGTTCATATGTGAAACACACAGGTTCATATATGAACACAGTTGTCGCCTATTTGTAAAAGTTACTGTTAGTGTACATATTTGTTGGATACAAGATCATGAAGACTGAAAGATGAAAGTCAAGCCAAGTCAAAGTCAATTCTCAAAGCAAGTCAAAGTCTTTTTTGTAATAAAGTCAAAGTCAAAGTCTTGTAATTTTGTTTTAGTCTTGTTGTGTCCTTGTCTTAAATAGGGATAAGACTAGAGTTAGTTGTAAGTTGCAAGTTAGAAAGAAGTATTGTACGCGAACTGTGTTCCAGAGAGAGAAAGTTGTCAGAGAGAGCTTTGTAATCAAATTCTTCATTGTTGAATTGAAAACAAGTTAATCGATAATTATGTTCTTGTCTTTGTGATAATAATTTCAATTAGAACTTGAATTTGGGACATAATAATTGGTATCAGAGCAGAATTCAAGTTGAAATCAATCAAGAAATATGAAGTTTCACACTGTTTCGGATTTTTGATTGAATTTCGAATTTTTCAGTGTAATTGCGAGTCTAATTGGTTCCACTGTGTTCGTATAAGTGTATAGATAAATCTTGTATAAGTTTGTTGGATTCTTGCACTGTAATTTTCATCAATTTTGAAAATTTGTTAGTTTCGTTGTTCACGAGTTCATATTCACTGTAAAAGGATCAATTTGTAAGTTTGAGTGTATTTCGTTGAAATTCATTGGTCGAATTTGATTCTAGATGTATTAGTGGTCATATTGTCGAAGTTACAGATAGAAAGTCGAAGGACTGATGGGTTTTTCAGTCGATCAGAGGGTGTTTTAGTCGAAGATCTCAAGAACTCGCATATATCCCAAGAACTCGCATCAAGAACTCGCTGATCAAAGAGTTTTCGCATAAATTCTTATCTGAAAATTTCTTAAGTGTAGAATTCGTACATGTGTTATGCGAAATGAGAAGAATTCGCATGTGTGTGTGTTGAGGATTCTTCAGAATTCGTATAGGTTCATATGCGAAATGTCAGAATTCGCATAAGCCTTTTATACGAAAAGTTCAATGAAAAGTTTTCTAAGTTCAGGATTCGCATAATGCTTATGTGCGAAAAGTGAAGAATTCGCATATCACTTCATACGAATTCCTAGAATTCGCATAAGAGTGAGATACGAATTCATCAGAATTCGCATAAGAGAGAGATACGAATTCATCAGAATTCCCATAAAAGTTTCAAATTGTTTTCTATGTGTAGAATTCGTGTGAGTCTGTTGTGCGAAAAGTTGTATGCGAAATGTGTTTTTCAAAAAATTTCTAAGTCTAGTTTTCGCATAAGTGTTGTATACGAATTCCAAGAACTTGCATATAATTACCTGCGAATTCTGTGTGTGTGTGAATTCTGAAATTAGCTTGTGTGTGAATTCTGTAGTTAGTGGGTGTAGTGTGCGAATTCTTGGTTATTTGTGCTTGTGTGCGAATTGTGCCTGCGTGCAAATTGTGCCTGCGAATTCTATATGCAAATTATGTGTGTAACAGTAATGTGCGAATTCCATACTTAGGAGATTTTTGGAAATTTAATTTCTGAAAAATTATTTCTAAGTTTTTCTGTATTTCTGATTTCACTTGGACTAACGATCATTTTCAAGTTCTTATTGTATATTTTTGAAACAGGATGACTTCAAGAGAAGCATTAGCTATAGGAACAGACGTAAAGCCACCGATATTATTCAAAGGAGAGTACGAGCAGTGGAAAGACCACTTCCTGGACTTCATCGATCGTAATGATCTGGGGGATTATATCAGATTATCTCTCAAGGAAGGAGTCATGAAACCTCCCACAAAGATATTATACACCGAGGGAGAGAATGGTGAAGAAATTGTTAACAAGGAATATCCACTGCCTTTGGAAGAATATACAGATGAACAGAGAAGAAGGGTCAAAGTTGATAGATTGGCTAGATCATTTATCTTACAAGGGATTCCAAACGAGATCTACGTCAAGATCGACAGTTACAATGCCACGGGCAAGGAGACGTGGAATCAACTAGAAAAGATGATGCTAGGATCCAAGATTGGCAATCAACTCAAAGTCTCGAACTGCTTAAACAACTATGAGGAATTCAAAGCTAAAGAAGGTGAATCTCTGGAGACTACAAATGATAGATTTGTGACTCTTCTGAATGAGCTCAGTAAGAACAAAGTCAGGAAATCACAGATCGAGCTGAACGTAAAATTCCTGAGCATACTGCAGCCCGAGTGGAAGAGATTCACTAGGCAGATGAAGAGATGAAGAAGATGAAGGATCTGAACGAGTTTCCTCTTCACGAAGTATATGAGACTCTTAGACAAAACGAAGAGGATGTAGAGGAGATCAAAGATGAAAAGGAGAAGGCTGAGAAAGGGGTTGCTTATCCAGTTGCCCTGGTAGTGAAGAAGAAATCGGTGAGCCTAAAAAAGAAGAAGAAGAAGGTAATAGTTTCTGAATCCGATGAGGTGGATAGTGAAGAAAATTCTGACTCTGATGACTGCGAGAATCTGAAGTAGGCGATGCTACTGTGGACTAAAGTTTTTCAGAAGAAGTTTTACAAGAAGTCTGCATCTAGCAGTCAGAGATGTTCTTCGAGTTCAAGAAACTATGAACATAAAGAAAGAATTGAAGGAAAGAGAATTGAAGAGAGAAGGCCTGAAGAGAAGAGGTACAGATCTGAAGAGAAGAAGAAAGAGCTAGAGCCAACTAAGTGCTATAACTATAGAAAGATCGGACACTTTGCTAAGGATTGCCGAAAGCCTAAGGTTCGAAACTTTGAGTACTACAAGAATAAGATGCTCTTGGCCAAGCAAAAGGAGGTTGGAAAGGCTCTTATGGTTGAAGACGAATTCTGGCTCGACCACTCGGAGGATGAAGAAGAGAAAGAAGAAAAATCCCACTTGTGCTTTATGGGAAAAGAAGAGACTGAAGCAGAAGCAGATTCAGACTGTGAAGACAATGAAGAGGTATGTGATATGTCTGAATCAGATTTTCTTAATGAAATGCATGTCATGATGGTTAAACTCCAAGAATTAGAGTCTAAGCTTACACGCGAGAGAGGTATCAATAAAGAGAACTAACAGTCAATACTGAAATTTAGCAAGGATATTGCTGAGAAGAACGTATTGATTGATGATTTACATAAAAACATTGATACCAGTGCGAAAGAGAAGACTATAATTCACAACGAATTATCTGAAACTACTTCAAAATACAGAATGTGTGAGTTTGAAGTAAAAGAGGTTGCTAAAAAGTGTTCTTCTCTAACAAGAGAAAACAAATCTTTAACTGATAAAGTGAATGTTTTGGAAGAAAAACTTTACACTTTGGGTCAAACATAGCAAACCATTCATTTGAATAAACCTAAAGAGAGTAGTGAGTGTTGGGGTCTTGGTTATGAGAACCCACACTTTCTCAAAAAGGGTATTTCAAAAGTGCTTGCGTTATATGATTTTGGATTTTTAAAACTGACACCACAATACCCCGAACTCAAAGTTAAGTGGACTAAACTGTCTGAAGAGGATGAAGCTAAGGAAAAAGAGAAAAGAAAGAACAAAACTAAAATGCAACTTCCATTTCGATATGAGAAGTTGAATTCTAGTTATAGTTCTGATAAATCAAAATTTCTTTCTAATGACTATTTCGAAAGTTATTCTTCAAAGGAGTTGGAGGCTAAGCCTGTTGAAGGTAAAATCTATGTATCTCCACTCGTGTTAGAAAGTAAAATTTCTGAACTCGAGAATACTCTGATAGAAGAAAGGATTTTGATTAATCTAGAACAACTTGTGTTTTCAACTGTGTTTGTAAATTCTGATTTTTCTAAAACTTCCAAAGCTTCAAAACCTGATGATTTTAATGGTCTACTTGATAAAGAGTTTGATTTCTTAAACTCTGAAGGTTGTTTAGATGATTGTGTTGGTCAATTTGATTTCAATGCAAAACTTCCTGATCATTCACAATTTGTTATTAATTCTTTTGGTCTACCTTGTGTGTACAAAAAAGGTAAAACATCAACGAAAGTTGTTGTACCAGTTTCTGTGAATACTAAGAATGCAAAAGGTAAGAAGAAGAAATCTAGGCATTCACAGAAACAGACTACCACTGGTAAGCCAAAGAAGAACAAGCAATTTTCTAAATCTCACATATCTAACTTTCAAAATTCAACTGTTTCAGATATGAATAAGAGAAAATCTGGAGTCAGATCAGAATGGCGACCAAAACAGAAGATTGATGAGAAAGCAGAATCATGTCCTGATATTGTTTGTAATAGACCGACCGATAGTATTTCTGATGTAGTTGGTATTATTGCTTCTAATAAACAAAAACTTTTAATTCCTTACAAGAAATATTCAATAAAGCAATTACTCCAATTATCTCGGTCTACTACTAAGTCCTCTAAATATAGACGGAATGATTTTGTTTCTCGCCGATATTCTAATGATTGGTTTGGTACTTATCATGTTTATCATTCTAAAGTTTCTTATGATTTTCAAAATAAAAGAGGACCCAAATTCAAATGGGTGCCAAAATCTTGTGCTAATCTGATAGGACCCAGATTTAAATGGGTACCTAAAGTTGTTGTTCCCTGATTTCTCTTATGCAGACCCGTCATATGTGGTACTTGGATTCTGGTTGTTCCAAGCATATGACCGGGAAGAAAGATTCATTGTCTAATTATACTGAGAAATATTGTGGAAACGTGCGCTTCGGAATTGATCAGTATTCACCAATTCTGGGTTGTGGTGATATTATTCAAGACAACGTGACGATCAAGAAGGTGAGTTATGTTGAAGGTCTAGGACATAACCTATTCAGCATTGGACAGTTCTGTGACAAAGATCTAGAGGTTAATTTCAAGGCCAAGAGTTGTTGTGTGCATACTGAAGATGGTAAAGAACTCTTGGTCAGGACTAGAAAGTCAAACCTCTACACAATTAGTCTGTCAAAAGTCAAGACTGACAATGAGGTGTGTCTATTGTCAAAAGCCTCGCTGTAACAAAGTTGGTTATGGATTCGAAGGCTTTCTCACCTGAATTTTTGTTACATCAACAAACTGGTCACGGGAAATCTAGTCAAAGGACTTCCAGAGCTTAAGTACGTGAAAGAACATCTGTGTGCAGCGTGTGAGAAGTGCAAGATGAAGAGAGCCGCTCATAAGCCGAAACCTGAGTCGAGTACAAGTTCATCCTTAGAGTTACTGCATATGGATCTCTACGGTCCAATGCGTACTCAGAGCATAAATGGCAAGAAATACGTTCTAGTGATTGTAGACGTTTACTCGTGGTACACTTGGGTCAAATTTCTGAGAACAAAAGATGAGACGCCTGAAGTCATCATCACATTTCTAAAGACCACTCAAGTGAATCTGCAAAAGACATTCAAACTTCTTCGAACAGACAATGGCACAGAGTTCAAGAACAAAATTGTTGAAGATTATCTCGAATCGGTCGGAATAACACATCAGTTTTTTGCTGCCAGAACGCCTGAACAGAACGGAGTCGTAGAGAGACGTAACAGAACGCTAGTCGAGGACGCTCGAACTATGCTGAGTCGATCGGATCTACCTTTGTTTCTATGGGCTGAAGCTGTATCGACTGCTTGCTACACGCAGAATCGCTCTATAATCCACCATCGGTTTGGTAAAACGCCATATGCTTTAATAAATAATCGTACACCTAACATTAAACATTTCCATATTTTTGGATGCAGGTGTTTTGTACTGAATGACAAGGAGAACTTAAACAAGTTCAGCCCGAAGGCAGACGAAGGCATCTTTATTGGCTACTCTCAAACGTCTGTAGCTTACAGAGTCTACCTAAAAAAGTCTAAGATAGTAGTAGAGAGCGTCAATGTTACATTCGACGAGGAGATGGCTTCTGTTCAAGACAGTTCAGAACCCGTTATTACTGGTGTATTA
Organism: Arctium minus; assembly: GCA_954870635.1. Classification (NCBI taxonomy): domain Eukaryota; kingdom Viridiplantae; phylum Streptophyta; class Magnoliopsida; order Asterales; family Asteraceae; genus Arctium; species Arctium minus. The sequence continues at coordinate 114,966,608 of OX941084.1, read as the reverse complement.
GCTTCTGGGCAAATCAGTCCAGAACCTGTGCCTACTGCTAAGAAATCAGATGATACGTCATCGTCTAATTCTCATTTATCTGATTTAGATTTATTGTTTGAATTGTTTTATGATGAATTTCTTGGTACTAAAGTGACTAAACCTGTTGTGGTTGACAGATTCGACGATTCAACGCATAATCATCCAACCACTTTAGAGATATCTACTGAATCCAATTCCCTGGTTCAGTAAGAAATTCCAATTCAAACGCCTACTTCAACAGTTGAAGCTGTGAACATTGATGAAGAGCCAAAAGTTGCTGAGTCAGTTGGCTGCACTATAAGGACTACTCAACAGACAGAAAATGTCCAACCAACTGAAGCTTCTGCACATAATACTTCAACTGAACCCCCACCAAATACTAAGCAAATTGATGAAGCTGAAAGTGGATTTTTAGATGAAAATCATGATCAATCTACATTAAATCCACTCCCTCATGCACATAGGTGGACCAAAGAGCACCCGATACATCAGATCAGAGGAGATCCATCTAAACCGGTGCAAACTAGGTCTGCTACACTTAATCAATGTATGCATGACTCATTCCTGAGCAAGATTGAGCCAACATGCGTATCTGAAGCTTTAGCCGACTCAGACTGGGTAACTGCGATGCAAGAAGAGCTGAATCAGTTCGAAGCACTCAAAGTCTGGAGATTAGTGCCTAAGCTTGAAGGTAAAACCATTATCGGCACAAAATGGGTATTCAAGAATAATAAAGATGAAGATGGTATCTTTATCAGAAACAAAGCAAGACTAGTGGATAAAAGGTATAGGCAAGAGGAAGTTATTGACTATGACGAGACTTATGCTCCAGTGGCACGCATCGAGGCTATACGGATGTTTCTTGCATATGTCGCACATAAGAACTTCACCGTCTACCAGATGGATGTGAAGACTGCCTATCTCAATGCCATTTTAAAGGAAGAAGTCTATGTCTCTCAGCCTGAAGGCTTTGTCAATCTAGAGAAACCGAATCACGTATACATTCTGGACAAAGCTCTTTACGGCCTGAAGCAAGCCCCTCGAGCCTGGTATGAAGTGTTATCTAAATTCCTAGTCAAATCTGGCTTCACGAAAGGTAAAATCGATACTATTCTTTTTATCAAAAAGGAAAAAGCCGATATCATTTTAATTCAGATTTATGTGGATGATATCACATTTGGCTCAACTAATGCAAAATACTGTAAAAAAATTTCTAACCTCATGGTGTCCAGATTTCAGATGAGTATGATGGGAGAGATGAATTTCTTTCTCGGATTACAAGTCAAACAGTTTTCCACAGGAAAAATTAAAATGGAAAACTGTACACCTATTGGAACCCCGATGGCACCGGGAACTAAGATCGGCGCTGATCCTTCGGATAAAGTTGTCGATGTTAGAACCTACCGAGGGATGATTGGTTTTTTAATGTATTTAACATCTAGTAGGCCGAATATTATGTTTTCTACATGTCTATGTGCTCGATATCAGGCTTCTCCAAAATAATCCTATTTTTCTGCAGTTAAACATACCTTTATATATCTGAAGGGCACTGCAGATCTTGGTCTGTGGTATCCTAAGGATACATGTTTTGAATTGACAGCATATTCAGATGCAGACCATGCAGGTTGTATGCTTGACGGGAAAAGTACGTCGGGTCACATACAATTTCTGGGCGATAAACTCGTGAGTTGGGCTTCAAAGAAACAACTTTGTGTATCTACATCAACAGCGGAGGCAGAGTACATCGCTGCGGCGAGCTGCTGTTCTCAAGTGTTGTGGATGAGAACACAACTCCGAGATTATGGCTTCAATTTCAACAAGATCCCGATCTACTGTGATTCGAAGAGTGCAATTGCAATATCTGCGAATCCTGTTCAACATACCAAGACCAAACACATTGACGTCAAATATCATTTTATCAAAGATAATGTATAAAAATGTACAATCGAACTTTATTTTGTAAACACGGATTACCAACTTGCTGATTTATTTACCAAGCCTCTAGATGAAAAGAGATTTAATTTTCTCATTTCAAAACTTGGTATGTTAAATCTTAAAACTTAATCTGTGATTACCTTCTAAAGTTTTGTTATTGTTATTTTTCTTCATTTCTTTATTTTTAATCTGAAAGATATATGCACTTAAGTTTGTTCAGGATCTCAGTGGGAGTGTGAGATGATACAAGATAAGATGATCTACATTTATTTGAGGGGGGTTTATAAATTTTGTATATGTTTATCACTGGTAAATTTTCTGATGCATAATTTCAGGGGGAGTAAGAGACAACGAGTATGGAATATGACTTCTGATTACATCTGATCAGAACTCGTACTTTCAAAGTTTTATTGCTTTATGTCATTTTATTTTCAATAAATGTTGTGAATAGAGCTTTGTACTTTGACAGGTTTTCTTGAGTTTTGCAGAATGGAGAGAGAGCTTACATGATCATATCATATAAGATTTAGAGCTGAATTGATGAGATTTAAGACTGAGCAAAAGGTTTATTTCTAATCTTAATCTCATACGTATCTGAAAGACGGACAACTTTCAGATATGAAAACATGTTCTTAAATGTTCAAACCACTTCTGATTCTTCAAAAGATTTCATGAATATAGAAGTGTGATTTTAAATGTTTTCATGTTCTATGTGCTTAAATGATATACAAACTGTGTGTTTTTAAAGATAAATACTTGTGTATTATCTTTTCCTTATACTTTCAAGTATTCACACACACCGGTTTAAATTTTTGTTGAATATGTTATCACCATGTCTCAAATTGAACAAAATTTTCGATGGTGATACAACCCTATTGATATTCAATGTTTGAGCGTTGATTTCATTTTGAAACGTTTCTTTCAAGACTTGTCTATATTTTGATTCTTATAGACAAATATCATTTATTCTTGACCTAAGCCTTAATTGTTAAATCATTCTATTTTGATCTCTATCATACAATGTCAGATTTTCAAACAAGTTTCTTGTATTCATTTCATTCATTCAATATACTTGTTTTGAAAAATCTTCCATGATTAAAATGCTCAAATCTTCATGATTATCTTTGTGAGCATACATATATCTTACATGTATTTTTTGTGCTTTAACTGCAAAGTTAAACCATTTTTTAGCCACATGTTCTTATAGGAACAACATGGGTTCATTGTGTGAGGACTTAAACAGAACTTTTATGGATTCACGTTAACCAGTGTTTCCTACCCAAGGAGTTAATCCTTAGTGATCGAGAGGCGAGGAGTCAAAATATCTGAGTGTGGGTACGTGTGATGAGGTAAAATGAAAAGAAAGTTTGGTTAGATGTGAGCTTATTGATTAAAAGAAAGAGGGTGTGAGAACAGAGTAAAAGAATATCAAACTCTGCACCAACTTTTTCTGAGTCGGGCAGCCACATTGCTGGTGTTTCATGATAACGCCAATTTCGGCGTTATTTTAGAGCCACGTGTCGAGTAATTATGCTTGTTTCTCCAAACAAACGAAGCGTCTTTTCACATTTATTCGTGAGTTTTTCAGGTATCTATCTTTCGGGAATAAATTAAGAAAATGGGTCCAAAAGAAGCTAATTATAGACGAGAATGGAACACCCGATAAGTTTAATGGCAAAGCAAAGCTCGTGCAAGTCAAATCTGGGATCAAGGCTCGGAAAAATGCATCAAAGTGCAATTTTGGAGAAAAAGTGTTAACCGAGACTTTTACCGATAGTTAAGTCTCGGTGTAACTAGCATCAACCTGAATTTTCAGAAAAATTGCTCATCGAGACTTTGACCGAGACTTAAGTCTCGGTACAACTAGCACCAGTACACATTTTATGAAACAGAGCCCAACGCTACTTGCACCGCTAGTTAACTAGCGGTGAAAGTAGCGATGACATGTTGATCTCGTTTTTAGCCTTATTTCTTAGGGTTTTGTTTCACTTTTGATACTATTCTCAAAATTGGCGACGGGAGAGAAGCTAGGGCGACTTTGGGGCGATTTTTACAAGGAGAAAACATCAAATTAACGCGGGGAAATCATCCGGGAACACAAGATTAACAAAGATCAAAGCATTGTTCGTGGGTATTACGATTCAACAAAAGGGAGTTTGTTCATTCCTAGATCTTTTGTTCAGACCATGTTTTCTATGATTTTTCTTCCTATTGCTTTGAGTTTTAACACCCCCAACATGAACTAATCTTTAGATGTTGGGGGTTGGATGAACTTTGGTTTTTAAGCATATGAACACGAAATCTTGTGACTTTTATCAGTTTTTCTAATTAATGAAGCATATGAATTTGGTCTTAATGCTTTTGTGAGCCTGATCAACTTACAAATTGATTTAATTGTTATGGATTAGATTCGAGAGAACTATCTTATAACTTGAATTGGATTTGTATGCCTAAGGTGAGACATTGGGTAGAGATATACCAAGTAAACCTTAGTACCTGTTTTACAATCTTGTTCTTAATGAATTTCTGAACTCATAGGTTGAAATCGAGAGATGAAACTTATCTTTTTAGAGATAACTCTGTTGTTGCTCGAGAGAGAATAACAGTTATTTTGGTGATTGTGTATTCATTTAATTGGATTAGTCTGATAACAGTCATAAGTGGAGTGTTCTTTGTGAAAACCATTGGAATTCCAACCCTCAAGTACTTTCTTCCCGAAAAAGTTTCCAACATTGTTCTTGCTTTTACTCTAGAGTTTATTTTCATTATTTAGTTTTATTTAATCATCAACAATTCATCAATTGGATCGTTCAGTTAATAGTGAATATAGTCATTGTGATACTCAGTTCCTAGTTCCCTTGGTTCGATACTTGTACTTCCAAGTACATATTACTTGATTCGACCCATACACTTGCGGTTAGATTAGGGGGTGTAAACCTGCCTATCAAGTTTTTGGCGCCGTTGCCGGGGAACTAGTTTGCACTACAAGAATGATATTACTGCAGCAGCGGTGGTGCCTTGATGAATAAGACCTATGAAGAGGCAGTTGAGCTGATTGAAAACTTAGCTGAACACAGTTATGCCACTCCACGATCCAATACCAGACGTGTAGCTAAGGTTCAGGAATATGATGAGTTAAAGGCGATAAAAGCTCAACTGGCCGCCATCACAAACCAGCTGAAAGGAGCTTCCATCCAACCTGCATTTAATTATGATGGAGACATTCCTGACTTGTTCCCCGCTTCTCATGAACCTGAGCAGGTTCAATTCTTACAAAATCGGAACAATCACCCTCGGAATGATCCATTCTCTAATACCTACAATGATGGATGGAAGAGGCATCCCAACCTCTCATGGAACCAACCGCAAAATCAACCAAGAGAGACTATGGGACAGCAGCAACAACAGTATGGTAACAATTATAATTTTTCTTCTTCCTCTCATGCTAATAATGTTTATCGCCCCCCAGGTTATAATCAGAGAAGGCAGGAGGAAGGACAATCTGGAGATAAGAAGCCTGGATTAGAAGATGCTTTGATGAAGTTCATCTCGAAGATGGACAATACTATTGAAGGGATAACTTCTTCCGTGAGCACTTTGACTACCACTGTGGGCACTGTAAAAGCAGCAACTGAGCAGAATACCGCTTCAATCCAGATTCTAGAGAGACAAGTGGGCCAAATAGATGAAGCCCTACAATCTCGGGCTCAATGTCAATTCCCTGGTCAGACTAAACCAAAACCAAGGCAACATTGCAATTCCATTCATCTGAGAAGTGGCACGGAATTGATCAAAGATTCAACTCATAAGCCAGATATCGATAAATCCGAGAATGAGCATGTAGAGACGAAAAGAATGAAGGCTGAAGATGTTGGGCTGAAAGATGGTAATCCTAATGATATTGTTGATCCTAAAGAGCCAAAGGATAAAGATGTGACACCTCCATCAAAGCCGATAGTCAACCCTTATGTGCCACCGCTACCTTTTCCAAATCGATTGAAGGCACACAAGGATGAGGAACAGTTCAAGAAATTTCTTGACGTCTTCAAGAAATTAAGCATCAACATTCCTTTTGCAGAAGCCCTTGCTCAGATGCCGACATATCTCAAGTTTATGAAAGATATTCTATCCAAGAAAAGGAAGATCGAGGGTAAGGCTACTGTGGCACTCACGGAGGAGTGCAGCGCGATTATTCATAATAAGCTTCCTTCGAAGCTTCAAGATCCAGGGAGTTTTTCTATACCTATACAATTAGGAAAAAAAAATTTTGATAAGGTGTTATGTGATTTAGGAGCTAGTATTAATTTAATGCCTTTATCAATTTTCAGGAAGTTGGGTATTGGAGAAGTAAAGTCGACTTCGATGACATTACAATTGGCAGATCGGTCATTAAAGCACCCACATGGATTAGTTGAAGATGTGCTTATTCGAGTCTGTAAGTTTTACTTTCCGGTTGATTTTGTGGTTCTGGATATGGATGAAGACAAGGAGGTCCCGCTAATATTGGGAAGACCATTTCTGGCCACGAGCAAAGCGCTTACTGACATGGAGGAATGTGAGATGACATTAAGAGTTGGAAGTGAAAAAGTGGCTTTCAAGGTGTTAGAGAGTGTAAAGGGTCAAACTGGACAAGAAACTGGTGATCACGGAAAACCAGATGTGGGAAAATCTGTAGAAAACCGTATGTGTGGGCGGTTCAAATCCGTAAGCGATATCGAGCCAAGTTGAGAGCCACACAGTCGTGCCACGACTATAAATAAGGCGCTAGGTGGGAGGTAACCCACCAGGTTTGTTTTCATTTAAATTTCATAGTTTTTATTTTTGTTAGTCTTGTTTCTGTAGTTGTTTTGTTAAGGCCTCTTATCAAAAATCTGAGTTTTGAACGAGTCCCAGCATTTAACGTAGTTTCGATGGTAAGTTGTGGCCTCGAGGAGTTCGTGATAGCCCTTATTCGAGTTGGTAAATTTTGGCCTTTACGAGTTTTTACCGCTAGTAAAGTCTTGGGACAAATTCCGGTAGCCACTGAAAATTCTTTGAAAATCTTGGTCTCCGAGAGTTTGCTCGATAGTTAACTCTCGGTGAAAGTACCAGTGAGTTCTGGAAATTTGTTAAAATTTTGGTCTCCGAGAGTTTGCTCGATAGTTAACTCTCGGTGAAAGTACCGGTGGGGGTTGAAATTTTTGGTCTTTTTGACCACCGAGAGTTTCACCGAGACTTAAGTCTCGGTGAAAGTACCGATAGCCACTACATCTCCACGCTTAAAGGAGCTCTCGAGAGTTATACCGAGACTTAAGTCTCGGTACAACTAGCATTGGGGGCTGTTTTGTTATAAAATAATTTCACGTCCAAGGGACTATCGCTAGTTATACCGAGACTTTAGTCTCGGTACAACTAGCATTGGGGGTTGTTCCTGCGTCCGCTAGTTATACCGAGACTTTAGTCTCGGTACAACTAGCTTTGGGGGCTGCTATGTTAATTCTTTCCATGACTCATCAACAATCAACAGACCTCCATCGACTCCTCCACTTATTTCCCTCACCCTCACTCTCTCGATCTCTCTCTCTCTTCGATCGACCACAACTCGCCAATCGCTCCATCCACCCATTCTCACCAAACTCGATTCAAACCTAGGTTTCCACCTAGGTTTGGGGTGGACCTTCTTGGGATAACTTCTATGACGAAGTATGAGCCCAACCTAGGCCTCGGCCTAGGTTTGGGGTAGTCGATCCACCAACACCTTCCCTTGTGCACAAAGTTCAAACCTAGTCAAGAGTCTAGGTTTGGGGTTTCATCTATTCTCTTGATCATTCGAATTATGTTAACCTTTGTTTCAGGAAATGGGAAGAAGCAACCCAACCACTACCATCCCGAGATGGTCGGCTTATTGAAAGCTTAGTAGTGGAAAAGGCCCGGTTACGTCAAGAGCCAAACATAGATATCACAAGAAGAAGAGCGCTAATAGAAAAAAAAAAGAAGAGTACTAAACAAGCGCGGGATCCGAATTCAAGGACTCCTTAATTTCCTCATACATTCTACTTATCAGCCGTATGGATGACTGTACTTAAATACTACTCTTGCCACTAATCATAATCGTGTTATATACTAATTGTCATGCATCTGGGCCTCATGTGTGCATTATATGTCTATTGTTGATTTCCGCACATCTTATTGTCTTTACTCAAAACCAAGTTGACACATTGGGGACAATGTGTTGGTAAGGTTTGGGGTTGTAGGCATGGGTATACTTATTTGTGTATAATTGCATTACACTGTTTTGGGCCAACATTTTAAAATTTTCCTTTAGGAAGAGAACACGGGATTCTATGAAAAGCACAATTTTTACAAAATTTATATTGTCTTGCGAATCTGAGAACAGTGATATAATCTGGATCAACAATTAGGAGATTGCATAATTAGGAGACATTAGTGGAGACCACTCGTGAGATGTTGAGCCTAATGAACACCGATTCGATTCTGAGAGATATAATGCAAAATAGTCTATACACTTATCTGTTACTCTTTCATTGTAGTTATAGCTTGATCTCACTATAAATTGCATCAAGTAGCAAAGATGTCCATCAGGATATTGAGTAAGGGTTTAGTCACCTATTCGTGTAGACCTTGAGACATGATTTCAGGCATTGTGTGTGACTGTTATGATTTAATTCTTTTGGCTATCGTTCCTTTATTTTCATTTTGTGTGCACCTAACCCCTTTTGCAGCCTTTTACTGTTTAAATAATCGTTTTTCAACCCACTTTTGACCCCAGCCTAAACACTAGCCTACCATTGTCCTAAGATGTGTCAATCACAAGCGGTTAGTAATCATGGTGAAGGTGATAGAAAGGAATGGAAAAAAAAGGGATTGGGAAAAAGAAATCAGAGCCAATCAGATTATAGAGCTGCTAATAAAAGAAGGCCAATGGTGCCCCATAAATAAACTAAAAAAATGGGAAAAAAAAAAGAGAACGGGTAGTTACCCGAGGCAAAAAAAAAAAAAGAGCAACATAGTAGAGAAATACACCCAAAGGGTGTAATGGTGGAAGAAGGAAAGTGAAAAAGAAAGAAAAGGGGTGAGTAAGGTGAAAAGTCGAATGACCGTACAAATTATTGACACATCTGGGATTTTGTTCCACTTTACCTATCGTTTCTTAGCCATAACCCCTAGCCCCATTACAACCTGTTAAAAGACCTGAATGATCTTCTGGAAAATGTGATAAAGGTAGACTAACTCTTTTACTAATATTCCTTGTCTTGTTGCTTGATTCCCTTCCGAGATCACCTTGACTTCATATGTGCGTTTTTCAACTTATACATCATGTAGTTATTATTTGATTTTCTTTGTCTATAAGCTCCACCTGCATGAAATATATGTGTGATAGCCTAGGATTCAAGTGAATCGAGTGCATCCCGTGAGGTAAGGTCGAGGTGAAATCCTCTCTGAAAGTGTAGTTGAATAGTTGTAGTTCAGTATGGTGTCGTTGTTTTCAATTCAATCTTCAATGTTTAGTTTGTTGTTAATTGTGCTATGACTGAATTCTTACTGTCTTCTTCTTATTCTTCACGATTAGTTGGCACAATAATAGTTCAAACTTCATGACAAGTATACCCGTTGGCCACTGTTGCAGAATCAGCTTGCTTTTGATCTTTTCTTATTTTATCTTTGTCGCTAATTTGCTTGGGGACAAGCAACGCTCGGTTTGGGGTTGTTGATAACACCAATTTCGGCGTTATTTTAGAGCCACATGTCGAGTAATTATGCTTTTTTCTCCAAACAAACGAAGCGTCTTTTCACATTTATTCGTGAGTTTTCAGGTATCTATCTTTCGGGAATAAATTAAGAAAATGGGTCCAAAAGAAGCTAATTATAGACGAGAATGGCACACCCGATAAAATTAATGGCAAATCAAAGCTCGTGCAAGTCAAATATGGGATCAAGGCTCGGAAAAATGCATCAAAGTGCAATTTTGGAGAAAAAGTGTTAACTGAGACTTTTACCGATAGTTAAGTCTCGGTGTAACTAGCATCAACCTGAATTTTCAGAAAAATTGCTCATCGAGACTTTGACCGAGACTTAAGTCTCGGTACAACTAGCACCAGTACACATTTTATGAAACAGAGCCCAACGCTACTTGCACCGCTAGTTAACTAGCGGTGAAAGTAGCGATGACATGTTGATGTCGTTTTTAGCCTTATTTCTTAGGGTTTTGTTTCACTTTTGATACTATTCTCAAAATTGGCGACGGGAGAGAAGCTAGGGCGACTTTGGGGCGATTTTTACAAGGAGAAAACATCAAATTAACGCGGGGAAATCATCTGGGAACACAAGATTAACGAAGATCAAAGCATTTTTCGTGGGTATTACGATTCAACAAAAGGGAGTTTGTTCATTCGTAGATCTTTTGTTCAAGAGACCATGTTTTCTATGATTTTTCTTCCTATTGCTTTGAGTTTTAACACCCCCAAAATGAACTAATCTTTAGATGTTGGGGGTTGGATGAACTTTGGTTTTTAAGCATATGAACACGAAATCTTGTGACTTTTATCAGTTTTTCTAATTAATGAAGCATATGAATTTGGTCTTAATGCTTTTGTGAGCCTGATCAACTTACAAATCGATTTAATTGTTATGGATTAGATTCGAGAGAACTATCTTATAACTTGAATTGGATTTGTATGCCTAAGGTGAGAAATTGGGTAGAGATATACCAAGTAAACCTTAGTACCTGTTTTACAATCTTGTTCTTAATGAATTTCTGAACTCATAGGTTGAAATCGAGAGATGAAACTTATCTTTTTAGAGATAACTCTGTTGTTGCTCAAGAGAGAATAACAGTTATTTTGGTGATTGTGTATTCATTTAATTGGATTAGTCTGATAACAGTCATAAGTAGAGTGTTCTTTGTGAAAACTTGGAATTCCAACCCTCAAATGCTTTCTTCCCGAAAAAGTTTCCAACTTTGTTCTTGTTTTTACCCTAGAGTTTATTTTCATTATTTAGTTTTATTTAATCATCAACAATTCATCAATTGGATCGTTCAGTTAATAGTGAATATAGTCATTGTGATACTCAGTTCCTAGTTCCCTTGGTTCGATACTCGTACTTCCAAGTACATATTACTTGATTCGACCCGTACACTTGCGGTTAGATTAGGGGGGTCACAATTCTTCGTGAACATCATTGAAACGGGAACTTAGCCCATGTCAACTCTTGATAAAAACCCCACCAGCTACTCATCTTTTACTCAAATAGAAGATGTTTCATATTTCAAGGGGACGCAACATATAATCTATCTGATTTTCATTTGGAAAATCTGGATGTTGAAAAGAAGGAAGTCTGCCCCGCCTTCGCACTTCGATCATGCACAATAGAGTCTGTGTTTAACTGTTGTTGTCTCAATGGTTTACACAATTTTGAGCCTATCAAGCAATCATCATAAGCTTAATTATTTCAAACACAAGCACGAACACACAGGAAATTCGTTTTTCTGTCTAAACGTTCATAGAATAAACTTGTGTTATTCGATGATTGAATGGAAGACCTGGGGGAGTGAATATCAAAAAGCTCATTTCCAATGTGTATTTGTTACACACAGTTACTTCGTGTTACTGACAGGCATTTTAACTGATTCATTTGTTGATTCCGGTGTTACACTCATATTTTGTCTGAATTTGAAAAGATTCAGATGAATACATTGTTATGAATTGACGGAGAATCAGAGGCTCAGTATCAAATTGATCAGATTGGGTCAACAACATTTCTTGGTAAAGTTTTGATGATTTCAGTGTTCTATCATCAGAAAGGGGGAGATGATCAAGAAATGTGGGGTATGATAAAGAAAATTTGGAGTTTACAGAAGAAACTTATGAAAAGAAAGTTGATTTGAAGAAGAATGTACAAATTTGAAAGAGCTAAGTCAAAGAATTATGAAAGCAAGCTGAATTTTACTGAAATTTTATTTGAAGACAATTTGCTGAAGCAAACTGAGCTAAATTTGAAGATAATTTATTTCCGATGTCTGAAAGAGGTTTCTACAACCTTGGGGAGATTGTTACTGTTCTTGAAAAGTATATTCAAAGACTTTGGGAAGATTACAGAATGTTTGAAGATTGCTAAGTAAAATGGGAGATTTAATCTGATGATAATCTGACAAAGGGGGAAATTGCTCAAATGCTTATTTTTCTGAAGATAATCCTCGTTGAAAGATATCTACAAGGAGGAGATTGTAATTTTGCACAGAAAGGAGGAGATTGTATTGCAAAATCTTTTAGAGATGATCTTGAATCCAAAGGGGGAGATTGTTAGTGCACATATTTGTTGGATACAAGATCATGAAGACTGAAAGATGAAAGTCAAGCCAAGTCAAATCCAAAGTCAACTCTCAAAGCAAGTCAAAGTCTTTTTTGTAATAAAGTCAAAGTCAAAGTCTTGTAATTTTGTTTTAGTCTTGTTGTGTCCTTGTCTTAAATAGGGATATGACTAGAGTTAGTTGTAAGTTGCAAGTTAGAAAGAAGTATTGTACGCGAACTGTGTTCCAGAGAGAGAAAGTTGTCAGAGAGAGCTTTGTAATCAAATTCTTCATTGTTGAATTGAAAACAGGTTAATCGATAATTTTGTTCTTGTCTTTGTGATAATAATTGCAATTTGAACTTGAATTTGGGACATAATAGTTACGACACAACTCTTCGATTTTGGCAATTCTTGACCGGTCAAAGCCGCAAATTTTGACTAGTCAAATCCAATCTTAACAATATGAATGGCTAGGATTACTTCTCTATTTCTCACACACTTAACATTTCTCATTTGAACTTCTCCCTATATATATATATAGACTTAAGTTCGCGTGAGACCAAACAGTTTCCGTGAGACCGGTGAGACCAAGCTTTAAAGTATGAAACTTCACACCAAAAAACTGTGAATGTAAAAAAATCGAACTTTTCATAGGGAAAACACCGTAAATGTTACGTTCACGGTGTTTTTCGCTGTGAATGTTCGTTTGTTTTTACCTTCACAGCGTCTTCACTGTGAAGGTTCGGATATACCTTCACAGTCTTTTAGCTGTGAAGGTTTGATTTTTTTTGAACTTGGTTTAGGTTTTTTTACCTTCATAGTGTGATTACATTATGAAGGTTCGAATGTTTTTTACCTTCACAGTGTTTCGGTGTGAAGTTTCATGTTTTAAGGCTTGGTCTCACGCGGTCTCACGGAAACAGCTTGGTCTCACGTGAACCTGACCCTATATGTATATATTGGCAGTGATTGTGTTCCCTACTAGGGGTGCTCACGGGTTAGGATGATCAGGTTGAAGACATTTCAACAACCCAACCCAATGTTGGTGGTTTGAGAATTTTCAACCCAACCCAAACAAAATTTCAACCCAACCCGTTCGGGTTGGTCGGTTTGGTCAGGTTGCGTTTAAACAAAGTAAAAATAATATTTAAAACATGAAAATAAGGAAATTTTTCTTTGAAATACGATCAATCATTCAAAAGAATATACGAGTTCATCAAATACTTGTGTATTACATATAACTTTCCATTAATGTCCACTTATGAGTTTTATTGCTTGTTATTGCCGAATTATTTTTGGTAACCTATACATATTAAAGGGAAATATAAATAATTTTAGAGAAGTCGCTAAAACGTTTATCGGGTTGGTCGGGTTACTTTGAGCCCAACCCAATATCAATCCAATAGATTCGGTTTGTCCTAATTTTGTATCGATTATATGTCGGGTTACCTCGGGTTGATTTTTTTTTTTTGGGTTGTTCAGGTTAGGTTGATCGGGTTGGTCGGTTTTTTGAGCACGCATATTCCCTACCAAGACTACCAAATCTTCAACCTCACCCCTTCCCCCCATGTCAATATACCCCCTATAAGAGTAACTAATCCTACCCCCTTACCCCTGCTCTTTCCCAATCGATCCCCTTTCTCTTTTTCCTCGTCGGCGAATCTTTGTCACTCCGGCGACTACCGTCTCACCCATCCTCTTCTTTTCCCGTCGGCGCCATCCTTCGGTGCCTCTTTTTCCCCACAGGCAAACTCACAAAAGCTCCCCCTTCTCCGTCACCGATGAACCACATGATCCTATCCCTGCAAACCCTCCCCCTATTTTCTTTGCCATCGGCTGAGATAAACAATCACCACCCTCCATATCGATCTCTTTAAAGTTACAGACCTGATATAAAAGTTCGATTGCAACCTCCCTCCACATTGATCTTATTGTGTAAATCGATCACTGCAAACCTTCCCCTCATTGTTCTTTGATCTACTGCTTGAAACCCTTTTATTCGTTTTCTATAAATTACTTATCTAATGAAGAAAAGAAAAAAGGAAATTGGGTTTCATGGTGCACAAGGGCTTCTTTTAGTCCAACCAAAACCAGATGTAGAGAGTTAGGTCGCCGAAGATCTATGGTAGATCAATGGAGTGGGAAAATGAGAGAAGTAGGGAAAGAGGAGAGTGGTGGTGGTGGTCACAACTAGGTAGAGAGGGGAAAGCAGAGAGTTAGGTCGTCGGAGATGACCTGTTGCCGACGACGGAAGAGAAAGAAAAATGGGTATTGGTTTTTCGATATATATATATATATATATAGGGAGAGGTTCATTTGAGAAATATAGAAGTAATCTTAGCCATTCATCTGGTCAACATTTGCGGCTTTGACTGCGAAGCACCGGATAATTCCTTGCATGGTCTATAGAGAGTAGAGGGGTAGTTTCGTAAAATACGCGGGATGAGTTCATATATGAACCTATATGATTCACATATGAACTATACATTTATATGTGAATTAGTTAATTAGTTCATATGAGAATCAGTTAATTAGTTCATATATGAATCATAAAAGTTCATATATGAATCTGTTAATTAGTTCAACTGATTCATATATGAACTTACAATTAATTAGTTCATATGTGAATCAGTTAATTAGTTCATATATGAATCACAAAGGTTTATATATGAATCAGTTAAAAGAGTTCAGATGTGAATTACACTGATTCACATATGAACATATAGTTCATATGTGAATTATACATGTTCATATATGAACACAACTCGTGTATTTTTTGTAAAAATTACGAAAGTGTCCTTCTATTTTTGGAATAGCCGCAACTTTTGACCAGTCAAAGCGGAAATATTTGACTAGTCAAATCCGATCTTGACCGTATGAATGGCTAGGATTACTTCTCCATTTCTCATATATTTATCATTTCTCAAATGAACCTAAGACTATATATATATATATATATATATATATAGAGAGAGAGAGAGAGAGAGACAGAGAGAGAGAGACAGAGAGACAGACAGAGACAGAGAGGGCAAATCAAATGCAAACCCTTCAATTCCTACACTCTTGCAAACTAATCTGGACCGTTGATCTCACCAAAATTAATTTCCTCTTTTTATTTTATTTTATTTTATTAATATCTAGGGATGCAAATATAATTTACAAAATAATTTTATTTAAATAATAGATTAATGTTATCGGATAATAAGGAAAGTATTAAATTAATTCCTAAAATATAGAAGATTTGTTTTTTCAAGAAATCAACAAAATCATTTTTCATTATCTACAAAATCAAAAAAAAAAACTGTTTTTTAATATACAAAATCAACAAAATCGTTTTAATCTACATAAAATCGAAATTCAAGTTGCATATGTTCTTCACAAAATTCGATTGAAGCAAGATTACGAAACCATGGCGTGTGAAAGTGATCAAATCGATGAACATCGTAGAGGAAAGCACATAGTTGACGAAGATATCACACATAAGGAGGACACCACCATCGAAAAAGATGTTGTCGATGAAGCTAACGTGGATGACGACAATTGTAAGATAGTGTTTTTTAATGTCTTTTTAGGTATTGCATATATGCATTGTAGAAGAACATATCGGGGAACAAAGTTATTTGTTATATGTAATGATTCATTGTTGATTAATCAAAACATTCAATATATGTAATTTGCTATTTTATTTTTCCGTGGATATTGTTAGCAAGTTGATATTTGAATTAATAAAGTCATGCATATATAAACATTCATATATGCACTGAATCACGAATGAACATGCGCATATGTTGTTGGTTATGGAAGGTCATGCACATATGTTAAGTTTCGTATATGAAAAAAAAGTCTAGATTTGATAGATAATGTACATATGGGCATCATCATATATCACCATCTCCACATCTTGAATCCACTTCATACAGGCTAATGGGTCGGTCGTTCCAGTGAATTCCGGAGCCCGACTACATAGGAAGGTCTTGAAAGAACAACCCCCTTCTTTCCTCTTGTCGGCCCTGGTTGCATGCTCCTCTGTCCCGGGTGCATTAACGGCATCACCTGATCCCATCACTGCATTGTCCCCCACCGTCTCATGTCTCCGGTTGCTTGCATCTCGGTCTTCCAATACCTTCATGAGTCTTTCGTCCCTCTTGTCCATTGCAGAGTTCATCATCTGCATTATACTAGCCAATAGGACCGACTGAGGGTCCGCCTCTTGAATTACCGAGTTCTCGCTTCCAAGTTCCCTTGAGGAATTGCATCTACAATCCCCTCTAGCATTGGGGGTATCGGCGGAATGACTCGGTCCGCCGTTGGATTCGCTTGTCGATTTGCCCCCGGGGCAGTTACACTTGCCTCATTCGCATCCTCGGTCACTCCGACTCGACTCCTTGTGTTTACCATTATGAACTGTCACACACAATAAGAATCATACCGGTTAATTCTTTAAAAGATAACCGGTTCAATACGTACTACTTACAAAGATCAAACATCATAACAACAACTTCAAGCATGCTCACGTAATCATATATTCAGAACAACACTGGCCAAGTGAAATTGTGAACGTACTTTACACAAGAATTCTCGTTATCATTATCATAATTTCAATCGATGCAATTTTCGAATTCCTACTACTCTCCCCACCTAAGAATGCCCTACCCAATTGGACAGTGATCCTATAAGCATAACCAGTCTAAGTCTAGGTATATTAAGGTCATCACCTAGTTCACTTAAACTAGAGCTCTGATACCAACTTGTAACACCCCAAAAATGGGACAAACAAAAATTTCCAAAAAATGGAAATGTGGTAATTATATTAATGCCAAAACATGAGCTCACCCAAAAAGGGAACCATAAATGCCTGTTAATTACAAGTTTGTAATAAGAAGCGACAATAGATGACAACTCTCTAATCTAAATCTAGCTAGACATAAGATTACAAAAAGGTTGTCAACTATGTCCACATGGACAGTCTTCAGTATTGGCATCCCAAAAATGCTCCCAAGCTCACCACTACAATCGTCTACGATTCCTTGGCGCTTGCGCCACTAGAACCTGAGATACATACCAACATTCAAGTGTTAGACCAAACGAGTCTAGTGAGTTGCATAAGAAAACTTGGCATACATATAG
This sequence comes from Arctium minus, assembly GCA_954870635.1. Taxonomy (NCBI): domain Eukaryota; kingdom Viridiplantae; phylum Streptophyta; class Magnoliopsida; order Asterales; family Asteraceae; genus Arctium; species Arctium minus. Next base: position 114,949,235 of record OX941084.1, on the reverse strand, counting down.
ATAAAACATGTAATGATCAATTATAACACTTCGACCACTAAAGTCCCAACGGGTCACTCATGGGGGAGACCCATCACACCAATGAGTTTTACCTCAAGTCAATGTACCTTGATGTTCACTCGCTTGAGCAACATCCCGAAGGCCCGGCACACTTGAAGACTACCTCCCAGGCATTACTCCAAATGGCGGAGGTCTAGGTGCATACCATGACAGTGGCACCTAAGACTACATCCTCCTAGCACTTACTCATGGTTTGTTCTATGTACGTACAAAGTCCGTCTCTATACACAATTCCATGCCCATAAGATACATGTATAAGACTCCAACATTCCCAAGCATAATTTAGGTACAAAACTCTAAAACATGCAAATATTCCAATATTATCCATGGCTAATAAAATACGTCTTATTGATCCCAAATATCAATAATAATCATAACATTATTACCCACAATAAAAATCAAGGCTATATCTCCAAGAATCCCAAAGGTGACAGTTAGGTCAAAACTTATCAGGTGATCAACTTTTATGTAAACAAGAGATGTTAAACAAGTAAATGTACAAGGTATGTATCTCATTTGAAAATATGTAGAGAAAACTCACTATCTAGGGTTTTATGGAAAACCCTAGAAAAACTTGAGAAGTCTAGGGAAAATGAGGTGATGAAGATTTGATGTTGAGGTCTTGGAATTTCTTGATGAAATCTTTCAATAAATGCTCCAACTCTTTTAGGAGAATAACTTCAAATACTTTTTTCAAAACAAAGCTATAAGATCAAAATAAATGTTGAGAGAAGGGGAATTAATGGAGGAATTAAATGGGGTTTGGTGGTGAGGAGTCTTTTATCGAGAGAAGAGAGAATTAATTGGGTGGTTTCTCAATAATGGAGGAAGAGAATGGGTTTAAAAATAATCAGATGGGAAAAGGGAATAAAAAGAGGGTCGCGTGGGTTATCATGTGGCTTCAAGCCACGCCCCAACCCACGGTGGGCACTGCCCTCCCCAACCGTGGGGTTCTTTCCCGCTCACCAACAGCCCTTCTCATGGCTTGGTTCGTGGGTTTCCCAGGCTCAACCCACGTGGTAAGCCACGTGGGTCTCTTTGACCCCACCAACCCATAAGTTTCACTTTTAGTCCTTGGGTTTCTAAAGCAATTAGGATATACCCCTTTTATTAACACAACGTTGCTACTAACATACCCATAAATCACATAAACTATCAATAATTTACTTAATTAATATTATAACTTAAACCTTTATTCATTATTTAATATTTCTACAAAATAAAAAATAAAAGATTTTCCAAATAGATGATTATGACACGACCACCACACAACTCGAATTTAAATTACCTAAGATTTTCGAGTGTTACAATCCTCCCCACCTAATGAGGATTTCATCCCCGAAATCTTATTCACTAAATAAATGCGGATATCTCTTCCTCATGTCTTCCTCCGACTCCCACGTCACATTAGCACCTCGATGGTGTTTCCATTTAACTTCAACATAGTCACTTCTTTATGCCTCAATTGTTTCGTCTTTGACTCTAGGATAGCTTCTGGTTCTTCTACACATCGATTCCCGTTGTCCACTCGTATTTCCGTCAACGAAATAACACTTTCTTCTTCGGCTAAACACTTGCGAAGATAACAAACATGAAAGGTAGGATGGATTCCGTCCATCTCCGGCGGTAGATCCAACCGATAAGCTTGAAGTCCGATCTTCTCTAAAATTGTGAAGGGCCCAAGGAAACGGGGACTAAGCTTCCCGCGCTTCCCGAAATGGATGATTCCCTTCCATGGCGACACTTTCAACATAACACGGTCTCCCACTTGGAAGTCCACCGGTCTTCGCTTTTTCGGTCTTGGGCCGCTATCAATCGCTCTCGGATGCCCTTCACTTTATCCGACGTCGCTTGCACAATTTCCGGACCCGCAAATTGCTTTTCTCCCGCCTCGAGCCAACATACCAGTGTTCTACATTTCCTTCCGTAGAGCTCCTCGAATGGAGCCATCCCGATACTCGAGTGGTAGCTATTATTGTAGGCGAATTCCACTAATGGCAAGTGCGAATCCCAAGTTCCTCCAAAGTCTATGACACACGATCGAAGCATGTCCTCGAGAGTTTGGATCGTCCTCTCACTTTGCCCGTCCGTCTGAGGGTGATATGTCGTGCTTAACTTAACTCTCGTGCCCAATTCCCTTTGCAACCCATCCCAAAACTTTGAAGTAAACCAACTATCCCTATCCGAGACTATGGATAACGGAACACCGTGACGAGACACCACTTCGTCAATATAGAGCATAGCTAATTTTTCCATCGGTAATGTTTCCCTCATTGCCAAGAAATGGACACTCTTGGTAAGCCTGTCCACCACCACCCAAATGGTATCATGTCCTTTTAGAGTCTTCGGCAATTTCGTGACGAAATTCATCGTGATGTGCTCCCACTTCCACCCCGGAATGGTTAGCGGTTGCAAACTCCCGTAAGGTCTTTGATGTTCCGCTTTAACTTGAAGGCATGTGACGCACCTTTCCACATAATTCGCCACGTTGAGCTTCATTACTGACCACCAATAATGAAGTTTCAAATCTCTATACATCTTGGTGCTACCAGGATGTATGGAGTACTTTGACTTGTGTGCCTCCGTCAAGAGCAACTCGCAGTTTCCCCCGATTTTCGGCACCCAAATCCTCCCTTGGAATAACTTGAGACCGCGGCTATCCTCCGATAATAAATCCTTTTGCTTTACCATGACCTCGTCCTTGAGATTCTCCTCGCGAAGTGCTTCGGCTTGACTTCTCTTGATGTCTTCCATAAGACTTGATATTACCTCAATTTTAGTAAACGTTACTTTACTTTCCCCTCCGTAACTCTTTCGGCTCAAGGCGTCCGCCACCACATTGGCTTTACCGGGGTGGTAAAGCAACTCACAATCATAATCTTTCAAGAGTTCCAACCACCTCCTTTTTCGCATATTGAGTTCCTTCTGGTCGAAGATGTATTTTAAACTCTTATGGTCGGTGAACAACGTACACTTCGTCCCGTAAAGGTAGTGCCGCCATAACTTTAATGCAAACACTACCGCCGCTAGTTCCAAATCATGCGTAGGGTAGTTCTTCTCGTGATCCTTGAGTTTCCGCGATGCGTATGTGATTACCTTCCCTCTTTGCATCAAGACGCACCCTAATCCTAATTTAGAGGCGTCACTATAAACCACGAAATCTTCGAATCCTTCGGGTAAGGATAATATTGTCGCTTCGCATAATTTCTTTTGAAGAGTTCGGAAAGCGTTCTCTTGCGTCTCGGTCCATACAAACTTAACGTTCTTCCTCGTCAACGATGTGAGTGGTCAGGCGATCTTCGAAAAATCTTGAATAAACCGCCGGTAGTAACCGGCCAATCCCAAGAAGCTCCTGATCTCTGTTGGACTCGTCGGTGGCTCCCAATTCATCATTGCCTCTATCTTGGCCGAATCCACTTTCACTCCGTCCTTGGACACCACATGGCCCAAGAATTGCACCTCTTGAAGCCAAAACTCGCATTTTGAGAACTTTGCAAACAGTTTCTCCTTGCGAAGAATTTCCAAAACCTATCGTAGGTGTCGTCGATGCTCCAACTCATCACGAGAGTAGATGAGGATATCGTCGATGAACACTATGACCGACTTGTCCACCAAAGGTCGACATACTCGGTTCATCAAGTCCATAAACACGGTCGGAGCATTGGTCAATCCAAACGGCATAACTAGAAACTCATAGTGATCGTACCTCGTTCGGAATGCCGTCTTCGGTACATCGCCCTCCTTCACCCGTACTTGATGATACCCGGATCGCAGGTCTATTTTCGAGAAACATCCCGCTCCCTGAAGTTGATCGAAAAGGTCGTCGATCCGAGGGAGTGGATATTTATTCTTCACGGTAACTTTGTTGAGCTCGCGATAGTCTATACACATCCGTATAGACCCATCCTTCTTCTTCACAAATAACACCGGCGCTCCCCAAGGCGACGAGCTCGGTCGTATAAACCCCTTTTCGATTAACTCTTGGAGTTACGTCATCATCTCTTGCATTTCTGTCGGGGCTAAACGGTAGGGAGCACGAGCAATCGGAGCGGCTCCCGGAGTAAGGTCGATGTGGAACTCCACTTGTCGTTCCGGTGGAAGTCCAGGTAGATCATCCGGAAAGACATCCGGGTAGTCGCACACCACCTCCACCTCCTCTAACTTCTTCTTCTCTAGCTTCGCATCAATCACATAAGCTAAGTACGACTCACATCCTTTGGCTAGTTTCTTGTGTGCCTTGAGTGACGATATGATCATACCAGTTCCTCGATTCTTCTCACCATAAACTATCACTTCCCCACCCTTAGACAAGGGTACCCGAATCATTTTCTTAGAACAAAAGATGTCTGCGTCGTGCCTAGCTAGCCAGTCCATTCCCACTATTATGTCAAAACCCCCAATATTAGCCGGTAGCAAATCTATAACAAAGGGCTCTCCATCTAAATCTAAGGTACATCCTACATAGCAACTCCGAACAACCATATGCTCTCCATTGGCTACTTCTACCACTAGGGCATCATCCAATAAACTACAAGGAGTGGTGAGATTCTTGCAAAAAGAGGTAGACACAAAGGATCGATTTGCACCGGAATCGAATAAAACACGTGTAGGTAGAGAGTTCACTAGAAACGTACCCGACATTATGTCCGCCGCTTCTCTTGCTTCATTAGTCGTCATCTGAAAGGCCCGACTCGGCGCCTTCGGTGGAACTTCTTTCTGCGAAAAAACCCCACTTGACGCCCCTTGGTTACCCTTTGCTAGCTTAGGGCAATCGCGTTTGATGTGCCCCGGTTCCCGGCACTCATAACAAACTCCCCGTGAGGGGCAATCCCGACTCATGTGGTCTTTTCGTCCACACTTGAAACATTCCATAGCTCCCGAAAACGGCCTCGGATTACAAGGCCCGAAGTGCTTACTCTTACATTTGGGGCACCACCTCGCCTCCCTTCGCAGGTCAGTGTTCCTCCCCCCGTTAAAGGGTTTGGAAGATCGTACGGGCCCGGATGGCCCCTCCCATTTACGCTTTTCGCCTTGCAATTTCTTCTCCTCTCTCTCTTGTATCAGGTCATCTTCCACCAACTGAGATTCCTCAATCACTTCCTGCAAAGTAGCCTTTTGGGCGTTCCTCACGCCAGTCTTCATCTCCGTCGGTAATCCCTTCACAAATGCCTTTATTTTGGACCCTTAGTCCGTTGCCAAATGCTCGACCAAACTGAGCTTGTCCAAAAATTGTTTGGCATAATCGGCGACCGACAGATTACCCTTCTTCAGACTTCGGAACTCCTCCTCTATCTTTTCAAGCGCTCTCTTGTTACAATATTTCTCCATGATTTTCTTCTTGAATGTTGGCCAAGTGAGCTTAGCCAAAACCTCCGATGTGAGAGCTCTTTGGGTGATGTTCCACCAACTCAGAGCATCCCCTCTAAGTAGTTGAGAGGCAAACTTGACTCTCTGAGAGTCCGCGCACTCGCTTGACTCGAAAGCCATCTCCACATCTTGAATCCACTTCATACAGGCTAATGGGTCGGTCGTTCCAGTGAATTCCGGAGCCCGACTACATAGGAAGGTCTTGAAATAACAACCCCCTTCTTTCCTCTTGTCGGCCCTGGTTGCGCATGCTCCTCTGTCCCGGGTGCATTAACGGCATCACCTGATCCCATCACTGCATTGTCCCCCACCGTCTCATGTCTCCGGTTGCTTGCATCTCGGTCTTCCAATACCTTCATGAGTCTTTCGTCCCTCTTGTCCATTGCAGACTTCATCATCTACATTATACTAGCCAATAGGACCGACTGAGGGTCCGCCTCTTGAATTACCGGGTTCTCAGCTTCCAAGTTCCCTTGAGGAATCGCATCTACAATCCCCTCTAGCATTGGGGGTATCGGCGGAATGACTCGGTCCGCCATTGGATTCGCTTGTCGATTTGCCCCCGGGGCAGTTACACTTGCCTCATTCGCATCCTCGGTCACTCCGACTCGACTCCTTGTGTTTACCATTATGAACTGTCACACACGATAAAAATCATACCGGTTAATTCTTTAAAAGATAACCGGTTCAATACGTACTACTTACAAAGATCAAACATCATAACAATAACTTCAAGCATGCTCACGTAATCATATATTCAGAACAACATTGGCCAAGTGAAATTGTGAACGTACTTTACACAAGAATTCTCGTTATCATTATCATAATTTCAATCGATGCAATTTTCGAATTCCTACTACTCTCCCCACCTAAGAATGCCTTACCCAATTGGACAGTGATCCTATAAGCATAACCAGTCTAAGTCTAGGTATATTAAGGTCATCACCTAGTTCACTTAAGCTAGAGCTCTGATACCAACTTGTAACACCCCAAAAATGGGACAAACAAAAATTTCCAAAAAATGGAAATGTGGTAATTATATTAATGCCAAAACATGAGCTCACCCAAAAAGGGAACCATAAATGTCTGTTAATTACAAGTTTGTAATAAGAAGCAACAATAGATGACAACTCTCTAATCTAAATCTAGCTAGACATAAGATTACAAAAAGGTTGTCAACTATGTCCACATGGACAGTCTTCAGTATTGGCATCCCAAAAATGCTCCCAAGCTCACCACTACAATCGTCTATGATTCCTTGGCGCTTGCGCCACTAGAACCTGAGATACATACCAACATTCAAGTGTTAGACCAAACGGGTCTAGTGAGTTGCATAAGAAAACTTGGCATACATATAGATAAAACATGTAATGATCAATTATAACACTTCGACCACTAAAGTCCCAACGGGTCACTCATGGGGGAGACCCATCACACCAATGAGTTTTACCTCAAGTCAATGTACCTTGATGTTCACTCGCTTGAGCAACATCCCGAAGGCCCGGCACACTTGAAGACTACCTCCCAGGCATTACTCCAAATGGCGGAGGTCTAGGTGCATACCATGACAGTGGCACCTAAGACTACATCCTCCTAGCACTTACTCATGGTTTGTTCTATGTACATACAAAGTCCGTCTCTATACACAATTCCATACCCATAAGATACATGTATAAGACTCCAACATTCCCAAGCATAATTTAGGTACAAAACTCTAAAACATGCAAATATTCCAATATTATCCATGGCTCATAAAATACGTCTTATTGAGCCCAAATATCAATAATAATCATAACATTATTACCCACAATAAAAATCAAGGCTATATCTCCAAGAATCCCAAAGGTGACAGTTAGGTCAAAACTTATCAGGTGATCAACTTTTATGTAAACAAGAGATGTTAAACAAGTAAATGTACAAGGTATGTATCTCATTTGAAAATATGAAGAGAAAACTCACTATCTAGGGTTTTATGGAAAACCCTAGAAAAACTTGAGAAGTCTAGGGAAAATGAGGTGATGAAGATTTGATGTTGAGGTCTTAGAATTTCTTGATGAAATCTTTCAATAAATGCTCCAACTCTTTTAGGAGAATAACTTCAAATACTTTTTTCAAAACAAAGCTATAAGATCAAAATAAATGTTGAGAGAAGGGGAATTAATGGAGGAATTAAATGGGGTTTGGTGGTGAGGAGTCTTTTATCGAGAGAAAGAGAGAAGAGAGAGAATTAATTGGGTGGTTTCTCAATAATGGAGGAAGAGAATGGGTTTAAAAATAATCAGATGGGAAAAGGGAATAAAAAGAGGGTCGCGTGGGTTATCATGTGGCTTCAAGCCACGCCCCAACCCACGGTGGGCACTGCCCTCCCCAACCGTGGGGTTCTTTCCCGCTCACCAACTGCCCTTCTCGTGGCTTGGTTCGTGGGTTTCCCAGGCTCAACCCACGTGGTAAGCCATGTGGGTCTCTTTGACCCCACCAACCCATAAGTTTCACTTTTAGTCCTTGGGTTTCTAAAGCAATTAGGATATACCCCTTTTATTAACACAGCGTTGCTACTAACATACCCATAAATCACATAAACTATCAATAATTTACTTAATTAATATTATAACTTAAACCTTCATTCATTATTTAATATTTCTACAAAATAAAAAAAAAAAATTTCCAAATAGATGATTATGACACGACCACCACACAACTCGAATTTAAATTACCTAAGATTTTCGGGTGTTACACTCTCTCTCTCTCTCTCTCTATATATATATATATATATATATATATATATAGGGAGAGGTTCATTTGAGAAATGGTAAATATATGAGAAATAGAGAAGTAATCTTAGTCATTCATCTGGTCAACATTTGCGGCTTTGACCGCGAAGCACCGGATAATTCCTTGTGTGGTCTATAGAAGGTAGAGGGGTAATTTCGTAAAATACACGGGATGAGTTCATATATGAATCTGTATGAATCACAAAGATTCATATATGAATTTGTTAATTAGTTCAACTGATTCATTTATGAATCTTTGTGATTCATACAGATTCATATATGAACCTTTGTGATTCACAAAGGTTCATATATGAATCTGTTAGTTAGTTCAACTGATTCATATATGAATCACAAAGGTTCATAAATGAATTAGTTAAAAGAGTTCAGTTGTGAATTGCACTGGTTCATATATGAACATATGGTTCATATATGAACATATAGTTCATATGTGAATTATACATGTTCATATATGAACACAGCTCGTGTGTTTTGTAAAATTTACGAAATTGTCCTTCTATTTTTGGGATAGCCACAACTTTTGACCAGTCAAAGCCGCAACTTTTGACCGGTCAAAGCCGCAATATTTGACTAGTCAAATCCGATCTTGACCATATGAATGGCTAGGATTACTTCTCTATTTCTCATATATTTACCATTTCTCAAATGAACAAAACACTATATATATATATATATATATATATATATATATATATATATATATATATATATATAGGGGAGCGATCAAATGGAAACCACTCTAATTTTGAAAACCGTGGAAACCCTCGATTTCATTGGTTAAGTTAATGAAATTGTTTCATTAAATTGTTTCATATAATTCTTTTATTGATGAAATTGTTGCATATATTTGTGTTTTTTATGTAAAAATGAAAATGTTTCATCAGACTGCGAAAATACATGAAACAATTTCATCAAAATGAGAAAAATAGATGAAACTACATAAAAAACACAAATATATGAAACAATTTCATTAACAAAAGAATTATATGAAACAACTTGATCATATTAAACTTTATGAACCAATTTCATTAATTTAACCAATGAAATTTACGGTTTCCAAAGTTTCCAATCTAATATGGTTTCTAATTGAAACCACCTCTCTCTCTCTCTCTCTCTCTCTCTCTCTCTATATATATATATATATATATATATATATATATATATATATATATATATATATGTGTGTGTGTGTGTGTATGTATTGTAATTTACTTATTTATTTGTTTGTTAAGATAAGTTACACCTTTGGTCCCTGTAATTTATATAGTTATTTATTTATTAAGTAAAAATGAGACAAAGTGGAAAAAGTCTAAAATACCCCTCATCTAGCGAGAATTGTTAATGGTCGTTAGAGGTAGGGACCAAATCCAGTCGTTTTTGCATACCACAATGGCCAAACTGTAATTTTGAAACTACAGAGATGAAAAGTGTTACTTTTAGGAAACTATAGGGACCAAAAGTGTAGTTTTCTCTAAATTTAATGACTTGATGTTCAAAATACAATTACATGATTGACTCTTGAACAACTTCTAAACTAACATCAATAGAATTGAATATGGTCGATTAAAGGGAAGATAATTTTTTTCTATTTTATTTTTTTCTAATTCCAAGTTTTCTAAACAAGAATTGAACTCAATTTGTTAGGATCGAATTTGGGTTTCTCAAACCAAACAAACAAATTCAAAATTCAACTTTTTCAATACATTTAATTTTATCGATACACTACAATAAAAAGTCAAAACGAACGGTTCTACAATGCAACGACATCCAATGTGTAGGACTCTTGGAAATGAAATAATATGGTATATACTAAAAGGATCTTGTTTTGTATATAGCAGAAGTAAGACCATACACCATGACAAGAAAAGACTAGATACACTTGTTATATCAAGTTTTAATACTGACATGTATAACATATCAATCAAATTTGTTGAATATGACATAAGTTTCAATAAATCTTATTGGTTTGTTGCACAATATTAATAAGGATCTCAAATGTGCCACCTCAAAGATTTTGAGTCCACCACATGATTCATGTTTTAGAATAGGATTGGCACATATAACCTAGTAAGCCATAACTGATCTTTGTGTCCTCAATCATCCCTTCAGAAAAATCCCTCATCAATTTCTAATCTTCTCCCAATAAAATTGCAACAATTTTTTTGTTTCTAGATGTTAGGATCAACAATTACACTCCTGATAATAATTTGTATTAAAAATTTGAAAATATTGTATTGTTATTTCATAATTTATTGTAGTACATGCATAGATTTAAGACCCCCTATCATAAGAGAACCTAACAGAAAACAAATAAGACGTAAACTATTACCCTAAGGTGCCGTTTGTTTTTTAAGAGGGTTGAAGTCTTATTTTACTTCTGATTAACAAGAGGTGATGCTGAAGTCTGAAATATGAATCAACAAGATCGTATGTTTCTGTAACGTCTGGAGGCGTCTTGAGAGAAAGAATAGCATATGAACTTAGGTGGTGATAAGAGGTTTTAAGAAGTTAAGTCACCACTTCTTATTTCAGACGTATTTAAGAGTTAAGAAGTTCTAAAAACTGGAAAAAAAAAAAAAAAAAAAAAAAAAAAAAAAGTCTAAATGTAAAAATGTTTGAACGGTTCAGACTTAAGAGCCATTAAGAGGGGTTTTTTAAAACAAACAACCCCTAACTCTTATATTACAAAATCTACAAAGTCATAGTAGGATATATATAGTCCAAATTAAACTTCATATCCAACATGGTATCCACAAAAATCTCATAAGTATCTATATTTGGCAAACATCAAAAGATATAATTACCTGTTTGTTCATAGTCATCATAACAAATTAATAATTAACTGATATTCTGTGTTGGATGGCTGAAAAGTTAAAGCACCCAACTCATATTTGACGAATTCATAGATTCAATTCCTATAGGATGCACGCCAATGGAACCCTCCATACATAACACATTGATTTGGTATACATGAATGGTAAAAATTAGTCTTATTGAGACGGTAACTCATAGGTAATCAAATCGATTTATGGATAAAATCACGTATGCTGCAGTATTTACAGATAAAAGTAACCAATTGTTGTGGGAAAATCAATATACTTTTGACATTGAATCTGTATCAACTAGGACATAAATAAAGCATTGGGTCAAACTCTTCTCGACATTTGTTTATCTTGTCGATAATGAAAGGTCAAGAAATTTCAATGAACTATGTACCCCACTCATGGGACAAAGGGAATATATACTCCTCCAAAGATGTCTAGTTTCATCAATGAGACAAATCTACAGTATGCATGCTATGTAATGGAGCAAAAATTATCAAATAAATGTAGATAAATATGTTGTTACATAAGCAGGGACGTTGAAAAGTTTTATATCATCAGAAAACATAGGTTGAGGTTATGGCCTAAGGACGATGCTTGAGATTTTCTTCGACAAGTTCAATACATCGAAGTAAAACAAACTCAACAGGGTTAAGAGCACATACTGTGTCAAAAGCAAGTTGATTGTCATCTTTCTGGTTTTCAGCTGCAACACCAGAGACCAAAGTTCGAAGAGGCTCAAGCCATTCCCTGTAGACCTTTTGCAAGTTGTTCTTCGACAGCACTTCAGTGTAGTTTGTATTCCCTGTTTCAATAGTTTCGTGTTTTTATTGTAAAAAAACAAGCAAACAAACAAACTGAAAACAATGGCATTTACAAAATCAAACGAGCACACTGTATCCCACCCAGAGGTAGGGTCTGGGAGGGGTAAGATGTAGGCAAACCTTTCCTCTACCTCAAAGAGTAAAGCGGTTGTTATGGTGAAGATCCCCAGCTTGTGAAAGAGAGAAATGCAAATGAGATAATAAAAAATGAAAAACTAGATAAGAGATAGCATACTGATAGAAGCAGGTGCAAGAAAAACATAATCAAGGTAAAACTACAACTCTCTCTCACTAAGATAATAAGAAGTCTTCTCTCAAAAAGTTTCTTAAGAATTTACTAGGTTCAAGTGAAATATCTTTGACAAAATCATTTCAACTTCAGAGTTATCATTTAACCTTAGCTTGTAAGAACCATTCATGATGATCAAAACTGAGGTGAAACATGTTTACTGTATGCAAAAAAGGTGATCTATATGTCAAATTAACATAAAACACTAAGCACCTTCATGAAATGTCAACCTTGCCTCAATATTAAAGCAATATGCAAAAAAATGTTGAAAAGACTAAACAAGTAAAGCTTCGATCAGGAAAAAGAAAAAAAACAGACAAGAACTCTTAGAAGTGCATGATCTAAGACAAGAAAAACTTATCTAGATGTGCACCATTAGGACAGCCTCCTAACCTATAAAATTGATATAGATCCCTGTATATGTTCCTGAGTTGACATCAGAGGCTCCACATTTCAGAAATTAGATACTATGCTTAATAAGTTAGAAAGTTAGATGGTTAAACTAGGCTAAAGGTTGTTTAGTTTGATGAAAGTTGCAGATAAAAGTTTCGCTTGGAAGCAAGAAGAATCACCAGGGTGCTCACAAGCCAAAAATCCTAAGTTGATACTGAAAATCTTTTGTCAGCAAATTCAACAAAGAATTACATATTGAAATACTGATCATAATATACGTTACGAGGATCATATTAAGTCGATATTTTTTGAAAAAAGAGTTGGGGATGACTCATGCCACATGACAAGAAAATTAATAATAAACATCTCTATTACAAATTATTTTTGGGGAACGCTATTTTGGGTGGAGAATGGCACTGGGCATGACATGGAAGGGAAGTGAAATATGTTAAAAGTGCTCGAGTACTTAGAAAAGTGCCACTGTGTTTCGAAACTTAAGGAGTAGTATTTGTTTTTAAGGATACAAATGTCTCCTCTTTTATTGGTTATCCTGGGATTAATAATACAGAAATAGCAAGGCTTTTTGTTTACTTATGTGGAATCTAGTGACTTATGTTCATTTATAGCTATGACATCAATTTTATGGTTTTTCAGATATAGCAAAATATATGAAATGTGAAAACATATATAATCTAATATATTGACGGCGTCACTGTGCCTGAACTGTATTGAAATGTGAATATTTTAAAATGGTGTGTCAAAGTGACAAGTCATGTGTTGGTGTTGGTGGTAACAGAGTCCATTGTAAACAATGTCATTAATAATGTCTTTGAAGGACATATTCGATTTCTTTTACCAAGTATTTAGCATTATATGTGGATACTGCATATATTACAGTGACTTGTAAGGCCCATTGTTTAATTTTTGGGTCTATGACTTAATTTATTGGTTATTCCTGTTAAATTTCTTAGTATTCCGATATTAAAAAAAATGATCACCACAGTGATGATTCATAACTTGCAATTTCATTGCATACACCCCTTATAAATTTACCATTCAGAGTGTCCCAAGTCCCAAAGCATCAATGCGCCATTGTGTTGTGTAGTTGGGTGTTTGGCATTGGAGCAACAGTCTTTTAATTATGTCATTAATAGCATTACCTGATCACAACTTATTATCTGCTTAGGAGTAGATATGAGTCATCGACACAAGTAATACTCGAACCTTCATTAGAGAAGGACCATAAAGGCCTGTCACATAAATTGGAACTACAAAGAGCCATCAACATGTTAACGACTTAGCAGAGCATGACATCTAGATGTAACTTACAGGCCAAAACAAAAGTCTTCTGTATTAAGAGCCGAAAATACCCTGTTATCATGTCAGATTAGCAGAACTATCAAGCCTCACAACACTAATGTTATCCATATCCAAAACCTACTACTTTATGTTAATGAACAGAATGGTAAGCCTCCAAAAGAACTACTACCAGCACAAATACTTTTTTTTGGGAAGGGTGTCCTAGGCTATGCCTAGACTAATCCCTTGGCAAGTTTCGACTGTAAGACATCAGCCCTGATTAAACCTTAGTGGCCACAATTGTTGTGTACGGCTGGATTCGAACCTTGGGCTGATGGGATATTCCACCTACAGATGGAAATTTTACCCGACCCTAACGGGGCGGGGATTCCCCGCTTTAACGGGTAACGGGGCGGGGACGGGGATTCATTTTCATACCCGAAGCGGGGGCGGGGCGGGGGCGGGGATGACATTACCCGCCCCTAATCCGGATCCGATTAAACTTTATAATTTATTTAATATATGTACATAGAGTGTGTACAAATAAATATATATGTATATATGTATACGTTTATTATTAAATGATACATAAATTTTTATTTTTAATATCGGTAATTAATATACTGACGATTTATTATAATTTTAATTTTTAAAATACAAATTTTTTATTTTTTTTACTAAACGGGTACCCGTCAGGTTCCCCAAACCCGCCGGGGATTCCTTCCCCCCGAACCCGTCGGGGATTAATCGGGGCGGGGGCGGGGACGGGGTGTTTAAACGGGGGTCGGGTCGGGGACGGGGGATGCATTACCTGCCCAATACCCGCCCCGTTTCCATCCCTAATTCAACCACATCCCCCAAGGCCTTATCCAGTACGCCACAACCCTTGTGGTTTGCCAGCACAAATATTCAAGCAATAACTATTCAAAAATATATACTCCCTTGCATTTTTAACAAGAACTCCAGGATGACATGGTTATACCTTCCTTGAAGATCAAACAGATGAAAGAGACAGGTACCTGATGACTCGGTGATCAATACAAATCTATATAGGTTGAGTGCAGACAATACCTACAGCAAATGAGCAAGTAAATGTCATTTACTAGTGAACAGTAATCTACTTTATTAATAAAGAAAGTTATAGTGGCATGATATTGATAGATACCGGAAACAGGTGATATTCAAGGTTTGGGGAATTAGCTTTATTGATTGAAAGGGAAATCGTGGAAATCAACAGAAAATCAGTAAGATCAACCCAACTGATTGCCTCTACTGCCCAAGCTCACAGAGCCGAAAGGAAAGGCAATAAAGGAAGAAAAAATACACACAGCACCTTCTAACAGAAAGCTATTATTTATAACTAACTCTTCTCTCCTCTACTCATGCATTGCATAATCGGATGCTTCTCCACCGTACACCTGTCCTCCCTTGAACTTTCTCCTTACATACACTTTCCAAGGCCTGGGCTGTTGATTAGATGAGTCCTCTGGTCCAATGGGCTGCTCTACTGATATTGAGCCGTTGCTATCAGATATCTACTCCCTCCGTCCCAAAATAAATGTCCACATTTTTATTTATGTTTGTCCCAAAATAAGTGTCTAGTTTTAAAAATAGATGACTAAATTTCCAAATCTACTCTTAATTAATGCACGAATATTTAAGAGTTGCTAAGATAGATAAATTAACAAAGGTAAATTTGTCATTTGGTTAACCAAAAAGTGTAATAATTATGCATGTCTAAAACTGTGTGCCATTTCCATTGTTGACACTTATTTCAAAATGGAGGGAGTAATATTCAATGACGATAAGACTGATACTATTTGCTTGAGTAGCATTGAAGGAGGATAAATTGCTACAAGATGGATTGACTAAATTTTTATGTGGGTTTAGTTCCACATACCACCATTTATGTAGTAAGCATTCCAAACAAATTGCATTCACTAAATAAATTTAGAGTACACATCCACATAATCTCCACTACATACTTAGACCTCGACAAAAAGCAACAATAAAAACAGTACCAAGAGTTCCACAGGGCAGAGTAGCAAATGGTGGCAATGAGAATGAACACCTTCATCATAAAAAAATTATATTCTTATATACAAATTACAAAATGTGACAAGGTCAAGGTCTAAAGCCCTATCAGTCTACATAAGGAAAGCAAAGTAGCAGCAGAATGGTCTAGTTCCACAAACACTAAAAGTTTCAGAATAACAAGAAAATGGGTGGATCAGGACTATTATATATGACTAGGGAAAGTAGACCCTTAAATTTTGATACAGACTAATAAACAAGTCAGCCTCTAAACTTAATATGGATAAATGACATATGTAAGACTTGATTCCACTGCTTTCATGAAGGACCTCCACGTATTTAATATCGTTTGAGAAGTTCTGCTCACTAATTTTTCCCATGTAATTGTTATACCCTGGGTTTAGAAGTCAAATGGTCAGAATTGGTAGGCGAGTAGGAGAGTGGTGGGATAGGATTAGTATAAATAAAGTAGGTGGCCATTTGGGAAGGGCATTATGTTTTGTGAATTTTGTTGAGCGGGAAACCGTTTTGGGAGAGTCCTAGGCCTCTCGAAAGCCTGTGGAAATTGTAAACCTTCATTCATTCATTCAAGAAATCCAACTGATTTTGACATCAGGGTACATCAAATGGTATCAGAGCAGGAGATCTTGAGGAGTATGTTGTCAACAACCAAAGAGATGTTGGAAACCCTAAGTTCATTGAAATCAGATTTGAGTTCTTTAAAAGAAGAATTGCGAAAGAAAAAGGAGAGGGAAGAAGGAGAAGACAACGAGGGAAAGAGAATTAGAGAAGGAAATAAGAGATTTGCCTGTGTTGGGAGGACATCGATAATCAAGGTCTGATAGTTGAAATCAGTGACTTGATGTTAGAGATGCATCATCAATCAAAAGTTTTTCAGGTAACCACAAATCTCTTGGGAGGTGAATCAAGAACCTTAAAATTTGAAATCCCAAGGGCCTCATTTTCCAGTAAAAGCGTGGATGGAATCAGAAAAGATCCCTACGAAATAAGTTTGCATCCAAATCCAAGTCCAGATCCGAATCAAGATCCAAATCCGAGTCCAGATACGTATCTAGATCCAAATCCGATTTCAGATCCATATCCAAAAGTTATTCCAAAATCAGATCCAGACCTGATTCCAAAATTAGATACGAATTTTGAGTCTGGAATGGCTATGGATGAGGAAGCAATTGAAGGAGACCATTCTGATTCTGATGATGAAGGCGATGATGAGAGGAAAGAGAAGAAAGAAGAGAAGAGAAATCAGTGAGAGAGATGAAGGCAAGAAGGACGAGTATCGTTCAGATCAAGTTATGCCGACGTCACCGCCCTCTCTGCGACTTCCATCGCCGTCCCCGCCATCCTGGCCGTCGTCGCTGCTCTCTTCATCATCATATACGCCATGGTCGACGATGCTTGCATTACCACAGCGTGATCTACCACGTTCAAAGGCGAGAACAGAAGAATCAATCGAGATACGGATGAAAAATAAGAAAACAGAGAGGTCGTTGCGGACGCCGTCACCGTTTTCTACACCATGGTCAATGGTTCTTCGTTCATCAAGGATAACCAAGTCCAAATAGAAGATATCGGTCACTAGAAAACCCATCTTAATAATTTTTCCATCGTTGAAACCTAACCCAATTAATTCTATGTGGCCCAAAACCATTTTAGGGATTACTTTTTGGCCCAAGCCCAATTCAGGAATCTGCTGGACACGGATGTTTTGAGGTGGCCCAAGTCTTCAAATATCTTGATTTGGCCCAAGTCCAAGCTAAACTTAAAGTGGCCTCTAAGTTTTGCAACGTACTCGGTCATGGTCACGATGAATAGCACACTGGTGGGATAACCGATGATCTTAGGGAACTGCCAACGCCACAACCACGACCACTGCTGTTGTGCCATGGCCACCGCCGATGTTTGCATCACCGCAACCACCGACAATTGTTGATATAAAAAGTTTGAATAGATTGTTTCATTTCTTTCCACCTTGAGGACAAGGTGTGTGTTGGGGGAGGGTATTGTTATACCCTGGGTTTAGGTTTAGAAGTCAACTGGTCAGAATTGGTAGGCGGGTAGGAGAGTGGTGGGATAGGATTAATATAAATAAAGTAGGTGGCCATTAGGGAAGGGCATTCTGTTTTGTGAATTCTGTTGAGCGGGAAACCGTTTTGGGAGAGTCTCAGGCCTCTCGAAAGCCTATGGAAATTGTAAACCTTCATTCATTCAAGAAATCCAACTGATTTTGACATCAGGGTACATCAGTAATATAAATATATAATTGGTGCTATTACTGTGATGACTAGAAGGGTCATGTTGTACTACATGCCATACACAATTTCCAAGATGGTCTTGGCTGATTAGTCAAGATTATAGATCAATAATTCTTGCACTTGACGCTGCCATCTGCACTTAAGAAGCACAAATGACCCTAGTAAAAGCACTTGCATGATGCAGAGATTTATTGGTTGCATCATGGCTTCTCAAATTGCTTAGAATGAGAAAATCTTGGTCCGTTGGAACATATACTCAACTATTATGATTACAAGGATTTGTTTTTTGTAGATATTTGTGCTAGATGATAAGATTGCAGATCTATTAAAATAATACAGTAAATATCATGTGGCACAAGGAGAGGTAAACACATAGAACATCCTCTAAAGGGATTATAAAACTAATGCTTCAACCCATATTCCCGATAAAAACAGTGGATCTCGCTCAATAGCTCCATAAAAACTAAATACGTGCATTAAGATGCAAACTTGCAAAGGCTTCTATATTCCACAACAACAAAACCATTTTTTCACTCTTTCATATACTAGGGGATTTTACATGGAAAATATAATGTTCCATACTAATGAATTAGGATCCATAACCATGGGCTCCAGTGGACAAGATCTTGCACTTACCAATGAGGCTCTGCCAATTACTATTATACCACAAAAAAATCAACTATAGATGCTAATACAATTAGATCCACTCTTCATAGACAAACTCAGGAATTGCGATCCAAGTAAAATTGGTCCAGGATCATGGGATCCTTTTCTATCAGATAGGAAGGGTTGTAGCACAAAATTTACCTTGAAGTAATTGCCCCAAGATCCTACATCTATCTATAGAAGGAAACCATGTAACAAAGTGGATTATCATCTGTATAATTGGTATTCTGAACTTGGAACAAGCATGAAGAAATTAACAATTTTTTTTTGTCTTTTGAGTTGTTTTGTTGGATCGGCCACTCAAGATCTTTTGTCATGTCTAGATATATTTATATGTATTTAGGATAGAAAGAGGAAAAAAGGGAAGAAAGTTACCGCATCAGTAAATTCAGGAAGCAAAGGCGGTCCTCCCCTTGGAGGCTTCAAAACAAACTCCACAGCATCAAGGACTGTAACCGTCCAGAATGGCGATGAATGTTGAAAGATGTTATTTTCTGCTTCTGTAACTCCATTTTGTCCTGAAACCTTTTGACAATATTCCCTGTGCATTTCTTCTTTCACACAACCCAGAAGAATTGCAATCTGTCCAATAATTGCCGCTTTTCATATAATACCATGCTCATAAATCATGCTTGCGGGCCAGAAATGGCTTACCATGGAAGATAACTCGCTGTTTTTTATAGAAGCCATTAAGATGTCAAATCTTAGAGAAGGTGGAAGATCTGCAAGCACCTGCGCTTATCCATTTGCAAAGCAAGAGTAAAACCCAAATAAGCACCAAATAGAGGCTTTCATTCAATATAAGAGCAGTAACACAAGCATATTCTATCTCAAGTTATACATTATCACATTTTTATGCATTACCCCCATCCATTTTAGCATCAATCTTCCCTTACCCAACTTTAAAATAATTACATACTGTTCACTCCAATTTCCAAACTAGTTGGGGTGGGTTAAATATAAAACCAAATAAAGATATAAAAAAAAAGGTGAACCTCCCAGGGTTCAGGGACATTAGGAGCATCCTTATAGACACTTCTACCTAAAATTAGCACCTCAAGTTTATTCTCCTCACCTGAGACTCGCTACTTGCCCCATGTCAATATTAGCCAACCCCTACCTCTACTAACGACTTCATCTTAGCATGATCACTTTTATTTTTCCTTGAAGCAGCGACTATTGATCATCATTTTCCCAAAATGTTAGGTGTCATTTCCTCAATATGTTTCCATTGAGACTACTTCCTCATGCTCTGGTTTTCTTAGATTCTAAATTCTGCTACCATACTTCTACAGCCCTGAAGGTGTTGTTTCTAAATTCAAATACAAATTAGTAAATTGTACACCATTTATATCTCTACCAACTTAAACATCTATATATTCTCAGCAGTTCATAAATATTCTTTTGTTCTGGGTTCCGTATAACATATCTGTATGGAGAGCAGCTTGTATCTTGAAACTCTATGTTTTTCACTTATTGCTATGTTCACATTTTCTTTTGCACATTGTCCAAACGCCCCTGTTTTCATTATTCCTTAGTCCTTTCTTACTTTTTCCTTTCATATTTTAAAGTAATACATTTTTAGTACATGCAATCATTGACATTAGCTTCAATTTCTATGCTACATCCCACCAACGTCATCACAAAATATTCTGAGTTCTCTCGTTATTGTCACACTATACCTCTAAGCATCCTAAGTTTGATCCTCCTCAGATAAGAAGAAAGTAAATTAAGAAAATACAACTCAAATTGCTTATTCTCTTTTCAGTGCTTCTACCCAGGTCAGGTTCAGCAAATTTTACCTCTTATATCCTTCACTTGTTACAGTTACCCTCACAAAGCGTTAACAGAACGTTTAAGAGAGAAAGGGAGGAAAGTGATGCTACTTGTTTGACAATAACACATTACCTAAGGACCAGACTTTAAACTTATTGGAGCTGAAGAGCCTTCTGCAGATCAATATCAACTTCCAAAGCCACCAACAACAGTTCCAGTTTAAAAAGTCTAGCTGTTTTCATCCACCGTCACCTTGTAGAGGCCTCTTGGATCTTCAACAGGAAATGTGAAGGTAAATGTGAATGAGGATATTTGGTTGTATTCAGGGGTGTCATATCACCACAATACTTGAGAGTCCAGATGCATATTTGTAGTGTTGGAATATTGGATGTGTATTTGTGTATGTTTTGACTTTTGATGACATGATGTATTATGGTGATTTTGTTTTCATACACACATGTGTGAGAGTCGCTGTATAAAATGGCCAAATAGTAAAACCAATGGTGAAATTTCCTTTCATGTTATTAGATCTGCACCAACATGGGATAAACCACATGTGACATGCATCCAAAGGTAGAACCACACAATTTCAATCAGTACAAACACATTGTGTGTCACTTGGTGCCATAATCACCTTGACCTTGCATGTATCTTGATTCTAGTCGCATTCATCCTTACATGGTCTCACATCCATTAATCCAATTTAAAAAGAAGTATATACAGCTCAAAATAAGATGGTATGATCAAAATCATATGCCACAATCGATTATAGGGAAGTCAAATACATTTGCCAACATAAAGAAGGGAGATATAGAGATGACTAGGAATCAGACGCAACATAATATAAGATATACAGAAAATAAAATAAAGTTCCTTACCATCTTGAATGTATCAAAAGCTTTTTTCCGTAGCAATGGATCTGATGCATATACAATGACCAGTTGAATAGCCTGAGCATTTTATTCAAACTTTTAGAAACTGCTTAATAGATAATGGTGTGTAAAGGGGTAAGATTACCTGTAACGCAGCATAGAGACTAGGTGTATATGCTGAATAGTCCAAGGGTTCACCATAATCCTTGTGGGCAACAACGCCTTCCATGATGCAAAATAGAAAGTAAATGGCATGTCTCTTCAGTGCCCATGGAAGATTAACAGAAGCAAATATGTGCTTCAGCATCCCTACTGCTTCCCACCGTTTTGTTTTATTACTACGAAGTTCATCTTTGACTGCATCCAAATCTTCCTTCGTAGTATCAGCAACCTCATTAGAAAGGTCCCTCCAAAGTACTGTTTACATGTTTCACAAAATTCAGCACCATCTCAATATTAAGTACTCATTTGGAAACCAGTGTTTTCAGATAGCGCAGATGCAGATAAGAAATTCGTTTCAGGTCACCTGTAAGGGCTGCTCCAGATCTGACATATGAAAAACAACTCATATCATCTTCATCACCTATAGATCATCATATGCACCGAAAGGAACAACAGTATTGAGAAAACCATTTTGCAAATTAAGAAATTAGTCACCATGCCACATACTCATCACCTGATCATGGAACAAGTTATGGTTAAAACTGAATTTTTACCTTGAAAAATAAGGTCAATAGCAATGTCCACTTCATGTCCAGTTATTAAACCAATATTTGTTAGACCACAAAACTGAAGGAAGTGTGACAGCTCTAACATCATGGGAAAACATCTTGAAGTTTCTGCTCCCATGCAATTAGAAATCAGAGCCTGCACTTACAAGGAAGACAAGATGAATGTTGGAACAAGAAAGCAACTCACAAGGGGCCATAAACTGAATAGATCTCCATTTCTCTACTCGAGGAAAACTAAAATTTCGTTTTAGGTATGAGAACTCTCACCGTGATTTACTCGAGGAAAACTAAAATTTCGTTTTAGGTATGAGAACTCTCACCGTGATTTGCAACACATACAAGCCAAATAACGCAAAGAGCTTCTCATCTTTGAGCTCCTGTAGCATGGCATAAAAGTTAAATTACAAGGATTTGATGGGACGTGAAGAAACCTAGCACATCAAAAAGATATCTAGCCAGTATGTCACGGACTATTTTTACGCAGATTGCTTTCAGAGAATGGGCGATTGAAATTGTTCTATTGAGCAAATCTGCAGAGCCTGTATCTTCATGTTCTGGATCTGATAGCATGGCCTCTGAAACCTTAAGGACAACAGGAAGGGCAGTTTTTAACTGCTCAAATGGTCTTCTCCGGAGGGCCTCAAAAGCTGAAAATAAGAAGCAAACAGAAATTAGATAACACTTTTCAGCCACCTCTGAGAATCCGTTAAAATTAATGTTTCATAACTGCCAGAGCAAACTACAGTAACATTAACACACTCTTAACACAAATCTGGATGAGACTTTGCAGATCTTGGAGAAAAAATATCAATTAAACAAGAAAAAAAAACAGAATATAGTTTTAATAGATAAACTTTTGGCAACTGCAAAGTAAATGAAGAAAAAAGGAAATCAAGACTTCCTTAATTGGTGACTACAATTTCCAAGCCCATGTCCAGACTTTCAAACGATGTCAATGTGTACCATAAACAATCTCAAATCACCCTGTTAAAAACTGTGATTGGCCACTGGAGATGAATCATTTACCCCTCTTGTTAATTGTTACTTTATCTCCAGTACACAGAGTAATGAGAGAAACCCTAGTTCGAGTTCAATAACTTACAATAAGGAGAATATAACAGAAAAAGTGTTTGCCCTATAATCTTAGAATTATTTGGTAAATATTTTCTTGTAAATGGATTGATTCTCAATCTTCTATTTATGTCTTGTCAATATTCTATAATTAGTGCTTTCCTTGTATTGTGAGTCTCCTAGAATAGCTATAGCCTATTTAAGCTACATGTAATATATTGTTTCAATGTACAAATGAATAAGAATTATGCTTATTCAACTCACATGGTATCAGAGCCCTTACAATATGTCTAATCATTCCTTATTCAATCAGCCAATAACTAGTCATGATATGGAGAAATATAATGATGACTCTCAATAAGTCAACCCGTCCTTTGCCAGCAGCCTCATTGGATTCATTATTGCAAATAACCCTTCACACACTGATGGAAAAACTTTTTGCAATGGTCTTAGTTCGTCTCTTTATTCTTGTGTGGCAAAGGACACATCGGCTATGTTACTGGTGCAACTCTAGCTCCGACGACTTCTGATCCTAATTCCTAAGTATCCTCAATGAGATGCTGAAAATTACATGGTCATGACATGGCTCATCAACTCTATGGACCTGCACATCGGAAAAACCTATATGTTTTTCCCAAATGTTGCAGATTTGTGGAATGCAATTCATGAGACATGTACAGATCTGAAAAATACTTCTCAGGTGTTCGAGATCAAGACCAAACTTTGAGATCAATGCTAAGGATCTTTGTCTGTCACTGAGAACTATAGTGCTCTTTGTCCTCTTTGGCAAGAACTAGATCTATTCTACCGTAATGAATGGAAGTGTATGATGCCAAGATTTCTACTCATCGCGTGGAAAATGAGCGGGTATTTGACTTACTATATGGTCTATCGCCACAATTGGATGATGCTCGTGGCCGTGTGGTGAGCCGCGACCCATTTCCAACTATTCGTTAAGCTTTTGTTGATGTGTGCAGAGAAGAAACACGTTGCAAAGTTATGATTGGCCTTGAAAAAGAATCAATTGTAGAATCCATTGTTCTTGCTGCGACAAAGTACCCTCATCGCACCCATGGTGATTTGCCTCCTTTCGGAAACTCATGGCCACCCACCAAGTCTACTAGCTTATTTTGTGAGTATTGCAAATGTATGGACCATCTCAAAGAAGCTTGTTGGAAACTCCATGGTCGTCCTGAGAAACCTCGCCCACATCAAACAAGTGAATCAAAGGTGTGCTTGTCAGTTCATCCAGTAATCTGTTTTTTTAGCCGAACAAATTGAGCAACTAAAACATCTCCTAGTTGCCTCTTCCTCTTCATCAAGCATCACACATGTACCGTAGCCCAGAAAGATACTTCTAGAACTGTTCTAAGTTCTCATGTCATTCACCTTGATGAATGGATCGTAGATTCTGGAGCATCGGACCATATGGCAAAAGCTTCACACCTGTTTTTCTAGCTACACACGTTGCTCGGGCATTTAGAAAGTTCGCATTGTTGATGATTTTATCGCTTCAATAGCTAGAAAAGGATCTATATTGCTTTCAGATCAACTAACACTACACTCAGTGTTACATGTTCCCAAACTCAAATATAATTTGTTATCCATTAGTTAACTTAATCGTTCCCAACCTTGTGAGGCTCACATTACTCCTACCTCTTGTATTTTTCGGGATCTCTCGGGGACGACTATTGGGACTGTGAAGGAGCATGATGGGTTGTACTATATGAAGGTTTCAAATATAATTTGTTTCCACGTCTATTATTCCTAGTGATATCATGTTGTAGCACAATAGATTAGGTCACCCAAGTTTCGCGTATTTGAAAAAATTGTTTATGTAAGTCCAAGATTTCAAGCAAACACAATTAATTCAATCAATTACGCACAAAATCTAGAGAGAGAAAGTAGAGAGAGAAAATGTCATATATGTTGTGTCACATGATTACAAAGAACTCTCACACTGAACGATTGACAGACTTCTCTCACATGACTACTACTCTCATATGCCCTTCAATGTACTCACATCACTAAAGGTATTTATACTAAAGTATTTGACTTTACAACACTTTGACTATGATTGACTTTACAACCTTTGACTTTTACAATTAAATCGTGGATACAACAATACATTAACAGTTTCCTCATTTGTTTATCAGTAGAGATGTCTTCCTTTTATTGCAAAATCTGCCAATTAGCCAAGCATACTTGTGTCTCTAATTCATATTGATTTATGGGTCCTTCTAAAGTATGCAATATGAGTGGTACTCGATGGTTTGTCACTTCCATTGATGACCACACTCGCACGTGGATCTATCTAACAAAAGAGAAATCTGGACACAACTCTTACATTCAAAATATTTCAGAAGTGATAACGGAACCAAGTACTTCAATGAGGTATTAGGATCATATCTATCTAAAAATGGTATTGTTCATCATAGCTCATGCACAAACACCCGGGTGGCTGAACGGAAAAACCGTCAAATACTAGAAATCTCTCTGAGCCTAATGTTCACGACAAACGTTCCTAAATACTACTGAGGGGGAAGCCATTCTTACTGTCGCGTATCTTATGAACCGAATGCCATCAAAGTTCTTAAGTTCCAAACACCTTTACAAGTTTTCTTACAGTCCTATCCCAGATTCCATCTGTTCTCAACAAACTTCTAGACTTGTGCGTTTGGATGTTTGTCCTATGTCCACATTCATAATCACAATCGACCCATGTTTGATCCTCGAGCTACCAAATGTATCTTCCTTGGATATTCATCCACAAAAAAAGAGTACAAATGTTTTGACCCTACTTGGAAAAAGATCGTTCATCACTATAGATGTCACATTTGTTGAGTTTGTTCCCTTTTACCCAAAATCATCACTTTAGGGGGAGAATATAGGTGAAGCTTGTTTTTAGAGTGTACCACAACAATTCCAAACCTAATCATTGATCACAAAACTCATTTTGTGACTCACTCAGGAACAAGGTTTTAAATAACGAAAACGAGCCTCAAGGCGTTTTCCTCTTAAGTACCTGAGGCGTAAGCCTCGACGCCGTTGAGGTGTAAGCCCCAAAATAAAAATCATAAATCCATAACACTTCAGTAAAGAAACATATTTTCAGATTTACTTACCAAATAAGCAAACTATGAGCCCATAATTCAATAAAACTACTTGTTATAACTTACAAGTCTTTTATCAATCAAAAATACTAAACTAATTAATTATAATCACAAGATCATGAAAGGTGATCAATTTGAAAAGCACCATTGTCATATCTATAACCATAATCATCATTTTCGTCTTCTAAGTCAACTTGCATATTTTTCCTCTTTTCTTGAATTTGAACGCTCCCCTTCATCCATAATCGTCTCGTTGTCGTTTGTTTCATCAGTTGGATTGGTCGTCCATTCATCATCTAAGGAGAGATTTTCAACAATTAATGGATTTTCTTCCTCTTTTCGGGCATTCTTCTTGAGAAATCGATGTTTCAACTTCTTGTGTCCCATAACCGGTCCCGGTCGAGCCGGGTTGGGCCTTGTTTTTTATGAAAAACCGTAACTGGTCCTTGACCAGCTGGTCTAAACCGGTCCAAAATGGTCCCGAGCAGGGCCGGTCCCAAGTCGGTCCCGGTCCTCCGTCGGTCCCGCGCCGGGTCGGGTCCATTTAGCCATCTCTAATTCCAACTGATCATCAAGCATCAAATATTTTCACCAAAGGATTGTTCAGCAACAAATCTGAATTCTTGATTAGCAAGTTGGACAGGATCAATATCTATAATCCACCTTGAGGGGGAGTGGGAGTGTTGGCATATAATCTTTGAATTATTTGGCAAATATTTTCTTGTAAATAGATTGATTCTCAATCTTCTATTTTTGTCTTGTCCATATTCTGTAAATAGTGTTTTCCTTGTATTGTGAGTCTCCTTGTATTGTGAGTCTCCTAGAATAGCTTCAGCCTATTTAAGTTGCATGTACCTATTGCTTCAATGTACAAATGAATTTCCATAAAACCATTAAATGTGAGTTTAAAGCAAAATAGTTTGACTTTTTGAAAACTTATAACACCCTAATCTTTAGGCTAAAATTTCTGGCGAAAGTTCGGCATGACACAATCATAAAATCATGTTTGCCATTTTTATAACGTGTATGCATTTGTATATCACGAATTCCCAAAAGATTATGTGTACAATAACCACATATATGGTGTAAACCGGACTCTAAGTAGGTCAAAACAGACTTTTATAGAGCTCATCATTTTATAGACGGGAAAGGAGAATGGATAATTATAAATTGGTATAAAAATGGGTTTGAAACCATTTAGAACAATTCTTAATGGGCTAGAAAGAGTTGTTTAAATGTCTTGTTATAGTGCTTATATTGATATAGACCACATATGGATTGTTAGGTGTTGAGACGGTTGCACAAGCCACTCGGAAACAGGATTCGACTTTAAGTTGGGTTCAAGTAGTCTTAAGAATTCTCCTTATTCAACTCACAAAAGGGATCAAGGTAATAACTATGAAGTGAAGATATGTCCACATTGGGTCAGATAAGTTGCTTATAGCAACAAATTGAGAAAGGAAGAATATGGTGATTCATGCACATTCATTCGAGGCAGATGTCGGCAAGAGCATAATGGTTGAGGCAGTGAGGAGGAGGGGATGGCCAAGGAGGACATGGGATGAGCAACTAAAACTGCATATGGCAGCTTTAGACATTTTCGAAGGCATGACCTCAGGTAGGAGTGTGTGAAGACGTAAGACTAGGGTAGCAAATTTTGTGTAAGAACTTGTGGTTATTGTGGTTGGGGGAGGGGTTGAACCAGTAGATGGCGGGACATCACAATCTCTCACACTACTTGGTTGTACTTGCACCCATATATTAGAAAGCAAAAACCATTGCTCAAATATGTTTTCTGGCATGTTACTAAGGTAGCGTTTGGTATGCAGACAGGATGGGACAGAACAGGACGGGACAGGACTAATTATATGTTCTGCGTTTGGTACAACTAGAACAGAACTGGACTAATTGACTATGTTGCGTTTGGTAAATTGGACAGGACAGGACATAACTGTTAAAATGACCAAACTATCCCTAACATGAGTTTTAATGTCTTTTTATTATATAATAATTATAAATGACTTAGATTAACTATATATTTAAATAATTTTAACATTTACAATTTTATTAACATAAAACTATTTAAACATATTTATAACCCATTTTAAAAAACAAAACAAAATAATAAATCAAAGAAGACCAAATGTAATTCTTTTTTTCTTCCAGGCGTTCCATCTTCTTCTTCTTCCAGGTTCTTTCTTTTTCACCTTCTTCTTCCAGGTTCTTTTTCTTCTTCTTCTTCCACGTTCTTCTTCTTTTTTGAGGTTTTTCTTCTTTCCAGGTTCTTCTTCCAGGTCCTTCTTTGTTCCAGATCAAGATTTGTTAATAAAATCGATGAACTCAAATAATCAAATCAGAAATCGATTAAGAACTCGATTCTTAAAATTAGAGAATGATGAACTGATTTCTGGTGATAAAGAACTCCATTTATGCAGAAGACGAAATCGATTCAGTAGAAGAGTTTGTATCTTGCAGTTTTGATGGAAGATGTTGAAGCCGATGAAGAGAGGATGGAGGCGATAGAGATGGAAACGATTTGTGTTTTTGGGTTTAGCTTTAGTCTGATCAATTTTAAGGGTAGAATGGTAATCTTGAAAATAGTCCCATGTTGTTCCACCCTTTTTGGTGGAACAAAAAATTTTAACTTTTATCCCATGAAAACTCATTTTTGTCCCATGTTGTCCCATGTCATTTTTGTCCATGACTTACCAAACATGGGACTATATTTTTTTGTCCCGTCCCATACAGTCTGCATACCAAACGTAGCCTAAGGAATGACAACGCAAACCTTGTTTATTTGTGGTACATTTATATTCATTGAACATGTATTCCAACCAGGGGCATAGCCAATAGGGGGACTAGCTGGTGCTTAGCCTCCCCCGACTCTGGCATCATGCATGAAATTCCCTTAGTTTATATAAATAATTTTATTAATCACCCATTTTATGAAGCCATTGTCCCATCCCATCTCATTGAGATATCAATTTTTATAAAAATAAGTCCCTCCATCTTGATTGAGATTTCAAGTTTTACACTTTTGATTTTTATTTCTTTCATTTTGATACCCCAAGTGTTAGATTTAATGTGTAAAATACCTATGTTCGTTAGCCAGTTTGCTCGATCGAGTCCATTAAAAAATTAATTTATATATTCATCAAATGTAGTTTAGAAATAGAATTTATGAAAAACCCTGCAATTGTTTTTCATATTTTGTGCAAAACAAATAAATCACGATATAATAAAACGAAACATAAAATTACAACTAATTAAGGAAGATGAGAATCAAATCACATAATTGAAAGTATTAGAATGTGTATGTTGGCTAGCAATGCTCAAATTTGTAGATTTATATCAACGAAAGAGATCGAACACCGCCATGGCTACAAACACCAATTGTATGTCCTAATAAGACATACCATTGGTGTTACCTTGCCAAGATACCGTCCCATTTTCACCCAATATTCAATAAAATAAAATAAAAATAAATAAGATTCTTGGATTTTTTTAGCAAACGCATACACCACCGCCTCAAAATACCTTTGGGTTCGAAATGCTTTGAAGGACTAATGGAAACAATTATCTTTATTATTTCCCTGGACGGCTGGACCCCCCCCCCCTCCCAACCAAATTTATATTCCAAACTCCGCCTCTAATTCCAACCCAATAATTCTCCCTTATGTAAATGCATCAAATCATTAATCTTGGTTTCAAACCCAGTGTTAGTAAGAGTAAGAGGATTATACGCCAAAAAACGTAGTTTGGCTTGATTCTCATAGAAATAGCTAAATATATGCTCACCCTCTTACTCTTTTTGTCTTGAGAAAGGCTACGTAGAACACAAAGGGACATTGCAATTTTGAAATGTCAAAGATATTGACATTTGAACGTTTAGTAATCAACTAGAAGTATATAAAAAATGGAAAAGGAAACAGTAAACATTACCTTTTGCAAGTGTTCCTAAAAGAGGTGTAAAATAAGAAGAATTGTTGAAGCCATCACTCGGAGAAGCCATTGCCTGTTCAAATAGCACATATTATTGACGCTGCAGCAAATCAACCATCCTACCAAAAAAGTAGTAGGCCTGGATCAAACGTGCTTGTAAACATTTGAATCATTTGGACTTGCTAAGAAAACATAACTTCTTTAGACATTCACAAGAAGCATGCCCGTTGGTCCTGTTTATAACCCTAATTATTACTGCACGCTACATATTATTTCTACTAATATATACTTTGAGATCATGAGCATAAGCATTTTTGGCAAGTCTTTATAACATCCTTAACAAGCAGCAAGGAGATAAACTGAACAATGTGACAACAAAGACAGCATACCTCACAAAGAATTGAAACCATATCTCGTGGGCTACAAATCTCGACGAAACGGTTAATAATACTTTCAGCATTCTCCAAGCACCTCGTAGACACACAACCCAACTTGGCTACAGCCTTGGGCAGCTCAAACGCTAATGCATCTGTAACGGCCTGAGAATATTTAAAATCCCCAAAATAGAGACATCAGCAAAACGATTAGGTACACGAATACACATATATAAATGCATGTAAAGGTACATAATCTTTGGAACTAAAAGAATATGGTACACACTGACTGTGGGATATGAACCTGTCTAATCTGAGAGACAAAAACATGATATTATGAAGTACTAAGCAATATGCCATGTGCCTTAAATAAGTAATCCACTTGGCTTTGAATCTTTGACACACATCTCAACTCCACATATTGATCAAGGGATAACAGTATAAATATATAAAACAAAACAGTAATGTCACTTCCACTCCGAAAAGAAAAGGCCATAGATACCAATTCCCAAATTCAGACGTGATTTGGATTTTCTTACGAATTTTCAGACCTAAAAAATTTATTTTCATACAAGTCAATTCCGAAAAGAAAAAGGATCTCAATTTACCATATATTGATCAAGTGATAATGTAATAGTTATCAAAATGATAAGAATCACATTGAAGATAAATTAGTCTGTACATGGCAACCAACTAAACATTTGAACAAAATTCGAACTCATCATTCACTTTTGGACTAATAGAATACTCCCAAGCACGCTAACTGTATTGTGAAGAAAAAATAACCCGAATAATTAAATTAGTACGCACCAGATTATCATATTCTAAGAAAAAAAAACATGGTATTGGATATTAATAGAGTTGGGAAAAATAAATAATGTCCGTTAAGTAAGAAATGAGCTACCTGGTCAAGCGAAGGTGAAATTAAGTAGTGATAAATTTCTGAAAGAAGTTCAAAAGCCGAGTTCTCAGCTCCTTGTTCATCTTTCTCGATCAAATCCGATATTGAATCAAGAAAACGAACAAGCTCCGATATGGATTCTTCAGATTGCTTAAAGTCCCCATTTGCGATCGACTATCAAACAATAGCATCATCAAATTCGTAAGTCGCAGAGTGCAAGGGAGCGTGTGTGCTTGTGATTGATTGTGTAGATAAATTAGATATACAGATATGTGCAGTTATAGGGAGAAAGAGGGAGGAGTTACTTGGGAGCATGAAGCTAGGGCTTGTTGAAGACGAAGTGAGTTGATGTTGTTCGATGACATGAGAATGAGAGTGAGAGTTTTAGCGGGAAGGGAATGAGATGACTTTTGCTTCCGGAGATTTTCAATCGCTTATTTGCTAGGGTTTATTTGAAGAAATCAATCGGGTTGTTCGCGCTATTTATCTAAATCGTGCGTGGTACATATCGTGACCACTTTTCAAATAAGTTTCATTTTTAAAGGTTTGGCATCGTTATAAACTCTTTTAATTTTTCTCTTTCAAACATTAGAAAATGTTTATCTTCGATGTCACACCACAATAAGTTAAAAAACACTTCAAATAAAGCAAATCCCAAACACCCCTTAACTAGATCACCTTTTTTCTTAAATTTATGACAATTTTCATGTTTTTAAGGCATTTTTGTATACAAATAATATTCATTTGTTAGGTAGTGCATTTATTCATTAATCTGTTATTTAAATTATTAAACATACGATTTTTTATTATCCATCATCCATTATCCGTTAAGATAGATAGATATAATTTGAACCCTCTCTTACATATATAGACACATAATTTAAGGGAGAATTTAATATTTTCTGAGATATGTGAGATCCAATTTGAACCATGTATCATATTTAATTAACGGTTGATATAGAAATGTTGTAATTTTGGAAATGTTGACAAAATAATTTGAATCGAGGCATTATAGATAGAGTCAATTACATTTTTGGTTCATATGGTTGCATTCACTTTCAAGTTTGGTCACTATGTAAAACTAATTAACAGTTTTCGTCACTGTAGTTGACATTTTGTTTCACTTTTAGTCACTATGATTAACTTTAGTTATAAAAGTAAATTAAGGGTATATTAGTCATTTTACTCTCTTTTGCTTTTTTCTTTTTTTTATTATATTATATAATACAATATATATAGAGTACAACAAATTAAAGCATAAAACTCAAAAAATTCTTAAAGACAACTTGATATGAGTATTGTACAAGTTATTAAAGCTTCCTTCTAATCTCACCACCAGCACCAAGTTTGGGATACAAAAATGTTTCTTTCTCCGTCTGCAAAGTTTTTATTCACGTTCAGGTTAAGTCCAAGATTTGAGTTCTAATATTTCAAACTTCAATATTGAAACTTTCAGTTGTGATTTCTTCCTTCCAACTTTCTTCCTCGCCATTTACAACATTCTTTCTTTCTTTTAGTATCTTCAAACCATTCTTTCTTCTATCAAACTTTTATTTTTTGTAATTTCAGCTCACATCTAAATGTTTCGTCAAGCCAAGTCTCTTGCATTTAAGAAATTGAGGTTGTTTAGCTTGATTTTAAAGCAACTTCTTAAAAGTTAACACATTTTCATACATGTAATTAGTCATCAATTAATTATATGTAATCTTCAATGAAATATTGATAATCTGATTAAATAACTATATGACTATATTTGATACACCTTTTTACCGGTTTAAATCATAATTTTGTTTTACACCCCAAGCTAAGGTTGTCAGCCTATCATCACTTGATTTCTTTTTACAAAAGATGTAAAGACTTGAAATTTAAATAACGGACATGAGAATTGCATGAATAAATTGCAAGTACTAAAATTTAGGAAATGAAGCTTGTTGCGCAAGTAACGACTTATTTAAGAAAATACTAAAATTAAATTGCATAGAAATGTAAACAACAGTAATTAAATTGCAGAAAATAAAGTGCGGTAAAATAAATTGCGGAAAGTAAAGTGCAAGAAGATAAATTACATAAAGTAAAAGACTAGAAAATAAATTGTATAAAGTAAATGTCTAGAAAATAAGTGCAAGAGAAATTGGAAACTTGCACACTAAGTTTCGTCTCGAAAATAAAATACTTGCATGTTTCACTAGAGAAAACCATATTTCGGTCTTTTGGATAATAGCCATGAGCCATGAGCCATGAAAAGAATTTTAATCCGATGTAAAGCTACAATCAAAGTGTTTTCCAAAAGTGAAAAACCGAAATATAACTTTGGCAAGCAAACAAGAGAGAAAAGAGGCCGAAAGAATAGAAAGATGAACCATTAAATAAATAAATAAATAAACTTAAGAAAAGAGTCTCCAAAAACTCTCTCAACTACCCATAGGTAGAAATGAGAAAATGAAATGTGATATGTCTTGATGCATACATTTAGCGCCTACATATTTATATAAAAACTAATTGGCTAAAAAACTAAGACTTTTGAATCTAGCCAAACTATTAAGTAAGTGTTAGCCCAAATAAATACCAACTACAAAAGTAGCCCAAATTGCCTTCAACCATTTTCCAAAAATCGACCTATATATTGTCTTAAAAAATTCCCAAAAATCAACCCATGTCATTCTTCTCAATTTCTTCAAAAGGTCGGTCTTTATCCAAGCTTTAACTTTTCTTCAAAAATCGGTTTCTTCCGAGATTGACCCATGAATCCACAAAAAAATGAAAATTTAGTACGTTCTGTCGAAATACATAAGAGAAACGAGACATAAGTAATTCTTCTCAATTTAAGCATCAATTTCTTTTCCAAATTCAATTCACGTACAAAAAACTAAAAACTAGCAAATATGCCAATAAAATAAAATAAAAAACCTCAACAAACTTATACTTTAATACTAAAAGATGGTAAAAAGTGATGTAAATGAGGTTAATAAATCAACCTCGTCAATCACATTTTCTTTTGGCTATATCTGTTTTTTTAATGTGAAACATATATAAACATTCAAGAAAGTTTATGGTCTTAGAAAGGTTTATCAAGTATAGGAACCAATGAGACGAAATAAAAAAAATTGTATATTTATGTTGTGCTCAGGGTCTTATTGTTGCTGCAGTTATGGGGGAAATGAGAGATTTTTTAGGAGTCATGGCATAGTCAAACAAGAAGTTGCAGCTCGATGCATTGGTGTGAAAATTTTATTATATTAATTGTTCATCACATGTGTATAGACATCTTACCAAATTATACATTGTTACATGCAAAACTGTAACACCCGTGATTTTAGTATGTCTCTCTCGAACATCTCTTTAATTATTATAGTTCGTAATCGGATTGTAAGTAGTTTTTTGAATCTAGTGTTGGGATCGGTAGCACCTCGGGTCGAAAATGGAAGAAACGGGGCTTCGGTACATGCAGGGCGATTGTGACAGTGGTCACTCTCGCTACGCACAAACGCGGGGCTTGTACCGCGAATGGGGGGAGTGGTGGCGACTGTGCCATGTTATTGTGACATCAGTCACTATCGTCGGGCACTGTCGCGGAAGGTGTACTGAGAGGAGGGTACCTGACGCGACCTTGCCAGCGATTGTGACAGATGTCACAGTCGTCGGTCACTATCGCAAACGGGCCCAGACGCATTTATTTCATAAAATCGGACCTCTCACCCTCATTTCTCATTCTTGCTTTTGTTTGGCCGGTTTCTTGAGAGGAAAAGGTAGGTCACCTCTCTCTCTCTCTCTCTTCATTCATTATCATTTGGGAAAACCTTCTAAGTGATGATTAATGGTTGATGTAGGAGATCCATTGCATTTATTAAGGGATTCTAGTGGTTCAAGGATTCAAGCTCTACATCTCCCTTCTTTCTCTAATCCATCCAACATATAGGGTTTGTGTATAAACCTTGTAAGGTGAGTTCATACACTCTCTTAAACTCTCGTTTATGATTATACTTATGTATTTTGGTCCTTCACACTTTTCTAACCGAAATGATGGTCGATTTAACAAATCTCAACCTAAAACCTAAATTTTGGGGTTTTAGGGTTTGGGGGTAACAAATGTGATTTCTAAAAGAGGTTCATAAGGGATTGATGTTTACTTATGTTTTCTACAAATATTGTTGTCTTACCCTTGCATTTATGGGGATTAATATACCCCAACTAAATTAGGGTTTTACCTAGATTTAACCTTTTTGGGTCAAAGTTCTTGAATGGTGATTATTATTGTGTAAACGATTACTATGACGATATTTGGTGATATTTGCGCTAAATGATTTCCTCCAAGTTAACGGGAGTAGAGACTTCCAAGTATAGAGTGTTATGAATATAACTTAACATCAATTTTAAGGTGTACATTTAATTGTGAGTATAACTTGGGGTGTATGCAGGTTGGGTTGGGCGGTTTGGGATATTTTTACAACCCAACCCAATTATGGCGGTTTGGAAAAACTCAACCCAACCCAACTCATTCAAAAGTATAACCCAACCCAACCCAACCCTTGCGGGTTATGGTGGGTTGGGCGGTTTAGTAGTTTACATATAATTGTAAAATGAAGTACGATAAATACTACTAAGAATATACAAACGTTTAGCAAACCAAGAGGTTATTTGGTTAGCATTTAGAAGTGCTAGGGATGTAAATGAACCAAACGTTTGGCGAACCGTTCGGGAAAATTTCGTTTATATTCGTTTATTTAAGAATTGATCGAACATGAATACATTTTTTTGTTCGTTTAGTTAAATGAGCGAACATGAATAATGAGCTCATTCGTTCATTTACGTTCGTTAATGTCTGTTTACGTTTGTTTATATATATATATATATATTATGATATTAATATGTAAAATCATTAATTATATTAAAATTTAAGAATTCTTTTTTTATTATTCATAAATTTACCAGATTTTTCATTATTATTTCGAAACGAAATGATGATTAATGATGTTTTTTTGTTCATTTGTGTTCGTTCGTTTATGTTCGTTCGTTTATGTTCGTCTGTTTACGTTCATTTAGCATCTTAACGAACAAATGTAAATGAACACGAACAAACACATTTTCTTAACGAACGAACATGAACACAAAAAATTACGTTTCTTTTATCGTTCGTGTTCATTTATTTGTTTGATTAAGTTTAATGAACAAACACGAACAAGTATATATATAATGTATATAATATAGTTTGGGCTATAAATTTGCTTAAATAGACTAGTTGTTTTTTATTCTTGTATTATATATATATATATATATATATATATATATAATTTTATAAAAGTTATATATTAGCGGCGGGTTGACGGGTTGGGCGGGTTGAACAAATTGTAACCCAATTTCAACTCTCTTAATTTGCGGTTTGGCGGTTTGGCGGGTGGACGGTTTGGCGGTTGGACGAGTTGGGTTTAATTGGGTTGTTACCAGTTTGGGTTGGGCGGGTTTCGCGGGTTGAAGGTTTTTTGTACACCCCTAAGTATAACTGGTTATATTTTGGTTTTAGTATTAGTGCAATGGATCCATAGGCATGGTGTTCCAATTTTCCGTTTTGGACATTGAGTTCACCACTTTGGCACATAATAGGCATCGGGTCTCCATGGTAAGTAAGGTGTGGACCTATATGGTCGGGCAGCGTCCCATGGGTAGTAAGGTGTAATTCCATTGTGCATGAGTTCCCGTTTTGGAACTCTCAATAATAGACCTAGAGGGGTTGACTTGATGTTTTCGGGCAATAGACTCAGAGGAGTTGAGCTCACTATGTGATTGGTGTGTATTTGTACCATGTTATAGTCACTAATGGTTTATTTGGTTGTTTTGATTTAGCTCACGACTAGATTTGCTATACAACTTCAAATGGGTTTTATCATTTATACTTTAATTAAATTGTTCTCACTAGGCTTTAACCTAATGTTTGTTCTTTGGTTGTCGTATGTGGCAGGTCATTCTAACGGTGGGGCTCGTCAGGACTGAGTGGACGACCGTTGGTCGTGAGTGGTCTTTTTGAAGATATAGTGACCAATACATTGAATTTAAAGAATTCACATTTTCGAAGGATAGCGACACCCGACCTTAATCTTGTTCGACCAAGTTAGATTATTAGGTTGTCGAATTATATTCTTTATTTGATTTGAGTTGTAAGTATTATACTTTATTCCCCGTTTTGGGATGACACACTTGGGTTAGAATGTCTCACTCGTATTATTCAGGTTGATTGTTCCCTAATTCAGGATGAACATGTTTACTCTATTTATAGACGTTATATTGCCGAATTTTCGAATTTTAAATTCACTCCAAATTTTAGGATGTTACAAGTTGGTATCAGAGCATTAGTTGAACTGAACTAGGTATGAATGTAAGATACCTAGACTTAAACTTAGATTACTAAGCTATGACTTGTGAGATGGGGTAGAACTCTTAAGATAGGATGGTCTTAGAGTCGACGGAGATTACACGAATTAAAAGTTGTAATGATGGTAACGAGAACTCTTTCATATCATGTGTTCATAATTTCACTTAGCTAACATTATTATGAAGATGTTTTACGTGAGCATACTTGATCTACTGTTATTATAATAATTGATGAATGTAGTAGTACGTTTCCTGTGTTATTCCTGTAGCCATATCTTATTCTATTTCTTGTATGTGTGTGGCAGACTAATGGTTAAAACCTGGAATAGACCAGAGGGTCAAGAAGCCACGACATCCACGGCTGACCACCCGCGGGTAACTGTGGCGGAAGAGACTTCTCATTTGGTCAATGTGTTGGGTGGGGGACCCGAGCACATTCCCCAATGCAATCTGGAAACGGCGGAGCCTATTTTGGAAGAGGTTACGGCGGAAACCTGAATGATGGACCGAATGATGTTGGCCATGAATAGGGCCATGGCGCAACAACAAGAGTTGTTCCTGAAGCTCATAGAAGATAGAGACACCAACAACCGAAGGCTTGAGACGGTTGCCGAGAACGTCATTGTGGCGGGATCCAGGGGCACCGGACATGAAATTCCTACTGATGGGACCGCGGCCCCGGAAGCAAGGCAAGCGACGAAAGCTTGCACATTCAAAGCTTTCCTTGGTTGCCGACCACCGGAATTCAAAGGCTCGTATGATACAGTGGCATGTATGAACTGGATTAGAAAAATTGAACAGTCCTTCCGATCAAGTGAGTGCGGTAAAAGCCAAAAAGCAACTTTTGGTTCCCAAATGCTTAGAGGGGCGACCCTTACATGGTGGAACGTTTACTCCACTTCTGTAAAGCCCATGGTACTGGCCAATCTGAGCTGGCCCACTTTTAAGAAGAAATTGTTGGAAGAGTATTGTAATGATAGATCGATGGACCGGATCGAGGAAGAGTTCCGGAATTTGAAGAATGGCAATCTGTCTGTGAAGGAGTACAATTGGTTATTCATGGACAAGCTGGGGTTGGTGAGACATCTAGTCCCGAGAGAGAAGGAAAAGATCAAGGCCTACATCAAAGGTCTTCCATCCGATATGATGTCGATGGTCCGAGTGTCAAAGGCCTCCACTATTCGAGAGGCGGTTGAGGAAGCACAGTTGATGGAAGACTCCTACAACCGAGGAAAAGAAGAAGGTTCTCGTCTGGTCGAGAAGAGGAAATGGGAGGGGAACTCTATGGCCTCCAAGATACCAAGACCTTTCAACAACAACTACCAATGAGGAGTCGATCCTAGGCGCGAGGCTAGGTGGTG
Organism: Arctium minus; assembly: GCA_954870635.1. Lineage (NCBI taxonomy): Eukaryota > Viridiplantae > Streptophyta > Magnoliopsida > Asterales > Asteraceae > Arctium > Arctium minus. The sequence goes on along the minus strand of OX941084.1, from coordinate 114,909,915 downwards.
TTCCAAATGCCGAAGAAAGCATTTCGACCCATGCAACTTTGTCCCTGGAGCTTGCTTTAAGTGCGGGAAGCCCGATCATGCTTTCAGAGATTGTCCCGTTAAGGGGTAAATGTGTTTTGAGTGTAAAGAACTAAGGCATGTTAGGGCGGAATGCCCAAAATTAAACGTCGGAGGATCCGGTGGGAAGAAAGTGGATCCTCCAAGAGCGCCCGAAAGAGCTTTCCAAATGACAACGGAAGAAGCCATAACATCTACCGGTGTGGTGTCAGGTACATTTCTCCTAAACTCCGTACCTATGCGTGTATTATTTGATTTGGGTGTTAGCTTCTCTTTCATATCCGATGTGTTTCGTCAAAAGCTTGTCATGCCTATGAGTAGTTTAGATGATGCCTTAGTGGTAGAAATAGCTAACGGTGGTCAAGTGATAATCCACGATATCGTGAAGAGTTGCACCCTTGAGTTTGAAAGAAGGAGATTCCCCATCAATTTAATGCCCATGCAAATCGGCGGATTCGAGGTGGTAGTGGGAATGGATTGGTTATCGGAGAATCAAGCCGAGAATGTGTGTTCCAAGAAGATGATCTGACTACCCGTTGCGGAAGAGGAGGTGACTATGATCTATGGTGAAAGAAGGAAAGGCGAGGTGACGATTATCTCTATGATCAAAGTGCGGAAATGTTTGGCGAAAGGATGTTCATCCTTCTAAGCATATGCGATTGAAACCAAGCTTGAGAAGAGAAAGCTCGAAGATGTTAGGGTGGTACGTGAGTTTTCCGACGTTTTCTCGGAAGACTTGTCCGGTTTACCACCCGAGCGCCAAGTGGAATTCCGGATCGATCTCGTTCCGGGAGCGCTCCGATTGATCGAGCTCTTTATCAATTGTCTCCCACCGAGATGCAAGAGATGATGACTCAACTCCAAGACTTGAGAAGGGTTTCATATGATCGAGCTCGTCGCCTTGGGGAGCTCCGATATTGTTTGTCAAGAAGAAATACAACTCAATGTGAATGTGTATCGACTATAGTGAACTGAACAAGGTGACGGTGAAAAACAAGTATCCACTCCCAAGAATCGATGACTTGTTTGAGCAACTTCAAGGCGCGGGTTGCTTCTCAAAGATCGACCTCCGTTCAGGATATCACCAAGTGAAGGTGAAGAAGGATGACATTCCAAAGACGGCGTTTAGAACGCGATATGGCCATTATGAATCTCTAGTGATGTCGTTCGGTCTAACCAAATCACTGGCAATATTTATGGATTTAATGAACCAAGTGTGCCGACCATTCCTTGACAAGTCGGTAATAATGTTCATCGACGACATCCTAGTGTACTCCAAGGACGAAGCGGATCATGAGCAACATCTCTGAGAGGTTCTAGAAGTGTTAAGGCGAGAAAAGCTCTAGGCAAAGTTTTCGAAGTGGGACTTTTGGCTCGGGAGGTACAATTTTTGGGTCATGTAGTCACGAAGGAAGGAGTGAAGGTGGACCCATGAAGATCGAGGCAATGATGAATTGGGAACCTCCCAAGAGCCCGTCAGAAATTCGAAGCTTTCTAGGATTGGCGGGATACTACCGGAGATTCATTCAAGATTTTTCCAAGCTAGCTTCACCATTGAAGGCTCTAACCCGGAAGAACATGAAGTTTGTGTGGACCGAGAATCAAGAGAAGGCATTTCGGACTCTACAGAAGAAGCTTTGAGAAACTCCGATCTTATCTCTACCCGAAGGGTCGGAGGACTTTGTGGTATATAGCGATGCTTCGAAGATGGGTTTGGGTTGTGTCCTAATGCAAAGGGGTAAAGTGATCGCTTACGCGTCGAGGAAACTCAAGGTTCATGAAGTCAACTACCCAACCCACGATTTGGAATTGGCGGCGGTGGTGTTTGCATTGAAATTATAGCGACACTATCTCTACGGTACGAAATGTACCCTCTACACGAACCACAAGAGTTTGAAGCATATATTCGATCAAAAGGAACTAAATATGAGGCAAAGGAGATGGTTGGAGTTGTTGAAGGATTATGACTGCGAGTTGCTTTACCATCCGGGTAAAGCAAACGTCGTCGCCAATGCTTTGAGTCGGAAAGACTATGAGGGAAATCCTCGAGCCATCTTTTCACGAATTGAGTTGTCGTCAACACTCATCGATCGAATCAAATCGTCACAAGCCGAAGCCTTGCTAGAAGAGAACCTCAAGGAAGAGGTCATGTCAAAGCAACATCTACTATTGACGGAAGATAGTCGGGGAGTAAAGCTTTTCAACGGGCGAGTTTGGGTGCTCAAGATCGGCGGTAACCGAGAGCTTCTACTCGAAGACGCTCACAAGTCAAAGTATTATATCCACCCGGGAAGCACGAAGATGTACCAAGATTTGAAATTTCATTATTGGTGGTCGGTCATGAAGCTTGATATGACGCGCTACGTGGAGCGGTGTGTAACTTGTTTGCAAGTGAAGGTCGAGCACCAACGACCTTATGGAAGTTTACAGTCTTTGGAGATTCCGGAGTGGTAGTAGGAACACATCACGTTGGACTTCGTGACAAAATTGCCAAGGACCCTAAGGGGTCATGACACCATTTGGGTGATAGTGGACCATTTGACCAAAAGCGCCCATTTCTTGGCCATGCGTGAAACTTTACCTATGAACAAACTAGCGAAATTGTACATCGATGAGGTGGTGTCTTGCCATGGCGTGCTGCTATCTATTGTCTCGGACCACGATAGCCGATTTACGTCACATTTTTGGGATGGTTTGCAAAAGGAAATGGGTACGCGTGTGAAGTTGAGCACGACCTATCATCCCCAAACCGATGGTCATAGTGAGAGAACGATTCAGACACTTGAAGACATGTTGAGATCTTGTGTAATCGACTTCGGAGGTAGTTGGGACTCGCACCTACCTTTGGTGGAGTTCGCATACAACAATAGCTACCACTCGAGTATTGGAATGGTGTCGTTTGAAGCTTTATACGGTCGCAAGTGCCGAACTCCCGACCCAAGATCATGCAAGAGACGACGAACAAAGTTAAGGGTATTCGCGAGCGTTTGAAAGCGGCCCAAGACCGATAGAAAAGTTATGCCGACAAGAAGAGACGACCGATAGAGTTCCAAGTGGGAGACCATATTATGTTAAAGGTGTCCCATTGGAAGGGAATAATTCGGTTTGGAAAGCGTGAGAAGTTGAGTCCCCGTTTCCTTGGACCATTCACCGTAATTAAGCGAATAGGACTTCAAGCTTACCAGTTGGAACTCCCTCCGGAGATGAGTGGAATTCACAACACATTCCATGTTTGTTACCTCCGGAAGTGTTTGACGGAAGAGGAGAGTGTCATTCTACTCTCCGAGATTAGAGTTGATGAGGGGAACCATTGCATCGAGGAATCCGACGCGGTCTTGGAAAAGAAGACGAAGAAGCTTCGTCACAAACATGTCACAATGGTAAAGGTCCAATAGAAGCACCATCGCGGTGCTAATGTGACTTGGGAAGCCGAAGAAGATATGAAGCGAAGATGCCCTCATTTATTCTCCTAGCTTAGATTTCGAGGACGAAATATTCTCCAAGTTGGGGAGGATTGTAACACCCGTGATTTTAGTACGTCTCTCTCGAATACCTCTTTAATTATTATAGTTCGTAATCGGATTGTAAGTAGTTTTATGAATCTAGTGTTTGGATCGATAGCACCTCGGGTCGAAAATGGAAGAAACGGGGCTTCGGTACATGCAGGGTGATTGTGCCCACGATTGTGACAGTGGTCACTCTCGCGAGGCACAAACGCGAAGCTTGTACCGCGAATGGGGGGAGTGGTGGCGACTATGCCACGTGATTGTGACATCAGTCACTATCGTCGGGCACTGTCACGGAAGGTGTACCGAGAGAGGGCTACCTGGCGCGATCTTACCAGCGATTGTGACAAATGTCACAGTCGCCGGTCACTATCGCAAGCGGGCCCAGACACATTTATTTCATAAAATCGGACCTCTCACCCTCATTTCTCATTCTTGCTTTTGTTTGGCCAGTTTCTTGAGAGGAAAAGGTAGGTCACCTCTCTCTCTCTCTCTCTTCATTCATTATCATTTGGGAAAACCTTCTAAGTGATAATTAATGGTTGATGTAGGAGATCCTTTGCATTTATTAAGGGATTCTAGTGGTTCAAGGATTCAAGCTCTACATCTCTTTTCTTTCTCTAATCCATCCAACATCTTTGGTTTGTGTATAAACCTTGTAAGGTGAGTTTATACACCTCTTAAACTCTCGTTTATGATTATACTTATGTATTAAAGTTTTTTCTCTAGGAATTTTCATGCTTTAGCCATAGAGATAATCGCTACGTCACCCTTCCTCCTTTCACCATAGATCACTACCTTCTCACCATCCGAAACGGGTAGTCGGATCAACTTCTTGGAGCACACGATCTCGGCTTGGTTCTTCTCTAGTCGGTCCATCCCGACCACAATGTCAAACCCGCCGATCAACATAGGCATCAAATCAATGGAAAACTTGATCCCTTCCATCTCAAGGGTGCAATTTCTTAAGACATCACGAATCACTACTCGACCACCATTCGCTATTTCTACTACTATAACATCTTCTAAAATACTAATGGTCATGACAAGCTTATGACAAAGCGTATCAGATATGAAAGAGAAGCTGACACCCGAGTCAAATAACACATGCCTAGGTACGGAGTTTAGAAGAAACGTACCCGATACCACATCGGCGGATGCGTTGGCCTCTTCGGTCGTTATCTGAAAAGCTCTACCCGACGCTCTCGGAGGATCCACTTTCTTCCCATCGGCTCCTCCCATCTTCAGTTTCGGGCATTCCGCCCTAACATGCCCCGGCTCCTTACATTCAAAGCATATTTGCCCCTTAATGGGACAATCTCTGAAAGCATGGTCAGACTTACCACACTTGTAGCAATTACTAGGAACGAAGTTGCATGGACCAAAATGTTTGCTCCGACACTTGGAACACCACCTAGCATCACGCCTAGGATCGGTTCCCCACTGATTATTGTTGTTGTTGAAGGGTCTTGGTTTCTTTGAGGGCACATAATTTCCCTCCCACTTTCTCTTCTCAAACTGACAACTACCTTCCTCCTTTCCACGGTTGTAGGCGTCTTCTATCAGTTGGGCTTCTTCAACCACCTCACGGAGGGTGGAGGCCTTTGACACTCGTACCATCGACACCATGTCTGATGGAAGGCCTTTGATGTAAGTTTTAATCTTTTCCTTTTCAGTTGGGACCAGATGTCCCACCAATCCCAACTTGTCCATGAACTGACGATTGTACTCTTTCACCGACAAACTACCTTTCTTCGAATTTCGTAATTCTTTTTCAATACGGTCCATCGACCTCTCATTGCAATATTCCTCCAATATTTTCTCCTTAAAGGTCTCCCAACTTAACTTGTGTAAAACGCCGACCTCTAGGGAAGTGGAGAAGACATTCTACCATGTGAGAGTCGCCCCTCTAAGCCTTTGGGATCTGAACTTTGCCTTCTGATTTTCGCCGCATCCGGAAGACTTGTTCCATTTCCCAAATCCAGTTCATGCAGATAATCGAGTCATCTGCACCTTTGAATTCGGGTGGTCAACAATTGAGAAAAGTCATGAAGGAGCAAGTCTTCCTTTCTAGTCTCGTGTCCAAAGTCATGGGATCTTCAGTGGGGATCTCGTTTTCGGTACCCCCGTATCCCGCCACTACAACATTCTCTACAACCGTCTCATGCCTATGGTTGTGGGTGTCTCTGTCCTCCGGAAGTTTTAAGAATAGTTCTTGTTGTTGTGCCATTTCCTTATTCATGGCCAACATCATCCGATCCATCATTCGTGTTTTCGTCGTTACCTCTTCCAGAATAGGTTCCGACGTTTCCAGATTGCGTTGGGGTATGTGCTCGATTCTTCCACTCAACACATCTTTTAAACGGGAAGGCTCTTCCGCCACAGTCACCCGCGGTTGGTCGGCCGTGGATGTCATTGCTTCATGGCCCTCCGGTCTATTCTGGGTATTAACCATCACAGTCTGCCATACATTCGAGAATGGAGGTGAGAATAGGTTATGAGAATAAAACACAAGGATGCATACCATTACATTCATTAATCATCATAATAACAGTAATCTAAGCATGCTTATGTAACAATATATTCACAATAACAGTAGCTAATTGAAATTATGAATATACTACACATAAGTATTCTCGTTACTACCGTCACAACTCTCAATTCGTGCAATGCTGACGTCTCTAAGACATCCTATCTTAAAAGTTCTACCCAATCTCACAATTCAAAACCCTATTGTTCTCAGCTTAAGTCTAGACATTTTACATTCATACCTAGTTCACTTAAACTATTGTTCTGATACCAATTTATAACACCCTAAAAATAGGGGTCAATTTAAACCTGAATAATTGCGGAAAAGACATTCTATAATTAAAGTGTGTCACCCTAAAACATGGGAAATAGTATGGTGTTACAAATCCAAATGAGACGAAGAATATAAATCGACAACCTAATAATCTAAAGTTAGACTAAATTAGATTATAGTCGGGTGTTGTTATTCTTCCAAAATGGTAATCCGCAAAACAAATCACGTCGGTCTATAAGTCTCCAAAATGACCACTCTCGACCACTTGGTCGATCGCTCAATCCCGAAAAGCCCCACCGTTAAGATGACCTGCCATACATGACATTTAAGAAGAAGTGTTAGACTAACTCCTAGTGAGAACAAACATTTGTCAGCAACAAATATAAAGCCATTTAAATTGTGAGTCATTTGATGACCAGAAATTTAATCAAATCAAGTAAGAAAATCCTCAACGATTATACCACATTTAATTCGATAATTATCAGCTTTATGATCTCAACTCCTCTAAGTCTATTGCTCAAGAAAACACCAAGTCAACTACTCTAGGTCTATTCTCGGGAAATTCCAAAACGGGAACTTATGCACCAAGGAATGACATCTTACTGCCCATGGGACGTTGTCTAACCATATAGGTCCACACCTTACTTACCATGGCGACCCGATGCCTATTCCGTGCTAAAATGATGGACTCAATATCAAAACCTCAACATTAAACCCACCGTGCCTATGGATCCATTGCAGTAAGACCAAAACCAAATCACATTCTATTACAATAATACTGATTTATGGATACCAAATTTCATACGAATACGCACCCATAGATAATTCATCAAACTAGTGGATGGAAGTTCACATATATACCAAATCCACCATATGCCAATACAAGGCTTGTCTCAATAATGGAAACCACCGCCCATGCCTTTGAAACAAAATCCAAACCTTTCCAAAACCCTAATTTTATTTGGGTTCATCAAAATTCCATAAAAGCAAAGATGATGGTAATGAATGTAAATACCTTAAACATCCTTTATTCATAGACCAAATACATTTCCAAACATTTTTATTCACACCCCAAACCCCAAAATATCTAAAAATCAATTTTACGTCAAAAGTTTACCAAAATCCAAAATCTCATAGCTAGGGGGTATGTAGGAGCTTAAATGAAAGAAGTTTAACATATATGAAGTTTAAAAATGTGAATGTACTCACCTTGCTAGGATATATAAACAAGCCCCAGGTGATGAGAACTTGAGAGAGATGAAGATGAACTTGGACCTTTAACCACTTGGGTCCTTTAAATCAAAGCCAACCTAAATGTAACACCAGTAATTTCCTAAAGAACGTTCAATAATCGGCCAAGGAAATGGTCAGTGGTCGGCAGAGAGAAACGGTCGGGGAACATTTTTAACACGAGACGCGAGAAGGCACCACAGGCGACACGTGCGGCTTGGCCTGCGGCCATAAGTCGCGGCTAGGCCCGCGTAAGTCGTTGGGATCCATGACTCAGGAACACTCGCGGCTTGGCCCGAGACTTGAGGTCGCGACCAAGGCCGCAGGGACAGTCTGATCGACTTAAAACCCAATTTTTCTAGGGTTTTCTCTCATTTACTCCCATACTCCATTTATCTCTTCTTTGGGACGAACTTGGGAGCTCAAGAACTGATATGGGACACCTTGATGTGAATCTACCCTAGGGAGATCAAAGAGTTGGTGGTTTGAAGCTTGGTGATGGGAAGGGTGAAATATTTCATGGGAGAAATGCGGTTGAAAGACTTCAAGTTCGGTCTAAGGTAAGCACCTTGTATATTCCAAACTTTAGTATAAGGATCTTTGTAGATCTAAAGGTTTTACTTGTTGTTGGTTCATTTCTAGACTTGAAGAAATGGGTTATTTGGAAACCCTAGCCTATTGTTGGTGATGACTTGAAAATGGCGGAATCTACACCACTGGAGGCTAATGGTTAGATTTGGAACCTAGGTTTAACTTAACCTAGCGAGGTGAGTTCAAGTTGATTTGTGAAAACGGTGTACATGCCAAAATGTCTATTTCAATGTGTATATATATGTTTTTGTTAAGTGCATTTTATGCATTCATCATTTTAGTTTAAAATTGCATTTTGTGTCGTGTTTAGTCATTTGCATATAGTTTTTATTTTATTTTTAGTTAATTTTCGTATAATCATCGTTGGGGATATTACATTTGTATTTTGTGGTATTATCGGGTTTTGACAGGTAATTTACATTGAAAGTGTGAACATGGATGAAGATGCCTTTTGGAGTATTTGATCAATCATTTATATGGTGGAACAATTCAAAAAAATATGACAAAATTGGACCAAATTTTGAAGAAAGGATTCATGAGGGGATATTTATAAAAGAATAGAAATCAAGAGAGTGGCTTTTGGAAGAGCTGCAAAGTTGAGGGGTTGATTGTGGAAAATTTTCTTATATTTATTTGGAATTGTGTTTTAGGTTTTGGAAAAAAATCTCCTTCCTTCACCTCCATACGGCGCTGCCGTTTCTGTTTTTTCATTTTTTAGTTTTTAGTTTTTAGTTTAGCCTTTTGTTTTGATTTGGAGATGAATTGTTAGGTTTAGTTTCTTTTCCTTTTCTTGTTAGTTCTTTAGTTTAGATTTTAGATTTTAGATTTTAGGTTTAATTTAGTTTTTCATTTATTTGTAATTCGCTTTTTCTTGAGTCGATGAAGATTGGATGAAGATGCAACCCTTTTGACGGATCGAAGATGAAGATGGTTTTGTGACAGATTCTCATCCAACATATGACATCCGTTGTAACGATTCACTTTCTCCATACTTTGTTTTTATTTCAATTTATTATTTATTTAAATTCGCATTTATCTTTTGTTAATGTTTTCCTCCTCATATTACTTCTCCCTTTTAATTTCCTGCACCGCTCTTAATTTTATTTACCGCTTTATTAGATTAAAAACGATTCTTGGAGAGTGACACTCCTTGGATCGATCTTTATTGATTTCGTTAGATTTATGTTTACGTTTTATTTCGTAGTTTAGTTATCGTTCATTTGGGTAATCGTCACTTTGGATAGACGTTGTGGTATTGATCAATTGTTTTTATAATGAACTTTTGAGTTTTAATTGGTTGATTTTTCATATAACGAAAGTTAATGTTTGATTAACCAATTTTTATAAAACGACTTTAGTTAAATTCGATTAGTTTTAGATACGAACGAAGGTTCGGTCTTTTACTTAAATTAAATTGATCGGTGACAACGGTCCTAACATGATAAATAGTTAGGGACGTTGATTGGGAAAAATATTCGTTTTAAATCATAATGTTTCTTCCCAATGTACACATATTGAGAAAGTAAATATGGGTCTTGGATTAGAAAAGCTTTTCCACCTCGAAAGAGGGTTGAAGTAATTTTACATAACGAATTCCCACCATTACCAAAAATCTGAAGTTGACATTACCCAATGTCCGTTAGTTTGTTTTGCTTCCTTCTTTTGTTTGTTTATTTAATTAGTTTTTAAAAAAAAAATCCAAATATTGATATTTCCCGTAGCTAGGCCATAGTCTAGAACGAGTCTGTGTTTAGTTCATCACCTCCCTGTGATCGACCCGTATGCTACATAACCCGTACGCTTGCGGTATAAATTTAAAGCACATCAATTTTACATGAAATTATTAACTGTTGAGTTATTTGGCGAATCTTTATTATTTGAAGTATTTGATTTTATAAACTTTGTAAAACACCAACGTTTGGGATTTTGAGCATTTTGACAAATAAATCATACACATTGGCATTTTGAGAATTTATTTCATGAAGTAGAATTTGGGTTTAAATACATTTTATTGTGTATTTTAAATAAGTGTTTGAGTTTGTGTTATGGGACGTTTTTGAAAGAATAAAAGATATAAACCCACTTGGAAAATGATTTGTTCCAATCTAAACTACGTTGGAGTTATTTATATAAATTGGAGTATGGGTTTATATACATGCGGGTTGTTTACGTTTGGTTTCACTTTATGATTTTCAACGTTGGGTCTTTGGATTTGTTGAGCTTATGGCTCGGTTTGGATTTTGTTAGGTTTTAAGGACACTTGTCCGCTTTTAATAGCTCCATGTAGAGCGTTTGGTTATGATTTGCATTTACTGCATCTTATTGAGAGTTACATGTTTTGAATGCGTTAGTTCATTCGTTTTGAGTCATGTAATGTTTTAGTTAGTGCAATGGATCCATAGGCACGGTTTTCTTTTGTCCCGTTTTGGACAAGTTCACCACTTTGGCATGGAATAGGCATCGGGTCACCATGGTAAGTAAGGTGTGGACCTATACGGTCGGGCAACGTCCCATGGGTAGTAAGGTGTAATCCCATGTGCATAAGTTCCCGTTTTGGAACTGGGTTCCCCTGTTTTGGAACTCTCAAGAATAGACCTAGAGGGGTTGACTTGATGTTTTCGAGCAATAGACTTAGAGAAGTTGAGCTCGGTATGTTTTATGGGTATAACCCATATGTTTTGGTTTCCTACATAGTTATGTGACCTACTTTTGTATTCCGTCACATACTATGTAATCGGGTCTCCCCCATCACCGAAAGGTGTTGTTTTGGTTATGAAGTTTTATAATCCATGTTTTTGATGATGTTTTGGGTATGGATTGTTATCCATGTTTTTGGGTTTTGCATACTTAACTTTATCCATTCTTTTGGAATATTTTGGATGAGAGAGTTTATCCACGTTTTCAGTATTCGATTATTAAAGTGTCAGTTATGTATTACGCGAGTTTTGGGTTTTGGATTTATATTCGAAGAAACGTTTTGTTTTGTGATTTTAATCACGAAGAGGGTGAATGTTGAAAAAAAGATTGTTTCCAGATTTAACGTATTTCATTTTGGAAATCACAATTTAATTAACGTTCTTAAAGTTATTATTTTATATATATCTAATGGAAACTCTTGAGCTCACTAGGCGTTAATCCTAACCTTTTTATTTGTCGGCATGTGCATCAGGTTCCAATTGGGGTTTGGTTCTAGCGGTGCTATGAAGAGATGAGCACTAGATTTACACAAGGGTGAGTAGTTTGATGAAGTCTTCCGCAGTTGGAGATAGTGACTGTTATTGGGTTTTAGTAACATCCGTACTTATTATAGATCGTGTATAAGGATTGAAATGTGTTTATTGAAGTTAAACCTTAATTTGTCGTCGTAGATGATTCAGTTATCGATGTATTTAGAAAATTTTAAATTAGTTGTTATTTCTAGATTTGAGGGTGTTACACTAAACCAACCATAAAACCTCATTTAATGATCTCTGATAACTCTCAAATTTTGAGAGTTAATTCCTCTCTTGTTATATTTATTTTACCACATTTTCACCCAATTTTCTCCTCATCTCCTTCATTTGGTCTTAATTGTTCAAACATTGTGATGAAATCCCAAAAATGCAAAAAAATTCGGTTTTACTAACTTTTGTGCACAACGTGGCCACGTTGCACCCACGTTGTCACCACGTTGGGGCGTTGACCAAAATTGCTTAGATAAGATTTTACCAGTTCTGGAAATCTGCCTTCTGAAGAAAGTGAAAGACCCTTCTGCTCATTCATAAGAATAATCAAGGAAGAGGACAAAAAGTGTAAGTCCAAGGAAGCTTCAATACTTCACCTTAAAAGCTACTTTTATGGTGTTGTTACATCAACACTTTTCTCTTCCTTGGTCTATAAATGAAGGCTTGGAGGCTCCATTTCAGATCATCACTTGTAGGAGCATTAAACACCATCTGGAGCAGCAGCATTTAGTTTTCATTCCTTGTAGTTTATTTGCATTTAATTGTTGTAAGTTTAAATTTCTTGTAATATCTGTTGCCAAATTGGCCACCTTGTCACCACGTTGGCAGCAACTCTTTAGTTTCTTTTATGCAATTTAATTTATGTTATCTCCCTCTTCCATCATGTCTTTTACTTTTATTATGAGTTAAACACCCCTTTGGGTGTGGGTATGAGCCAAAGCTAAGACTAGTAGGCAACACTTGGGTGTTGCCATCATTGCTAACTCTTAGACTTGGTCACTCGAGTCGGGACTTCAACTCAACGCGGATAAGCCGATCACTTGTTAGTGTTAATATTAGATCTTAGACCTCGAGAGGGGCAAATCCGAATACGGCTTGAGTGATGCAAAGAAGATTTGAGAAAGTCTTTTATAACCACGTAGAGATACGGGTTTTTGCATGATTTTAACTAAGGTTCAAATGTCAGTCGATATGGGTGTCACAAAGAGATTTGGGCGTCTATATCTATACTTGTGGACCTAAAATCCTTATAGGTTTACTTAGTAAAGTCGACAAGTCTTGAGTTGGCCAACGTGTTGACAAAGTGGGTGCAACGTGGCCACGTTCCGAGGAAACTTCTTTTCGAGAGAAAAAGGTTTTTAAGGCTGTCGTGTGTCATTTTGTTTCTGACCAAGTTGTTACTACATCAGTCTTAGTTAATGCTTGTACCCACATTCTGCCTTTAATATTGTTAATTCCGTTTAATCGTTGTTTAGTTGCTTAAAAACCACAAATATTGATTTTGTTCTCAAAACTCAACCAAGCACTAGAAGTTCATGAAAAAGTCTCGGATTCTTAGTTGACTAGTCCCTGTGGAAACGATCTCGGTACTCTACCACTTTATTACTTGTAGCGATCATAGTGTCTGGTGTGCACTTGCACCGCCACTGTGGCAACATAGTGGCCACTTTGTGGACCTATACGATTTTCCGCTATCAAGTTTTTGGCGCCGTTGCCGGGGACTAGCGCGATTTTAAATCCTAAGATATTGACTTTTCATTCGAGCCTGAGTTGCTTGTGTCTTTTATTTTTAGTATTTTCCGTGTTGTATGCCAAGGCTACAACACGGTGAACTTGTACCTCTTGACCCACGAAATTGAAAGAACCGTTAAAAGACGAAGAAGAGGTAGAAGAGGTCGGCAAAATCAAAACATGGCTGGAAATGGTGGAGATCCTCCACCACCACCTAATGAAACAACCATAAGAATTGCCGACGATAAAGAACGGGGAATACGGGACTATGCAACACCCGAATTTGATCAATTAAAATCGGGTATTCTTAGGCCTAACATTGCGGCACAAACTTTTGAACTAAAACCGGTAATGTTTCAAATGATCCAAGCAATGGGTCAATTTGGAGGGTTACCGTCGGAAGATCCGCACTCACATTTAAAATCATTTTTAGAAATGACGGATCATTTTCGCATTCAAGGAGTTACGACCGAAGCCTTACGGCTTACGCTCTTCTCTTACACATTGAGAGATAGAGCCAAAGCTTGGCTAAATTCTCAACCTCCTCACTCCATTGATAGTTGGACAAGTTTGGCCGAAAATTTTTTAAAAAAAATATTTTAATAAAATCTTGATGTTTCGACTAGAAATGTGAAGTTTAGAAATGAAATCTTGATGTTTCGACAAGAGGAGGAAGAAGCGGTTTCGGATGCATGGGAGAGATTCAAAGACTTAATTAGAAAATGTCCTCATCATGGAATCCCTCATTGCATCCAATTAGAGACATTTTATAATGGCCTCACTAATTCCGCTAAAATTATTCTTGATGCTACGGCCGGTGGCGCTTTCACCTCTAAAACTTATAACGAAGGATATGACATTTTGGAGAAAGTGGCCAACAATAACACCGATTGGTTAAACCCACGCGCTCTTGCTCCTAAGAATGCATCGGGTGTTCATGAAATTGATGCCATCACCGCCTTAAATGCACAAATTGTAGCTTTAACTAACTTGGTAAAAAATAACATGAACTTAAATGGAGAAAAGAACCAGTCCAAGCCATAAATGAATCTTGTGTGTTTTGTGGTGAGAATCATGCTTTTGAGTGTTGTCCCGGTAATCCCGCCTCAGTTAATTATGTAGGAAACCATTCTATGAATAGCCCATTTTCTCCAACTTACAACCCAAATTGGAGAAATCACCCGAACTTCTCGTGGTCAGGAAACCAAGGACTTCAACCCCCCGGGGTTCATCAAGTTCCAACCCGACCACCAAATCCCCCGGGATTTCAACAAGGACCGTCTCATACGTACCAAAGTGGGCAATCCTCACAACCGTATGTACCGAGACAACAAAATGCATCGGAGAGTAATGGTTCGCTTGAATCGCTACTCAAAGGTTTTATAAACCAAACCAATGCAACTTTGAGAGGTTGCGAGAAACAATTAGGGCAATTTGCCGCCGAGATGAAAGGAAGACAAGTGGGCACCTTACTAAGTGACACCGAAACCCCTAAGGGTAAGGAACATGTTAAGGTCGTGACTTTAAGAAGCGAGACTAGAGCATCTAAACCTATCGACGAAGTCTTAGTTGATACTATTGTGCAAGATGAGACCACGCATGCTTTTGACAAAGGAAACTTCCCATCCTTGTTTCCAGCCAACGTGGCTGGAACGTGCCCACCTTCGGGACAAAATGCAATAGCCACTTCACGGACTATTCTGCCTTCAGATCCACCTCTCCAAAGTGGTGAGCAGGTGCCCACTTCACAGCCCATAAGGGCAAATTCAAACCAAGCAAATTTGGACTTACGAGACCTCCCTTTTCCCGGTAGAATGAAGAATAAGAATGACGATGTGCAATTCAAATTTTTTTTGGATGTTTTCAAACAATTGCACATTAACATACCTTTGGTTGAAGCTATCGAGCAAATGCCAAGTTATGTTAATTTTTTAAAGGACATTCTCAACAAGAAAAGGAGGTTAAGTAAGTACGAAACAGTGGCCCTAACAAAGGAATGTAGTGCTTTGCTCACATGTAAAATCCCTCCCAAACTCAAAGACCCGGGAAGCTTTACCATCCCGTGCTCAATAGGGGGAAAAGAGGTGGGTCATGCCCTTTGTGACCTTGGGGCAAGCATCAATCTCATGCCACTTTCGGTTTTTAATAAATTAGGAATTGGAGAAGTCCGACCCACGACCGGTACTTTACAATTAGCGGATCGATCGTTGGCTTATCCCAAAGGAAAAATTGAAGACATTTTGGTTCAAGTTGACAAATTCATCTTCCCGGCCGACTTTTTAGTTTTGGACTATGAAGCTGATAGGAACGTCCCAATCATCTTAGGGCGACCATTTTTAGCAACGGGTAGAACCTTAATTGATGTCCACAAGGGAGAACTAACCATGAGAGTGAATGACCAGCAAGTGACGTTTAACGTTTTCAAATCACTTAAGTTTCATGGGGAAGTGGAAGACTGTTCGGCCTTAGACACCTTAGAAAGAGAGGTTGGCATCGATACTGTTGAAGGTGGCCACGTATGTCACCAAATTGGCCACTTGCCCACTTCAGTGCAGAATATTTGGAGGATTTAGACTTTGTGAGCGAGGAGGAAATTGAGGAGACTATAGCAGCGTTTGAATAGTTAGATTTCACGGATAGGACGATCCAGCAACCATCCATCATTGAACCACCTAAGCTGGACTTAAATCCCTTACCCGATCATCTTAAGTATGCCTACCTCGTCGAGGAAGAGAAACTGCCCGTCATTATTTCTTCCAAATTGACCCAAGAGCAAGAATTAAGTTTGATTGAGTTGTTGATGAAATATAAGAAGACCTTAGGATGGACCATAGCCGATATTAAGGGTATAAGTCCGACGGTTTGCCAACATAAGATACTTTTGGAAGATAATAGCATTGGCAAAGTGCAACCGCATAGGAGACTTAATCCTATCATGAAAGATGTTGTAAAAAAAGAGGTTTTAAAATGGTTGGATGCGGGGATCATTTATCCCATTTCTAGCAGTAGATGGGTGAGCCCGGTACAATGCGTACCAAAGAAAAGTGGCACCACGGTGATCACAAATGACAAAAACGAGCTCATACCAACTAGGACCGTGACGGGATGGAGGATTTGTATGGATTATAGGCAATTAAATCTCGCCACCAAGAAGGACCATTTCCCTCTACCATTCATAGACCAAATGCTTGATAGGTTGGCCGGGAAAGAATTCTATTGTTTCTTGGACGGATATTCGGGATATAACCAAATTCATATAGCACCCGAAGATCAAAAGAAGACCACCTTCACTTGTCCCTTTGGAACTTTTGCTTTTCGACGTATGCCATTTGGGTTGTGTAATGCACCCGCAACTTTTCAAAGATGCATGATGTCAATTTTTTCGGATAGGATTGAGGACACCATGGAAGTTTTCATGGATGATTTTTCGGTAACGGGAACATCTTTTGAAAATTGTTTAAAAAATCTTGAAAAAAGTTTGCAAAGATGTGAAGCCCATGACTTGATTTTAAATTGGGAAAAATGCCATTTTATGGTACAAGAAGGGATAGTCTTGGGTCACATGATTTCAAAGAAAGGATTGGAAGTTGATAAAGCCAAAATTGAGGTAATAATGCAATTACCCGAGCCCACCTCGGTTAAGAGCATTAGGAGTTTTTTGGGGCATGCGGGATTTTATAGGAGATTTATTAAAGATTTTTCAAAAATCGCAAAACCCCTTTGCAATCTTTTGCACATTGACCAACCCTTTGAGTTTACCTCCGAATGCAAAAAGGCTTTTGAAACAATTAAAAATGCTCTCGTTTCGGCACCCATTGTGATTGCCCCCGATTGGAATTTACCATTTGAAGTAATGTGTGACGCAAACGATTGGGCCGTGGGTGCGGTTCTTGGTCAAAAACGAAACAAAAATTTTCACCCAATATACTACGCAAGCAAAACTCTTGTTGAAGCACAAATTAACTATACAACAATCGAAAAAGAATTGCTTGCGGTAGTATTTGCTTTCGATCACTTTCGTTCATACTTGATTGGCACCAAGGTTATCATTCATACCGA
Source organism: Arctium minus (assembly GCA_954870635.1). Taxonomy (NCBI): domain Eukaryota; kingdom Viridiplantae; phylum Streptophyta; class Magnoliopsida; order Asterales; family Asteraceae; genus Arctium; species Arctium minus. The sequence continues at coordinate 114,892,714 of OX941084.1, read as the reverse complement.
TCATTCCGCCATCAAATACTTATTTAATAAAGCCGATGCTAAACCTAGGCTTATTAGATGGGTTCTTCTTTTGCAAGAATTTGATGTCGAAATTGTTGATATAAAAGGCACCGATAACCAAGTGGCCGATCATCTTTCTCGCATAGAAGGAATGGTATCTAGTGGGGGTGATCATGAAATCAAAGAGATTTTTCCGGACGAGCATGTTTTGGCCATATATCATCATAAAGAACAACCGCCATGGTATGCGGATTTAGCCAACTATCTTGCTTGTGGGCTAAAGCCATACCATCTTCAAGGGCAACAATGGAAAAAGTTTCTTCATGATAGCAAACAATATTTTTGGGACAGACCATTTCTTTTTAAAATGGGTGCGGACCAAGTTTTGAGAAGATGTGTTCCGGATGCGGAAATGTTGGGGATTTTAAAAGAGTGTCATGCCTCACCTTATGGTGGCCAACGTACGGCGGCCAAGATTTTGCAAAGTGGCTTCTTTTGGCCAACTCTTTTTAAAGATGCGTTCGAATTTGTGAAAAAGTGTGATCAATGTCAACGAATGGGAAATTTGTCTCAACGCAATGAGATGCCCTTGAACAATATTTTAGAAGTGGAACTTTTTGATGTTTGGGGCATCGATTTCATGGGACCATTTCCCATGTCGTTCAACAATCAATATATTTTGGTCGCGGTTGATTATGTTTCAAAGTGGGTTGAAGCTAAGGCATGCCTGAGGAATGATGCAAAAACGGTGATTGATTTCTTGCACAAAAACATTTTTGTCCGTTTTGGAACACCCCGAGCATTGATAAGCGATGAAGGGACTCATTTTATGAATAAAATGTTGAGCATCGTTCTTGATAGATACAACATCCAACATCGAGTGGCCACGACATACCATCCGCAAACTAATGGTCTTGCCGAACTTTCTAATAGGGAAATTAAAAATATTTTGGAAAAAGTTGTCAAACCTAATAGAAAGGATTGGTCTCTCAAGTTGGATGATGCGTTATGGGCATATCGCACGACCTTTAAAACCCCTTTGGGAATGTCTCCATATCGTCTTGTTTTCGGAAAAGCTTGCCACTTACCGCTAGAATTAGAATATAAAGATTTTTGGGCCACAAAAGAGTTGAATTTCAGTGAGGATTCCGCGGGGAATAAAAGAAAGCTTTAATTAGCCGAGTTGGAAGAGTTGAGATTTCACGCTTACGAGAATGCCAAATTATACAAAGATAAAACCAAAATGTGGCATGATCGTCGAATAAATCAAAGAAGTTTTGACGTTGGTCAACAAGTTCTACTCTTCAACTCACGGTTAAAATTATTTCCCGGAAATCTCAAGTCTCGTTGGTCCGGTCCATTCACCATTGTCAGAATTAGTCAATATGGGACCGTGGATTTGTTGAATCCACAAGACATGAGTACCTTCAAAGTCAATGGGCATAGGGTCAAGCACTATCTTCCCGAAGAGGTGCCCAAACCCTCTGAGATGTCCCCTTGAGAAAATCATGAACGTTTTGTGTAAATAGTGTACATAAGTTTTTATTTTGTTTTTGGGCCAAGGTGGCCACATTGTGGCCACTTGGGGGACTGAGCTGTGCTAGAAGCCTGAAAGTTAAATTTTCAGTCAGATTTTCCAATTTTTATGCATGGCTTCAATTATTCTTTTTGTCCACTGGTCTTTCCATGCAAATATCAGCTTCACAGTTTAATCCATGTTGCCCTTTTGTCCTTTGTTTTCCTTGAAGCTCTCCTTTCTTTTTGTTTTCTTGTGCAGGTCAGATTTAAGTTTGAAGGTGTGGCCCAAAAGTCTGGAGGTTTAAAAAGGGTTTTGTTCTAAAAAGGTGGAATTGGGAAAATCAAACTTCTTTTCAATTTTATTAACCCAAGAAAACATCATTACCCTCCCAACCCCTCAACTCCCTCTCTCTCGTCATTCCCACACAGGCACCCCCCCACAACCACCCTGTCACCTTCCACCACCGCTCACTCGGTCGATTTCCCCCACCATGGCACGAACGACGAACCTCGCCAACCCTTTCCCCAATAGTCGACGGGCTCGCCGGTCGACCACTGCCAGCGGTTTCTCAAATCCGACGTCCGATCCCCCTGCGTCCACCGCCCCACCACTCTCAGCGGCGGACGTCGCCACCGCTGCACCACCGGTGTTTACAGTACATTATGAGGAGTCGCACGCTGTCGTAACCTCTCAGCCCACTCATGATGAACCATCTCCGGTAATTAACCCTAACCCCCAATCTCCCACTCCCATTACCCAAAACCCAGTTCGCACACCACCCTCGCCGGAACCTGAAACCCTAATCGCCGATCATGCACCACCACCACCATCACCACCCACTCGTCGACCGCTGCTCTCGATCCTCATCCCACGGAGCACGCCGTCGACACCCGCAATCTCGCAAACCCTAGCCTCCACTGAAACTACCACCTCACCACCGGAGTTGGTTAGACTCTCTCCTTTGCTCCAAGTTCGAACCATCCGTGATCCTTCTCTTCTCTTTAACCCACAGCCCCGAGTTGACGATTCAGGCAGTTTCCTCAACCCCCTATTCGGTCCAGATAGCCCTGTTGATATCTTCGACCTCAATCAAGTCGAAGTCGAGTCCACCGTTCCAGTCACCCCACCAACCTCGCCGAAGGACACTTCGATCATCGACAATCCGCCTCAACGTGGCAAGAACGTGGCCACATCGAGCGCCACTTCGTCCGGCGCATCTCCTTCGGGTTCTGTCCAGGACACTCCATCCCCTCCATGCACTATCGAGACTCGTGGGAAGCGGCCTGTATCGTCTTCTGATAAAGAGTATACCCTAGAGCCAGAAACTGTGCGCCCTAAGAAACGAGCACAGTCCACGTCGATCACCAAGAGGAAGCGCAAGCCAGCACGTAGTTCATCATCCACTGCTCAAAAGCCGAGGACACGCTCTGCAGTCCAACCACCACCCCCAACCAGGTATAAAACGCAACTTCCTTCCAAATTGTTGATAGAGCGAGATTTTGATCCCGTGTTGATCAAAACATATCCGCATGTCCCGCGACTTTTGGCCACGTACAAATGGGAAAAGGCAATCCCTTTTCCTGGCAAGGCTAATGCCACTTTGTTATGCGAGCTGTATTCGGCCATCGCTACCGTTGAGGACACCACTGTGGTGATCCAGGGTAGGACTGTAGATTTTGGACCTCGCGCTTTGTCCAATGCTTTCGGTATGCCTGTGCCACCGACATGTCAGTTCGCCAGCATTTTGGCTTCCCTCACTATGGACACCACCCGGGAAATTGCCGCGACGTTAGTGATGCCTCAGTTTTTGGCAAAGTTGGATTTGTCGAAATTGTCCATTCAGTCCGGACAGTTGACCTTGGAGGCGAGTCTTTGGTTTCAATTTCTCCGGCATAATCTGTTGCCGGCTACGCATGATGCCACGCTCTCCAGGGAAAAATGCGTCTTCCTTTTCTGTATTTTGAAAGAATTACCATTTGATTTCGGACCTGTTGCTCTGAGTGTCATCCGGTATGCTGCATCCCGTTCGGGTTCTTGGCTGATTTTCCCTATATTACTAACAAAATTGCTAAGTGCAGCTCGTGTTCCCTCGTGGGATAAGGATGAAATCTGTAATAGCTCTTCACGAATAGATCAGGGAACGGTCCATTGAATTATGCATTCGGGTCGTTTTGCAGCTGAGGCCCAACCGCAGCCTTCTGTCCGGCCTTCACGAAACGACGCCTCTAAGCATCATGCAGCTTCCAGTTCCGGCTACGGCTCCTCTGAATGGCTGCAGGTCTTAGCTGAACAGCGAGAGGAACAAAATGTTTTGTTAAAATATTTGATGACCCTCCAAAGGGAACAGATGGCCCAACTCAAGGCCCAGGGCGACAACATCCGAGCCATCGAGGAGAAGAACGTTCGTTTTTGGGCATATCAGCGTAACTGGAATAGAGTTGTCAAGAGTTTCTACTTCCAGGTTGACCCATCTAAAGCCTCCACCCTGCCACGTTTCCCGCCGGGTCTGTGCCCTCCACAGGTGATCGTCCCGCTCGCTCCCCGTCCTCGCAGTCCGCGACCCCCTCCAACCGCCGACGACGATGCGGCTGGCCCTTCTGCCGAAGTGGGTAAGCCGTAACCATTTTTGGTATTTCATCACGCATGTTTGAACTCGTTTGATTTACTTTATCTTTGGGACTTGTGGTGTTTTTATGTTTCAGACTCGTATCTTTTTGATCTGACGTTATGCTCATTCATGTACCTCTGGTTGGTCCACTCATGATATTTCCTTGTTTCTTGCATTTCTTGTTGTTGATTATCTATTTTGCAGGCCGCGTACTGGATTGTTACCATTTGTTTTCTGACTTTAAAATGATTTAGGCCTTCTTCTCGTTTTTTTTGTAGCCCAAATACTTTTCCACTTGAAACCTAGCCTATCTACGTCCAAATGGCCACATATCTTGCGATTTTCAATGGGGATATTGAAGGTTTTAGTTTGGGGGGTGGGGGCTGTTGAAAAACAAAAACAACATTTTTGATAACCCAAAAACCAAAGTGGCCACGTTGTCACTACTTTGGCAGCAATAAACGAAAACTCCAAATGGGATTAGTCAAAAGAAAAAAGGTGAAGACAATACAAAGAATAAACAGTCAAACACCAAAGAGAATGGGATCCGCACAAAAATTCAAGTTTGGGGGTCATTACGAAAAATACGAATCGAAAACCCAAATACACAAGCCCAAAGCAAGCCCTACTGATTAAAGTCGAATTCATGGGAAGCATGAAAAGAAGCGGTATTTTTTTTTCCAAACAAGAAGAGTTCTCTTCACTCAAAACAAGGAGCGACGAATTTTTTTTGGCATGAGTTTTCCTTTCTAAAGCAAGTTCGTTAGCCCTGTTTGGTCATCGCTCGAGTTCCTTGTTCATTTTGTTTTATTTTCTTCTTTTACTTGAGAACAAGTAGTTACTCAAGTTTGGGGGTGTGATAACTCTCAAATTTTGAGAGTGAATTCCTCTCTTGTTATATTTATTTTACCACATTTTCACCCAATTTGCTCCTCATCTCCTTCATTTGGTCTTAATTGTTCAAACATTGTGATGAAATCCCAAAAATGCAAAAAAAATCGGTTTTACTAACTTTTGTGCACAACGTGGCCACGTTGCACCCACGTTGTCACCACGTTGGGGAGCTGACCAAAATTGCTTGGATAAGATTTTACCAATTCTGGAAGTCTGCCTTCTGAAGAAAGTGAAAGACCCTTCTGCTCATTCATAAGAATAATCAAGGAAGAGGACAAAAAGTGTAAGTCCAAGGAAGCTTCAATACTTCACCTTAAAAGCTACTTTTATGGTGTTGTTACATCAACACTTTTCTCTTCCTTGGGCTATAAATGAAGGCTTGGAGGCTCCATTTCAGATCATCACTTGTAGGAGCATTAAACATCATCTGGAGCAGCAACATTTAGTTTTCATTCCTTGTAGTTTATTTGCATTTAATTGTTGTAAGTTTAAATTTCTTGTAATAGTTGTTGCCAAAGTGGCCACCTTGTCACCACGTTGGCAGCAACTCTTTAGTTTCTTTTATGCAATTTAATTTATGTTATCTCCCTCTTCCATCATGTCTTTTACTTTTATTATGAGTTAAACACCCCTTTGGGTGTGGGTATGAGCCAAAGCTAAGACTAGTAGACTTCCAGAATTGGTTAAACACCCCGTTTTGGAACTGGGTTCCCCTGTTTTGGAACTCTCAAGAATAGACCTAGAGGGGTTGACTTGATGTTTTCGAGCAATAGACTTAGAGAAGTTGAGCTCGGTATGTTTTATGGGTATAACCCATATGTTTTGGTTTCCTACATAGTTATGTGACCTACTTTTGTATTCCGTCACATACTATGTAATCGGGTCTCCCCCATCACCGAAAGGTGTTGTTTTGGTTATGAAGTTTTATAATCCATGTTTTTGATGATGTTTTGGGTATGGATTGTTATCCATGTTTTTGGGTTTTGCATACTTAACTTTATCCATTCTTTTGGAATATTTTGGATGAGAGAGTTTATCCACGTTTTCAGTATTCGATTATTAAAGTGTCAGTTATGTATTACGCGAGTTTTGGGTTTTGGATTTATATTCGAAGAAACGTTTTGTTTTGTGATTTTAATCACGAAGAGGGTGAATGTTGAAAAAAAGATTGTTTCCAGATTTAACGTATTTCATTTTGGAAATCACAATTTAATTAACGTTCTTAAAGTTATTATTTTATATATATCTAATGGAAACTCTTGAGCTCACTAGGCGTTAATCCTAACCTTTTTATTTGTCGGCATGTGCATCAGGTTCCAATTGGGGTTTGGTTCTAGCGGTGCTATGAAGAGATGAGCACTAGATTTACACAAGGGTGAGTAGTTTGATGAAGTCTTCCGCAGTTGGAGATAGTGACTGTTATTGGGTTTTAGTAACATCTGTACTTATTATAGATCGTGTATAAGGATTGAAATGTGTTTATTGAAGTTAAACCTTAATTTGTCGTCGTAGATGATTCAGTTATCGATGTATTTAGAAAATTTTAAATTAGTTGTTATTTCTAGATTTGAGGGTGTTACACTAAACCAACCATAAAACCTCATTTAATGATCTCTGATAACTCTCAAATTTTGAGAGTTAATTCCTCTCTTGTTATATTTATTTTACCACATTTTCACCCAATTTGCTCCTCATCTCCTTCATTTGGTCTTAATTGTTCAAACATTGTGATGAAATCCCAAAAATGCAAAAAAATTCGGTTTTACTAACTTTTGTGCACAACGTGGCCACGTTGCACCCACGTTGTCACCACGTTGGGGCGTTGACCAAAATTGCTTAGATAAGATTTTACCAGTTCTGGAAATCTGCCTTCTGAAGAAAGTGAAAGACCCTTCTGCTCATTCATAAGAATAATCAAGGAAGAGGACAAAAAGTGTAAGTCCAAGGAAGCTTCAATACTTCACCTTAAAAGCTACTTTTATGGTGTTGTTACATCAACACTTTTCTCTTCCTTGGTCTATAAATGAAGGCTTGGAGGCTCCATTTCAGATCATCACTTGTAGGAGCATTAAACACCATCTGGAGCAGCAGCATTTAGTTTTCATTCCTTGTAGTTTATTTGCATTTAATTGTTGTAAGTTTAAATTTCTTGTAATATCTGTTGCCAAATTGGCCACCTTGTCACCACGTTGGCAGCAACTCTTTAGTTTCTTTTATGCAATTTAATTTATGTTATCTCCCTCTTCCATCATGTCTTTTACTTTTATTATGAGTTAAACACCCCTTTGGGTGTGGGTATGAGCCAAAGCTAAGACTAGTAGGCAACACTTGGGTGTTGCCATCATTGCTAACTCTTAGACTTGGTCACTCGAGTCGGGACTTTAACTCAACGCGGATAAGCCGATCACTTGTTAGTGTTAATATTAGATCTTAGACCTCGAGAGGGGCAGATCCGAATACGGCTTGAGTGATGCAAAGAAGATTTGAGAAAGTCTTTTATAACCACGTAGAGATACGGGTTTTTGCATGATTTTAACTAAGGTTCAAATGTCAGTCGATATGGGTGTCACAAAGAGATTTGGGCGTCTATATCTATACTTGTGGACCTAAAATCCTTAGAGGTTTACTTAGTAAAGTCGGCAAGTCTTGAGTTGGCCAACGTGGTGACAAAGTGGGTGCAACGTGGCCACGTTCCAAGGAAACTTCTTTTCGAGAGAAAAAGGGTTTTAAGGCTGTCGTGTGTCATTTTGTTTCTGACCAAGTTGTTACTACATCAGTCTTAGTTAATGCTTGTACCCACATCCTGCCTTTAATACTGTTAATTCCGTTTAATCGTTGTTTAGTTGCTTAAAACCCACAAATATTGATTTTGTTCTCAAAACTCAACCAAGCACTAGAAGTTCATGAAAAAGTCTCGGATTCTTAGTTGACTAGTCCCTGTGGAAACGATCTCGGTACTCTACCACTTTATTACTTGTAGCGATCATAGTGTCCGGTGTGCACTTGCACCGCCACTGTGGCAACATAGTGGCCACTTTGTGGACCTATACGATTTTCCGTTATCAATCTCCTCTAAGAGAAATCAATGAATTGAGAAGTTAGACTTACCAAAATCTCCAAGGAAATCACACCCTAGAACCTCCAAGATGAGAAAATGAACTAAAATCGGTTTTGGTGAGCATTTAATGGCCTGGGGGCCGACCGCGACTATGCCTCACGATTATGACAATGTCATTCTTGCTTGGCATTGTTGCCCAGATATGGCACCCCTCGGTACCCTCTCGGTGACTTTGCCCCGTGAGAGTGACAAGGTGTCACAATCGCGGGCATTGTTGCCCCACCCCACCACCCCGCAGTACAATCTACGTGGTTATGCCCCGTGAGAGTGACAAGGTGTCACAATCGTAGGCATGGTCGCCGGTGTGGTACCGAATCCCGATTCATGGAGTTTTTCTTTCTGAAAGCTTTCGATGCATAGGCTTGGGGTCCAACCAACTTGCTGCAACTTTATGTTTTCCTACAAAGCAAGATTTCTAAACCAAAATACAATGTCTACTAATCTTGAGAATTTAAGGCAATAAAATACGTACCCGAAAGTACGGGTGTTACACCCAACCCTACCACCATTGGTGGGCAAGAGGATAGAGCATGTGCCAAGGGTCACGTTGGTGTCCTCCAACCCGATACTACACGAGGTGAACTCTCAAGCAAATATGATGGCCAATGTCATGCAGATGGTAACCTCGGCCATGGAGAAACAACAAAAGGCGTTTATGAAAATGTTGGAGGATAGAGATGCCAGTCTCCGAAGACATGAGACAATGAACAAATTTATAAAAGATGACATAATCCTATTTAATTGAATTACATTAGTTGCAAAATTTCAAATTAGTAGAATGAAATGTCGATTTATAAATTGAATTACATTCATTACATTAATTTTATCTTTTAATTTGTTATTTATAAAATGAAATGTACCAATTTGTCTATTTTTTGTAAACATGTCGATTTTTAAATGGTTGACACATATTGATCAAATATTTAAATTGTTATTTTAAAATAAACAAAAGAATAATAAAAAAAAACTGAAAATACCAATTATTGTAAATTGATTAAAAATATCAACTTGAAGATTAAATTTATATTTTTTTGGTGAAACTCAAAAAACAATGTTCTATTTTTTAAGGATTGAATAAACTATATAAATATTAAATACAATATATATATATATATACACACACACTATTATATAATCTAATAAAACAAAAAAAGAAAAAAGAGCAAAATGACCAATATACCCTTAACTTACTTTTTTAACTAAAGTTAGTTGGAGGGACCAAAAGTGAAACAAAATGGCAACCACACTAACCAAATATGTAATTAGTTTAAGATAGGGACCAAACTTGATAGTGAGCAGCAACCAAAGGGACCAAAATGTAATTTATTGTTAAAGATATATTGCACATCTCTCTCCTCTCTCTGGCGAACACCATGTGGACACACATACACACTCTGATCAAGAAGATACACATTGTTAAAACAAGATACATACTTGATACATACATGTTGTAATGCATACAAAAGATTTACATTGTGAATAAGAAGATCTACAAATACATATTGTGATACATATGAAAGATCTACATTGTGAACAAGAAGATCTACACTGTTAAAACAAGATATACACAAGATACACACTGTGATTTTGTGAGCTACCATGCATCATCACGACCCACCACATGCTACTACATTTCTATAACCTCCGGTCATTACTTCTACCGCCAATATGCTACCTCATTCTAGAATACTCAACAGATTAAAGCAAGATTTGAGTGGTGGTTTTGATAGTGAAGGTTCTTTACGGTAAGGAGCAATGGTGGGGAGGTAGTCGACCACACGACTTTCACCAGAGTGTGGTTTTGGTAGGGGTGGCGGTTGTTTTCGAAGAGAGGGAAGAGAGATGGAATGATATACATATTTTTAGGAGTTTCAAGTGCACATCCATGAGGTGAGATATATATGGAGAGAGAGTTAACTTTATGAGTTGTCATTTGATTTACAAAATTACAAAATTAACCTTTATCATTAATCAAATAAATGCTAAAATGAGTGGTTATTATTGGATCTCACGGATCTCACAATTTATAGAGTTCTCATTTGATTAGACATACACACACACACACACACACACAGGGTTAGGGTGCAAAAGAATGAAACATTGAGGAACACCCTAATAACCATTTTGTAAGGTATGCACATGTGCATACACGTAATTTGTCATATATGCACATATGCATAACATACACATATGCATAGGAATCATGCAGCATCTTCAATTACTGGTATACATATGTACGCACCGTACATATAATAGTTATTACGGTGTTCTTCAAAATTTCATTTTATTTGGGGTTTCTCTTGATCCTTACACACACACTCTACATATGAGAGATAAAAAGAGAGGGGGGAGTACATTAAGAAGACAAGAACCGCCCACTGTGTGCCACATGTCCCTCTTCGTGATGAATATCAAACATGAATAACACATTCATGATGAATATGGATGTGTTATTCATTATGAATCACACATTCACTATGAATATAAATGTATTATTCATCATGAATCACAAATTCATGATGAATAACACGCCCATATTCCTAATGAATATGTCACGCGTCGCGTTGTGGGCGGTCTGCACCTCATAACCAATTTTAGATACCTAATGGAACCTACCTTATATGTTGGTCCCTAATGGGTTAATGACTTATACAACAAGTGTTTGTAGAAGGGGTTTGAATACAATCACAACAAGTTTTCACTTTTTAATTCTATTTGTTTTATTGAAACATAAAAAGTCACAAATTTGTTGCGAAAGCTAGGAATATAAGACCTTATCTTAAACAATCTGAATGTTTGACAACTTTTCTAATAACTGAAAGAGTGAGAGAAGGAAGTACACTTTCAGATCTGAAGAACTAGGATCGTCTTTGGAGGTTAAGGCGCCGATTTGCAAGAATTTGCACTTAGAAACTCTTCAAAGAGCAAGTTGCATATGATCTAGAGACCGCCTTATATATCAGTCCATGCATTAAATGAAGCAATGCAACTTCAATGCATGTATTCATTTGATTTGCTTCATTTCAGCCTTTTGATATGATGTTGACAATTATTGCTTCAACCCATCATTTTGTATGCAGAGTGAATAGTAAAGAAAGCATGTAACTAACAAAATAGTACTTTTGAGCTTGCTTTGACTGACATGCTGAGCATGTTCCCATACCAAGACATGGGTTGAAACCTTGGTCCCTAAATTTTCTTACCAAATCTCCATTCATGCTTTTGTATCCAGAGTGAATAGTAAAGTAAGTAAATATTATTTACTTAGCCTGACATGTTGAACATGTTCCCATACTTAGACTTAGAGTTGGTAAAAGAAACTTGGTCCTAAAGTCTTCACTTTAAACCTGCTTGGTAGATAGCATTTGTCAAACTATCTGATTTATCAGTCTTCTGATCTTCTATCTACTATGATAATCCAATCCGCTTTGGTGTCTATATACTTCACTTCAACTAATCTTCAATTTTGCTTAAGGCGTTTTGCTTGATCAGATGCAAGTTACAAAATAGGACTTAATATCTCTCTCTCTTAGTTGGGTGAAGGAAGCAAATATAAGTGTTGATATGTAAACATATTTTTTGTCTTTTGGAAGAACAATTTATTTGTTTGATGTATATACTTGTGTATCAGTAATCCAATATTACGTATTTGTTGTATGTATATGATTAAATCAAACGATGGACAATACTTATTTAAAAGGAATGATGACAACCTGCTAACCCGTTGCACTTTGTAACAGGTTGGCTTGGGATTTTCAAACCGTTGTGATTATGTTGCGTGTTTAAATACCTCAAATCGCCCAACCCAACCCGCATACACCCCTAGTTAGGTTGTTCAGTTTCATCATAACAACTAACTGCAACAATTTTATATACATGTTGTTTGTTTTACTTAACCTCGAAATACGTGCAAATAGATCTTGATGCAAATATACATCTTGATCTACTGTCGTCTTTGAACAAGTAATAATGGTACAAAGTACCGAATATCGATCCACAGGGAAATGTTTGCAAAAGTTTATCAAGGAGTCCAATATTTAAAAGTTAGCTTTAGATGACGAATTCGAAGAAATCTTTTTGGTTGGATGTGTGATTAGCAACTACAGAAAAATCAGTTATAAAAGAAAGCAAATGGTGTAAAGTTTTGTTAAGATAAAAACTAGTAATCCGGTAAAAAGATATTATAGCAAACTTACGTTATCTCAGATTTAATATTTAAGTAACTTCTGAAAAGTAACACATTTTCATACAAATAATTAGTTGTCATAATTAAATGTAATCTTCAATGAAATATTTATAATATGATTTAAATAACGACAATACTATATTAATATACCTTTTTACGTTTTTACTGGTTTAAATCTTAACTCTACCTTACACTCCAAGCTAAGGTTGTGAGTCTATCATAGTTTGGTTTCTTTTTATAAAAGATATAAAGGCTTGAATTTTAAATAATGGAGATGAAAAATGCATTAAAGAAATTGCAAATACTAAAATTTGGGAAAGGAAACTTGTCGCGCAAGTAACGACTTTTCTTGAGAGAAAACTAAAATTAAACTGCTAAAAGTGTAAATAGCAATAATTTAAAGTGCAAAAAATGAAATGCGAGAAATTAAATTGCGGGAAAGTAAAGTGCGATAAAGTAAAGTGCGATAAAATAAAGTGCGATAAAATAAAGTGCGAAAGATAAATTGCTATAATGTAAATGCATAAACTAAAAGACTAGAAAGTAAGGACAAGAAAATATTCGAAAACTTGCGCGCCAAGTAACGTTTCACAAAAGACAGAGATGCACATTTTACTTAAAAAAATATGTTCGGCCTTTTGGTTAATTGTCATGAGCCAAAAATGGACTTGTGATCCAATATAAAGCCATGCGAAATTTCACCAAAAAGCAAGAACCAAAAGAATGATTTTTGAAGTGAAACTTGAAAGAGAGGAACAAGTAAAGATTTATCAGTAACACTTAAATTACTTGATGCTTAATAACGAAGATGAGAAACTCGGCCAACTACATAAACTTCCAAAACGTAGCCGAATTCTAAACCTTAAAACCGAAATGTAGCAAAGTAGATAGAGAACTTTCCAAACCAACCACCAAGATGTGGTAAACTTGGTTGGTGAAAAGTGAGATATCTATTTTTTGATCCTAAACAACCTATTTATAATCATGAAAACAAGATTTTCATGGGCCTAAAACAAAATAAAACTAAAAAGCCTTAATAATGTTAAGCATAAACTCAAAACATTGTTTAAAATCGAGCCCATACAAGAGCCCATCCAAAACAATCTTCATTTGCCAAATAACAGGCCCAAATCTGTCGGCCCACTTTCTGGCCCAGATTCTTCTTCCTCCAATTTCCTTTGAGTATCCTGCAGTATTATAGAGGAAGGTACATAAATATCAAGTTTTGACATTTATAAACCCAAACACTTCATACATGTCCTAAACATCACATAAACCCCAATGACTAGAAATATGTACAAAAATAGACTATAAAGACTCAAATGAGACCAAATAAAGACACCAAAAGAGTGGGAAATGTGTTGCAAATAGGGTTAAGGTATTAACCCTATCAATACAACATGTAATTGTTGGTTCTATAAGTATAAAAGTTTCATTAAATACGCTATTAGACAATTGTGTTGTAATGATTCGAAATATTACTTAATATTGATAACTTGGTCAAACTTAAGTTTTTAAATTTATTTGGTTAAAAGAGGCATTTAAGCTTAAAAAAATAGAACTTAATAAAAACAAACTATTTCATTAAATTATGAGTCAAGTTAAATACTACATTATCTTAAAACAGATAAAGTATTTAAGATAATGTAGTTATTTATCTTTTAGTTATCGTTACAAGATACTAACATTGATTTTTGGTCAATAGTACTTTTTCTATTGCATAATTGACGATTAATCCAAATACTTTTTTTTATTGAACTAGTATTCGGCACCGTGCGTTGCGCGGTGGTGATAAATTTTTTAAAAATTATTGAAATTAAATGGGTCGATGATCATATATCATATATTTAATAAGAATCAAAATTACACTTGATATGAAGTTGCTCATCATCCTTGGTTGTTTCTTTTGATATATATATATATATATAGGGTCCCCTTTATTTGCTAACCAAATTTTGACTAATCAGAAGTTTCCTAGAGTTTTTGTTATGCCATTAATGCTATTAAATCTGAAAGGGTAATATGGGAATTTGCTAAAAATCGCACATTTAATCTGTTTCTATATTTAAAGAAGTTTTTTAATTTGGTAGTTATCCTAATATTAAATATATCGCCCCATGTAATCTGTTTCCATATTTAAATGAGTTTTTAATTGGTAGTTATCCTGATATAAATATATTAATTTAAAATTTTATTTTGATTTGCATCTTATTAATCTGGTAATAGACAGAACTATGCATATATGCATTTGGAAAATATGTCCATATCCATTAGTTGTGCACATATGCATGTATGATTATAGTACATGTATGAATTTCCCCAAATGTGTACATATGCATTTTCAATTACAGTGCACATATGCATGTAATATTTCAGCAAACATATTTCCATATTTAAAGGATTTTTTTAATTTGGTAGTTATCCTGATATTAAATATATCGCCTCATTTAATCTATTTCCATATTTAAAGAAGTTTTTTAATTTGGTAGTTATTTTGATATTAAATATATTAATTTAAAATTTTATTTTGATTTGCATCTTATTAATTTGGTAATAGACAGAACTATGTATATATGCATTTGAGAAATATGTCAATATTCATATCCGATAGTTGTGCACATATGCATGTATGATTATAGTACATGTATGAATTTCCCCAAATGTGCACATATGCATTTTCAATTACATTGCACATATGCATGTAACATTTCAGATAATAATAATAAATTTACATACAAAACCCTCTTTATGCATCTCATCTTTTATCCACCAAAAACTAACAAAAAACAAGTGAATTTTTCACAAAAAAAAATTGAACTAATCAAAAACTACAACTAATACCAGCTATCAAGAGTCACCATAAATGCCTTGTCGCCGCCACCACCGTCTCATTCTCCGGTGGTGGTTTCACGTACTTTCCGATCACTTTCTGGTGAGTCCGATTCTTGATCCTTTGAATCTTGGCTCGTGTTTTTTGCTTCTTCGTTCCTCTCTCTCTTCTTCGTTTCCCACCAATTGGACCCGAGCCTGCATTTGGTTGAAATCACTGGCGGTCTCAATTGCGGTCTTGAGGTCAGTGACGGGAAACCCATCAAAGGTAGCACCGCCGGTAACGTTGGCAGGGAGAGATGTGCCGTCAGCAAGCACGACATTGGAGGCAGAGACTAAGAACTTGCGGTGTTGGAAGGCGACAAAGAGTCACCATGAATTGAGGCGGTCTTCGGTGGCGTTAGTGAGAGTGAGGGTGGATTGGAAGTTGTAGGGCTGGTCGGCGGGAAGAGTGTTCGGTGGAATTTGGAAGTCGGAGTTGTAGATGTAGGAAATGGAGATTTCGTTGCAGGTGGGAGATTGAGAAAGGGTTGTGGGGATTGAGATGGAGAAAAAATGAAAGCAATGCTCATGATGCCAAGATTTTGGGGATCAAATCCCTAATTATTTGGGATTTTAATTTGGTAGGTGTATATTCCCCAAATTAAAAGAAATTGTATTTTGACCGAAATACCCCTGTGCATAAATGCATTGTATTTTTATCAACCGTTTTTAATATTTTATTTTAATAAAAAATCAATTAATTGTGGACCATTGATTTTATCAAACTACGGTTGAGATTGGTTAGCACGGTTAGCACCAATGTCACGGTTAGCAAATGAATGATCATCTCTCTCTCTATATATATATATTTGTGTGTGTATATATATATAATAAAACAATCGACAAAAACCCTTAAAAACATATTATTAAGGAGAGAAGACACCGTTCACAAATTCAGTTATCTTAAAATTCAAGATTAACAAATAATCAACTGATAAAGTATAATCGTTTTTTCAATAAAAAAAAAGAAAGAAAATAATAATCATTCAAATAAATCTTTAACTTGAATAATCATTAATCCCTACGAATAGTCTATCGTTGTTCTTATCTAAAATGGCAAGTGATAAAACAAAAGTTAAATGTTTTTTTTTTCTTTTTAAATTTAAAATATTTTTATTATAATAAAGCTTTGAATGAAACAGATTATATGAAGAATGAGAATTTTATAATCTTTCACCAGACACAGAGGGCCGTGCCTTGGGGTGTGCGAAGTGGTGCCACCGCACAGGGCCCCGATTGTTGGGGGCTTCGGAATATTTTTTTAATTTTTTACTTGTAATAAACTTACCTTATATATTTTTTAGTACAATAAATGAACCAAAACAGCTTCCAGCTCAGTGGTAAGATGCCTTGCCTTCTATCTTTGTTGTTGCCTCTTGGGTATCCCAATATCGAATCCACCCATGCGTATTTTTTATGTTTTTAATTAGTTTTCTTTAAATCAAATAATTTTTGGCGAGACTTAAATATATAAATTTTTTAATAATTATTTTATTTTTTAAAATTCTTTTTTTAAGAATGACTTACATACATAATTCAAATTTAATAAGTTGTTTATATAGTTTACCCTCCAAATTCAAAAATAAAACTCTCATATTTTAATGTTTTGTTTTATTTTCAATCTCCATTCGTCGTCATCATCCAAAAAATAATGCCTTTATTTGGCTTTTCTTTTTTGAGAGTTCTAAGTATGAGGGTTTAGATCATCTGCAACAATTATGCTATAGTATATATGATAAAATAGATGGAAAAAAAGAAGGTAGCCATCTTTAAAACTTATTTATTGGGAGAAATATATATTATTTTAATTGTTTCCACCAATGAGGTTGAAAGTGTCACATATAATATCTATAGAAACTTTAAATTTAGAGTAGTTATTTGAGTTTGATGTAATTTTTTATAAATACCTTAAAATTTAGATTTTGTTGTTAGAAAAATTATAGGATGAGATGCTCTAAATAACTTTAGTTGTTTAGTATTATTTTAATGATTTATCTTATACTTTTTTCTTAAAATATTTAATCAATTTAGATTTTGTTGATTTTTTTCTATATGTTTTTTTGTACATTTTTAATTTTTAATATATTGTTTTTTAATGAATGACAATGAAGTAATAAAAGGTTCGTGTTGATATGGTCTATGTAATTACCAATAATGATTAATCAATTCTATATAAAAATGGTTGTTAGTCATATCTCTCCTCACTTACATACAATGTTATTTCATACCTCTTACCTTACTCATAGACAAATCAATAACAACTATTAAAAAAACATCTATGTAAAGATGGTTATGAAAGTTAAAAACACTAACATTAAAAATTAACAAATCAATAATAAGTTTTAAATCTACATTGTCTAACATAATAACATTAAAAATTAAAATTTAATGTCAAAAAGGATTAAAAGATAAATAATTTGTTCAAATTTAAAGATAAGTATTGGTTTATTTATTATAAGACAAATATCAAAATATAGTAAAAATTAACTTAATAGATAATATAATTTAAAAAAAATAAGCGTATATTTAGTTTTTTTGAACAGGGCCTCCAAAATCTCAGGAACGACCCTGACTAGACATAAACGCCAATGTAGCAAAACATGTTCAACCAATTGTACTTTTCTCAAACATAAGTTGTTATTTTTATTTTTTAATAAAAATCACCCTCAGTTTATAACAAAACTTTACATTTCGCTACATTGCACGAATACGCTGCTAGTATTTAATTAAAGACACATTATGAATCGGGTTTTTTAAGCAAGAGAGAGAGATACCACATGAAAAAAACCAACTGATCACCGGATGGGATTAAATGAAAATGCTTGATATTGTGAACCATCCAGATGCTTGCTCGCTTTCTCCTTGGCTTCAAAGAATTTGACAAATATCCGTTTGGACTACTCTTTATTTAGCTTGAAGTCACCAAATAACTCTGTTTTTCGAGGTAAGTTGTTATCTGTAGATGCCTTATTTGCAGAAATAAGAGTTCGAATCTTCAAATAGATCTCGAGATGATCTTGTATGGAATCTCTTAAATGGAGAACTATAGATCGAGAAAGTCACATTAGCTACACCAGACCAGACACACTTTTTTTTTTTTTACAATTTTTAGCTTTTCCCCGTGGTACTCAAATTATATTTGTGACAGCTCCTTCGGCTCAGCTACTTTTTTTAAGGTAAGGTGGGATCTTTACATTCTCAATAAAAATGCCTATCTATAAAGCGCTGAGTTGAAGAGGGAACAAGTCCCACAGAGAGATGATAAGTGGGGGAAAGAGTGAAATTACAACCTCTTCTGGAATGGAAGACCTCCCGTCCACTGACTACAAGACTGCACCTCCATGTTAGCTTGACGGTCAGCTAAATGAGTCCCTTCCCTCTTCACATGCAATGGATCGCAGGGCCACAACACCTCACTCCCATCTCATAATTCCCTCTTGGCTTCATTTTTCTATTTCGGGTTCGATTCAACTTCTAGTGTCTTCATTTTGTAACATTTCATTTACTTCGGTTTTGTTTTTGCTTCGTTTGGCCTTTACACCTTGCAGTGTCCTCGGGCCTATTCTGTATCCCTTTTATCCTTTTTGCTTAATAAATTTTGGTTGCCTTTTAAAAAAAATGAAAATGAATATGTCTTGCCTTTCAAAAAAGTTTATAAAGTTTACTGAATCACTATTATGTTTATCTTGTCTTCATTTACCGAAAACTATAAAATACAAGTATTGTAAAAAGAAAATATATATTAATTTAAAGTAAAGGCAACATTTACAAATATTTTGATTTGATCACCGAAAGAAATTGTACGTAAATTACGTATTTTTTATTAGAAATTTATGGCAAATTTAAATTCGGAAAATTATATTAAAATGAAACAAACTTTCATTTTAAAGAATCAACTTTCAAAATCATCAATTTAGTGTTTGAACAAAAGTTTACATATATTTAAGGGTTACCTATTCAGTAGGTAATCTGGTACTTAATATGACATGATAAAATTGTTAATCTGGACATTTCAGATGCCACATCCCCATTAATTAAGGTCACATCCTTATCAATAAAAAACAAATACAAACGAATTGATTTGATTTGATCAAAAATAAAAAAACAATCTGGTACAAGTCTTGAAGCTTAAAAAAAGGAAAATAAAAACCTAATCCACCTAATATCTTCATCTTTATCATCAGAATCCCCTACTTCTTCATCTTCTGTCATCGGACCCACTCCACCTTCATCCGCCACCACCAACGGCGGAGCCAATGTTTGCCTAGGGTGATCACCTTAGTAAAAACATTTCTTATGTATAATGAAGAAGGAGCATTGTAGTTTTTTTGGTGATGAACTCCATAGTTAGTAGCCATTGTCACTTACTATCACTCTCTCTCCCTAATTGTTAAATACTCCCCCTCTCTAGTTGTTAAATATAATTTTGATATTTTAGTTTATCAAAAAAATACAATTTACTTATACTTGTGTTTTATGGAATTAGAAAATCTTTTTTATTGAGATGAATGATAACTTTCATTTTGAGTGTAGTTTACACTAATAAAGTGTTTTTTTCCCTTTTAGTGTGTGTTTTCCTTTTATGTGTTCGTATTTCCCCTACTTATTTATTTATTTCCATTTGAATTTGTTGAAGATAAAAATTTGTGTTTTAATTATTGTATGTGTCATTTGTGAGATAAATGTTGAACTATGGGATGTGGCCACAAAGGTCGCCACTGTAGCAAGCAACAACCTTAGAGATTTTGCATCGATTTTATTTCCAATTCAGTAAATGAGGAGCTAACATGGGCAATGGTCAACTTTATGGTGTTCATGAATGAGGAGGAGATGTGGACAAGAAGAATCAAGATAAAGAGAGCAAGAAGACAACCTTGGTGAGTTCCTTTTCACTCCCTCAAGTCCCTTTCTCTCTCTCAAGTCACTTTCAAGTTCTTTCTCCTCTTCCACCTATATATTGAAGCCTCCGAAATCATCTAAAACACCCAAGGACCTCTAGCAATGTAGAGGCTTAGTGTTCATCTTGCATTTTATTTTGTTAGATAGTTGTAGTTATAATTTAGTATTTCCATTTCTATACCACTGTGGCGACATTTATGGCCAAAGTGACGAATTGTATCTTAATGCAATTTATCTTTAAGCATTTCTTATTTTCAGTTATTTCTTTTCTTTTAAGCAAGAGCTAAACCCCCATTTGGGTGTGGGTGTGGGTGTAACCCAAACCTAAAAGGAAAAATGCAACACTTGGGTGTACCCTATTTTTTTCAATTTTTCGGCTTGGTCATTCAAGTTGATGTTTTAACTCAATGTCGAAAAGCCGATCACTTGTGTGTGTTAATATTGGATCCTTGGTCTAGTGATGGCCGAATTCGAAATCCGGCTTAAGTGATGCAAGGAGGTTTGTAACACCCTCAAATCTGGAAATAGCAATTAATTTAAAAATTTCTAAATACGTCGATAATTAATTCATCTACAATCACAAATTAAGGTTTAACCTCAACACACATAATTTATTCTCTACATACAGTCTATAACAAGGACGGGTGCTACTAAAACCCAATAATAGTTGCTATCTCCAAACTACGGAAGACTTTCCCAACTACTTACACTTGCACAAAGCTAAGGCTCAACTCTTCATAGCTGCTAGAACCAAACCCCAACTGGAACTGATGCACATGCCGACAAATAAAAAGGTTAGGCTTAACGCCTAGTGAGCTCAAGAGTTTTCAACATTTATAAATGAATCATTAAAAAGGAAGAATGCAATTTAAAATCATAATCTTTCAAATGATATGCTTCAATAATGAAGATGACTCATTTACCAATAATTATGCATTTTAAACGAAAGAGGCACCAATATAATCGTTAAACAAACCAAAATGTTTAAAGAGCTAAAGTCCTGATATAAAACGTTCTTTCGTAAACTTGCTCAAAATGAGAATAGAGAGAAATGACTCCCAATCTTATAAAACGCGGGTAAAATGTTATATCTCGAAATACCCAACATGGGTGGAACATGATACACAACTCATAAACCATAGATGAAAATCTATATAAATAAATATCGCCGTGAACACGGACATTAGACCCAAAACTCACACGACCATAAAATGGACGAAATCAAATACCTAAACGTGAAAATGGCATATTTCATTCAAACCTTAATATATGCGGGGAAAATCCAATATTAAGGCCATTATTTACCGTCGACCACACCAAAAACCAAAGTTGGTAATATACGAATTTAACATTTAAAATACCACGGATCGACGACGGGGAGACCCGTATACGTTGAGAGTAGAGAAACACACGAGTAGGCCGCCCATACAACGTACTCGCATGTCATCTCAACGTTTCCATCTTGGGTGGCGAGAACACGTGAATGGGGTCATCCGTGATGTTATTGGATTTCACCACATATCCCGAACCTAGTTCCCATGCCACCACCGACATCACAATCCTCGGACCGTTATGCCTCTCGCCATACTCCGTCGAGTTTCACCTCAAGGACTTACAGACATGGGTGCCTATCCAATCTAGACGAGTTTAACTCGGAGGCTCGAGCCACCTATTGTCCACTCGCTAGCGAACCCAAGCGGTCAACGGTCATAACTAACCTTAATTACCTACTTTTCCAAAACAGACAGACTTACATGCCTATGGATCCAATACAACACTATCTAAAATTACATGACTCCAAATGAAATACCAAAGCTCCCAAAACATGTAACTCTCAAATGACACGAAATATACGTCATCATACTCAAAACCCCACAACGGTTTTTAATCTGGACAAATGTCCTCAAGACTCAATTTAGTCAAAACCGAGCCAAATGCCCAACAATTTACGTAAACCCCCAAATGAAAGCCAGTATAAACGTTGAAACACATTTGACCAACTATTATGCAAACACACGACTGAAAATATGATTAACTCGAATCTCATCATTGGTTGAGGCAAACCATTTTCCAAATGAAATCATACCCTTATATTTCCAAAATGCCTCATAACACAATAATATGTATTTTCTGAAAAGGTTTATAAGATCAAATACACACAATGACACTTACATCAAATGAACTCCAAATATATATGTAAAATCATCAATGAAACATATTAACATGATTTATTTACCAAAATTCTCAAAAATCCCAAAATGGGTGTTTCACCATGTTTATAAAACTAAACATTTCAAAATAACCAAAACTTATCAGGTGATCAGCAGTTAACAATTTCATGTAAAACACAAAACACTTTAAAATGAACATTTTGGTATGTATATCGTTTTCACAAATCAACTAGAACTCACCTCGCTAGATTTAGGCTAAATCTAGATTTTATCCCAACTTGAGCTCCTTTGAAGAACACTTGAATCTTCAAGGTCGAAACCTCCATAAACCTAGATGCGCAAATTCCACCCATAAATAATCATATTCAACCATTTAAAATTGATCTCCAAACACTTTACATCAAAATCTCCATTTTGGTCAAACCCCTAATTTTTGACCTAAATTTCTCCAAAATCTTCTAAACCGAAATTGAAGGAATCAAACACTAGGAAACCATCAATGGAGCATTTGTATCACCTAATAAGGTTTAGAGATGGAGAAAGTAAACTCACCACATAGGTTTTGGTGAAAACCTAGAAAACCCAAAAGTGAGCTAGAGGTTGAAGATGAAGATGGAGATGGTGAATCCTTGACCATAGATTTCAATTTTACCACATGATGGTGTTTTATCTTCATAAAATACAAGGATTTGAGCCAAAGATAAGTTAGGGTTTAAAGGGGAAAGAAGGAAAACGTTTTGGGAGAGAATAGAAGAAGTTTGGATGAGAGGAAATGAGGAAAAAGGCTGAAATTCGGGACTTATCAGCAGCCTGCCCTCTTTGGGCGACATTGCCATGCGACAATGACCAGGTCATTGTCGTTGGTCATTGTCGCTGAGTGCCCCACTGCTTCCAATTCATGCTGCGACTTTGCCCGGTGCGACTATGACACTGTCATAGACGCCGGGCATTGTAGCCAAGCCCGTACCAAGCTCTGAAATTCGACTTTTTCAACGCCAACACCCCCAATACTCCAAGGAACTTCAAACAATGATTTCTCAACAAAAGTCCCGCCGTTCATAAGTTCCAAAAACGTTCGGGTGTCCTTTACTTACCGAAAATTACGGGTGTTACAGGGTTTGAGAAAATCTTCAATAATCACATAGAGATATGGGTTGTTGCATAACTTTTACTAAGGTTCAAGATGTCGGCCAAGTTGGTGTGTCATAGAGATATGCTCATCTTTGCATACCGGCGAAACTTAAATTTTTGAGATATATCGAGTAAGGTTGGCAAACTGAAAGTTAGCAGTTGTGGCCACTTTATGACAGCCACATTCCAACATGACGTATTTTCGAGAGAAAGAAATTGTGAAGGGTTCTTTTGTGGCTGGTCCTGTCAGCCATTTTGTTACTATCATACTCTTAGAAAAAGTTTGTACCCATGCCCACCTTTTTATTACTTGTTATTAATTAATGTAGAAAAGCGTCAAAGTCACTCAAATTATTTTCTTTTTCTCTAATTGAAATTAATGTATTCTCGACTTAGTACTTAAAACTTTGAAGTCCAATCCCTGTGGATACGATCTCGGTATTTTCACCAATTTATTACTTGAAAATCGATCATACTAGTTAGTCTACATTTGCACCACTAATGCCACATTTGTGGGTATATACATTTTCTATCAATGAACATCAAATTGCTTATTTTGGTCAATTGCATGTTTCAATTCGAACACCTCTTTTGTTTTTATCCAAATTGTTAGTCCCATATCACGAGAACACAGAACATCAAACATATATATATATATATAGAAGGAGGATCAAACGAGAGCAATAACTACTTAAAAGAACACGAGAACTAACAAAATCATTGGTGATTTTACATTAACGCGCAAAAAAGCCACGCGGACCTGAAGCCGCGGCCAAAGTCCTTTTTTCGTGTGTTAATGTAAAATCATTAATAATTTTGTTAGTTCTCGTGTTCATTTAAATAGGTATTATTCTCGTTTGAACCTGAATCTCTTTCTCTCTATATATATAGTTATGATCACATATGAAATCAAAATTTGGTGAGAACAGTAGGAATGTTAATAAATGTTTACTGATGTTAACATGAAAATTCTAGGATAAGTTAAAACTCTTTTAGAAATAGATTTAAAGGGATTTCACACATGCTCACATTATATAAAAACGACACTACCACATCTAGAGACTCGACACACTCTAAAAGTGATTGGTGATAAAAAAAAATGGTTAAAACAAGAGGACCACCCTCATCGAAAATTTTGGCTTCGCCCCTGGCCACCACCATTGCCCCCATTCTCTAGTTTCATCCTCCTCCCTCCCTCCTTTTTCTTTAAGGTTGAACACTACTATTACCAACCATCTCCTTCAAGATCTAACATATCCAACACATCCTCATCTCCATATCCTTCAAGATCTAACAGATCCAACACATCCTCACCTCTACCTCCTTCAATATCTAACAGATCCAACACATCCTCATCTCCATCTACTTCAATATCTAATGGATCCAACACATCCTCAAGATCAAACATATCGGTTTACACTATTTATAAGTAACAGATTAAATTCTACTACATGATTAAATATATAATAAATTATGAATCCATCAAATAATTATATTTCAAAGTCAAAGCTTTTCTATAGCTTTTGCTTTTATGCCACCCAACAGGTAAAGGATTACCAAGGACTTGTTTTTCCAAATTTGGATGAAACCCTTATGAATGATACGAGTGATAGAAGTTGTTTGAAGAATCTTTCAGTGGAGTTAAGACCCAAACTCAACTTGTGAGAGAGGACCTTAACTAAAACTCCACCCTTCAAATGACTATGGATTAAGAACCTTAGTTATGAGAACTAAGACCCTTAAACAACAATAAGTAAATGAAGAACAAAAGCTAAAGACGCCACACTCAAGGGAAAGAGAACCTTGAATGATAAGTCTAAAGGAAATTACAAAGCCTAACTTTGTAGAATCCAAACAAGTTCACAAGAGAACAAATATGTAAAGGATAAACCTCTCAATATATTTCAAGAAAAGATGATCTTACAATGACAACCAATCCTCCTATTTATTGATGATGACGATGGCAAACAAAAAGGCTTAATTAACTATCTTAGACTTTTAAACTATCCATGTTTAATGTAGCATTCAAAATAGCACTAAATTCAAGACTACATAAATAATTGTTTCAAACCTTCTAGAATTATTTATCATGGGCTCCATCTTTGACCAACAAAGTAGTCATGATCTTGGGCTTGATTTCTTAACTTGGACTCTTCTTAGTCTTGGGCTTCTTTGACAAATTGATTGAGGGCCTCCTTCATTCTTTTGCTCCTAGCTCTTGTCATCGGCCCAACCATGTACTCAAAAGCATTTTCTAATGATGATTGTTTGAGACCATCCTTGTGCAAATTTAATTCATGATCCTCGTTTTTCCTTCTTTGGTCCCCATCATTCTTGATCGATCATTCCTCAATACTCTCTCAAATCTGCAATTTTAAGGTAATATTTGTTTGATTTCATGTGTTCTTAAGTTGTTTCTCAAATCTTTATTGAGTTGTTTTCCATCCAAACAACCAATTTCATTCTATGTTTCTCTCAAGATATGATAAACATCATCCAAACTTTGTTTCATTCTATGTTTACTTGAGTTGTTTCTCATATCTTTACGTTGCTTGTAAAGTGTTTGATAAAATGCCACAAATAGAAAATCTTTATGTTTTCTTATATTTGTTTCATTTCTCAAATCTCATGTTTTATTTGAGAATAATACTAATGTTCCTGTTTTATCCAACACTGGATTCATGAGGTTTGTTTACACTTCCTTTCATGAGGCATGGATTCAAATCTTGACAATGCATTTGGTCAACTATTGATATCAAATTGTAAGTAGGATATTATAGATTTAGAACCATGTTTAATTAATAAAAATATAGAGTATAGGTAACGTACATTTGCAAACATTGGCCTTATAGCTTCGACTAAAAGTTTTTGACACGCCATAATGGAAAGAAAAGGATTGTTAAAGATCATTAAAATCTCAAGCCAAACCCATTGGAAGAGAATAGAAACACTTTAATCCAATGCCATTTCTAAATGATTCCTGCTACAATCATTAAAATCTCAAGCCAAATTCATACTCAATTAACAACCCTTTAGCTGATGTTTTTCGAGCCCATTAGCTGCTGTTTTTCGAGCCAATTAACAGCCCCTTAGTTGTTGTGTTTCGAGCCAATTAACAACCCCTTAGATGTTGTTTTTCGAGCCAATTAACAACCCCTTAGCTGTTGTTTTTCGAGACAATTAACAACCATTAGATGCTAGTTTTTGAGCCAATTAATAGCCCATTGGATGTCGTTTTTTGAGCCACTTAGTTGTTGTTTTTCGAGCCAATTAACAACCCCTTAACTGTTGTGTTTCGAGCCAATTAACAGCCCATTAGATGTTGTTTTTCTAGCCAATTTAACAACCCCTTATCTGCTATTTTGCGAGTCAATTAACAGCCCCTATTTGCTAGAATCACACCATAACGACCCCCAAATCATTGTCCAGATCAAGCCATGAGAGGGGGGGGGGTTAAGCCTAATGCCTACAACATTTATCTCTACAAACCTAGAATCCCACTAACATTTAAATAAAATTTTTATGTTTCATTCCATGTTTTCTTGAGTTGTTTCTTAAATGGTTCTTGTGTTTCTTTGTTCATTATGTCTATATTTCTTGGTGTTTTATATGTGGTGTCAATATAGGGGTAAAATAGGTCTACTAAGAATGACGTAGATGGAGTACCTATTAGCTGGACCGACGATATATTGTGATCTTTTGTGACGTGTGTATCAATTTCATCACAAAGAATTGACGTGATCAAGCTTTTAGATGGCGTGATATACAAGATCAGTTTACGGACAAAATTGGAAAAAAAATGTCACCTCAAAAGCTTAAAAAATAAATATGATGCAATGAAAAAAGGTTGGAGTCTTTGGAAATATTTAAAAAGAAGAGAAAGAGGTTTAGGTTGGAATTCCACAACCAGGAAGCTTGATTGTTCGGATGAGTGGTGGGAAAAAAGTTGAAGGTATTACTTAAATATTTTTAATTATATTATTACTCTTTTAATTGATATATGAAGTATATATGTATTCATTTATTATTTAGGAGAAACCTGAAGCCAAAAAGTTTTGATGTAAGGGACCTTCTCCATTAGTTGAAGAAAGGTGGGATCATTTGTTCGAGGATGTCGTGGCAACAGGGGAGAGTTGTGTAGCACTCTCATTAACTCAAGAGTTTGTAGATCAATCGGTTAATCAATCGTCTAGTCAAGTGGAAGAGATTCCAGATAAATAAGGTGGGATTCAAGATAAATAAGGTGGGACTGATGATGCCTATAACGATTGTTCCCAATATTCTAATAGATTGGAAAGTTTAAATGATCAAGAAGCTGGATTTTGGCAAGGTTTTATAGAAGATGTTAGAGGTACTATTGCACCAAAGAATAACCTCCCAAATACTATTGCACCAAATAGTAACCTCCCAAATATATGTGGTCTAAATCCTACTAAAGGAGTGAAGCGTAAAAGGAGGGAAGCTGGGGGGTCAACTCTTTAAGGCAACATCTAAAAAAGGTTGATGAAAGACATTCTGAAATTACGGGTTTGATCAAGCCAGGGACCAACACTAAAAAGGATGAGATAAGTATTGATCAAATTATGCACATTATCACTCAAATAGCTGCAAATAATGATTTTGAGATTGGCGTAGATACTTGGTGCCATGCGATGCTCATGTTTCAGGATCCCACTAGTCGGGAAATCTTCTTTAAGATGCTGAGTGATGATGCTAGGTTGTCTTGGTTGGAGTTTGCTCAAACGGGCAAAATACGATTTGAATATTTTAGGTTGATATATTTTGTAGTAGGATGGTATCTTTTGAACTTTATGTGATGCTAATGTTTTGTACTTGAATGTATCTTTTGAACTTTATGTGATGGTAATATTTTTGTACTTGAATGGTAACTTTATGTGATGGTAAAATTTATACTTGAATGATATCAGTTAGTTTTAAGTGATGGTAGTACTTGAATGGTATTGTGTTTGATTTAAAAAGTTTGATATGGTTGCAGCTTAAAATGGATGACAATCAAAGGAACCAACTTCTTTTACTTTTGGAATTAGCTAATTTGGAAGAAAATGTAGCACTAGTTACTTATTACTACACTCGTATTCACAAGGAGCCATGCATTACATTGACACAAACGGGACATGCATGGATGAAGGAAATTTTGAGTAGTCATCCAATCCGGTGTGTTAATGCCTTTTGAATGAGTGCAAATATATTTATGCAACTTTGTGAAGAGTTCCAACAAAAGTATTGGTTAACGTCAAGTCATAAAATCTCGGTGCAAGAAAAGGTTAGAATATTTTTCTATACACTTGCTTTAGGTCTTCCGAATAGAGATGTTAGTGAAAGGTTCCAACGCTCTGGAGAAACAATCAGTCGAGCTTTTCATGATGTGTTGGAATCCATATGTGGACGGATCAAAGGGTTCATGGGTCTTGCACGTGACTATATTAGACCGAAAGACCAACATTTCAATGCATACCACCACATATTGAAAATGATAGTAGATACATGCCTTACTTCAAGGTAAATGCTTGTTTATATATTAATTATAATTACCTCAAGTTTATAGATAGTAATTCAATCAATTTTGTTTACACGACTGCATCGGGACGGTACTCATATAGATGCTTGTATTTCGGTTGCAGACCAAATGAGATATAAGGGCAGAAAAGGAGTTCCCACCTTCAATTTAATGGTCGTATGTGACTTTGACATGTGTTTTACGTTCGTATCCGTTGGATGGGAAGGATCTACACATGATACCTGAGTATTTATTCATGTAATTGACAAACCATCTATGAATTTTCCTAAGCCACCAGAGGGTACAACTAATTTGACATTCTTTTATAATTTATGTGCCAATAACCTCATGAAATTTGTTTTATTTTTCTCGTAGGAAAACATTACATAGTAGACAAAGGATATCCTGACTGAAAAGGATATCTCGTACCATATTCTCGTATTAGATATCACCAAATCCTATCATAATTTGAGCATGTGCTTCCAACTAATGCTGAAGAGGCTTTCAACCGTGTACATTCTTCTCTTCGGAGTTGTATTTAACGATCATTTGGAGTCTTGAAGAAGAGGTGGAAAATATTGAACAGAATGCCAAAGTTTAGAGAGACAACACAAATAAATGTTATAATGACGACATTTGCTCTTCATAATTATATTTGAAGGAATGACGCGGAAGATATGGTTTTCAACATCGTTTAACATCATGATTACATACCTATGGAAGAGTTAGATGGCAAAATGAGTTTTACTCACCCTTCCTCCTTTGCACCAACTGACAAAGACAAGGGAAAGGATCCAGAGGACAACACAAAAGAACTCAATACTCTGGGAGCCATGCTCGATTCCCTAACTTCAAGAACTGAACCAGAGAGGACTACCACTACCTATGTTGATGACCAGCCTCCCACTATTCTCAAGTCACCAGTTCTAGTTGTGCTCCTAGCTTCCACAACTTTTGAAGTCCCTATCATGCCAGTAAACTCATCTGTTCCAGAAGCTACTACCACTGCCAATCTCTGATAATCCACCAGAACAAAACCCATTTGTGGATTATTCATATGACATTGAGATATCCTCAGAGGATGCCTTCTCTTCCCTTGAAATACCAACGTATGTAATGAGGGATTTGCTCGAATATGAGCCTGAAGAACCAATACCAGAGGCTGAGACAAAATCAAGAGAGGACAGAGTTCAGGAGATTACTCAGCAGATGGCCTCTCTGATCACTCCACCTTAGGTTGAACCCTCTACATTTAGGCCGAGAGAAAAGGAACCCATCCTAAGAGAGAACATATTTAGATACCTTTACTCTAAGCAAGATGAATCTTAAATATGGTACCTTTAAACCCCAGACTCAATCCAGAAACAGTTGATATGGTCAGAGCCCGCTTCATCAGAGATAAGACTCAAGCGATATCTGTTGTTTATTCTGAAGAAGAGATCAGAAGGGTACTGGACATCAAGTTCAGGAACTATGCATATAATCAGATTCACTATCTTGAATACACAGTGGAAAAAGCCAGCAACAGAATCTGTGTGTTCAACGATAATGATCTGATAAACTTAAACCCATATGACCTATCACATCTGCATGGGTTCTTCTGCAACAAGGCTGACAAAAGGAGGAAATACAACGTGGGTCTAAGAGAGGTGGTGATGGCCATGGAAAAACATGTGGAGCTGAGGGCCAAGATAGACTTTCAGATAGCAATGGAATTAAGGGTCAACCAGCTACCGGTTACTGCTCAAGATGAAGGATTTGAGAACCTAAAGAGCATTCACAGTGGGACAACCCTAGCAGAGCCACTTTGATTTGTCTACATAGATGAGGAAAACAAGAAGAAACTTTTCACAGCAGCAAACTTCTTTAAGTATTCATCCTTAACTCTGATATGGTTGAAGCATATGATATATGAAAGAGTTGGAAAACCCAAGTGCCCATCTGTGCTCAGAGACTCATGTTGGAGATCAACTCAATGCTAGAATACAGAGATCTCATCATGAAGTTTCATTCTATCTGTAATGGAGAGGATGTTATAGGATAGACTATCTTTCAATTCCTTGTACTGTATCTTTCCTTTTCATAGTGAAATCTTTTTGTAAGAGGATGACTTTATCCTCTTTGTCTTTGTAGCTAAGTCCGTCTAAATTCTTTCTTTATTATCCCCAATTATTTCACTTGTAAAAGTATTGAAAATTCACTAAGTACTAAAGCATCATAGAGGCTTCAGAGACTGCTTTAGAAGACAAGTTGGCTTCAGATACTGCTCTATCAGAGATACCATCAGAGGACGCCTAACCAGAAGATGATCAAGCCGGTCAGAGCACCAATTCTAACCTCTGCTCTGATGTTCAACTATGCTCAAACTCTCCAAGTATGGAATCTCCAATCAATGCCTGCCACATAAGCTTTAAGCGGTTATTTTACCTTTACACTTGGCACATCAGGATTGGTCAGTGTGTTGACTTTCCTGATTTAGGCTATATATAGGAGATACGATTGCACTTTTCAAGTACGTACAAATATACACTCAAATCAGTGTTGTTGTAACCATCTTGAGAGAGAAAGAATTCTTGTGAGATCTTTTCACCTAGATACTACCTGTTCTTGGTGTTCTTCATTGAAATCTCCTGAATTCATATATACAAAATGGCTACATGTTTTGATACATTTCATTGATTTTTTTCTACTCATATTCTACTATGATTGATCATCACTTGATATATCATTAAGCTTCCGCTCATAACTCTCATATATATTGAATCAAAGTAATATCTGGGAACCAATAATCATGATCATCAAAACTTAAAAATTAAAGCATTCTTTCAATTTATGATCAACACCACTTTCAACTTTGAATGAACATATAATCTTTTCCTTTTGACACAAGAGCCATCCGTCTATTCCAAATATATAATTCCGAATCTTTTCAAATTCAAAAATGATTTGTAACCCTGAATCAACGAATGAAATAGTTAATATGTCTGTAAGTAGCACAAAGTCACTTAGTACAACGGATGTACTTTGGAAAGGAGTTTTTATTGATGTTCACTCCCCAGGTCTTCCATTCAATCATTGAAAAACACAAGGAATTTCTATGAACGTTATGACAAAAAAACACATTCTCTGTGTGATAGTGCTAGTGTATGAAAGAATTTTAGCAATATGTATTTGATCAAGCTCAAATAGTGTAAATTGTTGAGACAAAACAAGTTTTCCATGGACTCAATGTACATGATTGAAGTGCGAATGTGAGGCAAACTTCCTTCTTTTTCAATATCTAAATCTTTTGAATGAAGATTAGATAGATTATATGTTGCGTCCCCATGAAAAATTGAAACATTTCCTTGTTAAGAAATAAATGAGTAGTTGGTGGGGTTAAAGCAAGAGTTGGCATGGGCTCACTTTTTTTTCCAATGACGGTCACCAAAGAGTTGTGAACCAATCAGTAAATGTGGATGCCCAACTCAGAAGTGGTTGGTGCATAATTCTCTTATTCTTTTAACTCTGTTCTTACACTCTCTGTCTATTTTCAATTTGCTCACTTTTAACTAAACTCTCGTTTTCATTTTTCCACTCAACATAATGAGGTTGTTCAACTAGATGAACTTCTTTCCCCACTCTTTTATGTAGACACTTCACCCCTCAATCACTTAAGGATAACTTCTTAGGTAGGAAACACTGATTGACGTGAATCCATAGAAGTATGTTAAGCTCTCATACTGATCCTATGAAATTTTGTCCTAAAAGAATTATGTTGTTCAACAGTTTAACTTGAACAATTATGAATCTCAGAATATGAATCACATTGTCAAATGAATGTATGCTCCACAAAAATATCATCATTATTTGAGCATTTGAACTTTGAAGATTTCTCACAACAAGAATATTGAATGAATGAAATGAAATTAGAAAGACTTGTTTAAGAATCTGATAATGTATCAGAAAGATCAAATATTATGAATGATAAGCATGAAGGCTTACATCATGAAAGAATTGAGATTTGTTTATACGAACAAATATAAACAATCATAAAAGAATCGTTTTATTTGAAATAATTTATGATACTCAACAAAGGTGGAATACAAACGAGAGTATTACCATCGAAAAATGTTTCATTTTTAGACATGGTAACAACAAAGATCAATAAGAAGTTGAACCGGTGTGTATGGATACTTGAAAGTATAGAAAAGACAATACACAAGTATTAATCTTAGGAAACACGCGGTTAGAAAAATCAATAAAGCTCATATATGAAAACATTTAAAATCCGACTTCTAAATTCATAAAATATGTTTGAGAATAGAGAAGTGGTTTGAATATTTAGAAAAAAGTTTTCATACTTAAAAATTGTTCTTCTTTTAAGTAATTTGAGTTTAAGATCAAAAGATACTTACATTCAGCATCGATCTCATAACTCCCCCTCAAATTATGAAAATTTGATTTAAAATCAGATAAGCTCCCCCTTAACGTGTGCAAAATATCTTTCTCTTGACAAAATCTGCACATATAACAAGACTTAGACAAAAATATCCTTAATCAGTAAAACGATTTCTGAATTTCTAGGAATGAAAAGTAAATTCAGAAGTCATAGTTGTTGAAGAACGAGTCCTAATCTGAAATGATCAGAAGTCAAAATCTCTGAAGTACGAGTTCTAAACTGAGATGTTTAGAAGTCTAAAACATTGAAGTATGAGTTCTAGACTGATTTTTCTAGAAGTCTGAAACACTTGCTCCCCTTACAAATATGCATAAAAGAAATATTATCAATAAGCATAGTTATAATATGAATATCTTCCCCTGAAAATATGTACAAAGTCCAGTGGTAGATAAAACATTTAAGTACTTGTACTCCTCTTCAAATATTGCACACTTCTCTTCTGTTTTCCAGTCATGTGTTTGTAAATCTTCTGGCATTCAGCATTACACATGATAAACCTGCAAAACAAATTAAGTAGATTTTGGTACCCAATGGAACTTGGGTCCTAGTTTGTTAGATGCTGAAACATTTGAATGAACTTGATAAGTACCATACCAATTTTGAACTTGATATTTGTTTACAAATTCATTTATTCCACAGTAAGAACAACGAATTTTCTTTTGAGCTAATCTAATCAAATGATTTGTAGAATACACACCATTAGGTTTAACAAAAGAATTTGAATGAAAAGCATTGTTCTTTTTGACATTTGATTTGGGAACAAATGACTTTGAAACTTTCTTTTCAGGTAAAGATCCTTTTACCCTCCATTCCATTTTTACATGTTTAAAGACTGTAATGTTATTACCTAAACCATCAACAAAATGATCATAGAAATTGTTAGAAGTACGAATCTGGTCATTAAATTTGATTAACCTATGTGAAGAAATAGTTGTATGATGTGAACTTGAAGCAGTCTTGAAGAACATTCAGAGTCAGCTGAATCATCCAATGGTGGTTGTATAATCGTATCAGGACTCTTTCGTTCAATCAATTCCACTTTGAATGTGATTTCTTCAAGTTCTTTGACCTTGGCAGTCACATTGTTCCTTTCTTCAATAAGTAGATCAATCTTCTTCTACAAATTAGACTTCGTATTTTGCTCTCTCATAACATTTGTTGATAAGTTAGATAATTTCTTTAAAAGTTTCTTTATCTCAGGCTCAAAAACCTTCCTTTCAGATTTAAACTCTGGTTCCATACTCTTTCGTTTATCAGATATTTCTTTACAGAATCCAACATTTCTCTTTGAGAATCTTTCTTTTCTTTCTCTAATTTATCTCTTTCAAGAATCAAAATTTTCTCAAAATCTGAAATCTATTTTGAAAGTTTTAAACATTTGAACTCAATAGCTTTCTTTTCCTCAAATGACTTCTTTGAAAAATCAAAAAAATTATGTATAAAAGTTTTTCTTTCATTTCCAAATAAAATCCTTTCCTTTTCAAACTCTTCTATGTTTTTGACAATCTGCTTTTCCAAATCCAAAATATTATGTTTCATCTCAACATTTTCATTGTCCATAGCCTTTTCTTTATATTCACTTTTCTTGGTATCATCCCCTTGAACTGATTTCTCAACTTTCTTGTCCTCTGTCAATGTTTCAAGAACAACAATCTTATTTTCAAGCTCTTTGTTCTTATTTGAAACTTCAACATGTATTTTAGAATACTAGAAGTGTACTCGCGCAATGCAGCGAGATACATCACGATTTTAATGTTTCATTTTATTTTTTTGTCGATTTACAGTACGATTTTGTTTTGAGAAAATGATAATGTTTTTTTTTATAAATTTGTTTAATTTAGGCTTAATAATATAATGTTTTTTATATAAAAAAATTAAATATTTTGTTAGAATTCAATTATTATCTTATATATTTTAATGACATCTATAAAAAAATAACCAATTACATGTTTAATAATAAAATTAAAACAAAATTATAGTAATATAATATATTAATTAAAAGTGATATATGGAAAGACCTGCATAAAAGGAAGACCCTGTACATACCAAATTGGTGGGTGTTAGAAGCCTACAGTAGTAATATCTATCTTGTGCTTTGATACTTGTAAATTAAGAGATTTTTAAAATCTTGCATAAAATGATGGTACCTTGTGCCTTATAATTTGTATATAAGAGTTTTTTATCCGTGCTTTATAATATAGTATAGATGAATTATGTCTAGCTGCTTCTTCAAGTTCATTCTTTTATTTTTCAAAGTAAATAATCAAATCTCGTTTTTCAGCAGCTTCTTTGTGCAACCATATAATGCTCTTATCTTTTGTGCAACTTTTTCTCCAAGAGCTGCAATCCTTTCTTTGAGATTAGCATTTTCTTCTTTTAAAAACATTATTACCTGAAATGAATGATCGTTGAAGAGAAACTTCAGTTAGAAATAGAATTGTGCACAAGTGATCAACACAAAATCACACTCTTAAAAGTATAAGGACTGGAAGTGAACAATTTTCAAACTTCAAGTTCAGGGACTAAAGTTGAAAAATGTTGAAATTTCAAAGTGTAAAGACCAAAATTGATAAAATATGAAACTTTAAAGTTCAGGGACCAAAATTGATAATCTTTGAATCTTTAAACTTCAGGGGTTAA
Source organism: Arctium minus (assembly GCA_954870635.1). NCBI lineage: Eukaryota > Viridiplantae > Streptophyta > Magnoliopsida > Asterales > Asteraceae > Arctium > Arctium minus. The sequence continues at coordinate 114,856,718 of OX941084.1, read as the reverse complement.
AATTGACAATATATGTAACTTGAAAGTTCAAGGATTAAAAGAGATAAAACTTAAATTTGAAATTAACAGAGATAACGGAAAAGGAGTAATTTTGAAAAGAAGATTAACAGAAAGATAACCCTAACTGAGATAACGGGAGTTAACAGAAAAAAGACTAAAAATGAAAAGAACTTAATGGACTTAACGAACACTTAACAGAAAATGACCTAAAATGTAATAAAAGCTAACAACTCTAACGGACACTTAACAAAACTAACACTTAACTGACCTAACAAAGATTTAAAGGAAAAAAGACTGAAATGAAACAAAACTAACGGACAACTAATTAAACAATGACTAACTGGACTAACTGCCACTTAACGGACAAGGACCAAAAATGTTAGAAATCTAACGATGCACTAACGGAACAGTGGTGATATTGTTCATCATATTTAAACTCACGACATGAACCTGCAACAGACATAAAAGCCCATTAATCACATAACGTATAAACTCAAGCATGTACACATAAAAAAACAATCAGAAAGGATGCAATAACAACACCTCATGACGTACGACAAAGTTTTGACTTAGAAAAAATAAATTCATGCGATAACATGAAAAGTAAACTCGTGCGATAACAGATCATCATGGACTCGTGCGACAACCTTCAGTCTGTTATGTGCGATAAAAACACAACCATGCAGCGTGCGATGACACATGTTGTGCAATAAAATTTTTACTTAGAAAATTTTCCAAGCAGCAGGATGCATCATGCGTGCAATAAACTATGTAATGTGCGACAACATGAGAAAGATAGTAGCATGCGATAACATTTTTGTCGCACAGAAAGCTATGCGATAACTTTTTATCGCACACTCCAGCAACCAAGTTTAACTAACACAAATTATGAGTTGACTTTAGGTTCATGTGACAAGGATGATGGTATGCATACGATAATGTTGAAGATTCACAGAAAAGTTCATGCAATAAGTATGATCCAACAATTCAGTCATAAAACTCAGTTTCAAACTCCGACGATCAACTCCGACGTTAGTTTTGCAAATTCAAATAGTTGCATCAAAACCCAAAACCACAACTCTCTTTCAAAATCTTGTTTATTTTTTATGAGAACTGTAACACCCCGATTTTCGAAAAGGCATCATTTCAAGTTAATACCGAAACCGTTTTATTGGGGAAAAATAAGATAAAGGATTTTGGACTTGAATCCTAGATTTTATAGTCTAGAAAGATGAAGGATTCAATTACGAGTCCAACGGTTCTTTCCGGAGCAAAAACGGAGCTATAACGAAGAAGTTATGACCAAAACAGTGAACGAACGAGATTGTTGAGCGACAGAGCTCCGCGCGGCTGGAGGGGCGCGGCCACCCGTGCGGAGCCACTGGGTGCACAAAAACAGGGAAAATTAGCCATAAAACCCCATTTTCACCCTAAACTCAAATCCTTCACCGATTTCTCTCCCAAACCGACCCCCAAACCCCAAAATCAAACCCTAACTCATTTTTGGGTGTCCTCTTCCTAAAATCAAGTAATCCTTCTTCACCTAGCAACCTTGGAGGATGGAACCATAATCTCCCATCTTCATCTTCTTCACCATTGTTTCTAGGGTTTCATCCAACTCTTTCACCATCTTGAAGATTAGAGGTTTGAGGTTTATTTTGGAGACCTAGAAGAGTATTGTTGATGGGTTCAAGCTTTGGTAAAGGTAATAATCTCTTCTCTTCAACTATGGAAATTAGGGTTTTGGTATATTTTGAGATCTTCAAGTATAATGTTTAGAGAATGACCTCTTATGGTTGATATGGGTATTTATGGTTGGAAATGTATGGATCTAGGTTTTCAGAAGTTTTTGGCTTGAGGATTCAAGTGTTCTTCAAAGGAGCTCAAGTTGGGGTAAAATCTAGATTTAGCCTAAATCTAGCAAGGTGAGTTCAAGTTGATTTGTGAAAACGGTGTACATGCCAAAATGTCTATTTTAAAGTGTTTACATGTTTTATAAGAAATTGTTAACTGCTAATCATCTAATAAGTTTTGGCTATTTGGAAGTATTCAACTTTATAAACTTATAAAACACCCATATTTGGGGATTTTGTGCATTTTGATAAATAAATCATATATTTTGGGTATCTAAATGATTTATTTCATGAAGTATATTTTCGAGTATAAATGCATCTTATTGGGTGTCATGGGATGATTTGTAAGCTAACCAAATTAGTGGGATTGTTGCCCTAAGATGTTTGATGCATCCGGATGACAATGGTGTGTCGGGAAATTGGAGGAGTGTTGTCCTAAGATGCTGAGTGCCGACCAAATTCATGCACAAAATTTGTTTCTAAAAAAAATAAGTTTGCATAAATTGTTTCTATGTTCTCAAAACATAAGGCGAGCTGTATTATAAAGTCTCGATAAAGCATTTAAGTGCTCATCAAATTTTAAACCATGAGCTCAAACATGCATGATTGTAGCGCATGGTTGCAAATATTTTATTGAAAATCTCCTTATCCCCTTTTCGTGTCAAACTCTACTTACGGATCTTGTAGTATTCGTGTTTTAATGTATTTGGAGTATTGGGTAAGTAACTGTGGAATTTTTGACCTTGACATTGGATCTCCTCCGCGTATGTTAAGGTTTTAAAGGAAGAGTTGTTCCCATGTTTTTGAGTCATTTTTTTTGGGAATTTTAGTCTGTATGAGTCGTGTTGAATTTTATGGAATATTGTTTTACAAGGTTTTGGGCGTCGTGCCTCATGTTAGTATTGTTGAAAAGGGTCACTTTACCGTACATTGTGGTTTTAGAATTTTAACATTTTTAGACTTATTGTCGTTTTATGCTTTTATGTTGGGAAATGAAAATTTTGACACCGCTTCATTTTAGCGTTAATGGGTTTTATGAAAATTCGGTTGGGTTTTATGGTGCCTTATAGTACGACTTTTTTTGCGTCACATAGATAAATTCAGGAGCGTGTGTACATGCATTGTCGTGTGCGTTAAATTATGGGTCTTGTTAATAAATGTCATCCCATGTGTTATTTTGGAAAGTTTCAATATAATGTGATTTATCATTGGGCCTTATACAAGTGTTAATCGTTGTATGCTTTTCGTAATTGGCTTAAATCATACTGTTGGTGTGAGTAAATGTACAAAAGCTTTATGTTGTTTCAGATAAAATTTTTGCCCATAACATACTCCAGTTATTGATTTTACTGTTAGGAGTGGTACAAATTTTTATTGCACATGTTATAGTGCGGAAAGTTATTTTTCACATGCATAGTATAAATTGATGCATACTAGGACCATGGTAGTTCGTTTAATTATTTTGTTGCGCATCTTTTGTTGCCGTTTTATCAACGTAAGTACTAATCAAACGAGTTTTGGAAATGGTTTTATATGCATAGTATTGGTGATCAATTTCGAAACCTATCGAATGCACGGTAGTGTATTTTGCTGCACGTTTAATTGTTATAAAACTTATGTATTTGAGAGTTTTATAAATTTCAAATTGGCATACTGGGTGAAAAACCTTGAACTCGTTAAGGCTGTAGATTTAAAACCCCTATAGTTAGAGAAGTTGCAATTAAGGGACTAGAGGAGTCCTTGGGATCTAAAGTGTCGGACGATCCGACTTGTGGTCAACCTTAAATTTGGGTTTCAGATTTTTGAATTGGGTCATGCATGAATAATTGAAGTATTAGATTTATGATTTCTCCCAGTTAAGAAAGAGGTGATCTTTCTGTTTCGGTAAATCTTTGGGATAAAACTTTGAGTGGTTGCTTGCATATGACTAGATTTGAATGGATGGGCAACAAGTTAACATCAAGTATGTGTCGGTGGTGTGTCTTCTTGGAAAATTTTCAGAAATAAAGAAGATATTGTAATTCGTTTGATAGAAATGTAAATTCAGATTTAGTGGCATGATAAGTGTCAACTTTGAATCACCAGTGTAAATTATGGAAGGAAATTATGGTGGTATATCCACAGTGGTAGTGTAACAGTTTTGAATATAGGTGTCGACATTCGATTTGAGGATAATAACCGTTGGGATGCTTCATCATACTTCCGATAAAGCCAGTGTGTTAGCAATTTAAGTGCTAACCTTAAGAAGATTAGATGATGGAAATTAAGAATCGATCATTGGTAATTCTGTAATCAGCAAGGTTTCACTGATTCGTCAACCGATGCTTGACTGCACCCTGGGATGTGAGTAACCGTGGAATTGAAGGAATCCGTTGTCTCCCGATGTTGTACCGTGCCAGTTGAAGAACGGATTGAAGTTTGTGATTGGATCGAATCTAACTGGTGTTAGTAATTGTCGTCAAGGAAAGGACGATGAATCTTTTATAGTATGGATTATTGAGGAATTGGGTCAGAATGTCGAGGTAAACCTTAAGTAGAAATCGATTATTAAGGAGACCTTGATGTGTCGGAATTAGAAGTATCTAAAGGATAAGCTCGCTCTGAAGTATTCTCGAGGTGATATGTGCAACCTAAGGTTGCGAGACCGCCGAAATTTAAGGATAGGAAAGTGGTTGATAAAGACTCGATGCTCATTCAGTCAGCAGTAAGTCACATCGAACCATAGAATCGAGTTGTGACGGTTAGTTATGAGAAAGATAGTTAAAACCTTGATTGGGATGTGATCGGTTTCGTTCATGGGGCAAGGTATCGTCGAGGAACTCCTTTTTGGGTAGAGAACCGATTGACCTCGCTAAGGGCGTCATTGGGTATTTGATCGGTGTCAGATTTCGGGGACGAAATCTCTTTTAAGGTTGGGAGGATTGTAACACCCCGATTTTCGAAAAGGCATCATTTCAAGTTAATACTGAAACCGTTTTATTGGGGGAAAATAAGATAAAGGATTTTGGACTTGAATCCTAGATTTTATAGTCTAGAAAGATGAAGGATTCAGTTACGAGTCCAATGGTTCTTTCCGGAGCAAAAACGGAGCTATAACGAAGAAGTTATGACCAAAACAGTGAACGGGCGAGATTGTTGAGCGGCAGAGCTCCGCGCGGCTGGAGGGGTACGGCCACCCGCGCGAAGCCACTGGGTGCACAAAAACAGGGAAAATCGGCCCCAAAACCCCATTTTCACCCTAAACTCATATCCTTCCCCCATTTCTCTCCCAAACCGACCCCCAAACCCCAAAATCAAACCCTAACTCATTTTTGGGTGTCCTCTTCCTAAAATCAAGTAATCCTTCTTCACCTAGCAACCTTGGAGGATGGAACCATAATCTCCCATCTTCATCTTCTTCACCATTGTTTCTAGCGTTTCATCCAACTCTTTCACCATCTTGAAGATTAGAGGTTTGAGGTTTATTTTGGAGACCTAGAAGAGTATTGTTGATGGGTTCAAGCTTTGGTAAAGGTAATAATCTCTTCTCTTCAACTATGGAAATTAGGGTTTTGGTATATTTTGAGATCTTCAAGTATAATGTTTAGAGAATGACCTCTTATGGTTGATATGGGTATTTATGGTTGGAAATGTATGGATCTAGGTTTTTAGAAGTTTTTGGCTTGAGGATTCAAGTGTTCTTCAAAGGAGCTCAAGTTGGGGTAAAATCTAGATTTAGCCTAAATCTAGCAAGGTGAGTTCAAGTTGATTTGTGAAAACGGTGTACATGCCAAAATGTCTATTTTAAAGTGTTTACATGTTTTATAAGAAATTGTTAACTGCTAATCATCTGATAAGTTTTGGCTATTTGGAAGTATTCAACTTTATAAACTTATAAAACACCCACATTTGGGGATTTTGTGCATTTTGATAAATAAAATCATATATTTTGGGTATCTAAATGATTTATTTCATGAAGTATATTTTTGAGTATAAATGCATCTTATTAGGTGTCATGGGATGATTTGAAAAGATAAAAGGTATAGACCCACTTGGAAAATGTTTTGTCCCAATTTAAATAATGTTGGAGTTATTTGTGTGTGTTGAAGCATGGGTAGCATTATTTCGGGTCGTTTACGTTTGATTTCATTTTATAATTTTCAATATTTGGATTTGTTGAGCTTATGGCTCGACTTGGATTTTGTTGGGCCTTGGGGACACTTGTCCGGTTTTGATAGCTCATTATAGAGCGCTTGGTTATGATTTGCATTTATTGCATCTTGTTTGGGAATTACATGTTTTGAATGTGTTAGTTCATTCATTTTGAGTCATGTAATGTTTCAGCCCCGTCTGCTATGGATCCATTAGCACTTTTGTTATTTTGGGCGATGTTGGGACGACTAGCCTCCTGCATCGTGGCACGTTAGGCATCGAATTGGGTTATAAGTCCTTCGTGCGACACATTAGGCATCGGTTTGGGTTATAAGTCTTTCGTGCAGTATCTATGGGTGTATGCTGAAAGATGTTGAGATCGATACTTTTATTTTTTTGTCCAATGGTGGAACGCTAGTTAACCCCCATTGCGGCGTGGTTTGGCTTCTTTGGTATGGTGTAAGTCCTTCGTGCAAGTATCTATGGGTGTATTCTGAAAGATGTTGAGCTCGATACTTAATACCAGTTTAACGTAATGTGTGGCTTACTCTGTGCACGTCACATTATGTGGAATCAGGTTTCCCCCATCACCGAAAGATGTTGTCTTTGGGCTGAGTCTTTTATATATTTGTTTTCGGTGACATTTTACATACATGAATTTATTCCATGTTTTATGGGTTGAGTATTAATCCCCGCCCGTGTTTTGGGGTGTTTTGGAATTTGAAGCGTTATTTACATTATTATAAATTGGGAGTCGATTTATATTCTCACCTTGAGCAAGTTTTGGGTTAAACCTAAGTTTACGAAAGAACGATTTATATTGGGATCGCAGTCTTTAAAACAGTTTGGTTTGGTTAACGCTTAACTCGGTGTCTCTTTCGTTTAAAATGCATAATTATCGATAAGCAGGTCGTTTTCATAAGTAAAGCATATCATTTGAAAGATTATGATTTTTATTGCATTTTTCTCTTGTAAACAATTAATTTATATATGTTGAAAACTCTTGAGCTCACTAGGCGTTAAACCTAACATTTTTATTTTGTCGGCATGTGCATCAGGTACCGTTTTGGGTTAGTGCTAGCGACACTTTGAAGAGGCGAGTGTTGGTTGTAAGCTCGAGCAACGTCTTGCTAGGTGAAGTCTTCCGCGTTAGTTTAGGAAAGAGTAGCTAACATTTGGGGTTAAGTGACACCCGACTTCAATTTAGTCCCTGTATATAAGACTGTAGTTTTATAATTGTTGTGGTTAATTATAGAATTTTAAATTTGAGGTATATGGAGATTGATGTATAGGTGGAAGTTGTCCTTTAATTGTTGTTATATCGAGATTTTTTTTATTAGTTGCTCTTACCAAATTTGAGGGTGTTACAAGAACATTTGGAAATAAATGAAAAAAACAGATCAAGAATCTTGTGTTCTGTTAAGTCAGATTTTATAGTAATCATTGTATTTATAGGCTTGGTCTAATACTGTGTTTAGGGTGCTTATATGTTCTGTATTAGCCAAGGGTATTTAAGTCCCTTGTGGCTTTGTGTCTTGGAAGACTCTCACGCATACTTTGAATACAATTACATTATGCACTTACATCTCTCTCTCTACTTTCTCTCACTAGATTTAGAACGATCTTGCTTTATCAATTGGTATCAGAGCCTAATCTGAATCTGAGAGGATTGAGAGAAACGTTTTTCGATTCTGAATTTATGTTTGAATCAGAAAATTTGATCGATTTTCTTGATTTTTTCAAGAAAATCTCATTTTTTGATTTTACATCAAATTCAGACTGTTTTCTATACGAATTTCTTTGTAATTTGGTTTGTTGGATTCGAAATCATTGTTAGAACACTTTTGATTCACATCGTTTTGCAAGAAAATCAGTTTTTGATCTTCAATTTTGAGAATTTTCGAATTTCTGGAAAAAGTCATTGAGCGTACTGTTGGATTCAAGATTTCAAGTTTTTGTGGTTTTCGATCGATTTTAGTGTTTCAAAGTGGTTAGAAATCAGTTTTCGAACTTATCTGTGTGAGAAAATTTTATTAAAATTGGTTCTGTAATCGAATTTAGAAGATTTCTGAGTTTTTCATCGTCTTTGCGCCAGATTCAATCTTTGCGCCAGTTCATCAGAGGTTTGCGCGAGTTCATCCAGATTTATCAGAGTTTTGCGCGAGTTTCATCAAGTTCAAATATCTTCTCACGAAAAGTTCAAGTTTACTTCATCTATTCATCGCAAAGAGAAATTTGCGCCATCTTAGCTTCGCGCAAATCAAAGTTTGTGTGACATACTTCTCGTGCAAAGCTTAAGTGTGCGCCACATAAGTCTCACACAAATCAGTTTTGCGCCACCTACTTATCACGCAAAGAAAGATTTTCGTCAACAACGTCTCGCGCAAAGTCTAATTTGTGCCACCTTCGTCTCACGCAAAGATCAGTTTGCGCCATCTTCGTCTAACGCAAAGCAAGTTTGCGTCATCTTCGTCTAGAGCAAAAGCAAGTTTGCGCCATCCTTTGTTCGCGCAAATCTCAGTTTATGCCAGTTTCTCTGTGTTCAAGACTTAGAATTTTTCTATGGATTTCTGAAAATATGGATATGTCAAAGTTCTCGTTTCAAGCTCAGTTTTACAAGAATGATCTTATGAGGTCGTTGGGAACAGAAACTCGTCCTCCTGTTTTGATCAATGAAAATGAATTCACCCAATGGCAAGATCGGTTCATTAACTTCATCGAGTGTCAAGCTAATGGAGAAAATATAATGAAGTCATTTACTGAAGGACCGTTTAACAGACCTAAGAACGATACTCCTTTGACTGCTGAAGAGGTTACAAGAGAAAAAGCAGATCGTGAAGCAAAGTCTAATCTAATGTTAGCATTGCCCAATTCTATCTATAATAGAATTGATTGTTTCATGCACGATCCGAAGATGATGTGGACTCAGCTAGAAAAGATTATGCTTGGTTCAACGGTCGCGACACAACTTCGACAAACGCGCTACATGAATAATTTTGAGGAATTCAAAGCCAAAGACGGCGAGTCACTGAAAATTGTTTTTGACAGGTTCTGTGCGGTGATAAATGATCTACGAAAGATAAAAGTGAAAAAGACTGAGCTGGAGACCAATCTGAAGTTCCTCAACGCTCTACAACCGGAATGGAATAAATCTTGCCATCGCTTGAGGAATGATGTCAGGATATCTTCTATGCAAATCCAAGAGCTTTACGAGATTCTGATGACAGATGAATGCATTGTCAAGGATAAAAAGGCCAAACTTGACAAGAAAAACAAGAAGACAATGGATCCGGTTGCACTTCTCACAAGCAAACTGGCTGAACAAGCATTATCCAAGAATGCTTATGATGGTGCAACTGATAATGATGGTGAGGCGCTACAGAAGGCGATGATTCTTCTCTCTCATCACTATCACAAGAAGTTCCAACATCATTCGGGTTCCAACAATCTTCGCTTCACTTCAGGATATAAGGTCAAAGTGCCCGAGCATAAGAAAGTTGTTGATTGTTTCAACTGTGGAAAGCCGGGTCACATTGCTAAGGAGTGTCGAGTGAAGAAAGTTCGGGATTCGTCATATTATCGAAAGAAATTGGAACTAGCCGAAAAGAGAGAGAATGGAACTGCTCTGCTAGCTGAAGAAGAATTTTGGCTAGATCACTCCGACAATGAAGCTGACAATGTGGAAACTGCTCAAATGTGCTTCATCGGAGATGATCAGAGTGATGATGATGATTTCTCAACTGATGAAGATGAGGTACCTTCTGAATTTGATTACACATTTATTTCTTCACAGATGAATATCATTGTAACTGCTTTACATGATTTACGCTCAAAGTTATTATCTGAAAAACAATTAAATTCAGAAAAGTCAAATTTGATTGATTAATTACAAATTTCTTTGAAAGATGAAAAATCTATTTTGGTTCAAACAAAAGAAATCTTTCAAAAGAAATTGGATGATTTAGAAAAATCAAATATGACTTATCTTGATTATTTGACTGAAATGACCAAACAAAAAGAAAGTTTTTCGAATAAAATAAATGAGTTGGAAGAAAAATTATATCGAAGGAAATCAAACTGAACAAACTATTTATTTGAACAAACCAAGGAGTTATGAGTCTATAAAAGAAAATTGGGGACTTGGTTTTGAAAATCCACATGGTTTAGACAATGCGATAGAAAAATCTCCTACTTTATATAAATTCGAGTATCTAAATCTTGCTAAATATGCTCCTCAATTTAAAATTGATTGGATGAATGAAAAACAAGTTTTAGATATCGAAAATGAGAAAAGAATGAACAACAAGAAAAAGAATGTAGCACAAAACTTCTTTTTTCTCCTTTATTCTGAATTTTGCAAGGTCATGAGGGGGAGAAGTTAAGGAGAAATTAAAGAGACAAAGAGTTAAATGTTTATCTGCTGCTCAAGATTTGCTCAAGATTCTATTTTTCTCAGCTATACTAGTTCTTTTACTGTTCTAGCTCCGACCATCACAGTTCATTCAAGTACATTTGAAAGAGGTGCGTCGTCTAGAGCACAAGCTGATGAACCGATTGTTCTTTCAAGTTTATTACAAACAGGTCCAGTCTTGTCAAGGCAGCAAAGACAATATAAATTGAAAGATGCTGAGAATAATTTTTTTTTTAGTCAAGAAGCTTCTATAAGTCGCTTAGATGGTCTATGTTGATTTAGAAGATGAATATTGAAGACCACAGCGCCAATGATTACTAAGGGGGAGATTGTTAAGTCAGATTTTATAGTAATCATTGTATTTATAGGCTTGGTCTAATACTGTGTTTAGGGTGCTTATATGTTATGTATTAGCCAAGGGTATTTAAGTCCCTTGTGGCTTTGTGTCTTGGAAGACTCTCACGCATACTTTGAATACAATTACATTATGCGCTTACATCTCTCTCTCTACTTTCTCTCAATAGATTTAGAACGATCTTGCTTTATCATGTTCGATGAACAATGAAGTCATAAAGCAATTGTCGATGACAAATGGCCAAGAACAAAGCTACTGTCGATGGCATCTAAATCCCAAAACCACATGTCTTTCAATTTGTTAATATTTTTTTTATAAAACCAGATAAAAATCATTAGAAATGAGGATTCGTGAACTCCAAATCAACAAACAAACATTAATTCTCCCAAAATTGATCAAAAAATCAAGAACACAAACTTTTCGAAAATCAAGAATATTAGCCAAAAATCGATTGTAGAAGTCAATTTATTACTGATCAACAATAATCAATACATCACTTCCAACACAAATCCAAACAAAAACTTTGAAGATTTGAAAAAAATTTCAAGAAAAAATCCCAAAATTCTTCAAATCTCAATTTTTGCACAATTCGATCCATTCTAAGCTCTGATACCAATTGTGAATCCAATTTATATCAAGTAACAATGTATCACACTGATTTTTTTATTGATCTTGAGAGAAAAGTACAAAAATATGCACTCCAGATCTAGTTTCTCTCTCTAAAAAACTATCTCAATATGAACTACTCTCACGTATGAATTAAACTCTTACTTTATTACAAAAGAAACAACACTATTTATACCTACATCTATTACAAGCATTAAAACACTATCATTGACTTTTACAATTTAACGAGCTTGAATTTGACTTTCTCTTAATAACATTGACTTTCTTCATCCTTTTACATTTGATCTTCAAGCTTTGACATTTAAATCTTCAACAAAGTGTCCTCATTTGGTGATCTCAGATACAATTATATTTGCTCTAATGTAACACCCTAAAATTTAGAGGAATTTAAAATTCGAAAATTCAACAATATGACGACTATAAACTGAGCAAAACCTGAATTAACCATCACCTGTCAAATTGATCCCAAGGTATCATCCCGAAAACGGGGAATGTAACATATTGTTTACAACTCAAAGAATGAAGAATAAGTGTACAAAAATCTAATAATCTAAACAATTCTATTAGATATCGGTCCGGTGTCGCTATCCTTCCAAAAATGGGTAACTATCAACACATTTACACCGGTCTCTACATCTCCCAAAAGGACCGCTCTCAACCACGCGATTTGCCTCTCATTCCCGAATGTCCCCGCCACGAAGACCCCCTGTCATACATGACAACCACAGAAACAAGTGTTAGGCTAGAGCCTAGTGAGAAGGTAGAATCGTAATATAAATGGCGAGATAGAATTACAACACAAGAACATTGCATTTTTCATAGTTCTTAACCAATTTGCTCCACCTGTCATTAAACATGAATTTTCCATAAAAATCTCGTTAACCAATTTATATAATTTCATCCAAGCCAACAAGCTTGATAACATCAACCCCAAACTAGATCTTTAGCTACTTGGGCACTCAACCCAAACCGGGTCTTTAGCCTCTTCGTGACATCATCAAACCGAGTCTCTAGTCTAATAATGACATCAACTCAAACCGAGTCTCTAGTCTAATAATGACATCAACTCAAACTGAGTCTCTAGTCTAATAATGACATCAACTCAAACCGAGTCTCTAGTCTACTTACCAAGTTGTCAATAAGACCAACATATAATCCAAAGGCTACCTACAACTCATCTTACATGCTAACATCTAACACTTCCTCTAATACTCCTTATTTGAGACAATATCCCCAAATAGGGTTTTAGGTTAAACTTCACCTTCATCAAATCAAGAGATAAGTAAGTGAGAAATATTGTTGTAAGCACATAGTTAACCTATACATAAGAAGAAGAGTCCATAAAACACTCACCTTAGCGATTTCTTAGAAGAGACCAAACCCTAGTTGACAAGAGCTTGAAAGGGGAGAGATGAACTTGGACCTTGAATCACCACCAACCTAAATCAATCATGGAACCTCATTCAATGCATTCTCTTCAAGAGGATTTAATGAAGGGGGGAGAGTTCTTACCTTTAACTCAGAGCAAAATCGACAACAATATGGGAGAAATGGAGTTAATGCCAAAATAAATGACCTAGCCCCTTTTTGATCTACGCAGGGGTCGCGCGCGGGTGCCCGCGCGGCTCAACTCGCGCGACTACACGCGCCGAACACTGGAGTGACACTCGGCCAGAAGCTGGCGCGGATGCCCGCGCAGCAACTCGCGCCGAATACTGGAAGTAAATCCTTACTTTGCCATTTGAACTCAAATCAAGACATCAGAACACCGACTAATACTGAAGGTTAAAACCATGATGCTAGCGGTTTATAAATACCACGAGAATACAACACTTGACCAACATTCGGGGTGTTACATCTAACATCTCTCCTTTTCCACTTACACATTTAATCCTCCAAAATCATCTTAAAACACCCTTGTACCTCTAGCAATGTAGAAGCTTAATGCTCATAATGTATTTTTATTTTCTTATATAGTTGTAATTGTAATTTAGTATTTACATTTATGTATCAATGTGGCGACATTTATGGCCAAAGTGACGAATTTTATCTTAATGCAATTTATCTTTAAGTATTTCTTATCTTCTAATATGTCTTTTCTTTTAAGCATGAGCTAAATCCCCATTTAGTTGTGGGTGTAAGCCAAACCAAAGAAGAAAAATGCAAACACTTGGGTGTTACTGTTTTTGCTATTTTTTCGGTTTAGCATTCAAGTTGATGTTTTAACTTAACACAGACAAGTCAATCACTTGTGTGTGTTATATTAGATTTTTGACCCAAATATGGGTGGATTCGAAATACGACTTGAGTGATTTAAGGAGGTTTGAGAAAAAATTCAATAATCACATAGAGATATGGGTAGTTGCATAGCTTTCACCAAGGTTCGGGATATTAGTCAAGTTTGTGTGTCATAGAGATATGTGCATCTCTGCATACCGATGAAACTCAAATTTTCAAGATCAACTTTATAAGGTTGGCAAACCGAAAATTAACAGTTGTGGCCACTTTGTGACAGGAACGTAGCCACATTCTCGAGAGAAAGAAACCATGAAGGGTTCTTTTGTGACTGGTTATGTCAACAATTTTGTTGCTATCGTACTCTTAGAAAAAGTTTGCACCCATGCCCACCTCTTTATTACTTGTTATTAATTAATCTAGAAAAGCAACAAACTCATTCAAAATATTTTATTCTTCTCTAAATGAAATCGGTGTATTCTCGACTTAGTACTCGAAACTCTGGAGTCCAATCCCTATGGATACGATCTCGGTATTTCACCACTTTATTACTTGAAAGCGATCAACACATCCTTACCTCCATCTCCTCCAAGATTAAGCACATTTGTTTACACTATTTATAAGTAACAAAATAGATGCTACGACATGATTAAATATATGAAATTATGAATTCATCAAAGAATTATATTGCAAAATAAAAGCTTGTTCTATAGCTCTTGGTCTATGAATTGAGGATTGTTGTCTTTTCTATACGATTTAATAGGTGTTACTTATGGAACCACATCATGGTTTTAAATTTATTATTTGAATTTTAAAAATGACATATGTCATCGTTAGTACTTAATAGGTCAATCAAGAGAACCAAATCTTTAAATAATAATTTTAAAAACCGGCTCCCTAAATTAAGAACCAAATAAGGGGGCATTTGGTTTACATAATGGAATTTGATGGAATTAGAATCCATCGAAGGAATTTGACTTTGAAAGAATTGAAATGAAATTTGACCATGCGTTTGGTTGGTAGGAATTCAATTCATTTCCTTAAGCAAGGAATGATAACTTCCTTAAATTGTGGAATTCAATGGAATTGGAAGAATTCTCTCGCTTTCATTTCGTGAACCAAACATAGGCTTGGAATTTGGTCAATGAAATTGGTCATTCAAATTGCTTTCAAATTGCGGGATTGGAATGTAATGGATTGAATTTCAAGGAGATATTTGGATTTGGGGGGATTTTAAATCCCTTCATGTGCTTGGTTTGTAGGATTTGAAATGGATTTCAAATCCATTCATTTACAAGTCTTGCTTGGTTTGTAAGATTTGGATTTGGATTGAGTTTTTTTTGTTTTATAAAGAATTTATTTTTATTGGTAAATTACTTTTTTTTTATCGATTTTCCAAAAATTGTATATTTTTATTGGATTTAGAAGGAAGCGACTTAAAATCCATCCGGATTGGATTTGAAATCCTGGCCCAACCCAAAGGATTTCCAAATCCATCAAACATTGGATTTTAAAATAGTCAAAGAATTTTAAATCCAGTCAAAATTTTTCATTCCCACAATCCAAACGCAGGATTTGAATGGATTTAGAATCCAAATCCTTCCAAATCCATTCCATTCCCACAAAAGAAACGAAACATAAAAGTTTTTTGCAGTTTAATACAATTCAATTTAAATAATGGTAAATTAGGGGTGAATGCAAAATGCTAATGACCCATTTAAAATCTGATACAGTTACAGCCAAATGTTTTATTTTAATGGGCTTCCTAATAATATCCTATTGGCCCATTAACCGATAATCGGCCCATTTAAACAACCCTAATCAACGTCCATGGATATATAGTGTTCTTCATTTTCTAGGGTTTCATTGCCTCCCAAAATCTTACTTCCTCTGTGTATCAGTGATCATCAAACAGGGAAGATGAAGACGATTTTGTCATCGGAGACCATGGACATCCCGGAGGGTGTGGAGATCAAAGTGAAGGCCAAGGTGATTGAAGTGAAAGGCCCAAGGGGAACCCTCACTCGCAATTTCAAGCATCTCAACCTTGATTTCCAGCTTATCACTGATGAAGAGACTGGAAAACAAAAGCTTAAGGTTGATGCTTGGTTTGGATCTAGGAAGACCACCGCTGCCATTCGTACTGCACTCAGTCATGTTAATAATCTCATCAATGGCGTTACTCAAGGGTTCCGGTACAAGATGCGGTTTGTGTATGCTCACTTTCCGATCAATGCTAGTATCACTAACGGAAACACCGCTATTGAGATCCGTAATTTTCTTGGGGAAAAGAAGGTCCATACATTTCCTCTATTCGTTATAATTTTTATCATTTTGATTTCTGAAGTTCCTATTCCGTTGATCATACTTGTGTATGCTCTTCGTATATATATGATTCGTGTGTTTACTGTTAATTGCATACACATTTACAATCCATCGTCTTTGCGAGTTACCTTCAGTTTGCACTTTGCTGATACACTTTTTGTTTATTTCATATTGAGCGTTATTTTCAGATACTCAATGGTCCACAATTGATATTTGTGTTCCAATGTTACAGAAATTAATATTGACATCCATGTGTTTGCCTCATATACTTGATTCATTTCTGTGTTTTGTGATTTGTTGACGGTTTTACACGAATGGCAATGATTATTAATATTGTGGGGGTATATATCTTATATTGCCAAAATTTATAAGAGGTTGACACTTGATATTTTGGCTTATGTTTTTGGTCAATTTCTTATTTGCTTTCTCATTTTTTGGTTTTTTCTGATTTGTTTTAAGAAAATTATACGTGGGTTGTGTAATTTTAATTAATATTGTTAATGAAGGCGGTTGGGGATACTTTTCAATATGCATATTGAAAATCAAAGTTATGATGTCTGATTACTTGTGTGTCATGAACTAGCTGGTGGTCAATGTTCATATCTTGGTAAAATCTCAAGATTCTTGCTTAACCTTAAACTGCACAAATCTTTTTTGACGTTGTAGTCCTGCATTGTGTCCCTAAAAGTGACTTAACATTTACTATTTAATTGCTGTTTTACTTGAATGTGTTCTAGGCTGAACTGTTTTCAGTCGGGCACATGTGATCTTTTACATCTTAACATTCACAATGGAGGTTTTAAAGCAGGCACACTTTTGTTTTTGTTCATAGTCATTTATGTTTATTGGCTGTATTCTTCGATAGATTACTTCATCTTGAATGCTGTTGGGCATTGCAACTCTGGATTTAATTTGTGTGGCAAGGAAAAAGGGTTTTTTGCGTAGAGAATTATTTTTACGAATTATGGATCCTTCTTTGTTGTTTGTCATATAATAAGCAGGATTCTAAACTATTTTGATCTTGTGTTATATTTTGTGGTAATTGGGTCCAGGAGTTTTTCTGTAGCAACGTATGATCTGCATGCTTTTCATGTAATTATTTGGTGCTTTGTCCTTGATGACCCCAAACTCTATTTTTGAGTGGAACATACGGAGTTTGTTTGATTTTGTCTTTGGTGGGATGTCTTTCTATTATAGCTTATATTGTTGTTGTTGATAAACAGGTGAGGAAGGTTGATATGCTTGATGGTGTGACTGTAGTCAGATCAGAGAAAGTTAAGGATGAACTTATTCTGGATGGAAATGATATTGAACTTGTTTCTCGATCCTGTGCTTTAATAAACCAGGTACCCTTTTTTTCCCATATCCAAAAACCTGCACATCTGTCTTGCTAAATATTTGTTTCAAGTCATCCATATCTTGGCAAAGCATTAGTTTTTGTTTTTGCAGTTACATTTAAAAAGAGTGAGAACTGAACTTAAAACGCAGGTTTGGCAAAGATTTATGTTTTCAAAAAGCTAAAATCATTGTACAAAAATTTGTCAACAGTGATTATGACTGCAAACCTTAATTTGATGCATCCATGGTTATGTGAAACTTGTTTACAAAACTATTCGGCTTTAATCTTGTTAAACATTTAAAACCCAGTAACGCAATCTTCTATTTTTGAGATTTAGATTAAACAATCTTGTTGAATGTGTTAGAATATTTGTATGAGTTTAAGAGTTTGGTTTTGTATTTGCAGAAATGCCATGTGAAGAACAAGGATATTCGTAAGTTTCTTGACGGTATTTACGTGAGTGACAAGGCTAAAATCGAAGAGGAAAATTAAGTCTGCGAAGTGTTACATCAATTTTCTTTTTTTCCTTTTGAGAGAATTGTTTAATTTTAAGGATTTTTATTCAAGTTTGATTTTTTGTTATCAACTTGTGTCTGTTATACTCCCATCTGTTTACTTGTTATGCAATATTTTCTGGTAATATTTTTGGTGGAAAGTATGTTGCAATCCAATTCAATATTTGGTATTTGGCATATGTGATCTATTTGACGTTTTGGAAAAAGGAACAAAAAGCAAATGGTGTGTAGGCTTTAAATAAGAAAGGCAAAAAGGAATGAATAAATGATTTATATGTGATATTTTATGTGAATTATTGGCAAAAGTGAAAAAATAAAACCATTTAAAGATATGTATGCCAACTGTTATTCGCGTAGCCATTTTTACATCAATTATTCACGTATGAAAGATCATTCTTTCATATGAATCATTTACTTTGATGCTGTATACGTGACTTCAAATTGCTGATAAAAGGGTTATTTTTTATGGTAAAGGATCGTGTGGAAAGTTGAGTTAACGGTGAGAAACGTGAGAAGTGAATTTGAATTTAAGCTCAAACAGGGGTTGGGGTCGGGGCCGGGTAACATATCCCCTCGACTCGCCCCGGTATTATTTATATATTACTTTAAATATATTATCAATATAGTATTTATTTATTTTCCCACTAGGTTACTTTAATGAGTTAATTGTCATAGCCTTCCATCCACACCCCCATAATCAGACCATCCCATTATCGCCCCCATCCATCCAAACTCCTCCCATCCTCCGACCTCCATAGCCGTCACCGATCACACCTCCAGGCTTCCTGCTTTTCCACTCCACAACTGTCGGTCTGTGGCACCTCCAGGCTCCGGCTGTCGCACGGTCGTGTCTCTTGGCCCCTCGTGGTCACGACTCAGGACTCACGCACTCTCTACTCCGATTTCCAGACCCACTAGACTTCCGGATTTTCAGATTTGCAGTCGATGAAGCCTTGAAGTTGAAGAAGCAAAATCTTAAAGTCTCCACTCTCAACCATTTACTTGAAGGGTAATCTGTACATTCATGATTGAAAGAATTTGTGCTTATTGAAACATGATCGGGTCAGGGAAGGGTCTTGATCGGGGACGGGGAAACGGGGGTTTGACCGTAAGTTTGACCGGGGATGGGATAATAATCCCCGTACCACCCCAGGGCCGGGGATTGTAAACCCCGCCCCGTTGCCATGCCTAGTGCTGGTTGTTTGGCAAATTTTTAACTCTCTAAATTGCTCTAAAAGTCTTTGATGGGCTCAACTCCTAGGACATCTCGATATTAATCAAAAGTTCTCATTTTCCATGATTACCCTTGTTGCTATGATATCGTATCTTTTTCAGCCTCATTGGAAATTGATCTTGGCCTTTCCTTCTATGATTGATCTTGCTACTACTGTTGCTCTCGTCTCTCTACTCTTGCTCTCGTTTCTTTTATCAATCATGCATGTATCAATCTTGGTTGTCTTTCTGTGATTACTACTCCGTAATACTATCGTTGTTACCTTTATACTCCTACTCTTGTATCTCTTGTTAATGTTGCAGGTATCAATGATGTTAGTGCAATTATCCAAGTGTTAAGAAGTTGTTGTTAGTTAGTGTTGGTTGGAAGTTGTTGAGGTCTTTTGCTAAAGTGTCTGTGATTGGCCTTAAGACTATAAAAGTTGTGCAAGAGTGTTGTTATTATTCATTCAATAAAATACAACATCAGTTTCCATTCTCTCTTTCTCGTTCCTTACTCTCTATTTCTTCTTCATAAGTTTTCACGGTATCAGAGCTGAAGGTTCAGCAAGATCTCTCTGTTTTCTTGTCTTCTGCATCGATCAAAAGTTAAGAACCTGCTTGATTGTTTCTTCAAATCAAGACAGTAATTCAGATTTCTATTTTCAGAAAAGCTTGTTTTTCTTCTTATTTCTGTTCAAAATGTCGATTGAAAATGTGAGAAATACTACCATTGTTCAACAGTTTTCTCTTCGAATTTAGCCAATTTTATCTCGATAAAGTTGAATTGAAATAATTACCTTTGCTGGAAACATCAAATTTTAATGGTGTTAAGAACTCTTGGTCTTCAAAAGCATATTGATCCAGATACGCTTCCTCCAACAGCACCATCAGAACATGTAGAAGCTTGGACCAAAGTTGCTTGTTTCGTTTCTGCATGTATAAATGCAACATTAGACCCGTCGATTGCTCATTTGGCTATAGATACAAAATCTGCCTCAGATATGTGGAAAGCAATAGAGCAGTCTTATCAACAACAAGCTTTTGCCAAACGATCTCAACTGAAAACTCAGTTTCATACTATTAAACATGGATCGAACTCAGTCGCCACTTTCTGTGATTCAATAAAGATGATATTTGATTCGTTAAAATCCATTGGAGAAACTGTTTCAGATATAGATTTGGTTATTCAGACTCTTCAAGGAATCGATTCAAGCTACAATATGTTTGTTCTGAATGTTGAGAACACAGATCCACTACCGTCTTTTATGCAACTTCGATCTAGACTCTTGCTCTATGAAGAACGTATGTTACAACAATTTAAAGGTGTCTCGATTTTGGCAATGTCGGCACTCAAACTTAGTAATCCACCACATTCAGCCCTAAAAGAAAACACAGTTGTTGTATGTCAGATTTGTCACAAACAAAAACACTCAACCAAGAGATGTTATTTTCGCTATGAATCGAATGGTGGAAATCAAAGTGGCAGAATTCAAGGAAGGAATAATGAGGAAATCAAAATGGTGGTGGTCAAATTTATGGACTTAACAACTGGAGAGGAAGACTAGGTGGCCGTGGATATCACAGAGCCATCGGTCGTAAAAGTTTGAATCCAAACCCTAATTTTTCTAATCTGATCACATGTGATGCAGGATGCAACAGAAGTGGGAATGTTTGTACTATGTATCCAGGATATGTCAATAATGGGCTGAATACTGATCCACAAAACCACAATCAATTTTCTTTTGGGTTTAGGCCTATTTCACAGATTGGATCAGATTGTCAATTTCCAGTAAATGGTCCACACAATAATTTTGGTTTTGGAGCAAATATCGGTAGCTCTCCTCAAGCTTTTTTGGTTGATTTTGGTCCGACACATATTGCTAATTGGGCCACACAAAATGGGGCATCTGTTGATATGTCATTCTCCAAGACTTGTGCTCTTGTTGATTCTTGGATTCCTGATTCTGGTGCAACAAATCATATGACATCCAATCCAAGATTAGTACATGTAGCGGTTCGTTATGCCGGGCCTGAGACAATAATAGTCGGAAATGGTAATTCTCTACACATCTCACATATTGGGCACTCCATTATTGCTCTTCCTAACTATAATTTGTTTCTTAATAATGTAACACCCTAAAAATAGGGGTAAATTTAAAACTTAAAATTTCGGCAATATAACGTCGAAAAGTAGACATAAATCCACCCAAAGGGGAAACTGCAAAATAACGTTTACAAATTTCTGTGATGAAAATTGAATTAACAACATACTAATCTAAACCATTAATCATCTATATTATATCGGTTGTCAACCCAAATTCCCAAAATATCTATCTCCAATTTCGCTTTGTCTTTAAAAGTGTCCATCTCAAAAATGCCCAACATAGCCCAACGCTCTTCCCTCATACCGTGAGCGACCCGCCGCTAATGGAACCTATTATACATGTCATTTGAGAAAAAGTGTTAGACTTTACGCCTAGTGAGAACAAACAACTTATATAAATCAACAACAATACAGTTTGATAAGGAAATGTTTACATTTAGAATAAACAATTTACTTTCCCCAAGATACTACATATGACCAAGGGTCCAAAACATCTTGCGATGACGGAGGAGACCCGATTTTCCAAGGATTGTGGCGGAACACAAAAGTAGGCCACTTTCCAAGTTATTAAGCTCACAATACTAGGATCAAGGCCACAAACTCGTCGACTCGTACTCAGATGTGGGGGAGGGCACCCAATGATCCTAATCATACTCATTCACTAGGATTACATTTACGACCCATGGATAGTATCCGGTCCCACATAACCATACCAAGTTGCCTTCCGAGGGTCCAATGTCTCAACTAGTTACAAACGGGAATTATCCCAAAATTAAGTCGACTCTATACCTATGGATCCATTAGTAATAGTGTAGACTTTTCACATTTACATTTGTGATCAACTATAATCACACATATAGTTCTCAAGTTATCAACATTTCCATAAGATGCTTTTTCTTGGCTAAACAATACCATGTGAAGGTAAATCCAAACAAAAGCCTAACAAACAACCATTCCCATTTTCCAACATAATGTGCTCACAAGAAGGGTTTAGAAAACTTTGAGAAAACCTTAGTCTATCCAAATAATAATCCATTCATTTCTTCCTAAAATCCACATTCACCAAATAATTTTCCCAATAAAATGAAAATCATAAATATGACTCAAAATGGATTATTACAAATGTTCAACCATAAATAAGCATGTAAACTTCATTTCCTAGCATATAGTATAAAACCCCTCATTATTTCATAAAATGGTGAAAACCTTAAAATTTCTCAAAATAATAAAGTTAGGTCAAAATCCATTTAAATGAGAAAACATGGTTAGGAGAAGTTCAAGAGATCAAAATACAAGATTTTGACATGTATAAAGTTTAGAAAGGTAGGATGAACTCACCTTGTAGGATTTTATAGAAATCTCAAACCCTAAAATGGAGGAGATGATACTTGCACTTGAAAGTGATGAATCCTCATAATAAATACTTATGACCACCTAAACAATAACCATTAATGAGATCAAGGATGGGTATCTAAGATAAATGAATGAAGAGGGATGATATGGAAGAAAACCTACCCAAAATCTGGAGAGAAATCGACCCCCAAAGCTGCCCAAAATCAGATAAATGGCCTAAAACCCGCAACTGACCTTTTTATACCCCAAATCCCACTTGCGACTATGCCATGCGACAGTGATAAATGTCACAGTCACGGACAATGTCGCGTGGATCCCATGGCTCTCGGTACCATGGCCGCGACTATGCCATGCGACAACGACACTTGTCACAATCGCTGGCAATGTCGCCTGAATGGTACCGCAAGGTCCTCTCCACCCACGGTTGTGCCCCGCGACCTTGACATTTTGTCATTGTCGCGGGCACAGTCGCATGACTTGCACCGAGGCTCGATTTTGATTCCAACGATATTTAACCACTCGAATTTCCTTTGATTACGGCATAAAGGATAAAGATCCTATCGAAGTCCAAGCATAGATATGATTCGGGGTCCTAACACAAATGAAATGAAAATGCAAAACTTGAAGAATTACTTACCGAAATTCTCGGGTGTTACAATCCTCCCCAACTAGGAAATGATTTCGTCCTCGAAATCTGAACTACACGAACAAGTGAGGATATCTCCGCTTCATGTCCTCCTCGACTTCCCATGTCACGTTGGCCCCACGATGATGTTTCCATTGCACCTTGACCATAGTGACTTCTTTGTGGCGGATTTTCTTGGATTTCCTCTTAGCGTCGGGTTCCTCCACACAACGATTCCCTTCATCCATTCTTATCTCCGAGAGGGGAATGACACTCTCCTCTTCAGCCAAACACTTCCGGAGGTAGCAAACGTGGAAAGTGTTGTGGATTATGGTTATATCCAGTGGGAGTGGGAGTTTCAATTGGTAGGCTTGCAAACCTACACGTTTAAGCACCGTGAATGGTCCAAGGAAACGGGGACTCAACTTCCTGCGCTTTCTGAACTGGATTATTCCCTTCCAGGGCGACACTTTAAGCATCACACGGTCACCCACTTGGAACTCCATCGGCCGCCTCTTCTTGTCGGCATTGCTCTTCTGCCGATCTTGGGCCGCTTTTAACCGTTCCCGAATACCCTTCACTTTGTCGGTCGTTTCTTACACTATTTCGAGACCGGCAAATTGCTTCTCGCCCACTTCAAGCCAACACACGGGAGTGGGAGTTCTGCACTTCTGCCCGTATAAAACCTCAAACGGTGCCATCCCAATACTCGAGTGGTAGCTATTATTGTAAGCAAACTCCACCAAAGGTAGGTGAGAGTCCCAACTACCCCCGAAATCAATCACGCAAGACCTTAACATATCTTCTAGCGTCTGAATCGTTCTCTCACTTTGGCCGTCGGTTTGGGGATGGTAGGTCGTGTTCAACTTCACTCTTGTACCGATATCTTTCTGTAGGCCATCCCAGAAGTTTGAAGTGAACCGACTATCGCGGTCTGATACAATGGTCATGGGCACTTTGTGTCTTGAAACCACCTCATCGATGTAGAGCTTTGCTAACTTGTCCATCGGTAGGGTCGCGCATGGCCAAGAAGTGAGCACTCTTGGTCAAACGATTAACTATTACCCAAATGGTATTGTGACCTCGTAAGGTTTTAGGTAACTTAGTCACAAAATCCATGGTGATATGTTCCCATTTCCATTCGGGGATCTCTAGGGATTGAAGGCTTCCGTAAGGTCGTTGGTGTTCGACTTTCACTTGCAGATAAGTCACACATCGCTCCACATAACGGGCCACGTCCAATTTCATAACCGGCCTCCAATAATGTAGTTTCAAATCCCGATACATATTTGTACTCCCCGGATGGATGGAATACTTAGACTTATGGGAATCTTCAAGAAGAAGCTCACGATTGACCCCAAACTTGGGTACCCAAACTCGTCCATTAAACAATTTTACTCCACGGCTATCTTCCGTCAAGAGTAATCGTTGCTTCGTCATCACTTCCTCCTTGAGGTTTTCCTCCAACAAAGCCTCCGCTTGAGACGTCTTGATTTTCTCAATGAGACTCGACACCAACTCGATTCTTGAAAGGGTGACTCGAATGCTTCTGTTGTAGTCCTTCTGACTCAACGCATCGGCTACTATGTTTGCCTTACCGAGATGGTAAAACAACTCGCAATCGTAATCTTTAAGTAACTCAATCCACCGCCTTTGCCTCATGTTCAACTCCTTTTGATCAAAGACGTATTTAAAACTCTTGTGATCCGTGTAAAGTGTACATTTCATGCCATAAAGATAATGTCACCATAGCTTCAAAGCGAACATCACCGCCGCTAACTCCAAATCGTGGGTAGAGTAGTTCTTCTCATGAACTTTGAGTTGTCTAAATGCGTAGGCGATCACCTTCCCTCTTTACATCAACATGCAACCCAAACCCATCTTCGAAGCGTCACTATAAACCACGAAGTCTTCCGATCCTTCGGGTAGAGATAGTATGGGATCTTCACACAACTTCTTTTGTAAAGTCCGGAACGCCTTCTCTTGCGCTTCGGTCCAAACAAACTTCACGTTCTTCCGGGTTAAGGAGGTCAATGAGGAGAAATATTGAATAAATCTCCGATAATAGCCCGCTAAACCCAATAAGCTTCGTATCTCAGACGGACTCTTGGGAGGTTCCCAATTCATCATAGGTTCAATTTTAGAGGGGTCCACTTTCATTCCATCTTGAGTGACAACGTGGCCCAAGAATTGAACCTCCTCCAACCAAAAGTCATACTTGGAGAACTTGGCATATAACCTCTCCTTTCTCAACACTTCTAGGACTTCCCGAAGGTGTTGTTCGTGCTCCGACTCGCTCTTGGAATACTCGAGTATGTCATCGATGAACACAATAACCGACTTGTCGAGGAATGGTCGGCACACTCTAGTCATCAAATCTATGAACACCGCCCGTGCGTTAGTTAGGCCAAACGACATTACTAGAAACTCGTAATGATCGTAACGCATCCTAAAAGCCGTCTTCGGGATGTCATCTTCCTTCACCCTCACTTGGTGATATCTCGAACGTAGATCGATCTTCGAAAAGCAACCCGCTCCTTGCAGTTGATCAAACAGATCGTCGATCCTCGAGAGCGGATACTTGTTCTTCACCGCTGCCTTATTCAATTCACGGTAGTCGATGCACATCCGCATCGTGCCATCATTCTTCTTGACAAATAAGACCGGATCTCCCCAAGGTGACGAGATCGGTATCACGAAACCTTTCTCGAGAAGATCTTAGAGTTATGCCATCATCTCTTGCATCTCAGATGGTGCCAACCGGTAAGGGGCTCAAGCAATCGGAGCCGCCCCCGGAACAAGGTCAATCTGAAACTCTACTTGACGATCGTGGCAATCCGGGCAATTCGTTCGGGAAGACATCGGGAAACTCACATACCACCTTCACGTCCTCAAGCTTCCTCTTCTCAAGCTTGGCATCTATCACGTATGCTAGAAAGGACGAACATCCCTTCACTAAACATCTACGTGCTTTAGCCATGGTGACAATTGCTACATCACCCTTCCTCCTTTTGCCATATATCACCAACATCTCACCACCCAAAATTGGTAGTCGGATCAATTTCTTGGAGCACACAATATCGGCTTGGTTCTCCGCTAGCTAATCCATTCCAACCACTATATCGAACCCGCCGATCAACATGGGCATCAAGTTGATAGATAATTTCTTCCCTTCTACATCAAGTGTGCAACCCTTCAAAACATCGCGAATCACTACTTGACCACCATTCGCTATTTCTACCACTAGGGAATCTTCTAAACTACTAGTGGGCATGGCAAGTTTATGACAGAAAGCATCAGATACAAAAGAGAAACTGGCACCCGAGTCAAATAACACACGCCCAGGTACAGAGTTTAGGAGAAACGCACCCGATATTACGTCGGTGGATGCCTTAGCCTCTTCGGTTGTCATCTGAAAAGCTCGACCTGGAACCCTAGGAGGGTTCTCCTTCTTCTCCGGGGCACTCCCCGTCTTCCACTTCAGACAATATTTCTGAAAATGTCCTGACATCTTGCACTCGAAACAGACGATCCCTTTCACCAGGCAATCTCTCGTATCATGGTCAAATTTCCCACATTTGGCACAAGAAATGGGGTTGGAGTTACAATTGTCGTGGTGCTTGCTTCGACATCTTTGGGCACCACCGCGCCTCTCGGCGGTTATCAAAGATTATTCCCCTGTTGAATGGTCTCAGCCTCTTGAGAGGCCCGGGGTTGCTCTCTCATCTCCTCTTGTCTCCCACCACTAATCTCTCTTCTTTACCTCTAGCGTAGACATCTTCCATAATCTTCTCCTTCTCTATTGTCTCACGTAGATTAGAGGCTTTAGAGTTGCGGACCATAGACATCATGTCCACCGGTAGGCCCTTGATATAGGTCTTAATCTTCTCTTTTTCAGTCGGGGCCACATGCCCCACCAGTCCCAACTTCTCCATGAATTGTCGGGTGTATTCTTTTATCGAGAATCTTACTTTCTTGAGAACTTGTAACTCCTATTCGATACCGTCCATGGACCTCTCATTGCAATACTCCTTCGTGATCTTCTTCTTGAACTCAGTCTAAGATAATTGATCCAAGACCATGGTGGAGAGGATGGACTTGATGACATTCCACCATATGAGTGTCGGGCCCCTAAGAATTTGGGAGCCGAATCTCACCTTCTGACCTTCCTCGCTTTCAGATGAGTCGAAGGCCTGCTCAACTTCTCATATCCAGTTTATGCTGGCCACGGGATCGTCAGACCCGGAGAACTCGGGTGGCTTGCTGCACAAAAAAAGACTTGTAGAAGCAAGCCCTCCTACCTTGTCTCACGTTAACCGTCGCCGGCTCCTCAATTGGGTTCACATGACCCGTTCCCCCGGATCCGACCACCACTATGTTCTCCGCAACCGTTTCATTTATACGGTTGCTCACATCCTGATCCTCGATCACTTTCAAGAGGAGTTCCTGTTGTTTGGCCATAGCTTCGTTCATCATCACCATCATATTGGCCATCATCTCGGATTGAGGGGTCACTTCACGTATGAACGGGTTAGACGAGGCGAGCTCAACCCCTGGTATAACTTCTGGTCCTCCGCCCAATAATGGCGGTATGGGTGGATGAGTAGTGGCATCAACCCTCTCCGGTTGATCAGCCGTTGAAGCGGTCACCTCGACCCCGTCGACATGTGTACGTGGTCTACCATGTGTACTAACCATCTTTAATCTGCCACACACAACGAGGATGGAGGGTAAGAAAGAGATTATAGGAAGTTAAACACGAAGGATACGTACTACTACATTCATCAATCATCATAATAATAGTAGGTCAAATATACTCACGTAATGCTATACTCATAATAGCATTAGCTAGGTGAAATTATGAACACATTATACACAAGAATTCTCTTTACTATCATTATAATTCTCAATTAGTGCAATTCCGTCGACTCTAAGACTGTCCTACCTTAGAATTTCTACCCAATCTCACAAATCATAACTTAATAATTTCAGCTTAAGTCAAGATATCTTACAATCATGCCTAGTTTGCTTAAACTAGAGCTCTGATACCAACTTATAACACCCTAAAAATAGGGGTAAATTTAAAACTAAAAATTTGGGCAATATAACGTCTAAAAGTAGACATAAATGATAAATCCACCCAAAGGGGAAACTGTAAAATAGCGTTTACAAATTCATGTAAATGAAAATTGGAACTAACAACATACTAAGCTAAACCCTTAATCATCTAGATTATATCGGTTGTCAATGCAAATTTCCCAAAATATCTATTTCCAATTTCGCTTTGTCTCTAAAAGTATCCATCTAAAAAATGCCCAACATGGCCCAACGCTCTTCCCTTATACCATTGTCGACCCGCCGCTAAGGGAACTTGTTATACATGTCATTTGAGAAAAAGTGTTAGGCTTTAAGTCTAGTAAGAACAAACAATTTATATAAATAAACAAAAGTAAAGTTTTATAAGGAAAGGTTTACATTTAGAATATACAATTTACTTTTCCCAAGATACTACATACGACCCAAGGGTCCAAAACATCTTGTGATGACGGAGGAGACCCGATTTTCCAAGGATTGTGGCGGAACACAAAAGTAGGTCACTTTTCAAGTTATTGAGCTCACCATACTAGGATCAAGGCCACAAACTCGTTGGCTCGTACTCAGATGTGGGGGAGGGCACCCAATGATCCTAATCATACTCATTCACTAGGATTACATTTACGACCCATGGCTAGTAATTAGTATCCGGTCCTACATAACCGTACCAAGTTGCCTTCGAGGGTCCAATGTCTCAACTAGTTACAAACGGGAATTATCCCCAAATTAAGCCGACTCTATACCTATGGATCCATTAGTAATAGTTTAGATTTGTCACATTTACATTTGTGACCAACTATAATCACACATATAGTTCTCAAGTTATCAACATTTCCATAAGATGCTTTTTCTTGCATAAACAATACCATGTGAAGATAAATCCAAACAAAAGCCTAACAAACAACCATTCCCATTTCCCAACATAATGTGCTCACAAGAAGGGTTTAGAAAACTTTGAGAAAACCTTAGTCTATCCAAACAATAATCCATTCATTTCTTTCCAAAATCCATATTCACCAAATCATTTTCCCAATAAAACGAAAATCATAAATATGACTCAAAATGGATTATTATAAGTGTTCATAAATAAGCATGTAAATTTCATTTCCTAGCATATAGTATAAAACCCCTCATTATTTCATAAAATGTTGAAAACCCTAAAACTTCTCAAAATAATCAAGTTAGGTCAAAATCCATTTAAATGAGAAAACATGGTTAGGAGAAGTTCAAGAGATCAAAATACAAGATTTTGACTTGTATAAAGTTTAGAAAGGTAGGATGAACTCACCTTGTAGGATTTTATAGAAATCTCAAACCCTAAAATGGAGGAGATGATACTTGCACTTGAAAGTGATGAATCCTCACAATAAATACTTATGACCACCTAAACAATAACCATTAATGAGATCAAGGATGGGTAGCTAGGAGAAATGAATGAAGAGGGATGATATGGAAAAAAACCTACCCAAAATCTGGAGAGAAATCGACCCCGAAAGTTGCCCAAAATCATATAAATGGCCTAAAACCCGCAACTAACCTTTTTTTACCCCAGATCCCACTTGGCGACTGTGCCATGCGACAATGACAAATGTCACAGTCGCTGACAATATCGCGCAGATCCCATGGCTCTCGGTACCATGACTGTGACTATGCCATGCAACAGTGACACTTGTCACAGTCGCTGGCAATGTCGCCTAGATGGTACCACAAGGTCCTCTCCACCCGTGGTTGTGCCCCGCGACCTTGACACTCTGTCATAGTCGCGGGCACTGTCGCATCACCTGCACCGAGGCTCGATTTCGATTCCAACGATATTTAACCACTCGAATTTCCTTCGGTTACGGCATAAAGGACAAAGATCCTATCGAAATCCAAGCATAAATATAATTCGGGGTCCTAACACACATGAAATGAAAATGCAAAACTTCAAGAATTACTTACCGAAATTCCCGGGTGTTACAAAAAATATTCTTCTTGTTCCCGGGCTTACCAAAAATTTGTTGTCTATATGTCAATTAGTTACAGATAATCCGTATGTTGTTGTGTTCTCATCTTTTTGTGTCTCTATTCAGACAAGCTCGGGAACTATCCTCCACCCCATTTCGCATAGTTCTCAGCCTCTCTATTCTCTGTCGGCAACTACATCCAAGTCCGTTTCTTCTACGGTGTGGCATTCTAGGCTTGGTCATCCATCTGATTACGTATTACATAAACTTCGTATTCCTTTAGTTTCGAATAAAGATGATATTCATTGTATTACGAGTAACTTTTCTAAAAGTACACGTTTGCCATTTTTCATACATGAATCTCGAAGTACTTCACCATTACATATAATACATTATGATATTTGGGGACCTTCCTCGGTTGTTTCTCGTGGTGGTTATACGTACTTTATTACCTTTATTGATGAATGTAGTCGATTCACATGGATGTATCATCTAACTCATAAATCTCAAGCCTACGAATCATTTTGTCATTTTAAAGCTTTAGTTGAAAATATTTTCTCCACCAAAATCAAACAGTTTCAATGTGATGTTGCTCCTGAACTTGTCAAAGGTTCTCTTCGTCAATTTTTTGATACCGCCGGTATTTCTCTTCGCATTTCATGTCCTTATACTACACAACAAAATGGAGTAGCCGAGCGCAAAAATCGTCATGTTTCTGAAATGGCTCGTGCCTTGTTACTTCAATCTTATCTACCGAAAAGTTTTTGGTATGATGCTTATGCTACTGCGGCTTTCTTGATAAATCGTCTTCCGTCTCAAAATTTGGGTCACCAGTATCCATATCAATTGTTGTTTCATAAAATGCCCGATTACAATCTCCTTCGTACTTTTGGGTGTCTGTGTTATCCATTTATTGGTTCTATTCGTCAAGACAAGTTGTCACCCAAATCTATCTCGTGTCTCTTTCTTGGTTATACTCCTCATCATAAGGTTTATATATATATATATATATATGTTTTGATCCTATATCCTCTACCACATACATATCCCGTCATGTAAAATTTCATGAAACTATTTTTCCTGCTCTTACCATACCATCTCCACCAGAGTTGACCGTTGTTCTACGATCTTTTCCAACAGTTTCTTTCCCTTCATCATCGCCATCTTCCACCACTTCTTCCGATACATTACCCAATTATGTTCCAAATGCGCCATCATCTTCGACTATTCCTCATTCTGTCACGTCTTCACATTCAATGGTTACTCATACTCGTGATCATACATGTCGCTCTAAAAACTTTCCTGATCATTACTTATATCAAGCTTCTTCAGAAGCATCTCCTACCACTGATATGTTGGATTGTGTGTATTACATAACTTTTTATCAAAACAGCGGAAACATAGAAACACACACAATCTTCCAGAAATCAGGTTACAATCAAAATACAAGTAACATAAAACAAGAGAAGGATTATAAATACCTCTTTTGATGACGGTGAAGAATCCAATGATAAGAATATCTCTATCAAGAGCACACCCCAAATATGTAGTTATATGTAGCAATAAATCGTCTCCTTTCCCTTCTCTATGCAATCTCCAAAGCCACGACATCACTTTGTGTAGCTAGTCAAGGATCGGCCAAAACCCCTTTGTGGGAGGCTATGTACGCCGTGATCAAGAGAGAGGAGAGGGAGAGAGCTTATTCCAAATTAGGGTTAGGGTTTTTTGTGTTTTGAATCTCATTTATATAGTATCTCATTTAATTCTCTTAATTATGTAGATTAATTTGATATTATCTAATAACTAGAAGAGTACTCGCGCAATGCAGCAATATACATCAGATTTTAATGTTTCATTTTATTTTTTGTTTTTTGTCGATTTACAGTATGAAATTGGATGGTTTTGAGAAAGTGATAATGTTTTTTATATATAAATTTGTTTAATTTAGGCTTAATAATATAATGTTTTTTATATAAAATAAACATTAAATATTCTGTTAGATTTTTTTAATTATATTTTAGATTTTTTATATTTAAAATTCAGGGAGTAATTTTAGGGTAGTTGAACTGGTTAGAGATAAAGATTAAAAGGAAAAGATTTTAAGTTTTCATTCTTTATTTAAGTTTTAAGTAATTAGCATTAAATAGCGGTATATTAAGCTTTAACAGTTGTTTTTAAGAGTTTTTTATCCGTGCTTTATAATGTAGTATAGATAATTCAATTAGTCTAATAATTATCTAGACTAATTTTATATTTTAATTAGTTTAATAGTTATCTAATAACAAGTATGGACTAATTACTAGTTAGTCCCTCTAGTAATTCCACATAATTAAAACACTTTTAATTAATTAATTGCTAAACCTTCTAGAATGTTTTTCTTGCTTTTACACAACTAAACTTTGTGTGCGACCCAATAGGCCTATGCATTTTAGGATAATTACTATTTTGTTGTGTTAAATGGGCATACCTCCAACAGACTCCCACTTGCACATGTCACAACAACTGAATAGTAATACCAACAATGGTAGTATCTATCAATACACCATTCCCCCTTACGTTAGCATGAGGTACATCATCGAAGACTCAATTTCTGCGTTAAGCAATCCTACATGTAAGTGATCAAATATCCCTTTGTTACAGATATCCGTGTGAACGTGGGACATGGAACATGGTTAATCTACAGATCGTTCACTATTATGTTTCTCGATAAAGGATTTGTGGTGACCCAAAGACGGACTGTAAGATCGATCCAACATCAATCAGTCTGAGTATGCATACATTCAACGTTAGCACCAAATCATCGAGGGCCCCATGGATACCGCTTTTATTACTAGATAAAAGGAACAAATAATATTGACTACATAGATCTCTTACCCACTAATCACGATACACCCAACGATTCTCTTTATAGCCGCCTGTTACAGACAACGTTGGAGAAACATCAAGGCATAACAGACTTCGTGTCAAGAATCTCATGTATCTCTACTTATGGATAGTAGATATTACCATTTTAGAATTGCTTGTGACATGATCCATGAAGCAATCTCTAAGTGTGGTTCATTCCAAAACTTGATCTCTATCAAGTACACGTGAGTGTATAGTTGCATCTCTATGCTATATCCATCTCTATGGATAATCAACTAACACTCCACATCAGTCTTAGTTCACTACTCCCTTCCAATGGAGAACGACCGACTGTGGAAGAATTTTGAACTAATTGTTCAAGGAAGTTAATAAACATGCAAAATTATAACATTCACAATACACCAAATGATAGTAACTACTCCAAGCATATATTAGGATCTCCATCATAATATTGATACATCATTAAATAAGTGTATAAGTTCCGAAATCTCAAATCAACTAAAATGAATAAAGTCAAGCCAAATCGCTAGAAAATCTAATGACTATAGACCTAGTATGAGTATCATGCTTGGTCTGTGACAAAGGCTTGGTGAATGGATCAACCAAGTTTCCATTTGTGCCAACTCTACTAATGATGATGTCTCTGTCTTCGACAACCTTCCGAACGTAGTGAAACTTCCTGAGTATATACCGTGTACGCTTATGTGATCTGGGTTCTTTAGCCAGGATGACTGCACCCTCGTTGTCACAGAAGATCTCTATGGGTTCATGAACGCTAGGAACTACGCCAAGATCCACACGACCTCTTTTGCAGCCTCGTTGACTGCAATGTACTCAACCTCCATTGTCGAATCTGCTACGATGCTCTTCTTGGAGCTTCTCCAAGAGACTTCCCCACCATTAAAAAAAAACACGAATCCCGACTGCGACGAAAGAATCATCTCTATCGGTTTGGAAACTAGCATCAATGTAACCTTTTACATTAAGTTCCTCCGCACCTCGATAAACCAATAACTTTTCTTTAGTTCGTCTCAAATACTTGAGGATGTTCTTTACTGCTGTCCAATTGTCATTGCCAGGATTGGCCTGATATCAACTCGTCATGCTTAAAGCACACGATACATCAGGCCTAATACATATCATGGAATATATGATCGATCCTATAGTCGAGGCATAAGTGATCCAATTCATCCTTTCTAGCTCTGAACTAGAACTAGGACACTGATCCTTGCTCAGCGCCAAACCATGTTGCATAGGAATGAACCCCTTCTTGGAGTCCTGCATGTTGAATTTCTTCAACACTTTGTCTATGTAGGTACTTTGGCATAGACCAATAAGATGCCTAGATCTATCTCTATAGATCTTGATGCGCAATATGTATGTTGCATATCCTATGTCCTTCATAGAAAAACATTTCCCTAGCCAAGCTTTCATGCTTCGCAAAGTAGGGATATCGTTTCCCATAAGGAGTATGTCATCTACATACAACACAAGGAAGACTACAATGCTCCCACTAGTTCTGACATATACGCATGGTTCATCTTCACTCCTCATAAAACCAAACTCTTTGATTTTCTGATCAAAACAGATGTTCCAGCTGCGAGAAACTTGCTTAAGTCCATAAATAGACTTCTGAATCTTACACACTTTATCAAGATGCTCGGACTGTACAAAACCCTCAGGTTGTGTCATAAACACATCCTCAGACAGCTTACCATTAAGGAAAGCGGTTTTTACATCCATCTGCCATATTTCATAGTCATGAAATGCTACTATGGCAACGAGTATTCTGATGGCTTTCAACATAGCCACCGATGAGAAGGTTTCATCAAAGTCTACACCATGAGTCTGCATGTAGCCCTTCGCCACCAGTCTAGCTTTGTACGTGTGTACTTTGCCATCCATGTCAGTCTTATTCTTGAAGACCCATTTACACCCCACTGTCTTTTGACTGGGTGTCTGATCAACCAAGTCCCAGACTTGATTATCATACATGGATTGCATCTCGCTCTCCATAGCCTCTTTCCTCTTAGCGGCCTCATGGCCCGCCATGGCTTCTTGTTGATTGGTAGGTTCATCAAGATCTACATGTGTATCATCACCATCAGATATGAGTAAATTATGTCTTTCTGGTGCATGACACACTCTATCAGACCTGCGAACAGGTGGTTGGATGTCAAATTCCTCAATAACTCTTTGATGAGGCTCAACAACTGTAGGTTCTATAACCTGTTGCTGAGAACTAGTGCTAACGTCAGATTCCATGTTGGTTGACTCTTGAATTTCTTTAAGATCAATTCGGCTCTCACTGGCTTCTTTGGACATCAGTTCCCTTTCAAGGAGCCTTCCCTTCGAGAAACAAACACTTTGTTCTCTGAAGGTTTATAAAATAAATATCCAAAAGAATCAGTTGGGTATCCAACAAAATAAAACCTCTATAATCTGGGTTCTAGTTTGTTTTGAACTTCACGACGTATGTAAGCTTCACATCCCCAAGTTTTTAAATATGCAAGTGAAGGAACTTTCCCATTCCATATTTTAGAAGGCGCTTTGGAAACTTTCTTCATTGGTACAAGATTTAGGACCCTTGCAGCAATTTCTAAGACATAGCCAATAAACCATTTGGAAGCACAGTTCGACTCACCATGTACCGAACCATATCAAGAAATGTTCGGTTTCTCCTTTCAGCTACACCATTATGTTGTGTTGTCCTGGGCGGAGTAAGTTGTGTGATTACACCACAACTCCTTAGATGATCTTTCAACTCTTGATTAAGATACTCACCACCCCTATCGGATCTGAGAGTCTTAATCTTTCTGTTCAGTTGATTTTCTACCTCGTTTTGTAACGTCCTGAACACCTCAAGGGTTTCATATTTATGTTTAATTTGATAAACATATACATACCTACTTAAATCATCAGTGAAGGTAACGAAGTATCTCTCTCCGTGTCTTGTGATTGATCTGAATGACCCATATACATTAGTATGTATTATGTCCAATAGATCATTTGCCCGCTCACAGGTTCTTGTAAACGGTGCCTTCGTCATATTTCCCAGAAGACAAGATTCACATTCATGATTCGATGTTTGGTCGAACGATTCCAAAATCCCATTTGCTTGGAGTTTGGTGATGCGTTTCTTGCTAATATGAGCAAGACAACAGTGCCACATATGCGACTTATCCAAACCATCTTTGGATTGAGTCGATTCAACATTATAGATTGAACTTCTATTGTTTCTTATACTGGTTTCATAAATACCATGACATGGGTTAGCCTTAAAATAAAGCATATCATCTTTATAAATAAGGATAAATCCATTATCAAACCCAAAATCAAAACCATCTTTATATAAAGCATAAAATGAAATGTTGTTTCTCATATCAGTCGAGTAGCAACAATCAAGCAAAACCATAGATAATCCAAACGAAAAAGAAAGCTCGTAATTTCCTATCGTGTCAACAACAACGATCTGCTTGTTTCCCATGATCAGGTCCAACTCCCCACATCTTAGCTTCTACTTCTTTTTAGTCCCTGCACATCAGTACAAATGTGAGTACCACATCCTGTGTCAAATACCCAGGAATTAGAAACAGAAGTACTATGGAGTCCAATCATATATATACCTGAAGTTCCTGTTCCATTAGCTTTGAGCTTCCTAAGCTTCTCCAGGTATTTAGGATAGTTACGCCTCTAATGTCCTACCTCCTTGCAGTGAAAACATACAACATCCTCAGGAGTCTTTGATTGAGGTATATCAGATTGGGTTTTCCCTTTGCCTTTCGCCTTGGGTTTGGGGTTAGGATGTATAGCCTTTCCTTTTCCCTTGCCTTTTGCAGGGGTAGCCTTTTTCTTCTTTACACCTCCCTCCCTGATCATCAGAGTCGGGGCAGCGGGCTTGGACTTTGTCATGTTAGACTCTACAATCTTAAGCATGCCATGGAGCTCCATTGTGGTTTTCTCTAACTTGTTCATATTATAGTTCTTAATGAACTGTTCATACGAACTAGTCAACGATCTTAAGAAAAAATATGTCGCAAGCTCCTGACCAAAGGGAAAAACGAGACGCTCAAGCTTGTCAAGGTATTCTACCAGATCTTTGACATTGTCATATCGTTCTTGCCTAGCTTGTTGTTGGAACTGTCCTTCACCTGGTTGTTCATGTCGTACGCCCCAAGGCTTTTCATACCCTTTTGGAGTTCTGGAACCATGGTCGCCAACATTAGGCAAGCAACTTCGTTTGACTCGACCAAACGTTTTTCATATTCGTCCCGAATCGCTCGAGATGCTCTGGTAGTGGGTGCCTCAGGGAGTGGTTCCTCAATAGCCCTCTGCTTCTTTTCTATCCTGAGAAAAATTCTCAGGTTTCGAAGCCACTCTATTTAGTTCAAGCCCGTAAGTTTGTCCTTTTCGAGGAGACTTTTCAAAAAGAAGTTTGAAATTGATGAATTCACGTTGTTAGCCATCCATCAAAATAGAAAAACATTATTTTAGTGATTTGAATTGAATAATCCTTGTCACAAAAAAAAATTACCCAGTTGTTCAAAACAAATTTAATTTTAACAAAGCTAAGATGCATATTTCACTTCCACTTACGACGGGTTTGTCGCGGATTGTAATTGGAATCTATTTAGGTAGGTAACCATTTTACCACTTCCATCTCTATGAAATTCTTAGATCCTTGCGGGATTCACTGACATCCATTATGTCGTTTGGCATGTTTAATCCCTTCCACGCTAATCTTTTCTCGTGACAGGTTTGTCGTGGATCACGAGTCTAGATTGTGAATCAACCATACTAAGACACATGACATCTGACTCAAGACTCTCAGATATCGCGAATGTCACAAACATTATCCCTAACATCTAACCGACGCGTTGGATTTAGCCCTTTCCCCACGCCGATAGATTATTAGTTCAAAATGCCTGCCTTAAATGGGTAGCGTGTGATTTACATTAAAAAATGGGTTTTTGTTTTTCTTAGTTAAAACATTTTTAACTTTTTTATTTTAGCAATTTTCGTTTAACATCACAATAAAACCAATTTTATCTATTTGCCAAAATGCATTTGCAAGTTTTATTAACTCTTTAACAAAATTTTATTGTGTTTCAAAATTATTTTAGATTATCTAGCATGCAAGTCCTAGATAATAAATAAATAAATAAAACACAACCATATGCAAGTAACAGTAATATTTGCCTCAAACCTATGTGTTTTTCCCGTGAGCCACCACGAGAAAAACATGGTCAAACTAGGGACTAACAACCATAAGATGATGTGTCGGCTCCCACTAAACTCGCCATTTCTTCAATGCTCGAGTGGGTCCACGCCATGACTTCAATCTTCATGAATCTTGTTTGTTGTCTTTGGTCTTCTTTTACAATTTTGTAAAAAAATAAATTCCTATTCTATTCTATACTATTTTACAAATACAAAAATAGGAAACGACTCGCAGGCTGCACAAAACTTACAACCATTAGAAAAAATAATGAACAACCAAACATCACAACACATAGGTCTAACTGAGGCAAACTATTACCGGGTTCATACAAACACAAATTTTGCATATATAAGCGATGGAGTGCCAAATCAATGCAAGATATAACTCTTTGATAAAGATTGATTTCAACATATACTTTGGCAGTTAAAATAAATCAATCTTTGCTTGAACATACATGCACACTTTATTCTTATGCAAGTATGGTTTCGTGCCAAAACCATCCAAACATGAAATATACAAGAGAATCAAAAGGTTCGGGAAAACACATATAAACGAATTTTAACAATTGAAATAAAGAAATCGTTTTTCATGGGTTTTTTTCGAAAGATTTCGAAAACCTAGTTTTCTCAAAACTCTAGAATTCGAAACTTTAGTTTATATACTCTAAGTTTCAAAAAGAAAAGTCTTTCCCAAAAGGGAAACTTTAATTTCTAAAACTTCAATTTTTATAGTTTAAAACCCTAGACTTCCCAAGTAAGAAACTTTTAAGTCTTGTAAAACTTAATTTAGGGTTTAAAACTCTAAACGTCCAAAATAGAAACTTTTATTTTTACAAAAAGTAACCTAGAGTATTAAAACCCTAATTTTCCAGAATTGGAAACTTTATTTTTTCATAAAACATAATTTAAAGTTTTAAAACTCTAAACTTCCAGAAGTGGAAACTTTATGTTTTGAATACTTCAAATTAAGACTTTTAAACCTAAAAAATTTAATTTTGAAATTTAGGGTTAGAAACCCTAAACTTCCAAAACTAGAAACTTAATTTTGAAAACATCAAAACCAATAGCAAAAACTTAGATTTTTTCTTTGTGTGTGTTTCATACATTCAATTTTCCTACTTGAATGTATAACCACACCCAAAACCAAAATCTATTTCATAAAAAAACGATTCTTTATGTACTTGTACATTGTAACCGTGGCTCTCATACCACTGTTGTATTGTGTGTATTACAAAATTTTTTTATCAAAACATCGGAAGCATAAAAACACACACAATCTTCTAGAAATCAGGTTACAATCAAAATACAAGTAACATAAAACAAGAGAAGGATTAGAAATACCTCTTTTGATGACGGTGAAGAATCCAATAATAGGAATCTCTCTATGAAGAGCACACCCCAAAGATGTAGTTGTATGTAGCAAGAAATCATCTCATTTCCCTTCTCTATGCAATCTCCAAAGCCACAATATCACTTTGTGTAGCTAGTCAAGAATCGGCCAAAGCCCCTTTGTGGGAGGCTATGTGAGTTGTGATCACGAGAGGAGAGAGGGAGATAGCTTATTCCAAATTAGGGTTAAGGTTTTTTGTGTTTTGAATCTCATTTAAATAATATCTCATTTAATTCTCATAATTATCTAGACTAATTTGATATTATCTAATAATAATTAAATTAGTCTAATAATAATCTAGACTAATTTAATATTATCTAATAATAAGTATGGACTAATTACTAGTTAGTCCCTCTAGTAATTCCATAATTAAAACACTTTTAATTAATTACTTGTTAAACCCTCTAGAATGTTTTTCTTGCTTCTACACAACTAAACTTTGTGTGCGACACAATAGGTCCATGCATTTTAGGATAATTACTATTTTGTTGTGTTAAATGGGCATACCTTGAACATGAGCCACATACGTTTTCTCAAGCTCGAAAGTGGTCTGTATGGTGGGATGCTATGAGAACTAAAATTTCTGCCTTGCACTCGTACAGGACCCGGAAATTAGTTCCATCGTCTTCTTGTTCTAACGTGGTTGGTTGTAAATGGGTATATAAAATCAAGCGTAATATTGATGGTACGGTAAGCCGATATAAAACACGGTTGGTAGCCAAAGGTTTTCTACAAACATAAGGCGTTGACTATCTATACCAAGACTTTTAGTCCGATGGTTAAACCCACAACTATCCATTTGGTTCTCTCTATTGCTTTTTCACGAGGTTGGGATATAAAACAAGTTGATGTGAATAATGCCTTCTTACACGATGATTTAAATGAGAATGTTTATATGAGTTAACCTCCGGGATTTGTTGATGAGACTCGACCTACTCATGTTTGTCTATTGAAAAAGGCTTTATATGGCTTAAAGTAAGCACCATGCGATTGTTTTGATAAACTTTCTCGTGCTCTTATTACATTCGAGTTCACGCAATGTGTGTTAGATACATCGTTATTTATTTATCATTCAGTCTCGATCGCCACTTATATTCTCATCTATGTTGATGATATTATTATCACAAAAAGTTCAGTTGACTTTATTTCGGAAATAATTCAGAAATTACACTCACGGTTTTCTTTGAAGGACTTAGGAAGACTGAATTATTTTTTGGAAGTACATGCTACTTTCTCCGACACTGGTCTTCATCTCTCTCAGCAACGTTATTTGTCTGATCTCTTACACCGAACTAGGCTTAGTCAATGTAAGCCTTTGTCATATCTTAATATCTCCTGGCCGTCAGCTTTCTAAATATTATGGTGTACTATTCGCCGATCTGTTGCTTTATCGAATTACAGTTGGGGCACTTCAATATTTGTCTCTCACTCAGCCAGAAATTGCTTACGCTGTCAGCAAAGCTTCTCAGTTTCTACAAAGTCCCACCGATATACATTGGATTGTTGTTAAAAGGATCTTACGGTACTTAAAAGGCACCATGTCTTACGAACTTTTAATTCAAAAGTCAACCGATCATGTTCTTCATGCATATTCCGATGCTAATTGGGTCGGATGTCCTGATGATAGACGGTCTACAAGTGGATATTGTGTTTATCTTGGTAGTAATCTAGTGAGTTGGAGTTCGA
Source organism: Arctium minus (assembly GCA_954870635.1). Lineage (NCBI taxonomy): Eukaryota > Viridiplantae > Streptophyta > Magnoliopsida > Asterales > Asteraceae > Arctium > Arctium minus. The sequence goes on along the minus strand of OX941084.1, from coordinate 114,815,429 downwards.
AGAAATAACACGTGGTGGCTCGATCGAGTACTGAAGCGGAGTATCGTGCCTTAGCGTACACGATAACTGAAATTCGATGGCTTATGTCTCTCATCAAATAACTTCGACTTTCAGTCACTTGTCCTCCGAATTTATGGTGTGCATTGGAGCAACATATTTAGCCATGAACCCAGTGTATCATCAACGTGAGATTGACTTAAATTTTGTTCAAGACATGGTAATGACTAATCAGCTCATAGTTCGATATGTTCTAACTATGTGGCAACTTGTTGATATCTTGACGAAAGGTCTTCCGGCATCTCGGTTTGCTACTCTTAAATCCAAGCTTCGCATCGTACCTGACGCTGTGCTTGAAGGGGGATGTTAGTGCAGTTATCCAAGTGTTACGAAATTGTTGTTAGTCAGTGTTAGTTGGAAGTTGTTGAGGTCTTTTGCTAAAGTCACTTAAGTGTGTGATTGGTGACCTTAAGACTACAAAAGTTGTGCAAGAGTGTTGTATTATTCATTCAATAAAGTACAACATCAGTTTCCATTCTCTCTTTCTCGTTCCTTACTATATGTTTCTTCTTCTTCATAAGTTTTCAAATGATATCAATCTAATAAGAATATGATGTTTGTTTAGATACTTTAACTTTTTCGTTCCTTAAAGGTTGTACGAAGATTTTTTAGATGGTTTATGTTAATGCCAAAAATTACCCAAAAGATAACTTAAGGTCGGTGTTGATAGTCCCACATGCAAGTGTAACACAACAATTTATCAATCAAATAATAAGTATATTGGATATGGAAATTGATACAATATTTCTCTCTCTAGAATCTCTCTCTACAAGTATATGAGTTATGTTCCTAATGACAAATACAAAGGACATTTTATTCATACCTACAAGCTATAATAAGGAAAGTAAACTACTTTGACAAATACATTGAATTTCCTTTAATGACATTGACTTTGACTTTGTTCACTTGAGACTTTGACTTAAGGCTTTGACTTTGACGTCAAATCATTCTCATGATCTTGAATACAACAATATTTGCACTAACAATCTCCCCCTTTGTATTCGAGATCATTCTTCTAACGAATTTCAGCTTTAGCGGTCTTCTCTGTTGACAATCTCCCCCTTTTGAACGAATTCAGACTTTAACAATCTCCCCTTTTAGATAATCTTCAGCAAAAACATTTTTTTATCATCTTTCAAAAACAATCTTCCCCTTTAGAAACATAAACTATCTTTAGCAAGAAATTATCTTCAACTTTTGCTCACTTTCTTTGTAAACTCAAAATTTATGTCAAAAGTTTTCAACAATCTTTCTCAGAAGTCTTGAACTCTCTATCAAGTAGCTTTCATTAGACTTTGAATCTTGGAATCATCCAAAAAACTTGAAATTCACACAAACAAACTTCTATCTCTTTCTTTGTCTGTCTCTTGTTATCTCTTCATGATTTAGAAATTGAAACTTTAGAATTATTTTGTTTTCTTCATATCATCTCCCCATATCTTGAAATTGAAACTTCATCATTCATTTCTTGGTATCATCTCCCCCTTTTTGATGATTGTGAGCATCAAGATCATCAAAACTTTACAAGAAATGCAATCTTTCAATCTCTGACCAATACCATCGGATCTCTCCCTTTGAATATTCAAACCATCCGTCAATTCCAAAAATAATTATGAATCTTTTCAAATTCAGAATTGAGTTATAATCCTGAATCAACGAATGAAACAGTTAAAATGCCTGTAAGTAGCACGAAGCCACTTGGTACAACTGATGTACTTTTGAAAGAGTTTTATTGATGTTCACTCCCCAGGGATTCCATTCAATCATTGAAAACCACAAGGTAATTCTATGAATGTTCTGTCAGGAAAACAAATTTTCTGTGTGTATGTGCTTGTGTATGAAAGAATTTAAGCATTTTGTGCTTTATCAGGCTCAAAATGTGTAAATTGTTGAGACACAACAAGTTTTCCACGAACTCAATGTGCATGATTGAAGTGCGAAGGTAGGGCAGACTTCCTTCTTCTTCAATATCCAAACCTTCCGAATGAAGATTAGATAGATTATATGTTGCGTCTTCAGGAAAATTTGAAACATTTCTTTGGTGAGAAAGAAATGAGCAGCTGGTGGGATTAAAATCAAGAGTTGGCATGGGCTCACTGCTTGTTTCAATGATGTTCACAAAAGAATTGTGAAACAATCAGTAATGTGGTTGCTCGGCTCAGAAAGTGGTTGGTTCAGAGTTCTATTATTCTTTTTAACTCTGTTCTCACACCCCCTGTTTGTTTTCATTTTGCTCACTTCTAACCAAACTCTCATTTTCATTTTTCCGCTCAACACAATGAGAAAAATTCAACCGTATGAGTTATCTCCCCCACTCTTTGATATAGACCCTTCACTCCTCAATCACTCAAGGATAACTTATTGGGTAGTAAACACTGGTTAACGTGAATCCATAGAAGTCTTTTAAGCTCACACATTAATCCCATGAAATTTGTCCTAAAATAATTTTATCCAACAGTTTAACTTGAACAATGAAGAATCTCAAAATTTGAATACATTTTCAAATGAATGTATGCTCCGCAAGAATATGAAATATATTTGAGCATTTTGAACTTTAAAGATTTCTCACAACAAGAATATTGAATGAATGAAATGATTTCAAAAGACTTGTTTGAGAATCTGACAATGTATCAGAAGGATCAAATAATATGAACGATAAACATGAAAAGGTTTAGGTCATGAAAGATTTGGAATTTGTTTATATGAACAAATATAAACAATCATGAAATAATCGTTTTAGATGAAAGAATATATGACGCTCAACAACATTAGAATACAAACAAGAGTATTACCATCGAAAAATATTTCATTTTAAGACATGGTAATAACAAATATCTATAAGAAGCTGAACTGATGTGTATGAATACTTGAAAGTATAGAAAAGATAATACACAAGTATTAATCTTTAGAAACACACGGTCAGAAAATCAGTTATGCTTAAGTATGAAAACATTTAAAACCACACTTCTAAATTCATGAAATCTTTTTGAGAATAGAGAAGTGGTTTAAACATTTAGAAAAATGTATCCATGTCTGAAAGTTGTCCTTCTTTCAAAAGATCTGAGACTAAGATCAGAAAAATCTTACAATCAGCATAAATCTCATAGTTCCCCCTCCAATTATGAGTAACTGAATGAAATCAGATATCCCCCCCCAATATCTGGCAAAAGTCAAATTTTCGTCAAAGTATCAAAGTGATAGTCAAAACAAAAAATCAAAAAAATAATTGAAAAATGAGTCCTGATCTGAATTGACCAGAAGTCAAAGTCTATAAAGATTGAGTTCTAGACTGATGTATCTAGAAGTCATCTACTCCTCCTGAAACTTTGCATGACAACTATATAACGCATAAAGTTTGTTAGTAGAAAAATTTTGTACTCCCCCATGAATGTTGATCATCTTATTACACTCCCCCTGAAATAATCTGCAAACCTTCAGTGCAGATATCTTTCAGAATTAAAAATAAAGACATGACGAAAGATTGGTAAACCAAACTATACTACGCAATTACAGATTATGTAAAAATTAGGTTTTAAGATTCAATATGCCTAATTTTGATATTAGAAAGTTAAATCGCTTTTCATCTAAATCCTTAGTGAAAATATCTGCAAGATGATAATTTGTATTCACAAAGTACAATTTGGTTGTACCTTTCTCGACATGGTCTTTTATAAAATGATATCTGACGTCTATGTGCTTTGTTTTGGTGTGTTGAACAGGATTTGCTGATATGGCAATCGCGCTCTTCGAGTCACAATATATTGGAATCTTTCTGATGCCCAACTTATGAGCTTGTCTCCCAAAAACTGTATATGACCCGATGTGCTCTTCCTGTCCAACATGCATCCAGCATGTGCGTCTGAATAAGCAGTTAATTCAAACCCTGTATCTTTAGGATACCACAAACCAAGATATGCAGTGCCCTTCAGATATCTAAATATTTTCTTAACAGCCGAGAGATGGGTCTCTTTGGGCTTGGATTGATATCTCGCACACAAACATGTTGAGAACATAATATCAGGTCGACTTGCAGTTAAGTACATTAGAGAACCTATCATACCTCGGTAGGTCTTTAGATCAACAGCTTTCCCGTTAAGGTCAACGCCAATCTTTGTACCAGGTGCCATCGGGGTACTTATTGGTGTACAGTTCTCCATTCTAAATTTCTTTAAAATGTCACAAAAATGTACTTAGCTTGATTTATAAAAATACCCGTAGAAAATTGTCTGACTTGTAATCCAAGAAAGAAATTCATCTCTCCCATCATACTCATTTGAAATGCGGACACCATCAAGGCAAAAAAAGCTTTTACAATACTTAGGGTTTGTAGACAATAAAATTATGTCATCTACATAAATTTGAATGAGAATGATATCGCCTTTCTCTTTCTTGATAAAGAGGGTAGTGTCAATCTTACCTTTGGAGAACCCTGACTTGACTAGGAATTTTGAAAGTACGTCATACCAAGTGTGGGGTGCTTGTTTCAAACCGTAAAGAGCTTTGTCTAAGATATAGACATGATCTGGCCTATCAGCAATGACAAACCCTTCCTGTTGAGAGACATATACCTCCTCTTTAAGTATGCCATTCAAAAAGGTCGTCTTAACGTCCATCTGAAAGACAGCAAAATTCTTGTGCGCCACATATGCTAGAAATACTTTGATTGCCTCAATGCCAACGACTGGAGCATATGTTTCGTCATTGTCAATCCCCTCTTCCTGTCGGTACCCTTTGGCTACAAGTCAGGCTTTATTCCTGACTACTATCCCATCTTCATCCTTCTTATTTTTAATACCCATTTTGTGTCGCTTATTGTTTTACCTTTAGGTCTAGGCACGAGTCTCCATATTTTCAGTGCTTTAAATTGGTTTAACTCTTCCTGCATAGCCACAATCCAGTCTGGAACTTCAAGAGCCTCAGATACTCGAGTTGGTTCGATCTTGCTCAAGAAGGAATTGTATAAACACTCGTTCGCTGTAGCAGACCTAGTTTGCACTGGTTTAGACAGATCTCCAATAATCTGGTGCACCGGATGCTCTTTTGTCCACTTATGTGTGTGAGGGAGTGGAATGTAAGTAGATTGATCATTTTGATCGTCTAAGTATCCATCATATTAGGGTTCAGTTGAAGGTACTGTTGCAGAAGTATCAACTGGTTGAACACTTGCTGACTGTGGAATAAGCAACTCAGAACTATCAATCGGTTATGCAGCTTTTGGTTGTTCAAAATTTGGTGTAGCTTCAACCGACTGAGTTTCTATATGAACTGGAGGAATAGGTTCATTAGAGATATCTGAAGTGATTGGTTGATTTTCTCTTGAATCTTTTGAACTGTCAATCACAACAGGTTTATAAATTTTAGTGCCTAAGAATTCATCATAAAAATGTTCAAACAATAAATCTAATTCAGAAAGATGTGATGTAGACGTTGACGCTATGTCAGAATTAGAAAATTTTGAAACATGGTATGTACTGATTCTGAACTGGTATGTTCAGAAGCCAATTCCATAGTTTCATCAAATGTTATGTTTACGTTCTCAACGACGATCTTCGTAGTCTTCAAATATACTCTGTATGATGCCGTTGTTTGAGAATATCCAATAAAAATGCCTTCTTCCGCCTTAGGACTGAACTTATTCAAATTCTCCTTGTCATTGAGCACATAACACTTGCATCCAAAAATATGAAAATGTTTAATGCTTGGTGTTCTATTATTAATAATAGCATATGATGTTTTACCAAACCGACTATTAATGATTGATCGGTTCTGAGTATAACAAGCAGTAGAAGCAGCTTATGCCCATAGAAAAAGAGGTAACTCTGATTGGCTTAACATTGTTCTAGCAGCATCAACAAAAGTTATGTTACGTCTTTCAACAACCCCTTTCTGTTCGGGCATTCTAGAAGTAGAGAATTGATGTGTTATCCAAACAAATTCAAGATAATCTTCAACAATCTTGTTCTTAAATTTTGTGCCATTATCTGATCTGATAAACTTTATTGTTCTCTGCAAGTTCACTTGAACACTCTTAAGAAATGAAATGATCAACTCAGGTGTCTCGTCCTATGACCTTAAGAATCTCACCCAAGTATACCTTGAATAATCATCCATAATCACCAGTACATACTTTTTGCCATTTATGCTTTGAGTTCTCATAGGACCACAAAGATCCATATGCAATAGTTCCAAAGGATTATCTGTATTATGTTCACGCTTCGACTTGTGAGAATCTCTTTTCATCTTACCTTTTTCACAAGCATCACAGAGGTGTTCCTTCTCGTACTTCAAATCTGGTAAACCTTTCACTAATCCACCTTTGATGAGCTTATTGATATATTTGAAATTCTGGTGAGAAAGCCTTTTATGCCATAACCAGCTTTGCTGCATAAATGCTTTTGATAGTAGACACATTGCACTTTCTAGCTTCACATTGGACAAACTGATTGTGTAGAGGTTGGACTTTCTAGTATTGACCAAGAGTTCCTTGCCATCTTCTGTTCTAACGCAGCACCTCTTGGCTTTGAAATTAACCTCCAAATCTTTATCGCAAAACTGTCTGATGCTAAATAAGTTGTGTCCTAATCCTTCAACATAGCTCACCTTTTTTATCGTTACATTCTCTTGTACAACATCTCTATATCCAAGAATTGGTGAAAATGATCATTTCCAAAACGCACAGTCACATAGAATTTCTCTGTATAATTAGACAATTGTCTTTTCTCCCAGTCATATGCTTGGAACACTCGGAATCAAGGTACCACATATGACAGGTCTGCACAAAAACAAATCATTCAATGACTTTAGGTACCCACTTGTAGATGGGTCCTTTTGGGTTGGTATCTGATTTTGGCACCCATTGAAATTTGGGTCCTCTTTTCTTTCTAGAACCATTAGTTCTCATAGAATCATATATGCAATAAGAACCAAACCAATTATCGGAAAATCTACGATCAACAAAATCATTTCTACCACAAGTAGAACAAATAATATGAGCATGAGATAATTGAATCCATTGCTTTATAGAGTAAATCTTGCAAGGAATTACAAGTTTTTGTTTATTGACAACAAATTGATCAATTACATTATTACACGTATCAATTGTTCTATTACAATGTAAAGCAGGAAATGACTTTGATGACTCCACATCTTCAGTGGATTTATTTGCTCTCCACTCAAGTTTCACTTCAGAATTCTTATGTCTCCACATTCAGTGGATTTCTTTGCTCTCCACTCAAGTTTCACTTCAGAATTCTTATGTCTCATATCTGAAACATTAGATTTATACTTATTAGGTACATGAGATTTCAGAGTTTGTTTCTTCCGAGACTTACTAGTGTTCTTCCGTTTCTGTAAGTGCTTCTTTTTCTTACCCTTAGCATAATAGGCACTTACAGGAACTGGGTCATCAACCTTAGTTGATGATTCGCCCTTTTCAAACACACTAGGCAACTCTACAGAACTTACAACAAAATTAGTATGATCTGGAAGTTTCGCAGTAAAGTCAAACTTATCCACACACTCATCAAAACATTCCACATAATTTAGAAAATCAACATCATCATCAAATAGATCATCATCATCCATAGATGGTGATTCACAAGAAGACTTTGGATACATAAACTCATTAAATTCTTTTGAACATTGTTTTTCATAAGGAATTTGTTCAAAATCTGATGGTTTGACTATACAAAAGATATTTCCCATGAAAGCTTTGCACGAAGATGCATCTGAATCAATAGAGTTGTTTTCACATACTCTGTCTGACTCTTATTTATCTTCTGCTTTAATCTCAGATTTTGAATCAGTGTTCAGTAAAACAATTGAAGAAATAGTTTGTTCTAATTCAACCAAAATCCTTTCTTCTTCTAAAATATTATCAAGCTGAGAAATTTTACTTTCCAATACGAGAGGGGGAATATAAATCTTTCCATCAATAGGATTTGCCTCCATCTCTGATGCTTCCACATCTTCAAATGATTTAGTCCATCTGATTTTCAACTTGGGGTTTTTATCGGTCAATTGTAGAAAATCAAAATCATAAAGAGTAGGCCTTTTAGAAATACCCTTTTTCAAATAATGTGGGTTATCATACCCAATTCCCCAATATGCGTTGAAGTACTTAAATTCCTTAGGTTTGTTAGTATTAATGGTTTGGTCAGTTCGTCCTCTAGCATAAAGCTTTTCTTCCAAACCACTTATCTTTTCAACCAAAGATTTGTTTACTGATTTCAAAGATTTGTATTTTCTCACATACTCTTTCTTCTCAAGTTCACACAAGTTGAACTTAGAATTTGCTTCAGATATTTGATTGCTTAAATCAGTCTTTTGTTTTTTAAAAGTGTCGATGTCTTTGTTTAAAGAATCAATCAACGTAGTCTTCTCAACAATATCCTTGTTGAGTTTATATATTGTTTGACGCTTTTTCTCAACGACACCTTTTTCTCTTTTAAGCTTAGACTGAAGTTCTTGAAGCTCAACCATCATGGATTCCATTTTCTTCAAAAAATCATTTTCAGATAAATCATTTACCTCATCCGCTGTGTCTTCATCTGAATCATCATCAACAACTTTCTTTCCTATAAGACACATGTGGGCAAATTCATCTTTCTCACTCTATGAGTCAGTCATGTCAAGCTAGTGGTCATCTTCTACCATCAATGCCTTGCCAGCCTCCTTTTGCTTAGCAAGAAGCATCTTGTTCTTGTAGTAGTCGGAGTTACGCACTTTCGGCTTTCGGAAATCTTTCACATAATGACCAATCTTGCCATAATTGTAGCATTTGATTGGCTCTTTTGGATTCTTTTCCTCATATATGTTCACATATTTCTTTTTCTCATACCTCCTATTATCAATTCTCTTATCATAACCCTCATATCTTTTCTTTCCTTCTATCCTCTCTTTGTGCTCATAGTTCCTCGACCCAGATGAGTACCTCTAACCATTTGACCCCGACTTCTTGTAAAACTTCTTCTGAAATGCCCGAGTCAATAAAATCATTGCTTGTTTGAGGTTTTCCCCATCATCAGAGTCAGAAGCAGCACTGTCTTTCTCATCAGACTCAGTTATAACAACTTTCTTCTTCTTGTCAGACTTACCCTTGACAAACTTCTTTTCTTTCTTCCTTTAAACAACCAAAGCAACAGGATCAGGTACAATTTTATCATCCTTCTTCTTTTCAGCTCTTATCTCATCTACCTCTTCCTAATTCTGCCTCAAAGTTTCATAAACTTCATGTAGAGGAATCTCATTCAGATCCTTTAGTTGTTTCATCTGAGGAGTAAACTTTTTCCACTCAGGCTTCAGAATGCTAAGAAATTTGACGTTTTTTCAATCTGTTGCATCTTGACCTTATTATTGCTCAGTTCATTCAATAAAGAGACAAATCTGTCATATGTAGTCTCTAGAGTATCACCTTCCTTGGCCTTGAACTCTTCATAGTTGTTTATGCAGTTGGCCACTTTCATTTGATTCCCTATCTTGGAACCCATCATCATCTTCTCTAATTAATCCCACATTTTCTTTCCAGTCGCCTTGTAGCTGTCAATCTTGATATATATGTCATTCGGGATACTTTGGAGTAACAAAGATCTGGCTTGCTTGTCATCCTTGTATCTCTTCTTTTGTTCAGTTGAGTAATTTGAAGGATCCACAACTACTCTTCTGTTTCTAGGCTCAGCAGCTTGATCACCATCCTCATCTTCAGAAGAATCTTCTTCAGGAACAGTTACATATATTGGTTTCATCACACCTTCATCCAAGGATTGCTTGATGTACTCACCGTTCTCATGTCTGTCAATGAAATCAAGAAACCTGTGTTTCCATTCCTCATATTCACCCTTAAAAAGAATTGGTGGTTTCACATCAGTACCAATTGCCAATGCATCATTTGAAGTCATCTTTATCACATTTGCAGTGAACATTGACAAAATATCAGAAAATTTGATCACACTCAGAAACTTGTCCCCTTCCTGAGACTTAGCACGGGGGTCCCCTTCATAGTGCAACTTGTCTCAAACTGAACTTATACCAAACTTGTTGCAGAACTGAGAAGTGCACTTGACGCAATGCACTAGACCCGAGAAGTCACATGTCGCAGGTAGTTGCTTGCATCAAGTTGGTTTGTCGCAAACAACTTGATCCGAGAAGTTTCCACTTGACACACACCTGAGAAGTTGACTTGACGTATCAAATGCTATCCGAGAACTAAACTTGTCGTAGACCCGAGAAGCAAACTTGACGTAGACCGCTTAACCCGAGTAGTGAGTGAACAGTAGCTTAACACAACACTTGGCTTGCGTCAAGTTATCTTGTCGTATGATTCCCCTTGCGTCAAGTAGACTTGACGTGTGCTTCGATGTGCGATAAAACCACTTGTCGTATAATACGACCTGCGTCAACCACACTTAGCAAAACAACAATCAAATTTCCAAAAGCTTATAATCTTGCGACAACCTCTATGAATGTTGCGTCAAGTTGTATGAACTTGTGTCAAGTTCAGATTTTGCGAGAAGTCGAACTCAGATCTCAATTTTGGCCATAATTCCTACAATACTCTGAATTTGATGCTGAAACTTTGCATATTTATCCTCGATTACAATATGAACAAACCTTTAGTTGATGAATTCAACTAAAAACAACCACAAATCGAAATTCTATTTAAGAACAGACTTGACAACTTTTGAACATAAAATTACACAAAAATTCAAAAATTCACACAAATCTTTGTGAATTTGACAACACAATACAAACAAGAAACGTTCTAGTACATATAGAATCAAAATCTGATCCAAAGCACCACAAAACACCAAAATCCGAATCTTGACAGTTGCTTTTTGTGACTTTCCAAAAAATAGATGAAATTGATGATCTTGATCAAAATTCTCCAAAATTTGCTTGCTCTGATACCAATTGATAGTCCCAAATGCAAGTGTAACACAACAATTATCAATCAAATCACAAGTATATTGAATATGGAAATTGATACAATCTTTCTCTCTCTAGACTCTCTCTCTACAAGTATATGAGTTATGTTCCTAAGGACAAATACAAAGGAAAATTCTATTTATACCTACAAGCTGTAACAAGAAAAGTAAACTACTTTGACAAATACATTGAATTTCTATTAATGACATTGAATTTGACTTTCTTCACTTGAGACTTTGACTTGAGGCTTTGACTTTGACTTCAAATCATTCTCATGATCTTGAATACAACAATATTTTCACTAACAGGTGCGGAGCTTTTAACAACTAAAGTAAAGAATCTTTCAACAAATCGTGCGACAAGGAATAAATAAAAGGAATGACACAGAAAACCCCGTCGAGGGTAAAAACCGCGGACGATGAAAAGATCGTCAATTCACTATGGACATCAAACAGGGATGTCGTCCTTTAGGAGCAGTCGAGAGTACAATGAACAATAATACAAGTAAAAGACAAACAAATCGTAAGATTGTCTATTGTCGTATGGTACATAAAGCTTCGTCGAGAGTTTCTCTGAGAGAGAATAGCTTGAATGCCTTGCTAGTGCTTGAATACTGTCTATGTCCTTTTGAGCTCTGTGTAGCCTGTATATATAGCTTGGGTCGCTATAAATGAGCCTTAAATGTCACAAGGTCTTCACATTGAATGGTATTGATGATGTTGTTCTGTTATGACCGTTGTCCATAAATGTGTATTAACCTTAAATAAATAGACATTGAGAAAACGTTCACTGATAATTAATGAATTATGGTCGTTAGATACCTTGCAATAGTCGTAAGATACAAGTTATTATGGTCGTAGGTCGTAAGAAACTTATGACCGTCGCCACGATCCTCGGTGTACACGTCGTCAGGACCTTATCTTAATACAAGAGTTGTCTTAAGATTGGAGACGTTTGGTCTTCTGTCGTCGGTCGAGACTTGTAAATTATTACCCAAACAGTTTGCCCCCAAAATTCAAAAATTAGGTGGCAAGTCCAAGATTTGAATTTTTCAAACTGAATCGACACGTGTCAATCAAAGTAACTGAATCAATTTCTTGAGAACCGAATCAATCGCATGGGGAAGTGTGAGGCCGCAACGGCCGTGACGTCGTGGCAACGTGGGGTACGCATGGTGTTAGGTGTAGGGACACCTGTCGTCTATCCAATAGAGTAGTCGAAGAGGAACTTGTACAATTGTCAGCTATCAATCGGTTCTCCCCGATACCAAAACCTGTATAAATAGAGATATTCAGCTGAATCTGTTCTTTTTACGCCTTCAAGATTTCTAGAGAGGGAGTAAATTCTTGCCAAAAAAATTGCAAAACCGAACTCTTTGCCAAAATCGATCGAGGTTAGAGCTTTATTTAAGGTACGATTTCTTACCCCGTATGCGTGATAAGTCCTTAGCAAGAAGACCTAGAAAAAACTGGGAGGTGTTTGAGTTTTATAGAGCCACAACCTCTCTTCCCAACTTCACTATGGCGTTAGATCCCATGATCACCCTCAATGAGGAGGAGGAAATAGAGACGTTCCGGCTACTGGTCGGAATCCCTGCCGATGTGAGGCTAAATGCTCTGGACCAACTGAGGCGGGAGCAATGCCCAAATGGATACTTCGTGATATACGAATATCCATTCAAAATAGGGTTTTTGTGGCCCTATTCACCACTATCGAGGTCGTTTCTCATGACCTTCGACCTCTCGCCGGGGCAGATGATGATCCAATTCTGGAGGATCATTCACGTCATTGAACGGTTAACGGTAAAATGGGCATCACCCTTCATTGTCAACGACCTCTTCTTGGCTTACTCGGTCAAGGCGGAGGCGAACCATTGCTACAACCTCTTCTTACGATATAAAGGGGCTTGTACTTTGGTTTAGGCCACTGCGGTTAACGATCACAAATGAAAGATGAGATATGTTTTCGACCGGCTGTCGACACTCGGTGACGACAACCAATGGCTCGTTTCAGGGTGGAACACCCAAGGTAAACTCTTAGTCGAACTTTTTCTTCTGTTTGTCGCTAGTTTTATGATTTGCGTCTAACGATTTGGTATTTTTCTTGTCCAACGATCGACTTCACGGAAGTCGGCACTCTCGAAGACTCTGCTGCCAAGGTCGAGAGGTTCCTCGAGTTTAGCATCGAGGATCGTTCGTTCTTCACTCGGTCGCTTGTCGACGAAGATGAAGACGATGAGGTAACCTACGTCGGGACATCTGAGGCCCCGATCACAGAAGAAGAGAAGGAAGAAGACGGGGAAGAGACAATGACAGGTATATGTCGAACGTCCTCGTCGTAAGTTTCCTTTCTTTTGTCGTAAGTTTTAGTCTATCGACGTTACTTACTTGTGTGTTTGCTTTTGTGTTTTCAGGAGGATTATATCTGAAACTGGCAACTGGCCTCTCCAAGAGAGAGGCAGTGGCCCAATTTACCCGAAAGGGTAGAGAGATCAAGAGAAAGGCTCCCCCGACAGTAGGGTCTGGGGTCAAAAAAACAAAACCGATTCCTAGGGAACCGTCTTCGAAAGGCGATGACCCTGAGGTCGTCGTTACTAAGAAGGCGATGCCACCTATGATCGTGGAGGCTATGCCTGTCTCCTCAGCTCCACCATCGAGGTGGAAGCACATTTTTTGCAAGGCAAGGGGAAGGGTCCTCAGGTCGAGGAGGACCCAAGCCTCATGTCGGTGAACTTCACATTGTCGGTCGAATTTATGTCGACCGGAAATTTGGAGAGGAAGAAAATGTTCCCACATCTTAATAACTTCCTACTACCGACCTTCCAAGACCGTTTTTAAGGACATCTCAGTCGATGATGTGAGTCCGTGTGATTGAACACGATCGTTACCAGATAATCAAACAACACAAAGATATAGATTACCAACCTGTTTCGATTACAAACAAAGGATTACAAGGTTAATGTAATCAATCTTCTTCTTTTTCAACTCAATCTTCTTCTTTTTCAAATAGATCTGTGCAACTCAATCTTCTTCTTTTTCAGCTCAGAAGATGCAATCTCCCTCTTAGTCTTCAATATGTAATAATCTCCAGGTTTTAGTTCAGAATGCTTTAGCAAAGTATCTTGCAAGAAAATTTCTCTAAAAATCAGCATGTCTTCAGAATACTTTGATCTAGCACTTCTCTTTTCCAGTCTTGTAATGTAATAGATATTTCTTCAAGCTTTATGTTCTCCCCCTTTTTGATGAATAGAGAAACGATCTCATCAAAATTCTGAGTAAGAAATGTCTTTCATTTGGAGCCTCTGATCCGTCAATTCAAAAAATTTTCATCCAGATCTTTGCAAATCCAGACAAAATAGTCGTGTAACACCTAAATCAACAAATGAATCAGTTAAAATGCATGTCAGTAACACTAAGTCACTGTTTGTAACGAATACACATTGGAAAGGAACTTTGTGATGTTCACTCCTCCAGGGCTTCCATTCAATCATCGAAACACCACAAAGGCAATTTCTATAAACGTTATGACAAAGAAACAAATTCCTTGTGTGTTCGTGCATGTGATAGAAAGAATTAAGCACAGATGATTGCTTATATGCTCAAAATTGTGTAAACCACTGAGACAACAGTAAGTTAAACACAGACTCAATGTGCATGATTGAAGTGCGAAGGTGGGGCAGACTTCCTTCTTTTCAATATCCAGATTTTCCAAATGAAAATCAGATAGTAAATGTGTTGCTTCCCCTTAGAAAATGTGAAACACTTTCTTGTTAAGAAGAAAATGAGTGGTTGGTGAGGTTAATCAAGAGTTGGCATGGGCTAGTTGCCTATTTCAATAATGATCACCAATGAATTGTGAAACACTAGAAATTGTGGTTGTCCGGCTCAGAAAAAGTTGGTGCAGAGTTCTGATATTCTTTTAACTCTGTTCTCACACCCTCTTTCTTTTAAACATTAAGCTTACTCTCTTTTTCTGTATGACTCATCACACATTCCACACTCATTTCTTTTCGACTTCTCACACTCAATCACTATGGATTAACTTCTTGGGTAGAAATCACTGATTAAGGTAATTCCATAGAAGTTGTGTTAAGTCCTAGCACAATGAAATCCTTGTTTTCTTATGATGCATATGATGCTCAAATTGGTTTAACTATTTCAGTTAAAGCACAAATTAGTTCTTGAAAACATTTAAAATCACACTTCCAAATTATGAAATCAGCTTAAGAATCGGGAAGTGGTTTGAACATTTAAGAACAATGTTTTCTATGATTGAAAGTTATCCTTCTTTCAACCATATATGAGATTAAGATAAAGGATTATACCTTTACGTGCGATCTTACATCTCATGAAGCTAAGCTTAAAGTCATAAAGATATGATCTTTTAAGCATCTCTCAAAAAACTGCAAAAGTCTTATGTCTATGTCAAAGCAAAATTTATTCACTTATATTGAAAAGACAAAAAGCAGTAAAACTATGAAAGTACGAGTTCTGATCAGAAATAATCAGAAGTCATATCCAAACTCCTTTGATTTGATGAGCTCCCCCTAAAATCATGCATTACAAAAATTTGGCATAAAAGGTAAATGCAGAAACTAGTGAGCCCCCCTCAAAATAACAATGATTATCTACCAATGTCTTCACATACTCCCCCTTTGATCATGAACAGAATATTGAAGTGCAGATATCTTGCGGAAATGAAGAAATGAAGAAAAAATTACAATAAGAAACTTTAATAGGTAACTACCGATTAGGTCTTAAGATTTAGCATACCAAGCTTAGAGACAAGAAAATTGAATCTCTTTTCGTCTAAGGGTTTGGTAAACAAATCTTCAAGCTGATAATCAGTTTTTACAAAGTAAAGTTCAATTGTTCCCTTTTCAACATGATCTTTTATGAAGTGATACCTGACATCGATATGTTCGGTCTTTGTATGCTGAACAGGATTAGTTGTTATCGCGATTGCGCTCTTCGAGTCACAGTATATCGGGATATGGTTGAAGTGAAAACCGTAGTCACGCAGTTGTGTTCTCATCCATAAGACCTGAGAACAGCAGCTAGCAGCAGCTACATATTCTGCTTTGATCATTGAAGTTGAAACACAAAGTTGCTTCTTCGATGCCCAACTTACGAGTTTATCACCGATGAACTGTATATGACCTGACGTGCTCTTCCTGTCTAACATACAACCAGCATGATCTGCATCTGTATATGCTGTTAGTTCAAAGCTAGTATCTTTAGGATACCACAGACCAAGATCTGCAGTCCCCTTCATATACCTAAAAATACGCTTAACTGCAGACACATGGGATTCTTTAGGATTGGCCTGATATCTTGCACATAAGCATGTTGAAAACATTATATCTGGCCTACTAGAAGTAAGATACATCAAAGAACCTATCATTCCTATGTAAGTCCTAACATCAACAGCCTTTCCATAAGGATCGGTGTCAATCTTAGTACCTGGTGCCATTGGGGTACCAATCGGTTTTGAATTTTCCATTTTGAACTTCCGAAGAATTTCAAGAATGTATTTTGATTGATTGATAAAAATCCCCGATGAAAATTGTTTGACTTGTAAACCGAGAAAGAAATTCATCTCTCCCATCATATTCATCTGAAATCATGACACCATAAGGTTTGAAAAATTCTTACAGTACTTAGAATTTGTAGAGCCAAAAATAATATCATCCACGTAGATTTGAATAAGAATGATATCGGTTTTTTCCTTTTTAATAAACAAAGTGGTATCTACCATACCTTTTGAAAAACCAGACTTGACTAAAAATTGAGATAGGACATCATACCAGGCGCGAGGAGTTTGTTTCAGTCTGTAGAGTGCTTTGTCGAGAATGTTGACGTGAGTCGGTTTCTCTTGGTTGACAAAACCTTCTGGCTGTGAGACGTAGACTTCTTCTTTCAGAATTCCATTCAGAAATGTTGTCTTCACGTCCATTTGAAAGACAGTGAAGTTCTTGTGGGCTGCGTAGGCTAGAAACATTCGAATTGCCTCTAAACGCGCCACAGGAGCATAAGTCTCGTTGTAGTCTATTCCTTCCTCTTGCCTATATCCTTTGGCTACAAGTCTTGCTTTATTTCTGATAACGGTACCATATTCATCTTTCTTGATCTTGACAACCCATTTCGTACCTATAATGGTTTTACCTTGAGGTTTGGGTACGAGTCTCCAGACTTTAAGTGTGTCAAACTGATTCAGCTCTTCTTGCATTGCAGTTACCCAGTCTGAATCGGCAAGACCCTCTGATACCAATAGTGAGTCCGTGTGATTGAACACGATCTTTACCAGATATTCAAACAACACAAAGATATAGATTACCAACCTGTTTCGATTACAAACAAAGGATTACAAGGTTGATGTTCTTGAAGCTCTTTCTCTCTTTTCTCTCTAGATCTTGATGGACCGATATGTGTTCTGTTTTTGTATGAGATTGTGAGATCTGATATCTCACTTAGCTTTCCTAACACTCAAACCATCAACTTGCAAGTCCACTTGCAACAAAAACAATATTAAACAAAAACTAAATATGTAACTAATATAATAACTTAAACTAATATCTAACTAATAAACTAATATAATATCTTAACAAGATATTATCTAAAACATAATATCTCAAACTAAACTATAATTAACTTTGACATTTTATTACAAACGACATTAGACTAATATTTAAGAGTCGACTTTCCGGCTTTCGCTTCAGATTGCGATCTTCAGATTGGATGATCTTGAATCCAATGAGACTGTGCTCTAACAGATGACATGGGATTCAAGGTCACGGGGCTCTCATTTATGGTAATAAATTGTCTTTACTTTGTTCTTGTAAATATTTGATTTTCGATCGTACGATCTAACCGATTGTCGTGTGTTTTGCAGGCGTTCCAGGCTTCTCTCGTCCTCCACTCGCGTTTTAACGACGTGAGAAAGCTCGTCCACAAAGCCTTGGAGAGGGGGAAGAAAGCTTTCACGAGGAAGAAGGACGCTCTCGCCAAAGTAAAGGAGGCAAAGGCCAAACGGGATGAGTACTCTGCTCGACTTGACGACGCTCTCAATCGTTTAGAGGTCACAGAGCACGAAAAGGAGGAGCCGAGGGGAAACCTAAAAGAGGCCCTGGACAAGGCTTCTGCAGCTGAGGCGGAGGTAGGGGCGACTAAGGCCACCTCGACTGTGAATGAAAAAGAGGTCGAGGCCCTTAGGTCGGAACTGGGCACGACCAAAGAGCAGGTTGCGGCTTTAGAGGAAAAAGTGGCGTCCATCGAGCTGTTTACTAGCCTCAAAGTCCGTGCGGTCTTAATGAGATGCCACCTGATGGGGAAAACCCCCATGGCGTGGGCGGAAGAAGAAATCTCCTTCTTCCTACAATCTGTCGGGGTCGAGAGAGATCTTAACTCCAACGATGAACTGAAGGTCGAGTCTGGGGACAACGCCCCTAAAGGTGGAGAGGCTGAGGTCGCATCCCAACAACAGCAGCAACAAGTGGAGGAGCAGGGGCAACCTGCTCCTTAGTTTACTTTCTTTGTAATTGTTTTTTGTTTTTAATCGGGGCGACCGTTGGTGGTCGTTCCCTTGTCATGTAATTTCCTTCGATTTAATACAATAATTTTTTGTTCTGTGACTTGTTGTAACTTCATTTACCACAACAATCTAATGATATCAATCGAATAGAAAATCATAAGTCATTCACGGCAAACGTAATAAAAACGATGATGAAAGCTAATAGAAAACGATAAGAATTTTCTAAGTAACTCACGACACCGTAATCAATTAAACCAAACTTAGGTCGAGAAGCTTGCGACCAGGGAAAGTAATAAATTTGTCAAAAAATTGAATCAAAGAACTTGTGACCAGGGCAACTAATAGATGTGTCAAACAATTGAATCAGGTAACTTGCAATTAGGGCAAGCTTTTTCTAAAGATTCGATCTTCAGAAGAGAAAATTATAGATCGTGCGACCAATTCGTGATATGATCGTATAATTATGAGTGAGGTCGAAGATTCGACCGATTCACATATGCAATCCTGTGATGAAGCAACATTAACGGTGGTCGTTGGCTAGGCCAACGACTCTATGATGCTTAAGTCAGTTACCGATGTGATGAAATAATCGTAAGGAGAAATATAGATATTTAAAAGAAGTACTTTTTTTAAATGTACCGCATTCCAGCTTTGTGGGATGTCCTAATTGTCGAGGGTTTCTAGCCAATAAGCGCCTTTTCCTACGACTTCAGATATGCGATATGGTCCATCCCACTTGATGTATAACTTACCTGCATTTGGTTCTTGAGTGTTTTGGAACACTCGTCGTAAGATGAAGTCGCCTTCTTGGAAGACTTTGGCCTTGACATTTTTATTAAAATGTCGTTCGACCGATTGTCTTAGAGACGCCATTTTGATTGGTGCAGATTCCCTTAGTTCCTCTAATGCATCAAGGTCATAACTTACGTTCACTAAGTTATGGTCGATCGATGTGCGTCTTGAGGTTGATAATTGGGCCTCGACCAGCAAGACCGCTTCATAACCATAGACTAAGGAGAAAGGGGTTTACCCTGTAGATGTACGAGGCGTCGTACGATTGGCCCAAAGAACTGTCGGAAGTTCTTCGACCCATTTGCCTTTTGCTGCTTTGAGTCTCTTTTTTATGGAATTGATGATCACTTTATTGCTCGACTCAGCAAGTCCGTTCGACTGAGTATAACGAGGAGTCGAAGTTGTAAGTCTGATATTACGATCTTCACAGAACTATCGAGTCTTGTCACTTATGAATTTTGATCCATTGTCGCATATGATTTCGGATGGGACTCCAAATCTGTAAATAATGTTAGTCTGGATAAAAGAGACGACTTCTTTGTCCCGAACTTGGAAGAAGGTAGCAGCTTTTATCCACTTGGAAAAATAATCCGTAAGGACAAGTAGAAATACCTTTTGCCCGGGGGCAGGGGGTAGTTTGCCGACGATGTCCATTCCCCATCTCATGAAGGGCCATGGAATCAAAGTCTAGTGTAATGGTTCAGAGGGTCGGTGAGACATATGTGAGTATCCCTGACATGCGTCGCAACTTTAGACATACCTTATAGCGTCTTGTCGTAAGGTTGGCCAATCATAACCTTGTCGAGAGATTCTATTTTCTAAACTGTGACCACCCGAATGATTACCACATTCCCCGTCGTGCATTTTTTGTCGAATACTCTGGGCTTGACTTTTACCGACGATACATCGTAAGTTTAGTTCTGTTGATGATTGTCGATAAAGCTTTCCTCCGATCATAGTGTATTTGGATGCTTTGAACCTGATTTTTCGTATCTCCATTCTGTCTTCAGGAAGTTGGTCGTTTATTAGGAAATTCTTGATATCGCTCGAACAGTCATCTTCCTCATCTACCACATGAGTGTGGTCTTCATTTTTAATAGATGATGTTGCTAAGTGGATTATTGGGACGAAGTCAAATGAAGATTGACTAAATGTCGACCCAAGATTGGCTAGTGCATCAGCCTGGGCGTTTTGATCCATCGGGATCTGTGTAAAGGAGAAAGGCTTGAAGGTTTTGGATTTTGTTTTAGCCACTTTAAAATAATCTGTCATTTTGGAGTCTTTAGCCGTAAATTCTCCATTCATCTGATTTACGACTAGAAGGGGGTCATTTTTGACGTGTAGTTATGTTTCCCCCAGGTCGTGAGCCATGCCCATTCCTGCGATTAAGGCTTCGTACTCAGCTTCATTATTTGTTGCTTTGAAGTTGCATCATATAGAGTAAACCATTTGCCCCCATGTGGAGACTTGAGGACGACACCGAGATCTGCCCCCAGGCATTTGATGATCCGTCGACATGTAGAGTCCAGGTCGTGTCGTCGAGAGTTGCCACAATTTCTGTCTGCATTTCCAAGTCTGAACTAAAGTCAGCGACAAATTTGGCTAAAGCTTGCGACTTGATGGTCGTCCTTGGTTTGAAATCGATGTCGTAACTACTGAGGTAGATACTCAATTTTGCTAGTCGAGCTGTCAGCTCTGGTTTTCTTAAGACAGACTTAAGAGGAAAGTTAGTCACGACAACTATGGGGTGTGATTCAAAGTAATGTCGTAACTTTTTAGCGACTATAACCAATGACAGTAATAATTTTTCCATAGAAGAATACCTTATTTCGGCGTCTAATAGTGTCTTACTTACGTAGTAAATCAACAGTTGCTGTTTTTCATCCTCTCGAGTTAAGACGACACTTACAGTGTTGGAGCTGACAGCTAGATAGAGCTGTAGAACTTGTGATCCTTGGGTTTCGACAACAGAGGTGGCGACGCTATGTATTCTTTTAGCTTTTGAAGTGCATTCTCATGGTCATCCGTCCACTCGAAGCCCCTGTTTTTCCTTAAGACATTGTAAAACAAATGACATTTGTCCGAGGATCGTGAGATGAACCTGTTCAAGGCCGCGACACGAACGGTAAGTCATTGGACCTCTTTAAAGTTTCAAGGTGACTTAATGTCGATAATTTCTTTTATTTGATCGGGGTTGGCTTCGATCCCACGTCGTGTAACCATGTACCCCAAGAATTTACATGCGCTCACTCCGAAGGAGCACTTTGTTGGGTTCAACTTCATATGATATTCTCTGAGGATGTCTAATTACTTCTTCAAGTGATCAATGTGGTCCGTCGCTTGTTTTGATTTAACGAGCATGTCATCGATATAGACCTCCATTGTGTCGCCTAGATGTTCTTTGAACATCCTGCTAACTAGTCGCTGGTATGTCAAACCTGCATTTTTAAGACCCAAAGGCATAACTTTATAACAATAAATACCTTTGTCTGTCATGAAAGCGGTTTTTTCTTGATCGTCACGATGCATTAGAATGTGATTGTATCCCGAATAGATGTCCATGAATGTTAAGAGTTCATGTCTAGCCGTCGTGTCGACAATAGCGTTGATATGAGGTAAAGGGAAGGGATCTTTAGGACAGGCTTTGTTGAGGTCAGTGAAGTCTATGCATACTCTCCACTTTCCATTCTTCTTTTGTACGACAATAACGTTATCCAGTCGGTCAGGGTATTTGACCTCCCTTATCTTTCCAGTATTGAGTAAATTGTCGACCTCGTCGTTGATTACTTTGTTTCGTTCTAGAGCGAACTTACGTCGTTTCTGTTTAATAGGTTTAAACGAAGGATCGACGTTTAGACAATGCGAGATGACTTTAGGGTCTATGTCGACCATATCTTTGTGCGTCTAAGCGAAGCAATCGGCATGTTCCTACAAAAAATAAATTAGCGATAGCTTAATAGTAGGGTAGAGAGATGACCCGATGAAGACGATTCTGTCAGGCTTGTCCTGATCCAGGATGACTTCTTCGAGTCGATAGTCGTCGACAATTTCAAGATAGTCCTGACTCTGTAATTGCTAGATGCTCTGCTTTCGAGGTTTCATCGTGACTTTGTAGCAATCTCGTGCGATCTTCTGCTCGCTTTTGATCTCTTGGACTCCCCATGGTGTTGGGAACTTAACCATATGATGATACGTCGAAGGGACTACTTTCATGTCAGGAATCCAGGGTCGCTCTAGTATGACGTTATTAGCTGACGAGCAATCGATGACACTGACCTTGGTCTGCTTGTTGATTCCTTTGGCGTATACTGAAAGAGTAATCTCCTCGATGGTATTGGACATGTCTTCATTGAATCCCACTAGTACCGTCAAACGACGTATGATTTCTGCTTTGTTTATTCCCATAGCTTTGATCGTGCTAAGGAAAATAATATTGGCAGAACTTCCTCCATCGATCAAGATTCTTTTGGTCGAACAATTCCCTATCATGAGTTGGATGATCAACCCGTCGTGATGTTTTTGTCATGGATCACTGAGGTCGTCTTGAACAAACGTTATGGACATAACTTCCAATTTCAATTCACGCTTTAGCCTGGACGATCTTGAGATCGGATGTTCGTCAGGTCCTCGGCTGGCATGCCTTTTAGCTGTAGAATAAGTCAGACAAGAGATGTCTGATCCTCCAGTCACATAATTCACGACCTTTGTATGTTTTGGAGAAGCTGGTTGTGTATTGATGCCCAATAGATCTTAAAGATGCCCTTTTGGTACTAGCAAGCTAGTTCTTTTCGTAGGGCTACACATTCGTCCGTCATATGTCCATGATCGCTATGAAAGTCGCACCATTTGGATTTTTGTTTCTTAGCATCGTCTTTCTCACTTTTCTACGGCCATTTGACATTTAACTGTACGTTCTTGAGAGCTTCGACTACATCTTTGGACGTTCCCTTGAATCCATAAGAAGAGATCTTAGGATACTGAGGAAATTTTGACGTCGAGGCATTTTTCTTTTTATCGAATCGTACGTTCGAGATTTGTTTCGATTGTTCGACCTTAGGAGTCGATCGAGTCTTGAAGTCAGGCTTTTTGACACTTAGTGACTTTTTGTCGCTCGAATGCTTGCGTCAAAAGGCCATATCATCTTCGACCCACATGTAAGCCAAAGTTCTAGCTCGAACGTCTTCAAAGCATTTCGGTGGGTACTTCATCAGGTCTATGTATAAATCTGAATCGTCGTCAAGACCTCGCTTGTAAGCCTCGATTGCGGTCCTGACGTCGCAGTTACGTACATTGATCATATCCTAATTGAAGCAGTTGAAGTAGCTTCAGACATACTTGCCAGTCTTCTAGGTGATATAATAGGGATCGCTAGTTTGTTTCTCCATCTTGAGACTGCTAGCAAATTGTTGGAAAAATTGGTTGACAAGCACGGAAAAGTTGATGATGGACTCAGGCTTGAGATTGATTAACCATTGAAGATCAACGCCTATGAGTGTCGCACCAAAGCTTTTACACATGCATACCTCTTGGTATTGGTGGGGGATCGACACTATCCTCATCAACTGCTTGTATTGTGCGATATGTTGTGTTGGATTAGTCACTCCAGAATATTTTGGGGTGGACGTGGGGATGAAGTATTTCTTTGGGATGTCGACCATGGATATATCATCGATGAAAGGAGACACTTGAAATCCAATGCGTGGCTCAACGTCGACTGGTACAACAGCTCTAGGTAGTTTGGAAAGTAGCGACAACATCTTTTCGCTATGTTCTTCCAACAGCTTTAATCGTCGAGCGACGGGATCATCGATATTGAATCCATTGGTTGCCAAGGGTGGTGCTGGAATAAATCCTGAATCTTGAGACGTTATGCTAATCATCGTGTAGAAGCCATTACGATGTGACGACTCGGTAACTTCACCATTGGTTACCATGGGTATCGTTGGAATAGGCATCGTAGGAAACACCATAGATGGCATTGGCAATGTCGAGACTGGCATTATCGGGATAGGATAGGTTGCGGCACCTGCATTCTGCATCAGACTTGGATACGAAGGTAGAGGAGATTGGAAACCTGCAAAAGACACGTTAAAAGGTGGTCTTGGACCATTTTGAGATCCAAATGGATTCCCAGTGTTCTGATTCCTTAAAAGTGCAATTTCCTCAGCTGTCATGCGGTTTTGTTCATCCAGTGCATTGATGTGACTGCGGGAAGCGTCAAGTTTAATGCGCATTTGAGCAATAACATTGAAGTGAGCTCCTTGTCCTGACATGATCCTGTCAACCAAAGAAACTTCAAGGAAACCGTTAGTAGGATGCACTTTTTGTCGAAGACTTTCTCTAGTTGGGGTCCCACAGTAGGCGCCAAACTGTTAATGCCAAAAATACCCAAAAGATAACTTAAGTTCGGTGTGGAGCTTTTAACAACTAAAGTAAAGAATCTTTCAACAAATCGTGCGACAAGGATAAATAAAAGGAATGACACAGAAATTGGTGACGCGGAAAACCCCGTCGAGGGTAAAAACCGCAGACGATAGCAGAGATTGTCAATTCACTATGGACGTCTAACAGGGACGTCGTCCTTTAGAAGGAGCATTCGAGAGTACAATGAACAATAATACAAGTAAAAGACAAACAAATCGTAATATTGTCTATTGTTATATGGTAGATAAAGCTTCGTCAAGAGTTTTTCTGAGAGAGAATAGCTTGAATGCCTTGTCAGTGCTTGAATACTATATGTGTCCTTTTGAGCTATGTGTATCCTGTATATATAGCTTGGGTCGCTATAAATGAGCCTTAAATGTCATAACGGTCTTCACATTGAATGGTCTTGATGATGTTGTTCCTGTTAATGCCATAAATTACCCAAAAGATAACTTAAGGTTGGTGTGGAGCTTTTAACAACTAAAGTAAAGAATCTTCCGATAAATCGTGCAACAAGAAATAAATAAAAGGAGAGACACAGAAATTGGTGACGCGGAAAACCCCATCGAGGGTAAAAACCGCGGACGATAGCAGAGATCGTCAATTCACTATGGACGTCAAACAAGGATGCCATTCTTTAGAAGGAGCAGTCGATAGTATAATATGTTACAATATAAGTAAAAGTACACAAGTCGTAAGATTGTATTGTTCGCCGTAAAGTAATTTGTAGCTTCGTTGAGGGTTTCTCTGAGAGAGAATACTTGAATGCCTTATGAGTGCTTTGATACCGTGTGTCCTTCTGAGCTCTTCGTAGATTGTATATATAGCTTGGGTCGCTATAAATGAGCCTTAAATGTTCCAACGGTCTTCACATTTAATGGTCTTGATGATGATATTTCGTTATGACCGTTGTCCCTAAATGTGTATTAACCTGAAATAAATAGACATGGAGAAAATATTCGTTGATAGTTAATGCGTCACGGTCGTTAGATATCTAGCGAACGTCGTAAGATATTTGTCGATGGGAGATTTCTGGTCATAGGTCGTAAGAAACTTACGACCGTCGCTGTAAGTGTCGACCATAGTCCTCTGTGTACGTGGTCGTCAGTACCTTATCTAGTTATCTTAATACAAGAGTTGTCTTAAAATTAGAGACATTTGGTCTTCTGTCGTCGGTCGAGACATGGAAATTTTTACCCAAACAGTTTACCCCCAAAATTCGAAATTTAGGCGGCAAGTCGAAGTTTTGATTTTTTTTCTAACTGAATCGTCACGTGTCGATCAAAGTAACCGAATCGGTTTCTTGAGAACCAAATCGATCGCATGGGGAACTGTAAGGCCGAGGCGGCCGTAACGTCATGGCGATGTGGGACGCACGTGGTGTCAGGTGTAAGGACACATGTCGTCCATCCGATGGAGAGGGCGAAGAGTCACTTGGACATATGTCATTCATCGGTCTACTCGACCTGACACTTGGATGCGTATAAATAGCGATCTCCGGCCGGATCATTTCCTTTTATGCGATCAGGGCCTTTTTTAGAGAGAGAGAGATCTTCCATTTCTCTTCCAAAAACCTGCAATCACCGGATATTTGCAAAAATCAAGTTCGAGGTTAGATCTATTTAAGGTACTGTCAATATTAAACATGTTCATTATATCAGGATATCTAATTTCTATTAATTATATATAGAGATGTTACCATCAATATTATGCCCACATCCACCCCTTTACTTACTCAACAACTTCAGTATAATGTAATGTATTAATAATATTTAAGATTTTGCGTTATCTAGTTGCATCGATTTACAAGAACACAAAACTATCTAACATGCATACGCCATCAAGAGTCTAAAATTTAAGATTTTGCATTATCAGTCTTTTAAAACTTGGTATGGATGGTTTGATCTTTTGTTACCCTGAGATCCTTACCCCTTGAATTACCCTTCTAGTATGTAAATTTGTGTTGTTTCTTTACTTTGTTAGACCAATGCCCATTAGAACGACTATATGGGGCCAATGAACTTTGCATGTTCATTTGATGGATCTTTTTTGTTGAGCAATTGCCGATCATGAGTTGAATGATCAACCAGTCGTGATGTTTCTGCCATGAATCGTTGAGGTTGTTTTGGTCGAATATTATTGGCATAACTTCCAACTCTAGTTCCTGCTTTGGTCTCGATGACCTGGGGATCGGGTGCTCGTCCAGTCCCAGTAACGGCACTTCAAGCACCATCACGTATAAATATCCTCATAATAACATTAGCTAGGTGAGATTATGAACATATAATACATAAAGGTTCTCGTTACCATCGCCACAACGCTTGATAACCATAGTTTTCGTCGACTCTAAGACTAACCCATCTTAGAAATTCTACCCATCTCACAATCATTGCCTAACATACTTAGTCTAAGTCTAGACATCTCACATTCATGCCTAGTTCGCTTAAACTAGAGCTCTGATACCAACTTGTAACACCCTAAAATCCAGTGTGAATTTAAAAGGCGGAAAATGGACAAATAAGCATCAACACTTGGTATAAACCTCCCAAAAAGGGGAAATGTACATAACCCTTACAAACCTGAATACGGATATGGAATTCAACAACAAACTAATCTAAACAAAAACTATCTAGATTACATCAGTTGGTAATCCAATATTACCAAAAGAATGGGACTTAAACAATTGCCCAACATCAATACTAGTCATCTCAAAATCCCCGAGACCAAGCTCATCACTCAAGCCCTTAGCAACCCACCGCTAACGGGAACCTGTTATACACGTCATTTGAGAAAATAGTGAAAACATACAGTTTATAAATTTCAAGAGATATAAACAATTGTATCATAAGGAAATCTTTTCAATAAGGTTTAATTTTCAAATGAAACATTTGCCACAACCGGGCCTTTTAAACGTAAACTCATCATACGATGACAAAGATAACCAGTTTTACCAAGGATTGTAGCGTAACACAAAGTAGGTCACAATCCGAGTTATGAGTCGAAACACTTGGAATCCATGGCCACGAACTACAAAGGTCCGTACTACGATGTGAGGGAGGGCCCTCGAGGAAACCAAGTCATACTCGTTCACTAGGACTACCATATGACCCTTAGCTAGTAACCGATCTCACATAATCGTACCAAATTGCCCCCTAGGATCATTTGCATCCATAGCTACAAATAAGGGAAAATATGATCCATGGCTAGTAACCGGTCTTGCAAAACCGTACCAAATGGCCCTCGAGGATCATATACATCCATTTACAAAGAGGGGAAAAGACATCCCAAATATAAGTCGACTCAATACCTAGGGATCCACTAGTAATGGTACAGACTCGTCACAACAACATATGTGACCAACCATAGATAGTCATATGGTATAAAATAACATTTATAAACAAAATGCATTTTCAAGTTTAACTTCTGGTAAGAATGAAAATCATCAAAAATGAACTTTAAACATTCTTTCAAGTAACCCACATAAATGTGTAAGTAAAACATCATTTTACTTCAAATAAGATGGAACCCATTATTTTAGTCGGAAATAATCCGGAACCCTAAAATCTCCCAAACTCAAGTTATGTCAAAATGTAGTAAAAGTAGATCCAAAACCATGGAGATATATAGGAGTTCAAAATGTAACCTTTTGACATGTATAAAGTTTGTAAAAGGTAGTAGGAACTCACCAAATAGGTTTTAGACAAAAACCCGAAAAACCAGATATCGACCACCGAGAGAAGACGAAGCTTTCTATACCGAACCCTTGCTAGAAGCACTTAATACTAGCAATTTATGGATCCTTGAAGATCCAAAGAAAACTAGAGAGAGAGAGAGAGATCTAGAGAATGAGATATTTTGCTGAAGACCCACCTTAAGTCGGCCAGCATATCTCGCGGGTTATGCCGCGACCTCCACTCGCGGCATAACTCGCCCGCTAACACAAAACCCACACAAACAGGGGGTTTCGCGGGTTGTGCCGCGACCTCAAGTCGCGGTGCAACTCGCGTGGTTCACTGTGGTTCGTCCAAAACCACCAAAATCCAAACTCAAACTCCCAACTAAACACGGTGCTAACGACAACGCTTAAACACAAGAATAACAAGATTACATAACGGAAATCTGGGGTGTTACAATCCTCCCAACCTTAAAAGAGATTTCGTCCTCGAAATCTGGAACCACCAAGCACCCAACATCACACTTGGAAAGATCGATTTGTACTTAAATTCCATCTCGAAATTCTCACTAAATGTATCCAATAACCATTACCACCACACTCCCACCATGCGCTCAAGCATCGATTTCCAAATCAGCGAGAGTCCTGACAATCATCAACATACCAATGATTGATTATTAATTATCAACATCTAATTTCCTTAAGTTTACCGCTCGTCCTGCAGACGCGCCAGATCTAACGGAAATACATTGAAGCACACCAACAGTTATTGTCCTCAAAATAGAGTGTCGACACCTATCCTCGGAATGACCATTCTGCAAACGTGGGTATACTACCAACTATTTCATTCCCGATTAGCAATGTCGATTCAAAGTTGACACCTATTCTTGGAAGTAGTCACCCAAATCCAACATCCTTACCAGTCAACCATAACATCATCATTATTCACGAATACCCAACAATATAGTACACCACCTACACATAACATGCCGTCGTACCAAATTCCCACAATTCCAAAACCAACCATACCCAAACAACCGAACACGATTTTAATCCGAAGGTTTAACGAAGCATAAAGATCGTTACTTAACTAACTGGGAGGAAACACATATCTAACGCCTCAAACTCCGAGGACTCTTTTAATCCTTAATATCGACTTCTAATACGAGAGGGCTTACACCTATAGCCCAATGAGTTCAAGGTTTTTCACACTACTATGCCAATTTGAAATTTATAAAACTCTGAAATGCATAAGTTTTATAAATTAAACGTGCGGTGAAAATACACTATCGTGCATTCGATAGGTTTCAAAATTGATCACCAATGCCACACATATAAAACCATTTTCAAAACTCATTTGATCAGTACTTCCGTTAATAAAATGGTAACGAAAGATGCGTAACAAAATTTTCAAACGGACTATAGGGTCTTAGTATGCATCAATTTATGCTAAGCATATGAAAATAACTTTCCGTCCTATAACATGTGCAATAAAAGTTTGTACAACTCCCAAAAGAGGATTTCACATCTTCAACTTTAAAATCTTTTACTTTAACACAAAACGTCGGAAGATAAAATTTCCAACAAGACCTATATACTTCCGATCATTTCCCAAATGTAGCAACACAATAGGAACGTAAATAAATAAATATATATATATATATATATATATATATATATATATATATTTTAATGATTTATGTTATGAAATGAGATATTTTGAGTATAAATGCATTTTTTTAACGTGTGTTTTGGATAAATACTTGTTCTTGGGTTATGAGACATTTTTGAAAGAATAAAGGGTATAAACTCATTGGAAAATGACTTGTCTCGGTCTAATTTCATGTTGGAGTTTATTCATGTATTTTGGAGTGTGTGTTTGCATAAATGTGGGTTAATTGTGTTTATCGCATTTTATGACTTTTGGTCAATGGTCAATTAATTGGTGAAGCTTTTGTCTCGGTTGTGACTCAAAGGAGTCTTAGGGGTATTTGCCCAGTTTTATTGGCTCAATGAGGAGCTTTGGTATTACGATGCATTTAATTGCGTTTTGATGGAAATTACATGTTTTGAGTGTGTTGTCATTCATTTGAGTCATGTAATGTTTTAGACTGTAATGCATTGGATCCATAGGCATATGAGTCAGTCAGTTGGTTTAATTGGGATCTTTATCCCTGTTATGGAACAGGATATATTTATGGTTAGCGGAGGGCTCGAGGTATAGATCGTGGGTGGTTGAACTCGATGCCTGTGTAATCCAGTATGTTTATTCATCATTGAGTTTTGATGTCCATGTTTGAGTCTAGTGAGTGGTCCCCAAGTCATGTTTTTATGTAAGCTTGCGGTGGTGCTCTATAGAGTCGTATACAAAGTTAAGTCTTGCGGTGGTGCCCATGGTGAGCCGGATACGGGAACTTGTGACTTTTGTGGTCACATTCATCTATAGGTCCAGTTGACACTAGGGTCATTTGGGTATCTTGCGGTGGTAGCTCAGAGGATCCGTATACGGGGATCCATGGGCCTATGTGAATCTCGAGAACGTTGATAGTGGCTTAACTTTGTGTGTCTGCCACATTCAATGGAATCGGGTCTCCCCCGTCACCGAAAGGTGTTGTTTTGGGTATTGAGTTTTAGTATCCATGTTTTCGGTGATATTTTATATACATGGATTTTTATCCATGATTTATGGGCTAAGTATTATGCCCCACCCGTGTTTTGGTTGTTTCGGGATATAGAGTTTTATTCATGTTTTTATAAATTGGGAGTTCGATCTCTATTCACGTTTTGAATGAGTTTTGAGTTGCATCACCTTTGAAGAATGTTTTGTATTGGACGTTCATCTTTAAAAATGTGTGTTATTGGACAACGAGTCGCATCCATATTTAATGTAAATCATTTTGAAATATTACGATTTAAATTGCATTCTTTCCTTTTAACATATTTATTTGCGATGAAAACTCTTGAACTCACTAGGTGTTAGCCTAACCTTTTTATTTGTCGGCATGTGCATCAGGTCTTGTTGGGGAATGGTACTAGCGGCACTGTGAAGAGATGAGTGCTAGTTATATGCACGAGAGAGTAGCTTGGTGAAGCCTTCTGCTTTTACTTTGGAATAACAACTTGTAATTGGGTTAAGTAACACCCGATCTTGTTTAGTCTTAGTATGTGACTTAAGTTACTGAATTTTGGTGTTAATCTTATGTTTTTAAAGTTGAAATGTTTATAAGGATGGATTAGTAGAAAGGATTTTATCCTTTATTTGGTTAATTATTGAAGTTTTTGTTTAGTTGCTCTTTCCAAAATTTGAGGGTGTTACAGGCTGGTCGTGCGTTTGTCTATGTATATAGTAAATCCTGAAAATGTCCTTTCGGGACCAACCAAGCCAATTCTTTTTGCAGGGCTATGCATTCATTTGTCATATGTTCATGGTCGCTATGGAAATTGCACCATTTGGACTTGTCTTTCTTGGCATTATCTTTATCACTTTTCTTCGGCCATCGAATGGTCGATTGTACGTTCTTTAGAGATTCGATCAAATCTTTAGACGTCCCTTTGAATCCACTTAATGACCTTCTATCGCCTAAATGTTTGCATCTAAAGGCCACGTCATCCTCAACTAGCATATAAGCCAAAGTTCTTGCTCGGACGTCTTCAAAGTTCTCTGGTGGATACTTTGTCAAGTCCGTGTATAGGTCCGAACTATCGTTAAGACCACGTTTGTAGGCTTCGATCGCGGTCTTGACGTCATAATTTCGTATGTTGATCATCTCTGAATTAAATCGATTGACATAACTACGGACAAACTAGCTGGTCTTCTGGGTTATATAGTAATGGTCGATAGTCTGCTTCTCCATTTTGTGTCTGTTGGCAAATTGTTGGAAGAACTGGTTGACTAGCTCGGCAAAATTGTTGACGAACTTGGGTTTGAGGTTGATCAACCATTGGAGTGCAATACTCGTAAGGGTCGCACCAAAACTTTTGTACATGCAAACCTCTTAAAGATCGACACAGTCCACATCAATTGTTTATACTATGCGATATGTTCTATCGGGATTTCCGAAGGAACTGGAGTTCCATCTCTTTTCCATTTACATTCAAGAGTTAAAGCCATATTTCGACCCGGATGTTTTCGGGTATCATTGAGAAATAGGAATCCGTGTTATCAAAGGATTTCCTGCGATTATTTCTTTTGGAGTTAGCTCACCCTCGCGGGATCGCGACCCAAGCTAATTTATGGTTGTTCAAAGATCCTTTCATGCCTGTCACTCCAGAATATTTTGGAGTGACGGTGGGGATGTTGTATTTCTTCGGGACGTTGATCAAGGCTATTTCGTCGATAAAAGGGGACGCTTGAAATCCAGTACGTGGCTCGACGTCGACTGGTATAGTGACTCTGGGTAATTTAGAAAGTTGCGACAACATCCTTTCGTTCTGTTCCTCTAGCAGCTTTAATCGTCAAGCGACGGAGTCGTCTTTGATTGGGTCTATTGGTCGTTGTCGGTTGCACTGGGATAAACCCCGAGTCCTAAGAAGTCATGCTGACTGTTGTGTAGAAACCATTTTGTTGCGACGATTCAACGAATTCACCGTTGGTTGGCATAAGCATCATTGGGATTGACATCAACGGGATGGGCATCGTTGGGATTGCCATTGATGGCATCATCAGAATCGCCATTGATGGCATCGATATCGTTGGGATCGACATCGTCAGCATAGGGTAAGCTGCAACACCAACGTACAGTGATGATCTTGGGTACACGGAAGAGGAGGATTGTGTCTTGATAAAGGCACGTTAAAGAGCGGTCTTGGACCGTTTTGTGGTCCAAAGGAGCTTCCTACATTCTGATTTCTTAAAAATACGATTTCCTTAGCTGTTTTGGTCCAATGCATTGATACGACTGCGTGCAACGTCCAATTCCATGCACATTTGGGCAAGAGAGTTATGATGAGCTCCTTGTCATGACATATTCCTATTAACAAAAAAGGCTCCAAGAAATCATTAGTAGGACGCGTGTTTTTTCGAAGATTTTCTCTAGATGGGGCACCACGGTGAGCGTCAAACTGTTAATGCCAAAAATCACCCTTTGAAATGACTTAAGGTCGATGTAGAGCTTTAACAACTAAAGAAAGAGATATTGGATAAATCGCACAACAAGCAAAGAAAAGTAAATGAGACACGAGAGTTTGGTGACGCGGAAAACCTCGTCGAGGGTAAAAACCGCGGACGACGGTTAAGTCGTCAGTGCACTATGGACGTCAATTAGGGATGCGTCCTTATGTAACAAATATCGAGAGTATAGAAGATTACATTAATGCAAAAAAGTAAACTAGTCGTAAAATTCGTTGTGCGTCGGGAGTGGAAATGCTTGGTCGTGAGTTTCTTCGAGAGAGAATGAGTTTGCTAGCTTGAATGCCCTGTGAATGCTCTGAAATCACTTGGTCCCCTGTGAAAACCTTGTGCTTAATTTATATAGGCCTTGTCATCATAAATTCTCTTCATAATGATAGGTAACGATTTCCTCATTAAATGGTCTTGATGATTGTCTTCCGTTATGACCGTTGTCCTATCAATGCTTTATGGCCTGTATTAAATAGACATAGAAAAAACGTTTGTCGAGAATTAATGAGTCGCGGTCGTCAAATATCTCGCGATAGTCGTACGACACTGTCGACGGAAGGTCTGGTCGTTGGTCGTAATAAACTTACGATCGTTATTATAAGTGACGACTATGGTTCTTAATGTTTGTGGTCGACAGGACCTTATCTTAATACAATATTTGTCTCAAGTTAATTGTCATTTGGTTTTTGTTGTCGGTCGCGACTTGTGAATTTTTATCTAGACATATTGCCATGCATTATGCGAGTAATTTCTAATAATATATTATTTAATAAAGAAAAAAAAATAAAAAGACCAAAACATTCACTTATTTAACGGAGTTAGTTCTAGGGACGAAAACCGAATTTTTTTTGCAAAACACAATAACAAAACTGTATTTAAAAAAAACCCAGAGTAAACTCCAATTTTAGTCCCTGATGTTTGGTGATTTCTTTGAAAGAGGTCCCTATGGTTTCATAATTCAAGTTTACGTCCCCAGGGTATGGATTTTGCTTTGAAAGAGGTCCCTGGACACTAATACCGTTAAAAAGCTCCGTTAGAGCCAGTGACATTTTCGTCAAACCATATTTTTGTCCTCTTTTTGAATTCTTTTTTTGCTTTTCCTTAATTTAACAAAATCCATTAAATTTCAGGGACCTGTTATGTATAACTCTAATATATATATATATATATATATATATATATATATATATATATATATATATATATAAATCAAGTTTAGGCATCCTGGATCATCATCCTGTTCATTTTGCTTGATAGAGAAGATTAGGCCGACATTGGTTTCAAAGAAATCAACAAACCTTCAATTAGAAACTTAAATTGACGAGGGTGGTCGACTAGGTTTTAGGCGAAATCGCCGGAGAAGATGAACTCGTCGGAGAAGACGAATTGTCGGCCAACCCATTTCGTTCTTGTGCTTCGTCCATCATCTGCTCCAAAACACAGATCGACACAAATAGTTTGTTTGAGGGTTGCCTCCTCCTCCTCCCCTTCTCCACATTGAACACCACCGCCACCTCTAGCCATCGTCTACCACCGATCTCCTTCCCAGATTTCATCGATCTCCTTCCTACTTTATCTTTGCTTTCGACCTGTCTTCTTCAACCCTCCAACTCGATGGTGGTGATCTTGGGTTTTATTTTGCAGAGACGGTGGTGGTCTTCCTCGATTTTCCCTTGACCGGTGTTGTTTTTTGGTTACCGACTTTCAATCCTAATTTTTTGTGTTGAATGTTATTGAATTTCTGGAGATTATTATGTCAATTTACCTTTCTAGTTGATTAATTTCTTCAATTTCTCTTCTGATTTCTCTTCAAATTGTTAAATGAACAGGATGCTGATCTTGATTTTAATGTTTAGAGCCAGTATTAACGATTATCTTACCTCAATTTGATCAATTATGCAACAAAACGATTGAAGAAAGAATCATTTTGTTTGAACCCAATGTCGAAAACATTAACATCTTTAGCATCAATCTTGTTGTTATCCCTCTGTGTTTCTGCATTCGACAAAGGATTCTCGAGTTGTAATTGCGAAATCGAAGGGTTTTTCGGGTACAGAAACATCATGGAAACACAAAGAGTGAGTGATTTCTTGATCGTAGTTGCTTATTGATGGCAGTTGTGAATACGGTTTCGAGGACGGAGCAAGTCTCTTGGTAGCTTCTTGTTTACAGGTTTTACTAAGAGAGCTTTAAACAATCCCAAAGTTAATTATAGGTGAAGAAGGGTGATGTCCCTGTGTGTGTGTGTGTGTATATATATATATATATAGAGAGAGAGGCACCTTCAAATACAAATTTTTTAATGGTGCAAACCATGCAACCCACTTATCTACCACATATTTTGTTTTTACCTTTTTAATAAAAAAATGGGAAAATAAAATATGTGGTAGATAAGTGGGTTGCATGGGTTTGCACCATTAAAAAGTTTGCATTTGAATACCCCTCTCTATCTCTCTCTCTCTCTCTCTATATATATATAGACAGAGGTTCAAGAGAAAACCTCAAATAAATGAAAAATTAAAAAACATCTTATCAACCGTTAGATTAGATGATCTGATGGATATGATTAAACAGACGGTTACAACAATATTTTTTAAATTAAAAAAACTCCACCCCCTATTTTTTATTCGAAAAAATACGAAAAATGAACAAAATTCGAGCGAAATAAATTACACCAAATAAACAATCATATTTTTCTCGTTAATTTGACATCCATATTCATATACTTTTTATTCGTTTTTTCGTGGTTTTTCGGTTTTACATTTATTTAGAGTTTTCATATACTCATTTATATATGTATGAGTTAATTACAATACAGGTCCTTATTTTTTTTATCGT
This sequence comes from Arctium minus, assembly GCA_954870635.1. Lineage (NCBI taxonomy): Eukaryota > Viridiplantae > Streptophyta > Magnoliopsida > Asterales > Asteraceae > Arctium > Arctium minus. The sequence continues at coordinate 114,779,073 of OX941084.1, read as the reverse complement.
TTTTACAAAAACAAGAAAAAACAAAAAGAAAGTGCAAAAGGAGGACAAAAATATGGTTGGACGAAAATGCCCCTGACTCTAACGGAACTTTTTAACGGTGTTAGTGTCCAGGGACCTCTTTCAAAGCAAAATCCATACCCTGGGAAAGTAAACTTGAATTATGAAACTATAGGGACCTCTTTCAAAGAAATCACTAAACGTCACAGACTAAAATTAGAGTTTACTCAAAAAACCTGGGACATAAACCATAGAAACGTTAATGGGTTAAAGATTGGATTTTGAAAACGCATAAGGACTGAAAGTGAAGTTTGTTAAACCATGAGGGACCATTTTGAAAATAAAGGGTTGGATTCCCATTTCTTCTTCACTGCAGCAACCGATCCAATGTCGAAGTGAAAAACAACACTCTCGACTGTGTCAACTACCCCTCCGTGCATCTCCGGCTTCTACTCTCCGCCGTCCTCTTCCCGGCAACTGCAACGATGGAGCCTGACGTCAGCATCGACACAAGCTCCATTATCCGGATCGCCGTCCTCCCGATCGGAACAATCCACCTACACCTCTTCCGCAAATACGCCGGGATGCTCGGACGCCACCACAAGATCGAACTCTCAACTATCACTTCTTTCTACACTGAACACCAGAAATCTCCATTTTCTCAACAGCCGTGGGAATCCGGTAGCCTAAAGTTCAAGTTCATTGTAGGTGGATCGCCGCCGAGTCCATGGGAGGATTTCCAATCGAACCGGAAAATTCATGGCGTTATCGGGATCTGTCACTGCCCGTCTTCGCCTGATCTCGATAGTGTTGTTGAGCAATTCGCTGCGGCGTGTAAAGGATACTCTTCTTCTCTTGTTCAACGTTGTTTTGCCTTTTCCCCTGGAGATACACAGGTTGTCTTCCCAAATTCTTTTAAGGTTGATTTATTTAATTTTCAGTTTTCAATTTACATTGTAGTATCAGGGGAAGGGCAGAGCGTACAGACGTTGTGCTGCTGTCCATGAGAGTCGATCACCGGCACTTTATTTTTGTAGAATATAAATTTATAATGCTTTTGGTCATGAACTGTATTCTTTGTCCTTTCATTCTTTGTCTTTCTACTCCTCAACAGGGTTTAATCATTAGCTTCCTTGTGCAACTTGGAACTCGTGCATTTCCTTTTGTTGCTGTTTCTTCTTCGTTTGTAGAAGTGTAGGCGGCTTGCCATATTTGTTGCACTTGCACCACGACACATATACTCCAATAATCATGGTTACAACCCTTCTCTTATCTTAATGTGTATTTTCCTATCACTGAATGTTGGCAAACCAATGGTTGATGCTCTCATAGTTTAGGTAACCAGTTGGGGACATGTTAACGTAGGAATTGTTTTTAAAGTTACAAAAGCCATAAACTTCATTTTCTAAGACCAGTATTGGTGCTGGAGCGACTTAACCGTCTGTAGGCTGTAGCAACGATGTTGCAATATATCTTGTCCCTCTTTCATGAGGGAGAGTTGACATGTTTTCAACTTGTTTAGTGGATCCTGAGTCTCAAATACTTGTCAATATTCGTCTGGATATGTGATTACTGGAAGAGAGAACAGAGTTAAAAGAAATAGGCAAGTAACTTCTGGAGCCAGACTAATGATCTTGGTTTCATACTCAAGAGATACTCAAATACCAAATGTTTCACAGATTTCTGTGGCTTCAGATCTCAAAGAAATTCAGTGTAAAACTGAGTCTCTGGAGACACATTTCTTTCACTTGCTCAAAGTTGTGGGATTTAGACAATTTTCCATAAGATGCTACTACTCAGAAGCAGAGGCATGTGGTGTAAGTGTACATGCAGTGCAGTTTCTTGTAGGGGGTACCAAAGAGTTGGATATGTTTCCATTTACTTGCTTACACATGTGCATTTATTTAGTGATTCAAATTTGCATTATGTTTCATTTTGATGCGCAAAGTGAATACACATGTCTTAGTTAAAGGACTCACATGGCTTTCCAAATAGGAGAACATTGACAAATTATGCAAATAATCACTCCATTCTCACCTTTCTAAGACTCGTACACGTTTGAGTTAACATAATACCAAGAGAAAAATCTTTTTTCGTGCTGTTTGTTTGGTAATTTTATTTATTTCTATTATAACCAGTAGAACTTTTTTCACGTGTACAAATCTATATCTTTGTTTTTTGGTTGGTAGTTTTGTTTCTTTATTATTACCAAAAGGAAATGGTCTAAATGGTAACAAAATTAAAATCATCCTCAAAAAATTTGAAAATGATACAAGTTACAGCCCGAAACATAAATTGATATAGCGCTATTGCTAAAGGTTAACTAAGTGATGCCCTTCTTATGTCGATGTGTGTCACCTTTTTATTGATCTGTGGGTCAATAAAATATTGCAAATTGCAGGTATATTTTACTTTCATTCCATCCTAGAAATGATCCTAGTAACAATGGCTCACCTGTGTTTTTTTTATCTTATATTGCAGCTAGCAGATGGGAATAACAAAGGAAATAAATTGGTTTTGTTTCCTCCTGCTGACCAGCGGACACAGGAGATTCACTTGCAAACAATGATGCAAGATATTGCTGCTTCACTTCTAATGGAATTTGAGAAGTGGGTTCTTCAAGCAGAATCTGGTGGAACCATTCTAAAGACGCCTTTAGATTCTCAAGCCAGTCTCAGCTCAGAGGAGGTTTATGTTTTAGGTGTCCTGATGATTGAATAATTGCTACTTCCTTTTTCCTCCTTTTCCCCAAAGCTACCAACCATTGAATTGTCAAGTTTATGCCTTTAAGAATGCCAACTTAACCTACATGATCAACTTTTTCAGGTGATCAAAGCTAAAAAGAGGAGACTTGGCCGAGCGCAGAAAACAATAGGAGATTATTGTTTACTAGCTGGATCACCTGTTGATGCCAATGCCCATTATTCTACTGCTTTAGAACTTGCCAGGCTGACTGGGGATTACTTTTGGTATGCTGGCGCATTGGAAGGTGGCGTTTGCGCCTTGCTGGTAAGCATATTAAAGGATCAATGGTTAAAGATGCAAAATATATCATACTTATGCATTAACATTTGGTATTCGGACCTCTTTAATATTCATGCTGTTACCTCAGCAGCAATTTCCACTTGGCCTATATATTTTATGTTTTCAAATAAGCATATGCTAACCTATCCTCCATTCCGAGTGTGCTTGTCTGAGTTTGCATGCTTGCTCATGGTGTGACTTATTGTTTTCTCTATGTAATCTGGAACCTAGGTTTTACTTCTTATTGTAATGGTAGTAAAAAACATATGGTAGCGTTAAAGAGAATTTGGTGGATTAACCTCTTATTAGTTTGGAACAAGGAAAAGATGGCATGCATAGAGCTACAAGAAGAAACTATGCATGGAAACAACATTGATTTGGATATGACCTCATACATGTATCCAACACCCTTAGGAAGTCTAAACCTCATTAAAACATAATACATAGACAACTCAGGGAAAATCTGTTTAAATCAAACCAGTGTCTCTAAAACTATATTTGCTAATCGAGATATCAAATTTTCATGTATTGGACGACATGTATGGTATCGATCCTATAGTTCTATCATGGTATGCCAAAATTATGATAATTTTGGTTTTATTTTCTCTGCATGATGCCCCCAAATTCCGCCTCTTTCAGAGCCAAGTTACAAGAATGTATGATGTTGCAATCATGGCTGCCCTTTTTAGGTCAATAACATTATTAAAATCTCTTAGCAATAGTCAAGTTGAAGTTGCTATATACATACATACACACACACACACACTATTTTATTATAAAGCATTTAGGTAAAACTCTTAAATTTCGAGAGTACAACATCTATCATCAATGAACATCAAGTACAAATTACTAATGCATTAAGAGTTATGGTTTGTTAAGAATTTTTGGTTTAAAGCATGTCCCACATAGGTAGAGCAACAAAAGGTGGAGTGGGCCCCATGCCTGGAGTCCAAGGCTTTTGTTACAAAGCCCCAGTCAAATGCACTTTAAGTATTTGATTTTTCTTGTTCTCTTGTTAGAGTGTAGAAAGGTGAGTTAAATCTTTGGAGAGTGCGAGGGTAATTAGGGTGGCTTGAGAGATTAGTTTGTGTGATTGTAATAATTTTTCATATAGTAGATTCTCTATCTAGAGGTCATTGTTTAAAAAAAATAATAATAATAGAAGATAAAATAAAATAAAATCAAAGTAATCTAGTATATTTAGGGGCCGTTTACCAAGCGCTTACCAGCGTTAAGAGTCAAACGCTTTCACTTACCGGGTAAGATTTTAGTTCATTAAAACGGCATCCTATGCAACAATTTGGCCGGTAAGCGCTTACTGGGTAAGAGTCGTCACTCTCACTTACCGGGTAAGACTCTCGGTCCTTGTCACGCTCTTACCGAGTAAGGTTCTCAATCCTTATCATGTTCATCGATAAGGTAAAGTGACCCGTAAGTAAGCGTTCCGTAAACGGCCCCTTAGCCATTTTCAAGCATATATTTTGGATTTTTTTAATGAGGAATCACATTACTTTACCATTCTTGGTTTACCGTAAATTTTTTCATTCCGCTGCATCTCATGGATACAAACTTTATATATTTTATGCAAAGCAAACCCAAGGATGTTCGATATTTTCTTTCCTTTTTAAACAGAAACTTTATTTTTAGATTTTATTAATTATTTTATATTTCTAAGTTAGAAATTTATAGAAGCTACTCTAAGACAGAAGATTTTCGTTAAAATAAGAAGATAGATACTGCCTACACAAAGTTTTATGTAATAGTTATTTGAAAATATCATGGACATGTGTGATGAACTACTTAGTGGAGACCATTTGGTAGGGCTGTAGTTGATTTTATCTGATTTTGGAGTAAAAGGTGTCTGCTAAAAGTAAAGGAGCAAAGGTGTTGGTAAAATCAGCGATTCTATATGTAGCAAGTGAATGTCTGTTCAAAGGCATGGGATTACTGGGGTCCCTGACCAGATGCTGCGTTTTAACCTTTTGTAATGGCCGATTACTTACATGATCTTTGCCCATCCAGATATCTTGTAATTTTTTTTTTGGTGCTTATGTGCTATAAGATGGATAAAGCAGTTCAGAGGGATCCAATTATAGAGGAGGAGGTCAAGTATCGCTACAACAGTGTCATCTTGCATTACAGGAAGTCATTTATACAAGACAACGCTCAGAGGTAGATCCTTACACATTATCCACATGGGTAACATCTTTAATATATGCAAATGTCTTAACACTCACTCTGTTACACAATTAGAACATTTGTCCTATACTTGATGCAATATTGATTTATTCTTGAAACATTTGAACTTAAATGACCTATTTACTCTCATAGTCATCATTGCAAAGTGACCATGGTTCAATTTGGTTCATGGAATTTGCTGTGAATCAATGCTTGACTAGTGCTTAACTACTACAAATAAGTGGGCACAATGTCGAAGTCCTTCACTGCTTGTGGGATGGAGGGAGCATCCTTGATTCTGCCTGTTTATATATGCCACACGGTAGCAAGATAGTTATTTAATCATGCACCAGTGTCATCTGAAACGGAGATATGCTATGATACCTTAAGTCAAACATATGATAGTAAGTGTTAAAACATATATGCTTGCTCTAGATCCATCTTAAACGCACGTATCATTGAAATGGTATCGGTTCTTAGTAGGAAGATGGAGGTGGTGGGGTGTTTTGCTGGCTAGAGTGACAGTTGAATGTTGCAAGTTGTGGGTGGGTGTTATTCAGGGTTTGATAGGCTAATTCTCTGGGGTAGATCCTACATTGTTATGATAACAGGAAGCACTGTTTTGAGTGCTAAATGTTAATGGAGTTTGTCACTTGCACTTCTTGAAAGTTAAAATGCATATCCCTATATCAGGATTATTTATTACATCCGGATTGAGTTTTTCATAAATAAAACTATATATGATTCTATTCATTTAATCTATGCAGAGTTTCACCCCTCAGTTTTGAACTGGAAGCTACTTTGAAATTGGCAAGATTCTTATGCAGGTACAGTTTCAAATCTTGTTTGTTACTATGCCTGCAGTAGGTTCTATGACTCCTGTGATATGTTCTATGTACTGTCTCTATTCTATGAGGACATCGAACTCAGTCTAGTATAAGAGTGTAGAGTTATTGCATTCATTTTAGGTACAAGTTGTTTTCTTCATTAAGAGGCAGACTTGTTCATTATGTAAATTATGACTTCAAAATGATCAACGTCAGGACACCTTTTTATCCTTAACTAGTTGGAGTCGGCTAACAAGTGAAACCCAATAGAATTTATGAAGGGATGAATATTCTAGGGTTCTGAGACATGAGTAGCATCATTCTGCACAGCCCTATCTAAATCCATATTTTGGTATATTCCACTCACAGACTCACTCATATCTCCCTTCACTATTTCCATCTGTGTCAATCTTGGCCTACCACGACCTTTCCAAACAATCTCCTCTTAATATAATGTTGTCTTGCTTCTTCTTGAACAGGTGCAACCTCAACATTCTCCCATGTATCAACGTATGTAGTCGTATAATTCAGTTTCACCTCAATGCCATATTTTTGCTGCACTCATCTTTTGTGCATGTTACATTTAGTGTTTAGACGGCCCAACAGCTTGTCGTTCCTTCATCCTATAGAACTTGCCTTTTCAGCTTTTTAGTCACTTCCCAATCCCCATAAGAACAGTGGAACTTGTTATTTTCCTAGCTACTTAGAGTACAGACATGCTACTTCGAAGTGAAATAAAGAAAATCAGTTTCTTTTAAGGGTATAACAATAGTTTGAAGTGCATAAGGCATCGAGTAATAAATGATTTAATTTGTCCTGTGAACGAGTCTGGTTTTTCTCCTTTTGCTAATTGGTAATTGCCCATTCAACAAACTCCCTTGTTCAACCATATTAATAACCCAAATAATTATCAAGGGATATCTCACCAGACTGGAATTCCATCACGTATTATGTTAATACGCCACCAAATGACGTTTGGAAGTGCAACCATTTGGGGATTCAGCATGGCATTAAGTTCATTGGATGGAACTATAATATGGCCATAAGTATAGATGAGCTAACAACTGAAAATTTTGTGGCAGCTATCATGTGTAACTTTTAAGCTTGATATTGACTCATATAGCATTGAGCAAAAGACTGTCTTGGATGAACATCATGGGGCTTTCATAAAATGTATCTAGCTGTGAAGGTGATCTGTTATCTCACTTATAGTGAGGATGGTGACGGCGGAGAATTAATTGAGGAAAACGAGAGTAGAGGCAGAGAATCAATGAGAATCAGGAGACAATGATGACAAGGGAATACCACCCATGTCTTTCTTTTTCTACAATATTGAACCAGCTTCTATACAGCACGGGAACGAAAAAATTTGTCAACTAAGCGTGCTCTAATAATATTAGTTATTTAGTTATATCTTGTTAAAACAAACATTTTCATCTTACTTATCATAGAATCTTTCTCTTTTACCATCTTTTTATACTTGGTGTGTTCTCAAATTTAAAGACATGTGGCTTTCAGAAGTAGTTTCATCTCATCTACGATGAAGTTCTTTGATGTTCATTAGTGTTCATTTTCCCCCTGGCATTAGGCTTCTAACCTTGCGTTATTTCATACCTAGTTTATGCAAGTCCCTGAAATGTCCATTTGTGTTAAGTATTTTATTAGGCCTCTGTGTAGGAAAAACACATTTCTTATCTGTAACCACACCTTGAAATCTGTACTACTCTTTGTTAGTTTATTCACGGTTACCAAAGAGTTCATCTTGTTGATGAAGCCAGTAAAACTTAGCAGAAATGCTGAGAATTAATTGGCATTTGTTTAAGTTTCTTTGGAGAGAAGTATGTTGGTATTGATTGATTATGAATGGCAGTGGATGATAACAATCCTGTCATCTGGCACGACTTGTAGACGGAATATATTTGTAGGTGCATGTCTTTCAAAAAATAAATAATAAAAAGAATACATGCTGGCATCAACTGACTCAAATTAGATCTGGGAGGATGCTAATTCTATTTGAAATACGAGTATATGGATCGACTGAACACATCATTTTCATTAAGGGATACACATATATGTTTGACATGATGACACTTGAACACATAGATCAAGGACGACTCCTTTGGATGATCGGTACTTCATTTTTGTTTGACCAGAGTACTTGTATCCACATGTCAGATTGTGAATATTTCTAATGCTCATTTGTTTGTCATAAACCAAAAGATTTTTACTTGTTACTGCTGAATTGAAATCATTGAAATATGGTTCAATCTGACCAACTAAATTTGAACTTGGAAGTTACTCCTTCAGATAGAATTGGTAGGAAGGAAGTCGACCGTGAAGTCTGAATCTTTGTGCTGGTATAGAGTGCCTTCTTTTGGTTAAAACTGTCACCTTGTTTTAAGATATTTGTGCTGAAAAGTAGCTGACAATGGTGAAAGATTTTGAAGTCTGCGTTATTCAACTAATGACCGATACAATGAAAGGCTGAGCTTTTGATCTGTTAGGTTTGATATGATTAGATATAGGTGGTGCAATATATGTTCTTGTTTTCTAAGGTTTGATACTTGATATTTTTTCTTTGGAGGATTTGTTGTTGTTTTACCTGTCTTTGGGATATGACTTGTGCAACCGAAGACTCTTTTATTTGCAGGAAACATAAAATGTATATCCACTTTATGGCACTTCCTTTTTCCTTCATTCTTCCATTACTCTTTGATATCTAATTTTTGCTTCTCCGTATACCATCTCTCTTAAATTCTGTTGTTACACATTTAAGTGTACATGTTTTTGTGTTTATTAGTGTTCTTTGAATCTAATGAGGTATCAGCAGTGTCTGTCAAACCATTTGGGATTTTTCATCTTGTGTATATAATATATCATTTGTTAGCCAATCTGCATTCCGATGTATTGTGAGAATGCTGCAAGAAGTTTAGATATATCTGAGCATTATTCTTAGTTATAGGTTTCATATGACATCTTCATGTAATTGACAGACGAGAGCTGGCTAAGGAGGTAGTGGAGCTTTTGACTTCTGCTGCAGATGGAGCGAAATCTTTGATTGATGCAAGTGATAGACTGATATTATACGTCGAGATAGCTCGTCTATATGGAACTCTCGGTTACCATAGGAAAGCTGCCTTTTTTTCCAGGCAGGTGGCTCAGTTATATTTGCAACAAGAAAACAGTTTGGCTGCTATTAGTGCCATGCAAGTATTGGCGCTGACTACAAAAGCTTATCGTGTTCAAAGTAGAGCTTCCATTCCAAAAAATGCTGTTTACAATGTGAGTTTCTTTACACATTTATTGAGACTCCCTTTTAATATGATTCATTGTGGAGCATTTGAGATGGATTGGTAGCTGTTAACATGTGACACTGTATCACAACCACATGTTGGTAGAAAACCTGACAGAGGTCTAAATCAACATTTCATGAAAGTTCAATGGAAAAAGGGCCATATTGTATATATTGAAAAGCTCATTGGTTGATGATTGGTGCTTTGAAATTCATGTTCCTAAATAAATAAATGATGGAAGTCCACAGGCTCAAATGGAGGAGGCCTGTGATATCATGTTTCTGATTTTAAGTATATTATATGCTGAACTAGATACAGATACATATCAAGTGACCTTCTATTTTACTAACCAGTTGTTAATCTCATATTGCTTTTAACTTCAAATTAGGATTGGCTTTGAAACTATTCTTTCAAACTACATGTGATTATGTTGCAAACGTGAGCAAATGTATATATATTTACTAATCCACATGAATAAGATTAGTAAAACATCAAAACAAGATGGATAACAAAGATACTACTAGCTAGGACGCAACACATGATATAGTGTAGATGAATGCTTGGGTAGGAAGATAAATTTATACATAGTTAGGGGCTGTTTGGTTGTTTTGTCATTAAGCTCTAAATGGATAAAGTTGTCTGTTTTAATTAAGTTATCTATATGAATTAGGCTAAATAGTTGTTTGTTTGTTTGTTGTGCCGAATAAACTGTCTAATTGATGTCAACGACTATTTTACTCTTTTTGTTTGCTTTTTTCATTGAACTCGAATACAACCCAAGTATAACTCACATTTCTCTAGGTCATTTCATCAAACATCTTATGTGCATTATGTTGTAAGTCTTAAAGTTACATACAGAGTAAACATATCAATTTCCATCAACAAATACAAAGAAGTTCCACTCTATACCAAGCAAACAACACCAATAAGAAGTAAAATACAAATAAGAGTTATGGCATTCAATCTCATATTGGAAGTGCAAGGGATTTCAAAGAAGAAGAAAGAAGAGAAAGTTAGTACACAGAGTTCCCTTCACTCAAATACAACCTAATTATAACTCACATTTCTCATTAGCAAAATCTCTCACAAAATAAGAAATGGTTTTCCTTGGAGTCTGGAATCCAGGTCTCACAAAATCTCTCACAAAACAGTTTGCTCCTTTGAAACATCGTGCCTGTGGTGATTTTGACTCTTACAAAATTTCTCTCCAAGAACAATAAATCCAACAGCAAGAACCTAGAAAGTAGCATAAATGATGGAAAGAGCAAGAAGATCGAAAGAACAGTGGTTGATTTTGATATAATACACTGGTTCGATTTTATCTGTTATTGTATGTTCTTCGAAGGGTCACCGGAATCGGGAGATGCAACAGAGAACAGTAGCCTGAGATATAACTGAGAATGATCGCCGGAGAAGGGTCGGAGTAGATCGAGAAGGGTCGAGCGAAGATGAAAGAGGGGGATGGGGAGGAAGGGAGTAGTAGATCGAGAAGGTGCTGCTGTGTAAAAGAGAAGGCGCTGATGTTTAAAAGGGTATGAGAGGTTATTTTTGATGGCTTACTATATACAGGAAAGGTAAATGAGCTTACCGAATAAGTCAGTGTCATTCTGAATATGTCACAACCAAACACTTTTGTATGGCTTACCGAATAAGCTATACAGGCCATTAAGCCGATTAAGGGGGTGTTTACTTGGGGATTAATGAGCTTAATGACAAAACTGGCTTATTCGCGCAGACGTTTGGAGTGTTTACTTGGGGCTTAATGACAAAACCGGCTTATTCGCGCAGACATTTCTGGCTTAATCACTAAGTAGGGGAAAGATGTGTTAAGACACATCTTTGACATTTATACCCTTTAAAAATAAAGACATGCCTACCTTCCTACTCAATAATCACGCAATAAAAACCTAGGTGCTTGATTTCACCTTCACTACTTGTTCGATTTCGATTTCACCTTCACCGCTCGTTCGATTTTGCTGCTTCGAGTTCATTGCTGGTTCGGTTACACTATTTCAATTCACTGCTGGTTTGATTTCAACCCTAGACAATAATTTCCTTTGGTCGATTTCTCCAAAGGTAATGATTTTAATGATTGTTCGATACTGTTTCTTCTCCATACTCGATTGTTGTTCCATGCTTGTTTCTTCAGTCGATTGTTGTTCTATACTTATTTCTTAAGTCGATTGTTGTTCCATACTTATTTCTTAAGTCCATTGTTGATCCATACTTGTTTTCTTCAGTCGATTGTTGTTCCTTACTTGTTTTTTCAGTCGATTTTTGTTCCATACTTGTTTCTTCTCCATAGCTGCTCGACATTTCTGCAATGTAGATTTTTGTAACCATGATTTCTACAATGTCGATTTCATACTTGTTTCATACTTGCTACTTTTTGTTTGAACTTGGCTACATTGTGTTTGAACTTGGAAGTTTAAGTACTTAATGAATTTTTGTTTGATTTTTGGATTATATCAATGAATTTATGAATATATGGCTTAAAAAATAAACAACAATTTATAAAACAGCTTAAAATTCATATTCAGGGGGTAAATTGGTCATTTATGTTATTCAGACTGTTAATTTAGATAAAAAAGTAAACAACAACATCAATTTATCCAGACAGACACATTTATCCATACAGGACTTAATGGAAAATTTGGTAAACAGCCCCTAAGCCAATAATAAACAAGCCCTTAATATAGCACAAAACAAGATGAGAGTGGAAAGTTAAGAAATAATTAGCACAATAATTAATAAACTAACGTGGAATATTGTGTGACGAACAACTTATGAACACAAATGGATGATCAATAAAATAGAGAGAAGGAATAAACTATTAACATCTCAAGGACTACCACTATATGATCTATAAATAGGACGAGGCATCAAATCTTGATCCTATATTTGCTTCTGGGAACTAAGGCAAACAATGAAGGGTTCTGGTGGATGCATGGTGCGATCTTACTGTGATTGGGTTGTTGAAGGTCTTAATAGGTGGAGTTAGTATTAGTCCATGTTGCATATGACATGGTTGTAATTTTATAGCTACGAGATAGTAGGGATTATCCATATTTGAGGATGTGCATGTATTGCCGTATAATATTGGGGTAATCAGAGGACAAACTAATTTGTTAAATTCACAATGACCCAACTTATATCAAGAATGCTACCAGAATTTGTTGAAGCATCGATATCTTCTGAAGGTTATTTCATGAGGAGTCATATCTGTTATCTGCATCAGAATTTGATACCGAGCCTTATAATGTACCATCCATAAACCACTATATAGTTACTTGTGTAGGCCTGAATCGCCATCTTGTATCTCATGTTATATTGATATCAACTTGAGAACAATTTTACCTCAATAAGCCTTTGTTTGGAGACTAAAAGTTCGTAATTTCCTTATTGATATATGGGTAGTTTGAGTCCAGGTTGCTTGCCAATTATAAGAACAAGCAAAATGAATGTGATAGACCTAACTCTCTGAAGTTTGTTGTAGTACATTATTATGGGATAAATACTGAAATCGTAAAAGCATTTTCTGTTTGTTCTTGGAATATCTCAGTAACTATAAAGCACCAGAATTTTGTTCTACTCATCTGAAGAATGCGGCATAAATTGCTACTGGAAGTTGTTATTCTTACAGACTTACCGTGATAAATTCTTATGCTATATTCTGTCTGTAATCTACAAAGGGGTTCAATGGAGTTTAGGCAAATAGTTGAATATAGTTGTATGATTATTGTATTTATTGTAATTAAAGGAAGTACTACTTTATTTTGGGAAAAGTACCGAGTCTGAAATTCTAAAGCATTTTCTGTTTGTGCTTTAAATATCTCAATAACTATAAAGTGCCAGAGAGTTTTTCTATTCATCTGAAGAATGCTACATCAATTACTACCGGATGTTGTTATCCTCACAGTGATAATATTCTTATGCTTAGTCCACAAAAGGGGTTCAATAGCGTTTAGGCAGATAATTGAGTATAGCTGTATGGTTATTGTATTTGCAATAGGTTTTTATATTAAAAGAAACGTTAAAAATACTATATGATGCAGTTGTTTCAAATTTGAGGAGCGCAGCACCTTGGATGTGCTGATGACTCAATTTCCTCCCTTCATCTGTAAGAGAGGAAGCTGCGACTCTAGGTAAGAGAGGAACTTGTGATTCTGCATCAGCAAGATAGGAATTAGGAAATCATTTTGTGTGTGTTGTGATTCTACAACTTGTATTTTTAACTATGCCAGTGTCTGTTTCTTTTCTCCTATATCAATTTTTGGTGTTGCAATATTTGCTTCTTTCATGTGTTCGACTCTGGTGCTCATATCTAATTACATTTTACTTTACACAAGGATATTGGGCCATCTACTGCTGATGGTGGGAAAATGCATCATCACTTGGTAGTATCTCTGTTTGAGTCCCAATGGAGCACCCTGCAGATGGTTGTATTAAAGGAGATACTTCTCTCAGCTGTCCGTGCTGGAGATCCTCTTGCTGCATGGAGTGCTGCAGCGCGTCTATTAAGATCTTACTATCCTCTAATCACGCCTTCAGGGCAAAATGGGCTTGCAAGTGCGCTGAACAATTCTGCAGAGAGGCTTCCTTCTGGAACTCATTGTGCTGATCCTGCCTTACCTTTTGTCAGGTACTTTAGCATTAAATGAATATCATTGTCTAGTCATGTGTTGCTATCTATATATCCCCATGCTGCTCCAGCGGCATTGGTTGTTTGCCTTGGCTTGTATATAGTTTTCTGCATATGAAACTGAGGTAGTTGAGTTGTTCTGTGGCAGCTACCTTTTCTTTAATAGTGGTTGGGAAATGCTAATTGCTTAAAAAAGCCACTTTGAATTTGATTACGTCCTATAGATCTACACATTGTCAATTGGAAACTGGAATATTAGTTGATATGATTGATTGATTACAGTATTGATTTAAATCATTTAGTGCTTTAGCTTAAAATCCTTTGACTATTTACCTGCTTTGTGTTTTTAGTTATTAGATTCTGGCAGCAGGTGCTATTGAGGTGAAGGGTATAAAGACTAGAAAGGACGGGAGGTTAGTTACTTCGTGAGAGGTCAGAACAAGTTTTTAGTGTGAAGTTGGAGATATGGAGAAATACCTTACACCTTCAAAATATTACGTGTAGAAGGTTTTAGCAGCACCTGTTGAGACTTGAGAGCAAGCTGAGGCAACACCTTTTGAGATGGTGTTTTTCTATTGCCTATGTAGACCATTGATTGCACCCACCAAAAGTGGTCATTATAAGAGGTTTAAGTCTTGGCCATGATTGACATGGAAGAAGCAGTAAAAGTGAGATTTGAGTGAGCTAAATACACCAAATGATTTGGACTCAGATAGGTGTGTGTTGAAAGATTTGGAACCTTCTCCTGTTGTTACAAGGCTTGAAGCTGGTTTCCTGGAGAAGGTTAGGTGATGTTTGCTTGACCTCTGTCCTCGAGCTCCCAAACATTTAGTGGATGATGTGTAGTGTTTTCTACTCCGAGCTTATGATGGCTGCAAGGTAGGGTGCTGGAAAAATGGGCCGGTCATCGGTGGTGTTCCTTGTTGTTTGGTTTGTAGAAGGGAGGAAAACATCCAGGGATGCATTCAAGGCCGTGCTGTCCCAGTGACCATCCTAGATGACTAATGAACTTCCATGGGTTTAACCTAAGATTTTCCCTCTGCTGTTGGTGCGGGTTTCCCCATGACCGAAGTGAATCTGTGGTGTAGGATTTCCATGTTTGATGCTGCGTTCATGAGTGTTTTTTGTGCTCATACCCATGGATCATTGCTAGTTGTGGGGATTACCATGAGACCATGCTAGCAGCTTACTAAAAATTATTTTTGGTCAAGTAAATTTAATCTTCTATAGGTTTAGGGCTTCAAAGTTTCTTTTTTCTTTGCATATTATCTCGTTTTTTATACAAAATGTTTGGAAAGAGTGAACATAGGGCAGTTCTGCCTTCATGGCCATAAAGTGACTTGACGTCTGTCTTGTCATGATTACAGACATCAAGTTTTTATTTGGTAAGTCGATGATGTGAGCATTTGGAACAAATAATACATGTGTAAGTGGAACCTTGTTAGTTCTGCTTGGTCCCTGATGTTCTTGGATTTTGCCCGTGGATAGCAATATATGTACTGGAAGAATTCTGTTAGATCGAGGAACCTCTGATGGGAGGGTCTGATCATTGCTGAGAAACGTTGTTCATTATCTAGATGAATATTAATTTTCTGTATTTTTGCCTAGATGCATATAGCCTTATCATATTCTCTCTCTGTGGTTCCATGTGTCTTTATCTCTGGAATAATACCAGTTTTGACGAAATAAAACTAGTTTCACATGCTATAATAACAAATATAAGGATCAGGTAGCACTTGGTTATATTGCTCTGCTACTCATTTACCTGAAATACCATGACTAAATATCGTTTCTGATAACTAGGTTGCATTCATTTCCTCTGCATCCATCACAGATGGATATTATAAAACGGAACCATGGAAGAGAAGATTGGTGGGCAGGATCAGCTCCTTCAGGACCTTTTATTTATACACCATTCAGCAAGGGAGATTCAGTCAATAGCAGTAAGCAAGAGCTAGTTTGGGTTGTTGGAGAACCGGTTCAGGTGTTGGTGGAATTAGCAAACCCGTGTGGCTTTGACTTGCTGGTTAATAGCATATATCTGTCGGTGCATTCTGGAAATTTTGATGCATTCCCGATCAGTGTGACTCTTCCGCCTAATTCCTCTAAAGTGATCAGTTTGTCAGGAATTCCGACTAAAGTGGGACCAGTGAATATTCCTGGATGCCTTGTTCATTGTTTTGGTGTAATTACCGAGCATTTCTTCAAGGATGTTGACAATTTGCTTCTTGGAGCTGCACAGGGGCTTGTTATTTCTGATCCTTTCCGGTGCTGTGGGTCCGGAAAGCTGAAAACAACAACTGTTCCAAACATTACAGTAGTACCTTCTCTGCCATTGTTAGTTTCACACATTGTTGGCGGTGATGGTGCTGTCATATTATATGAAGGCGAGATCCGTGACCTCTGGATTAGTGTGGCTAATGCTGGCACAGTTCCTGTTGAGCAGGCACATATCTCCTTATCAGGGAAAAATCAAGATTCTGTCATATCCATTGGCTATGAAGCATTGAAATCTGCTCTTCCACTAAAACCTGGTGCTGAAGTGACCATACCAGTCACCTTGAAAGCTTGGCAGCTTGGTTTGGTGGATCTTGATAATATTGCTAGTAAGAGCACATCTGTAAAGGCAACAAGGCCACTAAAGGATGCAAGCAGCCCAATGTTATTGATCCATTATGCAGGTAATCATTACTACTTTTTGCTATAACATTTCCTTTACAAGACTAGCAGTACCAGGTAGTGTTCCCCAACTAGTTTGCCATAAATCTTGAAGGCTTTTGAACGGAGTTACCAAGTGAGAAATGAAGCGATGGAGCTTTATTAATCTTTGGTCTATCTAAATTGGTCTATTTATCTAGCATTCACACTATTTCAGTGATCAAACCCTAGCAAAGTTTAGTTTTGGTGGCTATGAACCATTACCATGCAAAGTCCATATTATCATTACAGAAGGATAATTTTACAGAACAGAGTTTACCCACCTTAAAGAAAACTGCTGAAAGTTTCAAGAGACTGCAAGGAAGATGAATGCATCGGAAGCCCGGTTTCTTTTAAAAGGGAGAAGTAAACCTGTGGAAAAACACCAATGACCTATGTCACTTTGGGAGTAAATTGACTTTTAGATCTCTGCAAGGAAGATGAATGCATCGGAAGCCCGGTTTCTTTTAAAAGGGAGAAGTAAACCTGTGGAAAAACACCAATGACCTGTGTCACTTTGGGAGTAAATCGACTTTTAGATCGGGCGGGGGGGGGGGGGGGGGGGGGGCACTTTCCTATCTCTGACTGAGGGAAGGGGTTTAGATCAGGATAGTCTGGGAATCAACATCAAGGAAATTCAACATGGTGCACTATTTTCATGGTTGATTTATTTATTTGGATGGACTTTAGTTGCCTAACAAAAAATGTATTCGACATTATGCCATATTTCTACAGGTTCCACATTAAAAATCTTCTTTTCATTCATACCCACAAGTCTTCTCTGGCCCCTTCATAAGCAACCCACATTTTTGTATAAATCCATTGCAAGGAACACCTTTATGGTGATTGTAGTTCTAAGCTGTTCATTTATAAACTTACAGCAAATTAAATAAAGGATAGAAAAACAACTAAAATGTTTAGTAATGTTTCAATGTGTTTCCTGTCTCAGGTCCTGTAGAAAACCATGGAGAGTCACCAGAAAGTGTTAATGCCTTACCACCTGGTCGGCGCCTGGTGACCCCCCTAAACATATGTGTTTTGCAGGGATTGTCTTTTGTGAAAGCTCGCTTGCTGTCAATGGAAATCCCCGCCCACGTGGGAGAAATTACCGAAAATGCGTTGGATGGTGTTTCTGCCGATAATAGTAGTGACTCCTCAAGACATGCAGCAGATAGGTTGGTGAAAATTGATCCCTACAGGGGAAGCTGGGGCTTACGATTTCTTGAACTCGAGTTGTCTAATCCCACCAATGTCGTGTTTGAGGTTGGTGTCTCTGTCCAGCTTGAGAATGGAAGTATTGAGGACAATTGTTCAGAATTCGATTATCCTAAAACAAGAATAGACAGAGATTACACTGCAAGAGTACTAATACCATTGGAGCATTTCAAACTACCCGTACTCGATGGTTCTTTTCTTGTCACAAATTCACGGTCAAATGGGGATGGTGGTAAAAGTGCAAGCTTTTCAGAAAAGAACAAGAAAGCCGAACTGAATGCTTCTATAAAGAACCTAATTTCGAAAATTAAGGTTAGGTGGCTATCTGGACGGAATAGTTCAGGAGAATTGCATATCAAGGATGCCACACAGGCTGCCCTTCAGACATCAGTGATGGACGTTTTATTACCAGATCCTTTGACCTTCAGTTTCCGGCTTGTTAAAGATGGTCTAGAAGAAGTTGAGAAAAAAGATACACCTTCTAAGGGTCCTGTGCTGGCACATGACATGACCCCCATGGAAGTTCTGGTTCGCAATAACACCAAGGATTCTATCAGTATGAGTCTTAGTATTACATGCAGAGATGTTGCAGGTGAAAACTGCATTGAAGGCACCAATTCTGCTGTACTATGGTCTGGTAAGCTCCAACATCATGCTCTGTGTGTCTGTGTGTCGACGTTTAAATCATTGTTATATACAAAGAAAGCTATGGCCATGTTTGGCAACCATAAGCTACCTTATTTTTTGAACTTATTGAAAAAGGTCCGTTTGGTTAGACATAAGCTAACTTATAAGCTAACTTATAAGCTGGCTTTTTGAAAAGCTACTTCAAGTAGCGTTTCTATAAGCTCCATGGGCTTTCTTCCACATTTTTTCTCCCAATTGTATCCCTTATACCCCTTACCAAACTTTGACCAGTTATCGATTAGCTTATCAGCTTGTTTGCTAAACATAGCCTATGTAGACAGAGGCCTTTTAACAAGCCTGAATGAAATCACATGTCTGTATCACTTTCATCTACATTGGTGTTTGTATTTTTTGTAACATTTTGTGTTGCTAACTCGCGGTCTTCTGCCATTGGATGCCATTCTTCATTCATCAAACGAGTTCTCTTTTGGTTTAATGGTGTAGGTGCTTTGAGTGGCATGAAAGTGGATGTTCCTCCTCTTGAAGAGATTAAACATTCATTCTGTCTGTATTTTCTTGTGCCGGGTGAGTACACACTGTTGGCTGCTGCAGTAATAGATGATCCTAATGAAATTCTGAGGGCTCGTGCACGATCTTCTTCACCTGATGAGCCAATCTTTTGTCGAGGACCACCTTATCATGTACGTGTAGATGGTACTCTCTAAACCTTTCTATTTTCACATTTGTCTTCGGCTAACAACTTCATGTTGCATACCAACGTTCAACATTCTTTTTCTTTTTCTCTCTATATACATGCATATATACATGCATATGTGTGTGTACGGCCGGAGTATCCACATTTGTTTGTACTATGTTGTAAAGTTTCAAACTTGTGCATCATGATGTGTATTTGTTCAAAAAAATCCTGTGTGTATGCAAGGACTTCAGGAAAAGTTGTCATTCTGTCTTTAGATCAAGCTTCCTTTCAAGGCTTGGTTAGCCGATGAGGATTATTTATACGTTCTCAACCTTTTTACCATTCTCATTTAAATCTCTCCTCTCTATCTAGGGGCCGAAAATTTTGAGAACCTATATATTCATTGGTGCATATACACTAAAAAAATTCGGTGAGTATATTTATTAATACATATATATATACTTGCATACATAGTAGATATGTATTGATGAATATACTCAGTGACGAAATACTTATATTGATAGTATATGCGTAATGAATATACAGGTTCCTGTGGTTTCAAACTTCTTCTATGGTGTGTGTGTGTGTGACTGTGTGTAAAGAGGAGGGTATGTAGGAGTTAGTTATCTATTGATGGTGTTGCAACCATGTAGGGAAGGTGGATTGAGGGTGGCTGGTGTCATAAATCAGAAGTAATTGTGGCAAATGATGATGCAGTTTTGAGACCCTCAACAACAAACTATGTTGTGCATGTTTTGTGGGTCTCAACTCTCAAATATTATATACAATTTGACACATACAATTTGTATTGAAATAATGTTATAACGCATGGATTTTCCAAAATTTGCAACATAAATTAAGAGTTTGGGTGAAAAGTAACCTCAATGATGTTTTTTTTTTCCACATACGGATCACATTTTTAAAACCATTATTTCTTATCCGATCGATGTGCAATTACCGTTGGTACAGAAACCATCTGTGCACCTTGTTTTCATGATTAAAATTGACTTTCTAATAAGAACAAACCGTTGTTGTTGATTGACGAGCTTCATTTGTCAACAAGACCTAGATGTTGAGTGTTTGCATCCTCTGTTTGTGTTTTTTTTGGTGAATTTATGTTATAAACATGAAAGTTTAATCATCCCAATTCCTAAGGCTATGTTTGGCAAAAAAAGCTAGCTTATAAGCTAGTTTTTTTTCCTGGTACATGTTTGGATGACCATAAGCTAGTTTATTGAAAAGCTACTCATAGTAGCGTTTTGAAAAGCTAGCTTATCAGCTACCAGCTAGCTTATAAGCTAGTTTGCCAAACAATGCCTAAACGTGGTTTTATAGTCTTCTAATGAAAGGACCATTTTTTTCCTTCAAAAAGATTAGGAATGGACCTGGCTTCGATAATATAAACATAAATGGGAAAAAAAAATGATACTTTCTAACCGTGATTTTTATTTTTTTTTTAACTTTGAGAATGATGATTTTTTATGTCAAAACAAAACATAATAGTTTGAAATGTAGATAGTCTTTTTTTTTTTTTTTTTTTTTTTTTTTTTTTTTTTTAATTATCCTTCTCATCCATTACTTTTTCTCAAAAATAATGGTATAGAAGTTGAGAAAAAAAGATTCACCCAGCTGTTTGTTTTTCGAGTTAGTTGATTTGGGTAGGTTGTTTGTTTTTCGTTGGTTCTTTCGTTTTGTTGAGCGTCCTCTATAGGATTTTGCTGGGGTTCGGTTGTAGCATCTCTCGTTTTTATGCATTGTAGATGGAGGGTTGACTTCTCTTTTGTTGGTTTTGTTTTGTTGAATTTAGTTGTATTTTGATTGGTTTAATTTCAATGTGAAGTGTTTCTTCATATGGTTTAAGCGAGTTTGAAAGTTTTCGACTATGGCTTTCAAGGTTATCTTAACTAGAATTGTTACAACTTGTAGTTTAGTTGAGACCCTCTTTTACAAGATTACAAGCTAAAATAAAATGCTTTTTGAAAAAAATAATGCTTTCTTTACTGATATATAAGAGTTTCGACTTAAACGCTTCCTTAAAATAGAACGACACATAAACACCTACGATCCTTAAAAAGTTTACAGCATTCATGAAATAGGACACATAGGTTAAAAAAAATAATGTTTCAAATCAATTAAAAACATTAGAAAATGGGAATTCATTTGACATTTGATCATGTATCTTTTTGTATGAAAGTCAAACTCGTGTTACATGTGAAGGGCCAAAATCAAAGACCCAGCTTGTGATGTTATGTATTTACTATTGTTAGTAATCTAAGAGCATCTCCAACAACAACAGTTATGCTATAATTTTTTTAAAATAGAGTATAAAAAGTTAAAATCTCTAAAAAAATCACATTCAACTTCAAGAGTTACTCTATTTTAGCAATTATATCATCAATTGTATTAATAAAATATTATTTCTTTCTCCTAAACACATAACTTCAATTTTTCCTATTGGTGGAAAAGAATTAAATATTATTTCTCTCCCTTCAATATTGAGTTTTAAAAATTTCTCCAAATTTGAAGATTTTTACCTTCTCTCTCTTCTTTTCTCTATTTTAGCGTATGATATAGCATAGCTGTTGAAGCAAAAAATTGCTAAAATCTCATTTTTTTCTATTTTAACATAGCTGTCGGAGATGTTCTAACTTATCCCAAAATTTGGATTCCTGTTGCTACCTTTTTAACTTGGACTTTTGAATGATTAGCTTGCTCTTTAGATGTCTATATTTTATTATTATTATTATTTTTAATTCTCAAATAAATGCAACATGTTTTTTGATGTGCAATTTATTAATTTTTTTAATAATGATCAGATTGATAGATATTAACTAATAAAACAAAATTGAAATAGCCTATGAATAAAAATCGACTTTACCATCGTTTGGAACCATTTTTTTTACAACCCAGTAAAATATGATATTATTAAAAAATAAAGTAAAATATGATATAAATTTTACTTAAACATGGCTATAACAAATAAAAAACAAAGCTTTTTTCATTATTTTCTGACAACTGAAACTCCTTATGATTTAAATTTTCATACACTATAAACATGATTTTCCTTAGCAAACGACTTTATAAACATCATAATCGCAGGTTATTTACTAATTTTAAGTCTTCACGTATTGGAACCGCTTATGCTACATCTTTTGTATACTGATGTATTAAATATTGCATTTTCCTATTTGCAATTTCATATGTGTTTTCTTTGTTCAGATATAAAATGTCTTGACATGAATCCCACATGCTTATATCTATAGTTTTTTTTAACAATATACATGCTTTCCTTATCTGCTGGTAAACTACATGTGTTAAGTTAAATAATTTTTAATTTCTATTTATATAAAGAATCTTACATTATTAGCATATAAAAAGTAGTTCCAATTCTCTTTGTTTCATCCTTATCACACAATGGCAAAATCCCCACCTCTATCAATCCCTCTCCCAAACTACAATAATTCCATAACAATGCTATGAAAAACAATCATATTCTCATTCCTTTTTATATGGCCCAAATTGAAGCAAATATTTGGTCAAATTTCACCAAACATGATCCACTATTGTAAAACAAAACACACATACCATGTTGTAGTGTATGCATATATGAATGTATAAACCACTTGGGTTGTGGCACATTGGTAAAATTTTTGAGGGATGTAGTGAAAAATCTCATTTACTCAGGGTTCAAATCCAAGCGCTGCCAAAGCCCTTGTGGCCATGGAGGTTCACCTGCGATGACTCCAGGCCATTCGTGGTCGTCCGGGGATTAGTCGGTGCGTGTAAACTGACCCGGAAACCCATGGTTACCAATATATATATATATATGTATGTATGAATGTACAAGTGCAAGAAGCATGAATAAAAAGATAAATCAAAGGCTAATGGTTGAACCCCTCTTCTTGTGTCTTTTGGCTTTTTGCTCATCTATCATGTCACATTGTAGGGTCTTTTGTACCATGATTCACTTAATTGGGGATTTCTAGTTACCATGAGGCTTATTCATCAAATGTCTTTGTTTGGTGGATCCCATAAATTTTGTTTGTTTTTGATGGGAAATTTAGAAAGGCATTGAGTGGTATTGTGGTCCAAGGATGTGAGCTATCCTAAGTGCAAGTGTGGTCCTTGCATGAAAAGCCTATTTTGGTGGGCAAAGGAACAAAGAGAGGAAAAAAAAGGGGGGTTGTGGGCTATAAATGCCATCCAACTTCTACCACTACCTTATCCTATCAATGCATCCAATTTTTGAAATCCACAAATATATATATATATATATATATATATATATATATATATATATATATATATATGGTTTGGTTTCAGTAAAAAGTTGAGCTAACGTGAGAAGCGTGAAAAATAGTTATCAACCATTAGATGTATATTAGGATGAGATGTATTGAGATAAGATGCACGGAGATATATGCACCGGATCAATTCTCTTATGAAGCGCGATTCATGAGTGGGTTTGAGATTATAAGTGATAAAGGGTTCAAATCCACTTCTCATGTTAACTCAACTTCTCACATGATCCTTCGCCTATATATATATATACACATAGAGGTGGGTTCATACGAGAACGGTATCTATTTAAGAAAACAAGAAAAAGGTCGGTACATACAAAATCACATGTGATTCACGTACAAAATCACATGTGATCCCGCGACTTCGCATGCGACTTGAAGCCGTGGGAAAAGTCGCCCGTGTCCCATTTTTAAGGGTTAATGCCGAATCACATGTGATTTTGTACATGATTGCTGTTTTTCTTATTTTCTTAAATAGTTAGCGTTCTCGTTTGAACCTTTCTCTATATACATATATGTATATATAGAGTATAGGGGTGGTTTCAAACGAGAACACCAACTATTTAAGAAAAAACACGAGAACGACCATTACTGTACAAAATCATACATGTTTCACGTACAAAATCATATATGATTTACGCGACTTTGCCCCGCGACTTAAGTCGTAGACAAAGTTGCCCGCGTCCATTTTTTGCCGCTAAAGTAAAATCACATATGGTTTTATATATGATTTGTTGTTTTCTTGTTTTCTTATTAGTTTTTGTTCTCGTTTGAACCTTCCTCATAGAGTATATATGTGTGTATATATATATATATATATATATATACATACATGTAGCCAGGTTCAGGAAACCGTACAACATTGAAAAACTAAGGAACACCTTATTAACCATTCATCTGTATGGTATGCTTATGTGTATGCAAGTAATTTGTCTGGTATGCACATGTGCATGACATGTCTTAAATTACTTCTATGCACTTGTGCATACCGTATAGATGAACGGTTAATAGTGTGTTCCTCAGTTTTTCATTTTTTGAGGGGTTTTCTTCTGAACGTCACACACACACACACACACTCTCTCTCTCTCTCTCTCTCTGTCTATATATATATATATATATATGTTTATATATGTAAATAGGGTTGAGTTTCAGTGAGAATAAAAGTTTTGGTGAGAAGGCTAAGAAGAGATCTTCACCCTTGAATACACGTTAAAATGAGATGCACCAGATCAATTCCCGTATCAAGCACGATTCATAGGGTTGGGATGAGATTAAAAGTGATCAAGGGTCCAAACCCTTTCTTACCTTCTCATCTTAACTTTTTTTTCTCACATGGTCTATGCAAGTAATCACAGATTTCCCGTTGATATACATACATCTCATAAAATATATATGTATGTTACTGTTTTAGCTTTCCAATAATAGGGTCTAATATTTGATCTATCCAAATTCATCATTTTAACTTTAACATCCCCCGATGCTCTAGACAATAAATAGGATTATACTCGAGTTCTAGATAAATAAATGTGTTTCTTTCAAGATGAAAATGAAGTTTTTCTCAAGAAAAGATGCTAGAATTATTTAAAGTTTTTGCGATATGTACTTGCCACAACTTTGGAACATTTCCGTAGAATTACCTTTTGCATGAATTCTCTTATTTATAGTTGAAAACCAATACGAGTTTCACTTTAATTAGTACGATATATATAATCGAACAATGAATAGTATTAAGCATCTAGATGGCAATGATTGATGAGTGAACAAAGCGTACGATATCAATTACTCTATTAGCACGATTGTCTTGTCACAAAGCATATGAATAGACATTTATATAATATAAATTAAGAGTCTTCGATAAGAGATGACATGACAATTCATTATTACATATACGACAATGGCAGCACTTTGGAGGTCATCAAATACTCTATTAGGTTCACTGATCATGAAAGAAATGTTTTCAACCAAATAATTGATTTTATACATATTTTGTCAAATATCTCTTATTTTTTTATTTTTTTTTGAAAAGAGGATGACAACTCTAGGAGGCATTAAATAAATAAAGAACATCTACTCGATAAGGGACTCCTACCCGAAAGTACGGAAACATATATTTAATGAGTATTTAAAAGGGAAAATATTGCATAAAAACATATCTTTGTTTTAGTTCTTACTTTAGATAACCTTCTTTCAAAAACTATATTTATAATATATTCCATTTTGTTCACAAAATAATAATAGGTTCCCTTAATTACATCAAAGACATGATATGTTCCTTTAAATGCATAAAAAAATTGTTTGTCCCTCCAAAATGAAGCTAAGTGGGTTCCTAAAATAAGATTTTGAAACAAAATATGTTCTTTTATGATGAAATTTTACTTATTTAAAACACTCTCTCATGACATACTCTTGGGCATTAACATTTTTCATCAAAGGGTATTTTATAGGGTTTTAGTTTTAGGTAAGAATATATTCGATTTATGTAGATCACATAATATATTTTAAAGATTTATTTCAGTAGCTAGATATCTCAACTACACATGTCAATGAAGCAATAAATGATCGTTTATCAGCAAGTCCATTCCGTTCAATCTAAATAAACAAAGCTTTAAAGTAAATTTTGACATAAAGATTGAATAATTAGATAATAGAATAAATATATATATAGTTCGAAAAGATCTTAACATCAAAAAACAAATCTATAATTCTTTAAAAAAGGAAAAAAGAAACATTATATCAAATCTAGAGATGGAAGTGTGCCAAAATAAGGTTCAACTTGTTCTATGCCAATTTCATCAATAATGGAATCACATAAAATGGGAATAAATCCTATGAAATGTCATTTTACAAGATAATTCTAGTCAAGGGTGAAAATGGCCTTTTCTTCTTTTAAATAAAATGGTTAATTTGGCATATATTTGTACTTTGGATACTCCATGATTGTCAAAAAGGCATTGCATAGGAGAAACTATTAGAAAAAGATTTTCATCAACGTATATTATTGATGGATATTTCCATCGATAATCGAAACACTTTTATAATCCAAAAAGTAGAGACAAAATTATCGGCAGATTACCGAGAGATTAATGAGAAGACAACATCAGTTAGTATCCCTTTGTTGATCAACGACAAATTATTGACAACTTTGTGATGGCTCATAATTACGTGAGTAATTATCGGCAAGTATTAAAAGGTTTTTAATTTTTAATTTATTTTTGGGATTCCGTTGCAAATCCTTCTGTAATTTGAAAAGAATACTGTTTCGTGAGTTGTCGTCGTTGGACCTAACACGTTGTATGTATATATATATATATATGTATGGAGTTAATGGTCCTAAAAGGTTTTGTGTATGGTGTATATGTATTAGTAATTTATAACTACTGTTATATATGATTGTTGTGTGTATAGATATGATGATCATCTATAGTGTATATGTATGAGTATCATGACTATGTATATATATGAGTGGTGTATTCAACTACAAACATATGTATATATATATGGTCGGGTTCCGGTGAGAAGTTGAGTTAACGTGAGAAGCGTGAGAAGTGGTTACAAACAGTTGGATGCACATTAGGATGAGATGCACCGAGATGCACCAGATCAAATTCCCGTATCAAAGCGCGATTCATGGGTGGTTTGAGATTAAAAGTGATCAAGGGTTCAGATCCACTTCTCACGTTTCTCACGTAACTCAATTTCTCACACGATCCTTTGCTTATATATATAGGGTTTGGTTCCGGTAAGAATGAAAGTTATGGTGAGAAGGGATCGAAGGGATCTCAACCCTTGGATGCACATTAGTATGAGATGGACATTAGGATGAGATGAACCGAGATGCACCAAATCAATTCCCATATCAAGCATGATTCATGGCTGAGTTTGAGATTAAAAGTGATCAAGGGTTCAGATATCTTCTTACCTTCTCACCTTTAACTCTTCTTCTCACACAATCCTTCGTTTCTCTCTCTCTCTCTCTCTCTATATATATATATATATATTAATATATATATTATAGCTACCTATATATACATACATACTAGCTATATATAGTTATATACACACATGTAACCAAATATATAGACATATACACATAAGTATGTAATGCATGTTGTAAGTGCAACCTTTGGGTGGGGGGGGGGGGATGTTGCAAGGATCGAAAAATTAACGTTTTTCAAAATTTCACCGGTTCTAAGAAACATAAAAGTGGAAGAGCTTGTATTAATATAAATATCGAAATACGAAGTCCTGCAATACAAATTTTACAAACAAATAACCACAAATATTATATGCACAAAAATATTGCTAGAAATGCAAAGGGATAAGGAAGATGTACTTGACACTAGTTTTACCGTGGTTCACCCAACTTGGCTACGTCCACACCTAGACACTTCTTGAGATACTTCACTATTGTTGTTCTTTTAATGGTAGAACAAAAACTGTATAGATCGATCTTACAAAGAAGGTATAAAATATTCAACCTTTTGTAAAAGGGATAACACTTAAACCTTTACAAAAGGTAGAATTACTCAAAGCTTATATGAGTAGGGAGGTAGCTCAAACCTCACACAAGATGATAAAAATTCAAAAAGTTAGTGTAGGGAGACAACTTCTCAAACGTCACACAACATTTAAACACTGTTAAAAATATGAACAACTCTAATCCAAAGATTAAGAAATGTGAAGTGTTTAACTCACACCACTTACAATATGAAGAACTTACAATGATGATCAAGTGGTGGAAATGCTAACTCTTAAATGGTTGAACATGACATAGAAATCAAAGCTTAGACGTGAAGAACATTCAAGATGTTCTTGAGAGAATTTTTAGAGGAAATGAACATTATTAAAGCTCAATTAAACATAAAATGAACATTATTAACCCATCTAAACACCTAAGCATGGTTTATTTATGCCCCAATCGACCCCAAGAATGTGCACAGTTGATACGGGGGTCGATAGGGAATGAAGAACACCCTATCTAAACATAATTCCATGAATACGAAGATGAAAGGATGTGATTCGACTTACCTGTGATGAGGAAATATCAAAATCAAACAACAAACATGAAAGGATTCGAGCACTGATGCATTGTGATGAGTAACAGTGAGAGAGAGGAAGAGTATATATCGAGAGCTTAAGCACACGTAAAAACAAAGAGACCCTTAGAAGGGAGTTTTAGTATACTGAAAAACCACGGTGGCTCACTCTGATTGGACCCTCCTTATTTAAAAAAAATTGACTCTAAAAAGTCAAACTATCACAGCCTATAGCCTGCGATATCGCAAACTATCGCAGACATCAATATGTGATAAACATGAGGCCATCTACAGCAGTAGTGTCCTGCGATAGATTACTGTCGAAGCTAACTATCGCATAGAGTCCTGCGATAGTTGAGTTTATCGCAGACAGTATTGTGCGATAAACTTAGCTATTTTCCAGAAAAAACTTCAATTTTACAAAGTGAAACTTTTTGACCTTTTCTCGCCCTAGAAAAATGCATGAAAAATACTTACCTTGGCCTTTTCTCCCCCTTAACCTGTACACACATAGAAAATATCAGCTAACCACATACAAATGAAAAATCACACACTGATAGCAGATTTTAAATTCATGAATGAAACTCCCCCTGAAATCACAAAGAACCATTAGTAGATAGGTATCTAAAGGAAAAGAAAACATGTGGAAAGGAAAAGCAAATAGAAGTATACAATGAAAATACAGAAACATAAGGCTGAATGAATGAAGCATAAGGAAAATACAGGTGGGTTGAATACTGCCACTGACTCAACCAAGGGATGAGTTAGTGACATTTTCAACCGACTGAATGAGCCTTATGCAAAATTCATGCACCTTATGAAATTCAAAATTTCAGATTCAACATACCTAGCTTGGACACTAAGAAATTAAAGTGTTTTTCATCCAAGGCTTTGGTAAATAGGTCTGCTATCTAAAGGTATGTATTGGCAAAGTATCGTTCTTTCGTACCACTCTCGACATGGTCTTTGATAAAATGATACCGAACATCAATGTGTTTGGTCTTTGTGTGCTGAGTAAGATTGCTGGATATGCCAATTGTGCTCTTGAGTCATAGTAGATGGGAATCTTCTTGTAGTGAAAGCGGTAGTCCTTCAGTTATGTACACATCCAACTGACTGGGGAGCAGCAACTCGCAACAACTACATACTCCACCTCAGTTGTAGATGTGGACATGCAATTTTGCTTCTTAGATGCCCAACTGGCGAGCTTATCACCTAAGAACTGTACATGACCCGTCGTGCTCTTCCTGTCCAACATGCATCCTACATGATCCGTATCTGAGTAAGCAACCAACTCATACCCTGTTTTAAGTAATGAAAATTACCCCAAGCCAAGATCAGTAGTACATTTTAAGTAATGAAAATTCTTTTGACCGCAATGAGATGGGAATCTTTTGGCTTGGACTGATATCCGATCTACTGGCCGTCAAGTACATCAAAGATCCTATCATTCCTCTATAGGTCTTAGGAACCACATCCTTTTCGTTAGGATCAGAGTGGAGCTTAGAACCCGATGCCATTGGAGTTTTCATAGGAGTACTGTTTTCCAACTTATATTTCTTTAAAATGTCGAAAATATATTTAGATTAATTAATGAAAATTCCTGTTGAAAGTTGTTTAACTTGAAGACCCAGGAAAAAAATCATTTCTCCCATCATAGTCATTTGAAATTTAGACATCATGAGGGCAGAAAAGTTCTTACAATATTGAAGGTTAGTAGATCCAAATATTATATCATCTACATAAATCTGTATAAGAATTATATCGTCCTTTTCTTTCTTGATAAACAAAGTGGTATCGATCTTACATTTCGAAAATCCGACTTTGACTAAGAATTTAGATAAGAAATCCTACCAGACACGTGGCGCTTGCTTGAGACCGTATAACGCTTTCTCAAGAATGTAGACGTGATCGGGCTTGACTTCATCTATAAAGCCTTCCGGTTGCAAGACGTATACCTCTTCTTTTAGGATGCCATTCAAAAATTCTGTCTCAAAATCCATTTGAAAGACTGTGAAGTTCTTGTGAACGACATATGCAAGGAACATCCGAATAGCTTCAATCCGGGCAACTGGTGCAAACGTCTCATCATAGTCAATGCCTTCTTGCTATCTGTATCCCTTAGCCACCAATTGAGCTTTGTTTCAAACCACAATGCCGTCTTCATCTCTTTTGTTCTTGAACACCCATTTGGTACCGATAAATGTCTTGTTCCTTGGTCAGGGTACGAGGTGCCATACTTTGTGACTTTCTAATTGATTTAGCTCCTCTTGCATAACTGCCACCCAGTCGGGATCCTCAAGAGCTTCTGATACTGTCGTTGGGTCGATCTTACTCAATAAAATGGAGAATAAGCAGTCATTGACGGAAGCATACCTTGTGCGAATGGGAGTGGATGAATCACCAATGATTTGGTGTAGCGAACGGTCCTTTGTCCACCGATGAGTGTGAGGAAGCAGTTGATATTGGGTTTGATCTTGAGTAGGATCTATGTAACTTCCTAAGGGATGTCTTGAACAAATTCTAGTGTGGGTTGCGAACCTGAAGTGACAGATACAGGATTCACGGGGGAAGGAACATCCTCTTGTGCTGTGGATGGTTGTACCGTAGAGGTATCGGAAGTAGAAGTGGCCGTTGTGACTTCTGGGGACTTTGAGATGGGTGATTCATCATTTGAGGATGAATTCCCTTGACCATCTGACTCAGAAATGGGTGAGCCAACACTTGAGGAAGAAGTTCCTTGATCATCTGGCCGAGGAGTTGCAGTGATCGGAGAGCTTTTCAGTTGTAATTGTTCCTTGTAAGTCGGAAGGTCCTGATAGAGAGACATCGACTTCCACTCGTTCTTCTTCGACACTGCTTTTTTTTTGGGTAACCGTGGGTTTCCGGGCCAGCTTACGCGCACCGACTAATCCCCGGGTGACCACGAATGGCCTGGAGTCATCGCAGGTGAACCTCCATGGCCACAAGAGCTTTGGCAGCGCCTGGATAACAAGAGGATCTCCGACACTGTTTGGAACAAAAGATTTCAGTTTAAAAGATCCTCATCATAAAAATGCTCAAATAATAAATCCAAATCATTAGAAGAAGATTTTGATGTAGAAGCCTGATTTGGTGTGACCGGTTTTCGTACAAGTCCTGAACTAGCTTGTTTAGAAGCTAATACACCAGTTAGAGCGGGTCCTGAACTGACGTGTTCAGAAGCCAAATCAGCTAATTCATCAAAGGATACATTTATGCTCTCAACAACAGATTTGGTTCTTTTGTTGTAGACTCGATAGGCGGTTGGTTATGAGGAATTTCCGATGAAGATAACTTCATCTGTTTTGGGGTTGAACTTTCTGAGATCTTCCTTGTCATTCAGTACAAAGCACCTGCATCCAAAAGCATGAAAGAATTTTATTTTAGGGATGCGGTTATTTATAATATCATATGGAGTTTTACCAAACTGTTTGTTGACGATTGACCGATTTTGAGTGAGACAGGCGATGGCAACGGCTTCGGCCCATAGAAACAAGGGAATCTTGGACTATGTGTGCATGGTACGAGCAACTTCCACTAATGTCCGATTTCGTCTTTCTACCACTTCATTCTGTTGAGGAGTGCGTGCCGCTGAATAAGTGTGAGTAATACTGTTGGTCAGATTTATGCAACCCCAAAAGGATACAGTAATTGGGAAATCACGCAAGTATACATGTTCTCCCAATATCATCTTAAAACAAGTAATAATGGTAAGAATACCAGATATCGATCCACATGGAGAAGAAAGTAAGGATTTTCAACAAGTCAAACTTAAAGTAAGATTTCAGATGGTGATTTGGAAGCAATATTCATGAGAGTGAGTTAACAACTAATAAAAACGATCTAAAACAGTAAAAAAAAAGCAAGGGTGCAAGTTTAGGTTGGAGTTTAGCAACAATGTGTTTAGTAACATTGCTACAGCATTACCCGTTGGGATGTTGCAACATTGGTTCTCAACCGCACTATTGAATTGAACAGTCCCCTTTCGAGGTTCAGTTTAGACTATTTACCAGCAGTACCACACATTCGATAACCCAACCGATGCCGTACATATCTTACCGTTGTTTTCATATAGTTTGCAACCCATTAAGGTTGACGCAGTTCTTTATAACCATCTATAACACTTCAGTGTTCTAAAAGTTTACGTTGGCTTGCATTCAAGTCCAACTCATCCAAGTGAAACAACATACGTCACCTTGTCAAGAATTACTTGGATGAAACTTAGAAACAAGGGGTGAATAGTGAGGTTGATAGCCAATAGCGAAAGCAATCTTCCACTACCACATAGGCCCTTATCTCCCAAACCTTCACTTACCCCAAGCTAGGGTATTAGCCCATCATCGCTTGAAATGGTAAAGAGATGTATTTAAATGACGTAAAAGTAAAGTGCAAGAAAAGTAGAGTTGCAAGAAACGTAAAGTGCATGAATTGTAAAGGATGCAGAAATGTAAACTTGCAGAAGTGTAAATGTGCTGGAAATCGTAAAGTGATTAAAGTGAAAGTGTGCTGGAAATCGTAAGTTGTTGTAGGAAGTAAGAAGGTTGTTGTAGCAACATGCAGCAGTAACCAAAAGATTAAGAACTTGAAATTAAAAATGCAACATTATACAAAATAGCTAGAGAGATCAAAGCTTAGAGAAGCTTGATCTCCCCCTGGGTTTGGGTTGTTTGAACTACTACATCTCCAACCTATTTATACTAAGGTAAAGGAATCAAAAGATGCTTACAAGTACAAGAAATGTTATCCAATGGTTAATAACCAAGCATCTTAAATCAGCTCTTAGTACTAGCTATGTAAGGCATCTTCCAAGATAATCAATTCCACCAAAAGACTACTGATAACTTCTCCCA
Organism: Arctium minus; assembly: GCA_954870635.1. NCBI lineage: Eukaryota > Viridiplantae > Streptophyta > Magnoliopsida > Asterales > Asteraceae > Arctium > Arctium minus. Next base: position 114,745,668 of record OX941084.1, on the reverse strand, counting down.
AAAGATGCTCCATTCAAAGGTTGAGATCCAAATATATCTTCAAGGATGATCATGATTTGGTAATCTTCTGTTGCTGCCACAATGCTTACTGTAGCAACCTACTGCAACAACATTTTTTTCAACACTTGAACCAGAATAAGCAAGAATAGAACCAATTTCTACAACCTAGCTCCAACCAATCTTAAACCATAAAATAAGAACACAATGACTCAATATATGATTGGGAAGACGAAAATAAGATAAAATAAAATCCTAAAAACGTACTAAAAGTGCGTATGAATATACACACATCAAATACCTATAAAGTTAAGGTATATACCCAATACCTTGTTCTTGAACTTAGTACCTTTGTCGATTTAAATAGATTGAGCTATCAGCTTTAGGTTGACCTGGACACTATTGGGAAATGAGATGATTAGCTTCGGGGTCCCGTCTTTGGTTCAGATAAATTTGATCCAAGTGTACCGTGAGAAGTCATCAACCATAACAAGAACATATTTCTTGTCGTTGATACTTTGAATACACATTGGGCCATATAGATCCATATGAATCAGTTCAAGTGACCTTGTTGTGCTTGGAACAACCTTCAACTTATGAGAGACGTTCTTCATCTTCCCCATTTCACAAGCCTCACACAGATGTTCCTTTTCAAATTTCAGCTCTGGCAGGCCTTTGACTAACCCTCCAATGACCAGCTTGTTGATGTTCTTGAAATTGAGGTGGGAAAGTCGTCGATGCCATAACCAGTTCTGCTGCATTGAAGCTTTGGAAAGTAGACACACAACCTTTTCAGTCTTCTGAGATGCAAAGTCTATAGTGTAGAGGTTGGACCGTCGTGTCCCTGCTAACAGTTCCTTTCCATCTTCTGTTCGGACACTGCACCTTATAGCCTTGAAGTTGACTTCTAGATTCTTGTCACAAAATTGACCAGTGCTGAACAAGTTGTGTCCTAAAACCTCAACATATGATACCTTCTTGATCGTGATGTTCTCTCGCACTATGTCACCATATCCCATGATCGGAGAGAAGTGATCATTACCAAAACAAATGGTCCCATCATATTTATCAGTGAAGTTTGTGAGAAGCTCCTTTCTTCCAGTCATGTGTTTGGATCAACCAGAATCTAAATACCACACATGACTGGTCTGCAAAACAGATTAAGCAGATATAGGTACCCATTTGTAAATGGGTCCTTTTGGGTTAGCTGAGACACCATATTTTGGTACCCATTTAAAAACAGGTCCTTTGCATTTTGGTGATGAGAAATGGTTTGAATAGTAAAAGGAATTATCATAGATTCCAAATCAATCAGATGCATAATATTTTTCAACAAAGTCATTCATTCCACACACAAAACAACAAATATTATCATAGGCAAGATTAATAAAGTGCTAAATTGATTTAACTTTGCAAGGAAAAGGAAATCTTTGTCCATTGGTAGCAACCTTATTAAAAACACCATGATAAAATATAGTTTTCCTAACATTCGAAGCTAAATTAAATGACTTTGTCTTGTCTTTCAATGATTGCTTTGCTACCCATACTTTCTTAACTCCCTTTGGGTGGAAATGATTATCTAAAAATTCAGTAAATCTAGAATCAAAAGAGTGGAACTTAGAAGTACGTGTTTTGTGTGATTTACCAGATTTTCTTCGTTTATGTGAATACCTTTTGGATTTTGTCTTTGAATGAGAGCTATTCACAGGAACGTTTTGGGAAACGGATTTTGAGCATTCATCCTCATAAAGTATGTCTGGTATCACTTTGTCCTTACCTTTGTCAAGAAACTCAACGTGACTCGAAAGTTTAGGTTCAAAATCAAACTTGTTCACCTCTTCCTTTAAACATTCCTCATAATTCATTAAAGTAGAGAATTCAAGCTCTTCATCAAATTTCATGTACTCAACTGAGGCTGGTGAGTCACAGGAAGTTTGAGGAATTTTCATGAACTCATTGAAATGTTTGTTACATTCTCTCTCATAGTCGGATTTTTCAAAATCCTTTGGATCGCATTCAAAAGAGATATATGTGACCCCTATAAAGGCTTTGCATGAGGATGCTTCTGATTTCATTGAAAACGTTTCAGAAAAGCTCACTTCTGGTTTAGAAGTATCCTTACACTTAGCTGGGATTTTGAACTTAACTTCCTCAATTCTTGAAAATAACAATCTTCTCTCTTCCTCAAAAGAACCCTTAGCTACTTCAAAATCTTTTTCAAGCTGAATTATTTTATTTTCTAACACCAAAGGTGGAATATAAAGTTTGAATTAAGTAGGTTTTGAATAAATCTCTTCATTTGAATAGCTATGAAAGTAATCGTTAGACAAAGTTATCTCTCTTGTACGATAACTCGCATTGAGTTCTTCATACACATAGGGAAGTTGCATTTTATCAGTCCATTTTATGTTAAAGTCTTCCTGTGCCTCAACCTCCTCAAAAGATTTCATGAACTGTATTTGATATTCCGGACCAAGATCTAGAAAGTCAAATTTGTACAGTGTAGGAGTTTCTGACAAAGCCTTTGCAAGGTATCCAAGATTATCATATCCTAAACCTTCTTTTGGATTATAAAATTTGAATTCTTTAGGCTTGTTCAAATGAATGGTGTGATCGTATTGACCAATTTTTTTACAGTTTTAGTTCAAGGTCCTTTAAATTTTCAAGCAAGTCATTTTTCTGAGTAAGGACAAATTCATATTTGTTCACACACTCTACATTTTGACTCTCATATTTTGTCAGTTTAGCCGATAAATCAAATAATTTCTTTTTCAAAAACTCATTTGTTTCAGCAAGCTTGTCTTTTTCTTGTTGTAAACTCTTTGCCTAACTTAGATAGTCATCACATTCACTATTTACTTGTAAAAAAACATTTTGATTATTTTCTAAACGTGCTTCTAAGGTGGCAACAAGAGTTTGTTCGACTTTCAGTCTATCTTTCAAGTCTTGTAGTTTAAGAATCATGATTTGCATCTGATCAAGTAAAGCATTATAAGTGGAGTGACATACCTCAGAAGCAGATTCATGAGTTCCTAACATTTTGCTTCCTTCTGCTTGACAAAGAGCATCTTGTTCTTGTAGTATTCTGAGTTCTTGATGACCGGTTTTTTGCATTCTCTGGAAAAATGGTTCGTCTTTCCACAGTTGTAGCATTTGATTGGATCGTCACTACTGTTCATCTATGGCTTTGCTTCACTTGGCCTCTTATTGTCAAAACGTTTCTTTCCCTCGAACTTGTCTTTGTAGTCGAAACGCTTTCCCCCAGACGCATACCTCTGATTGTTAGAAGCGGGCTTCTTGTAGAATTTCTTCTGAACAACCTTAATGAGTAGTACTATGGCCTGTTTGATATTTTGAAGCTCGAGACCTACATCATTGCCATTCTCTTCTCCTTCAGATTCACTGACTTCCCTCTCTTTCTTGGAGCTACGAGAAGACGACCTCTCTCTTCTTTCAACAACCAAGGCAAGCGGATCGTAGGTTTCTCGATTTTCCGCTTAGCTTCAACAAGTTCCATTACCTCTTCCTCATTCTGTTTCAGGATCTCATACACCTCATGAAACCCAATTTCAGCCAAGGCCTTGTTTTGCCTTATATGACAAGTAAACCTTTTCCATCCCGGTTGCAGATTGTTGAGAAACTTAACATTGTACTCTATCAGTGACTTGTTAATCTTATTCTTGCTCTGTTCATTCAGAAGAAGACATAATCGGTCATAAGTCACTTCGAGTGACTCACCGTCTCTGGCCTTGAAATCTTCATAGATGTTGATGCAGTTGGTTACCTTTAACTGATTTCCAACCTTGGTTCCCATCATCATTTTTTCAATCTGTTCCCACATCCCTTTGGCAATCTCTTTGTAACTGTCAATGGTAGTGTAGATGCCATTTGGAAGGCTTTGAAGAAGGTGTGATTGCAAGCTGATCACCTTTGACCCGTCTCTTTTCATCTTCTGTGTACTTGTCCTTTTCTTTGATCTTTCTACCCGTTGGAAAAGGTGGATAATTATTTGGCAATGCTAGAGTATCGGTGTAGAAAACAACAGGCCCATCACTGAATGAGGCAAGAATGTGATCAATGTAGTCGTGTCTCTCAATGAAATCCAAGAACCTGTCCCTCCACTGCAGATATTCACCTCTGATTAGTACTGGAAGTCTAACATCTGTTCCCATAGCCAATGCTTCTCGTGTATACATGTTTGCAAACACTTGTACGATCTTAAGACAAATAACTGATCTGATCCCAAAAACACAGATTGTGCTGAACATTGACTAATAGTAGCAAAATATCGCAGAGAATAACCAAATATCGCAGAGTGTGTACTGCGATATATTCAACTATCGCACAGTGTTGTCTGTGATATACTCAACTATCATAGACAACTATCCTTCTTGTAATGAAGTACTGCAGACAACTAATCTCTAGGATTGAATCACAAAGTACTTAACAATGTATAGAAGGCTTGTAGTGCGATATACTAACTTATCCCAGCCTTTGTCCTACGATATACTAAAGTATCGCACTAGATGTGTGTGATAAACTTGAATATCGCAGGAGAGGTGTGCGATACTTTAATGTATCATAGTAGATTTATGCGATACATGTGTTTTGAGATAAAAATTCAGAGACACTAACCTTCAAGAACTTGCGATATACTGAGTTTGTCGAGCAGATTCAAAATTTGCAGAAAATTGATACCCAAAACTACTGTTATACAGAAAACAAACTATATGGGTTTGATTCAAAAATGATATTGAATAAAAAAAAATTCTACTTATTTTCCTTTAATTCTTCAAAACTTTGATTTCTTGAATCTGAAGAAACACGAGTGTCGTTTCTGCGATAAACCAAAAACAGTGTTCGACAATCTTCAGTCTTCTGGATCAAATCATTTGTCATATTGAGAAAGTTTTACAATAAGTCGCACAATAATAATAATGATCAATCTCTAAACAGAAACCCTAATCACAAGTTTATATACCCCTAAGGGTATTTACAAAACAAACCCTTTAACTTGGATACACTATCAAAATAGTCCTAACATAAACTATCACTGAAAATGTCTTCCCAAATGGGTGGGTAGCAACAAATGACAAGGGTGGCCTTTTATAGCCACCATTGCATTAAATGCTAATATCCAACTATAACATGTGTCTTCATCTGATTTGTTGATCCATGGATGCTTGTACTTTTCATTTTAGCCTTTGTAGTTGATGTGGACACTTGTTAACCCATCTCATCCTTTCGTATGTAGAGGGAACAGTAAGGAAAGTATGACACTAATAAAATAATGCTTTAGATTTTACTTTATGACATGCTAGGCATGTTCCCATATTAGGATGAGAGTTTGGGAGAGATGGCGAGCCAAACCTTGTAGGACAAGTTTGCACTCCAAAATACGGCTTTCCAGTAGTAGTATTTGTCAGACTACTTGTTGATCCAAACTCTCCCAGTGATTTGATAAAGACCCTCTTCTATACTTAGTGAAAATTACGTTTATTAATATGTATTAGTGTTTCACCATCAGCGATCAGACTGAGTCTGTTCAGTTATCACTGATGATCTTTCTTATAAACATTCATATGTATTAGTGTTTCACTATCAACGATCAGACCGAGTCTGTTCAGTTATCGCTGATGGTTTCTGATGTAAACGTAATCCCTGAAGACAAATTTCGCGTCAACAGATGTTCATAGCTGAATCGAAGACGAAGCTGCTGAACAAAGACAAGTCTACTAGTGACCTGATGCGGAGATCAGTGAAACAAAGACAACTCTACTCATACGCGAAGAAACCTGAGGAAAAGCTTCAGCAATAGCTGAACTTCTTTATATCTCTGAAGGAAGAGATATTCATCGATTGATGATCACTTAGCTTATGCCTCAAGTCTCTTTTGTCTCTACCTTGCACACTCAGTACGATATGTCAGAACGGACATACCTCTGCCATAATTCGTACAACAACTCTGTCAACTACACTGTTCATGATGCGGCCGAAAGCATGTCTCCCAAAGTCAGACTCTCTCTTCCAATCAAAGAAAGACACGTGTAAAGTGACCTGCCATGCATTTAATGCATAGGGTATAAATATAAAGATTACCTCTCCATCTGGAGTACGTGCTCACCTCTAGCCTTCATCTTTCTAAAATATAGAAACCCTTGTTTTCTATACTCTCTAATCTCCAATTCTCTATATTCTTGTGCAACCATCTTAGTGTTTTCTTAAGTTTGTTTAGATTGAGTTTTACTTAATCTTATTCCGCAACAGACTTGTAAATTGTGTTTGATTTATCAATAAACAATTTATTAAACTTTAAATTCTGTGTTTGTATTCAACCTCCCCTTCTACAAACTTGTTAAGCACCTTCGGGACCAACAAGTGGTATCAGAGCGGACTGTTTAATCTAATAAACAAGATCTTGCTTTATTCTCTACCTTGCTATTCCAAAATGGCACTTAACACAAACACAAACTACTATGATAATGGTTCACTTTCTAAACCTCCTCGATTCAGCAGAGATAACTTTGCTCTCTGGAAGAATCGAATGATGCTATTTCTAGAAGGTGTAGACCCTACTATACCTGATTATGTAGAACATGGACCTTATGAACCTTTCACTATCATAAGCGCTGTTCCCGCCACTACCACCACTCCTGCTGTCCCTGAACGTTATGCTGTCAAGGAAATAAGACAGTGGAGTGATGAAGACAAAAAGAAAGTAGGTCTAGACGCAAAGGCAAAAACCATTATCTCTATGGCTCTGCCTGATGAAGTTTTCCATTCCATAATGCATCTTAAAAATTCTAAAGAAAGGTGGGAAACCATATGTGTTCAATATGAAGGCACCACTGAAGTCCAAGAAACTCTAAAGATTAACTTGGTAAGACAGTATGAAACTTTTATCGCTGGTAAGAACGAATCTCTTTCTGATGTTCATCAGCGGTTTAACTGCTTAATAATTGATCTAAGAACCGTGGGTAGGACCTATTCTAATTCTGAGGTCTTAACCAAATTCTTAGAATGTCTTCCTGAAATCTGGGACAGTTATTCAATGTCTTAAGCTGACAAAAGACTTAAATTCTCTTTCTCTCAGCACCTTGTATGGAATATTGCTCAATTATGAAAATCAAATCTTCTGAAGAAGAATCTTGTAAAAGATTCTAAAGACTCCAAAAGCACTCCTGTTGTCTTAGTCTCTTCAGAGATAATTCCATCTCAGCGATCTACTCTCACTATCACTGAGTTAGCTTCTGATTCTGAGGATCTATCAGACACTGATTTTTCAGAGTTTGATGAGTCCTTAGCACTCTTGACAAACTCTTTTAAGAGATTTGTAAGAAAGAGCAATTTCCGAAGAAATAAGCCTCTCTCTCTCTTACTGACAAGCCAAAATCAACCCCTGTTGATAAGGCTACTACTACTTGCTTTAACTGTGAAAAGATTGGACACTTTGCAAGTGAGTGCAGGTCGAAGAAAGTCTTTAAACCTTCTACCTCGAGAAGATCTAGCGATGAAAAATACCTTAAACTGAAAGAAAAATATCAAAAGTTGAAAAACTACAAGCGAAAAGGTAAAGGTCTCATCGCTGAAGAACACGATTGGGCTGAATCAGAAGAATCAAGTTCTGATGAAGAAGAAGTCGCTAATCTCTGTCTCATGGCTGAGATTAAAGAAGTGGAAGAACCAACTAAAACTTCTATGAGCTATATATCATCTCAGGTATCTATCTCTACTAATCCCTCTCTACCTGAAGCAGAGAGAAGTCGCGCTGTTGATGTACTGACGATTGATCTACAATGCTCTAAACGGCAAAACTCTAGCTGAGAACAAAAACGTTGATTTAACTGAACGGCTAGAGAAATGTCATGAAAAGATCAGAGAACTGACTCTTTTAGAGGAAAGTTTGAAAGATAAAGTCATTGTTAATGAAATCATCAGTATTGAACGCGAACAAGCCATTGCTGCTCTAAAAGCAGAGAAGGCTACTGTTGAAGGATGGTGCAAATCCTCAACAAAGATCACTGAGATTATAAGTACTCAGATCCCTGCCAGTGATAGAACTGGTCTTGGTTTTTGGAAACCACAGGATGAGCCTAAAGAAGACAGTTCCATGCTTAAGTTTGGAACGTTTGTCTCTTCTATCCCTAACACTTCTTAAGCTCAATGCTCTTCATCATCTTCTTCTAATCCCGTCCTTGAGGAAATATCTAAAGGCTCTAAGCCCATAAATAAAGGAAAATCTATTTTCCAACCTCAGAAGACATCCAAGAAAACAAAGCTGAAAATTCCTTCTAAACTTTCAGAAAAAACAATCTTTTAGCTCTGTGATAGAAATTTTTGATCTCTGTCCCCCAAAGCTGAAGATTGATCTAAAGCCTAAAGGATCTGAAGAAATGAAAATTCCTCCCAGATCTCATGCTAAAGGCATTCTTGGAGCTGGACCTGCTCATCTTAAATTCACAAAACCCTATACTTATGGTCCCAAAACCACATTCAAATATAGAAAATGCTATCACTGTGGATTTACTGACCATATTGCTAGTAAATGTTCAACTGCGACTAAAGCTGATAAAACAACTAAAGTGAAGATGAATGCCTCCAAGGTTGAGAAGGTCACCAAAGCTGAAAAATCGACCAAGGTGAAGAATACCACTAAGGTTAAGAAATTAACCAAGGTGAAGGTTACCACTGAAGCTGAATCTTCATTTGTTGTGAAGATTGCTGAACCTTCTATCTCCACTAACCCAAAAGAACCCATTGAAAAGTCGGTGCCAAACAAAGCTTAATCTTCCTTATGTTTGCAGGGATCAAAGGGCATCTGGTATCTTGATAGTGGATGCTCTCGTCATATGGGAGGACAAAAAGACATGCTCACTGAATATAAGGAAGAGAAAGGTCCCTCTGTGACCTTTGGTGGAAATGGAAAAGGATACACCCTAGGGTTTGGTGTCCTCAGCAATGGGACAACTACCTTCAGAAGAGTCTCCTACGTAGATGGACTGAAGCATAACCTTTTGAGCATCAGTCAGCTATGTGACAAAGGCTATGAAGTTCGCTTTACCAAGAAAGCATGTTCAGTGGTAAATAAGAAAGGGAAACTTGCTCTCAGGGGTTATCGTAAAGAAAATGTCTATGTAATAGATATGGACTCTACTACCACTGAAAACGTATGTTTTCTTTCTAAAGCCTATTCTGATGTCAACTGGCTTTGGTACAAAAGGCTCTCTCATCTAAATTTCAAAACCCTGAATTCTCTCTCATCTAAGGAACTGGTTTCTGGTCTTCCTCAGCACTCATATGCTAAAGAATCTCTCTGCTCAGCATGTGAAAAAGGAAAACAGACGAAAGCTAGTTTCAAGTCTAAACAAGTTTCCTCAGTGACAAGTCCTCTTCAACTCTTGCATATGGATTTGTTTGGTCCTGTCAACATCCAATCAATAGCTAGAAAGAAATATACACTTGTCATTGTAGATGAATACTCTCGCTACACCTGGGTTATCTTTCTCGCTGCAAGAGTGACACTCCAGAAGAACTGATATCTTTTGTTAAAAAGATGGAAGTGCTGAATAATCTCACTGTTCGTTCAATAAGAAGTAATTATTGAACTGAATTCAAAAACAGTTCTATGAACAATTTCTTTGAGAACAAGGGAATTTCTCACAATTTCTCTTCAGTAAGAACGCCTCAGCAAAACGGAGTCGCTGAAAGAAGAAACATAACGATCATTGAAGCTGCTAGATCAATGCTCAGCGATTCTCACCTCCCTACTCAATTTTGGGCTGAAGCTATAAACACTGCATGTTTTACTCAAAACAGATCGTTGATAGTAAAGCTATTTGGAAAGACAATTTATGAATTATTTCATGGAAGAAAACCATCTATCAATTTTCTTCATATCTTTGGTTGTCAATGATTTATCTTAAACAACAAAGATCTACTTGGAAAGTTCGATCCAAAAGCTGACGATGGAATATTTCTTGGATATTCCTCAATCTCCAAAGCCTACAGAGTTTTCAACAAAAGAAGACAATCTGTGGAAGAAACAATTCATGTCACCTTTGATGAAACTCGATCAGCAAACTCTAAACCAATCGCTGACAATGAAGAGTTAAATGCTTGGATGTTTTCTCATTACAGAGAAACATAACCTTTCTTCTCAAATCATCAGCACACTGATCCTCCAGCTGCTGATGATGATCCAAACATCATAACTCCTAATGCTGAATCCACCTCATGGGTTTCAGCTGAGCCTCTAAACACACTTCGTTTATCAGATCCATCTTCATCTGAAAACCTCTCAGAAAACAATTGTCTGTCTGACACTCAACAATTATTAGCTGATGAACCTCAGGCTTCTTCATCAGTGAACATTCCTATTATTGATCCAACCTATGAAATGAGCGATCATGCTCCTGCTCAGCGATAGACCAGAGATCACCCCATAAATCAAATTCTTGGTGATCCCGATGCAGGTATTCAGACACGTCGAAGTTCAGGTAATATCTGCCTCTTTGTCAACTTTTTTTCTTTAATAGTGCCAAAGAAGACTGATGATGCCCTCAGAGATCCAAACTGGGTCAGCGCTATGCAAGAAGAGCTGACTGAGTTCACTCACAACAAAGTTTGGAATCTCGTTCCTAGACCATCTGATAAAACTGTTATAGGCATCAAATGGGTGTTTAGAAACAAGTTAGATGAACATGGAACTGTAACCTGCAACAAGGCTCGACTTGTTGCTCAGGGATACAGACAAGAGGAAGGCATAGACTATGATGAAACCTTTGCCTCTGTGGCTAGGCTCGAAGCAATTCGACTCTTCTTAGCTTATGCAGTTTACAAAGACTTCATTGTATATCAAATGGATGTAAAATCAGCGTTCCTAAATGGCAAGTTGAATGAAGAAGTCTATGTAGAACAACCCCCAGGGTTCTATGACCCTAAGCATCCAAATTATGTTTATAAATTGGATAAGGATCTCTATGGTTTAAAACAAGCCCCTCGTGCTTGGTATGATACTCTCTCATCCTTTCTTATGTCTGAAAATTTTGAACGTGGTAAAATTGATAATACCTTATTTTTCAGAAAGATAAAAGATCATATTATTCTTGTACAAATATATGTAGATGACATAATATTTGGTTCTACTAACCCATCTCTATGTACTCGCTTCGCTGAAATAATGAAGAAAAAAATACAAAATGAATATGATGGGTGAGCTGACATATTTTCTTGGTCTTCAGATTAAACAAACTGAAAAAGGTACTTTTATCAGCCAAGATAAATATGTTAAAGATATGCTGAAGAAGTTTGATCTGACACAAACTTCAGCGATGAAAACTCAGGGTTCGATCTAATTGGATATTCTGATAGTGATTTTGCAGGATGTAAACTCGATAGAAAAAGTACTACTGGTGGATGTTAACTCCTAGGAGGAAAGCTGGTAAGTTGGACAAGCAAAAAGCAAAATTCAGTATCCACTTCCACAGCTGAAGCTGAATATGTAGCCGCTGGGAGTTGTTGCGCTCAGGTCTTATGGATGAGAAATCAACTATTAGACTATGACCTTCAGCTATCAAAGATTCCAATCTATTACGACAGCACTAGTGTTATCGCTATAGCAAATAATCCAGTGCTACATTCAAAGACGAAACACATAGAGATCATATATCATTTTATCAGAGATCATGTGATGAATGGTGATATTGAACTTCACTTTATCCCCATTGACTATCAGCTAGCTGATTTGTTCACCAAACCTCTTGATGAGACAAGGTTCAACTTTCTCATCAGTGAGCTTGGAATGCTGAATCTTGAAGAGTAATTCTTCTTCTTTCACGCACTATGTCAGTGATTCTAAGTTCCCCTTTATCACTTAATCTCTGAATAAATATCTGACTCTCAGGTATGTTCTCTTTCTCTCAATCACTGAATGTGAATTCAGTAAGTTTAAAAAAAAACAAGACTTTAATCACTGATTTTTCTTCAAATGATTAAAAGCTTTTTGAAAAACAAACTATCTCTGACTTTTCTTATCAGAGATTCTTTCAAAAAGAAAAACTATCTCTGACTTTTCTTATCAGATATTCTTTCAAAAAGAAAACCTATCTCTGACTTTTCTTCAGAGATAATTTCAAAAAAAAGGCCAAATGAAACGTTTTTTTCTCTCTCTCCTATGACGTCATTTGAACCGACAATCCACGACATGCCTTTTTCTGACACGTTCTCCGTTACCCTTCTATCCAATCAACTTCGTAAAACGTGTCCATGTCATGATGAGCATTTGTTTTCCCGCCTCACTCACTCTCTCTCTCTACGTATAAAAGAAACGCCTTTTCATTTTTACATCTTAAGCTTTCTGGAAATCTTTTCAAGCAAGAATCTATCTCAAGGCATTTCAAGCAAACAACTCCTTCAAGCATTTGCATCTTCTTCACTTCAAGATCAAAAAGGTTACTTTGTTCATTTTTTTCTTCGTAAATTTTGTTACAAAATCCTAAATATGTTCCATCATTATGGGTTTTTCACAAGATTTCTTAAACATTAAAATCATTTTTTTTGATTTTATTGATTCAAACCTTTGGTTTTCTTCATGTTTTTTCTTCTTCAAGAACAATGTTTATTCTCAAAATAATTTAAATTTTTCCTATGTTTCTTTCTGAAAACAGAAACTGGTAAAATTTTTTTTGACTCTAAACCTTTCTATCTATATTTTCTCCTTCTTTCCATATTCAGAAATGGAACAATCAGCTCTCATTGCTTCCAAGACCGTCAAGTTTTCTCTCACTGAATCTGAAATTTCCAAGAACAATCACCTTGCACGCTTGGACTTCGATGCTGTCAAATACCCACACTTGGTGGAAGCAGCTCAGTTCCTGAAGCAGTCGTGTCTTGCTTACGCGATAACTGTGGATCCTAAACCATCCAAAACTCTTCTACAACAGTTTTGGTTCACTGCTGACGAAACCACCATCACCAAAAAGAAGGGTGAACTGGTCCCCACTCTCTCCTTCCGCACTGATTTAGGACCGGGCATGATTACTGCATACAGTCTGAGGAAGTCACTCCGATTCCCTGACAAACCCAAGGGTGGATTCAATTCCCTCCCCACTGATGCTGAACTCATCCAGTTTCTGGATGACATGGAATACTGCTGGGAGAACAAGCCTCGCACCATCATTCCCAACAAGAAGCTGACAAAGATCTTGAAGGCCAATATGCCTTCCCAACTGAACTACATCTTCTCATGTCAGGATCGAATTCTCAACAAGAATTAATTCTCAGAAACAATATCAAAGAAGTTTGCGGAATAACACTTTGATATTTAATCAAACAGAAAATCAACACAGAAAATATGAATAACAAACTGTAAGCTTTTATTGAATGCTTTGAAGTTACAAGATTACTCACTCAACCTCAATATTGATGAACAGGCTCACCAATACGAATTCTACTTCTCTAGAATTAGGATCTATGCCTTGAGGTTGTTTTTCTCTCTAAAAGAATAAAAACTAAAGTTAAAAGTTTTTTATCTATTCTAAACAATACAATATATATACTGAATACAAAGATAATTACAATGAATAAAATATCTTCAGTATATCTTCTATGTATATCTCTAAGCTTCCATGTATATCCTTTCAACCGAATCTTCATCATATAAGCAGTATTAATCTTCAGCAGCATTAATTTCCTTCTAGCAGCATTAACTACTAAGCAGTACTAACCACTAGCAGTACTAACTAGCTAAGCAGTACTAACTTTGTTCAAGCAGCACTAACTTTGACTAGCAGTATTAACCACTAGCAGTAGTAACACTCAGCAGTACTAACCTTTAAGTCTTCTAGCAGTATTAACTCTGAACCATCAGCATTAACCATACTTGAGTTTTTCTTCAGTTCCCAACAATCTCCCCCTAACTTGACTTTTAGGAAAAGAAGTCAAGTTCTTCAGATCTTCTTCAAGATGCTTTCAACACCTCTGATTCAATTTCCCAAATTTGGATCTAGGCCCAAGCTTTGATTTACAGTTCTTCTCACCACAATCTTGGCCATTTCTGAATCCTTTGTACAAACCAGTGTAGCTTTAAGCATCCCTTCTAACTTCTCCTTGCTATGCTCATATATTTTGTCCACCAGGTAGTATTCATGATAACAATTGTCAATAGTAATCATGTATACTCCACAGTTTTCAAATAGTATCCATTTGTCAATCTTCTTGAATATGAACTCATGCATATGATCTTTAATCCTATGGTGCACTCTTGCAGGCTCAAACATCATGCACAAGTATTCCAATGTCACTTTGAGAAGATTCTCTTCAGTACCTTTCAACACAGGTTCATAAAGTTTCATCCCAACTTTATATAGTTCTTCCATATCAGCTCTTGAACAACTTCTGATGACTTTCCCCCATGTTGAATAAGCTTCAAATGAACCATCAGCTCTCTTGATTCTGAAGAAATTCTTTCCATTGTCTCTCAGAATATCCCAGAAGATGATCTCTGGAGCTTGCATAGAGATTGGAACAGCTTTCAAAGGTTCCACTATTGTCATGTACGGATCCATACTTTCATCAGTTTGCTTAGTGACCTGCTCTGGACTCTGTACTGGCTCTGTTGGGGATGTGACTGAAGGTTCTGCTTCCTTTTCAGTTTCTTCCACCCTAGGCCTTTTCAACTGCCTTTTTGGAGCAATTGTTTTCACTCTTTTTCCAGACTTGGCTTCTCTACCAACATTTCCAGGTTCTTCCTTCTTCTCTTCTGCTTCTTCTTTGGAAGGTGTGGTTTTCTCAGGGAATGGTTGTTGGATGTTGAGATCATGTCTCTCTTTCATCCTTCTTTCTGCTTCTTCCCTTTCAGAGGAATCCCCTTGGAGCTTTGTTATTTCCTTCCTGTATAGCTCTTCAACCTGAGAGTATGCCATATGAGTAAACATCTCCCCCTTAACACCAATCGCACCTTTCAGGAAGTTTATCATCTTTCTTCTTTCCTGATTGGCCAAAAAGGTCTTGGAGGGTTGTCTTTTCTGCTTTTTGAATGGCATCCTTTTTACTTGTACTTGCTTGGCCTGAGCTGCTGTTTTCATGCTCTTCTGATACTCTTCATTTAGTTTTCTGGCCATATTCAGTGCAAGCTCTCTATCCTTCTCAGATTGAAGTTGTTCCTCCCTTTCCATTTCTGCCTGAAGCTGCTTTGCCACTTCTTCATCCAGTTCTATCTGAATTTTCTTCTTTGCAGGTTGTTCAGGTTCAATCATCTTAGCTTTACCCTTTGTATCCTTCAACCCTGCCTCACTTCTTTCTTGTGTCTTCTTTTCAAGGCCTCCTTCATTGATGATCACTCCCTTAGCCTTTTGAGTAGCCTTAGGAGTGTCATTCTTTGCTTTTACTAAGGTTTCAGCTATTTCCAATTCTTCAACAGATAGCCCTGTTACTGCTTGAACATTATCTGTTTCTACTTCTTGTGCTTCTGTTTCTGCAGCTTTCTCCCCCTTAACATCAAATCCCATTTCAGAAATACTTTCTTTTTCTGCTTCAGCCTCTGAATTCTCCCCCTTGTTGAAATCATCTTCAACACTTGTCCTCCTCTTTAGCACAAACTGCTTCCTTCTCCTTTTCTGTAACAATCTTGTCACCATTTTCTTCAGTTTGGTGATCTGAACTTGTTGAGATAGAATAATCAGCTTCATCTCCTCTATTTCTTTTCCTTGCTTGATGACATCCTGGTTGATGTTTCCCATGGTCTCCATCAATTCATCATAGTTATATCTGTCCTCACCTTCTCCAGGAGTGTTACCCCCTATTGAAGGATCATTGGATCTTTTATTAGTAGATGTCTTCTGCCTAGCAGAAGCACTATCCACCCCTGTGGTTTCTTGGCACCAGGGTCCTTCAAATGATTGCTCATTCAAAGTTGCCATGGGGGAGGTCTTATTGATGTTACCACTTTCCTCCTCTGTGCTAGCAGGAGTAGTGGCAGCCTCATCACCCATATGCTCTACCTCCTCCTCAGAGAGCACCTCCTTTGGGTTGGGAGACACCCTTGTGGTTTCCCTTTGGATATTCTCTAGGGGAGAATTCTCCCTTAGAGGGCTTATAGGCTTAGTGGGTAGTGGTACAAGAAGGGAAGGAGCCTTCTTTACCTGTTTTCTCTTGTAGGTTTGGGTGATGGGAGAGGTTGGTTTTTCAAGAAGGGACTGGGGAATTGATTTTGAGAGGGAAGGTTGGGCTTGGCTAGCAGTGGGTTGGTCTAATGGGGGCCTTGACCCTGCTGCCATACCTTCATTGGTTTGGGACACCACCATCATTGTAGAGAACAATGGGGTGTCAACTCCTTCAGAGTCCCCAGCAGATCTTCTCATATTTGAGAAAACCTTGCCTTTGGGGGGTTTAGGTACATATACCCCAACAGGTTGAGGTATATCCGTCAATTCATGGTTGATAACTGCTTGAACAAACCTGGGATACATAAAAAAACTCTTTTTGTTTCCCATGTTTGATACAAGATCATTGAAAATCATTTGTGAAAAATTGTACCTTCTGGCAGTGGCCAAACAGACCAAAGCATAAGCAATGGGACTGCTGAACTCACTCCATCCAGTGGTCTTTTTAGAAATGCAGTGCATCAAGGTATGAACAAGAAAACGCCATTGAGGTGAGAATTTAGCTTTTGAGAACTTAAAAACACCCAATGGGCCTCCATACCCCATTTTTGTCAGAGTAGAAAACAGTTCATCATTAGGGATAGAAGTTATACCAGAGGCATCGTCTAGACGTAGACTGATGCGAATAACCTCTTCAGTAACTGTTAGTGGTTGATCACAGATTCTTGTCTTGATCATTTGCACACCATTTTCCACAACAATGGTTGCATTGGCCCAGAACTGCCTTTGATGCTCAATGTAGATTGTAGGTGATACAATGAGAGCATGCGCAATGTGGCTTGTCTTGAGGAAATCCACAATCTGATGAAATCCTGAAGCTTGCTTTGGCTTTTGTAGCATTGCAATCTCGTTGTGCTCGTCGATGAAAGTCATGGATGCCATTGATCTTAGTGAAAACGTGCCTGAACACTTCGAACTTGAGAGAGAAAAGGTTTTGAGCGCAAGAGAACAGTATGCAAAGAGTCGTTATGAACTTTTAGGCGGGTAAAGAGTATTTATAGTATTCGGAATATAAGCAGTATTAACCTAGAGCAGTATTAACTACTAGCAGTATTAACTGAAAGCAGTATTAACCACTAGCAGTATTAACTGAAAGCAGTATTAACCACTAGCAGTATTAACTGAAAGCAGTATTAACCACTAGCAGTATTAACTGAAAGCAGTATTAACTACTAGCAGTATTAACTGAAAGCAGT
The DNA here is from genome assembly GCA_954870635.1 of Arctium minus. Lineage (NCBI taxonomy): Eukaryota > Viridiplantae > Streptophyta > Magnoliopsida > Asterales > Asteraceae > Arctium > Arctium minus. Next base: position 114,728,315 of record OX941084.1, on the reverse strand, counting down.
ATTAACCACTAGCAGTATTAACTGAAAGCAGTATTAACCACTAGCAGTATTAACTGAAAGCAGTATTAACCACTAGCAGTATTAACTGAAAGCAGTATCAACCACTAGCAGTATTAACTGAAAGCAGTATTAACTACTAGGAGTATTAACTGAAAGCAGTATTAACTACTAGCAGTATTAACTGAAAGCAGTATTAACCACTTACTCCTTTTAAACTTGCTAAACACTGAGTACTGCTATGCATAACCTGAAAAAGAAGATTAGTAACCCCAAGAATAAAAATATACATGTATAAAACCACTTTTTGAGAAGAAGATTATTCAGAGTTTATCATTCCCACACTTGTGACCAAGAAAGTGAATCTACCCACATCAAAAGCTTTAGTGAATAGATCAGCAAACTGATTATCAGTGTGAACTTTGACAACTTGAATAAGTTTCTTTTCATTACAATCTCTTATAAAGTGATACCTGATTTCAATGTGCTTTGTCTTTGAGTGCTTGACTGGATTATTTACAATGCTAATAGCACTGCTGTTGTCAATGAAGATTGGAGTGTGTAGAAAGGTTACCCCATAATCCAACATTTGATTCTGAATCCATAAGACTTGAGAACAGCAACTTGCAGCTGCTATGTACTCTGCCTCTGTTGTAGATGTGGATACTGTGGTTTGTTTCTTGCACTGCCATGAGACTAGTCTAGCACCCAAAAACTGACATCCTCCAGAAGTAGATTTTCTGTCCAAGTTTGCCCCACCTAGATCACTGTCTGAGTATGCTATTAGGTCAAAAGGTGAGTTATGAGGATACCAAAGTCCCAATCTGGGTTGCCCTTTGAGATATCTGAATATCCTCTTAACAGCTTGAAAGTGAGATTGCTTTGGCCTAACTTGAAATCTTGCACATACACAGACTGGAAACATTATATCTGGCCTTGATGCTGTGAGATACATGAGAGAGCCAATCATGGATCTATAATGATGCACATCCATATCCTCCCCCTCAAGATCTGCTGTGATTCTTTCATATCCATATCCATATCCATATCCAGCTAGATTCTTTCATAGCATCATGTGCCTTTTTAGGCTCAAGCTGGGATAGAAAACAAGAAAGGACTGTATGCTGTTGATCTTGCATTTCTTGAAGCCTGCTTTGATGTCTAGTCATCATAGGAGAAGAGATATCTCCTATTACCAGCTGTGGAGGGTGATTCTTTTGAACTCTTGTGTTATGACTAGGTTCTTCATTCAGTCCAGCCTCTAGATTAGAGTCATGCAATTCAACTGAAGTGTTTTCAGATGCCACTTCTGATTCTTGAGTCTCCTCATCTCTAGTGTCTTCTTCACTCTGACTTGGTTCAGTAAATGATTCCTTTTCACAGTCTTCATTTACTGTGGGTATGGGAAAAATCACAGATTTAGATATACTTTCTTGAACTTGTGTGATCTCTGATTCTCCACTACCTGTTCCTGTAAACTCATTACTGAAACCAAAAGAGTTAGTTAGTGAGTCAATGTCAAATAGCCACTGAGGTCCAGACCCAACAGGATTTGGTGTGTTCTCATTGCATTTGACATTGTCACTTTCTTCAATTATTCTAGAAGAAGAGTTAAAAACTCTGTAGGCCTTACTCTGAGATGAATATCCCACAAGAAATCCATCATCTGCTTTGCTATCAAACTTACCTAAGTGAGATTTGGTATTAAGAATTGTACAAGGACACCCAAAAGGTTTGAAGAAACCAATAAAAGGTTTTCTTTTATTTAAAAGTTCATATGGGGTCTTGTTCTTTTGCTTGACCACTAGAACTCTGTTTTGGACATAACAAGCAGTATTAACTGCTTCAGCCCAGAAGGTAATAGGTAATTTTGAATCAGCCAACAGAGATCTAGCAGCCTCTATTAGTGTCCTATTTCTCCTTTCAGCAACACCATTCTGTTGAGGAGTCCTAGGAGCACTATATTGTCTCTCAATGCCTTTTTCTTCACAAAAGGTGTTTAGATCATGATTTTTAAACTCAGTTCCATTATCTGATCTAATGACTTTTACTCTTTGATTAGTTTGGTTTTCAATTCTTAGAATAAAGGATTTGATAAGATCACTTGTTTCATCCTTAGTCCTTAGAAAATATACCCAAGTAAATCTGGAGTAATCATCAACAATAACTAAGCAGTAAGATTTCTTGCCTATACTCATAACATTTGTAGGACCAAACAGATCCATATGCAATAACTGGAGACAAGTAGAAACAGAATTTAACTCTTTGGTCTTATGAGAAGTTTTGTGTTGTTTGCCTTTAAGACAAGCAACACAATGATCATCACATGAAAAGACTTTTGAGGGTAAACCTCTTACAAGGTTATTTTTAACAAGATTGTTCATAGTCTTGAAATTCATGTGACACATCCTTCTGTGCCAAAGGGAGGATTCATCTAAAGAAGCTTTTGAAACAAGACAATTTAAAGATGAATCACTATCAACATTGTCCAAATCAAGACAGTAAACATTGTCCTTCCTTGGAGTTATAAGTAGTATCATGCTTTCATCAACTACCTTGAACCCTGGAGCAAGGATCATACACTCAGTATTAGTAAATAATATACTATGTTGTTTGTCACAAACCTGTGATACACTTAACAGGTTGTACTTTAATTGATCAACATAGTAGACATCCTCAAATGTCATCTTACCTTTGGTGACATTACCTTTTTCACTTATCTTACCACCAGTAAGATTGTCTCCAAATGCAACATGTCCTCCATTGATATGTTTGAAATCCTGAAGGCATGACATGTTGCCTGTCATGTGCCTAGAGCAACCACTATCAACATGCCAAATGCTCTTTCCCTTGAGCTGTTGATTGCCCTGCACATTAGATAAATCAATTAGTATGATTGGGGACCCAAGCAAAAGTTGTCTTGGGTCTTCCTTTCTCATCAAAGTATTTACATTCCTTTTTAATGAGATTTTTAAACTCAGAGCACTCTTTATTAGAGTACTTTGTCAATATTATTGGCTTAGCAGAACCAACACTAGAAGCAGTACTAACCTTAGAAGTACTAACAGAGTTAGCAGTACTAACAGGTTTAGCAGTACTAACCTTGTTAGCAGCATTAACATTGTTAGCAGTAGTATTACTTCTAGCAGCACTATCATTGTCAGCAACACTATTTGTGGTAGCAGTACTAACAGTTTTAGTGCTTTTAGGAATCCACATATTGACACTTTCTTTAACAGACTTTTTCTTCATGTGGCTTTTAGTTTTAACAGTTTTCTTAGCCACATGGTTCTTTTCAATTTTCTTATAACCAAAGGGTTTTTGCATGGATCTTTGGAAATTCATCCTTTGTTTCATAGGATTGAAATAACAGAATTTTGCAAGATGATTCAATTTGCCACAGATAAAACAAGGTTTTGGTCTAATGATTTTACTCAGATCAACCCCTTGTTTCTGAGCCCATTGATTATTCCAGTTTCTTTGATTTCCTCTTTTTAAACCAGAATTTAGGCTCTTGGCTTTATTGCAATCACACTGTTTGCAAGGACCTGGATTCACAACTGTGGTCTGTTTGTAATGGACCTTACCAGACTTTCCCTCTGTCTTCTCTATGTCCTTGGATTTGATCTAAGCCCTTCCACAATCATCATTGGTGATAATGTTATTCTCTAGAGGAATCTCACCACTCACCTTGATCTCCTTACTCTTGCAAACCTCTTTCTCAGTCTTATCCTCAACAACTACCTTATCTAAGGGATCTATTTCAGTGGCTCCCTCAGGCAAGTCCTTCCTATCTTTGGTGTCTAACAGGTCTGAAGTAGGAGGAATGTAATTGTTGTTATATGGTGGAGGTGTTGCATTGTACCCAATTCCTCTTCTCAGCTTATCATGAATCTGATTTTGTAGTAAAGAGTCCATTGCTTTAGAAGCATTTGAAAACTTTTCTACATCAAGCTTAACCTTGGTTAGCTCCTCTTTCAGTTTTTCACTCTCCTCTTTAGATTTGGTCAGTTTAAGTTCTAAATCCTTTTTCTCCCACTGCCAGTAATTTGTGTCATATGAGTGTTGTAGTTCATTGGCTTGAAAACCTTTGATCTGATCTTCAAATCTCTCTACAATCCTTACATAGTCTTTTATATCTTTTTCTAATCTCTTAAGGTCATCACTCATCTTCTGATTGTGATCCCTGTACCTTTTAACAGTGTCTATGCAAGTTTTAGAACAGAGATTAGAACTTACCTCAGATGGGAGATCAGATACTTTAGCCATTAGAGCTTGATTCTGAATAGCCTCTTCAGCTTGATCACTCCAATCAAACCCCATACCTTGTTGAGATACAAGGGCTTGTGCAGAGTTTCTGTTGAAGCTTCCAGATTGAGCTTGTTGATGGTTGTTGTTGTGAGACATTCCACTTCTGCATTCTCTAGCAAAATGTCCCTTTTGATGGCATTTGTAACATTCCACTTTGGACTTGTCAAATCCTGCTCCATCTTCTCTTCTTTGGGAGAAGTTGTTCCTCCCAGTTCTTTTGATGAACTTTTTAACTCTCATGGAGAGCATGGCCATTTGCCATTTAATATCCATCTCTTCAAGATAATCTGGATTGAGTTGTTCCAAGTCATCATTAATGAGAGAAGAGTTTCCATGACTTGCCAGAAAGGCCTCAAACACAGTTTCAGTGCCTTTCTCTTGGTTTGTTCCATTAGCAGCATTAACTGATTCAGGGTTAGCAGTAGAATCAATTGATGCTGATAGGAGTGCAGCATTATGAATATATCCAGAAGGCTTCTTCTTTGCCTCCACCTCAGCTTCAAATACTCTAAGATCATTGTACAGATCATCAAGTTCTTTTTCTTCCAACTGATCATTCTGTCTGAATGACACAGTGTACATGGTCCATTCATCTCCAAGGGACCTTAAGAACTTTCTGTTCACATCATCTTGATCAATCTGTACTCCCATAGTAGCTAGTTCACCAATTAGTTTATTAAACCTGTCAAAGGTTTGAGTCATGGACTCATTTTTAGTAGAGATGAAGTTTTCATACTGTTGTTTTAAGATTGCCTTTTGATTTCTCTTGGTACTTTTGGTACCTGAGAATCTCTTCTCTAGAGCATTCCAGAGCATCTGTGCATCAGTGCAATTGCAGAATTGGTGTTGATACTCATTTGGAATGGCCAAGAGCAGTGTGCTCAAGGCTTTCATCTCTGTCTGCCTTGTCTTCCTGTCTGCATCTGTCTTTGGAGGGGTTCTTTTGCCATCTTCACCAATCTTTCCTTCATCAGATGGGCCATTCTCAATGATGTCCCACATAGAGTAATCTGTGAGGAGAATATATTGCTTGATTCTGATCTTCCACATGTCAAATTCATTGGATCTAAGCATTGGAACTTTTGAGACCAAAGTACTGCTTGATTCTGTAAGATTTTCCATGATGAATAACTGTTTCTGAGAGAGTTTAGCTCTGATACCACTTGTCAGGATCGAATTCTCAACAAGAATTAATTCTCAGAAACAATATCAAAGAAGTTTGCGGAATAACACTTTGATATTTAATCAAACAGAAAATCAACACAGAAAATATGAATAACAAACTGTAAGCTTTTATTGAATGCTTTGAAGTTACAAGATTACTCACTCAACCTCAATATTGATGAACAGGCTCACCAATACGAATTCTACTTCTCTAGAATTAGGATCTATGCCTTGAGGTTGTTTTTCTCTCTAAAAGAATAAAAACTAAAGTTAAAAGTTTTTTATCTATTCTAAACAATACAATATATATACTGAATACAAAGATAATTACAATGAATAAAATATCTTCAGTATATCTTCTATGTATATCTCTAAGCTTCCATGTATATCCTTTCAACCGAATCTTCATCATATAAGCAGTATTAATCTTCAGCAGCATTAATTTCCTTCTAGCAGCATTAACTACTAAGCAGTACTAACCACTAGCAGTACTAACTAGCTAAGCAGTACTAACTTTGTTCAAGCAGCACTAACTTTGACTAGCAGTATTAACCACTAGCAGTAGTAACACTCAGCAGTACTAACCTTTAAGTCTTCTAGCAGTATTAACTCTGAACCAGCAGCATTAACCATACTTGAGTTTTTCTTCAGTTCCCAACATCTCACACATCATTCAATGTATGAGTGGGAATAGTGGCTCACTGGATCAGGCGAGCAAAGTTCAGCTCCAAATGGTTTACTTTGTGATCGCTGGCAAGAACTTTGACTACGCTACGGCTATCTTTGACGATCTCAAGTCAAAGATAGAAAATACGGAGAGGGATCAAAAGATTCCATATGTACGGTTCATCTGTGCATACCTGAAGTTTCTCTACCCTGACACTTACCCCACTACTCAAGATGGTTCTTTCGCAAAAGTAGGTCAGCGATCGTTTGAGGTCAAGCCGATCGCCAACGAGGTAAGTATCTCAACTCTACGCGCCCGTCTCTCTCTCCACTTTTCTTCTTCTTCAGTGGCCGCACCGGAGGTTCCTTCTCCAGCTAACCCTGCCGCTACAACCTCTCTTAAAAGATCATCAGCAAGTCAACTTGGTCCTTCGAAGAAGGCCAAACGAACTAAGGAGATTCCCCTTAGTGGTTCAATTCCTGAAGTAGGTTCTCACCAATCTACTTTAGATACTTTTGTGAGCCTCTCCTCCACATCTTCAGCTGTCATCACAACAACAGTGCCAGCGATCTCGGTCGCTGCCACAATTTTAGTGACTCCACCAACCATCTCAGTTCAACAACAAATTGAGGTAACCACCCAAATCCCAACTTCTTCTATCCCCATTACTCTTCGTCCCACTTCTTTGGTCTCTAACCCTCCATCTCTCATGCAACAACCTCAAGTTGCATTTATAGGACCTGATGCTCAAACCTTTGAAAGAGATATTCAATTTTTTAATATGTTTGACTCATCAGGTATACCTAAACCCACAAATACAACTCCCATCTCTCCATCTAAGCCTGTTTCTCAGAAGCTAACTTTTTCTTACAGGTCCTAATACGGCAACTGTTGACTCTCATGTCAACAGTTTGGGTGTCAAGGTGGATTCTCTCACCACCTCCATCAACGAAACCACCAGCGCTGTGAATAACACTGGTGAAGAGCTGAAGAAACTGACGGTTTCTTGCTCCTCAAAATCTGAAGCCTCCCAAGTCTCAACTATTCAGGGAGAGCTTGTCAAAGTCAAGAAGGACTTGGTAGTCAATCACCAACAAACTCAAATCCTTCAGGGACATGTTGGTACTCTCAGTAAGGATGTCCAGGACTTATCTCGCAAGATCGATTCCTGCACATCCATACTACAGCAGGTTCTGGATAAGCTGAATGCACCAGCTCCGACGCTCAAACCTTCTTTCACGGACGTAGACCGAACCTATCTGAATGCCTCTGTTGAATTTATTCATCAAGCTACTTCAGATATCCCTGTGATCGAAGGCCGTCTAGATCATTTGGAGGCTGAAGTTCGTTCGTTGACCACTGCAAAAACTACCTCTCGCACTGATGACCTCTCCCTCAATGATAATGAAAAATAGGGGGAGAAAGATGTTGAAGAAAATGCAGAGGAAGCAGCTGCTGAGGTCCACTCGGAAGAACCTCCCTCTCATGTTAAGGGGGAGACGGTTGCTGACAAAGCCCCTCCATCTTTTTTGCTCGATCAAGTTATGGTAGAAGAAGAAGATGAGGAGGAAGAAGAGGATGAAGATCTTGATCTTCAGGATCAAGATAAAGAGCAACATCAAGATGATGATGACGACGATGAAGAAGACCAGTCTCTATGGTTTTCTTCAGTGAACGCATCATCAGTGATAGCTTCGAAAGAAGTTGTCACAACAGGGAGGAAAATGAAACTTCTTCAGGAACCCCTTCCCAAAGAAAACCAAAAGGTGCAGCTGCTGAGGGAAGCCTGATAAATGTTTCACTATCTGAGGGGGAGAATCCTTCTTAGGTATGCCTATCACTTGTCCCTATATCATTCTATAAATTCCCATCCCCTGTTTCTTTCTAGCCTTTATCTTTCTTCTTCCCAACAAATACTAACTCTTTTTATCTATTTCTGACCAAACAGTTCTCTCCCCTGCTTAAGGGAAAGGAACTTCAAATAATCCCAGCTTCCATAGCTGATGTATCAATAATCCCAATCTCCTTAAATGAGATTGATGAGCAAGAAGAAGAGGAAGAAGCCTTGCACCATCCAAGAAGACCCTCTAGACCATCTCACTGGTCAGAGGAAGAGCTGAATAGAAGAACAAAGATGATCTCTCATCTAGAGAATCAACGGCTGAAGGTCCCTCTTCAAAATCCTTCTACAGAGCTAGACTTCCTGACTGAAGATGAAATTGAAGAATCTGTCAGAGCTGAGAAACTGATCGCCGAATGTCAAAGAGATGCTTCTCTAGCTCTCAAGGTTCAGTCTTCTCAAGTAAAAGATAAGAAGCTAAAGAAGAATCCAGTGGAAGTTCAGGATGCTCTACTGAAAGAAATTGAAGAGGAGCGTTCAAAAGAACAAATGGTCAGCGATAATTTTGTCGAATGGTGTAAGCATAAAGTCGACTATCGCTCCGACCCATTAAAGATAACAACTTTTGTCATCTCTAGAAGAAAGAAGAAGGATCGAATTTCTGTCACCATGGAGATAATCAGAAAGGATGGAAGCTCAAAGGCTATGTTTGTTTCAAAGCTTGAAAGTTTCGGCTACATGGAATGGCTAGAGTTCAAAGATGCGCTGAAGAAATCCAAATCAACCTACAGAGGCTATGTCGAAGGCATCCTAGAAGCCCTCATCAACAGAGTCACTGCTGTGTTAAAGGTACCATCTGCTCTTCCTTTTAAGCCAAGGCAACTCAAAAGAAAGTCTGTCTCCTCCTCATCTGAGAATGTCGCTGCTATCAGAAATGACACCTCCATCATATTCTCAAAAGAAGCTTTGTTTGGTCCTCCTCCTGATCTCTCAGTTTTGGATCTATCTCTGCCTCCTGGTGGTCCATATCTGCCTGGGCAAGTACTAAACAATCCTCATGGAATCTTTTTTAGAGATGATGAAGGGGTTCTCAGATTTCAAAGAGTCTCTGAGATTCCCATCTGCCCCCTTAACCATCTCAAAGATCTTTTGTGTCTATGGTGCGACTTCTCTCCATTAGCTGAATCTATCAAGACAATCATTCGTCAAGAAGCATCAGAAAGAAAGCAAAAAGGAGAAGAAGTACCTACTATATGATCAAGGTTCTACAGTCTTATCTAAATAGCTGATAGATTAGTTTCTTCTTGTAATCTATTAGTTAAACTTACAGTAGTTAGTTCTTCACTTGTACTTGTAATTTTCACATCTTGTAATTCTATCTTTGAATTAATGAAAATTTCAGTGAAGTACTTAACTTCTTCAGTACTGTAAAAGATCCCTCAAAATAGTAATTGGGACATGTATGTTATGAGTCTTGATTATTCCTCATTTTGAATTATAAAGTAATTTCCTTCAGTTACTTTGTCATTATCAAATAGGGGGAGATTGTTGATCCAAACTCTCTCAGTGATTTGATAAAGACCCTCTTATATACTTAGTGAAAATTACGTTTATTAATATGTATTAGTGTTTCACCATCAGTGATCAGACTGAGTCTGTTCAGTTATCATTGATGATCTTTCTTATAAACATTCATATGTATTAGTGTTTCACTATCAGCAATCAGACAGAGTCTGTTCAGTTATCGCTGATGGTTTCTGACGTAAACGTAATCCTTGAAGACAAATTTCGCGTCAACAGATGTTCATAGCTGAATCGAAGACGAAGCTGCTGAACAAAGACAAGTCTACTAGTGACCTGATGCGAATATCAGTGAAGCAAAGACAACTCTACTCATACGTGAAGAAACCTGAGGAAAAGCTTCAGCGATAGCTGAACTTCTTTATATCTCTGAAGGAAGAGATATTCAGCGATCGATGATCACTTAGCTTATGGCTGAAGTCTCTTTTGTCTCTACCTTGCACACTCAGTACGATGTGTCAGAACGAACATACCTCTGCCATAATTCGTACAACAACTCTGTCAACTACACTGTTTATGATGCGGCCGAAAGCATGTCTCCCAAAGTTAGACTCTCTCTGCCAATCAAAGAAAGACACGTGTAAGGTGCCCTGCCATGCATTTAATGAATAGGGTGTAAATAGAAAGATTACCTCTCCATCTGGAGTACGTGCTCACCTCTAGCCTTCATCTTTCTAAAATATAGAAACTCTTGTTTTCTATACTCTCTAATCTCCAATTCTCTATATTCTTGTGCAACCATCTTAGTGTTTTCTTAAGTTTGTTTAGATTGAGTTTTACTTAATCTTATTCCGCAACAGACTTGTAAAGTGTGTTTGATTTATCAATAAACAATTTATTAAACTTTAAATTCTGTGTTTGTATTCAACCCCTCTCTTCTACAAACTTGTTAAGCACCTTCGGGACCAACACTACTATTTGACTTTATCTTGTATTGATCTTCTTTCGGATAGATGACAAACCAATGTAGTTGGTGACGATCTTGTCCTCACTTCAACTAGTCTCCAATTTTGTTGAAGGATTTTTGTTCTTGGATCAATACAGATAGTTGCAAGATTTTTACAAAGTAAAAATCCTATCTATTCTATTCCGAAATATAAGCTATAGATCGGATTACAACTATATAACAATTATGAAGTAGGAATGTCGGATTCCAAAATAACATAGAATAATTGTTGTTTCCTTTTCAAAATTTGTGGTTTTGATTCAAACAACTATCTAGGTTGTAAATCCTATGATGAATAAGATCCGAGACCTTGAACTGATAAAACCCTTTGTTACAAAGTTCGGATGTTAGCACATGAAATGTTAAATCCGATAAATGGTATATATTGAATAAGGGAAATGATAATAATTATGAATCAAATGCTATTTATATTATTTAAAAATCTGATGGTTGAGACCAACAATATGTGTAGGGAATCTATCAGTGGAACACCGTTATAGACGGAGAATATAACAGTAAGAGATGGAAAGTTTTGTTCTAAATTCTGCCTTATTCACAAGTTCCCACCCCGTCAGGATACGGGGAAAGTTGCTTTGTCTTTGTTATCAACAAGTGATTCAAAGTCATCAGTGATGGCCAATTACTCGAAGGATTTTATCGACCAACCTGAATTAGGCACCTTTCTTACAAATTCCACCCACGGACTGGTAACAAAAAAGCATTGGATAGGATGAAAATTGGACTTGCACTTTAAGAAATGGAATTGTGATGAGCCAAAAGTCAGAATATTCCCACTAACTTGGCCCAGGTTTAAGTGAAAGTAAATTGGTGGGCCTAACAATTTCTTAACGTCCAACTTGGGAAGATGTGTTGAAGAAGCAATATGTAACACCCGAAAAATCCTGGTGAGTTATATTAGAGATCTATTTCTTTGCTCCTCATTGTTAAGACATGATTTAAGTATTAAGACCATCGAGATTTAACCTAAGGTCCTAAACCCTTTAACTTGAACGCTTGGATCGGCGAAACGAAAGAAAAATAGGGCCTCGGGGACTTTTAGGCGATAATGCCCGCGACTATGACAAAGGTCATAGCCGCTCGTCAAGGTCGTCGTGGGCAAGAGGCCTATGGTACATGTGGGCGACTTTTACAGCGAGAATGCCAAAGGGCATAATTACACGTCATTGTTGTCGTATGGGAACAGTGCGCTGATTTCGGGCAGTACGTGGGGAGAGAGCGGCGACATATCTTACCATATAAAAACCCCTTTGACGATTTTGACTCTCATTTCTCTCCTAAATCAGTTTTGGGTCTGTTTTTGAGAGCTTCTTAGGCGATCTTCTCCTCTTGGAAGCTTCTTCTCCTTTATTGCAAACCTAGGGGTTGTTGGGAGTATTTATTCAACAACAAGAACACTTGGAAGAGCATTAAGTGTGGAATTGCAAGCAAGAATCAAGTCTCAACCTCCTCTGCAAGTTATCTAGGGTTTGCTAAGTTTCTAAGTTTTCTTCCAAAAACCTAAGAGGTGAGTTCCTAAACCTTTGTAAAACTAGATACATATCAATTTGCATTTTTTGTTATCCTCTCATATATATTTTTTAGTGTTTTTCTCTCATTTGGTGAAAATCTCATATGTTGATAAATTATGAAGGTTATGGATTATTCTTGATAAATATCATTTTACTTGACCTTTCAATGAACATAACATGCATTTAAATTATGATGAAAAGTTTTATGAGTTGTAAATGATGATATGGCCTTCCTAAAAAAAATGCTATGTCTCAAGATTTTGACCTAACTTGTATACTTGACCCAATAAGAGGCATCCTAGTTTATATATATATATATATATATATATATATATATATATATATATATATATATATGCACTCAATGCTATGATTAAATGCTTTTATACCTATAAGGTGGTTTTGGTCACTTAGAAATAATTGTGTGGATTTATAAGCTTAATAACCAACTTAAAGGTCTTGGATTATTATGGCTAAACTCCTTTTTATTGATCATAGTGGTTGGACCACAAGCTTATGTATTATGGCATTATACACACTTTTCTTGGAGTAAACATGTGAAAGGTCATATTGTGAAATTGGATGAATCATCAAGTAGGCACTAGGAGGATATAGTCTTGGGTGCCACCTTGGAGATAATCCTCATTGAGTCGGGCCTTTGGGGTATCACTTGTGGGAGAAGATACCAAGGTATATCGACTCTTGAGGTAAAACTTGATTTGGTGCTATGGGTCTCCCCCATTGATTCCATGTAATGATCCATTATATTTTGTTGGTCACTTCTGACTTTATCACTGATATTTGTCAATTGTTTAACTCACTAGGCTTTTTGGCCTAACATTTGCTTGGTGTTGATATGTATCTCAGGTTCTAGCAGCGTAGCCTCTAAGAAGGGCTAGACGGAGTGTTAGAGAGAGCATGGTGGAAAGACCTTTTGGGACACCATCATTTTAGAAGAATATTATTTTGGATGATTGAATGACACCTGATTTATAATCTTATTTCTTTTAAGGAATTAGATTATTAGGTTGTTGTCTCGGTTTTGTTTTAATTACAAAATTGTAATTAACAGGTGTTTATTATTCCCCTTTTTGGGAGGCTCATGCCTTGGCATTTATATACCAAATTTCCGTTCTTATGGAAATTTTTGTTTGTCCCAAATTTTTAGGGTGTTACAAGTTGGTATCAGAGCTTTAGTTTAAGTGAACTAGGCGTTAGTTTAGAATTCCTAGACTTAAGCTATAGACTTAGTGGTAAATTGTCAACCTTGGGAAAGATTCATAAGTGAGGAGAGTATTAGGATTATGGAAATACACTAATTAAAAGTTATAATGACGACAACAAAATCTTTGCGTATGATACGTTCAAAATTTCACATGGCCTGTGTTATTATGCTATTTATTGTTACTAAAGAGTGCTTGAAATTGTTATTATGATAATTAATGATTGTAGTAATACGTTTCAACCGTTAATCTTTTAAAGAATTAACCGTTATGATCTTTATCACGTGTGACAACTCACAATGGTAAACACAAGGAGCCGAGTTGTAGTTCAAGACGAGGGAAACGAAGCAAGTACGACCGCTCGCAAAGCACCTAGACAGACGGTTCATGCGGACAAACCCCCATATTCCACCAATTCTTACGATGTTGAGAGAGGTTATTGATGTGGTGCCACCGGTCAACATAGATACCAAAGACCCGGTGATGCAAGAAATGGGTCCTCAATCCGTAATGATGGCCAACATCCTACAAATGATGAACTCCGTGTGGACAGATGGGATGAAAGATTCATGAAGATACTAGAAGACCGGGATGCTAGCAACTGTAGACATAAGACGGTTGCGGAAAACGCTGTGAATGGTTCGGTAGGCGTGGCGAATGTTGTTGGGACAGAGAAGCATGTAGTGGACGGTGAAAGGAGAGAAAGAGGTTGCTCTTATAAAACCTTCTTGTGTAGCAAGCCACCGGAGTTTTCCGGGACCACAAATCCAGTTTCTTGTATGAACTGGATTAAAGAGAGGGAGATGGATTTTGATGCCAGTGAGTGTGATGACTCTCAAAGGGTCAAACTTGCATCCTAGATGTTTATAGGCGAAGCTTTGAACTGGTGGAAACTAACCCGGACGGCTCTTACTCTGGGAATTGTGGCCAAACTTTCTTGGCCAATCTTCAAGAGAAAGGTGATGGACAATTACTGCAACGAGTGAGCTCTGGATAGAATCGAAGAAGAGTTCAGAAACTTGAAGAAATGGAACCAGACTATTGCTGACTACTCAAGGCAATTTGTTGAGAAATTAAGCTTGGTGAAGCACTTAGACACCGATGAGAAAATGAAGATTAAGGCCTACCAACGGGGATTGTTGGCTGAGATGAAGACAACGGTGAGAAATGCCAAGGTCACCACATTACAAAAGGCCATTGAAAAATATCAGCTGGTGGAAGACGACATCGCCCAAGGGAAAGAAGAAGTTAGACAAGTGAGAAGAGGAAATGGGAAGGGCCAACCGGGCCCACTCGGTAGTTTAAGTCATTTTATGGGGGAAGAAATGTAGACTCATGTCGTGAGTATCGATGGTGCCATAAGCGCAAAAGCAAGCACTATGGTCCGTGCAACCCGAGACCCTATTCAAGCCCGTCCGAATGTTTCAAATGAGGAAAGAAGGACCGCGTGAGCCGAGAATGCCCCATTCGGGGGCCGGTCTGTTCTGAATGCTGGGAGCCAGGGCATATAAAGAGAGAATGCCCTAAGCTTGTGGGGGGAAACAGAGGGGTTTCAAGCGGGGCGGAATCACGGAAGGAGAATCCACCCAAGGCATCGAGTTAAGCCTTTCAGATGACTGTTGAGGAAGCAAGGGAGACCTTCGACGTAGTATCAGGTAGGTTCCTACTAAACTCCTTGCCTGCACATGTTTTATTCTATTTGGGTGCAAATCATTCATTCGTGTCCACTACTTTTTGTAAACAATTCGTTACCCCTATTAGCCCTTTATCTGACGTACGGGTAGTAGAAGTAGCCAACATGGATCAAATGTTAGTTCGAGAGTATTATGATAATTGCACCTTAGAAATAGATGGAGAACCGTTTGTGGTGAACTTGCTACCCATGTCCATAGGGGGATTTGATGTGGTAGTAGGAATGAATTAGTTGAATAGGAATAGTGCGAACATCATTTCCTCTAAAAAGATGATTAGAGTACCCTCGGCAAATGGTGGTGCGGTGATCGTTTATAGAGAAAAGGGTAAGAGGTATACCTCGACGATTTCGTCTCTAAAGGCGTGCAAGTTCTTAGCGAAAGGATGATCTTCGTATTTGGCCTACGTTGTGGATGCTAAATTTGAAAAGAAGAGGGTTAGAGATGTGGATGTGGTATGGGATTACCCGAATGTTTTTCCGGAAGACCTACCCTGTTTGCCACCGGAACACCAAGTAGAGTTCCACATCGACCTCACCCCGGGAGCGGCTCCGATTGCCCGTGATCCTTATCTCCTAGCACCAACGGAGATGCAAGAGATGATGAAGCAACTCCAGGAATTATTAGAGAACGGATTTGTATGGTTGAGTTCGTCGTCGTGGGGAGCTCCGGTATTGTTTATATAGAAGAAAAACTGATCCATGCGGATGTGCATAAACTACCGAGTGCTAAACAAGGTCACCGTGAATAAGAAGTATCCACTTCCCTGAATCGATGACCTCTTCGATCAATTGCAAGGCGCAGGATGCTTCTACAAAATCGACTTACGATCCGGATATCATCAAGTGAGGGTGAAGGAGGACGACATTTCGAAGACGGACTTCTGAACGAGATATGGGCACTATGAGTTCTTGGTGATGCCCTTCGGTTTGACAAACACTCCAGCCGTGTTTATGATCTTGATGACTCGAGTGTGTCGTCCTTTCTTGGACAAATCTGTAATAATCTCTATCGACGATATCTTGGTCTACTCGAGAAATGAGGCCGAGCATGGTCAACATTTGCAGGAGGTACTAACAGTTCTTCGGAAGCAGAAGTTGTTTGCCATGTTTTTGAAGTGTGAGTTTTGGCTACAAGAGGTCCAATTCGTAGGTCAGGTAGTATCTAAAGATGGAGTGAAAGTGGATTCGACAAAGATTGAAGCCATGATGAGTTGGGAACTGCCAACAAAACCAACCAAAATTAGGAGTGTCTTGGGACTGGCCGGTTACTACCGGAGGTTCATCTAAGATTTATCAAATATTGCTTCGCCACTTACGACTTTGACTTGGAAGAATGTAAAGTTCGTGTGGTACGAGACTCAAGATCGATCCTTAAGGACTCTTCAAAAGAAGTTGTGGGAGGCCCCGATTCTATCCTTAACCGAGGGTATGGAAGATTTCATAGTGTATAGTGACGCCTCCAAAATGGGCCTGGGATGTGTGTTGATGCAAAGGGGGAAGGTGATAGCATACATGTCAGGACAACTATAGGACACGAGAAGAATTATTCTACGCACGACTTGGAGTTAGCGATGGTAGTTTTCACATTAAAATTGTGGCGACACTATCTCTATGGGACGAAATGCACCCTCTTCATCGATCACAAGAGCTTGAAATATATATTTGATTAGCAGGAACTCAACATGCATCAAAGAAGGTGGCTATAATTGTTGAAGGACTACGATTGTGAGTTGCTTTATCATCCCGACAAGGCAACGTGGTAGCTGATGCCTTCAGCCGGAGGAGTCATGGGAGCAGTATCAAATTACTCTTGCTAGGATCGATGTAGTGTCAAGCCTAATGGAGAACATCAAGGCGTACCAAGCCATGTCACTACAAGAAGAAAATCTCTAGGCCGAAGTCATGGTGAAGCAATGCGAACTACTAACGGAGGATAGTCGAAGCCTCAAACTATTTCAAGGCCAAATTTGGGTACCAAAGTTAGGAGGAAATTGTGAACTACTCCTAGAGGAAGCTCACAAGTCTAAATATTCCATACATCCCGATAGCACGAAAATGTTTAGGGATCTGAAGTTAAACTATTAGTGGCCGGTGATGAAACTTGATGTGGCCAACTATGTGAAGAAATGTGTCACTTGCCTTCAAGTCAAGGAGGAACATCAAAAGCGTTATGAAAGTTTGCAATCCTTGACAATCCCAGGATGGAAGTGGGAACACATCACGATGAAATTTGTGATGAAACTACCAAAGACCTTACTGAGTCATGATATGATTTGGGTGGTAGTGAATTGACTCACTAAGAATGCACACTTTCTAGCAATGCGGGAGACGTTACCAATAGATAAGTTAGCCAAGCTCTACATCGACGAGGTGGTATCAAGATATGGCGTGCCACTATCTATCATGTTCGATAGGGATAGTCGGTTTACTTCCAAATTTTAGGATGGCCTGCAGAAAGAGCTAGGCACGAAGATCAAGTTGAGCACAACCTACCATCCTCAAATGGATGGTTAAAGTGAAAGGACAATTCAAACTCTTGAAGACATGTTGAGATCGTGCGTTATAGACTTTAGAGAGAATTGGGTCTCTCACCTACCCTTAGTAGAGTTCCCCTACAATAATAACTACCATTCTAGTATCAGAATGGCACCGTTCGAATCTTTGTATGGACGGAAATGTAGAACACCAGTGTGTTAGCTTGAAGCGAGGGAGAAACAATTTGTCGGTCCAGAAATTATGCAAGAAACAGCGGATAAAGTAAAAAAGCATCTGAGAACGGTTGAAAGCGGCTCAAGATCGAAAAAAGAGCTATGTAGACAAAAAGCGAAGACCAATTGAGTTTCAAGTGGGGGACCGAGTCATGTTGGAAGTGTCTCCATGGAAGGAAATCATTCGACTTGGAAAGCGCGGGAAACTTAGTCCCTGTTTCCTTGGACCCTTCACTATTCTAAAACGGTTTAGGCTTCAAGCCTATAAGCTAGACCTATGACCAGAGATGGATGAAATCCATCACACCTTTCACATTTGCTATTTACATAAATGCTTGCCCGAGGAAGAAAGCGTCATTCCTTAATCAGAAATTCAGGTGGATAATGGTAATCGCTGTGTGGAAGAACCGGAAGTGGATAATGGTAATCGCTGTGTGGAAGAACCGGAAGCCATATTAGAAAAGAAATCGAAGAAACTACGCCATAAGGAGGTGACCATGGTCAAGGTTCAATGGAAGCACCACCGTGGTGCTAATGTGACTTGGGAAGACGAAGAGGACATGAAGAGGCGTTATCCCTATTTGTTCGAATATGACGAGATTTCGAGGACGAAATCTTATTCAAGGTGGGGAGGGTTGTAACACTAAAAAATTCCTGGTGAGTTATATCAGAAATCTATTTCTTTGCTCCTCATTATTAATACATGATTTAAGTATTAAAATTTTCGAGATTTAACCTAAGGTCCTAAACCCTTTAACTTAATGCTTGGATCGGCGAAATGAAAAAAAAGTCGGGCCTCGGGGAGTCTTAGGAAAGAATACCCGCGACTATGACAAGGGTCATAGGCGCTCGTCAAGGTCGCCATAGTCAAGAGGCCTATGGTACATGTGGGCGACTTTGACAGCGAGAATGCCTAAGGATATAATCACATGTCATTGTAGCCGAATAGGGGCAGTGCGCCTATTTCGAGCAGTACGTGGGGGGAGAGCGGCAACATTTCCTACAACAATGCCATTGGCAAAGTCGTCGGGCATAGTCGCCCGACTGAGTCTGACCATATTAAAACCCCTTTGACGATTTTCACTCTCATTTCTCTCCTATATCAGTCTTAGGTCTGTTTTTGAGAGCTTCTTAGGCGATTTTCTCCTTTTGAAACCCTCTTCTCATTTATTGCAAACCTAGGGTTTGTTGGGAGCATTTATTGAGCATACTGTTAACTTCGACTTCAACGTCAATGAAGCCTCGTAAAAACGATTATGTGTATAAATTCAAGTGTAAGTTAAGGAACCTAAAGTGTCGAAATTGCAATTATAGGGACCTAAAGTATCAAACATGCAGATATATGGACCTACAGTGTCAAATTCTAATATATAGGGACCTAAAGTGTCAAGTTCCAAAATATAGGGACCTAAAGTGTTAAACTTGTAAATCTAGGGACCTGAAGTGTCAAACTCGTAATTTTAGGGACCTAAAGTGTCAATTGGAAGTTACGGGACCTAAATTACCAAAATTGCAAGTTAAGGGACCTAAAGTGTCAAAATTGCATGTCAAGGGACCTAAAGTGTCAAACATGCAAGTGAAAGGACCTAAAGTGTCAAAATTGAAAGTGAAGGGACCTACAGTGTCAAAATTGAAAGTTTAGGAACCTAAACTGTCAAGTTTTAAAGTATTGGGACATAAAGTGTCAAAATTGCAAGTTAAAGGACCTAAAGTGTCAAAATTGAAAGTATACGGACCTAAAGTGTCAAAATTGCAAGTATCGGGACCTAAAGTGTCAAAATTGAAAGCATAGGGACCTAAAGTGTCAATTTTTATAGTACATGGACCTAAAGTGTCAAATTTAAAGTATAGGGACCTAAAGTGTCAAAATTGAAAGTATAGGGACCTAAAGTGTCGAAATTGCAATTACAAGGACCTAAATTGTCAAACTTGAAAGTGTATGGACCTAAAGTGTCAATTTCCAAAATATAGGGACCTAAAGAGTCAAACTTGTAAATCTAGGGACCTAATGTGTACATTTTAAAAAAACATCTAAAATACAGGGAGTAGCACAATAAATTACGGAGAAAAGCGATGAAAAAAATAAAACCCGAACGCCACGAACCCACGTCCGCAATTGTGATGGTGGGTCCGCAATTGCGGACCTACATGTCCGCACTTGCGGTGGTGTAGTCGTGTGTGTGTGTGTAGTGTGTGTTGTGTACCGCAGGTTCGCACTTACGGTGGCGGAGCGTGGTGGCGGTGACGAACATGTGACAGAAAGAGTTGGAAACACTTACATCCGTAGCCATTGCGGATACTTGTCGATTTGGGGAAGCACGTGACAGAAAAACGCGTGAATTTCTTTGAAAAGTTGCAAAGTTGTGGGGTTTGAGAAGGGAAGAACGGATCGATTTATAAAGAAAGGATAAAGGGTAGGTGGGGGGGGGGTTGGGAACCGGTTGTGCAATTAATACTAAAAAAATCGTGAAATTTAATAGGTCCGCAATTGCAGACCTACCACATGCAATGCAGACCTGCCAAATCTGATCTAGGGTTTTTTCTCGATGCGACACGTGGCCTCCATTACGGATTGCGGACTTGGGTCAATCCGATCCATTGCGGACCTGCCGAAATTCGTGTCTTTTTTTGTCTTTTTGTGAAGCGATTGCTGATTGAGTACCTACGCAATTGCGGACCTGGGGCTTTTTTGCAAAAATGAGGGAGTAATGGCTAGGAGGTGAAAATTTAAGGGTGATTAGGCTATTTGAGCCAATTTCCCTATTAAATACTAATAATATTAAAAAACTTTTATAATAAATATTAATCATCGAATTTTGATTTACTGAAAAATAAATGATTTTGCTATAGTAAATTTTAAAATCTAACGATAACTAAAAAAATTTATTACCAAGGAAAAGGAAAGTTGAAAAAAAACAATGGGACAATGCACGATGCTTGAAAAGGAAACGGTTGGGAGTTCGCTTATTTTTCTACATGATTTCTACTTAAATTTTAAAATAATAACTAAGAAGATCGAATTAAATTATTTATTTTGTATTTGAAGTCATTTATTCTAATGACAAATGTTATTAGAAAATTAAACAAATCCGAAGTTAAAAATATATGGGTATATTTTGGGCGGAGCCAGAAATTTTTTTAAGTGTGGTCCTCATTATCAAAACAGAAAAATAAATATAAAATAATATTATATTGATAACAACGTTCAACCAAAAAACAAATGTATATATTACAAAAGTGTTGCACTAACCTTACCGATTCAACAATGATCCCGAAGGGTTTTCATTTTCTGAAACATATCAATGATATCTTCATTCTGAACGTCCGCAAACACATCTTTTTCTATATACGCTACCAAGTTATCATTCATACATTGATCTCTCATTCTGAATCAACTGTTGCTTTTCTTTTTGTTAAAAACTTGTCCATAGTAATCAAATATCCTAAATAATTTGCAAATACAGTCAAATGTCAAATACTCAATAATCAATTGATCAAATCCTCAACAATCAAATTCAAATTCAAATACTCAATGCCTCAATAAACAATAATCAAATATCAATTTCATATTTCTCATAAATCTTAATCAAATACAAAAATTACAAATGAATCTGGAAATTAAGTGGAATTGTGGAAATTACAAATATCAATTTCATATTTCTCAACAATCAAATTCAAATACTGTGAAAGTTTAAGTGGAATTGTGGAAACCTACTAACCTAGTAACCTAGTAACCTATAAATCAGAATCTGGAAATTAGAACATGTAAATTACAAATGAATAATGAAATAAACAAATCAATGCAAAATATAATGTATAAACCTAGAAATCAGAAACTCACAAATCAGAAATCAGAAAGAAGGGAGAAGCAGGAGAAATCGAGGATCACTATTCACCGGAGAAGAGAAGAAGAAGCAGGTTTTCGACTTGTCGTGTCGACTTGTCGCAGGACGCAGGAGAAGAGAACCACGTAGTTGCTTTGTTTGTTGTCGCTGAAGAAATCGAGAAACGTGAGATGTCGACTTGTCGTTCTCGTACCAGTCGTCGTTCGAGACTTCAGACTTCTAATCGTAATCGAGAGAAAAATGGAGAGTTAATCTGAATTCTGAAACTTGATTTGGGCTGCGGGAGGATGAAAGAATGGTCTGCAAGCGGTGGCTTTGATTTGGGCTAAATTTTTTTTTTTAAATTTCAGAAGTCTTCAGGGTGGGCCAGTGCCGTTCCTGGGCCTGGGCTGGCTCCGCCCCTGGGTATATTGCATTCTTATGGCATATTCATCACCAGTAACATTTTGGTCCTCAAGAAAATAAAAATGAACTGAAATACTTGTATTAAAAAGGTTGGATGTAGGGTGTAAACGAGCCGAGCTGAGTCGAGTAGTAGGTTAATCGAGTCGGACTCAAAAAATTAATATTGGGCTCGAGCTCGACTCGAGCTCGATTAACTTTTCAATGTAGGGCTCGAGCTCGATGCTCGTTTATGGGTTCGAACTAGCGATTGATTAACTCGTTTGACGGCTTGAGCTTGATAATTTTTATATTTTTATTGTATGATTAATAATTATATGAGCATTTTTGGCTCGAAAAAGGGTATGCTCGAATGGTTCGGCTCAGCTCGACTCGACTAAAAAAATTGAATCGAGTTTTCGAACGAATCGAGTCGAACATTGGTGTTATAAAGATTGGTTCGATAAGTTTAATGGGTTCTATTTTGTGTACGAGATCGACTTGAGCTCGAGAATAATTAAGCTCGAGCTCGAGATAAACGATCTCGAACTTGAGTAGCTCGTTAAAAACTCGACTCGTTTACACCCAACTTGGATGCATTAAAAAGGTGAAAATAAAAATAAAATAATAATATTTGATATGGACAAAGTTTAGGAAATTTATTTAGGAGGTGCTTATAAATAAGGTAAAAAAAATTTAGAATTTCAAAGTTGGAAGGATCTTTTCAAAATATATGTTCTTTTTAAATTAAATACTAGTTTTCAAAAATAGTTATTAAAAAAAATTTAAACTACCAATAAGATAAACAACATAACTATGTCTAGATTTATTAAAAAAATGTGTGTAAATAAACATATAAATAAAAAAAACCATTTGAAAATACATGAAAAATGTTGTAAAAACTTTGTTTGTTCAATAAAACAAGATTAGTCTAAATTAAAACATTTATTGTTGTAGGATAAGTGTGTCATCGTCTAAAGGATGTGACGATAGAGATAGAGATACTGATAAACATATTAGAGATAGATTAGAACTGATATCTCTCATAACTATCTATTTGTAACTTATCCCTATTTAAAGGGTTTTTGATTAATGAGAATTATAGATTCCCTCTCTCTATTCTATTGTTATTCGTTTCGTTTCGTTTTTCCTTTAACACGTTATCAGCACGTAAGCTCGGGTCGTTTTAGCCGCCGCCAACGGTTTTTTGTTCATTGCCCGACATTATTGAATGGCTTGCTTCCTACTACTTTAATCCAAGTAAGATTATATGTCTTTCTTTTTTATATGTGAGTATTTTAAGATCATGTTAGAAACTAAATATAGTTTATGATATGATATATAGAATGTTTTTTTATATATTTTTATTATTGATATCAATGAATTGAAAAAATTAAAATGAAATTAACAAGATTTATTTAATACTTATTTTATAATACATCTAACCAAATTACTTAGACGATGAACTGTCACTTTCTTGTTGGTACAAGATTAATAGGAACCTTGTAAAGATATTCGTATCAAATGGAAATGAGCATATATACATAAATTCCAATGAATATGAAAGGAAACATATATCATGGAACTTATGTGTCAAACTAGTAGATTATTGGGTCATCGAAACATTTTTTTGTCACCAATAAAGAAATTTGGGGAAATGATACATATATGTTTCGATATGACCATGTAGGACACCATGGTTATGACATAGTGATCCGTGTATTGTCAAATACACATAGACACATTCTCTTTCGAGTGAAAGGCAAAATGAGGCAAATGCAACTGTTGACTTCTGCAACATAAGAAGCAACACCACCACCATAATATGCCTTCTCGAATACCTAAAAGTTTTGTATACCTTGATCCTTAGCCAAGACAAGAATGAGACTATCCTAAAGCTAAGGACATAATACAAACATATTCCATTCTTACAACGAATACAAGGTGATATTTATGGACATAAACATCCAGAATGCGGGCCATTAAAGTACTTTATGGTTCTGGTTTTGACACGATGAACGCATGTCGTATTATTGTCCACATGAAATACTGCACTCCTAGCACTAGCTGTACGTTTAAGGGCTCACCACCCTGATTATTACATCAAGTCTACATGACTTGGAATGCTGGAGAATTTACATCATAAGGATTTGATGTTAATTGCATATGTATTAGGATCAATGTAGAGTTTCCTATACCCCATGTGTATATATAAAATGGTCTCATAGAAGTTGTTAACAAAAGAATATGATGACATCTAGGGTATTAGTAATGTGCACCAATTTACCCACATCTACCTGGGGTTATGTAGTTATTATATGCAGTTTTTTTTTTCGTTTTTAGACCCACTGCTTGCTAACCAGCCTCATGCGTACCAGTTGGTAACTGGATATAAGCCTGCTATTTTACATTTACGCATGTTTGATTATACGTGCCAATTGCGCCCCCACAAAGCATCGAAATGGGTCCTTAAAGACGATTTGGTATATGTTGGATATGAATCCCCAACAATTATCCGCTAATTAGAATATTTGAATGGTGATCTCTTTACCGCTAGATTTGCGGGTTGTCACTTTCATGAGACAGTCTTCCCGTCGTTAGGGGGAGATAGGAAAAAAGATTTTCCATGGGAACGACAGGAAGTGTCATTAAATATTCCCACTCTGTCTTATTTTGATCCCCAAAACTTCACAACGTAATGTTGAAGTCAAACGAATCAGACTCGATACCTGATACGTTTAATGTTATTCCAAAAGTGACAAGATCACATATACGAGCTGCAAATATACTCGCAAGGTTAAAAAGTCCCCAACAGGGGCACAACGCCATTGGAAAGTGCGTTGCAATCCCACATAGTGGAGGTGTGGTTGAGGTCGTAGCTACCAAATGGAAGTGGTGGAAGCTACTTGGTTCGATGGATACTATTATAAAGGAAGATAATAGTTAGGCACATCCATTTATCATCAATACACAAAACTCTAATGAGATTGTCTCTAATTATGTCCATGAATCATCACTGGAGGACGCTCCGAAGTTAATATTGATTCTTGAGATGAATATTAATCTCAAATGAACTATGAGAGTACATATGAGTCGATGGACAGATCATATATAATCATTGATGATTTATTCGCATATACGATGGCTCATAAGATGATCGAGCACAACGACATCGAACCAGGCTCAGTTGAATAATATCAACAAAGAGCATATTAGCCTAAATGTAAAAAAAAAACAATCCAGAAAGAATTATATTCTTTGACAAAGGATCGGGTATTTGGTCAGGTAGTGCTAACCTACCAAATGTAAATCCCGTAGGACATAACTGAGTCTTTGTCAGAAAGTGTAACGAGAATAATGAAGTCCTAATATGTAAGACTCTCCTTTGGCGCAAGGTTTCTCACAACGCTCTGGATTGACCACGAGGAGACTTACTCTCTCATGATGGATGTTATGACATCCGAATAATTTGTTAGCCTAGTAGTTTCCGAAGTACTGGAAATGCAGCTCATGAATGTGGTTACCACATATCTCTACGGGGATCTAGATTTAGAGATATATAAAAATGCTTGATGATATCACATTATCAAAATCAAGTAACATTAAACCACGAAATGCATTTGTAATAAAACTGAAACTCCCAATTTATAGATTAAAACAATCTAAGCGGATGTGGTATACCCGCTTAATGGAATACTTGATTGGGAAAGCATATGTAAGAACGATGAACTGTTCCCTTGCGTATTTATTATGGAAAACATGTTCCAGATTTTCAAAGTAGCTATATATGTCAATGTTATGAACATAATAGGCACTCTTGATGAAAGAAGAGGAACCACAAGCTACTTGAAATCTAATTTTGAGAGGAAAGATCTTGGGAAAACTTGGTTTTGTCTAGATATTTGAGCTAGGACACCGAGTTTGTGAAATATTAATTCACCGATCGCATATGTCCAGAAAATAATCAGACAATTTAATATGGACAAAGCGCATCCGGTTAGCACTCCCATGATCGGTTGAAGTGTCGGATATAAGGAAAGGTCCATTTCGTCTAAAGGATGATGACGAAAAATGTTGGGAGCTGGAATTCCCTATCTAAGTACAATATGCGCATTATCGTACTTAGCATAATACACTTGACCATATATTATATTTCTCAGTGAACTTGTTAGCTAGATTTAGCTCAGCGCCAATGCAACGTTATTGGAACAATTGACATAGGCTTATACTTTCCCTATAGAAAGAAAATGAGATTGATAATGGAACTTCAATACCTACTTAAAATGTAAGTAGCAAAAGTACTAGCTCTTATAGAAAAACACCAAACAATGTCTTGGTATGTCTTTGCTGATATTAGGTATCTGCCTAATCTATACAAAGGTGTTCTACTGGATAAGGAATTACCATAGTGAACACCCAAATTGCTTGAGAGTAAGCTAAGAAAACCCTTGTAACTTCCTCCTTGAACTATTCCAAGAATATTACTCTCCATGAAATAATTAAAGAATGTATATGATTAAGGATTATCATATATTAGAGGAGCTAGTAATTTTGGGTTCAACCAGTATCCTACTTGCATATATGGAAATAATGCATCATGTATCGAAGAAATGAACATAAGATACATCAAGGGTAATAACACAAAACATATTCTGCTTAAGTTTCTATACAATCAGCAATAAAAGACTCTCCTTTAGATTCAAGTGAATCAAGTAAGGTGTCAAAAGAATGTGACATATTTTACCAAGTCATTACCTAAAACCATATATTGGGAAACATGTAGAAAGTAAATGCAAATGTTTTTCAAACTCCCTTGATTAATGCACGAATCAGGGTGAGTATTAGACAAAATGGGGAGTCTACTATATTTGTGATATTGGTATGTTGTGCTCTTTCCTTCAACCAAGGTTTTATTTTTTCCATTGGGTTTTGTTCCATGGTGTAAAGTTTTAGTGAGGCAACGGTTTATATACCATCATGCTTTCCTAACTCGTGATTAATGTACGAATCTAAGAGAAAACTAGACTGAAGGATAAGTCTATGTATTGCAAAGAAGTTGGTGCGTTGTACTCTTTCCTTCGTCAGACTTTTATTTTTTCCCACTGGGTTTTTATTTTGGCGTAAGATTTTAACGAGGCAACAACTGTGCACCACCACTCCTTTAACTCGGCACAAGGGGGAGTGTTGTAGGATAAGTGTGCCATCGTCTAAAGGATGTGACGATAGAGATAGAGATACTGATAAACATATTAGAGATAGATTAGAACTGATATCTCTCATAACTATCTACTTGTAACTCATCCCTATTTAAAGGGCTTTTGATTAATGAGAATTATAGATTCCCTCTCTCTATTCTATTATTATTCGTTTCGTTTTTCCTTTAACATTTATAAAATTTTAAGACATTTTTAGAGGAAGGAAAAATAGATTTTGATATGAAGTATAGTTCATATTTTGTCCCTAACGTTTGCAAATTCAATGTATATCGTCCGTAAATTTCAAAAACTCGAATTTGGTCCCTCATGTCTGTCACTTCTCAACGATTTTGGTCCTTCCCATTAACAAACATTAACTTTCTTAGTTAAATGAGGGGTATTTTAGTCATTTATTATTTTCCTCTTTAAATAAATATAGAATATAATCTATTATAGACATACACACACACACACACACACATATATATATATATGGTCCCCTTCATTTGATAACCACGACATTGGTGTTAACCGTGCTAACCAATCTGGACCGTTGGTTATTTAGATCAATGGTTCACAATTAATTAGAATTTTAATTTTAGAAATATTAAACTAAAAGGCTAGGAAATTACGGTGCATAAGTGCATAGGGTTAAAAATGTAAAAATGCAAATAGCCTTCCAAAATCATATTAACACGTTACCAAAAAAAAGAGGTGCAAAAGTAGGAATTTTTTAAACTAATAATTCTTGTTTTTAAACCAAAAGAAAAAAGAAAAAAAAGAGGCCCACACAGTTTAAAGTGTTTGCTATTTATGTGAATATGTGCATTTTTTAAACTAATAATTCCTAATGTACATTTTCAAAACAAACATATGTGCATGATTTTTATGTTGTGCATATGGGCATTGTCTACACTAATAAGTGTTGATGTGCATATGTACAATTTTAAATATGCATATCAAAATGATTAGATTATTTGCTCTTTCAGTGCATATGTGCATTGTTCACGTTAATAAGTTTTGATGTACACTATGAGCCTTTTGTATATGAATACGGAAAATGGTTTAAGATATGTACATATGCATATGTGCAAACTTAATAGCATAAAATCCGGAAAATGCATATGTGCTCACTTGGACATTTGTTCATTGTCAAGTAAATATGTGCATTTTTTAAACTAATAATTCTTAATGTACATTTTCAAAAATACATATGTGTATGATTTATGTGTTGTACATATGTGCATTGTCTACACTAATAAGTCTTGATGTGCATATGTGCAATTTGAATATGCATATCAAAATGATTAAATTATTTGCTCTTTCAGTGCATATGTGCATTGTTCACATTAATAAGTTTTTATGTACACTATAAGCCTTTTGTATATGCATATGAAAAATGGTTTAAGATATGCACATATGCATATGTGCAAGCTTAATAACATAAAATCTGGAACAATATCAAAGTTACGTTTAAAAATATTAGATTTAACTCTTTATAATATAAAATCCATATATATCGCTCATTGTGATATAATGAAAAATATATGTAAAGGATATATTAAGATTTAAAATAATCTTGAATATTTTAAATTTCAAACTTTTATATTTAATATGGTATATCATTACCATAACAAACATTGTTATAATTATGGTACACATTAAATAGGCGATAATGATTATTTAATTTGAATATTCCGATTTTATATAAATTCCTTTATTACCCTTGTAAGTTTAAAATAAACAAAATCATTATCTAATCTCTAGGAGCATTCTGATTGGCCGAAAATGGGTTAGCATGGTTAGCACTAATAGATTGGTTAACAAATGAATGACCCTCTCTCTCTCTCTCTCTCTCTCTCTATATATATATATATATATATATAGGGGTTAAATCATGTGAGGACCAAAAAAAGATTGAAAACCTTGAGGACTAATCTAATTCATAGATTAGTTTAGATCAAAGGTCATTAATAAAAGAAAACATATTTGTAATTAAATGATGAAATAAGGGTATTTTTGTCTAAGTGGATGTAAATTAAAAGTGTATTATGGGCTAGACTCAAATTAAATTAATTTAGGGAAGACAAAATCAATTTTCATACATCATCGACTCACCACCCACCTCTTCTGAATCACCATTACCATCACCGTCATGCCACCTCTAAAATTCAACCCAAAAAAATCTCGTAGATTCACAATCAAAATGTCAATCAACAACTCTCCTCCAAATAGAAAAACACAGAAGATGCGATTATCAAAATGAAACTCTTTTTTATCAAGATTTTTTTTACCTTCATCTGTTTAAGATCAAAATAAAACCTTTTTTTTTGTTGAAAGAGAAATCGAGATGGAAGTGGGTGTTTCAGGTAGGAGAAAGAGAGAAATAGTGATGGTGTAGAGGAATTAGAGGAGACGCTAGGCTACTAGGTTTTGCATAGAGGTTTGGGGGGCTTCCTTAGAGAGGATGATGGAGTAAGAGAAGTGGTCTGAGAGGCAGTTGCATCGGTGATGAACTGAGTTTTCTTTTTGGGGGTTAATTTGTTGGGTTTTTTTTTATCTTGGGGTTAATTAGTTTAAACAAAAATTTCTTTCGTGGTTTTTATTTTTTCAACTGGATCTTCATTTGTGTTTATGTATAATATTTTCATGGTTTCTTTAATTCTAACTAAATTTAAGGTCATGTATTTCATCTGTCTATAAAACTTGATTTGATACTAACTAAAATTGTATTTCATCTAGAAAAACAAGATGAATCACTGATTCACTTTACGAAACACACATTCAAATATGTGTTTCACCTTATGAAACACATATAATTTCGTAGGGTGAAACACTGTTATTATTGTAACTGAATCTGTTTCATAAGTTGAAACAATGATTTTTTGGAATTCATATAGTAAATATGTTTAATAAAAATTAAAAAACGATTCATCTTCTGAATTTATTCATGAGGAGAAACATTGAATCTGTTTATGAAGCAAATTCATAAAATTCACCCTATAAATTGACTTGCATTTGAAATACAATTGAATTTTGGAATTTGTAATAGAATCTCTTTCATAAGGATAATCATATATATATATATATAAATCTTGTGAAATGATTCAATTGGTGTTTCACTTGGTGAATCTCTATTTCCATCAATCTTGAAATAAAAAAGATCGGGCGCATGAAAGGAAAATATTTAATTATAATAAATAAATATCATATTTGTTACCAAAATGACGATTATGTCCATTTTTAACTAAAAACACCTTTAAATTACAACCATAAGATCAAAATTGACTTAGGGCTTAGATCGGTCCTTACGGTCCTCAACCTATTTACGGTTCTCATTTGATTACCGTCCTATATATATATAGTGTTTGGTTCATTTGAGAAATGGTAAATATATGAGAAATAGAGAAGTAATCCTAGCCATTCATATGGTCAAGATCGGATTTGACTAGTCAAATATTGCGGCTTTGACTGGTCAAAAGTTGCGACTATCCAAAAAATAGAAGGACAATTTCGTAAATTTTACAAAACACACGGGCTGTGTTCATATATGAACATGTATAATTCACATATGAACTATATGTTCATATATGAACCAGTGCAATTCACAACTGGACTCTTTTAACTGATTCATATATGAACCTTTGTGATTCATATATGAATCAGTTGAACTAACTAACAGATTCATATTCATATATGAATCTGTATGAATCACAAAGATTCATATATGAATCAGTTGAACTAATTAACAGATTCATATATGAATCTTTGTGATTCATACAGATTCATATATGAACTCATCTCGTGTATTTTACGAAATTACCCCTCTACCTTCTATAGACCACACAAGGAATTATCCGGTGCTTCGCGGTCAAAGCCGCAAATGTTGACCAGATGAATGGCTAAGATTACTTCTCTATTTCTCATATATTTACCATTTCTCAAATGAACCTCTCCCTATATATATATATATATATATATATATATATATATATATATATATGAAGAGAGAGAGTGAGAGAGGAAAGTTCATTTGCAAACACCATTTTCATTGTGAACGTGAGGACTGATCACGACCTTCCATCTCTATTGATCCAACAACTCACATTAAAAAGAGTTTTAATTAAAATTATTAATTAAGGTGATTAAGGGTAAAAAAGAAAGTTAATTTCAATCACACGTCTACCTTATTTGCCTTTTATTTTCTTTTTTAATTAAAAACTTTTATCCCCTCAAAGTTTAAAATAAATTATTTTAAAAATAATAATTGTTAGCTTAAATTAGCTGCTAATTTAATTAAATATTTTATAAAGAAATTGTATTTGGACTTTTTATTTAGTTGTATGGGCTTGAGCCAAATTCTTGTAAATGGGCCATATTTAATGTTGTCCATGGCTCATTTGCTTTTTGGAGAGACTTGGTGATGAATACACCTTTTTACATACATAGAGTAATTCTCATGAGAGTCGTTTACATGTTTAGTGTGATGTTCTTCCCAATTTCCCCTCCATTTCTGAAATCAAAACATATGAGATGAGTTCTTGATAATTATGTTCTTAATTTTCCTCTTATCTCTATTTTTCTATGGAGTTCTTCTTTTGCTGCTTGAAATGGGATCTAACAATTGGTATCAGAGCCAATTGAAGAAACTTTTCTTCAATTCGGTCATCTATGGCAACAATTGAAGAGTAGATGATTATTTTGTTGTCTTGGTGCTTAGATTGATTCAATCACATGAGCCTGAACACAAATATCAATTCTGTGATTTATTCACTGTTTTGTGCTTATTTGATATCCATTTTTTTATTTAGATGTGGTTTGGATGATCCTTGATAGAATAGATGTTTGATTCTACACAAAATCTGTTTCTGCACACCACGTGTTTGATGAAATGTCTATATGAAGATTTGATTTTATTTTGATTAAACCTGATCAGTTTTATTACATGTGTGTATCTTTGATCTCTCTCATTTACTGGTCTAATATTTGATAGCACTAAGTAGATGGTTGATCTATGATTCCATCCTTGTGTGTGCTTTAGTCCATAACTTTTATGGCATCTTGGATTCAACGCTGTTGATCTTTGATCTGGCCTTATCCAAATCCGAGATTCGACTATCTTTTTGCTCAGATTTTGGTTTGTGAGAATTTGAATCTGGTTTGCTGTGGATTTGGTCAATGTTTTTATGCTCAGTTGTTGCTCATAGCAGAAAAATAGTCGTTGTCCAAACAGATTGCTGTTGTTATGTTCAATTCAGTGGCTCGAAAATAGGAAGAAATGTGTAACAACGATTGTGCAGTGCAGATCAAAACAGTTGTTGTTCATGTTGTTTATGTTGGTCCATATCAGTTGATAAACTTACTGTGTTTGATTCCAGATGTGTGCAGAATGATGAAACAGATGCAAAATGATTAAATTTGTGCCATTTGGTATTGTCCATGTTGATGTTGTGCAACAAATACAAATAACAACAAATTCTTACAGATTTGCGATGCTGTAGTAAATTGGTCATATCTCACTCATCAAGGCACCAATTGATGCGATTCAAAAGGCTCTGGATAAAAAACAAGTGTAATAAAAAGTTTAATGTTTTGATCTTTTAGAGATTCGGATTATAGATGGGTCATACACATCATTGAAGTGGACAACAGTGTGATGATGCAAAGCTGTTGGATAGATCTGCGTGACCATGGTATATTGATCATATCTCCCTCATTACAGCTCCAAAGATGATGAGTTCAGATGAGTTGAAGTTCTAAGACATACGTGTACAACTTTGATGTTTTGAGTTTTCTCAAAATAAAGCTGCTTCTATGCCAAAAATTGTGTTGAAATCAAGTCATAGCTCTTGGACAGAAAGCTGCTGTTAAGTTTCGAAACAACAAGTAAAACATATTTGTTTCTGTCCTTATTGTGCAAAACGGAATGTATGATAGAGCATTGCAGATGTTAAACACAGAGGATGCAACCACATAAGAGGTATGTGCAGAGGCTGCAACAGATTAATCAAATATGCGCAGAGGCATGCACATAACCTCTGTACACGTGCAGAAGTTGAGGTGCAGAAAGTGTTCACATCAGAGGTTTATGCAGAGCCTCTGTAAGGCTGTCCAGAAGTAAAAAATGTGTAGAGGACACAGTTAGATTAAATTAGCCCTCAATTTAATTGAATGTTTTATAAAGAATTGTATTTTGGGCTTTTAAATTAGTTGTATGGGCTTGAGCATTTTTATTGTAAATGGGCCCTATTAATAGGTGCCCATGGCTTATTTGTTCATTTAGGTTTTGGAGAGAACACTTTTCACACACACATATCAGGTGAATCTCATGAGAGTCGTTTAAATTCCTAGTGTGGTGTTCTTCCAATATCCCCTCCATTGTTAATCATTAAAATCACATCTCATATGCTTAGATTGATTAACAATGGAGGGGATATTGGAAGAACACCACACTAGGAACTTAAACGACTCTCATGAGATTCACCTGATATGTGTGTGTGAAAAGTGTTCTCTCCAAAACCTAAATGAACAAATGAGCCATGGGCAACTATTAATAGGGCCCATTTACAATAAAAATGCTCAAGCCCATACAACTAATTTAAAAGCCCAAAATACAATTCTTTATAAAACATTCAATTAAATTGAGGGCTAATTTAATCTAACAATCTCCCCCTAATGTTTTATAAAGAAAGCATCATCATATAGTCTCACCCTTGCTTTCTTTTGAAGCATTGGTGTGCCGTTCATTGAGTCTTCAAAGCATCACAAGCTCTCCCTCAAATGTAGGCTCATATTCTTGAAAGACCGAGACAATTTACCCCTTTTTGTCCAGCTTTCATGACTCAACTTCACCACTGTTTTTGACCATCAAGGAGACTGATTCAGAGAAAACATAAAACATGCACATTGAACTCCATCCTCTTAGATAAAAATTCGGGCTTCAGACACTTGGCTCATTTCTGTTCTGGATGCATAGAAGTTATGCAGAAGCTGTCCAAACTGTGCAGAGGAGGCACATACAACCCATAACTTGTCCAGAAACTCTGGTGACTAAGTTCTATATCAAAGCAAATCCAGGTTGCTCGCTCCAAACATGTGCAAAAGTTATCCTAGATCCAGAATGATTATGCAGAGCTATTTCTATATATCCAGAGATCGAAATGAGCCAAGTGCCCGAAGCCCGAATTTTTCGAATTTTCTGACAGCATTGCGCTGTTTCAGAAACACGCGCACAACTTTTTACTCGAAGCTCCGATTTACATGAGTCCAGTTGTGTTGAATCGCTAAAACACAGACGTATGACTTTGATGTTTTGACTTTTCTCAAATTCCGTAAGCTGATGTGCCAGAATAAGTGTCAAAGTCTGCGTTTGGGTGCTTGACCGAAAGCATTGCATTGCACTCATGCTCTTTCCGCTTTCAAGAACGGTGTTCTCTCGTCTATTCTTCATGGATTCAAGCTAAGTTTGTGACATATTGCATGTCACTCCCTCCTCTGATTTTCAAGTTTAAGGCTCGGTGCTTAACGTTTACTCAACGGGATCTTAAGTGTCAAATTTTCTGTTTTGACGACTATTCTGCGCAGCTGAGGGAAAACTTGCACAACTCACTCATTTTTCATCCAAAATTGATGAATCAAAGCTCGTTAGAAATCTAAGAGGCTGGAGTTCAATGTGCATGTTTTATGTTTTCTCTGAATCAGGCTCCTTGATGGTCAAAAATAGTGGTGAAGTTGAGTCATGAAAGCTGGACAAAAAGGGGTAAATTGTCTCGGTCTTTCAAGAATATGAGGCTACATTTGAGGGGGAGCTTGTGATGCTTTGAAGACTCAATGAACGTCACACCAAAGCTTCAAAAGAAAGCAAGGGTGAGACTATATGTTGATGCTTTCTTTATAAAACATTAGGGGGAGATTGTTAGATTAAATTAGCCCTCAATTTAATTGAATGTTTTATAAAGAATTGTATTTTGGGCTTTTAAATTAGTTGTATGGGCTTGAGAATTTTTATTGTAAATGGGCCCTATTAATAGGTGCCCATGGCTCATTTGTTCATTTAGGTTTTGGAGAGAACACTTTTCACACACACATATCAGGTGAATCTCATGAGAGTCGTTTAAATTCCTAGTGTGGTGTTCTTCCAATATCCCCTCCATTGTTAATCAATCTAAGCATATGAGATGTGATTTTAATGATTAATGTTGTTAATTTCTCTCTTATATCTTCTATTTTATGGAGTTCTTCATTTGTTGTCTGTATTGGGATCTACAGACACAAGTCTAAAGATACTATGTGCATGTGCAGAGGTTGCCGTGCAGAAGCATACGGGGAGATGCTCTTAAGAGGAAAAGAGATGCTCTTAGGTTGTCCGCAGAGGCTCTGACCAAGAACAACAGAGAAACATCCACAGAGGCTTTGTGGAACAAAACCTAAGAGGTAAGACTAGCGACCAGAGGGGGGACCAGAGGTTGAACATCAGAGGTCGTGATTAACCAGAGCCCGTAGCCTAAAATTTTCAGATTTTCTGACAGCATTGCGCTATTTGTCATGATCTGAATTCTTAACAAGAATAAACACTCAGAAACAATATTAAAGGAGTTTGCGGAATAACACTTTAATATTCAAAGATCAATGAAACAGTGAATCATAATAACAACTTGTAAACTTTATTGAATGGTTATAAAGCTACAAGATTTCACACACAACCTCAATATTGATGAACATGCTCACCAATACGAATTCTAATTCTCTAGAACTAGGATTATAAACCTTGAGGTTGATTCTCTCTAAGAAAACTAAAAACTCAGAATTAAATTTTTCTATAGTTACAAACTATTCTATATATATATTGAAGATAAAAGATAACTACAAATAATAAAAGATCTTCAGTATAATTTTCCATATTTATCTCCAAGCCTTCCATGATCTTCAATCAATACAGCTGTCATCCTTGCCATATGAAGTCTTCATCTCATAAGCAGTATTAAGTCTTCAGCAGCATTAATACTTTGAGCAGTATTAAGTTCAACAGTACTAACTACTAGCAGTACTAACTATGCTCAGCAGTGGTAACTTCTTCTAGCAGTATTAATCTTGGTTAGCAGCATTAACCTGTATCAGCAGTAGTAACTTCAGAAGTAGTAACCAGGTTGTGCTAGCAGTATTAACTGTACTTGAGCAATTCTTTCAGTTCCCAACAATCTCCCCCTAACTTGACTTTTAGGAAGAGAAGTCAAGTTCTTCAGATGCTCCCAAAACACCATTATTTATAGCCCTGTATTAGCATCCAACCCCAAACTTTGATTAATTGTCCTTTGGATCAAATACTTTGCCATTTCTGAATCTGGAACACATCCAAGTTTCTTTTTCAACATTGCATGCAGCTTTAATCTACTGTGGTTGTACACTCTATCCACTAGGAAGTATTCTATGTGATTTGAATCCATAGTTAAAGCATATACTCCACTAGTTTCATATAGAGTCCAGTTGTTAACTGTTTGAAACACATTTCTGATAATGTTCTTCACTTCTTCAGGCTTGAACAACATACAAAGATACTCCATCACAAGTTTTGTGATTGGTATCCCTGGAGCTTTCAGTTGATCAGCATACAACTTCATTCCTATTTCAAACATCTCCTCTAGATCAGACATGGAACATGTTCTGACAATCTTGGCCCAAGTATTATACACTTCATACTTCTCATCTTTTCTTTTGAGCCTGATATACTCTTTTCCATCAACTTCCAGTATATCCCAGTGAATGATCTCTGGAGGCTTAACACCAACAGGTTTAGCTGTAATAGGTTCAAGCACTTTGTCCATCACTACCATGTACAGATTCACATCATCAGTACTTGATGGTTCTTCCTGTTCAACTGACTTTGGTGCCCCTTCTTCTTCAGCAACTTTCTCAGCTTCTTCTTTATCCACTCTAGGCTTCTTGCCTGATTTTCTTCTTGCCATCATTTTAGTTCTTTTTAAAGTCCTCAGACTTTCACCTAGAGTTGCTTCTTTCTTTGGTGTTTCTTGCTCATCAGGGAAAGGTTTTTCTATCAGAAAATCATTACTTTCTTTCATCCTCTTTTCCATTTCAACTCTGGCTGTTTCATTCCCTTGAAGCTTTGTCATCTCTGAATCATACAACCCTTTGATCTGTTCAAAAGTCATCTTTGAGAACATCTCCTTTCTGACTCCCACAACACCTTTGAGAAAAGTAATCATCTTCTTTCTCTCTTGAGTACCAAGGTAGGTCTTTGAAGGTTGTCTCTTCTTTGCATCCATTTTGATCAACACAGAGTTCTTTAGGGTTGCAGCTTTCTTCTGTGCTATTTCAGTTGCCAAACTTTGTTGATAAGCTTCATTTAGCTCTGTAGCTAGAGCCTTAGCCATCTCTCTATCTTTGTCCACTTGAGCTAATTCTGCTTGGTTAAGTTCAGCTTGAATCTTCCTGGCCAATGCTTCATCTGACTCAACCAACTTTTGCTTTTTAATTGGTTGATCAGATTCCACTAACTTTGCTTTGCCTTTGTCTTTGCTTACCACCTTCTCAACACTTGCTTTCTTGATCACTTCACATTTTTCTTTGATGATAACTCCTTTGGCCTTTGAAGTGACCTTGGGAGTATCATGCTTAGCCTTGATTAAAGTTTCTGCTATCTCAAGGTCTGTTAATACTTCTTGCACCATTTCTGCTGCTTCATTCAATTCAGCAGTATTAACAGTTTCTGCTGCTTGTTCAAACACACTTTCTGTTTCTACTGCTTTCTCTTTTACTGCTGCTTTGCTTTCTGTTTCTGCTGCTTGTACTTTATCTCCACTAACCCCATCAAACTCCCCCTCAACTTTAGCATCTTCCATGTTGGCATCAGCTTCTGACTCCCCCTTTTTGGGAGCATCAGTCACTGGTTTCCTTCTTCTGAGCACAAACTGTTTCTTCTTCTTTTTCTGGACCAATCTCTTCACCATTTTCTTCAGGTTGGTAATCTGTACTTGTTGAGACAGAATTATCAGTTTCAGCTCTTCTATGTCTTTTCCCTGCTTGATTACATCCATATTGATGTTGCCCATTGTTTCCATCAATTCAAGATAGTCATATCTGTCCTCACCTTCTCCAGGAGTGTGACCCCCTTTTGAAGGATCATGGGATCTTTTTGTAGTAGAGGTATTCTGCCTAGCAGAAGCACCTGCTACCCCCTTGGTTTCTTGGCACCTGGGACCTTTGGATGATTGCTCACCCAAAGTTTCCATGGGGGAGGTCTCATTTATGTTACCACTGTCCTCTTCTGTGGTAGCAGGAGTAGTGGCAGCCTACTCACCCATATGCTCATACATCTCCTCATTGAGCACCTCCTTGGGGTTGGGTGACACCCCTTTGGTTTCCCTATAGATATTCTCTAATGGAGAATTCTCCATTAGAGGGCTTGAAGGCTTTGAGGGTGAAGGTACAAGAAGGGAATGATCCTTCTTTACCTTTTTCCTGATGTATGTATTGGTGATTGGAGAAGTGGGTTTTTGAATAAGGGACTGTGGGATTGATATGGTGATTGAAGGTTGGGATTGTCTTTCAGTGGGATGGTCTAATGAGGGCCTTGACCCTGAAGCCATATCTTCTTCATTGTGGGACACCACCATCATTGTAGAGAACAATGGGGTGTCAACTCCTTCCGAGTCCAATGGAGATCTCTTCATATTTGAAAAGACCTTACCTTTGGGGATTTTTGGTACATATACCTCATCAAAGTGAGGCATATCCGTCAATTCATTGGTTATAACTACCTGGACAAATCTTGGGTACATATAAAAACTCTTTTTGTTTCCCAAGTTTGACACAAGGTCATTGAAAATCATTCTTGAAAAATTGTACTTTCTGGCAGTGGCCAAGCAGACCAAAGCATAAGCAATGGTACTGCTGAACTCACTCCATCCAGTAGTCTTTTTAGAAATGCAATGCATAAGGGTATGAACAAGAAAACGCCATTGGGTATAAAATTTAGCTTTTGAGAATTTGAAACCATCCAATTGGCCTCCATACCCCATTCTTGAAAGATTTGAGAACATGTCCTCATTAGGAATAGAAGTAATGCCTGCAGCATCATCTAGACGTAGACAGATGTGAATCACCTCTTCAGAAACTGACAAGGGTTTGTCACACACCCTTGTCTTGATTATCTGCATACCATTTTCTGTGACTACAGTGGCATTTGCCCAAAATTGTCTTTGATGCTTTATGTAGATTGTTGGCGACACTGTAAGAGCATGGGCAATGTGGCTGGACTTGAGAAAATCCACAATCTGGTGAAATCCATCAGCCTGCTTTGGCTTTTGTAGCATCGCGATTTCGTTGTGCTCATCAATGAATGCCATGGATGCCATTGAGCTTTGAGAGTTCTTGCCTGAAACTTACTATGAGCTTGAGAGAAGAAGGGTTAGAGAGTAGATGAATAGTAATCAAAGAGTCGTTATGAACTTTTAGGCGGGCAAAAAGGGTATTTATACGATTCGGGACATAAGCAGTATTAACTAACTAGCAGTATTAACTAACTAGCAGTATTAACCACTAGCCGTATTAACTAACTAGCAGTATTAACTGAGAGCAGTATTAACCACTAGCAGTATTAACTAACTAGCAGTATTAACTGAGAGCAGTATTAACCACTAGCACTGGCAGTATTAAAACTGCACTAGCAGCATTAACTATACTTACACTTTTTGAAGCTTGAGGTACTCTGAGCAAGGTAATAACTTCCTGAGAAAGAAGTTAGTAGAACCAAAGAATAAACCAATACCAGGTATGTAAACACTTTTTAAAAACATGAGCTCATTCAGAGTTGATCATGCCCACATTTGTGACCAAGAAAGTGAATCTACCCACATCAAAAGCTTTAGTGAATAGATCAGCAAACTGGTTGTCAGTATGAACTTTAGCAACTTGAATTAGCTTCTTTTCATTACAATCTCTAATAAAGTGATACCTGATCTCAATGTGCTTTGTTTTGGAGTGCTTGACTGGATTGTTAACAATGCTTATAGCACTGCTATTGTCAATGAAGATTGGAGTGTGAAGAAAGGTTACCCCATAGTCCAGCATCTGATTCTGAATCCATAGAACCTGAGAGCAGCAACTTGCAGCCGCAATGTACTCAGCTTCTGTTGTAGATAAGGACACTGTGGTTTGTTTCTTACACTGCCAAGATACTAGTCTTGCACCCAAAAGTTGACATCCACCTGAAGTAGACTTTCTGTCCATGTTAGCACCACCCAAGTCACTGTCTGAATATGCAATCAAGTCAAAGTTGGATTCATAAGGAAACCAAAGACCTAATCTAGGTTGCCCTCTTAAGTATCTGAAAATCCTTTTAATAGCTTGAAGATGTGATTGCTTTGGCTTGACTTGGAATCTGGCACACAAACACACTGGAAACATGATGTCTGGTCTTGAGGCTGTGAGATACATGAGAGATCCAATCATTGATCTATATAGATGGACATCAACATCCTCCCCCTCAAGATCAACAGTGATCTGTTTATGAGTCTCCATAGGTGTGCTTGCTGGTTTTGAGTATGTTAAACCATACTTATCCAGGATGTCTTTCACATATTTTGATTGACTTATGAAGATCCCATCTTTCTTCTGTTTCACTTGAAGCCCAAGGAAGAAGGTAAGTTCACCCATTGAACTCATTTTAAAGCTCTTGTGCATCAACTTTTCAAAGTCTCTACACATCTGATCTTTTGTGGATCCAAAGATATTATCATCCACATAGATCTGAAAAAGTAGGATGTCCTTCTTACTTCTTTTAATGAAGAGGGTCTTGTCAATTATTCCTCTTTCAAACCCATTCTCCAAGAGATAGGTAGACAGTGTATCATACCATGCTCTTGGGGCTTGATGAAGACCATAAAGTGCTTTCTTCAGTTTGTATACTCTGTCTGGATATGATGGATTTTCAAATCCAGGGGGCTGACAAACATATACTTCTTCATCAATTGTACCATAAAGAAAGGCACTCTTCACATCCATTTGGTATACCTTGAACTTCATGTATGAGGCATAGGCTAGAAATAGCCTAATTGCCTCTACCCTTGCCACTGGAGCAAACACTTCTTCATAGTCTATGCCTTCTTCTTGAGTGTACCCTTGTGCCACAAGCCTTGCTTTGTTCCTGATCACAATTCCTCTCTCATCCTTTTTATTTATGAAAATCCACTTGGTGCCAATAGCTCTATGACCTTTTGGAAGGTCCACCAAGTCCCAAACTTATTGAAATTTGAACTGCAGTAACTCTTCTTGCATAGCTTCTATCCAATTGGAATCTTTCATTGCATCATAAACCTTCTTAGGCTCAATCTGAGATAGAAAGCAAGAGAGTACTGTGTGTTGCTGATCCTGCAGCTCTTGAAGACTACTTTGATTCCTTGTTATCATAGGAGAAGCGATGTCTCCTATGACCAGCTCTGGAGGATGGTTCTTTTGAGTTCTAGTCTGATGACTAGGTTCTTCATTGATTCCCACATTTAGATTGGAATCATTTAAGTCAGCTGAGGGGATCTCATCAGCTGCTTCCGGCTCTTCATACACTGGATTCTCCTCATCTCTTCTTTCTTCTTCACTCTGAATTTGTTCAGTAGCATTCTCCTTTTCACAGACATCAACAGGCTCTATTGGAGGTATGGGAAAGATCACAGACTGAGGAATAATGTCTTGTACTTGTACTTGTTCATCCCCTGATCCTCTACTTCCTGAACCTGCATGATAAGCACTACTGAAACCCAAAGAGTTAGTTAGTGAATCAATGTCAAATAACCACTTAGGACCAGACCCAATAGGATTTGGTGTGTTCTCATTGCATTTGACATTGTCACTTTCCTCAATTATTCTAGAAGAAGAATTAAAAACTCTGTAAGCCTTACTCTGAGATGAGTAGCCAACAAGAAAACCATCATCTGCCTTGCTATCAAACTTTCCTAAGTGAGTTTTGGTATTGAGAATGGTACAAGGACACCCAAAAGGTTTGAAAAATCCAATAAATGGTTTTCTGTTATTTAAAAGCTCATATGGTGTCTTGTTTTTAGGCTTGACTACTAGAACTCTGTTTTGGACATAGCAAGCAGTATTAACTGCTTCAGCCCAGAAAGTAATTGGAAGTTTGGAATCAGCTAACAGAGATCTAGCAGCCTCAATCAGTGTCCTATTCCTTCTCTCAGCAACACCATTTTGTTGTGGAGTCCTAGGAGCACTGTATTGCCTCTCAATTCCTTTTTCCTCACAAAAGGTGTTTAGGTCATGATTTTTAAATTCAGTACCATTGTCTGACCTAATGACTTTTATCTTTTGATTTGTTTGGTTTTCAATTCTTAGGATAAAGGATTTGATCAGTCCACTTGTCTCATCCTTAGTCCTTAGAAAATATACCCAAGTAAATCTAGAGTAATCATCAACAATAACTAGGCAGTATAATTTCTTACCTATACTCATAACATTTGTAGGACCACACAGATCCATATGCAACAACTGAAGAGAACTAGAGATTGTGGTCAACTCTTTGGACTTATGAGAAGTTTTGTGTTGTTTGCCTTTGAGACAGGCAACACAATGATCATCACATGAAAATACTTTGGAAGGTAAACCTCTTACAAGGTTGTTTTTAACAAGTTTATTCATTGTTTTAAAGTTCATGTGACACATCCTTCTGTGCCAAAGTGATGATTCAT
Organism: Arctium minus; assembly: GCA_954870635.1. Lineage (NCBI taxonomy): Eukaryota > Viridiplantae > Streptophyta > Magnoliopsida > Asterales > Asteraceae > Arctium > Arctium minus. Next base: position 114,685,525 of record OX941084.1, on the reverse strand, counting down.
CCAAAGAAGCTTTTGAAACAAGACAGTTTAGGGATGAATCAGTTGAAACACTTTCCATATCTAAGCAATATACATTATCCTTTCTGGGAGTTCTTAGTAGTATCATCTTTTCATCAACTACCTTGAATCCAGGAGCAAGGATAATGCATTCAGAATCAGTAAATAATATACTATGCTGTTTGTCACAAACCTGTGATACACTTAACAGGTTGTACCTTAACTGCTCAACATAGAATACATCTTCAAAAGTCATTTTACCTTTGGTTACATCCCCCTTACCACTGATCTTACCTCCATCTGGAGTATTACCAAAGGCAACATGCCCACCATCAATTTTCTTGAAATTCTTGAGGCATGACATGTTCCCTGTCATGTGCCTAGAGCAACCACTATCAACATGCCAGATGCTCTTCCCCTTGAGCTTCTGGTTGCCTTGTACATAAGATTAAACAGTTAGTATTGATTGAGAACCCAAGCGAAAGTGGTCTTGGGTCTCCCTTTCTCATCAAAGTACTTACATTCCTTTTTGATGAGATTTTTAAACACAGAGCACTCTTTATTGGAGTACTTTGTCAATATGATTGGTCTAGCAGCACAAACACTAGGAGCAGTACTAACTTTAGAAGTACTAACAGAGTTAGCAACACTAACAGGTTTAGCAGTACTAACCTTGTTAGAAGCACTAACAGAGTTAGTAGTATTAACATTTGAAGAAGTACTAACCATGTTAGTTTTAGCAGTACTAATACTCTTGGCAGCACTAACATTGGTAGCAGTAGTATTGCTTCTAGCAACACTATCATTGTCAGCAGGACTATTTGGGGTAGCAGTACTAACCGTTTTAGTGCATTTAGGAACCCACATATTGACACTTTCTTTAACAGTCTTTTTCTTCATGTGGCTTTTAGATTTAACAGATTTCTTAGCCACATTGTTCCTTTCATTCTTCCTATAACCAAATGGTTTTTGCATAGATCTTTGAAAATTCATCCTTTGGTTCATAGGATTGAAATAACAATATTTGGCAAGATGGTTCAATTTGCCACAGATAAAACAAGGTTTTGGTCTATTGATTTTACTCATATCAACCCCTTGTTTTTGTGCCCACTGATTATTCCAGTTTCTTTGATTTCCCCTCTTTTTATTATGATTTCGGGGCTCAGTCTTCTTACCTGCACACTGTTTGCAAGGAACTGGATTCACAACTGTGGTCTGTTTGTAATGGACCTTACCAGACTTTCCCTCTGTCTTCTCTATGTCCTTTGATTTGACCCAAATCTTTTCACACCCCTCATTGGTAATGATGTGATTCTCTAGGGGAATCTCACCACTCACATTGTTCTCCTTACTCTTACCAACCTCTTTCTCAGTCTTATCCTCAACAACTACCTCATCTAAGGGATCTATCTCAGTGGCTCCCTCAGGCAAGTCCTTCCTATCTTTGGTTTCTAGCAAATCTGATGTAGGAGGAATGTAGTTGTTGTTGTATGGTGGTGGTGTGGTATTGTACCCAATTCCTCTTCTCAATTTGTCATGAATCTGAGTTTGTAGTAAAGAGTCCATTGCTTTAAAAGCATTGGAAAAATTTCCACATCAAGCTTAACCTTGGTTAGCTCCTCTCTCAACTTTTCACTCTCCTCTTTAGATTTGGTCAGTTGGAGTTCTAGATCCTTTTTCTCCCACTTCCAGTAATTGGTAATATATGAGTGTTGGAGTTCATTGGCTTGAAAACCTTTAATCTGTTCCTCAAACCTCTCAACAATTCTCACATAGTCTTTTATATCTTTTGCTAACCTCTTAAGGTCATCAATCATCTTCTGGTTGTGATCCCTGTACCTTTTAACAGTGTCTATGCAAGTTTTAGAACAGAGATTAGAACTTACCTCAGTTGGGAGATCAGATACTTCTGCCATAAGAGCTTGATTTTGGATAGCCTCTTCTGCTTGATTACTCCAGTCAAACCCCATTCCTTGTTGAGAAACAAGGGCTTGAGCAGAGTTTCTGTTGTGATTAAAGCTTCCAGACTGAGCTTGTTGGTGGTTGTTGTTGTGAGACACTCCACTTGTGCATTCCCTGGCAAAGTGTCCCTTCAGATGACATTTATAGCACTCCACCTTTGGTTTATCAAAGCCTGCTCCATCTTCTCTTCTTTGGGAGAAGTTGTTCCTCCCAGTCCTCTTTATGAACTTCTTCACCCTCATGGAAAGCATGGCCATCTGCCATTTAATATCCATCTCTTCAAGATCATCAGGATGAAGTTGTTTCAAGTCATCATTAATTAAAGAGGAATTTCCATGGCTGGAAAGAAAGGCTTCAAACACAGATTCAGTGCCTTTTTCTTGATTTGCTCCATTAGCAGCATCAACTGATTCAGGGTTAGCATCAGAATCAATTGATGCTGATAGAAGTGTAACATTATGAATATATCCAGAAGGTTTCTTCTTTGCCTCCACCTCAGCTTCAAATACTCTAAGGTCATTGCACAGATCATCAAGTTCTTTTTCTTCCAATTGTTCATTCTGTCTGAACGAAACAGTGTACATGGTCCATTCATCTCCAAGGGACCTCAAGAACTTTCTGTTTACATCATCTTGATCAATCTGTACTCCCATAGTAGCTAGTTCACCAATCAGCTTGTTAAACCTGTCAAAAGTTTGAGTCATGGACTCATTCTTAGTTGACATAAAGTTTTCATACTGTTGCTTCAATATTGCCTTCTGATTTCTCTTGGTACTTTTGGTACCAGAGAATCTCTTTTCTAGAGCATTCCAGAGCATCTGTGCATCAGTGCAATTGCTAAATTGGTGCATATGTTCATTGGGAATAGCCAAGAGCAGTGTGCTCAAGGCTTTCATCTCTGTCTCTCTTTTCTTCCTTTCTGCATCTGTCTTTGGTGGGGTCCTTTTTCCATCTGCACCAATCTTTCCTGCATCAGATGGGCCATTCTCAATGATGTCTCACATGGAGTAATCTGTGAGGAGAATGTATTGCTTGATTCTAATCTTCCACATGTCAAATTCATTGGATCTGAGCATTGGAACCTTTGAGACAAGAGTACTGTTTGATTCAACTGTGTTTTCCATGATGAATAAGTTTTCTGAGAATACTTGCTCTGATACCACTTGTCAGGATCTGAATTCTTAACAAGAATAAACACTCAGAAACAATATTAAAGGAGTTTGCGGAATAACACTTTAATATTCAAAGATCAATGAAACAGTGAATCATAATAACAACTTGTAAACTTTATTGAATGGTTATAAAGCTACAAGATTTCACACACAACCTCAATATTGATGAACAGGCTCACCAATACGAATTCTAATTCTCTAGAACTAGGATTATAAACCTTGAGGTTGATTCTCTCTAAGATAACTAAAAACTCAGAATTAAATTTTTCTATAGTGACAAACTATTCTATATATATATTGAAGATAAAAGATAACTACAAATAATAAAAGATCTTCAGTATAATCTTCCATATTTATCTCCAAGCCTTCCATGATCTTCAATCAATACAGCTGTCATCCTTGCCATATGAAGTCTTCATCTCATAAGCAGTATTAAGTCTTCAGCAGCATTAATACTTTGAGCAGTATTAAGTTCAGCAGTACTAACTACTAGCAGTACTAACTATGCTCAGCAGTGGTAACTTCTTCTAGCAGTATTAATCTTGGTTAGCAGCATTAACCTGTATCAGCAGTAGTAACTTCAGAAGTAGTAACCAGGTTGTGCTAGCAGTATTAACTGTACTTGAGCAATTCTTTCAGTTCCCAACACTATTTCAGAAACTCGCGTACAACTTTTTACTCAGAGCTCCAAATGACACGAGTCCCGTTGAGTTGGATTTCTAAAACACATATGTATGACTTTGATGTTTTGATTTTTCTCAAATTCCATGAGCTGATATGCTTGGATCAGTGTCAAAGTTTGCGTTATGGTGTTGGACCAAAAACATTACATTTCACTCGTGCTCTTTCTGCTTTCAAGAACGGTGTTGTCTTGTCGGTTCTTCATGGTTTGAAGCTACATATGTGACACATTGATTGTCACTCCCTCCTCTATTATTCAAGTTTTTAAGGCTAGGTGCTGAACGCTTACTTAACGGGAACTTAAGAGTCAAGTTTTCTGTTTTGATGACCATTCTGCGTAGCTGAGGGAAAACTTGCACTACTCACTCATTTTTCATCCAAAATGGATGAATCAAATCTCGTTGGAGAGATAAGAGGCTGGAGTTCAATGTGCATGCTTTATGTTTTCTCTCAATCAGGCTTCTTGATGGTAAAAAACAGTGGTGAATTTGAGACATGAAAGCTGGACAAAATGGGGAATTTGTCTAAGTCTTACAAGAAGATGGGCCTACATTTGAGGGGGAGCTTGTGATACTTTGAAGACTCGAAGAATGGCACACCAAAGCTTCTAGAGAAAGAAAGGGGGAGACTATATGATGATGCTTTATTTATAAAACATTAGGGGGGAGATTGTTAGCTTAAATTATCCCCCAATTTAATTGAATGTTTTATAAAGAAATTGTATTTGGGCTTTTTATTTAGTTGTATGGGCTTGAGCCAAATTCTTGTAAATGGGCCCTATTTAATGGTGCCCATGGCTCATTTGCTAATTGGAGAGACTTGGTGAGGAATACACCTGTTTATACACACAGACTAATTCTCATGAGAGTCGTTTACATGTTTAGTGTAGAGTTCTTCCCAATTTCCCCTCCATTCATGAAATCAAAGCATATGAGATTAGTTCTTGATAATTATGTTCTTAAGTATAGGCATCATACATTCAAGTATAGGCATCATACATTCATACCTAGTTCACTTAAACTAGAGCTCAGATACCAACTTGTAACACCCTAAAAATAGGGGTGAATTTAAACCTGAATAAATGCGATAAATGACTCCTTAAATAAGAAGAAATCACCCAAAAAGGGAAACTGTAATAGATTTACAAATTTTATGAATGGAAAGTAAAGTCAACAACATACTAATCTAAATCATTTATATCAATATTATAATGGTTGTCAAACCAATCTCCCAAAAGTGTCTATTCCTTTCTGTACGCCAATATCCTAAACGTATATCTCCAAAAGCTGCCGCTATCGGCCAACACTCGTCTCTCATTTCTTGAAAGCCCCATCACTAACGGAACTTGTTATACATGTCATTTAAAAACAATGTTAGGCTTTAAGCCTAGTGAGAACAAACAATTTTGTATATAACTTGAAACAATGAAATATAAGTAAATGGTATGAAGTAGTGAAACTTATTAAACAACCACATAAGGACCTTACAGCCTAAAAGTATCTTGCGATGATGGGGGAGACCCGATTTCCAAGGATCATGGCGGAACACAAAAGTATCCCACTTTCCAATTTGTGAGCTCAATACTAGGACCTATTGCCACGAACAACGTCGGCTCATACACAGATGTGGGGTAGGGCACCCGAGGATCCTAGTCATGCTCATTCACTATGATTACATTTACGACCCATGGCTAGTATCCGGTCCCACATAACCGTACCAAATTGCCTCCAAAGACCCAATGTCTCAACTAGTTACATAAGGGAAAAAACATCCCAAATAAACCGACTCTTAAACCTATGGATCCATTGGTATCAGTCTAAGGTTTTCCATAATTTCATTTGTGACCCAAATAACATCATTCATATAGTTCTCAATTTACAATATCATCATGTTAGCTTTCTTGCATAATCAATGCTATAAGAGGCCAAATTCAATACCATGACCAACCAAAGGTTATTTTGCTTTATAAAAATAAGTTTCCCAAGGTCACATAAATTTTAAATATGCATTGTTAGTAAACCCATCATAAAAGTTATTCCCAAATGTATTCAAAATGGGATGAACACCCCAAACACAACCATAGAGTTTTCATCACATATTTTACCGTTAATAATTCATATAAATCACTTCTCATGGTTCAAACATAGATATCATCATCATATCCCAAAAGTAGTTAAAACCCTTAAAATCTCCAAAATCTCAAGTTAGGTCAAAACTCTTTAAAGCAAATAACGTAAACAAGAAGATGATTAGAAGTCCAAAATATGTAACTTTTTAACATGTATAAAGTCTTAAAGTTTAGAATGACTCACTACTTAGGTTTTTGGTCAAAACCTAGAAACCTTAAAGCTTGGTGATTAAGATGGAGACGGTGAGGTGGTGAATCCTTGAACTCTAGTCTGCTAAACCTTAGTTGATGATGTAAATCCTTGATGAGATGGGGAAATGAAGCAGTAAATGACTCTAGATCAGGTTAAATGAAGAGAGAGAGCGTGAGAGAGAGAGAGAGTAGAAAGTGAGTTTGGTGAAGTTGGAGAAATAGTAAATGAGAAAGTAGCTGAAAAAACGTATTTATGCCAATCTATCCCCTCACTGCGACCTTGCCAGGAAATTATGCCATTGGCATAGTCATGGGTCACAATCACACAAGGGGTACCGCGGCCTTGCCTGACCATACGACATTGCCCAGCGAGAGTGCCTTGAGGCACAATCGCAGGCATAGTTGCCGATGGTGTACCATGGGCTTTGTCCGCCCTACGATTGTGTCCTCGGCGATAGTTTCACAGTCACAGTCGCTGGGCATAGTTGCTCCACACACTCGAAGCCCAAAAATTCTACTTTTTTGCCCAAAACTTCTCACGACGCGATGAGGGCTTAATAGGTAAAACATTGAGATATAGACATGCGGTTTTAAATGAAAATTCTAACGAATGATTTAAATTTTACTCACTAGAATTTACGAGTGTTACATTAGTGATGTACGGATACTTAACCTGTCTTCTCATGAACCTCTTTACAACATTCAATGCAAGTATAATGTCTTGAGGCCAAATAGTCCTTAATCTGAAATCATGATACCACAAACGGACGAACTTTCTTGCATACACCTCCTTAATCGTCACAATATTGTGTTTTGAATCCATTCGACGCTTTTGTTGAATTTGAGCTTTCCTCATATACACATCATTAAAGATAAAATCCTGATTGTACTTTGATATTCCCAACATTTTCATATATATAACTCTTTAATCTATTTCACAAAAAAATTTCTTTCCACATCTTCAAGGAAGGCAACTTTAATAATGTTCTTTCCCATCTGATAGCATGTTCAAGATGAACTACTTCAGTACCAGATGTTTTTACCCTTGAAAGCTTAAATTGCAGTTTTACCACTGAAGGCTCAGCTTGACGTTGCACTCTTGTAATCTCATGTTCTATCTCAACAATAGTACCGGAATTACCAGAACCATTATCAGAATAGGATATTATCTCTTGGACTTCTTCTTTGATTTTCATTACAGCATCTTCTGATTGATCTGGCTCAAAATCAATGTATATCATATCAATCAACATATCATCTGCTTATTTCATAGCTTCAGAACCCTCAGGCTTTTCATCCATTGGTTCAGTTTCTCCATAAATCACCAATTGTAACTGTCTTTCACCAAAGTTTTCACTTGAACCAACCACTTGTAGGGGGTATACATGGGTTAGGTTGGGCAGTTTGGGACATTTTTACAACCCAACACAAATATGGCGGTTTGAAAAAATCTCAACCCAACCCAACCCATTCAAAAGTATAACCCAACCCAACCCAACCCTTGCGGGTTATGGCCGGTTGGGCGGTTTAGTAGTATACATAAAATTGTAGAATGAAATATGATAAATACTACTAAAAATATACATATGTTTAGTGAACCAAGAGGTTACTTGGTTAACACTGAGCAACGCTAGGGCTGTAAATGAACCAAACGTTTAATGAACCATTCGGCGGGAAATTTAATGAACCAAACGTTTAATGAACCATTCAATTTATAATTTATTATATCCTATCCTATATTACACTTCCATTTATATACCACACAAAACGATAAAATTAGCATCCAACGTGATGGAAAATAGAAAAAATCATGAAACATGACTTCCATTTCCAGTTATTCGTCTTCAAACTTGATAATTTTTAGATCTCGCTGCATTACAACGGGTAAATAACTAGTATATATATATATTATGATATTAATATGTAAAATAATTAATTAGATTAAATTTTTAGACTTCCTTTTTTATTCTTCCTAAATTTACCCGTTTTTCATTTTGTTATGTTATTTAGGAACGAAATGATGATTAATGGTGGTTGTTTTTGGTACATTCGTTCTTTACGTTCTTCTTTACGTTCGTTCTTTACGTTCGTTCTTTACGTTCGTTCTTTACGTTCGTTCTTTACGTTCGTTTAACATCTTAACGAACATAAACAAACACATTTTCTTAGCGAACGAACATGAACACAAAAAACTTCGTTCTTTTACCGTTCGTGTTCATTCATTTGTTTGGTTAAGTTTAACTAACGAACACAAACAATCCTCCATTCGTTTGTTCGGTTAAGTAAAATGTATTATATATATACACATATATACTTTGGGCTATAAATTTGTCTAAATAGACTAGTTTTTTTAATTCTTATATTATATATATAAATAAATTTTATAAATATTAGATATTAGCGGCAGGTTGGCGGGTTGGGCGGGTTGAACTAGGCGTAACCTAATTTCAACACTCTTAATTTGCAGGTTGGCGGTTTGACTGGTGGGCGGTTTGGCGGGTTGGGTTTAATTGGGTTGTTAGCGGTTTGGGTTGGGCGGGTTTCGCGGGTTGACCGTTTTTTGTACACCCCTAACCACTTGTACATCATCATTATTCTCATTTTGACTAGTAATTTCAACTGTACCAGCACCCCTAATCATTTTTCGCCTTTTCTTCTCCCCCTCATGCTGATTAGGATCATTCTGATCATCATGTTTTTTTTGTGGCTGATGGCCTGTTCTCTGCAAGTTTCCTCCAAAACTTGAACCCGTTCAGCTAACTTCAGTGATTTTTTTCTCAATAGCCTCAGTTAAAGAGGTAACAACACTAGACAAAGTGTTGATGCTGGTCACAACCTTATGTTTGAGTGAATGAAGTTATCAACGGTAACTACATTCGCCACATTTTTTTGTTGATCGTCGCAACACACCAAATAGATCGGAATATTCTCAATCTAGCTCATAAGCTTGAGATAGCAGCTTTGCATACAATAGAGACTTGAGGTCATCAACAGATAAATCTTCGAACGACCTTGCTTGTGTTTGTGTGTCCCAATATGTGCAATCAATCAAGATGAATAACCAAATCAATCCAATTCGCCATATTCATTTATGATAAAATCATAGATTACAATGATGTTCTCAATACAAGAATATTTCTCTCTCTGAGAATATCCTCTCTATGTCATATGTCTAGGTGCTCTTGGTTCTACATGTCTAACAAAGAGAGAGAAGCTTTTATACCACAAGCTTACAAAGACAAAACTAAACTAGACAAGTTGACTTATTACAAAGACTTTGACTTTTGCTTTAAGAGGCTTTGACTTGAGCTTTGACTTTGATTCTCATTCTTCATGATCTTGGATCCAACATATTTATGTACTAACAATCTCCCCATTTGGATTCAAGATCATTTTCAAAATAAAATTTCCCCCTTTGATTTAGAAACAAATGATCTCCCCCTTTGGATTCAAGATCACCTTCAAAACAAAATCTCCCCCTTTGATTTAGAAACAAATGATTTCCCCCTTTGGATAAACAAACACGAATTTCAGCATTCATGAACAATCTTCTCCTCTTTTGTAGATCTTTGACCAATTCAATCTCCTACTTTAGCATCTTCATACAGATAGACATTTCATCTCCCCTTTCTTTGAACCTTCTTCAAACTTTCAGTAATCTTCTCCCAAAGTCTGTGATTAACTTCTTCAAGAATTTTAAACAATCTCCCTCAAGGTTATACGAAACTCTTTCAGACTTCAGAAAATATATTATCTTCAGATTCAACTCACTTTTGTTCTAACAAACAATCTTCAAAGAAAATTTCAGCAAATTTTCATCAAGCTTTCAAAATTCCTTGAACTTTCTCTATTATTCTGATCATTCTCCCCATAACTCAGACAATAAATCTTTCAAACTTTGCCTTTTCTTGATCATCTCATTTCTTGAATATAATTCTCTCCCATATTCCAAACATGTAACTTCCTCAAATTCAAATATTTCTTGACCATCTCCCCCTTTTTGATGATGTAGAGCATAGAAATCATCAAAACTGTCTCCAAGAAATGTCACAAATCTTTTCTAACCATTGATCTTTTGAACTGAACATATGAACCATTCGTCAGTACATAATGTATCCATCCAAATCTTTTCAAATTCAGACAAATAAGAATGTAACCCTGAATCAACAAATGAATCAATTAAGATGCCTGTAAGAAGCATGAAGCCACTTAGTATAACGAATGTACTGTACAAGGAGTTTTAATGACGATCACTCCCCAGGTCTTCCATTCAATCATCGAATAACACAAGGTAATTCTATGAATATTCTGACAGAAAAACGAAAATTCTGTGTGTTTCTGCTTGTGTATGAAAGAATTTAAACATGAATGTTTTATAAAAGGCTCAAAATGTGTAAACCATTGAGACAACAACAGTATTACATGGACTCAATTATGCATGATCGAAGTGCAAAGGGGGGGCAACTTTCCTTCTTTTTCAATATCCATATCTTCCGAATGAAGATGAGACAGATTATGTGATGCGTCCCAAGAAAATTTGAAACATCTCTTTGTTAAGAAAGAAATGAGTAGCTGGTGGGGTTTAAGCAAGAGTTGGCATGGGCTAGTGCCTATTTCAATGAATTTCACAAAAGAATTGTCAAACAATAGTAATGTGGCTGCCCGACTCAGAAAAAGTTGGTGCAGAGTTCTGATATTCTTTTAACTCTATTCTCACACCCTCTTTCTTTTTATCATTTAAGCTCACTTCTAACCAAACTCTATTTCCATTTTATCTCAGCACACACCCACACTCAGATATTGACCCCTCACCTCTCGATCACTCAAGGATAACTTCATGGGTAGGAAACACTGGTTAACGTGAATCCATAGAAGTTCATTAAAATCTCACACAATTATCCCATGTATTTTGTCCTAAAAGCATAAAGTTGCTCAATGACTTAACTTTGTCAGTTAAAGCACATAAAAATGTAATACATGTCACATAAAGTTATGCTCAATGAGATAATCATGAAAATTTAAGCATTTTAATAATGGAAGATTTTCTCATAACAAGTATATTTGATTGAATGAAATGAATACAAAAGACTTGTTTGAGAATCTGACAATGTATGGAAAAGATCAAAATTGAATGATTTATCATTAAAAGCTTAGGTCATGAAATAATTGGAATGTTTCTATATGAACAAATATAGACATTTTTGAAAGAAATGCTTTGAATAAATCAACGCTTAACAAACTCTGAATTTCAAACGGGGTGTCTTACCATCGAAAATTAGTTTCAATTTGAGACATGGTAAGAACATAGTCAATAAAGTACTAAACCGGTCTTTATGAATACTTGACAATATATGGAAAAGATACTACACAAGTATTTATCTTTGAAAACACACGGTTAGAATAACAATTAAGCTCATGTAAGAAAATATTTAAAATCACACTTCTAAATTCATGAAATCTGTTTTGAGAATAAGAAGTGGTTTGAACATTTAAGAAGTTGTTTTCATGTCTGAAAGTTGTCCATCTTTCAAACACATATGAGATTATGATTAGAACAATCCTTACGCTCAACTTTAATCTCATAAAGTCAGCTCCAAAGTCATAATTGATATGATCATGTAAGCTCCCCCTCAAAATATGCAATTAGTAAAAAAGAAAACATCATAGCAACAAAGTCTTATTGAAACAAAACATTTATTGAAAAATTAAAGACATAAAAGCAGTAAAACGTGTTAAGAACAAGTTCTAATCATATGTAATTAGAAGTCAATGTCCTTACTCCCCCTGAACATATGCATCACAATATATGTCAGTGAAAAACATATGCAAATCTCTACAACTTCCCCTAGAATGTAGATCATCTAAACTTTGTATCACACTCCCCCTAAAACCATGAGCAGAACCTTTCAGTGTAGATATCATTCAGATTAAAAATAAAGAAACGAAGAAGAATAACAAAAATAAACTGTACTAGGTAACTACAGATTATGTCTTAAGGGTTAACATGCCAAGTTTCGAAATGAGAAAATTAAATCTCTTTTCATCTAACGGCTTGGTAAACAAATCAGCAAGTTGATTATCTGTGTTTACAAAGTAAAGTTCAATTGTACCCTTTTCGACATTATCTTTGATAAAATTATAACGCGCATCAATATGTTTACCTTTTGTGTGTTGAACAGGATTAGCTGATATGGCTATGGCGCTCTTCGAATCACAATAAATATGAATTTTGTTGAACTGAAATCCATAGTCTCAAAGCTGGGTCCGCATCCACTAAACTTGAGAGCAACAACTGGCAGCAACTACATACTCTGATTCAGCAGTCGAAGTGGAAACACATAGTTGTTTCTTTGACACCCAGCTTACGAGCTTGTCTCCAAGAAATTGAATGTGAACTGATGTGCTTTTTCTGTCTAACATACAACCTGTATGATCTGCGTCTGAATACGCTGTTAGCTTAAAACCTGTATCTTTAGGATACCACAAACCAAGATCTGCAGTTCCCTTCAGATATCTAAATATTCATTTTACAACCGACATATGGGATTATTTAGGCGAAGCTTGATATCTAGCACATAAGCATGTAGAAAACGTAATATCAGACCGACTGGCCGTTAAGTACATTAAAGAACCTATCATTCCTCTATAAGTCCTAAGATCAACAACTTTTCCCGAAAGATTAGCTCCGATTTTAGTTCCTGGTGCCATCGGGGTTGAAATAGGAGTACAAGTTGACATATTAAATTTCTTAAAAATGTCAGCAATATAATTCGATTGATTTATAAAAATCCCCGTTGAAAATTGTCTAACTTGTAATCTGAGAAAGAATTTCATCTCTCCCATCATACTCATTTGAAAACATGACACCATGAGTGCAGAAAACTCTTACAGTACTTCGGATTAGTTGAACCAAAGATTATATCGTCCACATATATTTGAATTAAAATGATATTAGTTTTCTCCCTTTTTATGAATAAGGTGCTACTGATTTTACCTTTAGAAAATCCAGACTTGACCAGGAATTTAGATAACACATCATACCAGGCTCGAGGGGCTTGTTTGAGTCCGTAAAGTGCTTTGTCTAGAATATAAACATGATCTGGTTTGTTCGCACTTACGAATCCTTCAGGTTGAGAAATGTACACCTCTTCTTTTAACAATTCATCCAGAAAGGCTGTCTTGACATCCATTTGATAGACCGTAAAATTCTTATGTGCAACATAGGCTAGGAACATCCTAATTGCCTCAATACGTGTAACTGGTGCATAAATTTCATCATATTCAATGCCTTCCTCTTGTCTGTATCCCTTCGCTACAAGTCTTGCTTTATTTCAGATCACAACACCATCCTCATCCTTTTTATTTTTGAATACCCACTTGGTGCCAATGATTGTCTTTCTTTCAGGTCGGGGAACCAATCGCCAGACTTTAAGTTCTTCAAATTGATTGAGCTCTTCTTGCATGGCTGTAACCCAATCTGGATCACAAAGAGCTTTTGAAACTTTTATCGGTTCTATTTTTTCAGGAATGAATCATACAAACATTCATTTGCTGTTGCAGACCTAGTTTGCACCGATTTTGAAGAATCTCCAATAATTTGATGTACCGGGTGCTCTTTGGTCCACTTATATACATGAGGGAGTGGTGTAGATGTAGACTGATCATGTTGATCATCTAGATATCCACTATGTTCTTCTTGTTGGGGTTCGGTTGAAGTAACTGGTGCAGAAGTTTAAGTGGATTGGACATTTGATGTCTGTTGGATAGGCATGACAGTACATCTAAATGAATGTGTAACTTCTGGCTCAACAGTTTCATTTGCAACTTCAACTGATTGAGAAGGTGTTTGAACTAGAGTTTTTTCTTGACTCGGAGAATTTGATTCAGTTGATACATCTGAAGTGATTGGATGATGATAGCTTGAATATTCTAATTTGTCAATCAGAACAGGTTTAGTCACTTTTGAACCAAGAAACTCATCATAAAAATGTTCAAACAATAAATCTAATTCTGTTAAATGAGACGTTCACGTTGACGCTTTATCAAAATTAGAAACTTTAACCGCATGTTCTGGACTGATTTGTTCAGAAGCTAATACTCCTGTTATTACGAGTTATTAACTAATGTGATCAGAAGCCATTTCTTCATCAAATGTGACGTTGACACTCTTAACCACAATCTTTGATTTCTTCAGACAAACTCTGTATACCGCATATGTTTGAGAATATCCAATGAAAATGCCTTCATCAGCCTTCAGACTGAACTTGTTCAAGTTCTCTTTATCATTCAGCACAAAACACCTACATCCAAATATGTGAAAACGTTTAATGCTAGGTATTCTATTATTTATCAACGCATATGGTGTTTTACCAAACCGGCGATGAATGATAGAACGATTTTGAGTATAACATGCAGTTGAGACAGATTCAGCCCACAAAAATAAAGGTAGATCGGATTGGCTCAGCATCATTCGTGCAACCTCAACAAGAGTCCAATTTATTCGTTCAACTACCCCATTTTATCCTAGAGTTCTGGCAGCAGAAAACTGATGAGTTATCCCGACCGATTCGAGATAATCGTCAACTGTTTTGTTCTTGAATTATGTGCAATTATCAGTTCTACGAAGCTTAACTGTCTTCTGCAAGTTCACTTGAACAATCTTTAAGAATGAGATGATGACATCAGACGTCTCATCTTTTGATCTTAGAAATTTGACCTAAGTGTATCTAGAATAATCATCCACAATCACCAAGATGTATTTCTTGCCGTTAATGCTTTGTGTTCGCATTGGACCACAAAGATCCATATGCAACAGTTCTAAAGGAGTACTTGTGCTCGGTTCAGGCTTAGTCTTGTGTGAGGCTCTTTTCATCTTGCCTTTCTCACACGCGTCACACAGATGTTCCTTTTCGTATTTTAGCTCTGGAAGTCCTCTTACTAAATTTCCAATCACCAACTTATTAATGTATCTGAAGTTGAGATGGGATAGCCTTTTATGGCATAACCAGCTTTGTTGCATAGAGGCTTTAGAAAATAGACACACCACATTATCAGTCTTGACATTTGATAGATTAATCGTGCAGAGGTTTGACTTTCGAGTCCCGACCAAGAGTTCTTTGCCATCTTTAGTTCTAACACAACTTCAATTGGCTTTGAAGTTGATCTCTAAATCCTTGTCACTGAACTGACCAATGCTGAACAGATTGTGTCTTAATCCTTCAACATAACTCACCTTCTTTATCGTTAAGTTTTCTTGCATGACATCTCCATATCCGAAGATTGGTGAAACTGGCCATTTCCAAACTTTACGTTGCCACATAATTTCTCTGTAATTAGATAAAATATATTTTTTCCTTGTCATATGCTTAGATCAACCTGAATCCAAGTACCACATATGACGGGTCTGCACAAGAGAAATCAGACAACAACAGATTTAGGTACCCATTTATATATGAGTCCTTTCGTGTTAGCACAAGATTTTGGCACCCATTTGAATTTGGGTCCTCTTTGTTTTTCAAAACCATTAGAATGATGTATATAATAACTACCAAACCAACAATCATAATATTGTCGTGTCACAAAA
Organism: Arctium minus; assembly: GCA_954870635.1. Classification (NCBI taxonomy): domain Eukaryota; kingdom Viridiplantae; phylum Streptophyta; class Magnoliopsida; order Asterales; family Asteraceae; genus Arctium; species Arctium minus. The sequence continues at coordinate 114,669,810 of OX941084.1, read as the reverse complement.
TCATTTCGACCATATGTGGAAAACTGAATAGTAGACAGAGATAATTGGATCAATTACTTTATTGAGTAAGTCTTGTAAGGAGTTACAAGTTTTGTTTTATGAGCAACTTGACCAATTACATCAGGAAAACTATCATAAATCTTATTACATTTTGAACCAGAAAATGATTTTGTAGTCTCTTCAATCTTCCTTTTTGGTCTCCATTCCAATCTCGCTTCAGACTTTTTCCATTTCAATTCTAAAACACAAGATTTAGCTTTGTTAGAAACATGAGATTTAAGAGTCTGTGTTTTCATGTGCTTACCTGTGTTGGTCCGTTTCTGTGAGCGCCTTTTCTTTTGTTTCTTACCTTTAGAATAATAAGTACTCACTGGAACTGAATCATCAACCTTAGTTGATATTTCTCCTTTTTCAAAAACACTAGGTAAAGCAACATTATTAATCACAAAAGAAGTATGATCTGGATGTTAAGCATTGAAGTCAAATTTATCAACACTTTCATCCAAACAACCATCAGAATTTAAAAAGTCATTTTCAACCGCAAACAAGTCATCAACATCATCATCAAATTGTCGTGCCTTGGAAGAATTTGAAAATTTGAAATCATTTGACTTTTTAGAACACTTCTTTTGATAAGACATTTTAGCACAATCAGAAGATTTAGGATTAGTAAAAACATTTCCTATGAAAATTTTACAAGATGATGCATCTGAATCAGTGGAGTTGTTTTCACAAACTCTTTCTCATTTGGATTTATCAGTTGTAACTTCAGATTTGAAACTAGTGTTCATCATGACAATAGAAAACACAATCTTCTCAAGATCAACCAAAATTCTTTCTTCCGCTAAGATGTTTTCAAGTTCAGAAAATTTTCTTTCCAAGACGAGTGGAGGAACGTAAATTTTGGCTTTAACAGGTTTTGCCTCCAACTCCTTAGTAGAATAACTTTCAAAATAATCGTTTGACAGAAAATTTGGTTGTTCAGAAAGATAATTATCATTCAACTTTTTATAGAAAAATGGTAGTTGCATTTTTTTTGTGTTCTTTCTATTCTCATCTTCCTTAGCCTCAACCTCATTAGATGATTTTGTAACAAATTTGGGTTTCAAATGAGGACATTTGTTATACACTTGTAAGAAATCGAAGTTATATAAAGCTGGCTGCTTTCTGATTGCTTTCTTCAGATAATGTGGGTTATCGTAACCAATTCCCCAATTATCTTTGAAATCAGTAACTTCCTTTGGTTTGTTTAGATAAATGGTTTGACCAGTTTGACCTCAAGTATAAAGTTTTGCTTCCAAACCATTAATCTTTTTCAACAAGGATTTGTTTTCAGATTGTAATTTATTATAATTGACAACAAACTTTTTCTTCTCAAGTTCAGACTTATTAAACTTAGAAACTGTTTCGGAAATTTGAGTTTCAAAACAAGCTTTTTGTTTTTCAAAAACAGTAGCAGATTTGTTCAAAGAGTCAATCAAGTTTTTGTTCCCAACAATTTCCTTGTTGAGATCAAAAATTGTTTGACGCTTTTTCGCAACTCTACTTTTCTCCTTTTCGAGTTTAGCTTGTAAGTCCTGAAGCTCAACTATCATGGTTTCCATTTGCTTTAAAAAATTAGATTCAAAAAAGTTTTGTACCTCTTCGGAAGTTTCTTCATCAGATTCATCGTACTTGACTTCCTTGCCTATTAAGCACATGTGAGCAGTCTCTTCTTTATCCTCCTCATAATCTGAATGATCAAGCCAATAATCATCCTCAGCCATCAGTGCTTTGCCTGCCTCTTTTTGCTTGGCCAGAAGCATCTTATTCTTGTAGTACTCAGAGTTTTTAACTGTCGACTTCCGGCAGTCCTTGGCAAAATGGCATATCTTACCACAATTGTAGCACTTGACTGGCTCCTCAGTCTTCTTCTCTCCATACTCATTCTACCTTCTCTTTTCTTCCGACTTCTTTTCCACATAACTCTTGCCTTCAGATCTCCTTCCTTCCACTCTTTCCTTGTGTTCATAGTTCCTTGATCCTGATGAATACCTCTGACTATTTGAACCCGACTTCTTATAAAATTTCTCCTAGAAGGCTCGGGTAAGCAAAATCATGGCTTTCTTAAGGTTCTCTCCATCATCAGAATCTGAATTATCACTATTAGATCCATCAAAACTAGAAATCACAACTTTCTTCTTCTTTTTCTTATCTTTCTTCTCTTTCTCTTTCTTCCTATCAACCACCAAAGCAACTGGATCAGGAGCTAAATTTTCAGTTTTCTTTTTCTCTTCTCTTTCATCTTCTACCTCCTCCTCATTCTGACGAAGTGTTTCATAAACTTCATGTAGAGGAATCTCACTCATATCTTTCATTTGTTTCATTCTCCTTGTATGCTTTTTCCATTCTGTTTGCAACACACTCAAAAACTTTACATTGTTCTTAATCTATTTCTTCTTCACTTTGTTCTTTGCTAGCTCATTCAACAAAGAAAAAACCTTTCATAGGTTTCCTCAAGACTTTCTCCAGCTTTGGCTTTAAATTCCTCACAGTTGTTTATGCACTTAACCACTTTCATCTGGTTGCCAATCTTTGATCCCAACATCATCTTCTCTAACTGATCCCACATCTTCTTAGCAGTTGCCTTGTAGCTGTCAATCTTAATATAGATTTCATTTAGAATTCTCTGAAGAAGTAGAGATCTAGCTTGCTTGTCTGCCTTGTATCTCTTCTTTTGCCCAGGTGTATAGCTTGAAAAATCCACAACAATCTCTTTAGTCTTTATACCTCTGTTCTCAGTACCATTTTCACTATCTGAACTCTCATTATCTTCATCAGGTACAACAACAATTACTGGTTTCATCAGGCCCTCATTAATTGACTGTTTGATATATTATCCATTCTCATGTCTGTCAATGAAATCCAGGAATCTGTTCTTCCATTGCTCATATTCACCTTTGAATAGAACTGGTGGTTTAACATCTGTACCGATAGCAAGAGCATCCTTTGAAGTCATCTTAAAACTTGCATTGATCTTTAAACACAGAAACATAAATTTTACAACAATTCTGAAAATAGCCAAAAATTGACTAAGTATAGAAGTCGCAGACCTCAGAGAACTACTTGTCGTAAAACCCTAAGAACCCAGTTGTCACAGACCAAATGAACTAAGAAATGAGGAACTCACAGACTAAAGCTTGTGAGTTCTCACTTGTCGCAGGCTGAAGGTTGCGAGTTCTGGACTTAAAACTTCTTGCGAGTTCTACATTTAGAAAATTTTTGAGCAAATAACTTGTCGCAATGGGTCTGCTAGTTCTATACTTAGAAAAATTTCGATCAATTAACTTGTGTCGGTCCCCTATGTTTTTGATCAAGTTGTTATCAAACAGACACAATCACAGATATATGATAAACTGTTGATCCAAACTCTCTTAGTGATTTGATAATGATCCTCTTCTATACTTAGTGAAAATTACGTTTTAATATGTATTAGTGTTTCACCATCAGCGATCAGACTGAGTCTGTTCAGTTATCGCTGATGACCTTTCTTGTAAACATTTCATATGTATTAGTGTTTCACTATCAACGATCAGACTGAGTCTGTTCAGTTATCACTGATAGTTTCTGATGTAAACAGTTAACGTAATCCCTGAAGACAAGTCTCGCGTCAACAGATGTTCATAGCTGGATCGAAGACGAAGCCACTGAACAAAAACGAGTCTACTAGTGACCTGATGCAGATATTAGTGAAGCAAAGACGACTCTACTTATACGCGAAGGAACATGAGGAAAAACTTTAGCGATAGCTGAACTTCTTTGTATCTCTGAAGGAAGAGATATTCAGCGATCAAACGATCACGTAGCTTATGCCTCAAGTCTCCTTTTGTCTTACCTTGCACAACCAGTACGATGTGTCAGAATGGACATACTCTGCCACAATTCGTACAACAACTCTGTCAACTACACTGTTCATGATACGGCCGAAAGCATGTCTCCTAAAGTCATACTCTCTCAGCCAATCAATGAAGGATACGTGTAAAGTGCCCTGCCATGCATTTAATGCATAGGGTATAAATAGAAAGATTACCTCTTCATCTGAAGTGTGTGCTCTATTCTTGAACCTTCATAGAAACCCTTGTTTCTATATTCTCTAATCTCCCATTTTCAATATTCTTGTGCAACCATCTTAGTGTTTTCTTAAGTTTGTTTAGATTGAGTTTTACTTAATCTTATTCCGCAACAGACTTGTAAATTGTGTTTGATTTATCAATAAACAATTTATTAAACTTTAAACTGTGTTTGTATTCAACCCCCCCCCTTCTACAAACTTGTTAAGCACCTCCGGGACCAACAAGTGGTATCAGAGCAGACTGTTTAATCTGATAAACAAGATCTTGCTTTATTCTCTTCCTTGCTATTCTAAAATGGCACTTAACACAAACACAAACTACTATGATAATGGTTCACTTTCTAAACCTCCTCGATTTAGCAGAGATAACTTTTCTCTCTGGAAAAATTGAATGATGCTATTTCTTGAAGGTGCAAATCCCACTATACCTGAGTACGTAGCAAATGGACCCTATGAACCTGTCCAAATCATAGCTGTCGTTCCAGCTACTGCCACCACTCCATTTATTCCTGAACGCTATATTGCTAAGGAAATCAGACAATGGAGTGATGAGGACAAAAAGAAGGATGGTATTGATGCAAGTGCAAAGACCATTATCTCTATGGCTATGCCTGATGAAGTTTTCCATTCCATCATGCATCTTAAAACTTCTAAAGAAATGTGGGAAACCATATGTGTTCAATATGAAGGCACCACTGAAATCCAATAGACTCGAAAGATTAACTTGGTAAGACAATATGAAAGTTTTATCGCTGCTAAGAGTGAATCTCTCTGTGATGTTCATCAATGGTTTAACTGCTTAATCATTGATCTAAGAACCGTTGGTAGGACCTATTCTAATTCTGAGGTCCTAACAAAATTCTTAGAATGTCTTCCTGAATGCTAGGACAGTTATTCAATATGTCTCAAGCTGACAAAAGACTTAAATTCTCTTTCTCTCAGCACCTTGTATGGAATATTGTTCAACTATGAGCAATCAAAACTTTTGAAGAAGAATCTTATAAAAGATTCTAAAGACTCCAAAAGCACTCCTGTTGCTTTAGTCTCTTCAGAGATAATTCCGTCTCAGCGATCTACTCTCACCATCACTGAGTTAGATTCTGAATCTGAGGATCTATCAGACACTGATCTTTTCAGAGTTTGATGAGTCCTTAGCACTCTTGACAAACTCTTTCAAGAGATTTGCAAGAAAGAGCAATTTCAGAAGAAATAAGCCTCTCTCTCTCACTGACAAGCCAAAATCAACCCCTGTTGATAAGGCTACTCCTACTTGCTTTAACTGTGAAAAGATTGGACACTTTGCAAGTGAGTGCAAGTCGAAAAAAGTCTTCAAACCTTCTACCTCAAGAAGATCCAGCGATGACAAGTACCTAAAGCTGAAAATAAAATATCAAAAGCTGAAAAGCTACAAGCGAAAAGGTAAAGGTCTCATTTCTGAAGAACACGACTGGGTTGAATCTGAAGAATCAAGTTCTGATGAAGAAGAAGTCGCTAATCTCTGCCTCATGGTTGAGATTAAAGAAGAAGTGGAAGAACCAACTGAAACTTCTATGAGATATATATCATCTCAGGTATCTATCTCTACTAATCCCTGATAAACCAAGATCTCTAAATCCTTTAGAGAGAGAAAGTAGAGAGAGAGAACTTTGGAGCGCAAAGTAAGAATTCTAATGAATAGTGTGTGTGAAACTTACACAAGACAAAGACCAAAGGGACTTAAATACCCTTGGTCAGATACAATACTAATCAGCCCTAAACACAGTATTGACCAAGTCCTATAAATACAATGATTACTATAAAATCAGACCTAACAATCTCCCCCTTAGTAATCATTGGCGCTTTGGTCTTCAAAAATTGTCTTCTATAATAGCACGGACCAACAAAGCGACTTTCAGAAGCTTTCTAACTTTTAAGAAAAAAATTCTTCTCAGCATCTTGCAGATTGAAAAATTTCTTTGCTGCTTAAGCTGAAGACGATACAACTCTTTTGAATGATCTTGAATGAACTGTGGTTTTCGGAGCAAGAACAGCAAAAGAATTTGAAATAGCTGAGTGAATGGAATCTTTGAGCGAATCTTGATCAGCAGATAATCTTTTGAACTCTTTGTCTCTTTAACTTCTCCTTGACTTCTCCCCCTCATGACCTTGATGATCTTGATCAACTTGGTCATGCAAATGTTGGAGACGAGACAGCGAAAGATCTGCAAAATCAAAGAAACAGAGAAAACAGAGAAGGTTTGCGTTCCATGCTGGAAGCGCAAAGCAAGGTTTGCGTTCCATGCTGGAAGCGCAAAGCAAGGTTTGCGTTCTATGTGTGACGCGCAAAGCAAGGTTTGCGGTTCATGAAGGAAACGCAAAACAAGCTTTGCGTGTCATGCCTGAAGCGCAAAGTAGACTTAGAAAAAATTTACCTTGTTAAGCTCTTTGACTCCCCCTACACAAATGCATTAGATAAGACAATTCGAGATAGCATTCATGTAGAGAAAATCAGACACTCCCCCTCAAAAACAGATTTAATCTTTGAAATACAACTCTTTGTTCTCTCTACCTGAATCAGAGAGAAGTCGCGCAGTTGATGTTCTGACGATTGATCTTTACAATGCTCTAAACGACAAATCTCTAGCTGAAAGCAAAAACAATGACTTAACTGAACAGCTGGAAAAATGCCATGAAAAGATCAGAGAACTGACTCTTTTAGAGGAAAGTTTGAAAGATCAAGTTGTTGTAAATAAAATCATCAGCATAGAACGCAAACAAGCCATCGTTGTTCTAAAAGCAGAAAAGGCTACTGTTGAAAAATGGTGCAATTCTTCAACAAAGATCACTGAGATAATAAGTGCTCAAACTCCTGGCGGTGATAAAACCGGTCTTGGTTTTTGGAAACCACAGGATGAGCCTAAAGAAGACTGTTCCATGCTTAAGTTTGGAACATTTGTCACTTCTATCTCTGACACTTCTTATAATCAGTTTTATCCTTCTTCTTCTAATTCTATCCCTGAGGGAAAATCCAAAGGCTCTAAGTCTGCGGATAAAGGAAAATCCATTCTTCGTCCTCAGAAGGCTTCCAAGAAAGCAAAGCTGAAAGTTCCCTCTAAACCTTCAGCGAATCGATCCTCTAGCTCTATGATAGAAATCTTTGATCTCTGTCCTTCAAAGCTAAAGATTGATCTCAAGCCTAAGAGATCTGAAGAAATCAAAATTCCTCCCAAATCTCATGCTAAAAGCATTCTTGGACATGACCACTTTCAGAAGGACAGAAGAGTCGGCAATGGGATTTACTAACCATATTGCAAGCAAATGTCCAACTGACACTAAAGCTGATAAATCAGCCAAAGTGAAGATGAATGCCTACAAGGCTGAAAAGGTCATCAAAGTTGAAAAATTGACCAAGGTGAAGAATACCACTAAGGTTAAGAAATTAACCAAAGTGAAGATTACCACTGAAGCTGAATCTTCATCTGCTGTGAAGATTGTTGAACCTTCCATCTCCACTAACCCCAAAAGACCCATTGAAAAGTGGGTACCAAACAAAGCTTAATCTTTCTTATGTGTTCAGGGATCAAAGGGCATCTAGTATCTCGATAGTGGATGTTCTCGTCATATGACTAGACAAAAAGACCTGCTCACTGAATACAAGGAAGAAAAAGGTCCCTCTGTGACCTTCGGTGGAAATGGAAATGGATATACCCGAGGGTTTGGTGTCCTCGGCAATGGGACAACTACCTTCAGAAGAGTCGCTTATGTAGATGGACTGAAGCACAATCTTCTGTGCATCAGTCAGCTATGTGATAAAGACTATGAAGTTCGCTTTTCCAAGAAATCATGTTCAGTGGTAAATGAGAAAGGAAAACTTGCTCTCAGTGGTTATCGAAGAGAAAATGTCTATGTAATAGATATGGACTCTACTATCACTGAAAACGTATGTTTTCTCTCTAAAGCCTCTTCTGATGTCAACTAGCTATGGCACAAAAGGCTCTCTCATCTAAATTTCAAAACCTTGAATTCTCTCTCTTCTAAGGAACTGGTTTCTGGTCTTCCTCAGCACTCATATGATAAAGAATCTCTCTGCTCAGCATGTGAGAAAGGAAAACAGACAAAAGCTAGTTTCAAGTCTAAACAAGTTTCCTCAGTGACAAGTCCTCTTCAACTCTTACATATGGATCTGTTTGGCCCTGTCAACATCCAATCAATAGCTGGAAAGAAATATACGCTTGTCATTGTAGATGAATACTCTCGCTACACCTGGGTTATCTTTCTTCGCTGCAAGAGTGATACTCCAGAAGAACTAATGTCTTTTGTTAAAAAGATGGAAGTGTTGAATAATCTCACTGTTCGTTCAATAAGAAGTGATCATGGAACTGATTTCAAAAACAATTCTCTGAACATTTTCTTTGAGAACAAGGGAATCTCTCATAACTTCTCTTCAGTGAGAACACCTCAGCAAAACGGAGTCGCTGAAAGAAGAAACAGAACGATCATTGAAGCTGCTAGATCAATGCACAACGATTCTCACCTCCCTACTTAATTTTGGGCTGAAGCTGTAAACACTGCATGTTTTACTCAAAACAGATCTCTGATAGTAAAGCGATTTGGAAAGACAACTTATGAACTTTTTCATGGAATAAAGCCTTCTATAAGCTTTCTTCATATCTTTGGTTGTCAGTGCTTTATCTTAAACAACAAAGATCAGCTTGGAAAGTTCGACCCAAAAGCTGATGATGGAATATTTCTAGGATATTCCTCCATCTCCAAAGCCTACAGAGTTTTCAACAAGAGAAGGCAATCTGTGGAAGAAACAATTCATGTCACTTTTGATGAAACTCGCTCAGCGAACTCTAAACCAATCGCTGACAATGAAGAGTTAAATGCTTGGATGTTTTCTCACTACAAAGAAACAGAACATTTCTTCTCGAACCATCAGCAAACAAATCATCCTACTACTGATGATGATCTAAACATCATACATCCTAACGCTGAATCCAACTCATGGGTTTCAGCAAAGCCTCTAAACACACTTCTTCCATCAGACCCATCCTCATCTGAACTTCTCTCAGAAAACAATGGTATGTCTGACACTCAACAACTAATCGCTGATGAACCTCAAGCCTCTTCATCAGTGAACATTCCCATTGTTGATCCAACCTCTAAAATGAGCGATCATGCTCCTGCTCAGCGATGGACCAGAGATCACCCTATAGATCAAATTCTTGGTGATCCCGATGCATATATTCAGACACGACGAATTTCAGGTAATATCTATCTCTTTGTTAACTTTATTTCTTTAATAGAACCAAAGAAGGCTGATGATGCCCTCAGAGATCCAAACTGGGTCAGCGCTATGCAAGAAGAGCTGACTGAGTTTTCTCGCAACAAAGTTTGGAATCTCGTTCCTAGACCATATGACAAAACTGTTATAGGCACCAAATGGGTGTTTAGAAACAAGTTAGATGAACATGGAACTGTAACCCGCAACAAGGCTCGACTTGTTGCTCAGGGATACAGACAAGAGGAAGGCATTGACTATGATGAAACCTTTGCCCCTGTGGCTAGGCTCGAAGCAATTCGACTATTCTTAGCCTATGCAGTCTATAAAGACTTCATTGTGTATCAAATGGATGTAAAATCAGCGTTTCTAAATGGAAAGCTGAATGAAGAAGTCTATGTAGAACAACCTCCAGGGTTTTATGACCCTAAGTATCCAAATTATGTTTATAAATTGGATAAGGCTCTCTATGGTCTCAAACAAGCCCCTCGTGCTTGGTATGACACTCTCTCATCTCTTCTTATCTCTGAAAACTTTGAACGTGGCAAAATTGATAATACGTTATTTTTCAGAAAGATAAAAGGTCATATAATTCTTGTACAAATATATGTCGATGACATCATATTTGGTTCTACTAACCCATCTCTGTGTACTCACTTCGCTGAAAGAATGAAGAAAGAATACAAAATGAGTATGATGGGTGAGCTGACATATTTTCTTGGCCTTCAGATCAAACAATCTGACAAAGGTACATTTATCAGCTAAGGTAAGTATGTCAAAGATATGCTGAAGAAGTTTGATCTGACACAAACTTCAGCTATGAAGACTCCTATGGCACCTCCTCTGACATTTAACAAAGATCCATCTGGAAAACCTGTTAATGTCACTGTCTATAGAGGAATGATAGGCTCCCTGCTGTATGTTACAGCGAGCCGACCTAACATCATGTACTCTACTTGTTTATGTGCACGCTATCAATCTGAACCCAAGGAATCCCATCTGATCGCTGTTAAGCGAATTTTCAGATATCTCAAAGGAACTCCTAACCTCGGTCTTTGGTATCCCAAAGACTCAGGGTTCGATCTAATTGGATATTCCGATAGTGATTTTGCAGGTTGTAACTCGATAGAAAGAGCACCACTGGTGGATGTCAACTCCTAGGTGGAAAGCTGGTAAGCTGGACGAGCAAAAAGCAAAATTCAGTGTCTACTTCAACAGCTGAAGCTGAATACGTAGCCGCTAGAAGTTGTTGTGGTCAGGTCTTATGAATGAGAAATCTACTATTAGACTATGACCTTCAGCTATCAAAGATTCCAATCTATGACCTTCAGCTATCAACTATCTTCAAAGATAATTTTCAAAAAGGTCAAATGAAACGTTTTTCTCTCTCCTATGACGTCATTTGAACCGACAATCCACGACATGCCTTTTTTCTGACACGTTCGTCCGTTGCACTTCTATCCAATCAACTTTGTGGGACGTGTCCATGTCATGATGAACATATGTTTTCCCGCCTCTCTCTCTCTCCCTCTCCCTCATACTTTTAAACGTATATAAAGAACGTTTTTCCATTCTTATCATTTTACGCTTTCTGGAAATCCGTTTGCGAAAGAAATTCTCTCAAGCATTATCTCTTAAGAAATCTCAAACATCTGCATCATCCTCATTCAAGATCACCAGGTTACTTTGATCTTATTCCTATTTCAATCTTGTTAATAAACTCCATATGTTCCATCATTATGGGTTTTCTATGAGATTTTTTATCCTATTAAATCATTTTTTTTGATTTTATTCTTCCAAAATCTTTGGTTTTCTTATTGTTCTTCAAATTTTTCATTAAGAACACTGTTTTTAATCTTCAAATATGTTGGTTTTTCTGTGTTTCTTTCCTCAAATAGAAAACTGGTAAAACCTTCTTTATTTTTAGACTAAACTTTTATTCTACTCTTCTTTATTTCCATATTCAGAAATGGCTCAATCCGCTCTTGTTGCTTCCAAGAATGTCAAGTTCGCCATCACTGACTCTGAAGTCCCCAAGAACAACCACCTTGGACGATTAGACTTCGATGGAATCAAATATCCACACCTGGTGGATGCTGCTAAATTCCTGAAGCAATCCTGCATTGCTTATGCCCTCACTGTTGATCCAAAACCCTCCAAAACTCTACTTCAACAGTTTTGGTTCACAGCTGAAGAATCGGTTATCACCAACAAGAAAGGTGACCAGGTTCCTGCCATTTCTTTCTGCACTGACCTAGGAAAAGGAATGATGACCGCTTTCAGCTTGAGGAAGGATCTCAGGTTTCCTGACAAACCCAAGAGTGGGTTTGAAGCTCTGTCAACTGACGCTGAACTCATCCAGTTTCTGGATGCTATGGAGTACTTCTGGGACAACAAGCCCCGCTCCACAATCCCCAACAAGAAGCTGACTCTTATCAAGAAGGCAAACATGCCTTCTTAGCTGAACTTTATCTTTTCTCACTTCATTCAATGCATGAGTGGGAAAAGTGGTTCCAGCAAGGTACAACTCCAGATGGCCTACTCAGTGATTGCTGGCAAAAACTTTGACTTTGCCACCGCTATTTTTGAGAATCTAAGGTCAAAGATAGAGAATACGGAGAGGGATCCCAAGATCCCATATGTACGGTTCATCTATGCATATCTGAAGTTCCTCTACGCCAACTCTTACCCCACTACTCCTGATGGCTCCTTCGCCAAAGTGGGTCAGCGTTCACTGGAGGACAAACCACTGGAAAACGAGGTAAGTATCTCTACCCTACGCTCTCACCTCTCTCTTCATTCTTCTACTTCAGTGGCCATGCAGAATGTTCATTCTTCTGCTAGCCCTGCCACTACCACTGGTTCCAAACGACCATCAACTAGTTCCTTTGGTCCTTCAAAGAAGGCCAAAGTGACTAAGGAGACAAGCGCCACTAGTTCAAGGCCTGAGGAAGTTTCTCAACAAACTTCCTTGGATGATTTTGTGGTCCTCTCCTCTACATCTGCAGCTGTGATCACATCAACCGTGCCAGCGATCTCGGTTGCTGTCAGAACAAAAGTGACTCAACCTGAAATATCTGTTCTTCAATCAACTGAGGTACCTTCTAAACCCCAAACTTCTTCTATCCTTGTTACTAGTCCTCCCATCTCTTTTGTCTCTAACCCTTCATCTCATATGCAACAACCTCATGTTGCATTTTTAGGACCTGATGCTCAAACGTTTGAAAGAGACATGCAAATTTTCAACTTGTTTGAACAATCAGGTATACCTAAACTCCCCAATACACCTTCCTTCTCCCCATCTAAGCCTGTTACTCAAAAGCTAACTTTTCTTTCAGGTCCTAGTTTGGCAACTGTTGACGCGAGTGTCAACAGTTTGAGTGAAAAGGTGGTTTCTCTCACCACCGCCATCAACGGAACCACCAGCGCGGCCAATACCGCTGGTGATGAGCTGAAGACTTTGAGAGCTACCTGCTCCACCAAAGCTGAAGCCTCTCAAATCTCCACTCTTCAAGAAGATATTGTAAGAGTAAAGGAGGATACTCAGCGACAAATGGATGCTCTATCTACAAAAGTGGATTCATGCACAACTCTTCTTCAGCAAGTCCTTGACAAGCTGAATGCACCAGTTCCGACTCATTCTCCTTCCTTCACATCGGACGACCGCACCCAACTGAACATAGCTGTTGAATTTATTCATCAGGCTACTTCAGATCTCCATGTGATTGAAGGACGCCTGGATAGTCTGGAGGCTGAAGTCCGAAAGTTGGCCTCTGCACAACCTTCCTCTCCAACCAAATATCTCTCTCTAGCTGATAATGACAAAGAGGGGGAGAATACAGTTGAAGAAAATAAAGAGGGGGAGAAAACAGCTGAAGCTGCTGCTGAGGTTCAACAGGAAGATCCTCCCTCTCAAGTTGAGAGGGAGAAGGTTGCTAACAAAGCCCCTCCTTCTTTCAAAGACTTAGTCGATGAAGAAGAAGAGGAGGAAGATGAAGAAGAATATCTTGATCTTCAAGATCAAGAGGACGAGCAACCTCACCAAGAAGATGATGACGATGACGATGAAGAAAATCAGTCCTTATGGTGTTCTGCGACCGTCACTTCTTCAGTGATAACTTCGAAGGAGGTTGTCACAGCAGGTGGGGGAGTCATGGAACATCCTCAGGAACCTCTTCCGAAAGCAAATCCAAGGGTGCAGTTGCTGAGGTAAACCTGAAGACAGTTTCACTATCTGAGGATAATCCTTCTCAGGTATGCCTTTCACTTGTTCCCATATCCTTCTATAAATTTCCTAACCCTGTTCTCTTCTAGCCTTTATCTCCCTTCTTCCCAATATAAAACCTAACTTTGTTTCTGTTAGATCACATATCTATTGGATTCAAGATCATCCAAACTGGAGATCGCAATCTGAAGCTAAAGTCGGAACGTCGACTCTCGATATTAAAGTCTAATGTTTATTTGTAATAAATGTCAAAGTAATTGTTTGTTATTGTATTAGTTAACTTAGTTAGTTTAGTTAGTTTATTATAGTTTGTTATTTAATATCTTTGTAATAGATATTATTTAGGATAGTATCTAGATATTAAAGTATCTAGATATTTAGTTATTAGGTAGATTAGATTGTGTATCTCAATCTCTCAATCAAAAAAAAATCAGATATTATCACAAACAAAAATACACACATAAAGGTGTAAAAGAGAGAAAAACAGAGAACACAATCTAGAGCTTGAATCGATCAATCCTGTAACCATTTCTATTAATCAATATAGGTTGGTAATCGTTATTGTGTTGTTAATCTATAAAACTTGATAAACATTGTTGGACCGAAAATTGGTATCAGAGCCTGATTAAGATCAAAATCAAGTTTTTTTTAAGAAAAAACGACTTTGTGTTCTTATTTGAAAATCGATTTCGAGATTTTAAGTGTTTTAAGTGTTAAAATCGATCAAGTTGTGATCGATTAGGTTGCTAGGTCGAGTTGTTGTTTGATTTCACTATAAAGCTTTAATCGAGTTCCATTTTCTGATTTTTGTGAGAAAACAGTCGAGTTTAGAAAGTCACTGTGCGATCAAATTTATTTTCAAAAAAAGTGTGTTTTATCGAGATCGAGTGATAGCATTCAGTTCTAGAAGTGTTTCTAGACATATTGGTAGAGTTTGGGTCTATTAATCTTGGAAAAACAGGTTGAAAAGTCGAAATTATTGAAGTACAGACGAACTTGCGCAAACTAGAAGACGAACACACGCAAAGCTTACTTTACGCAACACGCCTGATACGCAAACCCAACTTTGCGCATCCAACCTGATACGCAAACCCAACTTTGCGCAACCAACGTGAAACGCAAAGTCCACTTTGCGCATCTCAAGCAACACGCAAAACATACTTCATGCATCCAACGACTTACGCAAACTCCACTTCTCGATACACTCCTGATACGCAAACCTTGAACTTCACTTCTCGCAACAAGAAGGATACGCAAAGATCAAGGCCAGTTTGTGCAACCCTCTCGAAACGCAAAGTTCACTTTGCGCATCTAATGTGATACGCAAAACTTCACTTTGCGCAACCCGCTTGATACGCAAACCTCAGTTTGTGCAACCCGCTTGACACGCAAACCTCCATTTGCGCACGCAAACTTTGATACGCAAACCTCTCTTTGCTCCAATCCAGACTTAGAATTTTCTTCAAAATGACATCCAGAGAAGCCCTAGCAATCGGAACTGACACCAAGCCACCAGTTCTCTTTAAAGGAGAATACGAATAGTGGAAGGATCGGTTTCTGAACTTTGTTGACAGACATGAGGTGGGTGAATTCATCAGGAAATCTATAGAAGAAGGGGTTATGAAACCAGTCATGACGACTCGTTTGGTTGGAACCGTCCGACTCAGGTTGAACTTAAGTATCATGAGCTAGAAGATGATAACCTCAGAAGAGCTAAAGGCGACAGATTAGCTAAGTCATACATTCAACAAGGAATTCCAAACGAAATCTATGTAAAGATTGACAACTATAAGGCCTCCGGCAAAAATATGTGGGATCAGCTTGAGAAGATGATGCTGGGTTCAAAGGTTGGGAATCAACTTAAAATCTCCAACTGCCTAAATAATTATGAAGAATTTAGAGGCAGAGTGGGAGAATCTTTAGGAGAAACCTATGACAGGTTTGTGACTTTGCTGAACGAACTAAGCAAGAATAAGGTCCACAAATCTCAAATTGAGCTGAACGTCAAATTCCTGAGTATTCTACAACCGGAATGGAAAAGATTTGCCAGACAGATGAAGCAGATTAAGGATCTGAATGAGATTCCACTTCATGAGGTGTATGAAACCCTCAGACAAAATGAAGAAGAGGTGGATGAAATTCTAGATGAGAAAAGTGTTGGGAACTGAAGAATTCATCAAGTATGGTTAATGCTGCTGGTTCAAAGTTACTACTGCTAGAAGACTTAAAGGTTAGTACTGCTGAGTGTTACTACTGCTAGTACTATTAATACTGCTAGTCAAAGTTAGTGCTGCTTGAACAAAGTTAGTACTGCTTAGCTAGTTAGTACTGCTAGTGGTTAGTACTGCTTAGTAGTTAATGCTGCTAGAAGGAAGTTAATGCTGCTGAAGATTAATACTGCTTATATAATGAAGATTCGTATGAAAGGATATACATGGAAGCTTAGAGATATACATAGAAGATATACTGAAGATATTTTATTTATTGTAATTATCTTTGTATTCAGTATATATATTGTATTGTTTAGAATAGTTAGATAATTTTTTTTGAGTTTTCATTCTTTTAGAGAAAAACAACCTCAAGGCATAGATCCTAATTCTAGAGAAGTAGAATTCGTATTGGTGAGTCTGTTCATCAATATTGAGGTTGAGTGAGTAATCTTGTAACTTCAAAGCATTCAATAAAAGCTTACAGTTTGTTATTCATATTTTCTGTGTTGATTTACTGTTTCATAGAATATCAAAGTGTTATTCCGCAAACTTCTTTGATATTGTTTCTGAGAATTAATTCTTGTTGAGAATTCGATCCTGACAAGTGGTATCAGAGCCTGATTTCTCAGAAACAACTATTCATCATGGAAAATCTTGCAGAATCAAGCAGTACTTTGGTCTCAAAGGTTCCAATGCTTAGACCCAATGAATTTGATATGTGGAAGATCAGAATCAAGCAGTACATACTCCTCACTGACTATTCTATGTGGGACATCATAGAGAATGGTCCTTCTGAAGCAGGAAAGATTGGTGCAGATGGAAAGAGAACTCCACCAAAAACTGATGCAGAAAGAAAGATCAGACAGACAGAGATGAAAGCCTTGAGCACCTTGCTCTTGGCTATTCCCAATGAATATCAACATCAGTTCTGTAACTGCACTGATGCAGAGATGCTCTGGAATGCTCTGGAAAAGAGATTCTCTGGTACCAAAAGTACCAAGAGAAATCAGAAAGCCATTCTGAAACAACAATATGAGAACTTTATGTCAACCAAGAATGAGTCCATGACTCAAACTTTTGACAGGTTCAACAAACTTATTGGTGAACTAGCTACAGTGGGAGTACAAATTGATCAAGATGATCTGAACAGAAAGTTTCTAAGGTCCTTGAGTGATGAATGGACCATGTATACTGTGTCTTTCAGACAGAATGATCAACTGGAAGAAAAGGAACTTGATGATCTTTATAATGATCTAAGAGTTTTTGAATCTGAGATAGAAGCTAAAAAGAGGCCTTCTGGGTATGTTCACAATGCTGCACTCCTTTCAGCATCAACTGATTCTACTTCCAACCTTGAATCAGTTAGTCCTGCCAATGGAACAAACCAAGAGAAAGGCACTGAAACTGTGTTTGAGGCCTTTCTGGCAAGTCATGGAAACTCTTCTCTCATTAATGATGACTTGGAACAACTCAATCCAGATGATCTTGAAGAGATGGATATTAAATGGCAGATGGCCATGCTCTCCATGAGAGTTAAAAAGTTCATCAAAAGAACTGGGAGGAACAACTTCTCCCAAAGAAGAGAAGATGGAGCAGGATTTGACAAGTCCAAGGTGGAATGTTACAAATGCCATCAAAAGGGACACTTTGCTAGAGAATGCAGAAGTGGAATGTCTCAGAATAACAACCACCAACAAGCTCAATTTGGAAGCTTCAACAGAAACTCTGCACAAGCCCTTGTCTCTCAACAAGGTATGGGGTTTGATTGGAGTGATCAAGCTGAAGAGGCTATTCAGAATCAAGCTCTAATGGCAGAGGTGTCTGGTCTCACTACAGAGGTAACTTCCAATCTTTGCTCTCAAAATTGCATTAACACTGTTAAAAGGTATAGGGATCACAACCAGAACATGAGTGATGACCTTAAGAGATTGGAAAAAGACATAAAAGATTATGTGAGGATTGTTGAGAGATTTGAAGAACAGATTAAGGGTTTTCAAGCTAATGAGCTTCAACACTCTTATGACACAAATTACTGGAAGTGGGAGAAGAATGACTTAGAGCTTCAACTGACCAGATCTAAAGAAGAAAGTGAAAAGCTAAGAGGAGAGCTAGCTAAAGTCAAACTTGATGTAGAAAAGTTTTCTAATGCTTCCAAAGCAATGGATTCTTTGTTACAAACTCAGATTCATGATAAACTGAGAAGAGGTATAGGGTACAATACCACTCCACCACCCTATAACAACAACTACATCCCTCCTAGTTCAGAGCTGTTAGAAACTAAGGATAGGAAGGATCTACCTAAGGGAGCCACTGAAATAGATCCCTTAGATGAAGTGGTTGTTAAGGATAAAACTGAGAAAGAAGTTGTCAAGGATAAGGACAATACTGTGAGTGGTCAGATTTCTAAAGAAAATCATATTATCACCAATGAGGGATGTGGAAAGCACTGGATCAAGTCCAAAGAGATAGAAAAGACTGAGGGAAAGAACAAGAAGGTTCCCTATAAGCAGACCACTGTTGTGAACCCTATTCCTTGCAAACAATGTGAGTGCAATAAAGCCAAGAGCCTAAATTCTGGTTTAAAAAGAGGAAATCAAAGAAACTGGAATAATCAATGGGCTCAGAAACAAGGAGTTGATCTGAATAAAATAAATAGACCAAAACCTTGTTTTATATGTGGCAAGTTGAACCATTTGGCTAAGTATTGTTACTTTAACCCTATTAACCAACAGATGAACTTTCAAAGATTTGTGCAAAAATCTGTGGGTTATAGGAAGGCTGGAAAGAAACATGTGATAAAGAAATATGTTGAAAGTAAAGGCACTTTAAAGAAAAAGATTTTAAAAGAAAGTATCAAAATGTGGGTGCCTAGAAGTACTAACAGTATTAGTACTGCTAACAGTGTTAGTACTGCTGAAAATATTAATACTGCTAATACTGTTAATACCTCTTCAAAAGTTAATACTGCCAACACAGTTACTGCTGCTAACACAGTTACTACTTCTAACAAAGTTAGTGTTGCTAAGCATGCAAGTGCTGCCAAGGTAGTTAGTACTTCTAAAACCAGTACTGATTCTAGCAAACATAGTTCCAAGCCTATTATGGTAACAAAGTACTCCAAGAATGAGGAGTTTAAGTTCAAAAATCTTGTCAAGAAAGAGTGCAAATATTTTGATGAGAAAGGGGTACCCAAGACCACTTTGGCTTGGGTTCCTAAATCATACTAATTGATTTATCTAATGTGCAGGGCAACCAACAGCTCAAGGGAAAGAGCATTTGGCATGTTGATAGTGGTTGCTCTAGGCACATGACAGGCAACATGTCATGCCTTCAGGATTTCAAACATATCAATGGAGGACATGTTGCATTTGGAGACAATCTTACTGGTGGTAAGATAAGTGGAAAAGGTAATGTCACCAAAGGTAAGATGACATTTGAGGATGTCTACTATGTTGATCAATTAAAGTACAACCTGTTAAGTGTATCACAGGTTTGTGACAAACAACATAGTATATTATTTACAAATACTGAGTGTATGATTCTTGCTCCAGGGTTCAAGGTAGTTGATGAAAGCATGATACTACTTAGAACTCCAAGGAAGGACAATGTTTACTGTCTTGATATGGACAATGTTGATAGTAATTCATCTCTAAATTGTCTTGTTTCAAAAGCTTCTGTAGATGAATCCTCTCTATGGCACAGAAGGATGTGTCACATGAATTTCAAGACTATGAACAATCTTGTTAAAAATAACCTTGTAAGAGGGTTACCTTCAAAAGTCTTTTCATGTGATGATCATTGTGTTGCTTGTCTTAAAGGCAAACAACACAAAACTTCTCATAAGACCAAAGAGTTAAATTCTGTTTCTACTTGTCTCCAGTTATTGCATATGGATCTGTTTGGTCCTACAAATGTTATGAGTATAGGCAAGAAATCTTACTGCTTGGTTATTGTTGATGATTACTCCAGATTTACTTGGGTATATTTTCTAAGGACTAAGGATGAAACAAGTGGTCTTATCAAATCCTTTATTCTAAGAATTGAAAACCAAACTAATCAAAGAGTAAAAATCATTAGATCAGATAATGGAACTGAGTTTAAAAATCATGATCTAAACACCTTTTGTGAAGAAAAAGGTATTGAGAGGCAATATAGTGCTCCTAGGACTCCTCAACAGAATGGTATTGCTGAAAGGAGGAATAGAACACTAATAGAGGCTGCTAGATCTCTGTTGGCTGATTCAAAATTGCCAATTACCTTCTGGGCTGAAGCAGTTAATACTGCTTGTTATGTCCAAAACAGAGTTCTAGTGGTCAAGCAAAAGAACAAGACCCCATATGAGCTTTTAAATAAAAGAAAACCTTTTATTGGTTTCTTCAAACCTTTTGGGTGTCCTTGTACAATTCTAAATACCAAATCTCACTTAGGTAAGTTTGATAGCAAAGCAGATGATGGATTTCTCGTTGGATATTCATCTCAGAGTAAGGCCTACAGAATATTTAACTCTTCTTCTAGAATAATTGAAGAAAGTGACAATGTCAAATGCAATGAGAGCACACCAAATCCTGTTGGATCTGGACCTCAGTGGCTATTTGACATTGATTCACTAACTAATTCTTTTGGTTTCAGTAGTGATGATTCTACAGGAACAGGATGTGGAGGATCAGGGATCACACAAGTCTCAGAAAGCATATCTAAATCTGTGATATTTCCCATACCCACAGTGCATTCTGGTGAAGACTGTGAAAAGGAATCATTTACTGGACCAAATCAGAGTGAAGAAGAAACTAGAGATGAGGAGACTCAAGAAAGTAAAGAATCAGAAGTGGCATCTGAAAACACTTCAGTTGAGTTGCATGACTCTAATCTAGAGGCTGGACTGAATGAAGAACCTAGTCATAACACAAGAGTTCAAAAGAATCATCCTCCACAGCTGGTAATAGGAGATATCTCTTCTCCTATGATGACTAGACATCAAAGCAAGCTTCAAGAAATGCAAGATCAACAGCATACAGTCCTTTCTTGTTTTCTATCCCAGCTTGAGCCTAAAAAGGCACATGATGCTATGAAAGAATCTAGCTGGATAGAAGCAATGCAAGAAGAACTGTTACAGTTCAAGCTACAAGATGTATGGGATCTAGTAGACCTTCCTAAAGGTCACAGAGCAATTGGCACAAAGTGGATTTTCAGAAACAAGAGAGATGAAAGAGGTATTGTCATAAGGAACAAAGCAAGGCTGGTGGCTCAAGGCTATACTCAAGAAGAGGGTATAGATTATGAAGAAGTTTTTGCACCTGTGGCTAGGATAGAAGCAATCAGACTATTCCTAGCCTATGCTTCTTACATGAACTTCAAAGTCTATCAAATGGATGTAAAAAGTGCTTTTCTCTATGGATCAATTGAAGAAGAAGTATATGTCTGTCAACCACCAGGGTTTGAAAACCCAAGCTATCCAGACAGGGTATACAAATTAAAGAAAGCACTTTATGGACTACATCAAGCCCCAAGAGCATGGTATGACACTCTGTCATCCTATCTCTTGGAAAATGACTTTGAAAGAGGAGTCATTGATAAGACTCTTTTTATCAAAAGAAAGAAGAAGGATATCTTGCTGGTCCAAATCTATGTTGATGACATTATCTTTGGATCTACAAGAAACAACATGTGCAAGGAGTTTGAGGATTTAATGCATCAAAGGTTCAAAATGAGTTCCATGGGGGAACTTACTTTCTTCCTTGGACTCCAAGTTCAACAGAAGTCAGATGGCATTTTCATATGTCAATCCAAGTATGTGCAGGATATTCTAACCAAGTTTGGTTTCTCAGAATCAAAACCTGCCAGCACACCTATGGAAACACACAAGCAGATCACAGCAGATCTTGAGGGGGAGGATATGGATGTGCATCATTATAGATCCATGATTGGCTCTCTCATGTATCTCACAGCATCAAGGCCAGATATAATGTTTCCAGTTTGTGTATGTGCAAGATTTCAAGTTAGGCCAAAGCAATCTCACTTTCAAGCTGTTAAGAGGATATTCAGATATCTCAAAGGGCAACCCAGATTGGGACTTTGGTATCCTCATAACTCACCTTTTGACCTAATAGCATACTCAGACAGTGATCTAGGTGGGGCAAACTTGGACAGAAAATCTACTTCTGGAGGATGTCAGTTTTTGGGTGCTAGACTAGTCTCATGGCAGTGCAAGAAACAAACCACAGTATCCACATCTACAACAGAGGCAGAGTACATAGCAGCTGCAAGTTGCTGTTCTCAAGTCTTATGGATTCAGAATCAAATGTTGGATTATGGGGTAACCTTTCTACACACTCCAATCTTTATTGACAACAGCAGTGCTATTAGCATTGTAAATAATCCAGTCAAGCACTCAAAGACAAAGCACATTGAAATCAGGTATCACTTTATAAGAGATTGTAATGAAAAGAAACTTATTCAAGTTGTCAAAGTTCACACTGATAATCAGTTTGCTGATCTATTCACTAAAGCTTTTGATGTGGGTAGATTCACTTTCTTGGTAACAAGTGTGGGAATGATAAACTCTGAATAATCTTCTTCTCAAAAAGTGGTTTTATACCTGTATATTTTTATTCTTGGTGTTACTAATCTTCTTTTTCAGGATATGCATAGCAGTACTCAGTGTTTAGCAAGTTTAAAAGGAGTAAGTATAGTTAATACTGCTTTCAGTTAATACTGCTAGTGGTTAATACTGCTTTCAGTTAATACTGCTAGTGGTTAATACTGCTTTCAGTTAATACTGCTAGTGGTTAATACTGCTTTCAGTTAATACTGCTAGTGGTTAATACTGCTTTTAGTTAATACTGCTCGTGGTTAATACTGCTTTCAGTTAATACTGCTAGTGGTTAATACTGCTTTCAGTTAATACTGCTAGTTAGTTAATACTGCTAACCGTTACTACTACTAGTAGTTAATACTGCTCTAGGTTAATACTGCTTATATTCCGAATACTATAAATACTTTTTGCCCGCCTAAAAGTTCATAACGACTCTTTGCATATTGTTCTCTTGCGCTCAAAACCTTTTTTTCTCTCTCAAGTTCGAAGTTTTCAGGCAAGTTTTCACTAAGATCAATGGCATCCATGACTTTCATCGACGAGCACAACGAGATTGCGATGCTACAAAAGCCAAAGCAAGCTTCAGGATTTCATCAGATTGTGGATTTCCTCAAGACAAGCCACATTGCTCATGCTCTTATTGTATCACCTACAATCTACATTGAGCATCAAAGGCAGTTCTGGGCTAATGCCACCATTGTTGTGGAAAATGGTGTGCAAATGATCAAGACAAGAATCTGTGATCAATCACTTACAGTTACTGAAGAGGTTATTCGCATCAGTCTACGTCTAGACGATGCCTCTGGTATAACTTCTATCCCAAATGATCAACTGTTTTCAAATCTTACAAGAATGGGGTATGGAGGCCCATTGGGTGTTTTCAAATTTTCTAAAGCAAAATTCTCACCCCAATGGCGTTTCTTTGTTCATACTCTTATGCATTGTATATCCAAAAAGACTACTGGATGGAGTGAGTTCAGCAGCACTATTGCTTATGCTTTGGTGTGCTTGGCCACTGCCAGAAAGTACAATTTTTCTAAAATGATTTTCAATGATCTTGTCTCAAACATGGGAAACAAAAAGAGCTTCTTTATGTATCCCAGGTTTGTTCAAGAAGTTATTACTCATCAATTGACGGATATACCTCAACCTGTTGGGGTATATGTACCTAAACCCCCCAAAGGCAAGGTTTTCTCAAACATGAGAAGATCTGCTGGGGACTCTGAAGGAGTTGACACCCCATTGTTCTCCACAATGATGGTGGTGTCCCAAACCAATGAAGGTATGGCAGCAGGGTCAAGGCCCCCATTAGACCAACCCACTGCTAGCCAAGCCCAACCTTCCCTCTCAAAATCAATTCCCCAGTCCCTTCTTGAAAAACCAACCTCTCCAATCACCCACACTTACAAGAGAAAACAGGTAAAGAAGGCTCCTTCCCTTCTTGTACCATTACCCACTAAGCCTATAAGCCCTCTAAGGGAGAATTCTCCCCTAGAGAATATTCAAAGGGAAACCACAAGGGTGTCTCCCAACCCAAAGGAGGTGCTCTCTGAGGAGGAGGTAGAGCATATGGGTGATGAGGCTGCCACTACTCCTGCTAGTACAGAGGAGGAAAGTGGTAACATCAATAAGACCTCCCCCATGGCAACTTTGAATGAGCAATCATTTGAAGGTCCCTGGTGCCAAGAACCCAAGGGGGTGGATAGTGCTTCTGCTAGGCAGAAGACTTCCACTACAAAAAGATCCAATGATCCTTCAAAAGAGGGTAACACTTCTGGAGAAGGTGAGGACAGATATAACTATTATGAATTGATGGAAACCATGGGCAACATCAACATGGATGTACTCAAACAGGGCAAAGATATAGAAGAGCTTAAACTCATAGTTCTGTCACAACAAGAACAAATCATCAAGTTGAAGCAAATGGTAAGGAAACTGATTCTGCAAAGGAAGAAGAAACAATTTGTGCTAAGAAGGAGGAAACAAGTGACTGATGCTCCCAAAAAGGGGGAGTCAGAAGCTGATGCCAAAGCTAAGGGGGAGCAAGAGGAAAAACATGATGTTGAGGGGGGAGAATGAGCAAGCAGCAGAAACAGAGCCAGCAGCAGAAACCATTAATACTGCCAGTTCAAGTAAAGCAGCAGAAATGGTTAATACTGCTGAGCTGAAAGAAGCAGCAGAAACAGTAAAAGAGGTCCTTACAGAGCTTGAGATTGCAGAAACACTCATCAAAGCCAAACATGATACTCCCAAGGTCACCTCAAAGGCCAAAGGAGTTGTCATAAAAGAAAGAGGTGATGCAGCAAAGAACTCTAGCATTGAGAAGGTGATGGGTAAAGAGAAAGGTAAGGCAAAGCTAGTTGAATCTGATAAACCAATGAAAAAGCAGAAGCTGATTGAATCAGATGAAGCTCTAGCTAGGAAGATACAGGCTGAACTTGAAGAAGCAGAAACCATGCAAGTGCAAAAGGATAGAGAGATAGCTAAAGCAATGGCTGCAGAGTTAAACAAAGCCTATCAACAAAGCTTAGCAACAGAACAAGCCAAGCAGAAAGCCACATCTTTGAGGAAGCCTGATAAGATCAAAATGGCTGCAAGGAAAAGACAACCTTCAAAGACATACCTGGGTGCTCAAGAGAGAAAGAAAATGATTACTTTCCTCAAGGGTGCAGTAGGTGTCAAGGTAGAGATGTTTTCAAAGATGTCTTTTGAGAAGCTCAAGAAGATGTATGATGCTGAGATGATAAAGCTTCAAGGGGATGATCTTGCAAGGGTTGAAATGGAGAAAAGAATGAAAGAAAGCAATGATTTCTTACAAAAACCATTCCCTGATGAGCAAGAAACTCCAGAGAAGGAAACAACAATTGGTGAAAGTCTAAGGACTTTAAAAAGAACAAAGATGATTGCCAGGAGAAAGCCTACAAAGAAGCCTAGATTAGTGGAAGAAGAGGCTGAAAAGGTTGATGAAGAAGAAGAGGCACCTGAGTCATCTACAATGAAAGAACCTGCAAGTACTGAGGATGTCAAGATGTACATGGTTGTGATGGACAAAGTGCCTGAACCAATTGCAGCAGAACCTGTAGGAGTTAAACCTCCTGAAGTCATTCAGTGGGATGTTTTGGAAGTAGATGGCAAGGAGTATATCAGACTGAAGAGAAAAGATGAAAAGTATGAAGTCTACAGTACTTGGGCTAAAATTGTCAGAACATGCTCAAGGTCTGATATTGAAGAAATGTTTGATATAGGGATGAAGTTATATGCAGATCAGTTGAAAGCTCCAGGGATTTCAATTACAAAACTGGTGATGGAGTATCTGTGTATGATGTTCAAACCTGATGAAGTGAAGGAGATCATAAGGAGTGTTTTTCAAGCAGTTACCAATTGGACTTTGTATGAAACTAGTGGCGTATATTCTGTGACTTTGGATAGAAATCACATTGAATACTTCCTAGTGGATAAAGTATACAACCATAGCAGATTGAAACTTCATTTAATGTTGAAGAAGAAGCTTGGATGTGGTGAAAATTCAGAAATGGCTAAATATTTGATCCAAAGAACAATTAATCAAAGTTTGGGATTGGATGCAAATACTGGAATTTAGGTCATGATGGAGTTTTGGGAGCATCTTGAAGAAGATCTGAAGAACTTGACTTCTTTTCCTAAAAGTCAAGTTAGGGGGAGATTGTTGGGAACTGAAGAATTCATCAAGTATGGTTAATGCTGCTGGTTCAAAGTTACTACTGCTAGAAGACTTAAAGGTTAGTACTGCTGAGTGTTACTACTGCTAGTACTATTAATACTGCTAGTCAAAGTTAGTGCTGCTTGAACAAAGTTAGTACTGCTTAGCTAGTTAGTACTGCTAGTGGTTAGTACTGCTTAGTAGTTAATGCTGCTAGAAGGAAGTTAATGCTGCTGAAGATTAATACTGCTTATATAATGAAGATTCGTATGAAAGGATATACATGGAAGCTTAGAGATATACATAGAAGATATACTGAAGATATTTTATTTATTGTAATTATCTTTGTATTCAGTATATATATTGTATTGTTTAGAATAGTTAGATAATTTTTTTTGAGTTTTCATTCTTTTAGAGAAAAACAACCTCAAGGCATAGATCCTAATTCTAGAGAAGTAGAATTCGTATTGGTGAGCCTGTTCATCAATATTGAGGTTGAGTGAGTAATCTTGTAACTTCAAAGCATTCAATAAAAGCTTACAGTTTGTTATTCATATTTTCTGTGTTGATTTACTGTTTCATAGAATATCAAAGTGTTATTCCGCAAACTTCTTTGATATTGTTTCTGAGAATTAATTCTTGTTGAGAATTCGATCCTGACAAAAAGGCAGAAAGGAAAGACAGTTGAAGACACAGTTGCTCTTGTTGTCAGGAAGAAGAAGAACAAGACAATTGTGTATGAATCAGAAGAAGATGAAGGCTATGCAAACTCTGACATGGATGAAAATGAACAACTGAAGCAAGCAATGATTCTGCTGTCAAATGCTTTTCAGAAAAAGTTCTACACAAATCCAAGTTCAAATAGTCAGAGATATTCTTCTGGTCTGAACAACTACATCCACAAGGAAAGGGTTGAAGGAAAGAGATTTGAAGGGAAAAGAACAGAGGAGAGGAAACCTGAAGAGAGAAGATATCAGTCTGAAGGAAAGAGAATAGAGGAGAGAAAACCAGAAGAGAGAAAGTTTAAAGTTGAAGGATCTAGTCAGACAGAACCACCAACGTGCTACAACTGTGGCAAAACAGGTCACTATGCCAGAGACTGCCGAAGACCAAAAGTCAGAAACTCCGATTATTACAAGAACAAGATGCTTCTTGCAAAGCAACAGGAGGCTGGTAAGGCATTGATGGCTGAAGATGAATACTGGCTTGATCATTCAGACGAGGAAGAAGAGGAAGAAGAAAGAGATGAAGTCGTCAACATGTGCTTGATGGGAAAGCAAGAATCAGATGCTGAAGCTGGTTCAGATGATGAAGGAGAGGAGGTATGTGATTTATCGTATTCAGATTTCATGAATAAAATGCATGCCATGAATTTAAAACAACAAGAGTTAGAGTCAAATTTTAAGCGAGAAAATGGTGTTATAACTGACAAAAACCAACTGATACAGAAACTTAGCAATGAAATTGCTGAGAAGAAAGTATTGGTTGAGGTTTTACATAGAGATAATGACACCAACACAAAAGAAAATACAATAATTCTTAAAGAGAATTCTGAACTCAAGTCTAAACTGACAAAAAGTGAGATTGATATATGAGCTTACAAAATTGCATTCTTCATGTACCAAAGAAAACTTTTCTTTACTTGGTAAATTAAAAAGTTTGGAAGAGAAGTTGTACAAAATGGGTCAAACTGAACAGACTATTCATCTGAACAAACCCAAAGAGGAAATAGAGAGATGGGGAATCGGTTATAAGAATCCTCACTATCTTCAAAAAGGGATGTCTGAAGTGCCAGCACTCTATGATCATCTTTCTATGAAATTAGCTCGATGAATCCCTGAGTTTAAAACATTCTGGACTAAACTATCAAAAGAGGATGAAGCCAACGAAACTGAAAAACGTTTGAAATCATCTAAATTTCACCTTCCATTTTATTATGCGAAGATGAATAATAGTTATAATGACAATCCAATATATCAAAAGAAGAAAACTCTTTCAAGTGATTTCTTTCAAAGTTATTCTGAAAAAGAAATGGAGGCGAAGCCTATTCAAGGTAAACTATATGTCCATCCTCTTGTTTTAGAAAGTAAAATTTCTGAACCCGAGAATTCTTTATCAGATGAAAGACTTTTGATAAATATTGAACAAAAAGTTTTTTCAACTGTGTTAAAAAATGTTATTATTTCTTAGGCTTCAAACTCTGAGGATATGTTTGGTTTAGCAAATAAAGAGTTTGATTTTCTGAACGCTGATGGTGGTTTAGATGATTGTTCTAATCAATTTGACTTTAATGCAAAACTTCCTAACCATTCATCTTTTGTTAAGAAATCTTTAGGAAAAAAACAGTATGCCTGTTAACAGTGCAAAATCAACGAAAGTTGATAACTTAGTCTCTGTGAAAGCTAAACATGCTAAAGGTAAGAATATATCTCAGCATTCACAGAAACCGAACACTACTGGTAATCCGAAGAAGAAGCATTCGTTTGTTGCTCAACAGTCTAACTCAAGAGTTTCACATGTTTCAGATCTGAGCAAGCAAAGGCCAGACGTTAAATCTCTGTGGCAACCGAAACAGAAGCTTGACAAGACCGTTAAATTGTTTTCTAGTGTTAATTGTAGTAAGACTTCGCTTAGTAAAGACGTTTTAATTGCTGATGTTGTGATTTTGAACTCAAAACGTGCTGTTTCTCGTAAACAATATTCAATGAAGCAATTATTTCAGTTATGTTTATCTGCTAGAAAGTCTTCTATTTATAATAAACATGTTTTTATCTCTTGTCAAGATTCTGACGATTGGTGTGGCAATTATCATGTGCATTCATCTCATTCTAATTCTTCAAATGCATTTCAAAAGAAAAGAGGACCCAATTCGAAATGGGTACCAAAATCTTGTGCTAACACAGTAAGACCCAAATTCCAGTGGGTACCTAAGGCTAAATCTGTGTTGCAGGCACATCAAGGTTAAAAAGGGAGCTTACAGATATGACTTATAGACAAATCAGTCTAGGACTCGTTCTTCAAGAAATTAGGTTCTTGAATACAACAGTTAAAGACCCGCACTTCAAAGATAAAACAATGGTTTCTTAACACGTCTGTTCAGAACCCGTGCTTAAGAAGAGAATATGGCTTTTGAACACATCAGTTCAAGACCCGCTCCTCAATGCTCAAGAGTCTTAATTCCATCTTTGTTTTAAGACTATTTAAATCAATTGTTTAATTATTTCTCTTGTGCAGATCCGTCATATGTGGTACTTGGATAGCGGATGCTCCAAGCATATGACTGGACAAAAAGATATGTTGTCCAATTTTAAAGAAAAATATTGCGGATCAGTTAGATTCGGCAACAACCAGTTTTCTCCAATCATGGAATATGGTGATGTACAACATGACAATGTCACGATCAAGAAGGTGAGCTATGTTGAAGGCTTACGGCACAACCTGTTCAGTATTGGTCAGTTCTGTGACAAAAGCTTAGAGGTCAATTTCAAAGCCAAGACGTGTTCAGTTCGCACTAAAGAAGGCGAGGAACTCTTGGTCGGCACAAGAAAGTCAGACCTCTACACAATTAACTTGTCAAAAATCCAGAATGACACCCAGGTTTGTCTATTGACGAAAGCCTCGAAGCAACAAAGTTGGCTATGGCATCGAAGGCTCTCTCACCTCAACTTCAGCTACATTAACAATCTGGTCAGTGGAAAGCTCGTCAAAGGACTTCCAGTGCTCAAATATGAAAGAGAACATCTTTGTGTAGCATGTGAAAAGGGAAAGATAAAGAGGGCACCTCATAAACCAAAGCCTGAACCAAGTACAAGCGCTCCGTTAGAGTTATTGCATATGGACTTATGCGGTCCGATGCGAACTCAGAGTCTAGGCGGAAAGAAGTACATACTCGTGATCGTGGACGATTACTCGCGATACACATGGGTCAAGTTTCTACATTCAAAGGATGAGACACCAGATGTTCTCATCACATTCCTAAAGACGACCCAGGTGAATCTGCAGAAACCGATCAAGTTTCTACGAACAGACAACGACACAGAGTTCAAGAACAACAAGGTTGAAGAATATCTCGAATCTGTCGGGATTTCACATCAATACTCTGTTGCTCGTACGCCTCAACAAAATGGAGTGGTCGAAAGAAGAAATCGTACACTAGTCGAGGCTGCTCGTACTATGCTAAGTCAATCAGACTTACCTCTATTCTTGTGGGCTGAAGCTGTATCGACCGCGTGTTATACACAAAATCGCTCCATGATACATCGCAGATTCAAAAGACTCCTTATGCTTTAATCAACAACCGAACACCGACAATCAAATATTTCCATATATTTGGGTGTAAGTGTTTCGTGCTAAACGATAGGGAAAGTCTCAACAAGTTCAGTGCCAAGGCGGACGAAGGAATCTTCATTGGTTATTCCTCGACATCAACTGCATTCCGTGTTTATCTGAAGAAGTAAAAAACGGTGATTGAAAGCATCAACGTCACGTTTGATGAAGAGATGGCTTCTGAACATCAAAGTTCTGAACCCGCTATAACAGGAATTCTAGCTTCTAGGCAAATCAGTCTAGAACCTACGTCTCAACAGAATAAATCAGATGAAGCATCAACTTCTACTAACCATTTATCTGATTTAGATTTATTATTTGAATTGTTTTATGATGAATTTCTTGGATCTAATGTAAAGAAATCTGTTGTGGTTGACAGGATGGAAGACTTAACGACTACTCATCCAACCAGTTCAGATGTTCCTATTGAATCCAACGCCCCGATTCAACAAGAAGTTCCAATTCAAAAGCCGACTCCAACAGTTGAAGAAGTTCCATGTGATGAAGAGACAGAAGTAGCTGAACCATTAGGATGTTCTGTACAAATTCATCCACAGCCGGAACAAGCTGTACCTGCTGAGCCTTCTGAACCTACCACTTCAACTGCAATCATAATTCCTCCTGAATAACCTGAAGAAGGTACAAGTGGATTTATAGATGATACAACTGACATACATTCATATAATCCACTGCCTCATGAACATAAATGGACCAAAGAGCACCCGATAAGCCAGATCATTGGCGATCCATCAAAACCGGTGCAAACTAGGTCAGCTTCAATGAATATGTGCATGCATGACTCCTTTCTGAGCAAGTTTGAGCCAACACGCGTATTAGAGGCACTTGCTGATCCAGAATGGGTGATCTCAATGCAAGAAGAGCTAAATCAGTTCGATGCACTTCAAGTCTGGAGACTCGTACCAAAGCCTCAAGGTAAAACAATAATAGGTACGAAATGGGTTTTCAAGATAAAGAAAGACGAAGATGGTACCGTTATCCGAAACAAGGCAAGACTAGTAGCCAAATGATACAGACAAGAGGAAGGAATGGACTATGACGAGACATATGCTCCTGTGGCGCATTTAGAGGCAATTAGAATGTTTCTAGCCTACGCAGCACACAAGAACTTCACGGTCTTTCAAATGGACGTGAAGACAGCATTCCTGAATGGAATCTAAAGGAAGAAGTCTACGTCTCTCAGCCAGAAGGTTTTGTCAATTAAGAGAAGCCGAATCACATCTACATTCTCGACAAAGCACTCTACGGTCTGAAACAAGCTCCTCGAGCCTGGTATGATGTCCTTTCCAATTTTCTAGTCAAGTCTGGTTTTTCAAAAGGAACGGTGGATACCACTTTGTTTATCAAAAAGGAAAAAGCCGATATCATTTTAATTCAAATCTATGTAGATGATATTATCTTTGGCTCTACAAATCCTAAGTACTGTAAGAATTTTGCAAACCTTATGGTGTCTAGATTTCAGATGAACATGATGGGAGAGATGAATTTCTTTCTCGGTTTACAAGTAAAACAATTTTCATCGAGTATTTTTATCAATCAATCAAAATACATTATGGATATTCTTCGGAAGTTCCAAATGGAAAATTCAAAACCGATTGGTACCCCAATGGCACCAGGTACTAAGATTGGCACCAATCCTTCGGGAAAGGCTGTTGATGTTAGAACTTATCGAGGGATGATAGGTTCTTTAATGTATCTTACTTCTAGTAGGCCAAATATAATGTTCTCAACATGCTTATGTGCATGATATCAGGCCAATCCTAAAGAAATCCATA
The DNA here is from genome assembly GCA_954870635.1 of Arctium minus. Taxonomy (NCBI): domain Eukaryota; kingdom Viridiplantae; phylum Streptophyta; class Magnoliopsida; order Asterales; family Asteraceae; genus Arctium; species Arctium minus. The sequence continues at coordinate 114,637,611 of OX941084.1, read as the reverse complement.
TGTTGCTGTGAAGCGCATATTTAGGTATCTAAAGGGCACTGCATATCTTGGTCTGTGGTATCCTAAAGATACTAGTTTTGAACTAACAGCCTACACAGATGCAGATCATGCAGGTTGTATGTTAGACAGGAAGAGCACGTCGGTACAGGTACAGTTCCTCGGTGACAAGCTAGTAAGTTGGGCATCGAAGAAGCAACTTTGTGTTTCAACCTCCACGGTCGAAGCAGAATATGTAGCTGCTGCTAGCTGCTGTTCTCAGGTCTTATGGATGAGAACTCAATTGCGCGACTACGGTTTCCACTTCAATAAGATCCCGATATACTGTGACTCCAAGAGCGCAATCGCAATATCAGCGAATCCTGTTCAACACACCAATACTAAACACATAGACATCAGGTATCATTTTATTAAAGATCATGTTGAAAAAGGAACAATTGAACTTTTCTTTGTAAAAACTGATTATCAACTTGCCGATTTGTTTACCAAACCTTTAGACGAAAATAGGTTTACCTTTCTTGTCTCTAAGCTGGGTATGCTAAATCTAAAGATTTAATCAGTAGTTACCGATCAAAGTTTTCTAATTGTATACTTTTTCATAATTTCTTCATTCTTAACTCTGATTGATATCTGCACTTCTCTATTCTGTTCATGAACCAAGGGGGAGTATGAGAACAAATTGACAAGTGGTCAATATTACTTCGAGGGGGAGCTCATAAAATTTTACATGTACCTTTTAATGCAAATTTTTTTTTGTAATGCAAGAATTTAGGGGGAGATCTTCAAGACAAAAGGGGAGTACGGATATGACTTCTGATTATTTCTGATCAGAACTCGTACTTTAAAAAGTTTTACTGCTTTTTGTCTTTTCAATTTAAGTGAATAAATTTTACTTTGACTTTGACTTAAGACTTTTGCAGAAGTTTGAGAGAAGCTTACAAGTTCATATGTTTATGACTTAAAGCTTAGCTTCATGAGATGGAAGATCGTACGTAAAGGTATAATTCTATATCTTCATCTCATATATGGTTGAAAGAAGGACAACTTTCAATCATAGAAAACATTGTTTTCAATGTTCAAACCACTTCCCGATTCTCATAACGAATTCATGAATTGGAAGTGGGACTTTAAATGTTTTCAAGAAATATATTGTGCTTTAACTGAAATAGTTAAACCAATTTGAGCATCATATGCATCATAAGAAAACAAGGATTTCTTTGTGCTAGGACTTAACACAACTTCAATGGAATCACCTTAACCAGTGATTTCTACCCAAGAAGTTCATCCTTAGTGATTGAGTGTGAGAAGTCAAAAAGAAAGGAGTGTGATTAGAGAAAGCAAAATGTTTAAAAGAAAGAGCGTGTGAGAACAGAGTTAAAAGAATTTCACAACTCTGCACCAAATTTTTCTGAGTCGGGCAGCCACATTTCTAATGTTTCACAATTCTTTGGTGATCATTATTGAAACAGACAACTAGCCCATGCCAACTCTTGATCAAACCTCACTATCTACTCATTTTCTTCTCAACAATAAAGTGTTTCACATTTTCTAAGGGGATGCAGCACATTTGCTATATGATTTTCATTTGGAAAATCTGGATATTGAAAAGAAGGAAGTCTGCCCTACCTTCGCACTTCAATCATGCACATTGAGTCTGTGTTTAACTTACTGTTGTCTCAGTGGTTTACAAAATTTCGAGCCTATAAGCAATCATCAAGTGCTTAATTCTTTCTAACACAAGCACGAACACACAAGGAATTAGTTTCTTTGTCATAACGTTTATAGAAATTACCTTTGTGGTGTTTCGATGGTTAAATGGAAGCCCTGGGGGAGTCAACATCAAACATCTCCTTTCCAATGTGTATTAGTTACACACAATAACTTAGTGTTACTGACAGGCATGTTAACTGATTCATTAGTTGATTCAGGTGTTACACGACTAATTTGTCTGGATTTGCAAAGATCTAGATGAATATCTTATGAATTGACGAATCAGAGGCTCTAACTGAAGGACATTTCTTACAAATAGTTTTGATGAAGTCGTTGCACTTAACATCAAAAAGGGGGAGAATGACTACACAAGAAATGGCAAAGATCACATGTTTCAAGAATCACGTCCAAGATTGAAATCTTCAAAAGCAAGTATCCTGAAGACATGTTGATTTCAGAGCTAGAGAAAGAGATTGCATCTTCTGAGCTGAACAAGAAGACTGAATTGCTAAATTCTTTTTAGTAATGATCTTGATCTAAAGGGGGAGATTGTTAGATCACATATCTATTGGATTCAAGATCATCCAAACTGGAGATCGCAATCTGAAGCTAAAGCCGGAACGTCGACTCTCGATATTAAAGTCTAATGTTTATTTGTAATAAATGTCAAAGTAATTGTTTGTTATTGTATTAGTTAACTTAGTTAGTTTATTATAGTTTGTTATTTAATATCTTTGTAATAGATATTATTTAGGATAATATCTAGATATTAAAGTATCTAGATATTTAGTTATTAGGTAGATTAGATTGTGTATCTCAATCTCTCAATCAAAAAAAAAATCAGATATTATCACACACAAAAACACACACTTAAAGGTGTAAAAGAGAGAAAAACAGAGAACACAATCTAGAGCTTGAATCGATCAATCCTGTAACCATTTCTATTAATCAATACAGATTGGTAATCGTTATTGTGTTGTTAATCTATAAAACTTGATAAACATTGTTGGACCGACAATTTCTTTCTATTTTCTGACCAGACAGTTCTCTTCCCTGCTTAAGGGTAAAGAACTACAAATAATCCCAGCTCCCATAGCTGATGAAGAAATAATCCCAATCTCTGTAAATGAGATTGATGAAGAAGATGAAGAAGAATAAGAGTCCCTGCAACATCCAGGAAGGCCCTCTAGACCATCTCACTGGTCAGAGGAAGAGATGAAGATAAGAGCATAGATGATCTCTCATCTAGAGAAACATCGACTGAAGGTCCCTACTCAATCAACAGATCTAGAGTTCCTGAATGAAGCTGAAATCGAAGAATCTTTCAGGGCTGAGAAGCTGATAGCTGATTGTCAAAGACATGCCTCTCTTGCTCTCAAGATTCAGTCCTCTCAAGTCAAAGACAAGAAGCTGAAAAACAAACCAGTGGAAGTCCAGGCTGCTCTATTGAAAGAGATTGAAGAGGAGCATTCAAAAGAACTAGCGGTCAACGATAACTCAGTTGATTGGTGCAAGCATAAAATCGACTATCGCTCTGACCCAATGAAGATCGTAGCAGTCGTTATCTCTGGGAGAAAGAAGAAGGATAAAGTTTCTATCACTATGGAGATTACCAGAGAGGATGGAAGCTGCAAGGCTATGTTCTTTTCAAAGATGGAAAGCTTCGGCTACATGGAATGGCTTGAGTTCAAAGATGCGCTGAAGAAATCGAAGTCAATCTACAGAGGCTATGTTGAAGGGATAAATGATGCTCTCATCAACAGAGTCGCTGCAATCCTAAAGGTTCCATATGTTCTTCCTTATAAGCCAAAGCAAATCAAAAGAAAGCCTGTCTCCTCCTCGTCTGAAAATGTCGCTGTGATAAGAAATGAAACCTGCATCAAATTCTCAAGAGAAGCTCTGTTTGGTCCTCCTCCTGATCTTTCAGTTCTTGATCTATCTCTGCCCCCTGGTGGACCATATGTTGCAGGACAAGTTCTTAAAGAACCTTTTGGAATCTTCTTCAGAGATGATGAGGAAGAGCTCAGATTCCAAAGAGTATCTGAAATTCCTATCTGTCCCCACAGTCATCTCAAAGATCTCTTGTGCTTATGGTGTGACTTCTCTTCTGCTGCTGAGCCAATCAAAGCAATCATTAGCCAAGAATCTTTAGAGCAAAGGCAAAAAGGAGAAGAAATACCTGAGTATATGATCAATCCTCCTAAGTCTTCTTTAGATAGCTGATAGATTAGTTTCCTATTTCTTGTAATCTATTACTAAAACTTACAGTAGTTAGTTCCTCACTTGTACTTGTAATTTTCATATCTTGTAATTCTATCTCTGAATTAATGAAAATTTCAGTGATGTACTTAACTCGATCAGTACTGTAAAAGATCCCTCAAAATAGTAATTGGGACATGTATGTTATGAGTCCTAATTATTCCTTTATTTTGAACTATAAAGTAATTTTCTTCAGTTACTTTGTCATTATCAAATAGGGGGAGATTGTTGATCCAAACTCTCTCAGTTATTTGATAATGACCCTCTTCTATACTTAGTGAAAATTACGTTTTAATATGTATTAGTGTTTCACCATCAGCGATCAGACTGAGTCTGTTCAGATATCGTTGATGACCTTTCTTGTAAACATTTCATATGTATTAGTGTTTCACTATCAACAATTAGACTGAGTATGTTCAGTTATCATTGATAGTTTCTGATGTAAACAGTTAACGTAATCCCTGAAGACAAGTCTCGCATCAACAGATGTTCATAGCTGAATCGAAGACGAAGCCACTGAACAAAGACAAGTCTACTAGTGACCTGATGCGGATATCAGTGAAGAAAAGATGACTCTACTGATGCGGATATTAGTGAAGCAAAGTCTACTAGTGACTTGATGCATATATCAGTGAAGCAAAGGAACATGAGGAAAAGCTTCAGTGATAGCTGAACTTCTTTGTATCTCTGAAGGAAGAGATATTCAGCGATCAAACGATCACGTAGCTTATGCCGCAAGTATTTTTTTGTCTTACCTTGCACAACCAGTACGATGTGTCAGAACGGACATACCTCTGCCATAATTCGTACAACAACTCTGTCAACTACACTGTTTAGGATACGACCGAAAGCATGTCTCCCAAAGTCAGACTCTCTCAGCCAATCAATGAAAGACATGTGTAAAGTGCCCTGCCATGCATTTAATGCATAGGGTATAAATAGAAAGATTACCTTTTCATCTGAAGTGTGTGCTCTATTCTTGAACCTTCATAGAAACACTTGTTTTCTATATTCTCTAATCTCCCATTCTCTATATTCTTGTGGAACCATCTTAGTATTTTCTTAAGTTTGTTTAGATTGAGTTTTACTTAATCTTATTCCGCAACAGACATGTAAATTGTGTTTGATTTATCAATAAACAATTTATTAAACTTTAAACTGTGTTTGTATTCAACTCCCCCCCTTCTACAAACTTGTTAAGCACCTACGGGACCAACATAAACCAACCTGATAGATTACAAACCACGGATTATAGATTTGATGTTTGCATTTTTTCTCTTTGAAGCTCTCTTTGTTTTTCTCTCTGATGAACAGTTTTCTTGATTATGATGAATAGTGATGATGATTTCTTGATTTCTTAGATTATGAGATAATATCTATTCTACCTAATATACTAACATAATATCTAAACTAACATAATATCCTAAAATATCTAATAAATAGATATTTAGGAATAATAATAAAATACAATAATTAACTTTGACAATTATTACAAACTAACATTAGACTAATATTGAGAGTGATTTTTCAGCTTTAGCTTCAGATTTCAATCTTCAGATTGGATGATCTTGAATCCCCTTCGGATCAAGATCATTACTAAAAGGATTTAGCAATTCAGTTTTCTCTTTCAGCTCAGAAGATGAAATCTCCTTCTTTGTCTTCAATATATAATAATCTCCAGTTTTAGCTCAGATTTGCTTTGGCAAAGTATCTTCAAAGAAAATTTCTCTCAAATTAGCATGTCTTCAGAATACTTTGTCTTTGAAGAATTTTATCTTGGACATTTCTTTAAACTTTTGATCTCTCCCATTTCTTGGTTAGCTCTTCTCCCCCTTTTTGAAGAAAAGAGCAATGATTTCATCAAAACTTGTAGTAAGAAATGTCTTTCAATAGGAGCCTCTGATTCGTCAATCCAAAAGATATTCAGTCAGATCTTTGCAAATCCAGACAAAATAATCGTGTAACACCTGGATCAACAAATGAATCAGTTAACATGCCTGTCAGTAACACAAAGGTACTGTGTGTAACGAATACACATTGGAAAGGAGATTTTTGATGTTCACTCCCCCAGGGCTTCCATTCAATCATCGAAACACCACAAAGGTAATTTCTATGAACGTTATGACAAAGAAACAAATTGCTTGTGTGTTCGTGCATGTGATAGAAAGAATTAAGCACGTGATGATTGCTTATAAGCTCAAAATTGTGTAAATCACTGAGACAACAATAAGTTAACTCAGATTCAATGTGCATGATTGAAGTGCGAAGGTGGGGCATACTTCCTTCTTTTCAATATCCAAATTTTCCAAATGAAAATCAGATAGCAAATGTGTTGTATCCCCTTTGAAAATGTGAAACACTTTCCCGTTAAGAAGAAAATGAGTAGCTGGTGTGGTTAATCAAGAGTTGGCATGGGCTAGTTGCCTGTTTCAATAATGATCACCAAAGAGTTGTGAAACATTAGAATTGTGGCTGCCCGACTCAGAAAAAGTTGGTGCAGAGTTCTAATATTCTTTTTAACTCTGTTCTCACACCCTTTTTCTTTTAAACATTAAGCTCACTCTAACCAAACTCTCTTTTTCTGATTTACCTCATCACACATCCCACACTCATTTCTTTTGACTCCTCACACTCAATCACTATGGATTAACCTCTTGGGTAGGAAACACTGGTTAACGTTTATCCGTAGAAGTTGTGTTAAGTCCTAGCACAATGAAATCCCATGTTTTCCTATGAAGCATATGATGCTCAAAATGGTTTAACTATATTAGTTAAAGCTCAAAAATGAATTAAGAAAACATTGAAAATTACACTTCCAAATTATAAAATCTGATGAAGAATCGGGAAGTGATTTGTACTTATGAGAATATGTTTTCAATGATTGAAAGTTGTCCTTCTTTCAACCATATATGAGATTAAGATAAATAATTATACCTTTAAGTGCAATCTTATATCTCATGAAGTCAAGCTTAAAGTCATAAAGATATGATCTTGTAAGCATCTCTCAAACTGCAAAAGTCTTAAGTCATAGTCAAAGCAACTTTATTCACTGAAATTAAAAAGACAAAAAGCAGTAAAACAATGAAAGTACGAGTTCTGATCAGAAATAATCAGAAGTCATAATTCTTTTACTCCCCCTGAAATTATGCATTAGAAAATTATCAGTGTAAAATATATGCATTAACTCCCTCACAAATGTAGATCATCATATCTGTTGGATGCATAAAATTTTGGAAAAATATGTACTCCCCCTTGATGATTGATTTCCTCATTCGAGTATTGGAGTACAATCTCTTATCAACACAGAAGTAAGGTCTTTTGATCACTGAAGTATGAGTTCTAAACTATTGTGTTTAGAATTCAACCTTCGTTTAAGTACGGGTCCTAAGCTGATTTACTTAGAAGCCTTGATTCTCTTACTCCCCCTTGACAGTAGGTGCCTTCAACACAGATTCATCCTTTTTCTTTGGCACCCATTTGTACTTGGGTCCAACTGTGTTAGCACATGATTTTGGCACCCATTGAAATTTAGGTCCTCTTTGCTTTTGAGAATCAAATGAATAATTACAATTATAAGAGTGTACATGATATGTGCCAAACCAAAAATCAGAATCTTTACGAGAAGCATAGTCATGTCTATCATAATTTAAAAACTTTCTAGAGGACAAAGATAACTGGAATAATTGTTGTCTTGAATATTTCTTGCTAGAAACAACAAGATTAGGTTTAGAAATAGCAATATTCGCAATCAAAACATCTTTACTAGTAGTAGTCTTATTACAATCAACATTTGAAAAAGATTTAGCAGTCTCGTGAATCTCCTGTTTTGGTTGCCACTTAGATTTAACTCTAAGCTTTTTCTTGCTCATATCTGAAACATTTGAAACTTTTGAGTTAGAATTGTAAGTATCAAATGAATGCTTCTTCTTTGGCTTCTTTACAACAAAAGACGAATGATTAGGAAGTTTGGAACTAAAATCAAATTGATCAATACAATCATCTAAAACACCATCAGAGTTTAGAAAATCAAACCCTCCATCAGTTAAACCAAACATATCATCAGATTTTGAAGCCTTAGTTGATTTAGAAAGAACAGTATTTGTAAGCACAGTTGAAAACGCTTTTTGTTCAACATCAATCAAAAGTCTTTCTTCTGCTAAAGATTTCTCAAGTTCAGAAATTTTACTTTCCAAAATGAGAGGAGGGACGTAAAGTTTACCTTCAACAGGCTTAGCCTCCATTTCCTTTACAGAATAACTCTAAAAAAATCATTTGAAAGAGATTTTGATTGAACAGAACTATAACTATGATTCATCTTCCCATAACAAAATGGAAGTTGAAATTTGGATTTGTTCTTTTGTTTTTCTGTTTCCTTGGCTTCATCCTCTTTAGACAGTCCAGTCCAGTAATCTTTAAGGTCAGGGTATCGTTGCGAAAGTCTTAAGAATGTAAAATCATAATGTGTTGGCACTTCAGATATACCCTTTTTAAGGTAATGAGGATTCTCATAACCAAGTACCCAACTCTCTTTATTCTCTTTGGGTTTGTTTAGATGAATGGTTTGTTCAGTTTGACCCAATGAGTATAACTTCCCTTCCAAAGCTTTTAATTTTGCAAGTAAAGATTTGTTTTCTTCGGAACGTGAAGAATGCATTCTCGTACGCTCTTTGAAATCAAACTCACACATTCTCAATTTAGAATTTGTTTCATCAATCTCTTTAAGAATTATGGTATTTTCTTTTGTGCTGGTGTCAATGTTTTTTATGTAAAGTCTCAATCAATACTTTCTTCTCAGCAATATCCTCGCTAAGTTTGTGTATTGATTGGTTTTTGTCATTAATAACACCCTTTTCACGTTTAAGTTTAGACTCTAATTCTTGGAGTTTTATCATCATGGCATGCATTTGATTTAAGAAATCTGATTCAGTTAAATCACATACCTCTTCGTTGTCCTCTTCATCGGAATCAACTTCAGCTTCTATTTCCATCTTGCCCATGAAACATAGGTGTGTTGTCTCGTCCTTCTCTTCATTTTCATCTTCTTGGTCTGAATGATCTAGCCAGAACTCATCTTCTGCCATCAATGCCTTTCCAGCTTCCTGTTGCTTGGCTAGAAGCATTTTGTTCTTGTAGTAGTCGGAGTTCCGGACTTTGGGTCTTCGGCAGTCTTTGGCGAAGTGTCCAAGTCTGTTACAATTGTAGCATTTTGGAGGTTCTTGCTGATTGGTCTCTTCAGCTTTATACCTTTTCTCTTCTGGCTTCCTTTCCTCTAACCTCTTTCCTTCAAATCTCTCCTTGTGAACATAGTTACTAGGACCAGATGAATACCTCTGACTGTTCGAGCTAGGATTTTTGTAGAACTTCTTTTGAAAAGCCTTGGTCAACATAAGCATAGCCTGCTTTAGATTTTCACAGTCGTCAGAGTCAGAGTTCGCTTCACTTTCAACCTCTTCTGATTCAGATACAATCATCTTCTTCTTCATCCTCTTCTTCACAACAAGAGCAATTGAATCAGCAACTGTCTTCTCAGACTGTCTCTTTTCATCCATGATCTCATCCACCTCTTCCTCATTCTGCTTGAGGGTTTCCTTGTAAACCTTTTCCATTCAGGCTGAAGGATGCTGAGGAATTTGACATTCAGTTCTATTTGTGATTTATTGACCTTGTTCTTGCTTAACTCATTCAGCAAGGTCACAAATCTGTCATATGTTTCTGCTAGAGATTCTCCAACTCTGCCTTTGAATTCTTCATAGTTGTTGAGGCAGTTGGATATCTTGAGTTGGTTTCCAACTTTTAAACCAAGCATCATTTTCTCTAGTTGATCCCACATCTGTTTGCCTGTAGCTTTGTAGCTGTCAATCTTCACATATATTTCATTAGTAATGCCTTGAATAATGAAAGACTTTGCTAATCTATCAGCTCTTGCTCTCTTTAGGTCTTCACCATCGAGTTCATCAAACTTAAGTTGATATGGTATCTCCTCAGTATCAACCGTACGAGTCTTCATAACAGGTGGCATAACTCCTTATTCTAAATATTTCCTGATATATTCACCCAAATCATGTCTTTCTATGAAGTCCATGAACCGATCTTTCCACTTCTCATACTCTCCCCTGAAGAGTACTGGTGGCTTTATGTCAGTTCCGATAGCTAGAGCTTCTCTTGATGTCATCCTTTCAGAAAGACTAAGTCAGGAACTGGTGCAAAAAGCACAATTTGCGCTAAGCAAGGCTGGCGCAAAAGAGACTTTGCGCTAATAGTGCTTGGCACAAAAACAGACTTTGCGCTAATAGACGTTGGTGCAAAAGTCACTTGTGAGATTTCAGTTCGCGCAGAAGTAAACTTTGCGCGAGAAGTGGGTCGCGCGAACCAGAGACTTACGCGAGAAGAAGGTCACGCGAATTGGAACTTTGCGCGAGAAGTTGATGGCGCAAACCGGTGTGCTCGACCGGTATGATGTTGTGACAGGAGTGTTGCTCGACCGGGGTCCTGACCGGAGTCCTACCTTCGACCGGTGTCTTCCCTCGACCGGTGTCTTCCCTCGACCGGTGGACCGGTGTCGACTGGTGTCAAGCCTTGACCGGTGTCTTGTTTGGCGCAAAAGAAGGTTTGCGCGAGACGAAGCTGGCGAGAAAGACACTTTGCGCTACAAGGAGCTGGCGCAAAACTTTCACAGTCGCTTATGAATTGGTGCAAAACTCACTCTCGCGATTTCTTCCCTGTTGCTTCGAAAATCGGCTGTAATTCTCAAATAAACCTATATATACTTCGATTAGCAGTCCCAAAATTTGACAAATTGACTACTAACACTTCTAGAACAAATTACAAGCTTTTGATCTAAAAAACAAGCACTTTTTGAAAATTTGATCGATGGAACAGTGACGCTGAACTCGTGAACTGATAGACACTAAAATCACAAAATGGGAATCGATTAAAGTGTTATACTGAAATTAAACTATACCAAATCGATCTAGAACACTTTTCGAATACAACCTGATCGATTTCAACACCAATAACACACTAACACTCAAAAATGATTTTTATATTGAAGAACAGAGTGTCGAGTTCTATAATATGATTTGAATCTGATTTTAAGCTCTGATACCAACTGTCGGTCCCCTATATTTTTGATCAAGTTGCTATCAAACAGACACAATCACATATATATGATAAACCAACCTGATAGATTACAAACCACGGATTACAGATTTGATGTTTGCATTTTTTCTTTTTGAAGCTCTCTCTGTTTTTCTCTCTGATGAACAGTTTTCTTGATTATGATGAATAGTGATGATGATTTCTTAGATTATGAGATAATATCTATTCTACCTAATATACTAACATCATATCTAAACTAACATAATATCCTAAAATATCTAATAAATAGATATTTAGGAATAATAATAAAATACAATAATTAACTTTGACAATTATTACAAACTAACATTAGACTAATATTGAGAGTGACTTTTCAGCTTTAGCTTCAGATTTCAATCTTCAGATTGGATGATCTTGAATCCAATAAATCTGAGATCTAACAACTTGTCGCAAAAAGAACACTTGTCGTAAGCCTTTGACTTGTGAGTTCTTCAACTTGTCGCAGACTGTAGAAGATGAACAATAACTTGTCGCAGATAGTGGTTTCCGATAGGTAACTTGTCGTTGGTCGAAGTTTGCGACTTCTGAGCTTGTCGTAAATAGCACTCTGCGAGTTCTTGCCTTAGAAAAAATCCAACAAAGAAAACACAAAAAAAATGCAACTTGCGAGTTCTTCACCCCTGCGAGTTCTTGCCCTCTGCGAGTTCTTCACTATGAATCTTGCGAATTCTTCAAATCTTGCGAGTTCTTCAAGACGTCGAACACAAAATCACTTTTTCAGCCTCAAATCTTTCAATACTCCAAATTAGACCACCAAACTTTGCAGATTTAGCTTCGACAACAATCTGAACAAGTTTCTAATATATCATTTTAACCAGAAACAACAAAATTACAGAATTTGATTGAAATACAGTACGTGAAAAACTTTCAAACTACAAACTCAATAAAATCCAAAATTCACACTAACCAAACCAAATATGTTCTAGAACAACAATCGAACTCAAAACTATCAATTACAATTTAAAAACAATACTAAATCTCGAAATCCGAATGATGAACAGTGAACTACGAGTTCTTGATGTTTTCGATCAAATTCTCAGATTATGATCATGATTTCTGAATTGTGCTTGCTCTGATACCAATTGTGTGTCCCAATATGTGCAATCAATCAAGATGACTAACCAAATCAATCCAATACGCCATATTCATTTATGATCAAATTCACAGATTAAAATGATGCTCTCAATACAAGAGTATTTATCTCTGTAAGAATATCCTCTCTATGTTATATGTCTAGGTGCTCTTGGTGCTACATGTCTAACAAAGAGACAGAAGTTTTTATACCACAAGCTTACAAAGAAAAAACTAAACTAGACAAGTTGACTTATTACAAAGACTTTGACTTTTGCTTTAAGAGGCTTTGACTTGAGCTTTGACTTTGATTCTCATTCTTCATGATTTTGGATCCAACATATTTATGTACTAACAATGGTTATGGAGGTGGTGGTGTGATGGATCAGCAATAGCAATCTCATTTCCCTTGTAAATTCTTTTTAATGAACTGAATTACTCTTCAAAAGAATCCTTGACAACCTTTAGAGCGTTGTCCAAATACTCTCTGTAAACAAATTCCGTGAAGCTTACACCTAGACCACTTAGTTGTAACAACATTTGAATCAACTGTGTGGTCTACGTTCAGAGCTGGAATAGCGTTAACTCTGGAAGGACTTCCATCCTGTCCTCGTAGAGTACCTGTAGAAGGTTTTACTCGGGATGTTCCAACTTCATCATGTAGACGAGCGATAAAAGGTAGTGTATGTGTTCCTATAAGTGTATGAGGCTCTAGAATCACATGTGCATAAAAAAAATCGGTCACCGGAGCAGATATCTACCTGTTTCAATATCTAAGTTCTCCGAATGAGAACCTGATAGTATATGTGCTAAATCTCCATGCAAAATGAAACAAACATCTGTTTAGAGATGACTGAGTGGCTAGGTAGGGTAGATTATGCATGCACCACTTGGTCCATGGTGACTTCTTCAATACCCAATCCCAACACATGAGATTGGATAGCAAATGTGGCTTCCCGGCTAACTGACTCAGTTTGGATAATACCATCTTGTTTTTCCGATCTTGTCATACTCTCACCATAATCTTTTTGTATCCCTGCACTCAACCTCTAAGTCTTTTCAACTAAATCTCTCTCACCTACACCATCAACACCTATTGTGTGATTGATCACATTATCAATTTGAATATCATACGTATGAATATTAGGATCAACACCATCATTGCTTTTATCATTGTCAACTAAATCATCATCATTGTCACCACCATTATTGTCATCCCTAGATCCGTCTCTTTCGGTATGTTCATCATCAGATGTAGATGCACCCCTATTCCCTTCAATACCCATCTCATTTACATTTTCTTTTCGCTCACTCTGATAAGGAACCCTAGTCTACTGATCCTGCTCAGTCCTAGCACTAGACCCCTTTCTTCTCTTTTCTACCCTAGGGATTGCTTCTTATGTAGGTTCTTATGGTTCTGGCTAGAGCATAGAAGCTCTAAGTGACCTATACTCTTTTACACACGGTGCATCTTGATCTGTATATGATAACAAATTATCTGGAAGAGATAGAACCATAAGAAATTCAACTTCATCTTGCTTGCGAAGATACTTCATTTCATACTCAGGACAAACGGGTGCGGAAGATCTTGAAGGTATGTGTCAGTTGGTGCGCATCATGCTCCGAATAATCAGAAACAAGTTCTTCCTAGTCAGTCTAGAATATCATCGTGTAGTCGTAGTGCCTATTGAATGCTACACCGTCGAATAGACGAAGTACTTGAATATTGCATCGATCAAGTCCTGTATGCTTTGATGTTAGGCATTTATTCATAATGGAGAATAGTGTATTCCAGAGCAGTGGTAAATACATTCTCTTGAATGAACATGAAGTAGGTAGAGGTTATGTGTATCCGAGAGATCTGATATCAACACACTGTTGATCTTCAGTGACAAAGTCATCAAAGTCATCTTTGACTTGGACATCTGTCTTGTTTGGTAGCTAAAGTACCAACCTTAATCTCTTCTTGGTGATCTTTGTCAGATAATGATCTGCAAATTCTTCAAAACGGTAGTTGTTGTGCTCTTGAATATAGGTGCTTGTCTTCCAGAGCTGCTGTAGATATATGATCGAAACAATTGCAGTAGTAGCCAGAGCATACGCCATAGGATGCCCTTTCAGTATCTCTAGTATCACCGGATGATCTGTCTTCATAGTGTCAAAGTCCAGATGATGCTTGCTAGGTTTCAGCTGAAGGAACTCTGATCTCAATATCAGTAAGTCATCTGGATTCCAGGGATTGACAGATTGGGATTTGGATGGTAAATTAGATCTGATTGATGGCATGGGATGCTCATCATTAGATTGGTGGTTGGACTCATGATATTCAAGATCTGCCATGGAATACTTGAAATGTAGACATATTAGCAAGAAATTCCATTTGAAAAATGATCTGTGAAAAAATTGATCCTCTATGAAAAAAAATTGATAATCTTAATAAAATTTCCTAAGTGTCAAAAATGTTGCATGACAAAGAGAAACTATCGCATGACACAGAAAACTATCGCACGCTAAAGAAAATATATTGCATAAGAGGGATGCGACATAGTGGGCTCTCGCACAAGAAGGGTGCGATGAAGTGAACTTTTGCAAGAAGAATGATGCGATATGTCGGATGAAAATGATGTAATAACCCTAAAATTCAAGAACACTTTGGTATGCGACAAACTCTAAAAAAGATCATAACACACAAAATCGAATAATGATAAACTCAGTGAACAAACAATCAACCATGATACCCAATGACTCGATTTGAAGAACAAAGTATATACAAAAACAATTTTAAACAAATAGACCCAAATACAAAGATTCCAAATATGAACAATCAAAACACAAGAACATACTCATCGATAATCAAGAATACAAACCTAATACAAACACACAGATTAAACTTGAAATCGAATACAAAGATGAAATGGAACTAACCTGATGAAATCGAACAAAGATGAACTTGAAAGAAATCGAAATCAAAGATGACCAGGTATTGAAAAAACAAAGATGAACTCGAAAGCAAGGTGATATCGAATAAAGTGAGAAATTCAAACAAAGGAATCATTTATATATTGAAGCTGACACATGGCATACACCGATTGGGCCAAAATTAGACTTTGAATTATCAACTATCGAATGAAGAAGGATGCGATAAAACTGTTAGGTCAAACTTTCACATGAAGAAGGATGCTATATCACTATTTAGGGTCAACTGTCGCACACATCTGTGATATCACAAACTATCGCACACCACATGTGCGATATTTCAAAATATCTCACACCAAGGGTGTGATAAAAAAATAAATTTCAAATATTTTGAACATTTTGAATTTTTCTCAAAAATAAATTTTATCAACTTAAAAGATGTTCAACTTTTAACTGATTCTCAGCACAGTTTTTTTCCCAACAAAAAAACTCCCCCTCAAATGATGCATTTAAATCAAAAAACTTGTTTTCCATCATTAAAGGGTAAGCAAAAAAAATGAAAAACTTTTTACATTTCTCCCTCTACACGTATATACAAAAATTTCAAATCTCCCTTTAAAAATTGCATAGTTGCACAATATTTCCCAGCACAATTTTTTTTGACAAACTTCTATTACTCCCCCTGAAACTGTTATCCCAAAATCCGTTTCACTCCCCCTCAAATAATGCACACAGATCAGTAGTAAACAAAAATTGAGAAACACAATTACGAAGAATTTGAAAATACATATTTTTTTAATGTGAATCAAAGATAATGAGAATTCAGAAAAGATGTAAAATTCAAATTTTAACCATCAAAGGAAATTTATTTGAGATTAAAATGAGAAATTAACAACCTAGTGAATTATCCTTGTAGAAGATTCACATGTTTTAAAAAACTAAATATTCAGATTGAGCATTCCCAATTTGGACACTAGAAAATTGAAACTTTTTTCATCTAAAGGCTTGGTAAATCAACAATATGAAATAATGTATTTACAAAGTATAATTCAATAATGCCTTTCTGAACATGATCTTTAATAAAATGATACCATATATCAATATGTTTTTTCTTTATGTGCTGAACCGGATTGCATGAAAATGGCAATGGCAGTCTTCGAGTCAAAATAAATAGGAATGTTTATGTGTGAGAATCCATAGTCATTCAGCTGAGTTCGCATCCATATTACGTCACAGTTGCAACATACTCAGTTTAGGCTGTTGCGTAGAAACACAATTTTGCTTTTTGGACACCCATCTTACTAACTTGTCACCCAAAAACTGTACATTACCAGACGTGTTCTTCCTCTCAAATTTACAACTGGCATGATCAAAATCAGAATAGGAAGATAATTCAAAACTAGTATCATTAGGATACCACAATCCTAGGTTAGAAGTGCCTTTCAAATACCGAAGTATTCTTTTGACGGCAACAATGATGCCTCCAGTTGTCATCACGGTTGAATCAACCATGAGGCCTACGTTCGGCGTTGGAATAACAATAGTGCCAGTAGGAATTCCAGCCAATCCTCATGGAGCACCACTTTTGGGTGACAGTATGGTTGTTCTAGTTGGGCCACACAGGCTCTCAACGATTGAATCAGTATGTGTCCTAATGTGTATAGGCTCTAGGCTCGATGAGTGATCAAATAAAGTCGATGGTCGGGGTTGGGCCTTTCTGGTTCAATACCTTGACTCTCCAAATGAGATCCCGGTAGTGTATATGGTATATCCCCGTGAGTATCTAAAACAACTATCTGTTGTGAGATGGTTGAGTGGCTAGGAGGGTCAGTGCAAGCGTCGCTGGGTCCACAACTTCTTTTTCAATGTCTAGTACCAACACATGGGATTCAACAACAGATGTGTCAACGCGGCTAGAAGTGGGTGGGAGACTCTCACGCTCATTATTTGTTTTACTTCTACTTTCTCTCTGTCTCACAACATTTTCATTTTTGACTATAACACCCTCCGTTCTTCTTATCTCTCCAGAATTGGCTTGTGTAGTAGGTGATGCATGGGATGGAGGTTCTTAAGACGACGATCAATATGATCTGGTATGTGACAGAATTGGTCACGATTGTCGTCCGACTTAGTGGTGTCGGATGTCCCAAATGAGAAGGAAGTGCCCGACAAGGAGCTCCCGTCAGAAGTATCACTCTTAGTAGTGGCAATTGATGTGTCATCAATGACCCATATGTCATGGAGTGTGAAAGTAGTAGTGGTGGAAGGCTCCGTTTGAGGTGCCTCGCTAGCAATAGTACGGTCGTCCACGACACCTCCCACGTCTGAGCCTCTCACTGAATGTTCTCTCGGCACACCCCGTCCGGAAGTCCCAACATTTCAGACATTCGCTTGTTTCACACGGGGACCCTCATGCCTCTTAGGTGTTATTCCCTGGGTAGGTCCTGCTGGTGTTGGCCGGACCATAGGAGCATTGATGCCTTGGATTTTTCTATAAGATAAAACACTTTGTGCCGTGGGACTAGCATATGCTAGTAGAGCATCTGGGATACGCATTGGGTTAATGCCAGGGATATCGGATTTTTTAATGATATGGCATATTCGATGATGAGGGCATACCTGATATGATGCCCTTCATATAATGGTAGATTTGGCGGTCATCATTTGATGTATGGCAAGTTAAAGAAACCACATGAAGGGAATGAAATTCTGATGCTTGGATGTGTCATTGTCTTAGACGTTTTGGACGAGCTCGTTCCAAAGTAGGCCAGCATAGTCGACATGTCGGTGATAGGCGACACCGTGGAATAGACGAAGAAAATTAGCTCTGCCCTTATCTATACCCTTTGTCTTGGAGGATAAGCATCGATTGGAGATTGTGAACAACGTGCACCATAGTAGTGTCAGGTACTTGCGGTTGAAGGCGGAAGGTCTGTTCTGGATGACCGCATACCCGAGAGACTGAATGTCGGCAAACATGCGCTGTTCGGAGACTAGTGGGTCTTAGGCCGCCCATCCTTGACCATCGGTGGCGGATGGGAGTCCAAGAAGTTGATGCAGTCTTTCTCAAGTCATATCGAACTGTGTGGTATCGATAAAAGCTTCGAGTCTGTCATTCTGATCGCTCAATACATATTCAATCATGTGGCAAACTTGCTGTAGATAGATCGTCGGGACATCGACAATTGCGGTAAAGCGAAATGAAGAGAATGGCCTCTTAAGATCTCCACAATGATGGAATGTCGACTGCTGAAGGCTTCGACATCGATATTGTAGTTGTTAACAACAATCGACAAGTAGGCATCAGGGTGAATGAGATCGACATCGACATTTTGGTCAACTGTTGGGTTTGGAGTGTCGTCACCCGATTGGTGACGAGATCCATTCTGTCCTTGTTCTGCCATTAGTGTACCTAAAATGTAGAAAGTTAGCAAAGAAGTTAGGCACATAACATTATGTATGTGGGAAACCCGGATAGTGGATTACCCGGATTGCAAACTCACCTGGAAGTTGAGTTACCGGGGATTTTGTCTTATCCGGTAATTGAGGTATCCGGGTTAGTGACTTACCTAGAAGTTGGCGACACATATCACTCGGGGTTGACTTACTAGGTATTGGTTGTCACTCGGGTTTGAGGTACCGGGATTTGGTCTCTCCCAGTTTTGATAATACTCGGATATTGAGGTGTCCGGGTTTTGAGATCAACTGGATTTGGACATCAAAAGAAAATTGGCCACCCGGGAATCGGCTTACCCGAGCATGGCGCACTCAGGAATCGTCGTACACGAGGAATGGTTCACCCGTGAAACGACGTGTCCGGGAAATGGCCTTGTATTCGGAAAATGGGAGCCGGAAAATGATGGGGTCCGGGAGTCGAGAAACCCGACGTCAATTGAAATTAATCGAACCAATCAAAAAGTTTAAGCACCGAATGTGCAAGCGATCAATGAAAAACTAGGCAAAAAATTCGAGAAGCCGACGTCGATGATGGGTGAACCCTAGGAGGCGGTCACGATGGTGATTTTCGGCAGCGACCACGACGGTGATGTGTATGCAAAGAGAAGGGGATACCGATTAATGACCAGATGAAAAAGAAAAATACTAATCGAATCGGATACATACCTGATTGTCAACGGTGGGGAAAGGCGGGACAAAAATTAATCGGTGATTGGGGTTTTAAAGAAAGAGAGAGAACTATGGAGAATTTCAAAAGGAATCTATGAAGTTTGAAAAATAAGAAACGAAGGAGGACCGAGTGTATATATATCGCCCAAAAGTCGGTCTAGATTTTAAAGGGAACCGGAAGTCGGTCTGAATTGTAAAAGGAACCCGAAGTCGGTCCGGGAAAGATAGGTGACCGGGTAATCCAGTTTTACACCATGTCCGGATATGAATTTGTATGGTCTGGGTATATCTGGTTTTATTGTCATTCGGGAGTCAAAATTCCGGATAATCCGGATGGAGGACATGTCCGGTTTTCAAAGAACTCAACCAACTTTGTAGATTTTCAAATACATGCTCCCCCTCAATTTTTGCAAATACGAAAACATAACCACAGAATGTTCAAGAAACCAGACTTCAAAAAACATAATTAAGTTCCACTCCCCCTCAAACGATGAACATGATTTAACTTACTCATAATACCTCGTAATGCTCCCTGTGAACACAAGAACATACTAATATCACTATAGAAATAACAAAAACATAAGCACAACTAAACGAATAACTGAAAGCGATGAAACACGAAGAGTAGAAAAGACATACGTTAACATAGGACACGAAAGAAATCTAAACTGAGAATACAAAAGTTTAAAGAATTATGAGTTTGATACAATTAGGATACAATGAACATGGTGTGTTGCCTTTACCATTCGGAAGGTAATTTTGTATGAGGAAGGGTGCAAGCCATTTAAACTGTATAGAAACTGTATCGGAAACATGGAATCTTTTAAACTTTCAGGTTTAGCGTACCGAGCTTGGACACTAGAAAATTGAACCATATTTTGTCCAAGGGTTTGGTAAACAAGCCTTCTAACTAAAGATCAATATTCATAAAATAGAGTTCGATCATACCTTGTTCGACGTGATCTTTTATAAAGTGATACCGAACGTCGATGTGTTTTGTTTTCATGTTCTGGACAAGATTGCTAGTGATGGAAATTACGCTCTTCGAGTCTTAGTAGTTGGGAATCTTGGAGTCGTAAAAACTGTAATCTTTGAGTTGAGTTCACATCCAAATCACTTGCGAACATCAAACTAGCGACAACAACGTACTCTGCTTCAGCTGTAGTGGTGGACACATAGTTCTGTTTCTTTGATGCCCAACTAACGAGTTTATCTCCAAGGAACTACACGTGACCCGTGGTACTCTTTCTGTCCAACATACATCCTGCGTGATCCGCATCTGAATAGGTAACAAACTTATATCATGTGTCTTTAGGATACCATAATCCAAGATCAGTAGTACCTTTTAAATAACAAAATATTCTCTTAACAACTATGAGATGAGATTTCTTAGGCTTGGACTGATACCTTGCACAGAGACATGTTGAAAACATAATATCTGGTCTACTAGTCGTCAAATACATTAAAGATCCTATCATGCCACTATATGTGTTAGCATCCACATCCTTTTCCTCAGGATCGGAGTATAGCTTAGAACCTGATGCCATCAGAGTTTTCATGGGAGAACTATTTTCCAACTTGTATTTCTTTAAAATGTCAGAAATATATTTAGATTGGTTAATGAAAATTCCTGTGGAAAGTTGTTTAACTTGAAGACCCAGGAAAAAATTCATTTCTCCTATCATACTCATTTGAAACTTAGACATCATTAGCGCAGATAAATTCTTGCAATAATGAGGGTTGGTAGAACCAAATATTATATCATCCTTTTCTTTCTTTATGAACAGAGTGGTGTCGATCTTACCTTTGGAAAAGTTGGACTTGACTAAAAACTTAGAGGGAACATCATACTAGGCACGAGGCGCTTGCTTGAGACCGTATAAGGCTTTGTCTAGTCGGTAGACGTAATCTGGCTTGTCAACCTCCACAAAGCCTTCCGGTTGAGAGACATATACTTCTTCTTTGAGGATGCCATTCTCGAACGCCGTCTTCACATCCATTTGAAAGGCAGTAAAGTTCTTGTAAGTGGCATATGTGAGAAACATGCTGATGGCTTAAATCTGGGCAACCGGCGCAAATGTCTCATCATAGTCAACACCCTCCTGCTGTCTGTAGTCTTTAGCCACTAGTTGTGCTTTGTTTCGAACCATGATGCCATCTTAATCTCTTTTGTTCTTGAATACCTATTTGGCTCCAATGACTGTCTTGTTACATGGCCGGGGTATGAGTCGCCAAAATTTAAGACTTTCAAACTGATTCAACTCTTCTTGCATAACTATCACCCAGTTAGGATCATCGAGAGGTTCAGATATTGTCGAGAATTCTATCTTGCTAAAAAAGATCGAGAACAGACAATCATTTGCAGATGCGGACCATGTGTGAACTAGAGTTGACGGATCACCAATGATCTGGTGAAGAGGATAGTCCTTCGTCCACCGATGTGAGTGCATAAGCGGTTGATAGCTGTTCTGATCTGGAGCAGAGTCGACATAGGTTCCTGACTGGATGTCTTGAACTGATTCGATAGTTGGTTGCGAACCTGAGGGAACTGAGACAGGGTTCACTGAGGGAGGTGCTTTCTCTGGTGATGGGGATGGTTGCACTGTTGTGGTAGCTAATGATGAAGGAGTAGTTTGATTTTCAGGGGACTTAGAGTCAGGGAATGTATCAGTGGAAGAGGAAGTCTCTGTACCATCTAAACCATCATTAGAGGTGGGAATGTCCTGATCTTCTGGAGGATTTTCAGGGGTCGGAGAACTTTCAGATGTGTTTGTTCTGTGACAAGTGGAAGGTTCTGAGTGAGAGACATCGCCATCCATTCTTGCTTCTTCGACCCTATTGAGAACAAAAGATTTAAGCTTAGTGGATCTGAAATATTCATCATAAAATACTGAAATAATAAATACAAATCATTTGAAGTAGAATTCGATGTAGAAGCATGATTCGGTGTGACCGTTTTTCGTCTAGATTCTGAACTGACTTGTTTAGAAGCTAAAACATCAGTTAGAGCGGGTTTTTAACAGAGGTGTTCAGAAGTCAAATCAACTTATTCATCAAATGAAACATTAACACTCTCGATGACAGTTTTGGTTCGCTTGTTGTAAACTCGGTATGTGGCTGATTCTGAAGAGTAGCCGATGAAAATGCCGTCATGCACAAGATAGTTTCAACTCCAGAAAAAAGAATCCAGTCAATTTTTTTCTTACATATAACGATTCATACATCGCATATGTGGGTGTCTAGATAATATACATTTTATATGTATTCATCTGCTTTGGGATTGAATTTTTCGAGATCCTCTTTGTCATTCAACACAAAACACCTGCATCCAGAAGCGTGAAAGAACTTTGTTAGAACATAAAATGTTCTAAGTATTAGAAGTTTTGTAAAGTAATCATGTATTTGTATTTGGGCCTTGTACATTGGGTTTGGGCTTAAATGTAAACAAGAGTGTGAGGGTATATATAGTATTTGTTTGTAATTGTGTTTGTAATTTTTTATTTTGAAAATGTAGCCGTGTAAGTGAACTATGTATTCTAGAGAGAGAAACATTCTGCTCTCTCTAGTTTGTGAATAAAACAAACAATTTCCTCCCCAATCCTCTTGTTAATCTTTCTTACATCGAATTAACTGTGATCTATGGACCTAACAAGTGGTATCAGAGCCTAATCGAAGAAATCTTTCATCAAAAACTATCAAGATCACAACTTTTATCGATGGAACAATAACTTCACATAAACAGTTTCTGAAATTTTTGATTTGGTGCTTAATTGATCGAGCTATGAAGTTAATTTGATTCAGAGATTAGAGTCGAATCACAAAGAATCAATTACATGTTTCAATTTCAACAGATGTGGATTAATTGATCGATTTTGAGGATTTTTGGTTCGAAATACTTATATTACTGTATCATGATCAAATTTCGATTTAGGGGAGTTTTTGTTAATGATCATCAACTACAAAAGTGCCTTAATGTTGATTTCGAACATATGTACAAAGTTTGGCCTCGAAATTTGATGTATCAAATGAGAGTCCGAAGATTTTTGGATGTAAAAGTCGAAAACATTCGTAGATCTACAGAATTCACATGAATTTGAAGAACTCGCATGAAGAATTCGCTTGGTGAAATATTGAAAAATTCGCATGATAAAACATCTTTGGACACAACAAATTTTCTAAGTCAGGATTTCGCAAGTAGCTTTATGCGAAAAATGGAGAATTCGCATGCTACTGTGCTCAAGTTGTGTGCGAATTGTGAAGAATTCACAAGCCACACTGTGCGAAATATCAAGAACTCGCATGATGTTATGTGCGAGAAGTGGCTTCCAGGATGAAAATATTTTCTAAGTGTAGAATTCGCTTGAAAGGATATGAGAGAAGTTCAGATTTCGCTTATAGTTAAATGCGAAATGTGAGGAATTCGCTTATAGGCATATGCGAAAAGTAGGAATTCGCACGCAAGCCTATGCGAATTGTTGGGATCTCGGCTCATGCCTCATGCCAATTGTGCACTTAAAAGATCAATGATCTACGAATTGTTGGTTATGAGAAAAGTTTTCATGTCGTATGCGAAAAGTTGCTGTTATGAACCCATTTTGCTACAAGTTTGCCCTGTTCCCGAGATTTTTCGCGTAATGCATATGTGACATCATTCCTATCTTCTGTTGGTCACATATTTTTAGCAACTGTTTTAGAATTTCACGAGTGCTCATACTTATCAAGATTTTCAGATACTAGGTGTTTGGATTTAGTCTCTGATTGGATTGGATTAGCAGCCTGAGTATCTGCAATCATCAGTTTGGAGTTTTTCTCTACGATGTTAGACCTTTGAGTGCTCTTAATCATTCTTCTGACCTGATCAATTAGAATTGTGAGTGACTGCAATCATTGTTCTGATGCTTTGGTTGTGATTCAGAATTTTGAGTGCTTATAATCATTCAGCTGATTCATGAAGAAAGGAGTTTTGAGTTCATTCGTTCTGTGTTCTGGAAAGCAGTTAGAAAATGAGCATATTTCATCAGTTGTTGAATAAATATCAGAATTTTCTTCTAACCCTTGCATAATAGTGTTTGCTACAAGATGCTTCCTCCTGCAAGCTGATCAGATTAAGTTCTTAAGCTGAATTCCTATTCAACTCGTGGTTCAAAGATAGATTTGGTGTTATAAACTGAAGATGCACTTTTGTTGTCACGTCATAATTCACACATTTCTTTCTTGTGGGCATAACGAATGTGTTGAATTTACAAGAGTTAAAAGTTGTCTTTGTGTGCACTCAGTCGAGGTTATTGTCTACATCAGATCTGGTATTAAAATTGAAACTTCAAGGATAAGAGCTATTTTTAAGGGGGAGTCGGAGTTGTTTTGAAGTTTAAGCAACGCTAAGTTTTCTAAAGGAATCAAGGGTGAGAAGAGCTGAAGCTTGAAGAGGATGATTCATTTACAAAACTTAGGGGGGGAATGTTAGAACATAAAATGTTCTAAGTATTAGAAGTTTTGTAAAGTAATCATGTATTTGTATTTGGGACTTGTACATTGGGTTTGGGCTTAAATATAAACAAGAGTGTGTGGGTATATATAGGATTTGTTTGTAATTGTGTTTGTAACTTTTAATTTTGAAAATGTAGCCGTGTAAGTGAACTATGTGTTTTAGAGAGAGAAACATTCTGCTCTCTCTAGTTTGTGAATAAAACAAACAATTTCCTCCCCAATCCTCTTGTTAATCTTTCTTACATCGAATTAGTTGTGATCTATGGACCTAACAAACTTGATGTTAGGGATGCGGTTGTTTATAATCTCATATGGAATTTTCCCAAACCATTTGTTGAAGATAGACCGATTCTGAGTGAAGCAGGCAGTGGCAACTACTTCAGCCCATAGGAACAAGGGAAGCTTGGATTTAGTCAACATAGTGCGAGCTGCTTCGACAATAGAGTCTAGATATGAACCTAACACCATGTTCATGAACTCAGTGTCGTTGTCCGTCCGTATGGATTGTGCTGTTAGCTGCAGATTGACCTGAACACTCTTCAGAAAAGAGATAATTAGCTCAGGAGTCTCGTCTTTAGTTCGGAGTAACTTGACCCATGTGTATCGTGAGAAATTATCAACCATGACAAGAACGTATTTCTTGCCAGTGATACTCTGAATGCGCATAGGGCCACAAAGATCCATATGGATCAACTCGAGGGATGTCGTGGTGCTCGAAACTGACTTCAACATATGTGAAGCTTTCTTCATTTTCCCCATTTCACAAGCCGCACACAGATGTTCTTTTTCGAACTTAAGCTCTAGATCCTCTAACTAACCCTCCGACAACCAGCTTGTTGATATTCTTGAAATTTGGTGGGATAGTCAATGATGCCATAACCAATTCTGTTGCAATGATGCTTTAGATAGTAGACAAACGACCTTTTCAGTCTTCACAGACGCCAAGTCAATGGTGTACATATTTGACCGTCGTGTCCCAGCTAATAACTCTGTTCCATCTTCAGTTCGAACACTGCATCGTCTAGCTTTAAAATTGACTTCAAGATTCTTGTCACATAATTGACCGATGATAAACAGATTGTGTCCTAAACCTTCCACATATGAAACTGTTAGTGCACAAATATGTTGGATCCACAATCATGGAATTAAAAGTCAAAGTCTCTCATTGCAAAGTCAAAGTCAAGGGGCTTAAAGGGGAAAGTCAAAGTCAATTGTAAAAGTCAATTAGTTTAATTGTTGTTTTGTTTTTGTAAAAGTAGGAAGTATAAATAGTCTTGGTTTCTTTGTAATCCTAGTAGCACTTTAACAGAATTGATTTTGTAGAGAGAGAATTATTGAGAGAGTGAGAACATTTCATAAAATTGTAATCTGTAAATTCAAGATCAATCATATGGAAATTTGGATTGAATTATTGTGTTGTTCATCTTGATGGATTTGCACACCTAGGGACACACAACAAGGAAATCTTAATCATTGATACTTAATTACTAACATCTAACATCCTTAAAGTTACCGCTTAAATTGCAAACACACAAGATTCACCGTCAAATATTTCATTCCGGATTTGCATTGTCAAATTTAAAGTTGACACCTAACCTGGAACTAATATTCCACTCTGACATCTCTAACAACGAACCATAATATTTCCATTATTCACAAAAGCTCATTAAGGTGATACACTACCAACACATACACACATTATTACACAAGGCTTCAACCCGAAAACTTACCGAAAGGGAAAGATCACCACTTGCATAACTGGGATAATAATATAAATCTACTAACCTAGACAATCATACCTAATCAGACTTCATGGGATTGAATTTCCATGATTCAAATATGCCAACCATTCGGATCATTCGTATTTTCAATTCCCAAGGGCGTCTCTAGTTCCTTATCGCAACTTCTTTCTCAAGAGGGTTTAAATCTATAGTTCTGATGAGTTCAAAGCTTTTCAACTATAGGACTCAACAAATATGCCAATTGAAATTTTATAAGACTTTCAAACGCAAAATCTTTATAACAATTAATCGTACGTGTACAAATTCACTACCACTTACTCGGTAGTTGTGCAAAGGGGTCACAAATGCCACACATATAAAACCATTTTGAAAAGCATTTGATCATCACTCACGCTAATAATGACAATAACAGAAAGGTGCACCAGCTTTTCAAATGAACCAATATGGTCCTAATATACATTAATCTATGTTGTGTACGTAAAATAGTTTTCTGCACCAATACAATGTGAAATATATGTTTGTACAAACTCCCCAAAAGAGGAACTTCACAATTTCAAGATCCAAATTCTCTTTTTTAACCATAAAACGACATGAAATAAAATTTCCAACAAGCCTCACATACATTAGTTTATTTCCCAAACTTAGTAAATCGATAGATGCATGTGAGTTGGTCGAAACGTAAAATAATTTAAATGGACTTCAAACATTTAAGTTGTACAAACAAGGCATTCTTTATTCTTGAATAGTGGCTACCATGTCATGCATACCAATAGACCAATAAAATGCATTGTGCGACACAATACCAATAAAACCCAACAGCTCAAAAATGTTCAAAGCGAAAGTCCAACACGAAATACCCTTGTATAAAACCCAAAAGCGCAACTATGCAATATGAAGACTCTCAAGACCTGTGCAAAACCCGCATGAGACATGACGCTCAATAAAACTAATAAATTTACACCTACCATAATTAAAGCTTACACATTTCGATGTTCATCTACGCAACGTAAAACATCGAAAAATAGAACTCCATAAGACCCAACAAAATTTCCATAAAACTCAATGAAACTCAACGACATCCAAAATCAAATGGAACCAAAATTTTCGTGTACAATAATCAAATATCATAATACAAAGTTATAAGTCATGATTTTCAAAAATTTATCTTTTATCGCATCGTGGTATAAAGTGGCACTTTTCAATAAAACTCGCATGGAATAAAAATTCCCAATAAGGCTCAATCACCAAAATAATGGAAGGTAACTCTTCGTCCAAAACCTTAACATACGTGGATGAGATCCAATGTTAAGGTCATAAATTGCAGTTACTTCTCCAAGACCCCAAACAACATTAAAACAGGAATATTTCAATATCCGAAAATAGTGTTGGGCATCAACGAGGATAAAGAGAGTCTCAACAAAGCTTATAACCCTATGCAATAAAACAACTTTATGCATGTTTGAACTTATGGTTTAAAATCTCATGCATGTAAAACGTCTTTCCAGACATTCCAAATATGACCAGCATGATGGTTTGGGAAAGTATGAAATACTTTGTGCAAATTCTTTTAAAAACAAGTTTTGTGCATGAACTTTGGTCAAGACCCAAAATCTTAGGATACCGACATCCGAATGCTCAACACCTTAAGGTAACGATAGACAACTAAGCCGGTTAACCTTACAATTTCTTCTTGAAATAAAGTCGATTCAATAGGCCTACGGTTCAAATTCCACAAATTGCTCCGACACAAAATGGTCAACTTAACGCATTCATTATCCTTAACCGTCACACCAAGTGACAATGCTATAAACATCAACTTCTTCAAGCGACTACTCCTTAGAAACTCATCAGTTACCCCATCAGTCCTTACATCAAGACAATTCAAGCATACCCATGTAACATGTAAGTTCACCATGACACTGGCCAGGTGCCATTATGACGTACCATACATTATTACTCTTTCTACTCCCGACATGATTCCCGATATAAATGACTCTATCAACCTCAAAGGTGCCTAATTGTGCAATCTCAATTTCATCACTTAAAAGGACTCTAGTTTGAGTCTAGGTATCCGAAATCAACACCTAAATCTCTCAAACTTAAGCTCTGATATCAACTTGTAACACCCTTAAATTTGGAAAGAGCAACTAATTTAAAATTTTCAACAATACTTCCAATTGTAAATAAAATCTCTTACGACAAGTCTATATTTGCATTACGATTCTAGAATCAACCCTCAACACGATGAACAGAGTCTTACTTAAAGACTAATTAAAGTTCGGGTGTTACTAAACCTAAATTCAAGTTGCTATTCCCAAGATACATGCAAAAGACTTCACTAAGCTACTCTCTCTCACTCTCTCTTGTGCATATATCTAGCACTCATCTCTTCACAGTGTAGCTAGTACTATTCCCGACGGGGACCTGATGCACATGCCGACAAATAAAAAGGTTAGGCTAACGCTTTGTGAGTTAAAGAGTTTTCAAGCATAAAATAAATATATCATTAAAAGAAAAGAATGCCACTTAAATCATAATCTTCCAAACGGTTTACTTTAAATATGAATATGACCAATTTCCAATAATACGCATGTTATAAAGATGGACGCCCCAATATAAAACATTTTTGATGAGATGATGAAACCCAAAACTTACTCAAAACATGAATAGAAATTGAACTCCAATTTATAAAAACGCGGATAAAACTTTACTTCCCGAAACACCCAAAACACGAGTGGAGCATAATACTCAGCCCATAAATCATGGACAAAAATCCATATATATATATATATATATATATATATATATATATATATAGGGTCAGGTTCACGTGAGACTAAGCTATTTCCGTGAGACCGCGTGAGACCAAGCCTTAAAACATGAAACTTCACACCGAAACACTGTGAAGGTAAAAAAACATTCAAACCTTCATAATGTAATCCCACTATGAAGGTAAAAAAACCTAAACCAAGTTAAAAAAAATCAAACCTTCACAGAGAAAAGACTGTGAAGGTATATCCGAACCTTCACAGTGAAGACGTTGTGAAGGTAAAAAAAACGAACATTCACAGCGAAAAACACCGTGAACGTAAAATTTACGGTGTTTTCCCTATGAAAAGTTCGATTTTTTTTACATTCACAATTTTTTGGTGTGAAGTTTCATACTTTAAAGCTTGGTCTCACCGGTCTCACGCGAACTTAAGTCTATATATATATATATATATATATATATATATATATATATATATATATATATATAACGCCACTGAAAACATAGATAGTAAAATATAATACCCAGAACAACACCTTTCGGTGACGGGGGAGACCCGGTTCCATATAATGTGGCAAAACACAAAGTAAGTCACATATAATGTTATGGAGCTTCTATCACGGCGCCAATGTTATCGATTTCAACCACCCACGATCTATACCTCAAGCTCCCAATGGTCTAAGAAGGACTCACTGCTTCTATCATAGCTCCAAGGTTATCGAGTTCAACCACCAACGATCTATACCTCGAGCTCCCAATGGGCTAAGAAGGATTCACTTCTTCTATCACAACACCAAGGTTATCGAGTTCAACCACCAACGATCTATACCTCGAGTTCCCAATGGTCTAAGAAGAATTTCCAATAAAAATCAACTGAATGACTCTTATGCCTATGGATCCAATGCATTATAGTCTAAAACATTACATGACTCCAATTGAATGACAAACACACCCAAAACATGTAAATCTCAATGAAAATGCAATACTGCAATTCATAACCCAAGGCTCTACATCGAGCTTATCAAAGTCGGGAAAATGCCCCCAAGACCCAAAATGACGAAAACTGAGCCTTAAGCTCAACAAATCAAATGACCATATGTTATAATCCATAAAATGCAATAAAACACTAATCGACCAACGTTTATGCAAACACATGCTCTAAACTACATGAATAACCTCTAACACAAAATTTAGAGTTAGACAAATCTTTTTCCAAATGATTTTATACCAATCATCCTTTCAAAATGTCCCATAACACAAAATTAAGCTTTTCCACAAAACACACACTAAAGGTGCGTTTATGCTCAAGAGATTTCATTTCATAAACTGGATCATTGAAATACCAATACTCAAGATTTATTTATCAAAGTGCCCAACATCCCAAATGTGGGAGTTTTACAAGTTTATAAAGTCAAGCACTTCAAATAATCAAAACTCCTCAAATAACTCAACAGTTAATAATTTAATGTAAAACATATAAACATTTAAAGATTGACATTTTAGGCATGTACACCGTTTTCACAAATCAACTTGAACTCACCTTGCTAGATTTAGGCTAAATCTAGATTTTACCCCAACTTGAGCTTCCTTGAAAAAAACTTGGGGGCGTTTGGTTCGCTGGATTCCGCCGGAAATTGATGGAATTGGAATGGTCAATTCCATTGACCAAATACCATCCTGCTGTTTGGTTACCAATGGAATGGAATTGAATTCCATGAATTCCTTTAATCATGGATTTGGTCATTCCTTCTTAAAATGGATGGAATTGAATCCATTCCATCAAATTTTCTCAAAATGACACAAATACCCTCCTTACCTTTTCTAAAAACCCTAGCCACTTCTAAAAACCATCTCTCTCTCCTCTCTCTCTCCTCTCTCTCCTATCCTTCCCCTCTCTCTCCTCTCCCTCTATCTCCCCTCTCTTTCCTCTCTTTATCTATCTCTCTCTCTCCTCTCTCTCCCCGCTCCCTCTCTCATAATCTCTCTCTCCTCTCTCCCCCCTCTCTCTCGGTATTTAAAAAAATAAAAATATAAGAAAGGGTATTTTTGTCATTTTTCAGAATTCCATTCCAATTCCTTTGCAAACTAAATAGACAGATTCCAATTCATTTGACTGATTACATTCCATTCCTGCCAACCAAACACTTGGTCAAACCTGATAACATTCCATTCTAATCCTTCCAGATTCCAATTCCTTAGACATATTTCATTCCTTCAGAAATCATTCTGCGAACCAAACGCCCCCTTGAATTCACAAGCAAATCCTTCCAAGAACCTAGTTCCATAAGTTCAAAACGTAAATATACATATCCAAGTACTTAGAATCATTCCCCCGAACACCTTATATCAAAATCTTCATTTTGGCCCAAAACCCTAATTTTGACCTAAATTCTCCAAAATCATCAAAACCGAAAATTGAGAAACATTAACACTAGGAAGTCATCAATGGAACATTATAACTTGTATGAATATTTAGAATGAAGGAAGATGAACTTACCACTTAGGTCTTGAGCAAAACCTCCATAACTTAGAAATCTCAAGAAATGGAGATGAACACTTAAATCCACTTGGGTCATCTGAAGATTTGAAGATGACCTCCTGATCTTCCATCTTATATCATCCTACTTAGAATATGTTTGAGGTTCTTTTAGCAGCTTGGTTTCTATACAAATGTTCGGTGAAGTCGAAGATCAGCCGAAGAAGACAAAGTAGGAGTACATCTCTCAAAGCGGATTGAAGATAGTCTCCTAAGCCTAAAGCCAAGCATGCCCAAGTGTTCAACACCATCAGCCAGGATGGTGTCAATCACACATCTTCGGGAAAATCCGAAGATCTCACATCTTCGGGAAAATCCGAAGATCTCACATCTTCGGGAAAATCCGAAGATCTCACATCTTCGGGAAAATCCGAAGATCTCACATCTTCGGGAAAATCCGAAGATCTCTCAAGCCTTCGGCAGCCGATGACCTCTCCCTAGAAGCTAAAGATGTTCTCACATCTTCAGGAGCCGAAGATGCCTGAAGATTTCCTTCTAACACATTATACTTATCTGACAAAGTATATTGTGATATCTTGCATTGACGTGGACCTCATCTGGAGATCAGATAAAGTAAGTTTTGTCTACTACACCATTTTAAGGAAAGGTCTCTACCATCCTTCTGCAGGTCAACACTTCAAGCCAAAACACCTCAAGACAAAAGGTACATCCTGTACCTTGCTGAAGACCTGTGTCCATCCTTTGCTCAACAGGTGTCCCATGCATTTAATGCATGAGGCACTATATATATGAAGGATGGTTCAACATGCAAGATTACCAGCTCTCAAGCATTCAAGCTCTCTAAGTGCACTGGCATTCTCTCTCTAAGAAGTTCTTATTGTTTTCTAAGTGTTTTACAATTGTTCTTCATTTCTCTTAGTGTAAGATTGTTTGAATAGATTTCATCTATTCTCTTCCGCAACAATCAAAAGTTTTCTATGTGTAATTCTTGATTTCAAATCAATAAGAATTAAAGTAAGTGAAAAACTGTGTGTATTGTATTCAACCCCCCCTTCTACAATACTTTTCTTCTTTACTATCTGCTATTTGGGACCAACAAGTGGTATCAGAGCAGTTTAGTTTAACACAATAAACTAGATCCGTGATGGCAACCTCTTCTTCTTCTTTAAAAAATGATTCTTCTCAAAACTTCAATGCTGGTTCATACGACAATGGCTCTATAGCCAAACCACCAAGGTTTAACCCCAATAACTTTTTCTTGTGGAAAAGTCGTATGATACTCTTTCTAGAAGGAGTTGACAGCAGATATCCAACTATTTTACATGAAGGTCCTTTTATTCCTAGAGTTTGGGACCGATATAATGCAGACAAGGGAAAAGCTGATGAGGACTCTTCTGAAGAAGAAAGAACTTCAGCTAATGGGAGATACATTCTAAAGGACCCCATTAAATACAATGATGAAGACAGACGTCTTATAGCTCTTGATACTAAAGTCAGAGCCATCATTGCCCTCTCTCTGCCTGATGAGGTCTATCATTCTCTTGTTAACCTTTCTACTGCAAAAGAAATGTGGTCCACTCTGTGTGTTCTTTATGAAGGTACGTCTGAGGTGAAAAAGAGCAAAAAGATTGCTCTTGTAAGAAAGTATGAACTCTTCTCTCATGAGAAGGGTGAGTCTCTCTCAGACTACTACAATCGCTTTAACAGTCTTCTCAATGATCTTAAACTTGTGGGTCGCATATATGACAATGAGGAAGTCTTGTGCAAGTTCATGGACTGTCTTCCTGAGTTTTGGGAAAACATCTGTACTTGTATCAAGTCTACCAAGGATCTTGACTCTATGCCTCTCACTGCCTTGTATGGCACCCTCTTCAACTATGAACAGTCTAAACTGCTTAGGAAGTCATTCACAAAAGACATCAAAGGCTCTTCTCTAGCCCTTGTCGGTGAATCTTCCAAAAGTACTGTGTGTGTCCCTAGGATCACCTATCCTTCTGACTCTGACAACGATAGTCAAGAGGACCCCAATGACCCTTCAGAAGCCTATCTCAGTGAGGCTGATGATGAAGGAGAGGAGACCTCTGTGGCTCAGTTGTCAGATGGTGTTGCCATGCTGGCTGGCTTTTCTAAAGGCAAACCTCACTTCGCTTCTAGAAAACCCAGGTTTTCTAGAAAACCCTTTTCTACTCTTTCAAAAAATGCTTCCTCTGACAAATCAAATGAGGAATGTTACAGATGTGGGAAGAAGGGACACTTTGCTTCTGAGTGCAGAAGCAGGTCCTCTGATAAGTCTAGACTGCCTTCCTCCAACCGTACATCCTCTAGGTTTGTCAGAACCAAGTCTGATTCCTTTCAACCCTCTTTTCAAAAATCAAAAACTTCTGCTCCTTCAAACTCTGACCGTGCTGAAAAGTACAAGGCCAAATACAAGAGAGAGAAGGAAAGGAATGCTCTTCTAGCCAACAAAGGAAAAGGTCTTCTTGCCGAATCTCATGATTGGGCAGATGAACCAACTTCCGAAAGTGACAAGGAAATGGCCAACCTTTGCTTTATGGCTAAAATAGATGATGTTGATGATGGTGAAACCTCTTCCACCTCCATGGCTCTTGTGTCTGCTGAGTGCTCCACATCATCTTCTCAGGTACATCCATTTTTCTCTCTCTCTGATGCTGAGAAAATTGAAGCCTTTGACTCTTTGACCATTGACTTCTATGAAGCCAAGGATGCAAAGAAGAAGGCAAAGGCTCAGATAAAATCTCTTTCTTCTCAACTGCAAATCTGTCTTTCTCAACTAAAACACTTTGACAAAATCAAGGTTGAGCTTGAAGATTTGAAAACTATAAATTTTACTCTTGCTAAAGAGAAAAATAAACTTCTTAAAAAGTTTAAAAAGGAGCAAGAAACTGTGAAAAAGTGGACAAGCTGCTCCAAGAACTTAGAAAAGATTTTTCAGGATCAAATATCTTGTGATGACAAATCTGGACTAGGCTTCGGAAAATATGACCTTGAACCTCCTTCTGACACTAATGCTCCCTTCTCTCTTCCCTCATTCTATGAATCCTCTGAAGAGAACTATGACAACTCTGAACCTTTGGACTCTTCTAATCCCTCTAAAGATCTCAAGTTTGGAATGTTCATCAAAGCTAAGAGCATTGATTCACCCAATGAAAGTGAGGAAACCCAAGACTCAAATGACCCTTCTAAACCCATTACTGAGTCTATGTGTTCCTTAAAAATAAATGAGTCTTCCTCTTCTGAACCCAAACCTTCTTCTTCTAAGCCTTCTTCAAACAAAATCTCTTTCTCCAAAAAGGGAAAATCTATTACCAATCTTCCTCACCAAAAGAAACTTCCCAAGAAAAACTCAAAGAAACCATCTTCTCTTCCAATCCCCAGAGCTGTGATGTTAAATAAGCTAAATTTCAAGACACCCTCTTCTATTCCTTCAACTGAATCTGGCAAAGGTATCTTGGGTCCTAAGCCTCTTGACTTTCCTCTAACCTCCAAGGCCATGAAAGTCAATGTGACCAGTCATCACAAGGAATCTGGTCAAAGCTCCAAAAAGGTTTTTACATATAGAAAATGTTATAACTGTGGTAATACCTCTCACCTTGCTAAGAATTGTCCTCTGGAGAGAATTGATAAAAATGATTCCAAGGATACTTCTTCTCCTTCTAACTCAAAAGGACCCATTTCCAAATGGGTACCAAAGAACTGATTTTCTTGTGATTGCAGGGTCTAGGGCACCAACAAATCTGGTATCTCGACAGCGGGTGCTCAAGACATATGACCGGCAACAAATCTCTCCTTGTTAACTTCGTGCCTACCAAAGGTCCTTCTGTCACCTTTGGTGATAACTCTAAAGGAAGGACTAAAGGTTATGGAACACTCTCAAATGGTTCCATCACCTTTAATAAAGTAGCTTATGTTGAAGTCTTGATGCACAATCTCCTAAGCATAAGCCAACTGTGTGATCTGGGGTACAAGGTGATGTTTGAATTATCTTCATGCATCATTTTCAACGAAAAGATGGAAACTGTACTCTCTGGCTACCGCAAAGAAAATGTCTATGTCATAGACATGGGACATAGCTCATCCTTTGGAACAAACATCTGTTTTGTCTCTGAAAACTCTGCCAAAAGATGTTGGCTTTGGCACAAGCGTCTCTCTCACCTCAACTTCAAGACTTTGAATGTCCTTTCAAACCAGGAGCTTGTTACGGGCATGCCAAAGTTATCCTTTGTGAAAGAAAAGCTGTGTGCTGCATGTGAGAAAGGGAAACTCACAAAATCTTCCTTCAAGTCCAAGCAATGCTTCTCCATCACTCAGCCTCTTCAGATGCTCCACATGGATCTATG
This sequence comes from Arctium minus, assembly GCA_954870635.1. Classification (NCBI taxonomy): domain Eukaryota; kingdom Viridiplantae; phylum Streptophyta; class Magnoliopsida; order Asterales; family Asteraceae; genus Arctium; species Arctium minus. The sequence continues at coordinate 114,601,521 of OX941084.1, read as the reverse complement.
TGGACCAGTCAGTACTCCAAGCCTTGGTGGTAGAAGGTACATTCTGGTTATTATTGATGAATTCACTCGTTACACTTGGGTAATTTTTCTCAGGTATAAAAGTGACACTACTGAAGAAATTATAAAGTTCATCAAAAAGTCTGAAGTGTTGAATGGGCAGCTGGTAAGATCTGTAAGAAGTGACAACGGAACAGAATTCAAGAACAGTATGTTGGATGACTTTTTCAATGAAAAGGGCATCTCTCAGAACTTCTCTGCCGTCAGAACTCCACAACAGAACGGTGTAGTGGAGAGAAAGAACAGAACGCTATGTGAAGCTGCCCGATCCATGTTGAGTGAATCTCACCTCCCTACCTACTTTTGGGCCGAAGCAATCAACACTGCATGCTTCACCCAAAATAGGTCTATCATTGTAAAAAGACATAATAAGACTCCTTATGAAGTCTTTTATGGTAGAAAACCCAACATTGGTTTTCTTCATGTCTTTGGGTGTGTTTGCTACATTCTCAATGATAGAGAAAATTTGGGAAAATTTGATCCCAAAGCTGACGAAGGAATCTTCGTGGGATATTCTCTCACTTCCAAAGCTTTCAGAGTCTACAACCTCCGAAGGAAGTGTATTGATGAATCCATCCATGTCAAGTTTGATGACCTCAAGATATCATCACTCTCTTGTGATGATGAAGAATTGAACAGATGGATATCCTCCTGTGTTGATGATAGTCCTCTTCCAACATCATCAGACATTCCCTACACAGTTCCCACTTCTCTCTACCAAAACAATGAACCCTCTACATCTCACAACCCCTCCTCTCATCAAGAAGATGATCCTCAGCCTACCCAACCTCAACATACACTCCAAATCATTCCAGTCTCTCCATCTGACATTCCCTCCTCACCTATACAAGCTGATCTTCCATCCATCTCTCCTCAAAATTTCCCTTCCAACTCTCCTCTGCAAATCTCTTACCCTCCTTCTTTACCTCCTGCCCTCAAGTGGACAAAAGATCATCCCATTGATCAAATCATTGGTGATCAACAGGCTGGTGTACAGACTCGAAGAGGTGTTGGTAACATTTGTCTCTTTGTTAACTTCCTTTCTCTCATTGAACCAAAGAAAGTTGACGAAGCTCTAGCTGATCCATGTTGGATCACTGCCATGCAAGAAGAACTTTCTCAGTTCGAAAGGAACAAAGTCTGGAGATTGGTTCCTCGTCCTTCCAGAAAAACCATCATAGGAACCAAGTGGGTCTTTCGGAACAAAATGGATGAAGAAGGCACGGTGATCAGAAACAAGGCTCGACTGGTTGCACAAGGCTATAGGCAAGAGGAAGGAATTGACTATGATGAAACATTTGCTCCAGTTGCCAGACTTGAAGCCATCAGAATCTTCCTTGCTCATGCTGCCTACAAGAACTTCAGAGTCTTCCAGATGGATGTCAAGAGTGCCTTTCTGAATGGGGAGCTAGCTGAAGAAGTCTATGTGAAACAGCCCCCTGGCTTTGAAGATCCAGTCCATCCTGACTATGTGTACAGGTTAGACAAAGCTCTCTATGGTCTAAAGCAGGCTCCTCGTGCCTGGTATGACACTCTTGTTGACTTTCTCCTGAAGAACAAGTATACAAGAGGTAAAATTGACAACACTTTGTTCATCAAGCAAACCTCAGGTAATCTTATTCTTGTTCAAATTTATGTGGATGATATCATTTTTGGTGCCACTGATGAGTCACTATGTGATGAGTTTGCCTCTCTCATGAAAAGCCAATATGAGATGAGTATGATGGGGGAGCTTACCTTTTTCTTAGGACTTCAAGTTAAACAATCTTCAGAAGGAATCTTTATAAATCAAAGCAAATACATACGTGATCTTCTGAAAAAGTTCAATTTTGAAAACTCCTCTCCCATGAAAACTCCTATGGCACCACCTTTGAAACTCCATGCTGATCCGGATGGTGTATCTGTGGATATCACCAGCTACCGAGGCATGATCGGCTCTCTTCTTTATCTTACTGCGAGTAGACCGGATATTATGTTTGCTACTTGCCTGTGTGCGCGTTACCAAGCCAATCCGAAGGAATCTCACTTGGCTGCGGTTAAACGCATTTTTCGGTATCTAAAAGGTACCATGAATCTGGGTCTTTGGTATCCCAAAGACTCAGGTTTTGATCTATTGGGGTATTCAGATTCTGATTTTGCAGGCTCTAAGATTGATAGGAAGAGCACCACTGGCAGCTGTCAACTCCTTGGTGGCAAGCTTGTTAGTTGGTCCAGCAAGAAGCAGAACTCAGTCTCCACCTCTACTGCTGAGGCTGAGTATGTAGCTGCTGGAAGTTGCTGTGCTCAAATCCTTTGGATGAAGAACCAACTGAGAGACTACAATCAACTGTACTCTCATATCCCGATTCTGTGTGACAACTCAAGTGCGATCGCAATCGCAAACAATCCAGTGCTGCACTCTCGTTCCAAGCACATCGACATCCGGTATCATTTCATCCGGGATCACATCTCCAAAGGTGATGTTGAACTCCATTTCATCCCTACCGACCTCCAACTGGCGGATCTCTTCACCAAGCCTCTTGACGAATCTCGGTTCAAGTTCCTAATCGGCGAACTCGGTATGTTAAATGCCGATGTTTAGTTTTTTTTCTTAAAAAAAAAAAAAAAAAAAAAAAAAAAAAGAGAGAGAGAAAAGAAATCAAACAAAAAAAAAAAGAGACAGAAAAGAAATCAAACAAAAAAAAAAAAAACAAAAAAAAGAGAGAAAAGAAAACAAAAAAAAAAAAAAAAATAGAAAGAAAATAAAAAAAAAAAAAAAAAAAAAAATTTCATCAGTTTCCTTTTATACTGATAATAACCTCAAGTCATTTTGTTTAGACTTGATGGAATCATCAAGGTGATGTCATCTTGCCGACATCATCACGTTTTTTTTTTTTTTTTTTTTCTTTCCTTCATTTTTTTTTTCACCTCCAACTCTCTCTTTCTCTCTCTCACTCTTAGCCGATCTCTCTCTCTCTCGACCTACCCCTCCCTTTATACCATCGAACAAACACCCCCCTTATAACTCCGTCGGTAGCCGACCACCCACACCACCCCATCGGCTACCGACCTACCCCCTCCCCCTCTCTCCTTCGCTCGCGCTCTCTCTCCTTCCCCCCCCCCCTCCCTCCTTCCCGTCGGCTACCGACCCCCACCCCCTTATCCCTCCTTTTCCTTTTTCGGTTTCCCCACCCACCGACCCTCGCAACCCACGTCGGCGGCCGACCACCACCCCATCGGCAGCCGATACCACCCGAACGGCCCCCTCCCTTAGCCACCGAACCCCTCCTTAGCCGACGCCCCCTACACCCCTCCCTCCCTCTCATTCGGCTCTCCCCCTCCCCTCCTTCCCGTCGGCAGCCGACCTCCCACCCCCTCTCTCCTTCCCGTCGGCAGCCGACCTCCCACCCCCTCTCTCCTTCCCGTCGGCAGCCGACCCCCCCCCTCTCTCGCTGGATCCTTCACTTCCAAAGCCCTCCCCAACCCCTCTCTCTCTCCCTCTCGATACCTCGCCTCCTCTCTTTCAATTACCCATCGGCGGCCGACGCCAACCGATCCCCAACCCACAACAAATTTTCGGCAAAGACCTCCCCTCCCTCCCTCCCTCACTCGACCGAACCCCCCCCTATTTTTTTTCACTCTTTCTCCCATACTTTACATTTTCCACTTCCCTAGACTTCCCCTATTCCCACATCCCATCCCTCCTACTTCCCTTCCCATCCTACCTTCCTACTTTTATTTTTTTCCTTCCATACCTTTTCCTTCCCTATTTATTTTTTTTCCTCCATCTATCCCATCCTACCAAATCTCACCTTTTCCTTCCATAATCTTTTCCTCTCTTCTTTTCTTTCCCCAATTTCTAGACATCATCCATCAAATCTTCTTACACACTATTATCTCCTACCATTATTACCTACCTTTTCAAATCCCTTCCTTTTCTTTTTCCCTCCTATTCCCACTATAAATATAACCACCCCTCATCCTTTTCTCATCATCCTTTCTCTCATCAACAACCTACATATTTTTCTCTCCTCCATGGCTTCCCCTTCTTCTCCCAAGGTTGTCAAGAAAAATATGATGACACCTCCTTCCTCTCATGCAGATCTCATTTTCAACCCATGCAACCATGTTGCAAGGTTGGAAAGTGATCCCAAACACAGTGAATTTAACCCTATAGCTTCCTTCCTCCTTAAATCCCCTCTTCACTTTGCCTTGACACACAACCCACCAAAAATGAGCAAACTACTCATTGGCAACTTTTGGCTTACGTGTGTCTATGATAGCATATCCCAGAAGGTGTCTGCTTCCATTCTCTCAGACCCCACTTCACCCGATCTCACTTTTGGTGTTGATGAGGTTCGGTCGGCTCTACACCTTCCTGTGTACCAGTCTTATGAAGCATTCCCACTTGGCAACGAGCACGAGGAGGTTGTTGCGGCACTGAACTACCTTCCTGGCGACCATGCCCGGAGTCCGCAGACACTGCTACGCAAAAACATGGGAGGTATATGGCATTTCTTCTTCTCTCATGTTCTTTTATGCCTTAGCAAGAAAACGGGTGGCCATGATCAATGTCCATCCTACATCACCCAGCTCGCTCATGCTCTTATCTTTCAAAGAAAGATTGATTTTGCCCGGTACTTCTTCCATGAATTAGTCAGTGTGATCACCCCCCACAAGCGGCCGCATGTCGCCTTTCCTCGATTTATCTGGCTCATTCTGTACCAAAAGTTTGCTACTACTATTGATGCCTCTCGTAACATCACCTTCGACTACAAGGCGCCCATTGTGACCAAACCTCTTCTTCATAAGGGGCCTTTGGCAACGGACAGTCCTCTGCTTCCAGGTATGGTCTCTTTCATTACTTCTCCCAATCTACAGTGGGGAGATGCTAAGGACACTCCGGTGTCCCAAGGTCCCTCCTCTGTAGTGGCCCCTTCCCCCTCACCTCTTGTGACGTCGGTAGCACTCTCTCATCCTCAGCTACCGACACCGCCGCACTTGCCCAAACGGCCATACCACCGAACGGACCTTCGGTGGTTACCCAGGTCACCACCACCACCTCTAAGCGGCGGCACTCTACCTCTTCCCCTCCCTCTTCTCCCAAAAGAACGAGGAAGGTTTCTAGGGCCATCCCACGTACTCCATCCTCCGATTCTTCACAATCGATGGATGTTGATATTTTCCCATCCGGGCCCGGGGATTCCGACATACCCACTGCCACCACCTTTGTATCCTCACAAAAGGATGCAACTGTCATATTTGGGGACCCTCAACTACCCTCTTCCACTCTCTCCTTGGTGGATGAGGATGACTTGGTCTTCTCCCCGGACCAAGGATCTGCCTTCTCACTGCACGGCCTGTCACCCGACCAATTTTTGGTCGATGCTTATGCACCGCCCGGTGAAACACGGGTCTTACCAAAGGCCAGTGTGGAGGGTATTTCACATTTTTTGGCTTATTTGCAACAGGGAAACGAGCAGGTGTCACCTTCCCCACTTCCTTCTACCTCTACTGTGCGGGATGCTCCTACCTCTGCTTCCATCATTCCCCCAGAGGTTCTGGCCGATATTCAGGAAGCCAACCGACAGCACCGCCTCATTGGTGCTCAGTTTCGTGAACATCAGACCATTCTGGGCTCTCTTGTCAAAGTCACTTGTGACAAGCTGTTATCTCTTGAGACCTCCAATCAGCACCTCACAGCCTTGGTCACTGCTCTTCAAGCAGCCTCTAGTGCTCGTGATAAGGAGGTTCGTCGGCTTCAAGCGGCTTCAGAGTCTCATCGGGACATCACTACTCAAATTCTTGAGTCCTTGCAGTCTCTTCATCAAAAGGTTGATTCTGTGCTGGTTGCTCCCCCGTCAGCCGCTGAGGGGGAGAAAGAGACGGTTCCCATTCCTTCAGACAGCGACTGTCAGGGTCCCACTCCCATCACCAATGCTCCAACTGAGGGGGAGCATTCTAGACAAAGCAGAGACAAAGGAAAGAGCAAGTTATCTCCAGATGAAGAGGCCCTTTTATCTCAGCAACAAAAGTCTGATTCTCTAAAGGCTTTTGTTTCTGAAGCTGATAGGCTCAAACTTCAACCACCAAACAAAGTCACCTCTGACTTTGGCCTTTCTAAAGCTAAGCTTGATACTCATGACATCCCTTGGTACAGAAAGACTTTAATGGAAAGAAAGTTGAAGTCTAAAATTGTTGAAATAAAGCTTGGCACCACCAAATGCTCAGATGAGGTTCGGATGTTAATCATTAGAGAAGACAAAAGTCATCACTCCACCAAATTCAGCGATCTTGAAGACTATGGACTCTCTGAATGGTACGAACTCTCTGAACTCTTATCTAAATCTCTTAGTAGGCACAAAGTTTTGGCCAAGAAGACCATCAATCGTCTTCTTGAAAAAATGAAAGACATTGCAAAAGATTATAAGCATTCTCCTGAAGAAGAAGCTCAAGTTCAATGTCTCAAAAAGATGTGTCTCTCCTCCTCTCCACAACTCTCCTCTTCTGTCACACAAAACCTCTTCAAGGACATGGTTGCTAAGGGAATGATTCCTGATATAAAGAATCTAAATCTGAAGACTCCAGGTGGTCCGTGTCCAACCCATATTTCAGGCACTACTGGTACTGTAGTGTTTAGGCCAACCAAAGGAGTCTTTTTCCTTAATGAAAAGGAAACTCCCATGTTCTTCAGACATAAGGAGATCCCCTTTGCTGACACCAAATTTCTGGTTGCTATCCTATCTCTTATCCCCATAAGTTTTGAAGGTTCTCTCTTCCGTCGGGATATTCTTGCTGAGCTCCACAAAAGACAGAAGAAAGAATGAGGTTCTTCTCTAAATCTTTTTATCTTTCTAATGTACTTGTAACCGTTGTTTTGCTAAGTGATATTTAATACAAATGCATTTCCTCTATTCAGTCTGTAAAAATATACTTCATTCTTTTATTCTTTTGTAAATGTCGGATATTCTTATAAATCCTTAAAAAAAAAAAAAAAAAAAAAAAAAAAAAAAAAAAAAAAATCTATGTGAAAAGAACCCAAAAAGAGTAAATACGGGTCAAAATGAATTTATTCAGTATACTCTTTGTTTCATTCTTTAGTATGGATGTCATCATCAAATAGGGGGAGATTGTTGGGTCATCTGAAGATTTAAAGATGACCTCCTGATCTTCCATCTTATATCATCCTACTTAGAATATGTTTGAGGTTCTTTTAGCAGCTTGGTTTCTATACAAATGTTCGGTGAAGTCGAAGATCAGCCGAAGAAGACAAAGTAGGAGTACATCTCTCAAAGCGGATTGAAGATAGTCTCCTAAGCCTAAAGCCAAGCATGCCCAAGTGTTCAACACCATCAGCCAGGATGGTGTCAATCACACATCTTCGGGAAAATCCGAAGATCTCACATCTTCGGGAAAATCCGAAGATCTCACATCTTCGGGAAAATCCGAAGATCTCTCAAGCCTTCGGCAGCCGATGACCTCTCCCTAGAAGCTAAAGATGTTCTCACATCTTCAGGAGCCGAAGATGCCTGAAGATTTCCTTCTAACACATTATACTTATCTGACAAAGTATATTGTGATATCTTGCATTGACGTGGACCTCATCTGGAGATCAGATAAAGTAAGTTTTGTCTACTACACCATTTTAAGGAAAGGTCTCTACCATCCTTCTGCAGGTCAACACTTCAAGCCAAAACACCTCAAGACAAAAGGTACATCCTGTACCTTGCTGAAGACCTGTGTCCATCCTTTGCTCAACAAGTGTCCCATGCATTTAATGCATGAGGCACTATATATATGAAGGATGGTTCAACATGCAAGATTACCAGCTCTCAAGCATTCAAGCTCTCTAAGTGCACTGGCATTCTCTCTCTAAGAAGTTCTTATTGTTTTCTAAGTGTTTTACAATTGTTCTTCATTTCTCTTAGTGTAAGATTGTTTGAATAGATTTCATCTATTCTCTTCCGCAACAATCAAAAGTTTTCTATGTGTAATTCTTGATTTCAAATCAATAAGAATTAAAGTAAGTGAAAAACTGTGTGTATTGTATTCAACCCCCCCTTCTACAATACTTTTCTTCTTTACTATCTGCTATTTGGGACCAACAGAATATTTAGAATGAAGGAAGATGAACTTACCACTTAGGTCTTGAGCAAAACCTCCATAACTTAGAAATCTCAAGAAATGGAGATGAACACTTAAATCTAGCACATGAGGTTGTAACCACAAGCTTTAATGGTGAAGGAACACTTTAAAACCTAAGAAAATGGTCCCAAAAATGAGTTAGGGTTTGTCAAAGAAGATGGGGAAATAATTTGGGAGAGAAAGGGAATAGATTAGAAGTAAGAAATGAGAAGAATGGCTGAAAAATCGCACATTTAAGGTTCTGGTACCCGTGGGCGACATTGCACATGCGACTATGACAATGTCAATGTCGCGGGTCATTGTCGCACAAGGTGTACCGAGGGTGATCCCCTTCCTGTGACTTTTCCAGGCGACAGTGACACTATCATAGTCGCTTAGCATAGTCGTCGGGCATGTACCGAGCCCCGAAACTCAACTTTTTCTATGCCAACACTCCCGAAACTCTTAGGGACTTTAAGTAATGTTTTCCCAACATAAATCCACCATTTACAAGTTGTAAAAACCTCCGGGTGACCTTTACTCACTGAAAATTATGGGTGTTACAATTTTTGTTATAGTGATGGTAATTACAATTTTATCAAAACATGAAGGAAGCCTCCAAAATAATGGAGGAAAGAGGTTGTGTAATATGTGACATGATAAAGCATCTCTAGTTGATTTAGGTGGTAGTAATTGCACTGTTTTAATTTCGTTTTAATGAATATATGACATTGTTAATTTATATTCATCTCATTGTTTCTCCCACATCACCATTCAATATTTCTTAGCCCACTATCGGACAAACCACCTGGCACTAGGCCCACTGTGAGTCGTATCGCTTTGCCTAGTATTCCAGCAATTAGTAACCCAGAAAAAATATCAGATGGTTTCTTTGACTTGATCATATGGAACCAAGATTGGGATACAAAAAGAGTTGACTGTCGAGCCGTATGAGGTAAATCGATTTGATTCCCTATGAATTCTAGTCATAAATGATCCACTTGCCCTGAAATGAGCTAGACCAGTAGAGAAATCCCAATTCATGACGGTATATAGGGAATAAGCATCGGCTAACTCTATGCCAGCAGTAGCGTTTTTAAACTAAAATGAAAGTAACTAGAATAGTGAAGTTGATAGAATATTCCTTATTTTCTCTCGCGACAACAATACTCTTGCCGAGTCATATCTCTAGATGAATTTCTAGTGATATTTTCTTACGATATTATTCTGATAGGAAACAAAATACTCAAATAAATGATTTTTGATTGAAAATATCATTTTTATGGGCATGATTTACCCCCAAAGGGACTAGTCTATCCCATTCCTCGAATGAAACTTTCATTGACAGAAACGTAAAATCAAAGTAGGGGATATCATATGGATGCTTATCCCTATTTTTACTCATATATATTTTTTTTGAACGGCAGCTTAAACGCACACACCCGCCCCGACCGAAGTCGACGAGGTATCCGGGATCCATATGGGCACCCGACTAATCCTTGCGACCATGGACCGTTACCGATCCATAGCCTCGCCCATGCCCGACCCGAAGGCCGACCCACGGACTGGGGTATCGCCACCCGTTCCCCCTAGGAATCGAACCCGGGTAGACAGGGATGCCATCCACTGTCCCCCCCCAAGGATGTTAACGACCGTTGGGCTACAAGGGATTTGATAAATTTACTCATATATTAGGAATCATAATAGGTGTATTAGTAAATAAAATTGAAGTTTTCTGCTAGATTTCTTTTGATTCCCCTTATAAGGGTAGGAAAATCTTGATCAGGATAGAGGACCGCCTAATCAGTTATTTGTCAAATTGGTTTCATAAACACTAATTCATATAGCATGTTAAAGATGTTCTCTATATCCTTAGCTCACACGTCATGTTGTTCAATGTATTCCAAAAGTCTTTCTTATATAATCCAAGGATGAGATACTTGTTGATGTACCCACGTTTGGGTACAATCATTTTGTGACATTAGGTAACGACTTTTCAATTTTAAGGCCAATAACGATTGAAGTGCTCGGGGGTATTTCTGTTGTATCCCAAGAAGTCTTTGCAAAGTAAGTGGTAACTCTGAGGAGATTAGATTTTGATAATTAGTGATGGATGATTAGGATCATCTTGATTTGTGAAGGATTTTATTTTTAAATAATTGATGTGTAACACTCAAAAAATTCGCAAGTAATTCCTCAATTGTTGTAACACCCGTAGAATTTGGTACGTTAATTTCTAGTATTCCTAAAATTAAGGGTAAGCTTAATCGTTGGTAAAATTTAGAAATGGAATATTCTGTAAAGGGGGAAAAGTACAATTTTAGATCGATCGCTTTGTCGCAAAAAAAAATCTCGAAGTTGGGGTCTGGTGCGACTGTGATAGAGAGAATGCCATTGGGCAAGCTCGCGTGTCACTATCGTCGGGGGTGTACTTCTCTCGGTACGCTTGGTGAGATTGTGACAACGAGAATGCCCTTGGGCAAACTCGCAAGTCACTCTGTACCGTGGGTAATGGAGGCCCACGACTATGCCGGGAAGTATGCCTAAGGGCAATGTCGCCAGGCACTATCGCTCGAGTACCCCTGGCAGTATAAAAACCCCCTCTCACCGATTTTCAGCTCATTTTTACCTACATCAGATTTCTTGAGCGATTTTGGAGTGTGTTAGGTGAGATTTCTCATCTCAAAACCTTCTTCCTCATTAATTTCGACCTAGGGTTTTGGTGAGTACATTTATGGTACCTTGAGGAGCATTTATTGAAGTTCATACATCAAGACTCAAGCTTCCTTTCTCCACCCTTCTAAGCTAGGGTTCTCTAAGCTTTCTAGGGTTTTCTATAAAAACCTAGATGGTGAGTTTTCTAACTTTTACAAAATGAGATACATGTCTTAATGTGCATTCCATTACCATTTCATGCTTTATTTCCTTATATCACCCTTATTTCACAAAAAGATCATGTTTTCTTATGTTGGAAGATTATGGAACTTTGGTATAAATCATTTTATGTGTTACATTGATAACATTATTTATGTTTGGAAGTATTTGGGAATATTGATGAGATAATCTTGTAGATGGGTTATATATGTGGAACTACATGTTTGTTAGACCAAATTGAGGGTATTGATTATTATGATAAATTTCTATCAAGTTGAATATCATGGCTGGACTACAAGCGTACACATGTTAATATTATGTATATTTTGCTTGGAGTAAAATTTATACGATGATATATTGGAAATTGGATAAACAGCAAGTAGGCACTAGGAGGATGTAATCTTGGTCGCCACCTTGGAGGTGTGCCCCTAGATCTCCGCCATTTGGGATAATGCCTTGGAGGTAGTCCTCAATTGTATCGGGCCTTTGGGATGTTGCTTGTGAGAGTGAACACCAAGGTACATCGACTCTTGAGGTGAAACTTGTTTGGTGTTTTGGGTCTCCCCCATTGATTCCTCTTATGGATCCCTATGACTTCTAATCCATTTATTTTACTATGATATGCCTATGTTCAAAGTCACTAGGGCTCTTTTGTCTTAACACTTGTTTGGTGTCGATGTGTATCTATGGATCTAGCGGATTAATGCCCAAGAAGGTTTTGATGGAGCCGTAGACGTGAGCTTGGGGAGACACCTTTGGGACGCCAATTCTTGAAGAATACCATTTTGGATTTATAGATGACACTCTTTGTAATGTTTTTTGTCAGGATCGAAATTCAAAACAAGAATTTAAATAAACACTCAGAAACTTTGTTAAAAAAGTTGCGGAATAACACTTTAACAAGAAATCAATGAAACAGTGTATGAATTCAAATCACAAGTTGTATTGAATTAACTTGATGATTACACACAAAGCCTCAATCTATTGAACAGGCTCAACAGACGTTCAAAACTTCTCTAATGAAAGGATCACTAAGAATCTTGAGGCTAATTCTCTCTAAAACACAAAAGACGTATATTTTCAATAATCTAAGACTTCTAGACTATATTTACAAAACAGATTACAAGATAATTATGAAAGTAACGTTGATCTTCAGCATCCATTCCATAATTATCTTCAACTCCTTGTCTTTCGCTTCAAGTAACAAACCATCCTTATCAACATCAGCAGCATTAATTCTTCTAGCAGTATCTTCTTATCATCAGCAGTACTAACATTCTAGCAGTAGTAACTTCCAACTGGCAGTACTAACTCTCCAAGCAGTACTAACTATTCTTCTAGCAGTAGTAACTTCCAACTGGCAGTACTAACTCTCCAAGCAGTACTAACTATTCTTCTAGCAGTAGTAATCTCTTCAAGACTCGGCAACACTATCCAGACTTAGCATATTTCAGACCCAACAATCTCCCCCTAACTTAACTTTTGAAATCAAGAAGTTAAGTTCTTCAGAATAAGGTCTTCATGATGCTTTCAAAATTACTGCTCAACTTCCCAGATCAGGATCCAATCCTGCACATTGATTGATAGTTCTTCTAATCAAAATTCTTGCCATCTCTGAACCTGTAGTACAGACCAAGTACTAAGTACTAAGTACTTATAGGGTAAGGGATTCAGTTAAAAGCAGTACTAAGTACCCTAGCAGTATTAACACGTACCCGCAGTATTAACCCATATCAGCAGTAGTAACACATACCAGCAGTATTAACACATACTAGCAGTATTAACACATACCAGCAGTATTAACACTGTCTGGCAGTAGAAATAAGGCAAGCAGTAGTAACTTTGCACTGGCAGTATAAACAACCTAGCAGTAGTAACCATACTTAACCATATTTGAACTGTCAGCAGGAATAATAGTGAGAGCAGTATTAACCTAACCAGAAGTACCAAGTATCTAATCAGCAAAGCAATCTGAAACACTTAAACACAAATGGTTAGCAGCACCATGCACAATGAAATATGAGAAAGTAAACATAGAAGAATCTATACAGAAATGGTACATGAAGAAAATCAAAAGAGGCTTATTCAGTGTTTATCATTCCCACACTTGTGACCAAGAATGTGAATCTACCCACATCAAAAGCTTTGGTTAATAGATCCGCAAATTGGTTACTAGTCTGTACTTTCAAAACCCGAATTAACTTCTTTTCATTGCAATCTCTAATAAAATGGTACCCGGTTTCTATATACTTGTTTTTTGAGTGCTTCACTGGATTATGAACAATGCTTATGGCACTGTTGTTATCAATAAAGATGGGAGTGTGAAGAAAAGTAATACCATAGTCCAATATCTGATTCTGAATCCATAACACTTGTGAGCAACAACTTGCAGCAACTATATACTATCCTTCTGTTGTAGAGGTGGACACTGTGGTTTGCTTTTTACACTACCATGAAACTAGCCTTGCACCCAAAAACTGACATCCTCCTGATGTAGACTTTCTATCCAAGTTTGCACCACCCAAATCACTATCAGAATATGCAAGCAGATCAAATGGCGAGTCATGAGGATACCAAAGACCCAACCTAGGTTTTCCTTTGAGATATCTGAAGATCCTTTTGACTGCTTGAAAGTGAGATTGCTTAGGCCTCACTTGAAATCTGGCACACACACATACAACAAACATAATGTCTGGTCTTGAAGCTGTTAGATACATGAGGGAGCTTATCATGGATCTATAATGATGAACATCCACATCCTCCCCCTCAAGATCTGCAGTGATCTTTTTGTGTGTTTCTATAGGTGTGCTTACAGGCTTTGCTTATGAAAATCCAAACTTTGTAAGTATATCCTGCACATACTTGGATTGACTTATGAAAATGCCATATTTCTTCTGTTTAACCTGTAGCCCAAGGAAGAATGTGAGTTCACCCATAGAGCTCATCTTGAATCTTTTGTGCATCAACTCCTCAAACTCCTTGCACATATGATCTTTTGTGGATCCAAAGATGATATCATCCACATAGATTTGTACAAGCAGGATGTCCTTCTTCTTCCTTTGAATGAAAAGGGTCTTGTCAATGATTCCCCTTTCAAAATCATTTTCCAAGAGATAGGTAGACAAAGTGTCATACCATGCTCTTGGTGCTTGATGTACCCATAGAGTGCCTTCTTTAATTTGTATACTTTGTTAGGAAAGTTAGGATTCTCAAACCCTGGAGGCTGACAAACATACACTTCTTCATCAATTTTCCCATATAGGAACGCCCTCTTAACATCCATCTGATATACTCTGAACTTCATGAAAGAAGCATAGGCTAGAAACAGCCTAATTGCCTCAATTCTGGCTACTGGTGCAAACACTTCTTCATAGTCTATCCTCTCTTCTTGTGTGTACCCTTGTGCCACAAGTCTGGCCTTATTCTTTATCACTATCCCTCTCTCATCTTTCTTATTCCTGAAAATCCATTTAGTTCCAATTGCCCTGTGTCCTTGTGGAAGGTCAACCAGATCCCACACATGTTGCAGCACAAACTGCAACAGCTCCTCTTGCATTGCTTCTATCCAGCTTGGATCTTTCATTGCGTCATAAGCCTTCTTGGGTTCAATCTGGGATAGAAAACAATACAACAAACCTGACTGTAAGTCTTTCAATCCTCCTAACTTACTTTGATGCCTTGTGATCATGGGGGAATTGATATCACCAATCACCAACTGAGGAGGATGATTCTTCTGAGTTCTTGTTTGATGGACAACATCCTCATTAATATTTGCATCAAGATTGGAGTCATTCTTTTCAGGAGTGTTTCCACCAAAAACTGAAGAGTTTTCATCATCAATATCATCCTCTACCAATGTGGGCATTTCAGGACCTGTGTTTCCTGAACCTGAAGGATGAGCATCCTCTTTTTCACCTTTATCCTCTTCATCAACTTTATTATCTTCATCCTATTCTGGTTCAGAATCCTCTGTTTCTGAATCATCTTTCTTTTCTTGTTGACAAAATTCAACAGGATCAACTGTAGGTATAGGGAACAACACAAACTCTTGTCTCTGTTCTTGTACCTTTTCTGAACTTGTTCCTGCAATTTGCTCATTACTAAAACCCAAAGAATTAGTTAGTGAATCAATGTCAAACATCCAATCAGGACCTGTACCAATCTGATTTGGTGTGTTCTCATTGCATTTGACATTGTCACTTTCCTCTATAATCCTGGAAGAACTGTTGAATACTCTGTATGCCTTGCTCTGAGAGGAGTATCCAACAAGAAATCCATCCTCATATTTGCTTTCAAACTTGCCTAAATGAGATTTGGTGTTGAGAATTGTGCAAGGACACCCAAAAGGTTTGAAAAATCCAATAAAAGGTTTCTTCCTTTTGAAAAGTTCATAAGGTGTCTTTCCTTGGGATTTGACTACTAGAACTCTATTTTGGACATAAAAAGCAGTATTAACTGCTTCTGCCCAAAAATTAATGGGTAGATTTGAATCTGCCAACAGAGATCTAGCAGCCTCAATCAATGTCCTATTTCTCCTCTCAGCAACACCATTCTGTTGAGGAGTCCTAGGAGCACTGAATTGTCTCTCAATACCTTTAGTCTCACAAAAGCTGTTTAAGTCATTGTTTTTAAACTCAGTTCCATTATTAGATCTGATGACTTTAACTCTTAGATTTGTTTGGTTTTCAATCCTAAGGAAAAAGGATTTGATCAGTCCACTTGTCTCATCCTTAGTTCTTAGAAAATATACCCAAGTAAATCTAGAGAAGTCATCAACAATGACTAAGCAATAGGATTTCTTACCAATACTCATCACATTTGTAGGACCAAAAAGATCCATATGCAATAACTGAAGGGGTGAAGAGATTGTGTTTATTTATTTGGACTTATGAGAAGTTTTGTGTTTCTTGCCTTTAAGACATGCAACACAATGATCATCACATGAAAACACTTTTTGAGGCAAACCTCTCACAAGGTTGTTTTTCACAAGTTTGTTCATAGTTTTAAAATTCATGTGACACATCCTTCTGTGCCAAAGAGATGATTCATCTAAAGAAGCTTTTGAAAACAGAAAGTTTAGTGATGAATCAGATGAAACACTCTCTAAGTCCAAACAATAAACATTATCCTTTCTAGGAGTTCTAAGTAGTATCATATTTTCATCAACTACCATGAATCCTGGAGCACGGATAATACATTCAGTATCACTAAATAATATACTATGTTTCTTGTCACAAACCTGTGATACACTTAACAGGTTGTATCTCAATTGCTCAACATAGTAAACATCTTCAAAAGTCATCTTACCTTTTGAAACCATACCTTTACCACATATCTTACCTCCTGCTGGATTGTCACCAAAGTAACACGTCCTCCATCAAACCTTTTGAAAATTTGAAGGCAGACCATGTTACCTGTCATGTGCCTAGAGCAACCACTATCTACATGCCAAATGCTCTTCCTCTTGAGCTGTTGGTTGCCCTCTGTGGGGATTGTTGTGCTTGAAGACTCTGAAACCTCAGCCATCAATGCTTGATTCTAGATTGCCTCTTCTGCTTGATCACTCTAATCAAAGCCCATTCCTTCTTATGAGACAAGTGCTTGAGATGAGTTCCTGTTATTGTTGTAGTTTGTGGACTTTGATTATTGATTGTTGCTCTCATGCTGTTGAGAAATTCTTCCTCTGCATTCTCTTGCAAAGTGCCCCAGTTTATGATACTTGTAGCATTCCACCTTGGATTTGTCAAATCCAGCACCATCTTCTCTTCTCATGGCAAAGTTATTTCTTCCTGTTCTTTTAATGAATCTTTTGATTCTCATGGTGAGCATTGCCATTTGCCACTTGATGTCCATCTCTTCAAGATCATCAACATTGATCTGCTCCAAATCATCATTGATAAGAGAAGATTTAGCATGGCTAGCAAGGAAAGCTTCCAAAACAGAATCATTGGGTCCATCCTGTTTTGAGCCATAAGCAGCACTAACTGATTCTGTATTAGCAGAAGAATCGGTAGTAGATTATAGGAGAGCAGCATTGTGAGAATATCCAGATGGCTTCTTCTTTGATTCAACCTCTGCTTCAAAGACCCTGAGATCATTGTAGAGGTCATCAAGTTCCTTATCCTCTAGATTATCATTCTGCCTGAAGGATACTGTATACATTATCCATTCTTCACCAAGAGATCTTAGAAACTTTCTGTTGACATCATCCTGGTCCATCTTGACACCAACAGTGGCCAATTCTCCAATCAACTTGTTGAACCTATCAAAGGTTTGAGTCTTAGACTCATTCTTTGTAGACATAAAATTTTCATATTGTTGCTTGAGAATTGCTTTCTGATTTCTCTTAGTGCTTTTGGTACCTGAAAACCTCTTCTCCAAGGCATTCCACAAGATTTTGGCATCAGCACAGTTGCAAAACTGATGTTGATATTCATTAGGAATTGCCAAGAGCAGAGTGCTCAAGGCTTCCATCTCAGTCTGCCTCATCTTTCTTTCTCCATCAGTCTTTGGTGGAGGTCTCTTGCCATATGCTCCCATCTCTCCTTCACTGGAGGGACCATTCTCAATGATGTCCCACATTGAGTAGTCTGTAAGAAGTATATACTGCCTGATCCTGATTTTCCACATGTCAAACTCATTTGGTTTGAGCATGGGAACCTTTGAAACAAGAACACTGTCGTTTGATCCGTCCATGATGATTATTGATTTATGAGTTCCTAAAGATTTGATACCACTTGTCAGGATCGAAATTTAAAACAAGAATTTAAAAAAATACTCAGAAACTTTGTTAAATAAGTTGCGGAATAACACTTTAACAAGAAATCAATGAAACAGTGTATGAATTCAAATCACAAGTTGTATTGAATTAACTTGATGATTACACACAAAGCCTCAATCTGTTGAACAGGTTCAACAGACATTCAAAACTTCTCTAATGAAAGGATCACTAAGAATCTTGAGGCTAATTCTCTCTAAAACACAAAAGACGTATATTTTCAATAATCTAAGACTTCTAGACTATATTAACAAAACATATTACAAGATAATTATGAAAGTAACGTTGATCTTCAACATCCATTCCAAAATTATCTTCAACTCTTTGTCTTTCGCTTCAAGTAACAAACCATCCTTATCAACATTGTTAGGTCTAAATATTGTATCCAAGATTTAATAGGAAAGTCAACAATGTAAAAGTCAATATTGTCTTAGTCAAAGCTAGTTTAGTTTCCTTAGCCATTAAGGCTTTGTAATAGATAGATGGTATATATAGTTTGGTTTGTAATCTTGTAATAACGAACTAGAGTCTAAGTATTCATTTGTAATATCTAGAGTGTGTGAAATACAAGATCTACTTTCTCTCTCTATCTCTCTAGTTCTTGAGCATATTAGATAAATCTTGAGTAATTAGCTTGATAGATTGGGATTTTATGATTAACAATTGGTATTAGAGTTGTACCAAACTTTTCAGAAAAGATTTTATCATGATTTGAATTGAAATTTGGTGTGTTTTTGGATCGAAATTTTAAATTTTCGAAAATATTTTCAAGAAACGAGTTTGTTACTGTTTCATCAATTTTTTTATGAAAAGTTGATTTTATTGCTTGAAATTGGAATCAATGTGCTCGATTTGTTGTAGTGATTGAGTCTTATGTTGATTCCATATCGTAATTCGATCTAAATCTTTGTCAATTTCCGATTTTTGAGATTTTTCTTGAAATATCGTTCGGTTACTGTTCTTGAATCAAAATTGTTGATTTCTGTATTTTTAATCGAAATAGTATATTAGAATTGTGTTCGAAATGTGTTTGTGAATGAATTGTCAAATTTTCAGATCGAAATTCGAGGTCTAGATAAGTTTTTGGTGCAAATTTGTTGATTTTATAGATATGCGTTTCATTCATCAGATATGCGTGTTCTTCATCAGATATGCGTTTCATTCATCTAAGGTGTGCGTTTCATTCATCTGAGGTGTGCGTTTCATTCATCCAGGTTTGTGTGTGATCATCAAAGTGTGCGTTTCACACTACACACGCATAGCAGAGTGTGCGTTTCACACTACACACGCATAACAGAGTATGCGTTTCACACTACACACACACACCACAACTTTGCGCTTCAAGAAGGACCCGCATACCTCACTATGCGTTTCCTCAAGGACCCGCATACCTCAATATGCGTTTCCTTCTTCACCCGCATAGTTCATTGTGCGGTTCAGGCTACATACGCATAGCCTATTGTGCGTTTCCTCTGTGACCCGAATTCCTCTGTGACCTGAATACCTCAAGTTTGCGGGTCTCCCTGTCTCAGTTTAAAAAAAAAAGAGTCTGGAAAATTTTTTTTGGTCATCTTTGGAAATATTTTTTTCTACATTACGAAATAACAAGTATTGTTCAAATTTCAATTTTCACGAATTTTTTTTTAAGATTTCAATTCAATCTGATTTTTGATTTTCTGATTTATAGTTTGGAACGATCATTCACTGCAAGCTGATGTCCTCATTCAAGATGGGATATTTTGCTGAGCTTCAAGAGAAAATTAGAAAGCTGGAATTAGAGAAAATTAATCTGGGTCTTGCTGTTGACTTTCACTCAGAAAAGTCAAAACAGCATTATGAAGAAAGCATCAGACTGAAAGAAGAACTCAGTACCTTAAAGAATATCAGTGCTGGGCAGAATGAAGAGAAGATAAAGAGATTGGAATCTGAGAAG
The DNA here is from genome assembly GCA_954870635.1 of Arctium minus. Taxonomy (NCBI): domain Eukaryota; kingdom Viridiplantae; phylum Streptophyta; class Magnoliopsida; order Asterales; family Asteraceae; genus Arctium; species Arctium minus. Next base: position 114,581,776 of record OX941084.1, on the reverse strand, counting down.
ATTGAGCTGAGAAAGAATTTATCTGATTTGGAAAAACAGCTTGATGCAAATAAAGCTGATCTTGAAAATGAAAAGAAATTTTTTTCAAAGAAGTTCTCAAATTTCTCAAAGAAGAGTTATGAAGAAAAGAAGTCAGTGGAGCTTAAATGCATTAAGCTTTCTCAACAAATCTCATATTTTGAGAAAGTACTGATCATGGAAAGAGAGAAGTTTGATAAAGAAAAGAAGGCCACAGAACAGAAAAATGTAGGATTCTTTGAAGAATTATCTGGCCAGAGAAATGAATCAGAAAAAGGATTTGAGGAAGAAAGATCCATTTTTGAAAATGAAATTAAGAAGCTGACCTTAAAGTTGTCTGAACTGTCTGCTTCTGCGCTAAAAGAGCAAAAGACGAAATCTGAACTTTCAAAGAAGATTGACCAACTGGTGATAGAAAGAGATAATTTTGCATCAAAGATCAAAGAACTTGAAAAATCTGTTTCAAGTTCAAATCAGAAATTCATCTCTTCAAACAGGTCAGTCAAATCCTTTAATCAGATTCGTCGCACTAACCTTTTCTATGATGATTATTTAGATAGTTCAGATACTTTTCCAAGGAGAACAAGTTTCAAGAAAGAGAAACTGGTGTGGAAAAAGAAACCAGTCAAAGATGATAAGATAAATGAGCTGAAAGAGATGAAATCATGTGTACATGTACACAAAATAAAGAAGAACAAAGCACCTAGAGGTAAGAAATTTTATTGCTCTATTTGTTGTACACATGATTATTTTCACAAAACAAATGATCATTACTGGTATGGTTCTTACTCTGTGACCCCCATACGCACTGCAACTAACATTTCTGGACCCAAATACCAGTGGGTACCAAAATCGAAACCTGAATCTATGTTGCAAGCACCTCAATCCAAAGGGGAGTAAGAAAGACAATGGCTCTTGTGTAAATCAGCTCAAGACCCGGACTTCAATGTCAAAATGGCTTTTGAACACAACAGTTCAAAACCCGGTCTTCAATGCTGAAAGACTATGGCTTCTAAGCACAACAACTTAGGACCCGTACCTCAGAGATCAAAAATACCTTACTCATGTATGCTTGCATCCGATGGATATTGATGGTCTTCATCCCGAGTGAATTGATTTGATCTCTATCCTATACTTTTTCTTTGCTAGATTTTTCTGATATTGATGGTCTAACAATTCAAAAGGGAGTGTTTGATCTCTATTCTGTTTTAACTGACATATTTCAGATGCTTAATTTAAGGGGGAGTAAAGGTGATGACTTCTGATTATTTCAGATCAGAACTCATTCTATAACTGTTTTACTGCTTTCTATCCTTTTATTTTTGAATAAATAAAATGAATAAAGTGGTTTCTGATCAAATGACAGATCAGGACCCGTTTTTCAACGATCAAAGAAGGATATTATGCTAATATCCAAGGGGAGCTTAAAAGACATAAATCATTATATCATGATTTAAGGGGGAGCTGAAAAGGTAAAAATCTTCTGATCCTAGATTTCTGATTGTTTGAAAGAAGGACAACTTTCGAGCAAGAAAAACCTTTTCTTAAATGTTCAAACCACTTCTTATTCTCAAAAGATTTCATGAATTTAGAAGTGTGCTTTTAAATGTTTTTCAAAATTTCGAGCTTTATTGTTTAACTGACCGTGTGTTTCCAAAGATCAATACTTGTGTATTATCTTGTCTATATACTGTCAAGTTTTCACACACACCGGTTCAGTATTTTATTTGAAAATGTTATTACCATGTCTCAAATTCGAACCAATTTTTCGATGGTAATACCCCCATTTGAAGTTCAAAGTTGATGAGTATCATACATCTTTTTCATATTTGTGCTTTCATTGATAAATTGTTTATATTTGTTCATATAAACAAAATATCCAATTCTTTGATACCCTAGCTATTTCATTTGATCTGCTTTTAATCATTGTCAGATTCTCAAAACAATTCTCTTAATTTCATTCCGTTCTTTCAATATCTTTGTTTTGAGAAATCTTCAACGTTCAAATGCTCAAATTTCATCCATATTTTCAATGAGCATACATACACTGACATATGATTTCTTGTGCTTTACATGTCAAGAAAATCATTGACTAACATGTACTTTTAGGAACATGGGATTCAGTGTGAGTGCTTAATAGATCTTCCATGGATTCATGATAACCAGTGTTTCCTACCCCGGAAGAAATCCTTTGAGTGATTGAGGGGAGAGGGGTCTAAAAGAATTGAGTGTGGGAGTGCGCAGAGGTAAAATGGAAATGAGAGATTGGTTAGATGTGAGCTTATATGTTTAAAAGAAATAGGGTGTGAGAACAGAGTTAAAAGAATATCAGAATTCTGCACCTACCACTTTCTGAGCCGGTCAGCCACATTACTGATTGGTTCACATTTCTTTGGTGACCATCATTGAAATAGGCAAATAGCCCATGCCATCTCTTGCATACAACCTCAACAGCTACTCATTCTTTTCTTAAAAAGAGAATGTTTCACATTTTCTGGGGAAGCAGCACATAATCTATCGGATCTTCTCTTGGAAGATACTGATATTGAAAAAGAAGGAAAGTTGCCCCACCTTCGACCCTTTCTCATGCACATTGAGTCCATGTATAATCATTGCTGTCACAGTGATTTACATACTTTGAGCCTTATGAAACACAATCATTGTGCTAATTCTTTCAAAACACAAGCACGAGCACACAGAGAATATGTTTTTCTGTCAGAACATTCATAGAATTACCTTGTGTCTTTCAATGATTTAATGGAAGTCCTGGGGAGTCAACATCAAACCAGCTCCTTACATTGTACATCCGTTGTACACAGTAACTTCGTGTTACTGACAGGCATTTCTAACTGTTTCATTTGTTGAATCAGGGTTACACGCTCATTATGTCTGAATTTGCAAAGATTCAAATATATACAGTTCATGATTCGGCTCTTCAGATCAAAGTGCGAAATTTGTCAAAAGGGGAGATTGTTAGTTGATCTCAAAGGGGAAAATCAAAGTCTTAGCTGAAATTGATGAAGTTTTGATGATAATGATGCTCACATCATCAAAAAGGGGGAGAATGTTACAAAGATCAATTTCAAAGATGAAGAGTTGTCAAAGTTTGTCAAAGTTCAAATCAGAATTTCAAATTGCTTCCGCTGATTTAAAGTTCAAGTCTGATAAAGAAATTCAAAGCCAAAAGATTCTGAAGGAAGAATGTTCAAAGAAAATTTGATGATTCAAGAAAGTTTGTTTCTTCCAAAGATGATTCAGAGATCAAAGTGATGAAGATATAATTTTGATTGAAGACAAAAGATTTTTCAGAGTTAAAGTTTCAAGTTTCGAAGAAGTTTCAAATTTTTCGTTTCTGTTCAAGACATGTTGACTTTCAAAGCTTCAAAGAGAAAAATACTTTTCATGATTCTTCAAAAGTTGCAAAAGAGCAAAGTTTGTGAAAGCATCAAGAGATAAAAGATGAAGAATCAAGAGCTGAAGATCTGCATCAAATTTTTATTAAATCTTGAATACAAAGGGGGAGATTGTTAGGTCTAAATATTGTATCCAAGATTTAATAGGAAAGTCAACAATGTAAAAGTCAATATTGTCTTAGTCAAAGCTAGTTTAGTTTCCTTAGCCATTAAGGCTTTGTAATAGATAGATGGTATATATAGTTTGGTTTGTAATCTTGTAATAACGAACTAGAGTCTAAGCATTCATTTGTAATATCTAGAGTGTGTGAAATACAAGATCTACTTTCTCTCTCTAGACTCTCTCTCTAGTTCTTGAGCATATTAGATAAATCTTGAGTAATTAGCTTGATACATTGGGATTTTATGATTAACAAACATCAGCAGCATTAATTCTTCTAGCAGTATCTTCTTATCATCAGCAGTACTAGCATGCTAGCAGTAGTAACTTCCAACTGGCAGTACTAACTCTCCAAGCAGTACTAACTATTCTTCTAGCAGTAATAATCTCTTCAAGACTCAGCAGCACTATCCAGACTTAGCATATTTCAGACCCAACATTTTTCCTTCTAGGAATTAGATTAATAGGTTGTTGTCTTATACCGTTTAAATTGCATACTTGTAATTAACAGGCATTTATTTATCCCCTTTTTGGGAGGAGCTCGTATCTTGATATTTTATATACCACATTTCCATTTTTAGAAATTTTTTTTGTCCCTATTTTTGTGGTTTTACAAAGTTGGTATCAGAGATCGTGTTTAAGTGAACTAGGTGTGACTCTACTATGCCTAGACTTAAGCTACGATTTCTAGTGGTACAAACTATCAAACTTGGGTAGAATTCCTAGGTGGGGAGAGTATTAAGAATGCGAAAATACATAAATTAAGAGTTGTGATGATGACGTCAAGAATCCTTGTGTATAATATGTTAAAAATTTCACCTGGCCAGTGTCATTATGAATTTATTGTTCTGTATGTGTGCTTGAAATTATTATTATGATGATTGATGATTGATGATTGAGTAGTACGTTATAAACCGTTTATCTTTTAAAGAATTAACCGGTATGATCCTTATCATGTGTGAGAGTTCACAATGGTAAATACGAGGAGTCGAGTGTTGACTCCGGATGAGGAAGTTGAAGCTAGTGTGACGGATCCAGAGGCGCTAAGACATGCTGGACTGGTTAATGATCCCCCAAATCCTCCGATTCCAACCATGTTGAGGAATGTAGTGGATTTGGTTCCACGAATGAACCTAGAGAACGAGAACTCGGTCATACAAGAAGCGAACCCTCAATCAGTCAAGATGACTAGTCTTATGCAGATGATGAACTCTGCCATTGATAAACAGGATGAAAGGTTTATGAAGTTGTTGGAGGACCTTGATGCGAGCAACCGAAGACATGAGACGGTTGCTGAAAACGTTGTGAACGACTCTAGGGGAGTATTGAACGTTGTTAGGACTGAGGAGCAAGTAGTGGGTGGTGAAAAAAAGAGAGAAAGGGGTTTTTATTATAAGACTTTCTTGTGTAGCAAGCCATCGGAGTTTTCCAGTACCACCAATCCAGTCGCCTGCATGAACTAGATTAGGGAAATAGAGATGGCCTTCGAGGCCAGTGAGTGCGATGACTCGCAGAGAGTCAAGTTTTCTTCTCAGATGTTTAGAGGTGGAGCATTTAGTTGGGGGAACCTTACCCGGATGGCTCTCACTCCCGGGGTTTTGGCCCAACTTACATGGCTAATCTTTAAGAAGAAAGTGATGGATAAATATTGCAATGAAACGGCTCTTGACCGGATAGATGAAGAGTTCAGGAGTTTGAAGAAGGGAAACCTGACAATCATCGAGTACTCTAGGCAATTTGTAGAGAAGCTGAGTTTGGTGGAGCACTTGGCCAGCGGGGAGAAGATGGAAATTAAAGCTTACCAAAGGGGATTGCCGGCCGAGATAAAGACGACAGTGAGAAATGCCAAAGTGGCAACCTTTCAAGAATCTATTGAAGAATCCCAACTCGTGGAGAAATGCCAAAGTGGCAACCCAAACGGGAGATAAGAGAAAGTGGGAAGGGCCAACCAGACCCACTCAGTAATTTAGACCATTCTCGGGGGGAAGGAACTTGGAGACCCGACGTTAGTCTAGATGGTGCCATAAATGCAAAAGAAAAAACTACGACCCATGCAACACAAGGCCATTCTCAAATCCCACTAAATGCTTCAAGTGTGGGAAAAAGGACCACGTATGCCGAGATTGCCACATCCGGGGATCGGTGTGTTTTGAGTGTCGTGAACTGGGACACCTGAAGAGGTAGTGTCCGAAATTTATGGGAAGCAACTGGGGAATTGCAAGTGGGACGACATCAAAGAAGGAAAATCTATCGAGAGCACCGAGCCGAGCCTTCCAGATGACCGCGAAAGAGGCAAGAGAGACCACCGATAGATTTGTTTTGTGTCAAGTGCTTTTTGCACCTGCACCTGTTTTGTTTGATCCGGGTGCGAATCACTCGTTTGTGTCAAGTGCTTTTTGCAAACGATTTTCACTCCCGTTAGCCCACTGTCTAATGCTTTGATAGTAGAAGTAGCTAATGGAGAGCAAGTGTTAATCTAGAATTGTTTTGATAAATGCATTTTGGAGATTGATGGGAATCCCTTCAAAGTAGACATGTTGCCTATGACTATAGGGGGCTTTGATGTAGTGGTAGGCATGGATTGGTTGAGTAAGAACAATGTGGACATCTTGTGTTCTAAAAAGATGATTAGAGTACCTTTGACGAGTGGTGGTGTGGTAACCGTCTAGGAAGAAAAGGGTAAGAGGTCTACCTCAATTATCTCATCACTAAAGGCACGCAAGTGCTTATCCAAGGGATGCTCTTCGTACTTGGCCTATGTAGTGGATGCCAAGCTAGAAAAAAGGAGTCGATGATGTGGAGGTAGTGCAGGATTACCCGGATGTCTTTCCGGATGATCTACCCGGCCTACCGCCAGAACGCCAAGTAGACTTCCACATAGACCTCGCTCTGGGGGTCGCTCTAATTGTTCGTGCCCTTTATCGTCTAGCACCGACAGAGATGAAAGAAATGATGACCCAACTACAATAACTTCTAAGGAAGGGATTTATAAGACCGAGTAAATCACTGTGTGGAGCTCTGGTACTTTTTATGAAGAAGAAAGACGGGTGTATGCGGATGTTTATAGACTACCGAGAGCTAAACAAAGTCACGGTGAAGAACAAGTATCCACTTACTCGAATCGACGATCTCTTTGAAAAATTGCAAGGCACGGGATGTTTCTCATACGGTCCGGATATCATCAAGTAAGGGTGAAGAAGGACGACATCCCAAAGACGGCTTTCCAGACGAGGTATGGGTACTATGAGTTCTTTGTGATGCCCTTCGGTTTGACGAATGCTCCTGTCATGTTTATAAACTTAATTAGTTGAGTATGTCGCCCTTTCTTAGACAAGTCGGTGATAGTCTTCATCAACGATATCTTGGTCTACTCGAGGGACGAGGCCGAACATGGTCGACACTTGCGGGAAGTGCTAGAAGTGCTTTGAAGGGGAAGTTGTTCGCCAAGTTCTAGAAGTGTGAGTTTTGGCTCCAACAAGTCCAATTCTTGGGGCATGTAGTGTCCAAGGATGGAGTGAAAGTTAACCCGACAAAGATAGAATCCATGGTGAATTGGGAGACGTCGGCAAGCCCAACCGAGATTAGAAGTTTCTTGGGACTAGCCGGTTATTACTAGAGGTTTATCCAAGACTTCTCAAAGATTACTTCACCATTTACAACCTCGACCTGAAAGAATGTCAAGTTCGTAGGGTCCAAGACTCAAGATCAAGCATTTTGAACCCTCAAGAAGAAGTTGTGCAAGGCACCGATTATGTCTGAGGGGATAGAAGACTTTGTGGTATATAATGACTCCTCCAAAATGGGACTTGGGTATGTTTTGATGCAAAGAGGAAAAGTGATAGCCTATGCATCACGACAACTCAAGGACCATGAAAAGAATTATCCAACTCATGACTTGGAGTTAGCGGCAGTGGTGTTCGCGTTGAAGCTATGTCGCCACTATCTCTACGATACTAAATGTACACTCTTCACCGATCACAAAAGCTTGAAGTATATATTTCATCAGAAGTATCTCAATATGCGTCAAAGAAGGTAGTTGGAACTGTTGAAAGACTATGATTGTGAGTTGCTTTATCACCCCAGTAAAGCCAACATAGTGGCGGATGCGTTGAGTCGAAAGAGTTATGTAGGTGGCATCAAATTGTCACTCACTAGAATCGATGTAGTGTCAAGCTTGGTAGAGAATCTCAAGACGTGTCAAATGAGAGCACTCCAAGTGGGAAATCTCAAGGCCAAGATTATGGTTAGGGGTGCTCAAAAACCCGATCAACCCGACCAACCCAACCCAACCTAACGCGAAATAACTCAAACCGAAGCAACTCGATGTCTAATCGAGATGTAAAATCTTCAAACCGTAGGTATTGGGTTGATATCGGGTTACTTTTATTTGAACCCAACCCACCCCGCCCCGATGAACCCGATCCTTTTATTTTGTGGATTTAATATGATTATTAAGTCTCTATTAATATGTAAATTAGACAATTACACTATTGCGTACCCTCTTCATTTCCATATATTTTCAATCTATTATTCATCTCTATATAACTCCTTTGTATATATGTTTAATAAATGTAAACACACACACACACACACACACACATACATATATATATATATATATATGTGCAAACTAAAAAATTAACTTAATGTGATATATTTAAGATTTAAGAAGTATGGATAAGTTGTACTAAATGATTGATGATGACACGACTAACCTCAAGGCCAAGAAAGCGAAAGCATCGGGGTTGGAGACGTTAAAACGATTGTTGTTGATTGACATATTATCATTTGGTTTAGACATTTTTATATGTAATATCGTAATATTTTTGATGAACTTACATACTCTCGTGAATTATCGGTCATTCGGTTGTATTTCAAAGAAATGTTTCCTTTATGTTTATATTTCTAAATTTGATTTCATCTTGTTTAAACACAACCCGACCAACCCGATCAACCCGAACGGTTTGGGTTGGGTTGGGTTGTACTTTTGATTGGGTTGGGTTGTAAAATTATCAAACCGCCTATATTGGGTTGAGTTGTTAAAAAGCCTTCAACCCGATCAACCCAACCCGTGAGCACCCCTAATTATGGTAAAGCAACGGGAATTGTTGACGATAGATGGTCGTGGCCTCAAATTATTCCAAGGTCGGATATGGGTACCAAAGTTGGGAGGAATCCAAGTATTTCATACATCTTGGTAGCATGAAGATGTAAAGAGATATCAAGTTGAACTATTGGTGGCCGGTGATGAAGCTTGATATGGAAATCTACGTGGAGAGATGCATCACATGCCTTTAAGTCAAGGTAGAACACCAAAAGCCTTACGGAGTTTGCAATCCTTGGCAATTCCGGAATGGAAGTGGGAGCATATTACAATGGATTTCGTCACTAAATTACCAAAGACTTTGTGGGATCATGATACAATTTGAATAGTGGTGAACCGAATTACGAAGATTGCACACTTCTTAGCCATGCGAGAGACGTTTCCAATGGACAAATTAGCCAAGATCTACATTGATGAAGTGGTATTGAGACATGGTATTCCGTTATCTATCGTTTCAGATCAGGATAGCCGGTTCACTTCCAAGTTTTGGGATGACTTACAAAAAGATTTGGGCACCAAGGTCAAGTTGAGCACGGCCTACCATCCTCAGACGGATGGCCAAAGTGAGAGGACAATTCAAACTCTTGAATACATGTTAAGGTAATGTGTTATAGATTTTGGAGGAAGTTAGGACTCTCACCTACCTTTTGTCGAGTTTGCTTATAATAATAGTTACCATTCCAACATCGGGATGGCACCATTTGAGGCCTTGTATGGACGAAAGTGTAGGACCCCGGTGTATTGGCTTGAAGTAGGGGAGAAAAAATTTATCGGACTGGAAATCATGCAAGAAACAGTAGACAATGTGAAGAATATCCGGGAATGGTTAAAAGCAGCTAAATTTCGACAAAAGAGCTATGCCGACAAGAAACAGAGACCAGTAAAGTTCCAAGTGGGGGATCGAGTCATGTTAAAGGTGTCGTCGTGGAAGGGCCTTGTTCATTTTGGGAAGCGTGGGAAGCTTAGCCCTCGTTTCCTTGGTCCTTTCACCATCTTGTAGCGGATTGGACTTCAAGCTTACAAGCTAGACTTGCCACCGGAAATGGACGACATCCATCCTACCTTCCACATATGCTACTTACTAAAATGCTTGGCCGAAGAAGTGAGTGTGATTCCCTTGTCAAAAATTCGAGTAGACAATGGTAAGCATTGCGTAAGTAATTCCTCATTTGTTGTAACACCCGTAGAATTTGGTACGCTAATTTCTAGTCTCCCTAAAATTAAGGGTAAGCTTAATCGTTGGTAAGTTTAGAAATGGAATATTCTGTAACAGGGGAACGTATAATTTTAGATCGATCACTTCGTCGCAAAAAAAAATATCGAAGTTGGGGTCGGGTGCGACTGTGACAGCGAGAATGCCATTGGGCAAGATCGCGTGTCACTATCGCTGGGGTGTACTGCTCTCGGTACGCTTGATGCGATTGTGATAGCGAGAATGACCTTCGGCAAACTCGCAAGTCACCCTCGCTCACTCTGTACCGCGGGGTGGTGGAGGCCCGCGACTATGCCAAAGGGCAATGTCACCAGACACTATCGCCCATTTACTCCTGGCAGTATAAAAAAACCTTTCACCGATTTTCATCTCATTTTTACGTAAATCTGATTTTTTAGTATTAGGTGCGATTTCTCATCTCAAAACCCTCTTCCTCATTAATTTCGACCTAGGGTTTTGGTGAGGACATTTATGGTACCTTGAGGAGCATTAATTGAAGTTCACACATCAAGACTCAAGTTTCCTTTCTCCACCCTTCCAAGCTAGTTATTAGTGCACAAATATATGTTGGATACAAGATCATAGAGAATGAAGATAAAAGTCAAGTCAAAGAGATCAAGTCAGCTCTCAAGCTAAGTCAAAGTCTTTGTAATAAAGTCAAAGTCAATGTTGTAAGTGTTTTAGTGTTGTAAGAGTTTTTAGTTATAAGTGCTGTTTTCGTTTGTAGACTCATATGACTAAGAGTATCAAACGCGTTTTAGAGAGAGAAATATTGTGAGAGTTTCCTTGTATTCGAATTTGAGAACTGAAATAGAAATAAATTGTTGAATTCTATTGTTGTCATCTTGATTTGCACTTATTGTGGGACACACAATTGGTATCTGAGCATACAGAAATTCAGAAATCATGATCTAATTCGAGATTTTTTGGTCGATTTTTCAAGAACACGCTAAACTACTGTCCAGATTCGATTGTTGAGCTACAATGATGTTTTTTTATCTGATTTTGGTGTATTTATAATCAATTTTGCATTTAGAATACTTTCCGTTTGATTTATTTTGTCTAATTCACATCTGTTTAGTGTGAACTTTGAATCTTGTTGAAAATCTTGTTCGAGTCTAAAAATGTACTGTATCTAGATTGAATTTGATATTTTATTGAATTTGAATCTTGTTGAAAATCTTGTGTAACCTGTTCATGGGATGTTCTAGAAGCAATCTGTAAAGTTTCAGATTGTTTGGTGAAGGTTTCGATCGATTTCAAGAGAAAATGTCAAGTTTTTGTTCGAAAATTTGAAGAACTCGCAAGATCTGGAAAACGCGCAAAGACCATCATGAAGAACACGCACGTCGAAAAAGTTTGATTTGAGTGAAGAACTCGCAAGAAGCATCGTGCGAGAAGATAAAACACGCAAAACATTGTTTGCATGTTTCTACTGATCAGTTTCTTTGTCTTCCGCGAAGTGGTTGATCTGCGAGAAGTGATTGTTTGCGCGAACTAAAAGGTAACAATTTTTTCTAAGTGTCGAACACGCAGACGTATTGCACGAAGTGGAATCTCGAAGAACTCGCAAGTCACTCTCTGCGCGAAGCTAAAACTCGCACGACTTTGTGTGCGTGAAGTCAGATCGCGCACATCACTTTTAGCGCGAACCTTGTTCTCGCATCCTTCAGTGTGCGTGAACCTCAAACGCGCACATCACAGTTCGTGCAAAGTTCAAATATCTTTGTTCTGCGAGTTTTGTATTTTTCTGTGTTTTCAGGGTTGACCAATTTTGACTTTAATAGTCCATTTTGTTTCTGAATTTTTGACGATCATTTTTTTTAACAGTGCAAAGTTCAAGATAGGATATTTTGATAATGATGAAGAAGATTAGATTTTTAAACTCAAAACTGAGAATAAAAATCTCATTTCATCTGTTGATTATTACTCAAGGAGATCAAAGAAATATCATGATGAAAAGAGATTGCTAAGAGAAGAAGTCAATGCATTAAAGAACATTAATGAGGATCTTCTGAAGTAGATCTCTGATTCTCAACAATTAAAGGATGGAAAGAGCATTGAAGAGAAAGTACAGAGTTTGGAAGCTAAGAATGCTGAGTTGAAAAGTAAGATCTCAGATCTGGAAGCTGAAATTGTCAAAATCCAACAAGAAGATTCTGTCCGTAGGCATGAGGAGACAGCTAAGGGTTTGGAAAGTGCTAATGCAGAGCTGAGTAAGAAGGTTTCTGAATTAGAACATCATATTGCCAAAGAAAGAACTGAATTTGAAAAAGAAAATAAAAGGTTTGCACATAAATTCTCTGAGTTCTCTAGAAAGACTTTTGAAGAGAAGAAAGTGGTCGATCTTAAATGTGCAAAACTTTCTCAACAAATATCAAATTTTGAGAAGGTAATAATTTTTGAAAGAGACAGGCTTGAGAAAGAGAAGGTTGAGTTTGGTTCTGAAGGAAAATATCTCAAAGAAAAGATTTCTGAGTTAGAAAGTCTGTTGGAAAAAGAGAGAAAAGAGTTTGAGAAGAATAAGATGGTAGTTGAGAAGAAAAATGTTGGATTTTTCAAACAATTATCTGATCAGAGAAAGAATGTCGAGAAATATTTTGAGGAAGAAAGAAATATTTTTGAGTCAGAGATTAAGAAGCTTACAGGGTCATTATCTGAACTGTCTACAAAGGCATTGAAAGAGCAGAATACGAATTCTGAATTAAAGGAAAAGATTGCCCTGCTCATAAAGGAAAGGAACAGTTTATCTGCCAAACTTGAAGAAGTTGTATCTAAGGTGGTTTTGACTGAGCAGAAGAGTCCAAATTCAATTCTTCAAACACCTAGAGATGATTCAGCTAACTCTGAATGTTCATTCAAGACAGCATCAAGTTCATATCATACAACTGTTTCTACAAAGAGGTCAGTTATTTCAAAAGATCAGATTCATACTACTAACATTTTCTATGATAGGAATGTGGATGGTTCAGGTACACTTAGAAGAAAGTATGGAGAAGAGAAGTTGATCTGGAAGGTCAAACCATCTTCTGATGAGAAGATTGATGAGAAGAATGGTAAGAAATCATTTGTGCATATATTACATGTCAAGAAGAACAATGTGCAGAAAGGTAAACATGTTCATGATTATTCGAGAAATCAATTACTCAGGTTAGCTCATAAGAAGAGTTATTGTTCTTACTATCGTGTAAATGATTTTGTTCATAAATCTTCTGATCATTACTAGTATGATTTTGATCATTACTATCGTGCAACTAACAAACATGGACTCAAATACCAGTGGGTACCAAAACCAAAAGATTCATCTGTGTTACAGGCATCTCAAGTCAAAGGGGAGTAAAAGAACTTAGGCTTCTGAATACTACAGTTCAGAACCCGTACTTCAAAGGATGTTGACTTCTAAACATAACAATTTAGAACTCGTACTTCAACGATCAAAAGAGATTATACTCCAGTGCTTATATGAGATTGTACTCCGATGTATAAATGAGATGATCAATCTTCAAGGGGGAGTACATATTTTTTCCTGTTGTTAAATATTGTGAATGCAATATTTTAGGGGGACTAAATAACTTCTGATTATATCTGATCAGAACTCGTTCTTAACAAGTTTTACTGCTTTCATGTTTTTAATTTTCAATAAAAATTTTGTGAATAAGACTTTGTGCTTTGACGACTTTTTGACTGAATGCAGATTTTGAGGGGGGCTTAAATGATCATATCCAATATGACTTTGGAGCTGACTTTATGAGATTTAAGTTGGGCGTAAGGTTCATTCTATTCTTAATCTCATACATGTCTGAAAGAAGGACGACTTTCAGATATGAAAACATGTTCTTAAACGTTCAAACCACTTCCGATTTTTAAACAGATTTCATGAATTTAGAAGTGTGATTTTAAATGTTTTCATTTTTCATGAGCTTATTTGTTAAACAAACCGTGTGTTTCCAAAGATAAATACTTGTGTATTATCTTATCCATATACTTTCAAGTATTCACACACACCGGTTTAGTATTTTGTTGACATGTTATCACCATGTCTCAAATTAACCAGTTTTTCGATGGTGATACACCCCGTTTTGTACTTCATTGATAATTGAGCGCGATTTTATTCAAAACGTTTCTTTCAAGTATGTCTATAATTGTTCTTATAGACAATATCCATTTTTCATGACCTAAACCTTGATTGATACATCATTCATATTTGATCTTATCATACTGTAATGTCCCATGATTTTTAAGAAATTAATAAGCAAATACTTTGGTTCAAATTTGGAAATCTTTTGAAACTAGAGGGGCTAGATATGTAATGGGCCAAAAAAAAAAAAAAAGAGTTTTGGATATCTCCTAAGTTAGACGTGGTAGTTTTGTGGAATATTTTGGTTTAAAAAAAATAATAATAATTAAGACTTGAATATCTCTTTGGTGTTTCACGAGAGGTAGTGTTGGGGTCAAATTAGGGTTAGCAATTTTGTGCTAATTCTTTTGATTTCATCTCATATTATCGTCTAGGGAAGCTTAAAAAAAAAAAGAAGAAAAAGGCAAAAGATAGAGTTACTTTCAAGTATCAAATATTAAGGCTTGAGATTGGGTTCGTATTTGAAAGTTTTGATCGTGATTTTTGAGATTCGTTGAAGAAATATGATGTGGTTTTCATTAGCAAAGTTCATATTTTGGCTAAGGTACGGATTCCTTATTCTCCCCTCGTTAACCTGCGTTTATTTGAGTCGTTATATATGTCTGTACGGATTTCTTATTCTCCCCTCGTTAACCTGCGTTTATTTGAGTCGTTATATATGTGTGTACGGATTCCTTATCTTCTCTCCATTGTGTTTATTTGATCCGTTTTTATATGTGTACAGATTCGTAATTCGAAGTGTTTATTTGATTCGTTAACTACGTGTACGGTTTCTTTAATGTTCTTTCGAGTCATTCGGTTCGATTTGGTGAGTAAAGCGTTTTCTTTTTTTCTTTTCCAAAGTTACTTTGCGTTTCCATTTCATTTAATTAATCGTTTGTTCGTGTGTATTCTCGGGTGTGTATTCTTTCGGTTTTACATATGATAAATAGAGATTTGAATATTCTAGAAACATCGAACTCTATTTATAATCTGCTGAATTTTATCCTGGAAATTTCGTGTTATTTGTAAAAATCATAACAAATCGCTCGTTTATCGGATTAAAACATACGATATGTTTCTGAAAACCTCGAGATGTCGTTTACAAACTGTCATCACACAACAAAACTGTGATTTTCGATCTAAGTTGGTTAAAATCGGTACTTTTGAGAACTGGTCTCGTTTTAGACAACAACAACGCAGTGTTTTTCAAAAATTCATATAAAATCTATTTTAAATCCGATTAGGTCCATTCTTGTTTCGTTGGAATCCTAAGACGTTTATTCAAAACTTTTGTTTAGAGATTGTTTTCTAAAACCTCTTTGAAGTAAAAAAAAAACGTTGGATTTGCAAACGTGTAAAGTGCGGAAATTAGTACGACACGATTTCGAAAAGTTGTGAGTGTGAAATTCCTAGTCTATGTTCGGATTTGATTCGCCATACGTTTTTGGTTTCAACTCTTTTGTAAAGGTTCGTACATGAAGTTACGTCAACGGTTTACTAAACTCGTCCCATTTAATTTTCTTTCGATTTGTAAGTCTCTTAGTTTTAGAGTGTTCGAAAAATAAAGTTTTTAGGTGGAGCGGTCAATATTTTTTGTACGTTCAAATATTCTTTTTATTCTTTTTATTCGTTTTGTAATTTGTATGATTTGATATTCATTTAGTATGATCACATGTGTTGTGACATACTTTTGAAGTTTATACGTTAAGTTTACCGAGCTACTAACCACCTATGGGGGTACCATAGGCACGTCATTGTGGCACCGATGGCGTGACACCACCCCGTGGCGGTGTGATCAGTCCACGGCGTGTCCTTTTGATTTTGTGTGCTCTGATGAGAGCTGGCGTGGTGTGATGGGAGGCGTATGGGTCGGCCCTAGTTTTTAGGGTGGATGACGGTGTAGTGCCCAACACCGCATCTCACATTATTTAGTACAGTTGAACGAGAATGTCCGACGTACGTGCCTATATGGCTTATGTCTGACACTTGTTGTATCTGTTTATGTGTGACATGAAACTCAAGTGTATGCGATTATTTATTCGAGCTCGTTATGCAATCTTATTATATGATTTTGATTTAAACTTCTCAGACTAGTTTGGTATTTAGTTGACAATATTTGTTTTGATTTGATAGTCTTGAACCCTGACAAAATTACTGTCTCCATATATGAATTTGGATTTATTCATTTTGTTATGACTTTTGATTAAGCAATTAAATTTGAGTCTTTTAGTCTAATTTCTTTTGGTTTCGTTTTCATTGTCTTGGGGTAATAAAGTCTGTAGTTGAAGTTAGATGTGGAATGATTATACTCAATTTAGCTTTCGTAAACACTCAAAAATTCAAGGCTCTTGTCCAAAATTCAGATTTTTATTATATTCGGTATTGGGTTCGATTATTCGTTTGTTATCTATTGTATCTGTGCACTGAGCATTTGGCTCAGCCGCATTTCTTTGTTCGCGGCAGGTATTCGAAGGGAATCTAAAGAGTTTAAGGAATTCAGAGCTTCATCTTATATAAGAGGTTTGTTGGTAAGAAGTTTTAGGCTTTATTAAGGTTTTGGGAAATATTGGAAGAAAGAAAGTGTATCGTTTGAGTTGTTTGTTATTTTTGTTGGTGCTTATTTTAATTAAGGTTTAATAATGCTCTGTATGTTTTTTCTTGGCGGCTTGTTTTATGTTCGGATGTAACCTCCTTTTCCATCTCGGGAAGGGGGTGTTACACATACAATGTCAGATTCTCAAACAAATCTTTTGTATTCATTTCATTCATTCAATATACTTGTGTTGAAAATTCTTCAATGATTAATATGATCCAATCTTCATGATTATCTTACTGAGCATACTATTATCTGACATGTATTTCTGTGCTTCAACTAACAAAGTTAAACCATTTGAGCAGCGTTTTGCTTATAGGACTACATGGGTTTATTGTGTGAACTTAACTGAACTTCTATGGATTCACGTCAACCAGTGTTTCCTACCCAAGAAGTTATCCTTGAGTGATCGAGAGGCAAGGAGACAAAATATCTGAGTGTGGGTATGTGTGATGAGGTAAAATGTAAAAGAGAGTTTGGTTAGAAGTGCGCTCAATGTTAAAAAAGAAAGAGGGTGAGAGATCAGAGTAAAAGAATATCAAACTCTGCACCAACGTTTTCTGAGTCGGGCAGCCACATTACTGTTGTTTCTCAATTCTTCGTGAACATCATTGAAACAAGAAACTAGCCCATGCCAACTCTTGCTTAAACCCCACCATCTACTCATCTTTTTCTTAAAAAGAAGATGTTTCAATTTTTTTGGGGATGCAACACATAATCTATCTCGTCTTTATTCGGAAGATGTGGATATTGAAAAAGAAGGAAGTATGTCCCACCTTCGCACTTCGATCATGCACAATTGAGTCCATGTATTATTGTTGTTGTCTCAATGGTGTACACATTTTGAGCCTATTATTAACAACAATCATCACGTGCTTAATTCTTTCATACACAAGTACGTACACACAGGAAATTCGTTTTTCTGTTTAAACGTTCATAGTTTAACCTTATGTTATTCGACGATTGAATGGAAGACATGGGGGAGTGAACATCAAAAATCTCCTTTCTAATGTGTATTTGTTACACACAGTGGCTTTGTGCTACTAACAGACATTTTTAACTGATTCATTTGTTGATTCAGGTGTTACATTCTTGTTTGTCTGAATTTGAAAAGATTCGGATGAATACCTTATGAATTGACGGATAATCAGAGGCTCTTGTAAAAAAGATCTATGGTCAGGAAAGGTTCATGACATTTCTTGGTAAAGTTTTGATGATTTATGTGCTACATCATAAAAAAGGGGGAGAGACCCAAGAAATGGAGAAGTTATTTTCAAGAAAGATGATTTGAAGAAATTTTGTTGCTAGTTTGGTCAAAGAATGAAAGTTATGTGGAGATTGTATAGAGTTGAAAGAGATAGTTTAAAGAATTCAAAAAGTTTGTTGAAGATTTCTGAAATTTTCTTTGAAGATGATTTGCTAAAGCAACAGAGAGCCAAGTCTGAAAATAATTTCTTTCTGAGGTCTGAAAGAGGTTTCTACAACCTTGGGGGAGATTGTTAAATATTCTTGAAGAGCTTACTTACAGACTTTGGGGAGATTGCTGAAAGATAATTTTGCTTATCCGAAAGGAGGAGATGATTTGTTTCTAAATCAAAGGGGGAGATTAAACTTGTTGAAAGTGTCAGGATCGAATTCTCAACAAGAATTATGAATACTCAGGAACAATATTAAAGAAACTGCAGAATAGCACTTTAATATTCAATAAGCAGAAAAACAATGAAACAGTGAATCACAATCAACTTGTAAACTTTATTTAATGATTCAAGTTACAAGCTTTTCATTCACAACCTCAATCTTGAAGAACAGGCTCTTTCAAGACGAATTCTACTTCTCTAGAATTAGGAACTATGCCTTGAGGTTGATTTTCTCTCTAGAACAAAAATACACAGAATTAATTCTATTCTAAACGATTCTATACATATATTGAAAATAAAGATAATTACAAAACTTAAAAAGATCTTCAAAATAATCTTCATAATTATCTTCAAGCTTTCCATGTTTATCTTCAGACGCTATCTCTTCAGCATTATCTTCTCATTGTCTTAGAAGCAGCATTAATCACCTTGATCACCTTGGAAGCATTAACTGAGTCTTGGCAGCATTAACTACTAAGCAGCACTAACCACTAGCAATACTAACTAGCTAAGCAGTACTAACTTTGAACTGGCAGCATTAATGACTTAGTCACATCTTCAATTCCCAACAATCTCCCCCTAACTTGACTTTTAGAAAGAGAAGTCAAGTTCTTCAGATGCTCCCAAAATACCATTCTTCAGATCCCTGTATCAACATTTAGCCCCAAACTTTGATTGATCATTCTCTGAATTAGATACTTTGCCATTTCTGAATTTTCAACACATCCAAGCTTCTTATTCAACATTAAATGAAGTTTCAATCTGCTATGGTTGTATACTTTATCCACTAGGAAGTATTCTATGTGATTTCTATCCAAAGTCACAGAATATACTCCACTAGTTTCATATAAAGTCCAATTGGTAACTGCTTGAAAAACACTCCTTATGATCTCCTTCACTTCATCAGGTTTGAACATCATACACAGATACTCCATCACCAGTTTTGTAATTGAAATCCCTGGAGCTTTCAACTGATCTGCATACAACTTCATCCCTATATCGAACATTTCTTCAATATCAGACCTTGAGCATGTTCTGACAATCTTGGCCCAAGTACTATAGATTTCATACTTTTCATCTTTCCTCTTCAGCCTTATGTACTCTTTTCCATCTACCTCCAGTACATCCCAGTGTATGACTTCAGGAGGTTTGACTCCTACAGGTTCTGCTGAAATTGGTTCAGGCACTTTGTCCATCACAACCATGTACATCTTTACATCCTCAGTGCTTAAATGCTCTTTCTTTTCTGATGGTTCAGGTGCCTCTTCTTCTCCAGCAACCTTTTCTGCCTCTTCTTCATTTATTCTAGGCTTCTTTGTTATCTTTCTCCTTGCCATCATCTTTGTCCTTTTTAAAGTCCTTAGACTTTCACCAATAGTGGCTTCCTTCTTTGGAGTTTCTTGTTCATCAGGGAATGGTTTTTGTAAGAAATCATTGCTCTCTTTCATTCTTTTCTCCATTTCAACCCTTGCAACTTCATCCCCTTGAAGCTTGATCATTTCTGTATCATATAACCCTTTAATTTTCTCAAAAGACATGTTTGAGAACATTTCCACTTTGACACCTACAGCACCCTTGAGGAAAGTAATCATTTTCTTCCTCTCTTGAGCACCCAGGTATGTCTTTGAAGGTTGTCTTTTCTTTGCAGCCATTTTGATCTTTCCAGACTTCCTCAAAGATGTGGCTTTCTGCTTGGCTTGTTCTGTTTCTAGGCTTTGTTGATAGGCTTTATTTAGCTCTGCAGCCATTGCTTTTGCTATCTCTCTATCTTTTTCCACTTGCACAGTTTCAGCTTCTTCAAGTTCAGCCTGTATCTTCCTAGCTAGAGCTTCATCTGATTCAATCAGCTTCTGCTTTTTCATTGGTTTATCAGATTCAACTAGCTTTGTCTTACCTTTCTCTTTACCCATCACCGTCTCAGTGTTAAAGTTCTTTGCTGCATCAACTCTTTCTTTTATGACAACTCCTTTGGCCTTTGAGGTGACCTTGGGAGTATCATGTTTGGCTTTGATGAGTGTTTATGCAATCTCTAGCTCTGTAAGGGCCTCTTTTACTGTTTCTGCTGCTTCTTTCAGATCAGCAGTATTAACCATTTCTGCTGCTTCTTTGCTTGAACTGGCAGTATTAATGGTTTCTGCTGCTGGCTCTATTTCTGCTGGTTCTTTCAGATCAGCAGTATTAACCATTTCTGCTGCTTCTTTGCTTGAACTGGCAGTATTAATGGTTTCTGCTGCTGTTGATTATGTTACTGCTTCTTGTACAATATTATATGCAGATATTTGCTCCCCCTCAAACTCAACTTTCTCTTGCTCCCCCTTAGCTTTGGCATCTTCCCTATTGACATCAGCTTCTGTCTCCCCTTTTTGGGAGCATCAGGCACTGGTTTCCTCTTTCTTAGTACAAATTGTTTTCTTCTTTTCTTGGCATTGAGCTTTCCCACCAATTTCTTAAGTTTTGAAATCTGCTGTTGTTGGGAGATGACCACTTGTTGCAAGGCTTTGATTTCCTTTCCTTGATTAACCACATCAACATTGATGTTGGCTATTGTTTCCATCAATTCCAAGTAAGTATAGCTATCCTCACCTTCTTTAGGTGTTTTACCCACCCTTGAAGGATCATTGGAATCTTTTTTCATCAATTCATCAGTTTCAGTTATGTCCTCACCCTTTTTGGATGTTTTGCCCATCCTTGAGGGATCCTTGGATCTTGTAGTAGTGACTTTCTGCCTAGCAGAAGCATCAACTACCCCCTTGGTTTCTTGGCACCGGGGTCCTTTGGTTGATTTCTCAGCCAAAGTTGCCATGGGGAAGGTCTTAGAGATGTTACCACTGTCCTTCTCTGTGCTAGCAGAAGTAGTGGCAGCCTTCTCACCCATATGCTCATCCATCTCCTTAGAGAGCACCTCCGCAGGGTTGGGAGACACCCTATTGGATTCCCTTTAGATATTCTCTATTGGAGAATGCTCCAATAGAGGGTTTTGAGGCTCTTGGTTAATAGTAGGTACAACAAGGGAAGGAGCCTTGTGTACCTTTCTCTTGACATAAGTCTTGGAAATTTGAGGAGTTGGTTTAGCAGCAAAGGACTGAGGAAAAATGTGAGAGAGGGAAGGTTGGGATTGGCTCTCAGTGGGCTGGTCTAATGAGGGCCTTGACCCTGAGGCCATACCTTCTTGTGGTTGGGACACCACCATCATTGTTGAGAACAATGGGGTGTCAACTCCTTCCGAGTCCCTAGCAGATCTTCTCATGTTTGAGAAGACCTTGCCTTTAGGGGGTTTAGGTACATATACCCCATCAAAGTGAGGTATATCCGTCAATTCGTTGGTTATAACTGCCTGTACAAACCTGGGATACATGAAGAAACTCTTCTTGTTGTCCAGGTTTGAGACAAGATCATTGAAGATCATCAGTGAAAAATTATATTTTCTAGCAGTAGATAAACATACCAAAGCATAGGCAATGGGACTGCTAAATTGGCTCCAGCCAGTAGTTTTCTTAGAAATACAGTGCATCAGGGTATGAACAAAGAACCTCCATTGGGGTGTAAATTGAGCTTTGAAAAACTTGAAAATCCCCAATTGGCCTTCATACCCCATCCTGGTGAGGTTTGAAAACAAATCCTCATTTGGAATAGAAGATATACCTGAAGCATCGTCTAGACGTAGACAGATGCGAATGGTCTCCTCAGTAACTGTCACAAACCCTTGTTTTGATGCACTGCACTCCATTTTCAGTGCTAGCAGTGGCGTTGGCCCAGAATTGCCTTTGATGCTCTATGTAGATGGTAGGAGTCACAGTGAGAGCATGAGCGATGTGGCTTGACTTCAGGAAATCGACTATCTGGTGAAAACCTTCGGCTTGTTTTGGCTTTTGGAGCATGGCTATCTCGTTGTGCTCATCAATAAACGCCATTGAAGCCATCTGTACGCAAGGATTCTTGCCTAGCGAGCACTGGATACTTGAGAGAAAAGAGTGAGAGAGAAGATGAACAGTAGACAAAGAGTCGTTATGATCTTTTAGGCGGGGAAAGGGTATTTATAGCTTTTGGATTATAAGCAGTATTAACCTTAAAAAGATAGTGAAAGCAGTATGAACAGTGAGTAGTATTAACCACTAGCAGTATTAACTAACTAGCAGTATTAACTGAGAGCAGTATTAACTGTGCACTGGCAGTAGTTAACAATTGTACTGGCAGTACTAAAACTGTACTGGCAGTATTAACCATACTTACACTTTTAAGCTTGTGATGAACTGAGTACTGCTCTACATTTCATGAGAAAGAACATTAGTAACTCCAAGAATAACCAATATACAGGTATTGAACCACTTTTTAAGTAGGATCTTATTCAGAGTTGATCATTCCCACACTTGTTACCAAGAAAGTGAATCTACCCACATGAAAGGCTTTGGTGAATAGATCAGCAAACTGGTTATCAGTATGAACTTTTACAACTTGAATAAGCTTCTTTTCATTGCAGTCTCTTATAAAGTGATACCTGATCTCAATGTGCTTTGTCTTTGAGTGCTTGACAAGGTTATTAACAATGCTAATAGCACTGCTATTATCAATAAAGATTGGAGTGTGTAGAAAGGTTACCCCATAGTCCAGCATTTGATTCTGAATCCATAAGACTTGAGAACAGCAACTTGCAGCTGCTATGTACTCTGCTTCTGTTGTAGATGTGGACACTGTGGTTTGTTTCTTGCACTGCCATGATACTAGTCTTGCACCTAAGAACTGGCATCCTCCAGAAGTAGATTTTATGTCCAAGTTTGCTCCACCTAAGTCACTGTCTGAGTATGCAAGTAGGTCAAATGATGAGTCATGAGGATACCAAAGTCCCAATCTAGGTTGCCCTTTGAGATATCTGAATATCCTCTTAACAGCTTGATAGTTTGATTGCTTTGGCCTAACTTGAAATCTTGCACACACACAGACTGGAAACATTATATCTGGCCTAGAGGCTGTAAGATACATGAGAGAGCCAATCATGGATCTATAGTGAAGAACATCTATATCCTCCCCCTCAAGATCTGTTGTGATCTGCTTGTGTGTCTCCATAGGTGTGCTGGCAGGCTTTGAGTCTGAGAAACCAAACCTGGTTAGAATGTCCTGCACATACTTGGACTGACAAATAAAAATACCATCTGACTTCTGTTGGACTTGGAGTCCAAGAAAGAAAGTAAGTTCCCCCATAGAACTCATTTTGAACCTTTGATGCATTAGATCCTCAAACTCCTTGCACATATTGTCTCTTGTGAATCCAAAGATGATATCATCCACATAGATTTGGACCAGCAAGATGTCCTTCTTCTTTCTCTTGATGAACAGAGTCTTATCAATGACTCCTCTTTCAAAGCCATTTTCCAAGAGATAGGATGACAGAGTGTCATACCATGCTCTTGGTGCTTGATGCAGTCCATAAAGTGCTTTCTTCAGTTTGTATACTCTGTCTGGATAGCTTGGGTTTTCAAACCCTGGTGGTTGACAGACATATATTTCTTCTTCAATTGAGCCATATAGAAATGCACTTTTTACATCCATTTGATAGACTTTGAACTTCATATAAGAAGCATAGGCCAGGAACAATCTGATTGCTTCTATCCTAGCCACTGGTGCAAATACTTCTTCATAATCTATTCCTTCTTCTTGTGTATACCCTTGTGCCACCAACCTTGCTTTGTTCTTTACTACTATTCCTCTCTCATCTCTCTTATTCCTGAAGACCCATTTTGTACCTATTGCTCTTTGACCTTTAGGAAGGTCTACCAGATCCCAAACATCTTGCAGCTTGAATTGTCGCAGCTCTTCTTGTATGGCTTCTATCCAACTGGAATCTTTCATAGCATCATGAGCCTTCTTAGGCTCAAGCTGGGATAGAAAGCAAGAAAGCACTATATGATGTTGGTCTTGCATATCTTGCAGCCTGCTTTGATTTCTAGTCATCATAGGAGAAGAGATATCTCCTATTACCAGCTCAGGAGGATGATTCTTTTGTGTTCTTGTTTGATAACTAGGTTCTTCATTGAGTCCCACCTCTAGATTGGAGTCATTCAACTCAACTGAGGTGATTTCAGCAGCTACTTCTGGTTCTGTATTTTCTTGACTCTCCTCATCTCTTGTTTCTTCTTCACTCTGATTTGGTTCAATAGATGGCTCCTTTTCACAGTCTTCAACAGGAGCCACTGTAGGTATGGGAAAAATCACAGACTGAGGTATGTTTTCTTGAACTTGTGGAGTTCCTGATCCTCCATTACCTGAACCTGCATAATCATCACTACTGAAACCAAAAGAGTTAGTTAGTGAATCAATGTCAAACAGCCACTGAGGACCAGACCCAATAGGATTTGGTGTGTTCTCATTGCATTTGACATTGTCACTTTCCTCAATTATTCTAGAAGAAGAATTAAAAACTCTGTAGGCCTTACTTTGAGATGAGTAACCCACAAGAAATCCATCATCTGCCTTGCTATCAAACTTTCCTAAGTGAGATTTGGTATTGAGAATTGTACAAGGACACCCAAATGGTTTAAAAATCCAATAAAGGGTTTTCTTTTATTTAAGAGCTCATAAGGTGTCTTGTTCTTTGGCTTAACCACTAGAACTCTGTTTTGAACATAACAGGCAGTATTAACTACTTCAGCCCAAAAAGTAATTGACAGTTTTGAATCAGCTAACAGAGATCTAGCAGCCTCAATTAGTGTCCTATTCCTTCTCTCAGCAACTCCATTTTGTTGTGGAGTCCTAGGAGCACTATATTGTCTCTCAATGCCTTTCTCTTCACAAAAGGTGTTTAGATCAAGATTTTTAAATTCAGTTCCATTGTCTGATCTAATGACTTTTACTTTCTGATTAGTTTGGTTTTCAATTCTTAGAATAAAGGATTTGATCAGTCCACTTGTCTCATCCTTAGTCCTTAGAAAATATACCCAAGTAAATCTAGAGTAATCATCAACAATAACTAGGCAATATGATTTCTTCCCTATGCTCATCACATTTGTAGGACCAAACAGATCCATATGTAATAACTGGAGACAAGAAGAAATTGTATTTAACTCTTTGGTCTTATGAGAAGTATTGTGTTGTTTGCCTTTAAGACAAGCAACACAATGATCATCACATGAAAAGACTTTTGATGGTAAACCTCTTACAAGGTTGTTTTTAACAAGTTTGTTCATTGTCTTGAAGTTCATGTGACACATCCTTCTGTGCCAAAGAGAGGATTCATCCACAGAAGCTTTTGAAACAAGACAGTTCAGGGATGAATCACTTGAAACATTGTCCATGTCTAGGCAGTAAACATTGTCCTTTCTTGGAGTTCTAAGTAGTATCATGCTTTCATCAACTACCTTGAATCCTGGAGCAAGGATCATACATTCTGTATTGGTAAATAATATACTATGTTGTTTGTCACAAACCTGTGATACACTTAACAGGTTGTACTTTAACTGATCAACATAGTAGACATCCTCAAATGTCATCTTACCTTTTGTGACATTACCTTTTCCACTTATTTTTTCACCTGCAAGATTGTCTCCAAATGCAACATGTACTCCATTGATATGCTTGAAATCCTGAAGGCATGACATGTTGCCTGTCATGTGCCTAGAGCAACCACTATCCACATGCCAAATGCTCTTCCCCTTGAGCTGTTGGTTGCCCTGCACATAAGATAAAGCAGTTAGTATTGAATAGGAACCCAAGCCAAAGTGGTCTTGGGTACCCCTTTCTCATCAAAATATTTGCATTCCTTCTTGACAAGATTTTTAAACTTTGACTCCTCATTACTGGAGTACTTTGTCACAATAATGGGTTTGACTGCACATTTGCTAGAAGCAGTACTGGTTTTAGAAGAACTAACTGCATTAGCAGCACTTGCATGCTTAGCAGTACTAACCTTGTTAGAAGTAGTAACTGTGTCAGCAGCAGTAACTGTGTTAGCAGTAGTAACCTTTGAAGAAGTACTAACAGTGTTAGAAGCATTAAAATTTTCAGCAGTACTAACACTGGTAGCAGCAGTATTACTTCTGGCAGCATTATCCTTGTCATCGGTACTATTTGATGTAGCAGTACTAACAGTTTTAGTGCTTCTAGGCACCCACATTTTAATACTTTCTTTCAAAACCTTTTTCTTCATTTGGCCTTTGGTTTCAACAGATTTCTTAGTCACATGTTTCTTTCCAGCCTTCCTATAACCAACAGGTTTTTGCACAAATCTTTGAAAGTTCATCCTTTGGTTAATAGGATTAAAGAAACAGTACTTAGCCAAATGATTCAACTTGCCACAAATGAAGCAAGGTTTTGGTCTGATTATATTACTCAGATCAACTCCTTGTTTCTGAGCCCATTGATTATTCCAGTTTCTTTGATTACCTCTCTTTGTACCAGAATTTGGGCTCTCAGTTTTATTGCAAGCACACTGTTTACAAGGGCCAGGATTCACAACAGTGTTCTGTTTGTAATGGACCTTGTTAGCCTTTCCTTTGGTCTTCTCTATATCTTTAGACTTGACCCAGATTTTTCCACATCCCTCATTGGTGATGATGTTGTTTTCTAAGGGTATCTCTTTACTCACAGCATTATTCTTATTCTCACTGGCTTCATTCTCAGTTATATCCTCAACAACCACCTCATCCAATGGATCTATCTTAAATGCTTCCTCAGACAAGTTCTTTTTCTCCTTGGTCTATAACAAGTCTGATGTAGGAGGGATGTAGTTGTTGTTGTAAGGAGGGGGTGTGTTGTTGTAGCCAACACCAGGCTTCATCTTATCATGAATCTGAGACTTTAGAAGAGAATCCATTGCTTTTGAAGCATATGAAAACTTTTCTATATCAAGCTTAACCTTAGCTAGTTCTTCTTTCAACTTATCATTCTCTTCTTTTGACTTAGACAGTTTGGTCTCTAACTCATTCTTTTCCCACTTCCAGTAGTTTGTGTCATAAGAATGTTGAAGTTCATTGGCTTGGAAGCCTTTGATTTGATCTTCAAACCTCTCAACTATCAACACATAATCTCTTCTGTCCTTTTCTAATCTTTTGAGGTCATCACACATGTTTTGGTTGTGATCCCTGTACCTTTTGACAGTGTCTATGCAAGATTGAGTACAAAGTTTAGAAATTACCTCAGAGGGGAGATCAGACACCTCTGCCATAAGAGCTTGATTCTGAATGGCTTCCTCAGCTTGGTCACTCCAGTCAAACCCCATTCCTTGTTGAGAAACAAGGGCTTGAGCAGAGTTCTTGTTTTGATTGTAGCCTCCATTCTGAGCTTGTTGGTGGTTGTTATTTGGCACACCACTTCTGCACTCTTTAGCAAAGTGTCCTTTCATGTGGCACTTATAGCATTCCACCTTTGTCTTGTCAAAACCAGCTCCATCTTCTCTACTTTGAGAGAAGTTGTTTCTCCCAGTTCTTTTAATAAACTTCTTCACCCTCATAGATAACATGGCCATCTGCCATTTAATGTCCATCTCCTCCAAATCATCAGGGTGAATTTGTTCTAGATCATCATTAATCAAGGAGTTATTGCTATGACTTGACAAAAAGGCTTCAAAGACAGTTTCAGTGCCTTTTTCTGAATTCACTCCACTAGCAGCACTAACTGCTTCAGGGTTGGCAGTAGTATCAGCAGATGCTGATAGAAGTGCTGCATTATGAATATACCCAGTGGGCTTCTTCTTAGCTTCTACTTCTGATTCAAAAACTCTTAAATCATTATACAGATCATCTAGTTCCTTCTCTTCCAGATTGTCACTCTGTCTATATGAGACAGTGTATATAGTCCATTCATCCCCAAGAGATCTGAGGAACTTCCTGTTGATATCATCTTTCTCCATCTTCACTCCAACAGTAGCCAGTTCACCAATAAGCTTGTTGAACCTGTCAAAAGTTTGAGTCATAGACTCATTCTTTGAAGAAGTGAAGTTCTCATACTGTTGCTTCAGAACATCCCTTTGATTTCTTTTGGTGCTCTTAGTTCCAGCAAATCTTTTCTCTAGAGCATTCCAGAGAATCTGAGCATCAGTGCAGTTGCAGAATTGATGCTGATATTCATTGGGGATGGCCAAGAGCAGAGTGCTCAAGGCCTTCATCTCTGTCTGCCGGATCTTCCTCTCACCATCTGTCTTTGGTGGAGATCTTTTCCCATCTGGTCCAATTTGACCTTCAGTAGAGGGGCCATTCTCAATGACATCCCACATTGAGTAGTCAGTGAGGAGAATGTATTGCCTGATTCTGATCTTCCACATGTCAAACTCATTGGATTTGAGCATTGGAACCTTAGAGACAAGAGTACTGTTTGATTTTGCAAAGTTTTCCATGATGAATGAATGAATGTTTCTGAGAGAACAGGCTCTGATACCACTTGTCAGGATCGAATTCTCAACAAGAATTATGAATACTCAGAAACAATATTAAAGAAACTGCGGAATAGCACTTTAATATTCAATAAGCAGAAAAACAATGAAACAGTGAATCACAATCAACTTGTAAACTTTATTTAATGATTCAAGTTACAAGCTTTTCATTCACAACCTCAATCTTGAAGAACAGGCTCTTTCAAGACGAATTCTACTTCTCTAGAATTAGGAACTATGCCTTGAGGTTGATTTTCTCTCTAGAACAAAAACACACAGAATTAATTCTATTATAAACGATTCTATACATATATTGAAAATAAAGATAATTACAAAACTTAAAAAGATCTTCAAAATAATCTTCATAATTATCTTCAAGCTTTCCATGTTTATCTTCAGACGCTATCTCTTCAGCATTATCTTCTCATTATCTTAGAAGCAGCATTAATCACCTTGATCACCTTGGAAGCATTAACTGAGTCTTGGCAGCATTAACTACTAAGCAGCACTAACCACTAGCAGTACTAACTAGCTAAGCAGTACTAACTTTGAACTGGCAGCATTAATGACTTAGTCACATCTTCAGTTCCCAACAGAAAGAAATCTACAAGGGGGAGATTGTATTGCAAATATTTTTGGAAGATGATCTTGAATCCAAAAGTGGAGATTGTTAGTGCACAAATATATGTTTGATACAAGATCATAAAGAATGAAGATAAAAGTCAAGTCAAAGATCTCAAGTCAACTCTCAAGCTAAGTCAAAGTCTTTGTAATAAAGTCAATGTTGTAAGTGTTTTAGTGTTGTAAGAGTTTTTAGTTATAAGTGTTGTTTTCGTTTGTAGACTCATATGACTAAGCGTATCAAGCGCGTTTTAGAGAGAGAAATATTGTGAGAGTTTCCTTGTATTCGAATTTGAGAACTGAAATAGAAATAAATTGTTGAATTCTATTGTTGTCATATTGATTTGCACTTATTGTGGGACACACACTAGTGTTCTTTAAGTTTTCTAGGGTTTTCTATAAAAACCTAGATAGTGAGTTTTCTAACTTTTACAGAATGAGATACATGTCTTAATGTTCATTCCATTACCATTTCAACCTTTATTTCCTTATATCACCCTTATTTGACAAAAAGATCATATTTTCTTATGTTGGGAGATTATGGAACTTTGGTATAAATCATTTTATGTGGTACATTGATAACATTAGTTATGTTTGGAAGTATTTAGGGATATTTATGAGATAATCTTGTTGATGGGCTTTATATGTGGATTATACATAATTTAGGGTTTTGACCTAATTTGAGATTTTAACCTAATATGAGACATTGTGATCTAGTCATGCTCTTTGATTAGGACCTTATGTTTCTACGGACTTAATGTGTAATCTTATTACTTGACGATATCCCATGTGGAACTACAAGTTTGTTAGACCAAATTGAGGGTCTTGATTATTATGATAAATTTCTATCAAGTTGAATATGGTGGTTGGACCATAAGCTTACACATGTTAATATTATGTATATTTTGCTTGGAGTAAAATTTATACAATGATATATTGGAAATTGGATGAACCGCAAGTAGGCACTAGGAGGATGTAATCTTGGTGCCACCTTGGAGGTATGTGCCTAGATTTCCGCCAATTGGGGTAATGCCTTGGAGGTAGTCCTCAATTGTGTCGGGCCTCTGGGGTGTTTCTTGTGAGAGTGAACACCGACGTACATCGACTCTTGAGGTTAAACTTGTTTGGTGTTTTAGGTCTCCCCCATTGATTCCTCTTATGGATCCTTATGACTTCTTATCCATTTATTTTACTATGATATGCCTATGTTCAAACTCACTAGGATGTTTTGGCCTAACACTTGTTTGGTGTCGATGTGTATCTCAGGATCTAGCAGCGCAATGCCCAAGAAGGTTTAGATGGAGCCTTAGACGTGAGATTGAGGAGATACTTTTGGGACGCCAATTCTTGAAGAATACCATTTTGGATTTATAGACGACACTCTTTGTAATCTTTTTTCCTTCTAGGAATTAGATTAATAGGTTGTTGACTTATATCGTTTAAATTGCATACATGTAAATAACAGCCGTTTATTTATCCCCTTTTTGGGAGGAGCTCATATCTTGATATTTTATATACCACATTTCCATTTTTGGATATTTTTGTTTGTACCAATTTTTGGGGTGTTACATGATGTTTGGGTGTAATTGGGTGTATTTTGGGAGTTGTACAATCATTGAGTTTGGGTAACGAAATCTGTGTGGAGTATGTTGATACGTAACTGGATGAAGCATCGGGCTAATAACGATAATAGTTTGATAAGGAAATTTTAGGAATCCCTGAGGTTGGTTTGCGTTTTGACAGTTTGGAGTACGTTTTCAGAATTGTGTTGAATTGAACCAAACTAGTTAACAAGATCTTGTCAAGAGAATGACGATAAACCTCTTATGGTAGTGACGATGGACGAATTTTTGGTTCATCAAACCTACCGTCAATATATGCGAAGATTGTTTGATCAGGTATTCAAAGGTTTGAAATAATGGGATTAAGTAAGATCAGTCAAAGTAGACCGTAAGTGGAATTTAGTTTATTGAGGTAATTAGAGCAAACATAGTTATGCGTTTTTGCAATGGTGGCATGTGTGATCTTGTTAGATCCCAAAATAGACAAACAATTGAAGATAGTCCATATAAAAGAAGATATAAGAGAGAAATGAAGAAAAATTAATCATAAACTCATCTCATATGCTTTGATTGAATAACAATTGAGGGGAAAATGTGGAGAACACCACACTAAACATTAAGTCGACTCTCATAAGGCTCACCTAGTCTGTGTGTGTAAATTGTGTTCTCTCAAAAAACCTAATGAGAAAATGAACCCTAGACACCTTTTTATAGGGTCCATTTACAAATAATAATCCCAAGCCCATAAAATAATTACAAAGCCCAAAATACAAATCTTTATAAAACATTCCATCAAATTGGGGATAATTTGAGCTAACAATCTCCCCCTAATGTTTTATAAAGAAAGCATCATCATAGAGTTTCCCCCTTGATTTCTTTAGAAGCTTTGGTGTGCCATTCTTCTATTCTTCAAAGCATCACAAGCTCCCCCTCAAATGTAGGCTTATATTCTTGAAAGACTAAGACGAATTACCCCATTTTGTCCAGCTTTCATGTCTTAACTTCACCGTTGTTTTTTACCATCAAGGAGCCTGATTGAGATAAAACAAAAACATGCACATTAAACTACAACCTCTTATCATTTCAACGAGCTTTGATTCATACATTTTGGATGAAAAATGAGTGGTTGTGCAAGTTTTTCCTCAGCTACGTAGAATGGTCGTCAAAACAAAAAATTTGACTCTTAAGATCCCGTTGAGTAAGCGTTCAACACCGAGCCTTAAACTTCAATAACATAGGACGGAGTGACAATCAATTTGTCACATATGTATCTTGAAACATGAAGAACCATCGAGAGAACAATGTTCTTGAAAGCGGAAAGATCACGAGTGAAATGCAATGCTTTCGGTCCATCACCCCAACGTAGACTTTGACACAGATTCTGGCATATCAGCTCATGGAATGTGAGAAAACTCAAAAAATCAAAGTCATACATCTGTGTTTTAGAAATACAACTCAACTGGAATCATGTCATTTGGAGATTTGAGTAAAACGTTATGCGCATGTTTATGAAACAACGCAATGCTGTCATAAAATATGAAAAAAATTGGGCTTCGGGCTCTTGGCTCATTGCGACTTCTGGACCATCGACCTTTGATATGCGTGCTTGGGTCTACCTCTGGTTCCCCTTCTGTTTTTTTATCTATTGATTTTTGGTCCACAGAAGCTCTATGCATCATCCTTAGAGGATCTACAATATGCATTCTTAAAATCTCAGAGGCCTCTGCAATCTTCCACAAAGCTTCTGGACAGACCTTCCAGAGGCACTACACATCATCCTTATGCCTTCACTTCGAATGGATAGCTTCTGATCACGTGTATAGAGGCTCTATTCATGC
Source organism: Arctium minus (assembly GCA_954870635.1). Lineage (NCBI taxonomy): Eukaryota > Viridiplantae > Streptophyta > Magnoliopsida > Asterales > Asteraceae > Arctium > Arctium minus. Next base: position 114,549,140 of record OX941084.1, on the reverse strand, counting down.
ATCACGGATTTTTACAGCAACTGATTGCATATAGAGGCTTTGGATAGACTCTGAAATTAGCCTCTGTACAGCTTCTGAAATCTGTCATTTGGATAGCCTATCAGAGGTTATGCGTAAAACCTTTATGCATAATATACTATTGGATTGTTACAAAGCCTCTGGACAACTTCTGTATGTGCATAGAGGCTCTGGAAGCCTCTGCGCTTCTCTGGACAGCCTCTGCGCACAACTTCTTTTGTTGTATTCATGTTCGACATATCCAGAAGCTGTCCAAAATTGTTAGCTCAAATTGGCCCCAATTTGATGGCCTCTTTTATAAAGATTTGTATTTTGGGCTTTGTAATTATTTTATAGGCTTGTGCTTACTCTTTGTAAATGGACCCTATAAAAAGGTGTCTAGGATTCATTTTCTCATTAGGTTTTTGGAGAGAACACAATTTACACACAAAGAATGGGTGAGTTATGAGAGTCGACTAAAAGTTTAGTGTGGTGTTCTATACATTTTCCCCTCCATTATTATTCAATCAAAGCATATGAGATGAGTTTATGATTAATTGTTCTTCATTTCTCTCTTATATCTTCTTTTATATGGAGTATCTTCAATTGTTTGTCTATTTTAGGATCTAACAATTGGTATCAGAGCTTGTTTGATTTTCTTAAATCAAATAAGATCAAATCTAATTTACTCGGATTGATTCTTGTCTTATGATCCAGTTTTCATTTATGTGCATGTTCATTAAAACTACTGTTTACTCAAGAACATTATATGTTTCAGGTTTGAAAACTACTCATAGTATTTTATCTCATTGAATGCTAACAACTTTAGCTTGAGTTTAAAGATTTCAAGCTTCATCTCTTTTAAACCATCATCATATTCTTCTTTTCATAGATGGAAAATCAAAGTATCAGTGCCATTTACACTGCTGGATCTTTGACAAAACCTCCTACTCTTCTGAGTGATGAATATTCTCAATGGAAGATTAGGATGGTTAACTTCTTGGAAGGAATGGACAAAGATCTAATGTGATCTGTCAACAATGGACCTTTCCAACCAATGGTTTTGGTTCCAAGAGTTCCTACAACAACAACAACCACAGAAATTCCTGCATATTTTGAGAAAAAGTCAATTGGGTTTACTAATGAAGAACTGACAAAAATGGAGAATGACTCAAAAGTTGTTCGTCTTTTAATCATGGCCATACCAAATGACGTCTTTCAAGAACTTGACTCCTGTGTCACTGCAAAAGAAATATGGGACCAACGGTTAAATCAACTTGAAAGAGGAATTAAATCCCAAATGAATAGAAGGACAAGTGCATTAATGAATATCATGACGTTAAAGCTTTACCTGAAGAAACTTTACAACAAACCTACACCAGGTTTAATGTCTTGATCAATAAATGCAGAAAGTGTGGGGTCATAAGATCCAAAGAAGAATACAATGTACTTTTCTTGAAAAGCTTAAATGATGAATGGATGTAGTTGTCTATGTCACTTCAAGCAAATCAAAATCTTGAATCATAGACTCTTACAGATATTTATGGCACACTTGTGGCTCAAGAAAAGGAAGTTGTTAAACAAAAAGGCAAAACTTCCTTGGGTGAACCTCTTGCATTAATGTCTAAAGACAAAGGTGTTTTAGAGGAAAATCCTAATGACATTAAAGCCAAGAGATCAAAAGGATCAAAAGAAAAGTTTTCTGAAAAGGATTTAAAAAGGAAGTAAAAAAGGGCCATGATAGCAGATGAAGTCAAAACATTAGAATCAGATGAAGAAGAAGATGAGGACATCAATGCCTTTGCTCAGTCTCTTGATCTATTCACTCACCAGTTTAACAAGAGATTTGGCAAAAAAGTATTTGAGAAAAGAGGAGATGAGGGAGATAGTAGAGAAAAAATAGGATTTCAGAAAGAAGGACACCATGCAGAGCCAAGATCAACTCAATTCAGTGATCAGAAGGCTATTCCAGAGCAACCCTCAGTAGCACCATCAACAATAACATCTACAGATTTGGAAACCTTCAAAACAGAGATGAAGCAGATGATTTCTGAAGCCATAGCCGCCATACCAGTCTCTGCAGTTCCTCAAGCTCCCATTCAACTTCCAAGGACTGCAGGAGACCTGGTCACCAAGTCTGACCTCTAACATTTCTCCAAGCAAGTCACCAGCCTAGTGCTCAATGTATCAAGAAAATTCGTGGCTAAATCTGGAGAGACAACTAACACTGTCAAAGCCTTGCTTGATGTCTACAAACACAAGGTGGATGATCAAGTAAATGAAGTTTGCATGGCAGCCAATGAAGCCAAATAGATAATTGAAAATGCGGCTGTCAAACTTCATTCCTCCAGCATGCCTCCTCCAGAGAGCAAGTTCAAAAGAAAGTTTGGTTAGACATTGTGTGTAGAGGAGGCCTCTAAGAAGGCCATATTTGAGTACTCTAAAGACAAAGATGATGATGATATGCTTGATGGGTCTTCAGATTCTCAAAAGGGGGAGAACATAACTCAACATGTCAGAACAGAGGAAGCCAAAGCCTCTGCTCCCTCCTCCTCCTATGCACCAAATCAAAATAGAGATCAACCTACTGAAGATGTCCAGAAGACCATAATCTTTGAAACTTCAGAATTTGGTAGAACCGAACCAGAGTGGAACCCTACCTCAGTTGAATACCAACCTTCTACAATTCTGCAATCTCCAGTTCCTATGATCCTTCTTCCTGCTGCAACTCTAGAGCTTTCAGTAGTACCAATTGTCACTGCTATTCCAGAAACCATCATTCCTGAAACTCACTCTAAAAACCTTGCTGCTGAAGATGAAGATACCCAACTGGTGGACTACTCAAGTATTTCCTCAGAGGATGAATTATCATCACCTGAAATACCTACTATTGTGATGAGGGATCCTTTTTGAGATGAATCAGAGGTTGGTCCATCATAAGTACAAGATAAAGTGAAAGACTTAACTCAGCAGATGTAAACATCAAAGGTTGGTCCATCTAAAGTAAATGAAGACAGGGTCAAGGAGATTACTCAACAAATGGAGACTTTGATCTGATCTCCCCAAGCTAAACCTTCAAAACCCAAGGAACACGTGATGAATGAATATGTCTTCATATACTTGTATTCAGATAGAGAAGATATAACAAGCATTACCAGACCTCTGAACCTAAGGCTAAATGCTCCAACACTTGACCTGGTCAGACAACAATTCATCAGAGACATGACTCAAGACATAAGCATTGTCTACTCTGATGAGGGAATCAGAAGGGTGCTGGAAGTGAAGTTCAGACAATTTTTCTACAATCAGGTTCACTATCTTCAATACACGGTAGAAAGGGTAAACAATGCCATCTACGTATTCAATGACAATGATCTGGTGAACCTGAATCCATATGATCTGACTCACTTACATGGGTACTTCTACAACAATGCTGATAGAGAAAGAAAATTTAATGTGGCACTGAGTGAAGTAAAGATGGCCATGGAAAAGCATGTGGAGCTGAGATCCAAGACATATTTTCATATTGCAATGGAGATAGGAGTTTATCAGTTATCTGTAACTGCACCAAATGAAGATCTGGAAGGCATGGAGAACATTCAAAGCAGGACTGCTCTCGCCGAACCACATGGTTTTGTCTACAGATATGAGGATAAGAGGAAAAGACTGTTCAGAGCATCAAATTCTTTCAAGTACTCCTCTCTGACTCTCAGGTACTTCAAAGACAAAATACAAAAAGTCAATGGAAAATACTGGTGCCCAACAGAGATAGCACAGAAGCTCATAATGGAGATCAACTGAATGATGGAATATAGAGATCTCATTATGAAGTTTCATAGAATATGTACTGGAGGATTACCTTAGCTTAGTTATGTTTTTTTTTATTTCTGCAATGTAATCTTCCTTCATATTAGCAAATTTTGTTTTAAGGGGATGATTTTCTTCTCTGTGTCTCAAGTAAGCTAGTATAAGAATTGTTCATTTTTTATTTTCAATACTTAGGGGGAGATTGTCATCCCTATTTCAGAATATAAAAGTATTGAAAATATTCCAAGTCTTTTTCAGAAGACTTCCAGAGACAGCTTCTAGAGATAGCAAGCCCACCTCTGAAGGATTTCAGAGATAGGTTCATCAGCGAAGAAGACATTAGAGATAGCTTCATCAAAGGCACTGCATCAGAGCTCTGAAGACATTCTCTCTAAAGTTAAAGTTGAAGAATTCTACAAGTCTTGATACAAGCTCAGAAGACACGTCATCAAATGATAAAATTTACCTTTTAGGTAGATCACTGATCACACATGTCTTTTGCGTCAAGAAAGTACATTGTTCACCTTTTTAGTCTTATAAATAGGACTTGCACCCCATTGTTCTAAAATGTGCTTTTCATACCTGCTTGTATAAAGAATTAATCTTTTGTACGGTTAATTTTACAAGAAGATATTGTAAGATTTAAACCACCTTTATGATGTTCTTGATAATCTACATTATTGTCCAGTAAATATTAGACTTGTTCTTTATTTATATGTTGGATATATCTTCTTTACTTTGAGTACGGATCAAGTATGTGGTTTAAACAATCTTTGCTTCCGGTATAGTATCATATGTTTTTTTTTAAATCATTAAGAAAGAATCTGGAATCCAATAGATCTATTCGAAAATGTGTATGTAGATTGCTTTACTTCCCAGGTAAATTAAACATGGTTGTGGGTACTCTGAATTGAAAGAAGTATGGTCGATTATGGTCGGGCTAGTTTTTACAAAAATCATCATAGTCTTAAAGGCAATGATTAAGTGTAATATAATTTGATAGAGGTTAGTAGAAGAATTTAAAAGTAAATATTGTTGTGAAAATGAACAGTTGAGGTCATAATCTACTTTCGAGGAGGTATAGGTCGCTAAAGGATGGGACACAACTAATGCCTGTTAAGTAGCGTTTATCGATTGGCATAAATATTGTGTCCATCCCAGGGGTGGTGTGACACAACGAACATTAGGATTGAAATTTGTGTTAATCATCTTTGAGCTAGAACTGCAATTATGACGAGAAAGTATATAAGTTTCAAATTGGAGGTCGGCTATGTTGGACGTACTCTCTTAGAAGGGAGCCACCTGGATAGAACCATGTAGTAAACTAATGTTTGTTTCCTTATATCATTTCTTCGTGAGTTTGGGTAAAGGATGAACTGTCGATGAATGTCGCCACCAGAATTAGATGATATTCTTAAACCATTTCATGTGTTTCTTTCCGAGGTATGTTGTAGGGAAGGAAAGGTTTGATATCAATGTATAAGGCAAACTCTTTGTCAGTTAATTGTTGTGGATCAGAATTGAAATTAGTTTGGAAGCCAAGCAAACCAGAGGTGTTTTGTATTCAATAGACTAACTGGTGCTAGATTTCGATGCAAAATCTCTTTTAAGGTTGGTAGTATTGTAACACTCATGATTTTAGGTATGGTGGTATATAAATCTAACGAGGATGCATGGCGATCGAATCAGGCATGAAAAACGGAGAATTCGCATGAAACAGAGCTCTAGACGACTTTCTGCACGAGTTTGGAGTGTGGGCGACTTTCCGCATAACATTCCAGAAATGTGGGAAACTTACCGCATGACTTTAGTTGCGTGAAAAGTCGTATTAAGGTCTGCCAACTCTAAAAAGGTTCGATTTTGGGGTTTTTCCTCACTTTTGTCACACCAATACTTCTCATTCGTTATTTTCTCCCTATGTTGAACATTTTGGAGCTTTGGGTCATATTTTTTGGGGTATTATAAGACATTGTTGGTGATTTTAGGGGGTTTTAGAAAACATTGTTGGTGATTTTTAGCTCCTGGTGTTTTAAGGTAAGTTTCTAGATTACCATTTCTTGGCCTAAGGTTTGGTCACTTTGCACCCTTAACCTCTCCTCTTCTTGGTGACGTTTTGTGAGTAGATGAGGTGTTCTTGAGAGCTTTGCATCTTAGATCTGGGAGTCTAGCTTGAGGATCTTGAGTCTTCACCAATCGAGCTAGAATTGGTGTTTTGAATCTAGGTTTAACTTAAACTAGCAAAGTGAGTTCAAGTTGCTTTGTGAAAACTAAGCACATGCCAAAAATGTCCATTTTGGAGTTTTTAAATGTTTTCTTGATATTTATCAAATGTGTTGACTATTTGATGAGATTTGCATCTTTGGCAAATTTTATTCTATAAATCTTGTGAAATGCCATATTTGGTGTTTTGGGTCATTTTGATAAATAAATTATAAGAATGTGTTGTTTTTGATGATTTATTGTATAAATGAATATTATTTGACATTAATGCTCTTTTACTGTATTTGGTTTATAAACCATTTTGGAAAATACATATAATCGTGTTATGAGGCGTTTTAGAAATATATATGGTATGATTTTATTTGGAAAATGATTTGTCCCACGATGGGTTTTTGAGTTAATTATACATTTGGAACATGTCGCATAAATGTTGGTTAAATATGTTTTATTGCTTATGTTGACTTTTATTTGAGTAGTCAAATAAGGGTGGAGTTATTGGCTTGATTTTGGCTCATTTGAGTTTTGGGGACATTTATAACACCCCTAAAATAGGAGGAAATCAGAACTTACAAAATCTTGAAATTTACATTAAATAACAAGAGTATTTCCCAACAAAGGGGAACAACGCCAACTAAAATACAATATATAGAGAAAGGCTTATAATCAACAACCTCCAAATCTAAATCAATCAATAGATTATATTTGGGTGTCTCTGTAATCCTCAAAAGACTCTAGAGTATCTATCATCATAGGAGTTCCAAAAATGTTATCCAACAAACACCACTACTAGCACTTCCATCCCTAGTCAAACATGCTTAGCCCCACTACCTAAGGAACCTGATATACATGTCATTTAAAAAAAATGGTTAGGCTTGATGCCTAGTGAGTTCAAAGAGTTTATAAGTTGAAGTGATAATTATTAAAACGGAGGCAGTAACTTAAAATAAATCCCAAAAATCCAAAGGTTTCATTTTTAAACATAAGAAGTCCAAACACATCTTGCGATGACAGGGGAGACTTGATTTTCATGGATAGTGGAGGAACACAAAAGTAGACCATGTATCTATGTTATAGATCCCCACTACGGATCAATGGCAATTGAGTTCAACCAAACATGATATATAGATCGAGGGCCTAATGATCCTAGTTATGCTTATTAACTAGAAGTTACAACATATGGTCAATGGCCGGTATCTGGCTCCAAGAGTCCATACCTGATGACTCAATGCATATTTATAGTTATAAAATGGGGAAACTATCCCATCTCAAACCCACCTTGACTCTTATCCCTGTGTATCCATTGCATTACAGTCTAATATATACCATAACTTTAAAATCATATAGTTCTTTTCAACTATGATATTAATGTAACACCCTCAAATTTGGAGAGAGCAACTAAATAAAAATTTTCCATAATACAACAAGTAATGGATAAAATTTCCTTTATACAAACCTATCCTCGAAATATCTCAAACCGTATTCTAGATTAACAATCAATAAATAATAACCAAGTCTTATACAAAGACTAAATAAGGTCAGTGTTACTAAAACCCAAACGAGTTACACATCTCAAGGTGCGGAAGACTTCACCCGATAGCTACTCTCTTCTCGTGCATCTAACTAGCATTCATTACTTCACGATGTCGCTAAAACCATTCCCCAACCGGAACCTGATGCACATGCCGAAAAATAAAAAGGTTAGGCACCTAGTGAGTTCAAGAGTTTTACAATTATAAACATATAAATCGATAAATGGAGGGAATGCAATTTAAATCATGATTTCCAAAATGAATTACTTTAAACATGAAATCTATCCGTTTTCGAATAACACGCATTTGAGTAAATAACAACGACAATATAAAACATTTCCTTAAGATGTAAACACAAACCCAAAAACTCACTCAAAATGTGATTAATGGTTTACTTCTCAATAATGAAAACGTGGATAAAACGATATATATGAAAACATCCAAAACACGGATGGGGCATATTACTCAACTCATAAATCATGGATAACAATCCATATATATAAAATGTCGTTGAAAACACGAATGATACTCAACACCCAAAGCAACTGGTAAAAATTATAATAAACAATATCGAAAGCGTCAAATCGTGGATGATCTTTGTCTCCAAAGAATATATCCAAAGTCCACCATTCGGTGATGGGGGAGACCCGATTTCATTGAACTTGACGGAACACAAAAGTAGGTCACATATCTATGTTAATAAAACCAAACACTTAGATGATAATCATATGATATATCAAACTCAACTCCTCTAAGTCTATTCCTCATGGAGTCTCAATCTCAATTCCTATAGGTCTATACTTTGAGATCTCTAAATCCAAGAAAACATAAAAGCACATTGGAATTACATCTTACAGCTCATGTGACAATGCATGACCATACAGGACCACATCTTACTTACCATAAGAGATAAGACCTGATGCCTATTCTCTGCTACAATGAGGGAAACTAACGTCCCATCTTTGAACATAATGACTCAAGTGCCTATGGATCCATTGCATTGCAGTAAAAAAACATTACATGACTCTAAAAGAATGAACTAGAGCATTCAAAATATGTAATTCTCAAATAAGATGCAGTAACTGCAAATCATAACCAAATGCTCTACATTGAGCTATCAAAATCGAACAATTGCCCCCAAGACCCAACAACGTCCAAACCGAGTCATAGGCTCAACTAATCAAAAAACCAATTGTTAAAAGTCATAAAATGAAATCAAATGTAAAAAACCCACGTTTAGTCAAACCTATGCTCCAAATACATGAATAACCCAAAACACAATTTTTTGATTAGGGCAACCCATTTTCCAAAAAGGCTCACGCCATTTACACTTTCAAAACTCCCCACAGCCTAATGTATGCATTTATCCAAACACACGCTAAAAGTGAATTTTCACCAAACGACCTTCATATATAAGATAACTCATCAAAACACATGTATTTATGATTTATTTATCAAAGTACCCGAAAATCCCAAATATGGGTATTGTACGAGAATTATAAATTCAAATATCCCAATTAAGTAGAACTTTTCAAATATTCCAACATTTGATAAAAATCATGTAAATCACATAAACACCTTAAAATGAACATTTTTGGCATGTACAATGTTTTCACAAATCAACTTGAACTCACCTTGCTAGATTTAGGCTAAATCTATATTTTACCCCAAAATGAAAATCTCCTTTGGTGATGAATTGATATCTTCAAGGGTTTCTCTAGATCTTAACCCACAAGGTTTCCCTTTACCACAAACTTATCAAAATCACACCAATAGATGAAGGATGTAAGAAGAAGAGTCAAAAACATCAAACCCTAGCTTAAAATCGAGAGAGGAGGAGCTTACCACCACCAAATAGTCTTTTACCTTCTAATAAAATTCAATAATATTAGTCTATCCTTGAATATCTCTCAAAAACGAATCCATAGCAACTTGAATCAACAAAATCGGAGTTGGGATGCAAAAGTTATGAAGAAATGAAGAATGAGGCTAAAAATCAGATTTTATGCAATCTGGCACCCGTATGCGATTGTGACATGCTATAGTGACAATGTCACCAATCGCGGGCATAATCACTCATATTGTACCATGAGTTTTTGGCCTTCGTCAATTGTGACATGCTATAGTGACAGTGTCACAATCGTTGGCACTATAGTCGAGAATGTACCTGTAAGTTATTATATGCCTACGACACGTGTCACACAGAGATACTGCTGAGGAGTATGTAAACCTATAGGGTCGCACACAAAGAATGTGTTTGTTTCCATCTTTAGAAACCCGGATTAAATCAAGTTGATTTAGAAAATAATTATTCTTAAAGGATAATTATGAAAATATGTGTTAAACTGTAATTATGATAATTACAGGGTAAAAACGTAATTACGTTAATTATAGGGTATTATCTGTAATTATATTTAAAGTTTAAAAGATAATTATATATATATATATATATATATATATATATATATTTGAATTTCAATTTCAATTTCAATTTGAATATTACAGATAATTACTAAACCTTATTTAATCCTTAGTTGAATTATAGTCTAACTATAATTCTTTTGCTATAAATAGGGTGTTAGGCTAAACCATTTTTCATACGATTGAAATAATTTGAATTAGTCTATCAGAGAAATACAAAAAAGAAACATTTTCTTTTTTGTAAAACACATATAGATCTAGGGTTCTTGGGCTAGCACCCAGTGGAGACGGGAAACGTGTTCGTGTATGGATAACCAATAGAGGAAACCTACTTTGGTTTCTAGGTGCTCCGTTACAATCCCGACAGATCTCAAAAGGTACATATTCTAAACACCCTATGGTGTGGTTTTGTTTTAGTTAAATACATCATTGGATCCGATTGGGTTTTAAGATTTATTTAGAAAAGTTTTCTATAATATTTGTAACCAAAATTATTTTAATTTTCCGTTGCGTTTTATCGGTTACAATTTGATTAAAACCCTACAGTGGTATCAGAGCCACTTTGATAGCATTTAATTGAAAAAGGGAACAATTGTTATATGGAAAATTAAAAAAAAAAAATTGACCTAAAATCTAAATAGACAAATTTTAATTGTGAGCCTTTCCTATTAAAAGTTTGGAACTTTGAATAAAACAAAAGTAAATAAGGGTTTATAACCCTAATTCTTATTCGTTTTTGTTAAGTCTGATTTTATAGTAATCATTGTATTTATAGGCTTGGTCTTATACTGTACTTAGATAGGTTTTATCTGTTGTATCTGACCAGGGTATTTAAGTCCCTTTGGTCCTTGTTCTTTGTATAACTTTCACGTACATTCTAATACATATTACATCTTGCGCCTTGAACTCTCTCTCTCTACTTTCTCTCTCTAGGATTTAGAGATCTTGGATTCACAATTGGTATCAGAGCCAATCTAGATCTTAAGAGAACTGAGAGAATCGATTTTAGTATTTGAATTTGTGGAATAATCTGAAAATTTGATCGATTTTTTTGAATTTTTCAAGAAAATCTCGTTTTTGGATTTTTCATCAAATTTGGACGTGTTTTTGAACGATTTTTTGTGAAAATCGGTTTGTTGGATTCGATTTTGAATGTAAAACATTTTTAATTCACATCGTTTTGCAAGAAAATCTAGTTTCGGTGTTCAATTTTGAAGATTTTTTTTGGTTTCTGAAAAACGGTTTTAATGTTCTGTTCATATTCGAATTTTCGAAATTCTGGTTTTTAATCGAAAAGTTAGTTTAAAAGTTGTTAGAAAGTGTTTTTCGATCTTATATGTGCAAGAAGTTGTCTGAAATTTCTAATCTGTAATCGATTGTGTTGATTTTTCATGTTTCTCAGCAAGTTTGCGCCAGATCCTCAATTTGCGCGAGTTCATCTGATTTGCACAAGTTCATCGTGAAAGGAAGGTTTTATATATCTGAAGTTTGCGCAAAGTCAAGTTCTTGTCATCAACACCTCACGCAAATTCCAGTTTGCGTCTTTCTTAGCTCACGCAAATCTAGTTTGCGTCTCCCATTGCTCACGAGAATCCAAGTTTGCGTCTTATCAGCTTGAGGAAACTTCAGTTCTCGTTTTCCTCTGCTCACGCAAAGAGTGATTTTCGTATCCTTCTACTCACGCAAAGTTCGGTTTGCGTATTCTTCGATTCACGCAAAGCTTAGTTTGCGTCTTCAGTCTCTCACGCAAATCTAAGTTTGCGTCTCCAGTTGCTCGCAAGAATCATAGTTTACGCTACGGTCTGCTCAGGCAAAGTTCTCTTGCGTCTTCAGTGTATCACGCAAATCTCATTTGCGCTTTATACCTCTCACGCAAACCTCAAGTTTGCGCAAGCTCAGTCAACACTTAGAATTTTTCTGGATTTTTGCCATGGATTCTGCCAAGTTAGCCTTTCAAGCTCAGTTCTATAAGAATGACCTCATGATGTCATTGGGTACTGACACTCGTCCTCCAGTACTGATAGATGAAAACGAATTCACTCAGTGGCAAGATAGGTTTCTCAACTTCATTGAACGTCAAACTAATGGAGCAAACATGATGAAGTCTCTAACTGAAGGACCTTTCCTAAAGACTAACAAAGAAATTCCCGCAACACCCAAAGAGGTTTTGAGAATGAAAACTGATCGAGAATTATCTGCTAACCTAATGCTAGCATTGCCAAACTCTGTATACAACCGTGTTGATCATTACAAGAATTATCCAAATCAGATGTGGACACAGTTGGAAAAGATTATGCTCGGCTCATCAGTTGCAACTCAACTCCGACATACACGCTTCATGAACAACTTCGAGGAGTTTAAAGCCAAAGAAACTGAGTCTCTGAAAAGTGTTTTCGACAGATTCTCCACATTACTGAATGATCTGCGCAAGATAAATGTGAACAAGACAGAGCTTGAGACGAATCTGAAATTCCTCAATGCTCTTCAGCCTGAATGGAACAAATCTTGTCACAGACTGAGGAACGATGTTCGGATCTCCATAATGCAGATTCAGGAACTATACGAGATCTTGATGACTGATTAGAGCATTGTACTAGAGAAGAAGGCTAAGCTTGAAAAGAAGAACAAGAAATCAGTGGACCCAGTTGCTCTTCTCACGAAAGAACTGGCAGAACAAGCATTGTCTGATAATGCTTATGACGGGTCAACTGGTGATGATGGCGAGGCACTGCAGAAAGCTATGATCCTTCTCTCTCAGCACTATCATAAAAAGTTCCAACCACGTTCGAGTTCCAACACTTCTCGCTTCACTTCCGGTTCAAGAGTCAAAGTGCCCAAGCCAAAGACTATTGCCTGCTATAACTGTGGAAAGACGGGTCACATATCTAAGGAGTGTAAAGTGAAAAAAGTTACGGACTCATCTTACTATCGAAAGAAACTGGAACTGGCAGAGAAAAGAGAGAATGGAACTGCTCTTCTTACTGAAGAAGAATTCTGGCTGGATCACTCCGACGATGAAGCTGCAAATGTCGAGATCTCTCAGATGTGCTTTGTTGGAGATGATCAGTCAGATGATGATTCTGACACTGATGAAGACGAGGTAATTTCTGATTTTGATTACACTTTCATTTCTTCTCAGATGAATGTTATAATTACTGCTTTACATGATTTTCGCTTAAAGTTATTATCTGAAAAGAACTTAAATTCAGAAAAGTCAGATTTGATTGACAAACTGAAAATTTCTTTGAAAGATGAAAAATCTATTTTAGTTCATACTACAGAAATCTTTCAAAAGATATTGGATGATTTGGAAAATTCAAATAAGACTTATCTTGAATCTTTGACTGAAATGACCAATTTAAAAAACAATCTTTCGGATAAAATAAATAAATTAGAAGAAAAGTTATATCGAAGAAACCAATCTGAGCAAACAATTTTTATGAATAAACCAAGAAGTGAGGAAGTTTTAAAAGAAAAATGGGGACTTGGTTTTAAAAATCCACATTGTTTAAACAATGCGATTGAAAAATCCCCAACTTTATATAAATACGATTATCTAACTCTTTCTCAATATGCTCCTCAATTTAAAATTGATTGGATGAATGAGAAGCAAGTATTAGAAATCGAAAATGAGAAAAGGACAAATAACAAGAAAAAGGAAATTCCTTTTGTTTACACGTTTGAAAATGCAAAATATTTTCCTGACAAATCGAGAAGAGTTAGAAAAGGTTTAAATGATATATCTCCTGTCAAATCTTCAGTGTCTGATGATTTTGTTGATATTTTTGCTAACAAATTTGATAAGGAAAATATATCTCCAATCATTTATGATTCTAAGAGATATACACCTCCTTTAATTTTAGAAAGCAAAATCATTGATCTTGAAGATAAGATGGAAGATCAAAATATTTTAAAAGAAATTGAATATGATATTATTTTTTTTTCTTGACTTCTAGTCAAGAAAAATTATTTTCTCAAAAACAAAATTCTATTTCTAACATTTCTTCTGATTGTCAAGTAAATAAAAAGGAAGTTTCTAAATCTGATATTTTTTCTCAAAATAATTCTGACTCCAAGGTAAGTTCAGATTTATTGTCTGATCAGATTGGTTGCTTAGGTAAAATTATTTCTTCTGATTTAAATATTAATTCGGAAATTCTTGATGAATCTTTTACGCTAAATGATCAGTATTATAAACCTAGACGTAAAAGAAGACGGTCAAAGAAGTCTAAGAAACAAGATAAAGTTCTTTCTGACAGTTCTAATTCTTCTGATTCTAATCTTTCAGATAGGACTTTGAGCAAGTCATCGAAGAAGATTTGGAGAGCGAAGCGGATATCGGATGAATTTCAGATTGATGGGGATAGATGTATAGACAAACTTTATAAAAGTGATTCATTTGCTACTAGTAATAAAATTTCAAAATACTCTAGAAAGCAAATGATTCGAATTTCCAAACATGTCTCATCTTCTTCCTCTGATTCTAGTTCAGATGATTATGCTTTGTATTCATCTGATGACTGTGCTTATTTTTCTGATGATCTTTCTCATGCTTTAACTGTCAAATCTAACAAATTTTTCCCCATAAGAACTGCAACTAACAAACATGGGCCCAAATTCAAGTGGGTACCAAAATCTCAAACTGATTCAAAGTTGCAGGCATCTCATGTCAAGGGGGAGTAAGAGAAAGTATGGCTTTTGAACACAACAGTTCAAAACCCGAACTTCAAAGTTGAAAGATTTTGGCTTCTAAGTACATTAGCATAGAACCCGTGCTTCAAAGACATTGACTTCTAGACATGTCAGTCTAGTACTCGTTCTTCAATGCTTTAAGCTTCTGACTAATGAGAAACTGTGGGTACATCTACTTTTATTCCGCTGCATTTATCTCTGATAATGATGTTGTTCCAGTTTTCTCAAATGTTTTTAAAAGAATCTGAGCAAATTTATTTCAACTCCTGAATTTGTTCAACCCAATTTTTTTGAATGAGACACATATTTTTTATACATTATGTGGAAGATAATATTATTGAATTATATTTTGTTTCAACTGAATATAGACTTGCCAATCAAATATTTCTATTTTTAATTCTTGGCATGTTGAATTTAAAAGTTTAAACATTTACAAATTTTATTCTATAAAGTAAAAGTTTTACAATTTTTCTTTCTTTTGAATAAAATGTGTGTCTAGGATAAATTTTCAAGTTGCTTTGTTTATATCAAAGTTTTATATGTTCAACTTTCAAGTCTAACAAAAGTCGAAAAGTCAGCAACATGTTTGTAGCTTTTGATATTGCTTTAAATTTGTGTGATTCGGAATATTTATAGTTTACAATGCTTAGAAAACCTAAAAAGTTGGAATTTTGGATCGTAATGAAAATATGGGTTAAGCACTTAGACGTAAAACCTTGTGTTTGAGATTATTATTAAATTCTTATAAATCAGAAATCTCTAAGTTTAAAAGTTTGTACCTGTGACCTTTCTGGTTTGGGAAAGTAAGTTCCGTGGGATGCTTGTCATCTGGTCCCCTAAGGTTAATTGATTTGGGAGTGATCGAACCCAAATCCTTCAATAGAATCAGATCGAAAGTCATGTTCTACTGGTATGAATGGGTTTAGGATGTGTCGATGTAGCCTTTCTGATCCGGGAAAGTAAGTTCTAAGGGGTGCTTGACACCTAGTCCCCTAAGGCCATCTGGTCTGGGAGCGACTGACCCAAATCCTGCAATAGGGTCAGATAGAAAGTTACGTTTACGGCATGTTCTTTACTTACCGAACTTGTTGATTAAAAGATGCCTATGTGCACAAGCTTAAAAGATGCCAAAGAGCACACTCATGTAAAGATGCCATAATGCACAATGCTAAAAGATGCCAATGAGCACACATCTCATGATACTTGGTGATATGTTTGAGTTGCAATAAACCTGTAAATTTGTGAAAGTCTGAATTTTTGATGGATTAGTGTGATTACATGCAAAGTTCTCTATTATATTTTTAGAATTGCATTTTCTTTAAGCTAATCGGAGTTCACATGCGAGCACACTGAATAGATTGATGAAAGTTTTTGAAACTGAACATGTCTTAACTTGATATACAATAAAACTTGTTTCTGTATCCATATACAATCATTTGATTTCATCTGATGGATTTTATTGTGATATTTTACTAAGTAGAATTTTATTTGTTTTTGTTTAAATTTTTATATATTTAGTAGTTTCAAAATACATATTCAGTATATTTTTCTTTCTACATTGATATTTCAATTGTGCTCTCATATTTTTATAAATGGGTTCGTGCATTATTCAAGGGGAAGTGAATAAGGAGAAATTTTTCTGAAAAGATCATATCTGTTTTTGAGGGGGAGTATCTGGTTTTCTACATGAATGCTAACTTGAATTGTCATATCTAGTGCATTTGTGTAGGGGGAGTCAAAAAGCTTAAAAAGGTAATAATTTTCTGAGTTCAAGTCAGATTTGCGCCAACAGTTGGTCGCGCAAACCTCACTTTGTGCCACCTTCGGCTCGCGCAAACCTTCCTTTGCGCCACCAGTGTGTAGCGCAAATCTTCCCTGTTTTTCCTTTACTTTAATTTTGCAGATCTTAAGTTGTCTCGTCTCCAACATTTGCATGACCAAGTTGATCTCGATCATCAAGGTCATGAGGGGGAGAAGTTAAGGAGATATTAAAGAGACAAAGAGCTCCAAAGTTTATCTGCTGATCAAGATTTGCTGAAAGATTCTAATTTCTTCAGCTATACTAGTCTTTTGTTGTTCAAGCTATCACCACAAATTCATCAAGTTCATTTAAAAGAGGTGTATCGTATAGAGCACAAGCTGATGAACCAATTGTTCTTTCAAGCATACTCAAACTGGTCCAGCCTTGTCAAGACAGCAAAGATAACTCAAACTGAAAGATGCTGAGAAGAAATTTTTTTAAAGTCAGAAAGCTTTGCAAAGTCGCTTAGATGGTCCGTGCTGAATTAGAAGATGGATTTTGAAGACCACAGCGTCAATGATTACTAAGGGGGAGATTGTTAAGTCTGATTTTATAGTAATCATTTTATTTATAGGCTTGGTCTTATATTGTACTTAGATAGGTTTTATCTGTTGTATCTGACTAGGGTATTTAAGTCCCTTTGGTCCTTGTTCTTTGTATAACTTTCACGTACATTCTAATACAGATTACATCTTGCGCCTTGAACTCTCTCTCTACTTTCTCTCTCTAGGATTTAGAGATCTTGGATTCACAGTTTTCCTCTCTCTCTCATCTCTAGGAGGCGATAACCAGAGAAGGTTTCATCGTCGTCGGCCTTAGTTGTCGGTTTCTTTTTGCAGCCACAAACACCGTCGGTTTATCACTACAGGCCGCCGCCTGTGACTTTTGTCCATCGTCGATACACTCAAAGGGTTATTTAACCCTGATCAGTTCTCCGCCGGTCATATGTGGCCCCCTTTTTGCAGGCAGCTTTCATCGTCGGTCGAACCCCTCTCTCTCTCTTTCTCGGTTGTCCAAGTCGACGCCCTTCAAGGGCGGTAGTGCTGGTTTGTTTTTGCTCCTAGTCGACGTCGCCGCCGGTCTTTCCGGCCGCCCTAGACCACGACCAAGACCATGGTGATGATCTTGTTATCAGTTTTTCACCGATTCTCGGCCTGCAACTTTCTATGTGTGTTGACATCAGATCTGGTTGTTATGGGTTGCCATTGTTTTTGGCAAGTTTCTTTTTACCCAACTTCTGATTTATGGCTAAGACTGGTTCGACAGACCGTCGTACAAAGCAACAAGTTATTTTTTTGTTCTGGATATCACTGTTGGTCACGACCAAGCAGTTGGTTTTGACATTGGTTGTCATTGCTAGTCCCATACTTAACAGTTGGGTTTGTCCAGCTGAAGTTGTAACAACAACACCAACGCAGTGTTGTTACCATGGATCTCTACATTATGTCGTTTTCACCGATTTGGTATATCGGTCAAGTCCATTAGGATTTGGGTCCATTTTAAACTGAATTCCTAAATTGGTTTTTGGATAAAGTTGTTGGGTCGGGTTTTTATTTTAAGGTCGAATGTTTCGGTCGAATGTTTCAGTCAAATGGTTTTAAGTCAAAAGCCATTTTTGGTGATCCGTTTCCACTAGCGCATTGGAGTGATGCCATGAATCAGTTGGATTTTGGGTCTAGACAAAAGGACCAAAAGTGTTGTTCTGTTTCAGTCATGGTTCAATGCCCCAAGCCCCATGGTGGTGTTTTTGGTGTTGCTTTTGTGCCCTTAGTGGTCGAGCCAATCGACAGCGGCCGTGTTCTGTCCTTGCAAAACCACGGGTGAGTTTTGGGCAGATAAGTTTTGGTCCGTTTTGTTTTTTTTTTTCTTTTGGGCTGATGCCTTATTCTGGGAGTTAGGCTCGGGCTAGTAGGCCCAAGTATTATTTTGGGATGTTTCTCTAAATAGTTATTTTTTGGATTGTTATCCTAGTTTTCGTTTTGGGCTTAGGTTCAAAAAAGGTTTTGGGTCATGGTTTGTTTACCTACAATAGGTCAATCAATTAATTTTTGCCATATAAGATATGTTCTATTAATTGGCTATTTTAATTATGTTAATTAAATTTTGGCTAATTTTCTTTTTATGTTTAAAACAAATAAATGTTATATGGTTTGCCCCAAAGACCCGTGGTTGATTTATTTTCGTTTTGGAAAATTAAAATGTATTAATTGCAAGGGTTGCAATTTTAAATTTTCCTAGATAGGGGGAATTGTAAAATAGAGTAGGATATGTTATCTTTCTATATTAAATTATAAACCAAACGAAGACGGAGTTCCAAGAGGTCGAGACAGAGTCCCTAGAGTTCACCAAGATGGCGAGGCCAGTGGGAGCTTGACCGTGGTTGTTGTGTTGGCTCACAACACCACATTAGGGGAAAATCCATATATTATTTTTATGATTGCTTATTTTGTGTTTGTCTTTATTTATTGTTGTATTATTGTTAAAATAATTGCAAACGTTTTAAAATAAAAATCAAACGCAAAACAAATTTTAAATCGGTAAATAAAATATGATATTTTAAAATTGATATGTTTATCAAAATCAAACCTATGTAATAAAAATAAGCTTTTAAAACAATATTTTTAAATATAAAATCAAAACGTTTTAAAAGAATTAGAATGTTTTCTAAAATTAAACCTTTTACAAAACGTAAACTTAACGCCACCCATTTAAGGTACTTGTCAAGCATACAGGATCCCGGTATGGTCAGTGCTCAACCAATCATGCCGATTGAATGTACTGTAAGATAAGGAGCCAAATTAACGAGATTTAAGTGGACAGTTGCTTGGCCATTCACTTAAATAGTCGTATTTTGGACGAATGATCCAAGTGAACCCTAAGTCTAGTATTTAAGTGGGATCACGATACCTTAAGTATGGTTTGTTTACTTGAGAATATCATAGACATTTGTTTGGCCATTTATGAGTATTTTCAAGGCGTTGAAGTGAGATTAAACGTGCCAATTTCAATATATGATATATTGAATAGGATATCACGACATCTAAGAGTTATGTTGAACATAATTGGATGATGCCTACCTAAATAGCCTAATTTCATAGACAATTGCTTGGCCATTTATGGAAGTAGGTGAAATATGGATCTTAGCTCAAATCAAATGATTTTTGAAAGGTTAATCCACTTATTTGAGATATTAAAGTTACTAAAATTAAATCATGTTTTTGTAGATGTCTACCTTAGGTTCAAACTCAAACAACTTATTCCAATTCACACTACGGTCAATCATAGATAAGGAAAAATTAGACGGAATGAACTTCATCGAATGGTTTCGCTTCCTAAGGGTAGTACTTAGGCATGAAAATAAGTTCTATGTCCTTGAAAAAATCCCTCAAAATGCTCCTGCCAGAAATGCT
Organism: Arctium minus; assembly: GCA_954870635.1. Classification (NCBI taxonomy): domain Eukaryota; kingdom Viridiplantae; phylum Streptophyta; class Magnoliopsida; order Asterales; family Asteraceae; genus Arctium; species Arctium minus. Next base: position 114,529,263 of record OX941084.1, on the reverse strand, counting down.
CCAACTGAAGTCAAAACTGATTATGATAAGTACTAAAATGACTCCCTGATTGTTGGTTGCCTAATGTTAGCCACCATGACTTCCGAATTATTACAGGATCATGAAAACATGACTGCTTGGGATATGATATCTTCATTAAAGTCGATGTTTCGATTACAAATAAAGTGGGAGAGATTTGATACAGTTAAAGCACTGGGTGCCTGTAAAATGACTGAGCGTTCGTCAATTAGTACCCACATTTTGAAAATGAAAGGATACTTTGACCAACTAACCCGTCTTGGTTTCCCACTGGGTCAAGAGTTGGGAATCTATATGGTTCTCAATTCTATACCCAAAACATATAAGAAGTTCATAAAGGACTATAATATGAAAGGTTTGAATAAAACTCTCACAGGGCTTCACAGCATACTTAAAACTACTGAAAGGGATATGAAATCCAAGTTCAGTTCAACCAAACCAAAACAGGCTTTGATGATCAAACCTTACAGTGGGATAATCAAGAAAAAGGAGGAGATAACCAAGGGTAAAACACATGTTGGAAGGTCCAGCATAGATAACGGCAAAGGAGAAATTCCTGAGGTTGCAGTATGGTATAATTGTTTTCACCATGGTCACCAAATGAGAACTTGTCCAGCCCGATTGGTAGAAATCAAGAAGCAGAAGGCTACCATAGCCGGACCTTCAGGTATGTTTACCATTTGATTTAATTCACTTCTGACTAAGTGTTACATATTGAGTATGATACTCATATTAGTACTACTTTTCAGAAAATAAGAAGTGAAGAGAAGATGAAATCAGAACAAATGGAGCTAAGTTAGTTGTTGCTCAAAGGGACATATGATATGAACTTTCTAGATGGTCTTACATTAACACTTAGCAAGTGTCTTCATGTACCTAGTGCTACTAGGAATTTAGTTTCATTTTCTCAATTACAACGAACCGAATTTATGTTTTCAGAAATAAATTTTTGTTTTATCTTAATAAATGTTTTATGAAATTAATAGTTGTAATTATAAATCAATATAACGAATTAAGTGGGGCTTAAATCTGATCTATTTATGACATTTAAACAAGAAACACATAGCCAAACTCCAGGCGGACGGAGAGTTGGAATCATATGATGATTCATATGATACATGTGTGTCTTGTTAGTCAAGATGACAAAAGAACCTTACAAAAGGTAAACCTTTAGGGGCTACAAGAACTATTAGAAGTTAACCATACTGATATATGTGAGCCTTAGAGTTCTATCACAAGATACGGTCATCACTACTTCATTACATGCTACTGATGACTTCAGTAGACATAGGTATGTTTACCTAATAGAACAAATATAAAAGCTTTGAGATTTTCAAAGAGTTTTAGAAAGAAGTAGTAAGTATATCTGGCAAAAGATAAAGAAGCTTAGGTTAGATTGAGGTCATGAATATTCAAGCCAATAGATCATCCTAGAGATTTTTGGGATTGTATCCCAGTTGACTCATCATGGAACACCGCATCACAACGGTGTATCCAAGAAGAGAAAAAGAACCTTGTAGAACATGGTTCACTCTATGATGAGTCTCACCACTCTGCCTAAATGTTTATGGGGTTATACTCTAGAAACAGCTGCCCAAATACTAGTTTATGTAGCACCCAACAAGGACCAATAAAACCCACTCTCTTAAAATGAATTGGGAAGATCCCAAAGTTATCATATTTGAGAATATGGGGTTATAATGCTTAAGCTAAGCATAAAGCTTCTGGAAAGCATGATTTAAAGGTCTGAAAAGTACATCTTTATGTGATATCCAATTGGATATTTTTTCTACATTTCTAGCGAGAACAAAAGTTTTGTTAACGCACCCTGGTGAGTTCTTAAGAAAATATTTTTTGTCATGAATCACAATGGGGACACAGTAGATCTTGAAGAAATTCAAAAACCAAAAATATGGGACGATGGTTGGCACTGACATTCAACAAGATGTTGAGCTTCAACAAGTTGTTGAAGATAATAAACGAGATACAAAACAATCCAAAGATCGGATTACTGATAAATGGCAAGATTCCATGAAAACTGATGTTAAAACTTCATTCCATAAAAGGGAATTTTTAGTGAGGACGTATACAAGTTTTAAAACATCAAACCTAAAAGTGCAAGTTGCAAAAGTTCATTTATGGACTAGGACAATCATCTCGTAATTGAAATCTTGTATATACAAGAGGGTCAGTGGGAGCATAACAGTATTCTAGATCCTATATGATCATCATGAATGACATACCAATGCTTGAAGGTGTAAAATCATGGATTAGGACAGTACTTCACGATGAAGGATCTAGAAGAGACAAAATCCTTGGTATAAAGATCTATCGTGGTAGATCCAAAGTGTTTAATTAGATTAAGCACAAGTACATACATTGACAAGATCTAGAAAAACTTCAAGATGAAGGGTTCCAAGAAAGGAAACTTGCCAACAGTACATAGTGTACATCTGAGCAAAACTCATAGTCCTAGCACTAAAGAGGACATTAACCGTATGAAGGGTGTTCCCCGTGTTTTCAGCCAACTATTCAAATCATGTACGCCATGTTAATGTACTAAGACCGCACGTCTCGTATGCCCTGAACATGACGAGCAGATATTAGTCAGACCCAAGTGATGCTCACTGTATAACAGTGAAGAACATTCCGAAGTATCTGAGAATAACTAAAGATATGTTCTTACTGTACAATAGTTAGGAAAGAGATTTGTGTGTTTAAGGATATGTAGATGCTAGTTTTCAAACGAACCATAATGACTTATATTGTAATAGAGATATATGTATTGAACGGAGGTACAATGAGTTGTAAGAGCTTACATGCAAATCTACTTGTCAAGCCTATGTCTCAAAACAAACATGATGTTCATGTTATATGCTTAAGGATTTTTATATTGAATAATAATTTTAGTAAACTTTAAACATTCTGGAACATTAAAACAGTTATGTTTTTATCTGATATGGAATTTTGGTATGAGTATATACATTAAACATTTTTGTGTTATTTATTAGCATGTTTAAGTATCCTTAAATAGATATGATGATCATATTATTTAGAATTTTTCTTGATCGATTATTACTAGGGGACTAGTAATAAATCAAGATCATTGTGAAGTCTGGTCATAGTCCAAGTTGGAAGTGCACTAGGTGCAACCAGAGTCACATGCTCTTGTCGATGCACAAGGCATTGGACAAGACCCACGGTCAGGATCACCTCATAGATCGGCGTCATAAGGTGAGTCCTGAAATAGTAAACAATATTTATCCTCATACCTGAGATGTGCATTGGGATCTAATGCACAAGGAGTGTTATGCTTTTATATAGTCTAACGTTACCCTTAACCGGGTAATCATAAGGGCTATATTAGGTATAACATGAATTGTGTAGTTAGTCGTGTACATGCAATATGGGATTTGCTCCTCTCAAAATGAGAGAGATATTTCTGGGCCCCTCGATTACATAGTTTGATTTACATGCATGAACAAGTGGATTAGTTGGACTAATGGTACTTGTATAATCAAATATGTTGGGATCGAGAAACATATCCTTTGAACAATAAAGGATGAGATAGATCTATGCCTTAAGTTCAAAACAAAATATCGTGAAGCAAAAGGATAATGAATGATTATACTATATGATTGATTGGATCAATCAAATTGCTCGAACGTAAAAGCACATTTACATAGCCTTGGGGGGCGGTGACGTGTTTCTAGACGCTTACTATCGTCTGTGTTATTGTGTATCGTGTGCAAGTGAGAGAATGTAAGTTATTATATGCCCACGACATGTGTCACACAGAGATATTGCTAAGGTGTATGTAAACCTATAGGGTCGCACACAAAGAATGCGTTTGTTTCCATCTTTAGAAACCCAGATTAAATCAAGTTGATTAAGAAAATAATTATTCTTAAAGGATAATTATGAAAATATGTGTTAAACTGTAATTATGATAATTACAGGGTAAAAACGTAATTACGTTAATTATAGGGTATTATCTGTAATTATATTTAAAGTTTAAAAGATAGTTATATATATATATATATATATATATATATTTTAATTTTAATTTTAATTTTAATATTACAGATAATTACTAAACCTTATTTAATCCTTAGTTGTATTATAGTCTAACTATAATTCTTTTGCTATAAATAGGGTGTTAGGCTAAACCGTTTTTCATACGATTGAAATAATTTGAATTAGTCTATCAGAGAAATACAAAAAAGAAACATTTTCTTTTCTGTAAAACACATATAGATCTAGGGTTCTTGGGCTAGCACCCGGTGGAGACGGGAAACGTGTTCGTGTATGGATTACGAATAGAGGAAACCTACTTTGGTTTCTAGGTGCTTCGTTACAATCCCGACAGTTCTCAAAAGGTACATATTCTAAACACCCTATGGTGTGGTTTTGTTTTAGTTAAATGCATCATTGGATCCGATTGGGTTTTAAGCTTTTTTAGAAAAGTTTTCTATAATATTTGTAACCCAAATTATTTTAATTTTCTGCTGCGTTTTATCGGTTACAATTTGATTAAAACCCTACAGTACCAAACACTGAATTGACCATCACTTCTTCGTTTTAGCTCCGATTTAACTCCGGAAAAAACCGTTGAATTCGTATTTGAATTATGCATCCAACAAGACCATAAAATCTAGGATTCAATCCAAAAATCATTTTTTTCATTTTTATCTTAAAAGATCGATACCTTCCAAAAATCGAGGTGTTACATTTACCATCTAGTCATTTTAAACAAAAAGTTGACAAAAAAAGGGTACAAAGCCTCATAACTTCAAATATGTCATTCTCCCATTTTTTTAAAACCAAGTCATAATGCCATCATTCTCTATAGGTTCATAAACCCAAAATGAACTTAGTTCACAAATATCTATACTTCTCTTTCTCCATGATATGATAATTTTATATAAAATATTTCCAAGTATGTAAAACCAAGCATAAGCTATATCATAAAATTCAAGTCCCAAAATTTCATATGGGTGTCAATAACACACTTATAACATATGTTAATAAAACCAAACATTTACTTTATAGAATGGGCAAAAAAACCCCCAAATCTCCTAAAATACTTAAAATAGTTCAAAATCTACCAATAAGTAAAATAGATGAAAAGAGATGTTTAGGAGACTAAGATATATCATTTTGACATGTATAATGGTTTAGAAATGGTAGAATCAACTCACAAGGCTAGGTTTTGAAGAAAACCTAGAAATCAAGAAAAACCTAGGAGAGAAGATGAGATCTTGAAGTTCCAACAACCAAGCTTGAATCCTTGCACTTATTACTCTTAAATGCCTCCAACAACCACTAGAATGGTGCTTTAAAAAATACTAGGTTCGAAATAAGTGAGGTGGGGTAAAGAGAAATAAGATAGGTGAAAAAAATTAGTCAAAAACCCCATTTTCGACCCTTATAGTGTGTCAGATTCGTCCATACGACCTGACCCGTGACTTAAAGTCACAGTGCAAGTCGCCATTCTCCTCAACTTATGCCACGTGCTAGGTAATGTATCTCACTACTCACTTTAATGACCATCCAATAGCTCAAGCGACCCCGACTGCAACTACAAGTCACGGGCCAGGTTGCAGGTGACGCTGAAATCGTTCAATTCCCTATTTTTGGATTTTCTTGCACCAATAATTACCAACAATAATTCTCATTGATAAATTTTATAATTAATATTTATTGAATAAAACCACAGGTCTAAATTCATAATCTATTTTCCAAAAATCCCCGATGTTACAACATTTATCCGGTTCAAATTGCTCAATGTTGAGTTTTGGACATGGTTTGCATTTATAGCATATTTATTGGAAATTACACGCTTTGAATGCATTGGTCATTCAATTGATGTCATGTAAGTCTATAATGCATTGGATCCACAGACATAAGAGTCACTCGTGTTGGGGAGTTGTGATATCCTCACCTTCGGGCCAGTGCTTAAGTAGTCATTGTAGTTGTCTGGGGTATTATGTTGATGAACTCGAGAGGAGTCGGACACCGACACCCTAGTTTTGAGGCTTTGGCCTAGTCGGGTAGGCACTAAGGACTTGATCCTTGAGGTGATACCTGGAGAGGTAGGCACTAAGGTCATGAGCCTTGAAGTGAAACTCTAAAGACTAGGCACTAAGATTATTAAGTTTTGAGGTGGTACTGGGAGTGGTAGGTACTAAGTACATGAGTTCTGAGGTGAAGCTCGAATGAGTACAGACTAAGATCAATTGAATCTTGAGATGCTACTGTTAGCCCCAAATCTGAACCAATGAAAGTATTGAAAATAACTAAGTCTTCATTTAAAGACTTTCAAGGGACATCAACAAGTCTGTCTCTGAAGTCAGTTCAGAGTCAGTCTGAAGAAAGCAAGTATGTCTCTGAAGTCAGTTCAGAGTCAGTCTGAAGAAAGCAAGTCTGTCTCTGAAGTCAGTTCAGAGTCAGTCTGAAGAAATTTGTCTGTCTCTGAAGTCAGTTCAGAGACAGTCTCACGGAAAGACATCAGAGAGCTCCTCATCAGAGATCCTAGTTCAGAGCTCTGAAGATGATCACTCTGAATCTCTTGACAAAGAAGAACAAATGACACGTCACCTTGTGATAAGATTTACTTTCTAGAATAGGTCACTGTTCAAGCATGTTTTGATCTTACCTCTTAGGTAAGACACTGTTCAATATCTTGATCTTACCTCTTATGTAAGATACTGTTCAAGCCATGCTTCTATTTGTCAGATAAGTACACTATTTACTTTATGGTCCTATAAAAAGGACCATCACCTTATTGTTCAAAGTGTGCTCAAGAAGTCTTATAACTGATAATATAAGTTGAATATTTTATTCCAAGAATATCTTGTTTATCTATTATCTGCTTTATGAAATGTGATATTTGAATCTCCTTTGATATTAAACTATACTGCTTCCGCTGTTATTACTCTTATTGTTTATATCATTGTTGTGAGATTAAATCTGGGATCCAACAATTGGTATCAGAGCCTTCTTTGTTTCCTAAACAAAGTAAGATCGCATCTGCATACTCGGATAGATTTACATCTCATTGATTCTAACTTTCAATATCTTTGCATGTTCAAATAAACCTGGTTTATTAAAGAACACCATATGCTCAAGATTTGATAGTAAATCATTGTTCAATACAAAAAGCATCTGTTCTTCAAATCTTCATCTTTTTCTTCAAAAATGGCAAACTCAAGCATAAGTGCCATTTATACAGTTGGGTCTTTAACAAAACCTCCTACACTTTTAAGGGAAGAATATCCGCAATGGAAGATAAGGATGGTAAATTTCTTAGAAGGAATGGACAAGGATCTCTTTAGATCAGTAAACGTTGGACCTCACATTCCAATGGTGTTGGTTCCAAGAGTTCCTGCAACAGCAGATACTGCTGAAATCCCTGCATATTATGAAAAGAAAACCACAAACTTCAGTGATGAAGAAACTAATATGATGGATAATGACTCAAAGGTTGTTAGATTACTGATAATGGTCATTCCCAATGATATCTTTCAAGAACTTGATTCTTGTAAAACTATAAAAGAGATATGGGATCAGTTGTTAAATCAACTTGAAGGAGGCCTACAAACCCAGAAAAATAGGAGAAATCTATGCATCAATGAATATCATGATTTTCATGCTCTACCAGAAGAAATATTACACCAAACTTACTCAAGATTTAATATTCTTATCAACAAATGCAGAAAGTTTGGAGTGATAAGAACAAAAGAGGAAAACAACGTTCTTTTCTTGAAAAGCTTAAATGAAGAATGGTCACAATTGTCCATGTCCATATAAGCCAATCAAGATCTTGAGTCATGGTCATTAACTGACATTTATGGCACTCTTGTTGCACATGAAAAGGAAGTTATGAAGCAAAAATCAAAACTGTCTTTAGGTGGACCCCTTGCACTTGTTTCAAAACAAATTTCGAAAGAAAACAACTGTGAAAAGTCACAAAAAGGTTTGGAAACAAAAAGAAGATCCAAAAAGGTCCTAATGGCAGAAGAAAATCATTCAGATTCAGATTCAGAAGATGATATAAATGCCTTCGCCAAATCTCTTGCATTAATCACTCATCAATTTAACAAGAAATTTGGCAAGAAAGTATTTGAAGGAAGGAGAGATAATGAAGAAAGAAGAAATCCTGAAAGAAGATTTCAACAAGATGGTGTCAGATTTCAACAAGAACCCAGATTCACTCCATATAGTGATCAAAAGGGTACAAACTTCAACAACAATGATACAACTCAACAATCAAGACCTCAACAATCATTTCAACCAAGGTATCCACAGCCACAGAGATACTTCAAACCTCAAGAACAGAAGACAGAGACAAGTACTGCACTCTTCCAACAAATCAAAATGATGGAAGATGTTTCAGATGCGGAAAACTAGGCCATTTCTCTGCAAACTGCAGAGTAAAACTTGTCAAAGATCAAGATTACTACAAGAACAAATACAAGTACAACGTAAAAGAAAGAGTTCTTGTAGCAGAAATAGAAAACTGGCTATCTGACTCAACAAGCGACGGGGAGGAAGAGCCTACCAATCTCTGTGGTATGGCTTTTTCAGATGGAAATCAAACTGATGGAGCATCAGAAGACAACTCTGAAAAGGTAAACTCTCTTTACACCTCTGATAGTGATCCTGAAATAGATGCTTTTAAACTAATTAATGAACTTCAAGATCTAGAGCAAAAGTTTCTTGAAGAGAAAAAGAAAAGAGAGCAAATGTCAAAAGAGCTCATCTTTTTCAAAAGAGAAAAGAATCTTCTGGAATCAGAAAAGAAAGAATTTTTTCTTGAAAAGACCGAACTTGAAGAATCTCACAAACAAAAAGAAAAATCATTTTCAGAAGAAATAAGAAAAATTGAGAAAGTTTTAAAAGGAAAAGAAGAAGAAGTAAAGAAATCTGAGTATGAAAGGCTCAATTCTATTGCCTTAACCAAATTTTTTCAAAAGGAAAGAGAAATCCTACATCAATCTCTAGATAGAAAAAATCTTCGAATCAAAAGCTATGTTAATGCACAAGGTGTTTTCGATAAAATAAAAACTCAAATGGACTCTCAAGGGCTGGGATTCAATGAGTTGAATTCATTAACTGGATTGGAGAAAACATCACTTTCTTCCACTTTCCGTATGGGAAAGGTCCAAAGCTTTGAAGGTCCATCTCTGAATAATTTCAAAAGAATGAAAACATCAGAGAGATCAAAAGCAAGAGCTCTGAATTTCAAAAATACTACATACTCTGAAGTAAAAAACTTTCAAGAATCTGTGTTACAGATAAAAGAAGAAACTTCAGAGGTACACTTCACAAAACCTCAGAGCTATGATCCCAAAGAAATTTTCAGATTTGATGCTTTCATCTCAAATGAATCAGAGACATCTGAACCAAGTACCTCTGATACAAGTACTTCTGAAAATGAATCTCAGAGTTCACTAAATCCGAATGCCCCTCTGTATTCACCAAAGTCAGATGAAAATATCAGAACTACATTTAAAGATGATGTTAAAAAGATATGGAAAGAAAATGTCTTGGAGGATTTAAAAAGAAAAGAAAGCATGAAATGGATCATTAAAATCTCTAGAACAAAACAAATTGAAAAACCAATAGAGGTAGCTATCTCTATTAAAACTAAGAGAGACTTTCTTGATTCTGATTCAGAATCTGATCAAGAGATTGATGAACAGATTTTTTGTAAACCAGAGAATGTAATTCACAAAAAGATAGAAACTGTTGGGTCTAGTATTTTGAATGTTCCAATTTCATTTTTGAAAACCAAAACCAGAATTCCAATAAGTCCTGATTTTGCAAATATGTGTTTACAAGCAAAAACATCTCTGGAACTTGAAAAAGAATTACAAGAAAAGGTCAAGAATAAAACAAACACTTCTAATTCTTATACCTATAAAACAATAAAATTCTCTCCTGAACAAAAAGGCAAATGGACAAAAATTAACCATATTGATCCTGTCTGTGCAGTAAGCAACAAAGAAAAGAAGATGTTTTTGATCAAGAAAAAGCAACTTGAAAAGAAGACTGTCTTTCAAGCAAAAAGGAAAGAAGTAGTTAGGGATACATGTAATATTCCTAATGCTAATTTAAAAAGAAGTCAAAATGTAACAACTGCTTTTAATAAAAAGAAAAACTTTGCTCCTACTTCTTCTTGTTCTATTAATTGCAACTGCATTCATCTCTTGATCAAACTGAAAAATCATTTCAAAGGATCACATTGTCTTCTGAATCAATCTCTGAAAAATATCTCAGAGACAAAATTTCAACAAAAGACAAATAACGGCAAGACATCAAAAGATGAGATACCAAAAAGTCATACAAATCCACCAAAGTCTAACATAAAAGGACCCATAATGAGATGGGTACCTAAGAAAAAATAATCTGTCTTGCAGAATCAGTCAATGCCAATCTGGTACCTAGATTCTGGATGTTCAAGGCATATGACTGGAAATAAGGAACTGCTATCCTCATTTAAAGCAAAATCTGGAGGAGCAGTTACTTTTGGAGACAATGTGCAAGGACAGATTAAAGGATATGGTGAATTATCAAGAGGAAATGTTTTAGTTTTAAAGGTTGCTTATGTGGTTGGATTAAAACATAATCTGATCAGCATAAGTCAACTTTGTGATCATGGTTTTGATGTAAAATTTCAAAGAAGATATTGTTCACTTCTCCACTCAGAATCAGGTCAAGAATTACTCAGAGCAGACAGAAAAGGTAACCTCTACAGAATGAATTTTACCAAAATCAACGACACTGATTCAGAGAAACTTTGTCTTATATCTCTGAGTAGTGAGGAAGTCTGGCTCTGGCATAAAAAGTTTTCACATCTAAACTTTTCCTCACTTGATAAATTAGTTAAACTTAATTTGGTTAAGGGTTTACCATCTCTGAAGTTTAACAAGGATCATCTTTGTTCTGCTTGTGAGATGGGAAAAATGAAAAGATCTTCACATAAAACCAAAAGTGAAAACAACTGTCCTAGACCTCTGCACATGCTTCATGTGGACCTCTGTGGTCCTATCTCTGTACAGAGTCTAGCAGGTAAGAAATACATTTTGGTTCTGATTGATGAATTTTCCAGATTCACATGGATAGAATTCATCAGAGCCAAATCTGAAGTACCTGATATTTTGATAAGATTGTTGAAAAGATTACAGGTTCTATTCAGCAGCAAAGTTCAGAAACTAAGAAGTGATAATGGAACAGAGTTCAAAAATGCCAAAATCAATTCATATCTATCAGAAGAAGGCATTACTCCAAACTTTTATGCAGCAAGAACCCCTCAGCAAAATGGAGTAGTTGAAAGGAAGAACATAACACTTGTTGAAGCTGCGAGAACAATGCTTGCTGGATCTGATCTTTCAACAAATTTTTGGGCAGAAGCAGTGGCAACAGCCTGTTTTACTCATAACAGAGCTACAATTGTCAAAAGATTTCAGAAAACATCCTATGAACTCATTAACAATAGGAAACCTAATGTTAAATATTTTCATGTTTTTGGATGCAGGTGTTACATTCTGAACGATAGAGAATCTCTTGGAAAGTTTGACAAGAAAGCTGATGAGGGCAAATTCATTGCATATTCTTTAGCTTCAAAAGCTTTCAGAGTGTTCAATCTTAGAACAAGGACCATCCAAGAGAGCATCAATATCACTTTTGATGACAATAAAAGCTCTGAACAACAAGAAAGCCTCTCAACACCTATCTCTGAATCATCAAGAGAATCTGAATTAAACAGAATATTTGAAGATTTTTTTGATGAAGATAACCCAGAAGTAGTCTTCATAGATAGACCAAGAGAGAATTCAGAAGGATCCCAAGAAACAGGTACAACTCTTTCTGGTCCCTCTGAATTAACACCTTCTGTTTCACCAAATTCAGATCAACAAAGTGAATCAGAAGAAGCTGAAGATCAAAAAGAGGATGATCAAGGAGTGTCTGAAGTAAATCCAGAAAAAAATAGTGAAGAAATTCAAGAATTTGCTTCACCATCTCGGGAAACAACTTCAGAGACTCTGAACAACACATCAGAGATATCACCAACTGTCATCTCTGAAGCTCAAACTCCACCCCAAATCTTTGCTTCAATCTCTAGATGGACAAAATATCATCCAATTGATCAAATCATTGGATCCTCATCAGAAGGAGTTAAAACAAGATCTGCCACAATCAATGAATGCTTCTACGTAAACTTTTTGAGCATTATTGAACCAAAGAAGGTAAAAGAAGCTCTTGAAGATCCTCATTGGATTTTTGCAATGCAGGATGAACTTCAAGAGTTTGTAAGAAACAAAGTCTGGACCCTTGTTCCCCTTCCCAAAGGAAAATTTGCAATTGGAACAAAATGGGTTTTCAGAAACAAAAAGGATGAGGATGGAGTAATAATCAGAAACAAAGCCAGGTTGGTTGCAAAAGGATGTTGCCAAGAAGAAGGTATTGATTATGATGAAACCTTTGCACCTGTAGCTAGGCTAGAAGCAATCAGAATCTTCTTAGCCTATGCTGCACACAAAGGATTCAAAGTTTATCAAATGGATGTTAAATCTGCCTTTCTACATGGTAAATTAAATGAAGAAGTTTATGTCCAGCAACCACCTGGATTTGAAAGTACAGAGTTTCCTAATCATGTTTATTATTTGGATAAGGCTCTGTATGGACTTAAACAAGCTCCAAAAGCTTGGTATGCAACACTGTCCACTTTTCTGATTAAAAATGGATTTGACAAAGGCACAATTGATACAAATTTATTCATTAAAAGGTATAAAAATGAGATGCTATTGGTACAAATTTATGTTGATGACATTATACTTGGCTCTACAAATCAAAAGTATTGTGACAAATTTTCAGAGTTGATGAAGAGTGAATTTGAGATGAGCCTCATGGGAGAATTAACCTTCTTTCTGGGCTTACAAGTAAAACAAACTTCAGAAGGCACTTTCATAAGTCAAACTAATTATGTCTCTGAAATTTTACAAAAATACAAACTCAATGATTCAATTTCTATGAAAACGCCTCTTGCCACCGGAGTCAAACTTGACTCTGATCCTTTAGGACAATCTGTGGATATAAAAACCTACAGAGGCATGATAGGTTCACTATTATACTTAACTGCAAGTAGGCCTGACATAATGTTTGCAACATGTCTTTGTGCTAGATATCAAGCAAATCCAAAAGAATCTCATTTATCTGCTGTCAAAAGAATTTTCAGATACCTAAGAGGGTCACCATCATTAGGCCTCTGGTATCCAAAACTTTCAAGTTTTGATCTAACAGCCTACACTGATGCAGATCATGCAGGATGTAAGCTTGACAGAAAAGTACCTCTGGGTGCTGTCAGTTACTGGGCAATAAGCTGGTAAGTTGGTCATCCAAGAAACAAAACTGTGTTTCAACTTCAACTGCAGAGGCAGAATATGTTGCTGCTGCTAGTTGTTGCTCTCAAGTAATATGGATGAAAACTCAGCTCAGAGATTATGGCCAACAATATGAAAGAATACCCATTCTGTGTGATTCAAAAAGTGCCATAACCATCTTTGCCAACCCAGTACAGCATTCAAAGACAAAGCACATTGATGTAAGGTATCATTTCTTAAAAGATCATGTTGAAAGGGGAACAATAGAAATGTATTTTGTACCAACTGATCTCCAACTTGCTGATATTTTCACAAAAGCTTTAGATGAACGAAGGTTCAATTTTTTAATCAGCAAGTTAGGAATGTTGAATATGTCTACCGAACAAGGGAGAAACTCAGAGTCTCTGATCAAAATATCAGAGCCTCTGAACCAAGTAGCATATGTCAATATCAGTTTGTGAATGTTCTCCAAATACATGACAAGGGGAGAAAAATAAAAAGTTGTTCTTTTGTCAAGGGGGAGAAAAAGAACTTTTCAGAAGACATCTCAGAGTCTCTGAAATTGAGAAAAAGAAATTTTCAAATGTCAAAACAGAGTCTCTGAATTTCATCAAAGGGTCTCTGAAATTTAATCTCAGAGTCTCTGAAATTTTGAATTTTTTTTCAAATCATCTATGAAGGGGGAGTCAACAACTTTCAGACCAGTCATTTCTCAAACAATAACTTTTTAATTAAAAAGCAATTTTTGATATCATTTGAAATTAAAATTTCAATTTAACTGAACCTTTTTATTACAAGTGATATCTTAAATTACTTCTTAAGGCGAAAGGTTTGTCTAGTCAGCTAAAAGAAGTTATTTAATTTTTTATTGAAAAATGGCGCCCCTTTCCTATTTTCTTGGAACCTACATTCGTAGGTACAACAATTTTCAAGGCCACGTGTCACAAAAAGGGATGAGTGAAAGGCCAAACGGCTTTATCCAAAGGGTCAAATCACTGCCGTTTCACCTTATGTACTCGAGTGTATCTTTTTCTAAATTTGGATACAAAACCAATTTATCATCCGGATATTCATTTTTACAAATTACTCTCGAGCAATCTCTCTCTCTCCAAAAGCATTTGAACTTCATCTTCTTCACTTCAACCTCAACAATGGCGTCTTCAAATGAATGGTGCAAACTTTTTCCCAAATCTGGCGAACCTTCAAGACTGTATCGTTTTCCAATCAAAGACAACAATCACATGATTCAGCTTGATTCTCCCAAATTTGAGGAACAATATGGAGTAATCTGCGAGTTCTTCTCCAACTGTGAACTGACTCAAGCCCTAAATGCTTTTACAAATGAATGTCCACTTTCGTTTGTTCAAGAATGGTATTCATCAAGTCACTACAGCGATGCACATAACGGAATAATCGGCGAGTTCGACATATCTCAAGTTGTAAAATGTAGGATACTCATCAATCCTACTGTTCTAAGAGAAGTTCTCCCACTCTTAACAGCTGAGGAACTTCAAATCACGCGTTTTGAAAAACGCCCAACTTCTGAAACCCTACTCCAGTTCATTCGAATGCTAGGTTACAACACTGAAATCACCAGATTGAGCAACTTCCGACGACAACACCTACCACCAATCTGGAATTTCATGTTCTCTGTCCTAAATCGCACTCTAACCTGCAAACTGGGGAGCATAGATCAAGCAACACCAGAAATACTGTCAATCATGTATGCCCTATTCTTTAATCGCAACTTGGACATGGCCGGCATAATCTTTGATATGATTCTGACATCAATAGAGAAGAAGAATAAATGCTTGGCAAAGGACCCTGAACAAACGACCCAATCATCCAAAGTTCCTTCAATAACTTTCCCAAGATTTCTGTCTCTAATCATCCATGCTGCGATCGAGAAGCTTCATATTTTGATTGCCCCTGAACAACCCAAAACTCCATTCTACATAATGAACATCTTCAAACCGACGATTCTATCTGAAGGCTATCCAGAAGCAAGGAGGATCCCTCACCACATGCTGAATCAGGTAAATCCTCAATCTATAGCCTTAGCTTCTTATCTCCGTGTTGCCCAAGGACTAGAACCAGTTCTGGGAACCCCAACACACTTAGGTCCTGAACCTGGAATGGAGAGTAAGAGCATCTCGGCTTCAGAGGGATCTGAGGACCCTGAAGTACAGAGCTCTCACAAGAGTGAACCAGAGGGTACTCTTGGTAGAGAAACCGAAGTTGAGAGAGATGACAGAGCACCGGAAGGGGCTGTCAATGAGGAAGTAATGGAAGAAACCTCATTTGCTAGTGTAGAGGATAGCTCGACTAGCTCTGAGGAAAGTGAGGATGAATCTTCAGAGACTAGCTCTGAAGATTCTCAGAGGGAAGAGAGCAAGTCTTCTGACTTAGAGAAACCTGAGAGTTCTTCCCCTTCCAAACAAAAAGATGCCTCAAGGCACATATATTTTAGGACACCAACCCCATCTCCTAGTGCAACCACACAATCTAAACTACCTGATCCAGAAGTAATGGTTATTGAATCAGAGGTGCACACCTCGAACCCAAACCAGCAAGCCACTTCAGAGGTACCTTTTTCCACCTCTGAAGTTCACATAACTGAGGAAACTCAATTTCTGGATAAGCCCTCTTCACAGGACTTAGCTAATACTTTAAGTACTCAGTTGCCTCATAGTACATCAGAAAATCCTACACATGATGCTGCCTCTGTGGCTCATCTCTCACCCTTTAGGATATCAAGAAATAGCTGTCCAACTCAGGGACAATGGCTTGACCTACAAAACCAAGGATTGACTTGCCTGGATCGCAAGATCAACTCCCACATTCACTTCCAGTCCTCTGAATCTGAGGAGGATGACTTGGATGAGAACAAAACACTCAGAGATGATTCTCCGGAACATCAAGGATTGAGTGGAAGTCCTTCCAGAGACAACATCAAAACAGCTCTGAACGAAGGCTCCTCTGAACTCGAGGAAAAATTGGCTATATGTGTTGTAACCAATGTACCCCTCTCTGAACTTCTCACTAAATCTGAGTTCCAGAGATTCTGTGAGGAAGTCAGAGGCTCCATGAATGAGCATAACTTTCAGAGAATTGACGGTTCAGAGACCTCTGCTCTTCGCTCTGAAAACACAAACCTCAGAGCAGAGGTTTCCACTCCGAAGACACAACTTTTGGACTCCTCAAACAGAATCCAAGAGTTGGAACAAGAACTGTTCAAACAGAAGGCTGAATCATCCCTGGAGGTAGCCGCTCTTAAAGTTCAGAATGCTGCTCTTCAAAATCAAGCATCTACAACCATCAATGTTCAGAAAGCTCTACAAGAACTAAGGGAAGAGGTAGTAGCCACCAGATCATCATCACTCTCAACAGATCAAATGTCCTCTATCTCTGACCTCATCAAAGCAACAATTCAAGGTTCTGTACCAACTGTCAGCGAACCATCAACAACACCACAGCCACCACCCCGAACTTCTGAAGACCTCATCACCAAAAGTGATCTGGCCTCTTTCAAATCAGCAATAATGAGCAGAATGCTGACTTGTTCTTCCAATATCTCTACTATTGCTCAGAAGCAGGTCAAAGCAACTCTGGAACTTCATAACTATAAATCAGAGGACCAGATTGCTGAAATCAGAACTGCTGCTTCAGAAGTAATCGAAACCATTCAGAAGACACTTCAGGATCCCAAAGGAAAAGGAATCGCTGAACCAAGTTCTCCCAAATACAAACGCAAGTTTTCTGGTGGAACTTGTAGCGATGCAGTGAAGAAAGCCAGATTTGATGATTCAGAAAATTCAGATGATGATGAGCACTCTGACTCACAAAATAGGGAGATCAGAGATAAAACCGCGCACACCTTTAAAGTTGCTCCCTCTGCACAAGTTCAAGAGAAGGAACCAGAGAGGAACACCACCTCTTCTGATGAAAACCGTACTTTACAATCATTCACAGCACCAGTCATACTTTATGCCTCATCAACACCAGGTGTTCCAATCACTCCAGTTACCGATGCGACTCCAGAGAAAATTGGAGCTCTGGAAGAGGAAGAAGAACAACTTGTAGACTTCTCTACGTCCTCTGAAGATGCATTCTCATCACCCGAAAGACAACCAATGGTGATGAGAGATGCCTTTGAGTCAGAGTCTGAGAAAGAACAGAAAGATTCTGAAAGAGAGGAAGAAGCTGCTGGAGATCAGATCGAAGTAATTGATGTCGAAGAGTATGTTTTCAAAAACGCTCAACCTCATCATACCTCAACAGCTTCAGAATTAAGAGAATCTCCAGAGATAGATGGATATATCTCTGAACAGCCTTTAGAGATAACTCAGTCACAGCCCAAGGACACAGAAACCATGGTTGTTGATGAACAGGATCCTCAAGAGAATCTTGTTCAGAAGACAAGCATCGGTTTACCAGCCAAGGTATTCACTCATCCTCCCACATTCTTAGAATCCACTCCTGAAGCATCAATAGAAGATCACTTTCGGCATATCTACTGTGAGTTCAATATGGAAGACACTCAAATAATCCCTCTGAATCCAAGAATCAGAAAGGACATGCCAGACTACGAACGAAGATTCATACAGGCAAAGACATCACCAAGAAAGGCGGTTCTCAACGATGCTCCAATAGTAAAAGTTGAGAAAATCTCTGAAAAGACATTCGCTTTCAACAAAATCATATATAGGCATTATGTGGTGACTCGATCTGATCAGAAGATTTACGAGTTCAATGATAATGATCTCGTAAATCTAAATCCGTATGATCTCACTCATCTATATGCCTATTGCTCTGCGAGATACGATTCAGGAAGAAGGGAAGTCAAAATGAGCATGGTTGAAGTCAGACGGGCAATGGAAGCTTACATCAAACACAGAGCCAAACATGACTTTCAGATTGCTCTGAACTTGGGTGAATAAAAGCTAGGAGTGACTGAACCAGTAGAAACCATCGAAAACCTGGACAAACAGAAGACTGGATCAATCATTGAAGAACCTCTGGGTTTCATCTACAGAGTAAACCAAGAGAAGAAAATTTTTCTAGCTTCACAAGTAGAAAAGTATTCTGATGAAACCTTGAAAGGAATACAGAAGATGATTCATGTAAAGCAAGAACGATACAGAGTAGACCTACTGGCGAAACTAGACTTGGAAATTGGCTCAATGATTAACTTCAGAGAGCTAATCATGAAGTTTCATAGGATATGTTCAAGTGATAGGTTCTGATTATTTTTTGAATATTATTCTCTTTTGTAATTCCAAATTCTTATGAGAAGTAATATTTACAGAGGATGACTTTCTCCTCTTTGCTTTCTAGTTTAAATGTTCTATGTGTTCTTTGTTTATTTTCAGTACTTAGGGGGAGATTGTTAGCCCCAAATCTGAACCAATGAAAGTATTGAAAATAACTAAGTCTTCATTTAAAGACTTTCAAGGGACATCAACAAGTCTGTCTCTGAAGTCAATTCAGAGTCAGTCTGAAGAAAGCAAGTTTGTCTCTGAAGTCAGTTCAGAGTCAGTCTGAAGAAAGTTGTCTGTCTCTGAAGTCAGTTCAAAGACAGTCTCACGGAAAGACATCAGAGAGCTCCTCATCAGAGATCCTAGTTCAGAGCTCTGAAGATGATCACTCTGAATCTCTTGACAAAGAAGAACAGATGACACGTCACCTTGTGATAAGATTTACTTTCTAGAATAGGTCACTGTTCAAGCATGTCTTGATCTTACCTCTTAGGTAAGACATTGTTCAATATCTTGATCTTACCTCTTATGTAAGATACTGTTCAAGCCATGCTTCTATTTGTCAGATAAGTACACTATTTACTTTATGGTCCTATAAAAAGGACCATCACCTTATTGTTCAAAGTGTGCTCAAGAAGTCTTATAACTGATAATATAAGTTGAATATTTTATTCCAAGAATATCTTGTTTATCTATTATCTGCTTTATGAACTGTGATATTTGAATCTCCTTTGATATTAAACTATACTGCTTCCGCTGTTATTACTCTTATTGTTTATATCATCGTTGTGAGATTAAATCTGGGATCCAACAGCTACAGATAACTTCGATGTATGGCATGCTTTGTGTTAGTCACCTTCAATGGGAGTGGGTCCCCCCCTCCCCCCCCCCCCCCCGGTCAATGGAAGGTGTGTTATGGTTATTGATTTTGTTCATGTTTTCAATGTTGTTTTGGCTATGGAGTGTTAGCCACGAGTTGTCATTTTGAATATTGAGTCTTATCATACTTTTGATGTTTTAGATAATGGGATTTTGCCCATGTTTCGGTATCTAAATATTATGATGTTTTCACGTTTTGAGTGCTTATTGAATTTTAATTTCATGTTAAAATTGGTGTTTTGGTCACCGAGTTTTCGTCACGAAAATGGAAGGTTTTAGGAAAGATATTGCTTTTATATTAAACACATTCATTTGGGAAGATTGAGATTTAAATAACATTCTTTAAGTTTTACCATTTGTATTTCAGAGGAAAACTGCTTGAACTCACTAAACGTTAAGCTAACAACTTTTTTTTATCAGCATGTGCATCAAATCCTTGTTGAGGAATGTTACTAGTGACACTGTGAAGAAGTTGAGTGTTAATTGTAGGCACGAGAAGGATTTAGCTATTCGGGTACGTCTTCCGTATTTTGGAGATAGTGATTGTTATTGGGTTTCAGTAACACGTTTCTCTAACCTAGACCTTGATAGTACCGCATCAAACATGTAAACTCAGTTGGTACCCGGTATCGGAAGTCGTGTACCACGACATTACCATGGTACCGACTTGTTTAATTATATATTAATTTAATTAATTAATTATAAAATATATTCCTTGTCCTGGAGTTCCGTCCCCTTTTTCCAAAAAAAAAACTTATTGGTACGGTTACTATACATGTTGATTGATGATTTGGTTTGGTACAAAATTTCCATCCCTAAGGAGACACTATTGTAATTGTTGTTTCAGTGCTAAGTGATGTTCAAAAATATGCAAAGAGTGAAGGCAAAAGAATCTGTAAAAACAAATTACAATTAAGTTTGATTGAATATTTAGTTCAGTAAAAATAACAATTAAGTTAGAATTGAATTTTCTTTACCATATCTACCTGCTTTTATTATCCATAAAAAAATCGGGTAAACACCTAAATTAACCATCTTTTATTTTGAACCATAAACTAACTTATTTTGTGAGTTTATTGAAGTAAGTATATTTGATAAGCAAGAAGCTTCATTTTTGTAGAAGTTATTCCAGATAACTTATTAGGGGCTTTTTCATTTTTTTTAATTATGCCAATTATGTTTTATTAATGACCCTTATATTTTCTTTTAGGTTGTATTTTATATTGAAAACTAGTACATCTACTAGTTTTTAATCACATATGACTACTTTATTAGCTTACAATTTGATAATAGTTTGTCAAAAATAACCTACATAAACTCTATACTTACAAATTCCTTTTCACATGTGACAAAATTAATCTCTCATTATTACATTTTCCATATGCTTATTTGACATAAAAAGAGATTGTTTAAGTACAACATTTAAACAAATTAGAGCAAGAACACAAAAGAGAGAGATGAAGAGCAGGGGTGTAAAAAACCGAATTTGAATAACCATCTGAACCGAATGATATACGACTTATACGGTTTTAAGTTATTTGATTTTCGAGTGTAACATTTCAAGTCAATCATACCAGATATTGTTCGTCTTATCCACAATTGGACTCATGGTTTAAAAATGTATCTGATAGAGGATATATCAAGTCCCTTGTAAAACAACATTCATTCCCCTTCTCAACCAATGTGATATCTCACATCGAGTTAGACGGTTCAACTAACATGAATATTGATTTCTTATTTGGTTTGGTTTTTGGTTAAACTTTTACTATTTCAGTTAAACCAACTAACACATTATGTTCTTATATTTATATATTTTATTTCTATAGAAATAAACAATAACATATTATACTATTATTAATTTACATATTGTTTTGCTAGATAATATTTGTTTTGCTTGATGTTAGATAATTCTTTTATTTCATCATATTTTTTGTTTCATATATAATTTGGTCTAAACAGAGCCCAGAACACAAAAACCCATATTGGTTGTTTAACACAAACCATGAGAGAGTACTTCAGGAAATCTATAGATTCATCAGTCTCGACAGGCACATGCCAATTCAAAGCGGCTTAGAGGCATCAAGGGAAAAAGTTTTAACAAGATAATGTTTTTGTATGCTAATCAAATTTTCAAGTATGATAAAATTATATATTAAAAACAACAGGCGTTGCATTTAAAAACTGTTAAAAGAGCGCAAAAACCGAACCTTATTTGGTTTGATTATCTTATAATTAAAAAATAAATTAACCCAAACCGAATAATTCAAAAACCAATTTAACCGATCAAATAACACTCGGGGGTTATTTGGTTCAAGTAGTAGAATGAAAAGAGAAATACAAATAAAAATGACAAGAAATGAAAAAATATAGGCTTCTAACAAAATGAATTCATTAACCACAAGGGTTGTGGGGTTGTGGCGTACTGGTTAAGGCTCTGAGGGATGTGGTGGAATATCTCATATGCTTAGGATTCGAATCCAGACGTACACAACAATTGTAGTCACTGAGGTTTAATTAGGGCTGATGTCTTACAGTCATAATTTGTCAAGGGATTAGTTTAAGCATATAACCTAGGACACCCTTTTTAAAAAAATGAATTCATCACATTACATAAAACAAAACGATTTATTTTATTTTTAATCTAATTAATTACTGATTAATACTCCCTCCGCCCCAAAATAAATGTCCACAATGAAAAAGACACAATTTTAGGAGTATATGATTATTACACTTTTTAATTAACCAAAGTATAATTTTACCCTTAATTATAGAGAGAGATTTTTTCTCCATCACATAATCAAGGGTAGACAGGGAAAATGTAAATTTGCTTTTGAAAGTGGACAATTATTTTAGGACAAACAAAAATAAGAGTGAATTACATAAATGGCCCCTCGTGAATGCTTGGATTTCACTAATCGTCCCTCCAGTTCTGAAAGTACATTGGTGGTCCCTAAAAGCGAGATATGGTGCCGAAACTCGTCCCTGGCGCTAACGCCGTCAGTCTAGGCTCCGTTAACCCCATCATGTGCCCCTTACGTGAGGGGCATTTTAGCCTTTTTACCCATCGTGAGGGGCATTTTAGCCTTTTTACCCATCTTCTTCAACCTCAATTACATTATCTCCGGTCACTTCCTGCCACCACTCACCACCCATTAAAACCAAGAAAAATTGAAAAGTTCATACATCCAAAAATTCCTTACAAACAAGCCAATATTAGATTCAAATCCCAAAATTAATAAAAAAAATCATCATAAACAAAATCAGATTCCAATCATGAAAATTCAAAAATTCCTTATCAGATTCAAACAAAAGATTAATAAAAAAAATCATCATAAACAAAATCAGATTTATTTATGAAATTTTTAATACATAAAAAACCAAAAACCTAAATCATATGCAGAACTACAAAACCCTATACAAGAGAACACCAATAATTTGATTTGATGAATATACCAACAATCAAAGAACCCCCTAAAAACATAACATATATCAAACACTAAAATCAAACTGTATGTTTAGTTTTAGTTTTTTTTTTGGTTACACAATTGCACAATACGTGAATTCTAAAAGTCCAAAGGAAAAGTAAAAAATAAAAAAGTTGGATTTACCCGAAATCCGACCCAACCTGATCCGAAACCCGACTAGGCCTGACACCGAAAACCCGATTCCCTGATTGCAATATTCGGGGACTAAATAGCCTACCCGAAAACTGATCGGGTTTTTCATTTCCCCACCCGACCCGACCCATGCTCACCTCTAAAGAAAAGGAAAGAAAAGAAAGGGAGGGGAAAAAATAAATATTTGTATTTGTGTTCTTGAGATTAAAGGAAAAGAAACGAAATAGAAGGAAATAAAATAAATTTTCATGTTCTCGAGTATGAGGGAAAGGAAAGGAAATATGGTAGTTTTACCAATATACCCTTATTTATTTCATACTGGAATATAACTTATGGGTATATGCGTAATTTTATAAATATTTTTAATTCTTTTTAAATTCATTTCTTTTCTTTTTTTCCGTTTCCTCCTACATTTGGGAGGAAAGTTTTGAGAGGAAAATCAACAATATTTTCCTTTCCCTTCATTTTCTTTCACTCTTAAAAAAACTCGAAAACATAATATTTTTTCTTTTCCTACTACTTTCCTTCTCCTTCGTAAGAAGAGACTCAAGAACAGAGTGTTATTTTGGGACGGAGAGAATATCTTTTAACCAGACAAGGCTTTATATTTGGAATAGAGAGGTTTGGTGGGTAATTAATGGTTGTTGATGTCAGCTTTTGAAAAGTGATGTGTTGCTGACTGAACAACTGTCGGACTGCCGTATCGCTGACGCATATAGAATTGCCGGACCACGATCACTGCACATGGGGACCATTTCTCCGTTTCCCACTAACGGTAACGGCTCCCTTTGCTTCTTTTGGTTTTTCTCATAAAAGAATACAATTAGTTTTTTTTTTCTAAGTCATAATTTTTACTATTTACTTTATATTCTACATAATATTTAACAAGTTTAAAATATTCTCTATTAAAAAATGCATGAACTTATTTTTTTTTGCATTTAATAAAAAAAGTTATTCCATTAGATTGTACAAATACTCAACTCGTATTATTTATTGATGAATCGTTCAAATTATATTTTTTTTCAAGATTAAAAAAGTTATGAATCAAAATTAAAAACAATATTTTGTAGCATATATATATATACATATTTATATATATATATATATATATATATATAGGAAGAGGTTCATTTGAGAAATGATAAATGTATGAGAAATAGATAAGTAATCTTAACCATTCATCTGGTCAACATTTGCGACTTTGACCGCAAAGCACTGGATAATTCCTTGCATGGTCTATAGAAGGTAGAGAGTAGTTTCGTACAATAGGAGGGATGAGTTCATATATGAACCTATATGATTCACATATAAAGTATACGTTCATATGTGAATCAGTTAATTAGTTCATATATGAATCACAAAAGTTCATATATGAATCTGTTAATTAGTTCAACTGATTCATATATGAACTTACAGTTAATTAGTTCATATGTGAATCAGTTATATATGAATCACAAAGGTTCATATATGAATCAATTAAAAGAGTTCAGATGTGAATTACACTGATTCACATATGAACACATAGTTCATATGTGAATTATACATGTATATGAACACAACTCGTGTATTTTGTAAAAATTACGAAAGTGTCCCTCTATTTTTGGAATAGCCGCAACTTTTGACCAGTCAAAGCCAAAATATTTGACCAGTCAAATCCGATCTTGACCGTATGAATGGCTAGAATTACTTCTCTATTTCTCATATATTTACCATTTCTCAAATGAATCTAAGGCTATATATATATATATATAGGTATTTATATATATAGATATTTATATATATAGAGAGAGAGAGGTTCATTTGAAAAATGTAAAATATATGAAAAATATAGAAGTAATCCTAGCCTTTTATTCGGTCAAGATCGGATTTGACTTGTCAAATATTGTGTCTTTGACTAGTCAACAATTATGCCTTTGACTGGTCAAAAGTTGCAGCTACTCCAAAAATAGAAGGACAATTTCGTAGTTTTTACAAATATACGGGATGAGTTCATATATGAACCTGTATGATTCACATATGAACTATATGTTAACATATGAACTCTTTTAACTCATTCATATATGAACCTTTGTGATTCATATATGAACCAAATAACTGATTCACATATGAACTAATTAACTGTTGGTTCATATGTGAATCAGTTGAACTTATTACCATGTCTCTAAAAGAAACATATTTCGATGGTAATACCTTTGGTTAATTTCATTGTTGTTGAGCATCAATCATCATTCCTAATCATTCCTAAATTTTGTGCGTTCATTGCTAAATTGTTTATATTTGTTAATATAAACAAACTACCAAGTTCTTTGATACCCCAACGATTACATTTTCATATTCATGATATTTGATCTGATTGATACATTGTCAGATTCTCAAAACAATTCTCTTGATTTCATTTCATTTATTCATTATCCTTGTTTTTAGAGATTTTCAAAGTTCAAATGCTCAAATTTCATTCATATCCTTGATGAGCATACATTTATATGACAATGATACCATGTGCTTAATTGTTCAAGTTAAATTGTTGAGCAACAAATCTTTTAGGACAAAATTTCACGGGATTCTTGTGAGTGCTTAATAGAACTTCCATAGATTCACGTTAACCTGTGTTTCCTACCCCGGAAGTTATCCTTGAGTGATTGAGGGGTGAGGAGTCTAAATCAAAGAGTGAGGGAGATAACTCAAAGGGTTGAATGTTTCTCGGTGTGATGAGGTAAAATGGAAATGAGAGTTTGGTTAGAAGTGAGCTTCATGATCAAAACAAAAAAGGGTGTGAGAACAGAGTTAAAAGAATATCAACACTCTGCACCAAACTTTTTCTGTGTTAGGCAGCCACATTTACTTATTGGTTCACATTCTTTGGTGACCATCATTGAAAAAGGCAGTGAGCCCATGTCAACTCTTGCATTAACCCTACCAACTACTCATTTCTTTCTTAACAAAAAAATGTTTCATTTTCTTTGGGGACGCAGCATATTTGTTATCTCATTTTGATTTGGAAGATCTGGATATTGAAAAAAAAGGAAAGTTGCCCCACCTTCGCACCTCATTCATGCATATTGAGTCCGTGTAATACTCGTTGTCTTAACAGTTTACACATTTTGAGCCTGAATAAGCTAAGTAACTTCAATCATTCTACACTTGCACGAGCACACAAGGAATAAGTTTTCTTGTCATAACATTCGTAGAAAATTCCTTTATGTTTTTTCGATGATTGAATGGAAGCCCTGGGGGAGTGAACATCACAAAAGCTCCATTCCAAAGTACATTCGTTGTACATAGTGGATATGTGCTAGTTACAAGCATGCTAAATGTTATGTTGATTTTGGGTTACAAAGTTATATTTTGTCTGAATTTGAAAAGATTCGGATGAATACATACATGAATTGACGGTTGTTCATATCAAATGGAGATACTATTTTCTTCGAGGGAGATTGTTTATCATATTCCTTGGGGGAGATTGTTCTCTATGCATCATGAAGAGTTTGCTTATTTTGATATATATGGGGGAAATAGTTATCAAAGATGGTGCTGAAATTGCTAAAGTTATGATGATTTTGATGTCTCAAAACTCATCAAAAAGGGGGAGATAATTCTGAAGATTTTAATTTCAGAAAATTCAAAAGTTTGAGTTTCATCTCTTCGTTAGATATTTGGGGGAGAAAATTTTCAAAGTTCAATTTCAAGTAAAAGTGGGAGAAGATTTCAAAGCAAAGACATATATACATAAGATGTTTCTAAAATATTCAAAAGCAAAGTCAGAGTGAAAGTTGAAAAGTGAGAAAGTTTGAGTCTCATCTCTGTTGGTCCCGAAGGTGCTTAACAAGTTTGTAGAAGGGGGGGGGGGGTTGAATACAAACACAGAAATTAAAGTTTAATAAATTGTTTATTGATAAATCAAAATACAATTTACAAGTTTGTTGCGGAATAAGATTAAGACAGACTCAATCTAAACAAACTTAAGAAACACTAAGATGGTTGCACAAGAAATTCAGAGAATGGGGGATTAAGAGAGATAGAAAACAAGGGTTTCTATATGGAGTTCAAGGATTGAGCACACCTTCAGATGAAGGGGTGAGCTTCCTATTTATACCCTATGCATTAAATGCATGGCAGGGCACTTTACACGTGGCGTTCATAGATTGGCTTTGGGAGTCTGACTTTTAGAGACATGCTTTTGGCCGTATTAGGAACAGTGTAGTTAACAGAGTTATTGTACGATTTGTGGCAGAGACGTGTCCGTTCTGACACATCGTACTGGTTGTGCAAGGTAAGACAAAAGGAAACTTGAGGCATAAGCTTTGTGATCGTTGATCGCTGAGTATCTCTTCTTCCAGAGATAAAGAAGTTCAGCTATCGCTGAAGCTTTTCCTCATGTTCCTTCGCGTATATGTAGAGTTGTCTTTGCTTCACTGATATCCGCATCAGGTCACTAGTAGACTTCTCTTTGTTCAGCGGCTTTTTCTTCGATTCAGCTATGAACATATGTTGACGCGAGACTTGTCTTCAGGGATTACGTTGGCTGTTTACTTCAGAAACTATCAGTGATAACTGAACATACTCAGTCTGATCACTGATAGTGAAACACTAATACATAGAAATGTTTATGAGAGATACTATCAGCGATAACTGAACAGACTCAGTCTGATCGTTGATGGTGAAACACTGATACATATTAAAACGTAATTTTCACTAAGTACAGAAGAGGGTCGTTATCAAATCACTGAGAGAGTTTGGATCAACAATCTCCCCCTATTTGATAATGACAAAGTAACTGAAGAAAATTACTTTATAATTCAAAATATGGGAATAAAAAGGACTCATAGAATGCATGTCCCAATTACTATTTTGAGGGATCTTTTACAGTACTGATAGGGTTAAGTACATCACTGCAATTTTCATTTAATTCAGGGATAGAATTACAAGATATGAAAATCATAAGTACAAGTGAATAACTAACTACTGTAAGTATAACTAACAGATTATAGAAAAGGAAACTAATCTATCAGCTATTAAAAGAAGATTTAGGAGGATTGATCATATACTCAGGTATTTCTTCTCCTTTCTGTCTTCGTTCCAAAGATTCTTGACTGATAATTTCTTTAATTTTTTCAGCAGCAGGGAAGAAGTCACACCATAAGCATAAGAGATCCTTGAGATGATTCAGAGGACAGATAGGAATCTCAGAGATTCTTTGAAATCTGAGTTCCTCATCATCATCTCTGAAGAATATTCCATAAGGATTGTCAATTACTTGACCAACTTGGAAAGGACCACCAGGAGGCAGAGATAGATCCAGAACTGAAAGATCGGGAGGAGGACCAAACAGTGCATCTCTTGAAAATTTGATAGAAGTTTCATTCCTGATGATGGCGACGTCTTCAGAGGAGGAGGACCAAATTCTTCTCTTGAGTTTCAAAGATTTGGGAGGAAGAGGAGATGGCAGCTTCAGTACAGAGGTGACTCTATTTATGAGGGATTCAAGAAGTCCTTCAACGTAGCCTCTGTATGTAGATTTGGATTTCTTCAGCGCATCCCAGAACTCTAACCATTCCGTAAATCCGAAGCTCTCAAGTTTGGATACGTACATTGCTTTTTGGGTTCCATCCTCTGTGGTAATCTCCATGGTCACTGAGAGTTGATCCTTCTTCTTGCGACCAGAGATAGTCACGGCTGATATTGGAAGAAGATCAGAACGATAGTCCATCTTCTGTTTACACCATTCGATAGACCTATCGTTGATCTCTTGTTCTTTGGAGCGTTCCTCTTCAATTTCTTTCAGCAGTGCAGCTTGAACTTCCACTGGTTTGCTTTTCAGCTTTTTGTCCTTGACTTGAGAAGATTGAATCTTTAAAGCGAGTTGGGCATCTCGTTTGCATTCAGCGATCAGTTTCTCAGCTTTGGCAGATTCTTCTCGTTCAGCTTTAGTGAGGAAGTCGAGCTCTGAGAAGGATGTTTGAAGAGGAATTTTCAGCCGTTGACTTTCTAGTTGAGCGATCATTTCAACTCTTTTCTTCACCACTTCCTCTGACCAATGAGATGGTCGAGAGGGCCTTCCTGGATGGACCAGGGAATATTCTTCTTCTTCTTCTTCTTCTTCTTCTTCATCAATCTCAGTGATAGAGATTGGGATTATTTCTTCAGCGATAGTAGCTGGAATTATTTGTAGTTCAGAACCCTTAAGCAGGGGTGAGAACTGTCTGGATAGAAAAAGAAGGAAAGAAGGGATAAGTGTATTTTTAGAAAAAGAGAGATAAAGGCTAGAAGGAAATAGGGGTTTGGAAAGAGTAGGAGAGTGGTACAATTGAAAGACATACCTGAGAAGGATGCTCCCCCTCAGATTGTGATCCAGTCCTCAAGCATTCTTCAGCGATTGGTTGCTTGTCTTTGCTTTGCGAAGGAACGCTTGAAGATGTATCACCTCTCACCCCTGCTTTGACAACCTCTTGCGAAGTTGTCCCTGATGCGACGTTCGGCTTGGAGAACCACATAGATTGGTCTTCATCGTCGTCGTCGTCATCGGAGGGCTGATCCTTTTCTTGATCATCAAGATCTAGATCATCTTCCTCTTCCTCTTCATCGTCTTCTTCCTCATCCTCTTCAAAGAGAATAGAGTGAATAGATGAGGATTCTTTTGCCTTCTCCCCCTCAGATTGAGAGGGAGGTTTCTTTGGAGTCTTAGCTTCCCCAGCAGCAGCAATAGAAGTTTCTTCAGCTTTCTCCCCCACTTTGTCATTATCAGCGGTAGGGGATTGTTCAACTGCTGGAGTAGCTGTTGAAGCTTTTAGCACTTGGACGTCAGCCTCCAGACGCTTAATCCGGTCTTCAACCGCAGGGATGTCGCACGTGGCATCATGAATGAATTCCACAGCGATGTTGAGGTTGGTACGATCATCTTCAGTGAAGGAGGGAGGCAGCGCTGGAGCTGGTGCATTCACTTTCTGTAGAATTTGCTGAAGAAGGGACGTGCAGAGGTCAACCTTTGAAGAGAGACCCTGAACTTCAGCGGTAAGAGACTCAAGTCGCCCTTGAAAGAGTTGAGAGGACTCTTTGAGTTGGACGACTTGTTCTTCAACAGCTGAAAGTTGTGAGTTCTCAGCTTTAGATGAGCAGGTCGCGGTCAACTTCTTCAGCTCCTCACCAGCCAGATTGACGGCGCTGGTGGTTTTGTTGATGGTGTTGGTGAGGGCGTCCACCTTTTCTCCCAGACTGTTGACATGCGTGTCAACAGATGCCAAACTAGGACCTGAAAATAATGTTAGTTCAGATACGGGCTTATTTGGAGAGGTGGGGAGAGAAGTGTTTAGGATTATAGGTGTACCTGACGTATCAAACATTTTGTAGAACTGCATAGATTCCTCAAAAGTTTGATGTTCAGGTCCTATAGGGAAAGAAGAGGTAGCGGGTTCAGAGACCAAATGAGTAGAAAAAGGAAGAGTTTTGGGGATAGAAGTAGGGATGGGGTTAATCTCAGCGAATGAGATAGTAGGTGGGGTTACTGATGATGTGACAGCGAGCGAGATCGCTGACACGGCAGTATGAGTGACTGCTGAAGTTGTGGAGGAAAGACCCACAAATGCATCTAAGGTAGCTTGTTGAGAAGCTCCCTCAGGTATAGTACTAGAGGGTGTACTTTCCTTAGTCTTTTTGGCCTTTTTGGAAGGACTAATCGGACAAGCTGATGGTCGTTTAGAAGTAGTGGTAGCGACAGGGATAGCAGACGAAGGAACCGTCTGCGTGGTCACTGAAGATGAAGAAGAATGGAGAGAGAGACGAGAGCGAAGGAGAGAGATACTTACCTCGTCGGCGAGTGGCTTTACCTCCAGTGATCGTTGACCTACCCTGGCAAAGGTGCCATCATCTTTGGTGGGATAGGTGTTGGGATAGAGGAACTTGATGTACGTACATATGAAACGTACATACGAGATCTTGGGATCTCGTTCAGGCTTCTCTAATCTCGACCTCAGGTCTTCAAAGATTGCTGTGGCGTAGTCAAAGTTTTGACCAGCGATAACGGAGTAGGCCATATGCAGTTGTGTTTTGCTGGCTTGATCCAGCGAACCACTCTTCCCACTCATGCACTGAATTATGTGCGAGAAGATAAAGTTCAGTTGTGATGGCATCTGAGCTTTGAGGATCTTGGTGAGCTTCTTGTTGGGAATAGAAGATCTCGGTTTGTTTTCCCAACAATAGCCCATTGCGTCCAGGAATGATATCAGCTCATCATCAGTGGGGAGTGCGTCGAACCCACTCTTTGGTTTGTCAGGGAATCTTAAAGATTTCCTGAGGCTAAGAGCGTTCATGCTCCCTGGCCCCAATTCCGTGCTGAAAGAGATAGCAGGGACTCGTTCACCTTTCTTGTTGGTGAGTTCAGTTGCATCAGCAGTGAACCAGAACTGCTGGAGTAGAGTCTTGAAAGGCTTAGGATCCACAGTGATCGCGTAAGCTATACATGACTGCTTGAGGAATTCAGCAGCTTCCACCAGATGTGGGTATTTGTCAGCTTTGAACTCGAGTCTGGCCAAATGATTACATTTAGTAATCTCAACTTCAGTGAGAGCGAATCGTACATGCTTGGAAGCAACGATTGAAGACTATGTCATTTCTGTTATGGAAAGAGGCATAATAGAAGAAATGATTTAGATTAAAAATAATATGATTACCAGTTGCCATAGAAGAAGGGAAACTGGAAAACTATCAAGTTATTTTTAGGAGTAGAAAAATAGTGTTCTGGGTAGAAAGAATGAAGAACACTTTAAAACCAAAAGGTTTTTATTGAAAAACATAAAATCAGAAAGAATGATCTTTAGTTTTTAAAAAAACGTTTTATAAAATCCATAGAAAACGAGTAGGATTTTAAAAAGAATAAAAAGCATACGAACAAAGCACATAAACATGAAATAAACCTGTGTATCTTGAAGAAAAAGAGTTGCAGATTCAATATTCTGGGTTTACTTGCTTGAGTGTTCTTGAGAGAGAATGTTTCTTGCGTTGATAGTTTCGAAAGCGTAAACTGTATAAAGGAGAGAAGAATTCCTTTTATACGAAGAGAGAGGAGAGAGAGAGAGAATGAAGCGGGAAAAGAAAGGATCATCATGACATTGACACGTTCCACGAAGTTGATTGGATAGAAGAGCAACGGACGAACGTGTCAGAAAAGGCATGTCGTGGATTGTCGGTTCAAATGACGTCATAGAAGAGAGAGACTGTACATTTGTCCGTTTTGAAATTATCACTAAAGAAAGGTCAGTGATAGATTTTTCTTTTTTAAAAGTATCCCTGATAGTAAAGATGGGGTTTTTTTAAAAACTGACAAGAAATATCAGTGATTAAGGTTGATATTTTAAGAAAACATCTCAACTGAATGAAGATTCAGTTGTAGGGATTGAGAAAACATACCTGAGGATCAGAAAATTTATCAGAGAATGATGAAAGGGGAACTTTTGATTACTGACAATACATGAACGCTGAAGAATTATTCTTCAAGATTCAGTATTCCAAGCTCACTTATGAGAAAGTTGAACCTTGTCTCATCAAGAGGTTTGGTGAATATATCAGCAAGCTGAAAGTCAGTAGGGATAAAGTGAAGTTCAATATCACCATTCATCACATGATCTCTGATAAAGTGATATCTGATCTCTATGTGTTTTGTCTTTGAATGTAGCATTGGATTATTTGCTATAGTGATAGCACTAGTGCTGTCGCAATAGATAGGAATCTTTGACAGCTGAAGGTCATAATCTAATAGTTGATTTCTCATCCACAAGATTTGAGAACAGCAGCTTCCAGCGGCTACGTATTCAGCTTCAGCTGTGGAAGTGGACACAGAATTTTGCTTCTTGCTTGTCCAGCTTACCAGCTTTCCTCCCAGGAGTTGACATCCACCAGTGGTACTCTTTCTGTCGAGTTTACAGCCTGCAAAATCACTATCAGAATAACCAGTTAGATCGAACCCTGAGTCTTTGGGATACCAAAGACCGAGGTTAGGAGTTCCTTTCAGATATCTGAAAATTCGCTTTACAGCGATCAGATGGGATTCCTTGGGTTCAGATTGATAGCGTGCACATAAACAAGTAGAGTACATGATGTCAGGTCGGCTCGCTGTGAGATACAGCAGGGAGCCTATCATTCCTCTATAGGCAGTGACATTAACAGGTTTACCAGAAGGATCTTTGTTAAGTGTCAGAGGTGGTGCCATAGGAGTTTTCATCGCTGAAGTTTGTGTGAGATCAAACTTTTTTAGCATATCTTTAACATACTTACCTTGGCAGATAAAAGTACCTTTGTCAGATTGTTTAATCTGAAGACCAAGAAAATATGTCAGCTCACCCATCATACTCATTTTATATTCTTTCTTCATTCTTTCAGCGAAGCGAGTACATAGAGATGGGTTAGTAGAACCAAATATTATGTCATCGACATATATTTGTACAAGAATTATATGACCTTTTATCTTTCTGAAAAATAACGTATTATCAATCTTGCCACGTTCAAAATTTTTAGAGATAAGAAAAGATGAGAGTGTGTCATACCAAGCACGAGGGGCTTGTTTTAGACCATAGAGAGCCTTATCCAATTTATAAACATAATTTGGATGCTTAGGGTCATAGAACCCTGGTGGTTGTTCTACATAAACTTCTTCATTCAGCTTTCCATTCAGAAATGCTGATTTTACGTCCATTTGATAAACGATGAAGTCTTTATAGACTGCATAAGCTAAGAATAGTCGAATTGCTTCGAGCCTGGCCACAGGGGCAAAGGTTTCATCATAGTCTATGCCTTCCTCTTGTCTGTATCCCTGAGCAACAAGTCGAGCCTTGTTGCGGGTTACAGTTCCATGTTCATCTAACTTGTTTCTAAACACCCATTTGGTGCCTATTACAGTTTTATCAGATGGTCTAGGAACGAGATTCCAAACTTTGTTTCGAGAAAATTCAGTCAGCTCTTCTTGCATAGCGCTGACCCAGTTCGGATCTCTGAGGGCATCATCAGTCTTCTTTGGTTCTATTAAGGAGAGAAAGTTTACAAAGAGACAGATATTACCTGAGCTTCGTCGTGTCTGAATACCTGCATCTGGATCACCGAGAATTTGATCTATTGGGTGATCTCTTGTCCATCGCTGAGCAGGAGCATGATCGCTTAACTCAGAGGTTGGATCAACAATTGGGATGTTTACTGATGAGGACGTTTGAGGTTCATCAGCAATTAACTGTTGAGTAGGTTCACTAGAGAGGTTTCCAGACGAAGGCAGATTTGATGGTGGTAATGTGTTTAGAGGTTCAGCTGAAACCCATGAGGTGGATTCAGCGGTGGGAGGTATGATACTTGGTTCTTCATCAGTAGCTGGAGTTTCAGTGTGCTGATGGTTTGAGAAGAAAGGTTCAGTTCCTCTATAGTGAGAGAGCATCCAAGTATTCAGTTCTTCATTGTCAGCGATTGGTTTAGAGTTCGCTGAGCGCGTTTCATCAAACGTGACATGAATGGTTTCTTCTACGGTTTGTCTTCTCTTGTTGAAAACTCTGTAGGCTTTGGAGATGGAGGAATATCCTAGAAATATTCCATCATCGGCTTTTGGGTCAAACTTTCCAAGTTGATCTTTGTTGTTTAAGATAAAGCACTGACAACCAAAGATATGAAGAAAGCTGATAGAAGGCTTCCTTCCAAGAAAAAGTTCATAAGCTGTCTTCCCAAATCGCTTTATTATCAGCGATCTGTTTTGAGTAAAACATGCAGTGTTTACAGCTTCTGCCCAAAATTGAGTAGGGAGGTGAGAATCGCTGAGCATTGATCTAGCAGCTTCTATGATCGTTCTATTTCTTCTTTCAGCGACTCCATTTTGCTGAGGTGTTCTTACTGAAGAGAAGTTGTGAGAGATTCCTTTGTTCTCAAAGAAATTGTCCAGGGAACTATTTTTGAATTCAGTTCCATGATCACTTCTTATTGAACGAACAGTAAGATTATTCAGCACTTCCATCTTTTTGACAAAAGATATTAGTTCTTCTGGAGTATCACTCTTACAGCGAAGAAAGATAACCCAGGTGTAGCGAGAATATTCATCTACAATGACAAGCGTATATTTCTTTCCAGTTATTGATTGGATGTTGACAGGGCCAAATAGATCCATATGCAAGAGCTGAAGAGGACTTGTCACTGAGGAAACTTGTTTCGACTTGAAACTAGCTTTTGTTTGTTTTCCTTTTTCACATGCTGAGCAGAGAGATTCTTTAGCATATGAGTGCTGAGGAAGACCAGAAACCAGTTCCTTAGATGAGAGAGAATTCAGGGTTTTGAAGTTTAGATGAGAGAGCCTTTTATGCCATAGCCAGTTGACATCAGAAGAGGCCTTAGAGAGAAAACATAAGTTTTCAGTGATAGTAGAGTCCATATCTATTACAGACATTTTCTCTTCTATAACCACTGAGAGCAAGTTTTCCTTTTTCATCTACCACTGAACATGCTTTCTTAGAAAAGCGAACTTCGTAGTCTTTGTCACATAGCTGACTGATGCTTAGAAGATTGTGCTTCAGTCCATCTACATAAGCGACTCTTCGAAAGGTAGTTGTCCCATTGCTGAGAACACCAAACCCTCGGGTAAATCCTTTTCCATTTCCACCAAAGGTAACAGAGGGACCTTTCTCTTCCTTGTATTCAGTGAGCAGGTCTCTTTGTCCAGTCATATGACGAGAACATCCACTATCGAGATACCAGATGCCCTTTGATCCCTGCATACATAAGGAAGATTAAGCGTTGTTTGGTACCCACTTTTCAATGGGTCCTTCAGAGTTAGTGGATAAGGAAAATTCAGCAGTCTTCACAGCTGATGAAGATTCAGCTTCAGTGGTAATCTTCACTTTGGTTAATTTCTTAACCTTAGTGGTATATTTCACTTTGGTTGATTTTTCAACTTTGGTGACTTTCTTTGCCTTAGAGGCATTTTTCTTCACTTTAGCTGTTTTATCAGCTTTGGTGGTATTTGGACATTTACTTGCAATATGATCAGTAAAACCACAGTGATAACATTTTCTGTATTTGAAAATGGTTTTGGGATCAGTAGAAGGTTTTGCAAGTTTAAGATGAGCAGGACCAGCTCCAAGAATGCCTTTAGCACGTGATCTGGGAGGAATTTTTATTTCTTCAGGTCTCACGGGCTTTAGATCAGCCTTCAGCTTTGGAGGACAGATATCAAAGATTTCTGTCACTGAGCTAGAAGGTTTATCCACTGAAGGTTTGGAAGGAACTTTCAGTTTGGTTTTCTTGGAAGCCTTCTGAGGGAGAATAGACTTTCCTTTATCTGCAGGCTTAGATCTTGCAGATATCTCCTCAGGGATGGGATTTGAAGAAGAACAGGGATAGAATTGATTATAAGAAGTGTCAAAGAAAGATGTGACAAAAGTTCCAAACTTAAGCGAGGAACTTTCTTCTTTAGGATCATCCTGTGGTGTCCAAAAACCAAGACCAGTTCTATCACTTTCAGGAGTTTGAGCATTTATTATCTCAGAGATCTTTGTTGATGATTTGCACCATTTTTCAACATGAGCCTTTTCTGCTTTTAGAGCAGCTATGGCTTGTTCGCGTTCAATGCTGATGATTTCATTTATAATGACTTGATCTTTAAGCTTTTCTTCTAAAAGATTTAGTTCACTGATCTTTTCATGACATTTCTCTAGCTCTTGTGTTAAATAAACATTTTTATTTTCAGCTTGAGTTTTGTCGTTTAGAGCATTATAAAGGTCAATCGTCAACACATCAACAGCGCGACTTCTCTCAGCTTCAGGCAGAGAGGGATTTGTAGAGATAGATACCTGAGATGATATGTAGCTCATAGAAGGTTCAGATGGTTCTTCTACTTCTTCTTTAATCTCAGCCATGAGGCAAAGATTAGCGACTTCTTCTTCATCAGAAGATGATTCTTCTGATTCAACCCAGTCATGTTCTTCAGCGATGAGACCTTTACCTTTTCGCTGATAGCTTTTCAGCTTTTGATATTTGTTCTTCCGCTTATGGTATTT
This sequence comes from Arctium minus, assembly GCA_954870635.1. Classification (NCBI taxonomy): domain Eukaryota; kingdom Viridiplantae; phylum Streptophyta; class Magnoliopsida; order Asterales; family Asteraceae; genus Arctium; species Arctium minus. The sequence goes on along the minus strand of OX941084.1, from coordinate 114,492,094 downwards.
GTCATCACTGGATCTTCTTGAGGTAGAAGGTTTGAAGACCTTTTTCGACCTGCACTCACTAGCAAAATGTCCATTTTTTTCGCAGTTATAGCAAGTGGCTGTAGCCTTATCAACCGGAGTTGATTTTGGCTTTTCAGTAAGAGAGAGAGGTTTACTTCTTCGGAAGTTACTCTTTCTTGCAAATCTCTTAAAAGAGTTTGTCAAGAGTGCTAAGGACTCATTAAACTCTGAAAGATCAGGGTCTGATAAATCCTCAGATTCAGAATCTAACTCAGTGATGGTGAGAGTAGATCGCTGGGATGGAATTATCTCTGACGAGACTAAAGCAACAGAAGTGCTTTTGGAGTCTTTAGAATCTTTTACAAGATTCTTCTTCAGGAGATTAGATTGCTCATAGTTGAGCAATATTCCATACAGAGTGCTTAGAGAGAGAGTATGTAAGTCTTTTGTCAGCTTAAGACACATTGAATAACTGTCCCAGCTTTCAGGAAGACTTTCCAAGAATTTTGTTAGGACCTCAGAATTAGAATAGGTCCTTCCAACAGTTCTTAGGTCAATGATCAGGCAGTTAAACCGCTGATGAATGTCAGAAAGAGATTCATTCTTACCAGCGATAAAACTTTCATACTGTCTTACCAAGTTAATCTTTCGAGTCTCTTGGATTTCAGTGGTGCCCTCATATTGAACACATATGGTTTCCCACATTTCTTTAGAAGTTTTTAGATGCATGATGGAATGGAAAACTTCATCAGGCAGAGCCATTGATATAATGGTCTTTGCTCTTGCATCTATGCCTACCTTCTTTTTATCTTCATCACTCCACTGTCTTATTTCCTTAACGACAAATCGTTCAGGGACAGCTTCAGTGGTGGCAGTAGCGGGAACCGCAGCTATAATTCTAACAGGTTCATAGGGTCCGTTTTCTATATATTCAGGTATAGTAGGTTCCGCACCTTCAAGAAATAGCATCATTCGATTTTTCCATAGAGAAAAGTTATCTCTGCTAAATCGAGGAGGTTTAGAAAGTGAACCATTATCATAGTAGTTTGTGTTTGTGTTTAGTGCCATTTTAGAATAGCAAGGAAGAGTATACAGCAAGATCTTGTTTATTAGATTAAACAAACTGCTCTGATACCACTTGTTGGTCCCGAAGGTGCTTAACAAGTTTGTAGAAGGGGGGGGGGGGTTGAATACAAACACAGAAATTAAAGTTTAATAAATTGTTTATTGATAAATCAAAATACAATTTACATGTTTGTTGCGGAATAAGATTAAGACAGACTCAATCTAAACAAACTTAAGAAACACTAAGATGGTTGCACAAGAAATTCAGAGAATGGGGGATTAAGAGAGATAGAAAACAAGGGTTTCTATATGGAGTTCAAGGATTGAGCACACCTTCAGATGAAGGGGTGAGCTTCCTATTTATACCCTATGCATTAAATGCATGGCAGGGCACTTTACACGTGGCGTTCATAGATTGGCTTTGGGAGTCTGACTTTTGGAGACATGTTTTTGGCCGTATTAGGAACAGTGTAGTTGACAGAGTTGTTGTACGATTTGTGGCAGAGACGTGTCCGTTCTGACACATCGTACTGGTTGTGCAAGGTAAGACAAAAGGAAACTTGAGGCATAAGCTTTGTGATCGTTGATCGCTGAGTATCTCTTCTTCCAGAGATAAAGAAGTTCAGCTATCGCTGAAGCTTTTCCTCATGTTCCTTCGCGTATATGTAGAGTTGTCTTTGCTTCACTGATATCCGCATCAGGTCACTAGTAGACTTCTCTTTGTTCAGTGGCTTTGTCTTCGATTCAGCTATGAACATATGTTGACGCGAGACTTGTCTTCAGGGATTACGTTGGCTGTTTACTTCAAAAACTATCAGTGATAACTGAACATACTCAGTCTGATCACTGATAGTGAAACACTAATACATAGAAATGTTTATGAGAGATACTATCAGCGATAACTGAACAGACTCAGTCTGATCGCTGATGGTGAAACACTAATACATATTAAAACGTAATTTTCACTAAGTACAGAAGAGGGTCGTTATCAAATCACTGAGAGAGTTTGGATCAACAATCTCTTCGTTAGATATTTAGGGGAGAAAATTTTCAAAGTTCAACTTCAAGTAAAAGTGGGAGAAGATTTCAAAGCAAAGGTAGATATACAGAAGATGTTTCTGAAAGTTCAAGTCAAAATCAGAAGATAATTTCAAGATTTTATCAAAAAGGAGAGATTGTTTGGAAAGACTGAAAGAGATGCAAAGCTACAGATGCATATTTTTACCAAAGGGAGAGATAGATAAAGACTTCAAGTTTTGAAGAAATAAAGTTTGTAGAAAGAGTTTGTTGAAAGGATGCAAAGGGAGAGATGTAAACAAAAGAAAGTTTTGTTCATGTGATGAATATTTAAAAGCTTCAAAGTTCGGAAAGATACAAAACTGAAAAAATTTCAAGAGAAAGAAGACTTGAAGATTCGTGTCAATTTTTTTTAATCTTGAATCCAAAGGGGGAGATTCTTGAGACTAAAATGTTGTATTCAAGATTAAAAGGGTCAAATGTGTAAGTATTGTAAAGTTGTGTAAAAGTCAAGTGTGTTTGACTTCACTTAATGTCTTGAGTTGTAAAAGTCAACAAGTGTTGAATTGGTATAAATAGGTTTGTGTCTTTGTAGTTTGTGAACAACCAGAGAGAGACATACGCACACAACCATTGAAAGAGAGACTTGTGACTTTAGAGAGAGAAATATTGTACACATTCTGAGAGTTCATTTGTAATCATTGAAAATCAAATACAAATGACTTTGTGATTAGTTGTGTGTGATTAATCTGTATTGAGCTTGAAACTGTGACTAAGACATTTGATATACCTTGAAGTCTTTGTGAACTGCATAGGCTAAGAATAATCGAATAGCTTCGAGCCTAGCCACATGATCAAAGGTTTCATTGTAGTCTATGCCTTCCTCTTATTTGTATCCCTGAGCAACAAACCTAGATTTGTTACGGGTAATAGTCCCATGTTCATCTAATTTGTTACGAAACACCCATGTGGTGCCAATAACAGTCTTATCAGATGGTCTGGGAAGGAGATTCCAAACTTTGTTTCTTTCAAACTCAGCCAGCTCTTCTTGCATAATGCTGACCCAGTTTGGATCTCTGAGGGCATCATCGGCCCTTTTAGGTTCTACTAGAGATATGAAGTTCATAAATAGACAAATGTTACCTGAACCACGTCGAGTCTGAATACCAACGTTTGGATCACCAAGTCTTTGTTCGATTGGGTGACTCTTAGTCCATCTCTGAGAAAGATCTTGAATATCCATATCTACAGAAGTGGAATGGATAGGAACATTTGCTGAGGAAGAAGTTTTAGCAATTTGATCATCAGCTATTAATCGATAAGGTTCAGATTGAACATTAACCACTGATTTTTCTTTAGAGATAAGAGGTAATTCATAAGTAGAAGGTTCAGAAAGGGGTATAGTGTTTATGGGAATAGTCGAAACCCAAGAAGTACATTCTGGTTCTATGGAGACAATGACTGGATCATCATCAGTGTTTAGAAGAACTTCTTGATGGTTATTGCTGGGAGGTGTGTGTCCCAATTAGCAAGTAATATCAAGAACAACAACAAGATTAATCTTCAAATATCATATGTTTTGATCTTCAATGTAGATTATAATTTTCTCTCTCTACAATGAATTCCCTAACACGTGTTATCAATGTTTTACAAGATTAACAAAGACAAAATCCTATTTATGTCTACAAGATTACAAGGCAAGCTAAACTAACAAAACATTAACTTTGACTTTCTTCTTTAAATGAGTTGACTTTGACTTGAAACTTTGACTTTCAACCTTGATGATCTTTAATACAACAAAATGTGCACTAACAATCTCCCCCTTTGGATTCAAGATGATTCTTCAAAATATAAACTGATAATCTCCCCTTTGTATTCACTTGCTCTTCTCCAGTAGTTGAGATCACTCTTCAAGAAGAATTTCAGCATTAACAAACAATATCCCTTTTTCTTTTGAAATAAACCTTTTCGAGGACATTCTCCCCCTTTCTTCTTTTTGTAGAAAGAAATTAATCTTTAATAATATGCTCAAAGTCTTTAGTAAACTTCCCTTATCAGATAATCTTCAGCAAACACAATCTCCCTCTTTGGAAGCATGAAATCTCTTTAGAAAAAAATTATCCTCAGTTTTGGCTCACTTTTCTTTTTCAAACAATCTTCAAAAAGAAAATTTATGTAATCTTCAATAAACTTTCAGAATTCTTTGAACCATAATGATCTTTCGCACATAATAAATGAGCCATTAAAGCCTTTCCTGCCTCTTTCTGCTTGGCTAACAACATCTTGGTCAGTAAAAGAATAGTTTGCTTCAGATTCTCTCCATCATCTGAATCAGTATTAGCACTGTCCTCTTCCTCAGTCTCAGAAACAATGACTTTCTTTTTATTCAAACTTACAGACTTCTTCTCCTTTCTCTTAACCACTAATGCAATAGGATCAACCACTGGTTTGTCGGCTTTCTTTTTCTCAGCCCTTATCTCCTCGACCTCTTCTTCATTCTGGCGTAGAGTCTCATAAATCTCATGCAAAGGAATCTCATTAAGATCCTTAAGTTGTTTCACATGTCGAGTAAATCTCTTCCATTATGACTGTAAGATACTCAAAAACTTGACATTGTTCTCTATTTGTGACTTTCTCACCTTATTCTTGCTTAGTTCATTCAATAGAGAAACAAACCTGTCATACGTGTCTCCAAACTCTCTCCATATTTTTATTTGAATTCTTCATAATTGTTGATACAATTAGACACCTTTAATTGATTTCCTATCTTTGACCCATCATCATCTTCTCAAGTTAATCCCACATCGCTTTTCCAGTTGCTTTATAGTTGTCAATCTTCACATAAATCTCATTCGGAATCTCTTGAAGTAAGAAAGATCTTGCTAGTTTATCTGCTTTGTATTTCTTTGCTTGTTCAGTTGTGTATTCCTCTGGATCTATGATATACTCCTTAGTAGTGATTTCTTCCCCATCAACATTGACAGTAGCTAGTAACTTTGTGGGTGGTTTCATGAGTCCTTCTTCCAAAGACTATCTGATATAACGACCAATGTTATTTTTGTCAATGAAGTCTAAGAACCTGTCTTTCCACTGTTCATATTAGTCTTTAAAAAGAACAGGTGGTTAGACATCAGTACCAATCGCAAGAGCTTCTCTTGAAGTCATACTGAAATTACTTGCCTTGAACGTTTATAAAAATCAGAAAATTTTCTCAAAAACTGAAACTTGTCAAAAATTGACTAAGTGTAGAAGTCGCAGGCCACAGTAGAACACTTGTCCCAAACACAAAACTCTACTTGTCGCAAAGAACTAGACACGAGAAATCAAACTTGTCGCAAGCTACTGTATACGAGAAGTAACTTGTCGTAAATCACTATGCCCGAGAAACTGATTGTCGCAAACCAAAGCAACCGAGAAGCGGACTTGTCGAAGATCAAAGTGACTGAGAAGTAACAACTCGCAAAACCTTGCACCCGAGAAGTAGAAATTCGCATGCTGAATTAACCGAGAAGTCAACAACTCACAGACAGAAAGACACGAGAAGTAACAACTCATATGTTGAAGGATGCGAACTCTGAACTTATCGCAAACCAAAAGAACCGAGTTTCTAACTTGTTGTATCCCAAGTCACTTAAACAATAACTTGCCGCAAAGCAAGGCTTGCGTCAACTGTACTTGTCGTAAGTGTCTTCTAACGACAATTGTACTTGTCGTAAGTTTCAGTATGCGAGTTCCACACTTAGAAATTTTTTCCAAATACTCAAAACACCCTTTAGAAACTTGTGAGTTCTTCAAGAAGCTTGAGAGTTCTCTCGATCTTAAGAGAAGTCGAGCTCTAAACCACAAAATCTGCCACAACTAGATCGATTCTTCGAATTTACCAACGAAACTTTGCAGAATTGCTCACGATGTGAATCTAAACTGTTGGGAAATTCAGAATTTGACAAGTACAGTTAATACTGCTAGAAGAACATGGTTACTACTTCTGAAGTTACTACTTCTGAAGTTAATGCTGCTGAACAAAATTAATGCTGCTAAGTCAAGGTTAATACTGCTAGAGGAGATTACTACTGCTAAGCAATTTTAGTACTGCTAGTAGTTAGTACTGCTGAATGTTAATACTGCTCAAAGTATTAATACTGCTGAAAACTTAGTGTTGCTTATGAGATAATCAAGATTCGTGCAGATCAAGTTTGAAGAGTATGGAAAGCTGGAAGATAAAGATGGAAGATTATTTTGAAGATCTTTTGTAATTATCTTTTATCTTCAGTATATATAGAATAGTTTAGACTTGATAGAAAACAATTTTTCTAACATTCTGAGTTTTTGTTTTTGATAGAGAGAATCAACCTCAAGGTTTGTAATCCTAATTCTAGAGAAGTAAAATTCGTATTGGTGAGTCTGTTCATCAATATTGAGGTTGTGTGTTGAATCTTGTAACTTTATAATCATTCAATAAAGTTTGCAAGTTCTTATTCTGATTTACTGTGTTTCATTAATTATTGAATATCAAAGTGTTATTCCGCAAACTCCTTTGATATTGTTTCTGAGTGTTTATTCTTGTTTAGAATTAAGATCCTGACAAGTGGTATCAGAGCAAGTATTCTCAGAAATCTCATTCATCATGGAAAACACAGCTGAATCCAACAGTACTCTGGTCTCAAAGGTTCCAATGCTCAGATCCAATGAATTTGACATCTGGAAGATCAGAATCAAGCAATATATTCTCCTCACAGATTACTCTATGTGGGACATCATTGAGAATGGCCCATTTGATGCAGGAAAGATTGGTGAAGATGGCATAAGAACCCTCCAAAGACGGATGCAGACAGAAAGACAAGGCAAACAGAGATGAAAGCCTTGAGCACTCTGCTCTTGGCCATTCCAAATGAATATCAGCACCAATTCTGTAATTACACTGATGCACAGATGCTCTGGAATGCTCTAGAGAAGAGATTCTCTGGTACCAAAAGTACCAAGAGAAATCAAAAGGCAATCCTGAAACAACAGTATGAAAACTTTATGTCAACCAAGAATGAGTCCATGACTCAAACTTTTGACAGGTTTAACAAACTGATTGGTGAACTGGCTACTATGGGAGTACATATTGATCAAGATGATGTAAACAGAAAATTCTTAAGGTCCCTTGGAGATGAGTGGACCATGTACACTGTTTCATTCAGACAGAATGATCAGTTGGAAGAGAAAGAACTTGATGATCTGTACAATGATCTTAGAGTATTTGAATCTGAGGTGGATGCAAAGAAGAAGCCTTCTAGATATATTCATAATGCTGCACTCCTATCAGTGAATGCTGCTAATGGAGCAAATCAAGAAAAAGGCACTGATTCTGTGTTTGAAGCCTTTCTTGCCAGTCATGGGAATTCCTCCTTAATCAATGATGATTTGGAACAACTTCATCCTGATGATCTGGAAGAGATGGATATTAAATGGCAGATGGCCATGCTTTCCATGAGGGTAAAGAAGTTCATAAAGAGGACTGGGAGGAACAACTTCTCCCAAAGAAGAGAAGATGGAGCGGGATTTGATAAATCAAAGGTGGAATGCTACAAATGCCATCTGAAGGGAAACTTTGCAAGGGAGTGCAGAAGTGGAGTGTCTCACAACAACAACCACCAACAAGGTCAATCTGGAAGCTTCAATAACAACAGAAACTCTGCTCAAGCCCTTGTTTCTCAACAAGGAATGGGGTTTGATTAGAGTGATCAAGCAGAAGAGGCTATCCAGAATCAAGCTCTTATGGCTGAAGTATCTGATCTCCCATCTGAGGTAAATTCTAATCTCTGTTCTAAAACTTGCATAGACACTGTTAAAAGGTACAGGGATCACAATCAGAAGATGAGTGATGACCTTAAGAGATTAGAAAAGCATATCAAAGATTATGTGAGAATTGTTGAGAGGTTTGAGGAACAGATTAAAGGTTTTCAGGCCAATGAACTCCAACACTCATATGACACCAATTACTGGAAGTGGGAGAAAAAGGATCTAGAGCTTAAACTGACCAAATCTAAAGAGGAGAGTGAGAAACTGAGAGATGAACTAACCAAGGTCAAGCTTGATGTAGAAAAGTTTTCCAATGCTTCTAAAGCAATGGACTCTTTACTACAAACTCAGATTCATGATAAGCTGAGAAGAGGAATTGGATACAATGCCACACCTCCACCATATAACAACAATTACATCCCTCCTACTTCAGACCTATTAGACACCAAAGATAGGAAGGACTTTCCTGAGGGAGCCACTGAAGTAGATCCCTTAGATGAGGTAGTTGTTGAGGATACGACTGAGAAAGAGGTTGTCAAGAGTAAGGAGAACAAGGTGAGTGGTGAGATTCCTCTAGAGAATAACATTATCACCAATGAGGATTGTGGAAGGGCTTGGATCAAATCTAAGGACATAGAGAAGACAGAGGGAAAGTCTGGTAAGGTCCATTACAAACAGACCACAGTTGTAAATCCAGGTCCTTACAAACAGTGTGTATGTAAGAAGATTGAGCCCCTAAAACATGATAAAAAGAGGGGAAATCAAAGAAACTGGAATAATCAGTGGGCACAAAAACAAGGGGTTGATCTGAGTAAAATCAATAGACCAAAACCTTGTTATATCTGTGGCAAATTGAATCATCTTGCAAAATACTGTTATTTCAATCCTATGAACCAAAGGATGAATTTTCAAAGATCCATGCAAAAACCCTTTGGTTATAGGAAGATTGAAAAGAACCATGTGGCTAAGAAATCTGTTATAACTAAAAGCCACATGAAGAAAAAGTCTGTTAAAGAAAGTGTCAATATGTGGGTTCCTAAAAGCACTAAAAATGATAGTGCTGCTAGAAGTAATACTACTGCTAACAATGTTAGTACTGCTGACATTGTTAGTACTTCTTCAAAAGTTAATACTGCTAACTCTGTTAGTGCTGCTAACAAGGTTAGTACTGCTAAACCTGTTAGTACTGCTAACTCTGTTAGTACTGCTAAGGTTTGTACTGCTTCTAGTGTTTGTACTGCTAAGCCAATCATATTGACAAAGTACTCTAATAAAGAGTGCTCTGAGTTTAAAAACCTCATAAAAAAGGAATGTAAATACTTTGATGAGAAAGGGAGACCCAAGACCACTTTGGCTTGGGTCCCCAATCAATACTAATTGTATAATCTTATGTGCAGGGTAACCAGCAGCTCAAGGGGAAGAGCATCTGGCATGTTGATAGTGGTTGCTCTAGGCACATGACAGGGAACATGTCACGCCTCAAGAATTTCAAGAAAATTGATGGTGGACATGTTGCCTTTGGTAATACTCCAGATGGAGGTAAGATAAGTGGTAAGAGGGATGTTTCCAAAGGTAAAATGACCTTTGAAGATGTATTCTATGTTGAGCAGTTAAGGTACAACCTGTTAAGTGTATCACAGGTTTGTGACAAGCAACATAGTATATTATTTACAAATTCTGAATGTATTATCCTTGCTCCTGGATTCAAGGTAGTTGTTGAAAAGATGATACTACTAAGAACTCCCAGAAAGGATAATGTTTATTGCTTAGATATGGAAAGTGTTTCAATTGATTCATCCCTAAACTGTCTTGTGTCAAAAGCCTCTTTGGATGAATCGTCACTTTGGCACAGAAGGATGTGTCACATGAACTTTAAAACAATGAATAAACTTGTTAAAAACAACCTTGTAAGAGGTTTACCTTCCAAAGTCTTTTCATGTGATGATCATTGTGTTGCTTGTCTCAAAGGCAAACAACACAAAACTTCTCATAAGACCAAAGAGTTGAACACAATCTCTAATTCTCTTCAGTTGTTGCATTTGGATATGTTTGGTCCTACAAATGTTATGAGTATTGGTAAGAAATCATACTGCCTAGTTATTGTTGATGATTACTCTAGATTTACTTGGGTATATTTTCTAAGAACTAAGGATGAGACAAGTGGACTGATCAAACCCTTTATTCTAAGAATTGAAAACCAAACTAATCAAAAGGTAAAAGTCATTAGGTCAGACAATGGTACTGAATTTAAAAATCATGACCTAAACACCTTTTGTGAGGAAAAAGGAATTGAGAGGCAATACAGTGCTCCTAGGACTCCACAAGAAAATGGTGTTGCTGAGAGAAGGAATATGACACTGATTGAAGCTGCTAGATCTCTGTTGGCAGATTCAAAACTTCCAATTACTTTCTGGGCTGAAGCAGTTAATACTGCTTGCTATGTCCAAAACAGAGTTTTAGTAGTTAAGCCTAAAAACAAGACACCCTATGAGCTTTTAAATAATAGAAAACCTTTTATAGGATTTTTCAAACCATTTGGGTGTCCTTGTACCATACTCAATACCAAAACTCACTTAGGAAAGTTTGATAGAAAAGCAGAAGATGGTTTTCTAGTTGGTTACTCATCTCAGAGTAAGGCTTACAGAGTTTTTAATACTTCTTATAGAATAATTGAGGAAAGTGACAATGTCAAGTGCAATGAGAACACACCAAATCCTATTGGGTCTGGTCCTCAGTGGTTATTTGACATTGATTCACTAACTAACTCTTTGGGTTTCAGTAGTGATTACAATGCAGGTTCAGGAAGTGGAGGATCAGGAGATGAACAAGTACAAGTACAAGATATTATTCCTCAGTCTGTGATCTTTCCCAGTCCTACAATAGAGCCTGTTGATGTATATGAAAAAGAGACTGCTGCTGAACCAATTCAGAGTGAAGAAGAAGGAAGAGATGAGGAGACTCATGTGCATGATGAACCAGAAGCAACTGATGAGATTCCCTCAGCTGACTTAAATGATTCCAATCTGGATGTGGGAATCACTGAAGAACCTAGTCATCAGACTAGAACTCAAAAGAATCATCCTCCAGAGCTAGTCATAGGAGACATCTCTTCTCCTATGATAACAAGGAATCAAAGCAGACTTCAAGAGCTGCAGGATCAGCAACACACAGTTCTCTCCTGCTTTCTATCTCAGATTGAGCCTAAGAAGGTTTTTGAAGCAATGAAAGATTCCAGTTGGATAGAAGCTATGCAAGAAGAGTTACTGCAGTTCAAGTTGCAAGAAGTTTGGGACTTGGTGGACCTTCCAAAAGGTCATAGAGCTATAGGCACCAAGTGGATTTTCAGGAACAAAAAGGATGAGAGAGGCATTGTGATAAGAAACAAAGCAAGGCTGGTGGCACAAGGGTACACTCAAGAAGAAGGCATTGACTATGAAGAAGTGTTTGCTCCAGTGGCAAGGGTAGAGGCAATTAGGCTATTTCTAGCCTATGCCTCATACATGAAGTTCAAGGTATACCAAATGGATGTGAAGAGTGCCTTTCTTTATGGTATACTTGATGAAGAAGTATATGTCTGTCAGCCCCCTGGATTTGAAAATCCATCATATCCAGACAGAGTATACAAACTGAAGAAAGCACTGTATGGTCTTCATCAAGCCCCAAGAGCATGGTATGATACTCTGTCTACCTATCTCTTGGAGAATGAGTTTGAAAGTGGTATAATTGACAAGACCCTCTTCATTAAAAGAAGTAAGAAGGACATCCTATTGGTTCAGATTTATGTGGATGATATCATCTTTGGATCCACAAAAGATCAAATGTGTAGAGACTTTGAAAAGTTGATTCACAAGAGCTTTAAAATGAGTTCAATGGGTGAACTTACCTTCTTCCTTGGGCTTCAAGTGAAACAAAAGAAAGATGGGATCTTCATAAGCCAATCAAAATATGTGAAAGACATCCTGGACAAATATGGTTTATCAGACTCAAAGCCAGCAAGCACACCTATGGAGACTCATAAACAGATCACTGCTGATCTTGAGGGGGAGGATGTTGATGTCCATCTATACAGATCAATGATTGGATCACTCTTGTATCTCACAGCCTCAAGACCAGACATCATGTTTCCTGTGTGTCTGTGTGCCAGATTCCAAGTCAAGCCAAAGCAATCACATCTGCAAGCTGTTAAAAGGATTTTCAGATACTTAAGAGGGCAACCTAGATTAGGTCTTTGGTATCCGTATGAATCCAACTTTGACTTGATTGCTTATTCAGATAGTGACTTGGGTGGTGCTAACATGGACAAAAAGTCTACTTCAGGTGGATGTCAACTTTTGGGTGCAAGACTAGTATCTTGGCAGTGTAAGAAACAAACCACAGTGTCCTTATCAATAACAGAAGCTGAGTATATTGCTGCTGCAAGTTGCTGTTCTCAGGTTCTATGGATTCAAAATCAGATGCTGGACTATGGGGTAACCTTTCTTCACACTCCAATATTCATTGACAATAGCAGTGCTATAAGCATTGTTAACAATCTAGTCAAGCACTCCAAAACTAAGCACATTGAGATCAGGTATCACTTTATCAGAGATTGTAATGAAAAGAAGCTAATTCAAGTTCCTAAAGTTCATATTGACAATCAGTTTGCTGATCTATTCACTAAAGCTTTTGATGTGGGTAGATTCACTTTCTTGGTCATAAGTGTGGGCATGATCAACTCTGAATAAGCTCATTTGGTTTAAAAAGTGTTTTCATACCTGTTATTGGTTTATTTTTTGGTACTACTAACATCTTTTCCAGGAAGCTATTACCTTGCATAGAGTACCACAAAGCTTCAGAAAGTGTAAGTATAGTTAATGCTGCCAGTGCAGTTTTAATACTGCCAGTGCTCAGTTAATACTACTAGTTAGTTAATATTGCTAGTAGTTAATACTGCTCTCAGTTAATACTGCTAGTTAGTTAATACTGCTAGTGGTTAATACTGCTCTCAGTTAATACTGCTAGTTACTTAATACTGCTAGTAGTTAATACTGCTCTCAGTTAGTACTGCTAGTTAGTTAATACTGCTAGTAGTTAATACTGCTTCTGTCCCGAACCGTATAAATACTTTTTTTTGCCCGCCCAAAAGTTCATAACGACTCTTTGCTTTCTATTCATCTGCTCTCTAACCCTGTTTCTCTCAAGAACCAAGTGTTTCAATACAGATTACTCAAGCACAATGGCGTCTATGGCATTTATTGACGATCACAATAAAATCGCGATGCTACAAAAGCCAAAGCAAGCTGCAGGATTTCATCAGATAGTGGATTTTCTGAAGTCTAGCCATATCGCCTATGCTCTGACAGTGTCTCCATCAATTTATATCGAGCACCAACAACAATTTTGGGCTAATGCCACCATTGTTACTGAGAATGGTGTGCAAGTGATCAAGACAAGGGTGTGTGGCAAACCCTTGACAGTTACTGAAGAGGTAATTCGCATCAGTCTACGTCTAGACGATGCCTCTGGTATCTCATCTATCTCTAATGATGAACTGTTTTCCTCTCTTACAAGAATGGGGTATGGAGGCCCATTGAGTGTTTTCAAGTTCTCAAAAGCTAAATTTTCACCCCAATGGCGTTTTCTTGTACATACCCTTATGCATTGTATTTCCAAAAAGACTACTAGCTGTAGTGAGTTCAGTAGCACCATTGCTTATGCTTTGGTGTGCTTGGCCACTGCCAGAAAGTACAATTTTTCTAAAATGATTTTTAGTGATCTTGTATCAAACTTGGGAAGCAAAAAGAGTTTTTACATGTACCCCAGGTTTGTTCAGGAAGTTATAACCCATGAATTGACGGATATGCCTCACTTTGATGAGGTATATGTACCAAAAATCCCCAAAGGTAAGGTCTTTTCAAAAATGAAAAGATCTCCATTGGACTCGGAAGGAGTTGACACCCCATTGTTCTCTACAATGATGGTGGTGTCCCACAATGAAGAAGGTATGGCAGCAGGGTCAAGGCCCTCATTAGACCATCCCACTGCTAGCCAATCCCAACCTTCACCCTCCATATCAATCCCTCAGGCCCTACTTAAAAAGCCAAATTCTCCAATCACCCAAACTTACATAAGGAAAAAGGTAAAGAAGGCTCCTTCCCTTCTTGTACCATCACCCACAGAGCCTATAAGCCCTCTAATGGAGAATTCTCCATTAGAGAATATCTACAGGGAAACCACAGGGGTGTCTCCCAACCCCAAGGAGGTGCTCACTGAGGAGATGTTTGAGCATATGGGTGCTAAGGCTGCCACTACTCCTGCTAGCACAGAGGAGGTTAGTGGTAACATAAATAAGACCTTCCCCATGGAAACTTTGAATGAGCAATCATTCAAAGGTCCCTGGTGCCAAGAACCCAAGGGGGTGGAGAGTGCTTCTGTTAGGCAGAAAGCTCCCACTACAAAAAGATCCCATGATCCTTCAAAAGAGGGTAACACTTCTGGAGAAGGTGATGACAGATATAACTATCAAGAATTGATGGATGCTATAGGTAACATAAACATGGATGTCATCAAGCAGGGGAAAGACATTGAAGAGATTAAAATGGTGATTCTGTCTCAACAAGTACAGATCACCAAACTAAAGAAAATGGTGACAAAATTGGTACAGAAAAAGAGGAGAAGGCAGTTTGTGTTAAAGAAGAGGAAAGGTGATAAAGATGCTTCCAACAAGGGGGAGAATCAAGAGGGTGAAACAGAAAATAAAAGTACAGCTGAGAGGGAACTTGATGTTGAGGGGGAGAAAGAAACAGAATCAATAGCAGCAGAAACAGAAACAATAGCAGCAGTAACAGGGCTTTCTGTAGAAGAATTGGAAATTGCAGAAACGTTGGTCAAAGCCAAGAATGACACTCCTAAGGCTTCTCAAAAGGCCAAGGGAGTGGTCATAGATGAAGGAGTCCTTCAAAAGAAGAGAAAAGAAAGAAGTGAGGCAGGTTTGAAGGATACAAAAGGAAAAGGAAAGATGGTTGAACCTGAACAACCTTTAAAGAAGAAAAGTCAGATTGAGTTAGATGAAAAAGTGGCAAAAGAGCTTCAAGCTGAGATGGAAAAAGAGGAAATGCTACAATTTGAGAAAGATAGAGAGCTTGCACTGAATATGGCCAGAAAACTAAATGAAGAGTATCAGAAGAGCATGAAAACAGCAGCTCAGGCCAAGAAAGTACCAGTCAAAAGAATGCCACTCAAAAAGCAGAAAAGACAACCTTCTAAGACCTTTTTGGCCAATCAGGAAAGGAGAAAAATGATAAATTTCCTGAAAGGTTCAATTGGTGTCAAAGGAGAGATGTTTACTAATATGGCATACAGTCAAGTAGAGGAGCTGTATAAGAAAGAAATGGCTAAGATTCAAGGGGACTCCTCACAAAGGGAAGAGGCTGAAAGAAGGATGAAGGAGAGACATGATCTCAACATTCAGCAACCATTCCCTGAGGAAGTCACACCTACAAAAGAAAATAAGGAAGAGCCAGAGAATGTTGGTGTGGAAGCTAAATCTGCAAAGAGGGTGAAGACCATAGCTTCAAAGAAATTGTTCAAGAAGCAAAGGGTTGAAGAAGCTGAAAAAGAGGCAGAACCTTCAGTTACACCTTCAGCAGAATCTGTGCAGAACCTAGAATAGTCCAATAAGCAATCTAATGTGCATCTTGAGCTTTATATGACTATAACAGATGATGAACCAGTTCAAGCTGATCCCATTTCTATGAAAGCACCAGAAGTCATCTTTTGGGATATTCTGGAAGAACAAAGAAAGAAATACTTCAGGCTTAAGAGAGTGGGAGATATATATGAAGTGTACTCTACTTGGGGTAGACTCATCAGAAGCTGTTCAAGATCAGATTTAGAAGAGATGTTTAAAGTTGGATTGGGTCTATATGAAAAGGAGCTGACAGGAGAAGGAATGAGCTTAATCAGATTAGCCATGGAGTACTTGTGCATGATGTTTGATCCTAGCAAAGTTCAACATGTGATCAGAGATTTGCATCTACAGAATAAATTCCAAAGAATAGAAAACTGGATGATATTTGAAAGGTGTGGAGTCTATGTCATCACTGTAGACAGAGCTTATCATGAGTACTACTTGGTTGATAAAATCTATGATCACAACAAGGGTAAACTGCAAGCAATGTTGAATGCCAAGCTTACATGTTCAAAAGATTCAGAAATGGCAAAGATTGTGGTAAGCAGAACAATCAATCAAAGTCTGGGTCTGGATCCGAATTTAGGCAACTAAGCTGCAGTGTTGAAAGCATCTTGAAGACTAAAATTGAAGAACTTGACTTCTCTTCCTAAAAGTCAAGTTAGGGGGAGATTGTTGGGAAATTCATAATTTGACAAGTACAGTTAATACTGCTAGAAGAACTTGGTTACTACTTCTGAAGTTACTACTTCTGAAGTTAATGCTGCTGAACAAAATTAATGCTGCTAAGTCAAGGTTAATACTGCTAGAGGAGATTACTACTGCTAAGCAATTTTAGTACTGCTAGTAGTTAGTACTGCTGAATGTTAATACTGCTCAAAGTATTAATACTGCTGAAGACTTAGTGCTGCTTATGAGATAATCAAGATTCGTGCAGATCAAGTTTGAAGAGTATGGAAAGCTGGAAGATAAAGATGGAAGATTATTTTGAAGATCTTTTGTAATTATCTTTTATCTTCGGTATATATAGAATAGTTTAGACTTGATTGAAAACAATTTTTCTAGCATTCTGAGTTTTTGTTTTTGATAGAGAGAATCAACCTCAAGGTTTGTAATCCTAATTCTAGAGAAGTAGAATTCGTATTGGTGATCCTGTTCATCAATATTGAGGTTGTGTGTTGAATCTTGTAACTTTATAATCATTCAATAAAGTTTGCAAGTTCTTATTCTGATTTACTGTGTTTCATTAATTATTGAATATCAAAGTGTTATTCCGCAAACTCCTTTGATATTGTTTCTGAGTGTTTATTCTTGTTTAGAATTAAGATCCTGACATAAACACAATTATAGTTGATGATTTCAACTAAAACTCACTACAATCTGAAATTCGATCTAAACATAGTAGTTTACAACTTTTGAACACAAATCCAACAAAAATCCAAAATTCACCTAAACTGTTGTGAATTTGACAAATTGATTGAAACAAGACTTGATCCAAACATAAAATCGAGTACAAAGAAATCAAATTTTAACCAATTACATCACAAAATCACTGAATTCGATTCTTGGCAGTTTGAAACTTGCGACTTCTTGATTTTGCAACAAATCTTCAAATTTTATCCATAATCTCTGATCTTTGTCTGCTCTGATACCAATTATATGTCCCAATTAGCAAGTAATATCAAGAACAACAACAAGATTAATCTTCAAATATCATATGTATTGATCTTCAATGTAGATTACAATTTTCTCTCTTTATAATCTCTCTCTACAATGAATTCACCAATATGTGTTCTCAATGTTCTACAAGATTAACAAAGACAAAATCCTATTTATACGTACAAGATTACAAGGCAAACTAAACTAACAAAACATTAACTTTGACTTTTTTTCATTAAATGAGTTGACTTTGACTTTAGCAATTGAGGCTTTGACATGAAGCTTTGACTTTCAACCTTGATGATCTTGAATACAACAAAATGTGAACTACCAAGAGGTATATCAACATCTATGAGATGAGAGAACGTTTTATCATTCAACTCTTCGTTTTCAAGAACAGGTCTTGAATTAGCTGATTGAGATTCATCAAAGGTGACATGTATGGTTTCTTCTATAGTTTATCTTCTTTTATTGAAGACTCTGAAGGCTTTAGATACTAAGGAGTATGCTATAAAAATTCCATCGTCAACTTTGGGATCGAACTTTCCAAGTTGATCTCTGTTGTTTAATATGTAGCACTGACAACCAAATATATGAAGAAAACATAGAGTAGGATTTCTTCCATGGAAAAGTTCGTATGCTGCCTTCTTGAACCACTTGACAATCAGCGATCGATTTTTAGTAAAACATGTAGTGTTGACAGCTTCAGCCCAGAATTGGGTTGGCAAATGCGATTCGTTGAGCATAGATCGAGCGACTTCAATGATTGTTCGATTTCGTCTTTCAGTGACCCCATTCTATTACGGTGTTCTCACAGCTGAGAATCTGTGAGAGATACATCTGTTTTCAAAAAAAATTATCAAGAGCATTATTTTTGAATTCAGTACCATGATCACTTCTCATAGAACGAAGAGTGAGGATGTTGAGAACCTCCATCTTTCTTATGAAGAAGAATATTTCTTTTGGAGTGTCACTATTGGATCTGATGAACAAGACCTAGGTATATCTGGAGTACTCATCAATAATCACCAGAGTATGCTTCTTTCCAGCAATGGATTGTTTATTGACGGGGCCAAACAAATCCATGTGAAGCAGATGTAGAGGGGTAGTGATTGATGAGACTTGTTTAGACTTGAAGCTTGCTTTGGTTTCTTTCCTTTTTCACATGCTGAACAGAGAGATTCTTTAGCATATGAGGGTTGAGGCAAACCAGTGACATGTTCCTTCTTGCTGAGTTCATTCAGCGTTCTAAAGTTGATATGAGATAGCCTTTTATGCCTTATCCAGTTGGCATCTGATGAGGCTTTTAAAAGGAAACAGATGTTCTCAATGTTGTAGGAATCCATGTTGATAACATATACATTTTCCAAATGATAACCGCTGAGAGCAAGTTTTCCATCTTTGTTAGTGACAGCACATGCTTTCTTGGTAAAGCATACTTTGTAGTCTTTGTCACATAGTAGATTGATGCTAAGAAGATTGTGCTTTAGTCCTTCTACGTAAGTGACTCTTCGGATGGTAGTTGTATCATTAGTTAGTACACCAAATCCTCTAGTATAGCCTTTTCCATTTCCACCAAAGGTCACTAAGGGACCTTTCTCTTCCTTGTAATTAGCGAGCATGTTCTTTTGGCCACTCATGTGTCAAGATCATCCACTATCAAGATACCAGATACCCTTCGAGACCTGAAACATAAGGAAGATCAACTTTTAATTGGTACCCACTTTACAATGGGTCCAGAAGAATTAGTGGAGATGGAAGGTTCAACAATCTTCACAACATCTGATGATTCAACTTCAGTGGTAACATTCACTTTAGTTAATTTCTTAACCTTAGTGGTATTTTTCACCTTGGCAGGTTTCTCAGCTTTGGTGACCTTTGTTAATGTAATGTTTAGATCAAGTATTTGACTTTTGTATAGTTTGACTTTGACCTTTAAGTCCTTGAGAGTTTCTTTATCTTGAGAGTTCCTTTGGTTTGAGAGTTCTTGTCATGTATATTTAGAATAGTGTAACTGAGAGATGTGCGCATACTTTGTAATCTTGTGACTTCACTTAAAACATATGACTGTTTCTCTCTCTCTACATTGTATGATCTAATCTGTATTGAATTGTTTGAATATCGCTTGATTTGGACTTAACAATTGGTATCAGATCTTGATAGAGATTTCATTCTTTGCACGATCGAGATCTGATTGGTATTGATAGAACAGTCGATGAATTTTTTTATTTCTGTGTTTTGTTGTGAAATTGGTTGTTCTTTGATGATAATTTGATTCAGTGAATATAGGTGATCATCATGGAATCAATTACATTGTCCAATTTCAACAAGTTTGGACAGATTGGTCGATTTTTGAGTTCTTTTGTTCGAAAATATTTATCACTGTGGTTGGATCGAATTGGTGTTTAGAGTCAAAATTAGACAAGATGATCAACTACAAATGTGCTCAAGAGTTGTTTTCGAACCTGCTGTCAAAGTTTCAACTCAAGATTCGATGTTCAGAAGGTGATTTTGAAGAAATGTGGAAAATCGTTCAAGATCCATAGAACTCGCAAGATTCAGTTGAAGAACTCGCAGATGTTAGAAAGAATTCGCAGAATGAAGGTTTCGCAACATAGAATTCGCATGATGAAGAGTTTGAGGACATCACATGACAGAATTCGTAAAGCCTTTGAAGCTGATATCTTGTTAAGTATAGAAGTCGCACAATAGTCTTATGCGAATGTTGAAAGATTCGCATGACTATATCCCTTGAAGATGAAATTTCCTTAAGTGTAGAATTCGTACGTATGTATGTTGCGAAAAGTAGAGATTTCTCAGAAGAGAGTGTTGCGAAAAGTCCAGGATTCGCAGGTAAGTGTGATGCGAATTCTGAGAATTTATAGATAAGAAGTATGCGAAAGGAGAGGATTTCGCAGATAGGCCCTTGTGAAAACTAAGGATTCACAATGCAAGCCTATGCGAATTTTGGGGTTTAGGCTTAGTCCATCTTGCGAATCGTGCTCAAATGTGAATAGTGATTTGCGAATTAATGGTGTTTTGCGAAAAGTTTGATGCTTGTTGAGAATTTTGACTGTTCTGAACCCAGTTTGATACAAGCTTGCCCTGTTTCTGAGCTTTATACGCATAATGCATATGTGACATCACTCCTATCATATGTTGGTCACATATCTCTAGCAACTGGTCTATTCTTACATGGGTGCTCATGCCTTTCAAGATTTTCAGATTCTGGATTTGATGATTTACTCTCTGATTGGATTGAGTTAGCTGCCTGAGCATCTGCAATTATCAGTTTGGAAAGCTTCTTTTGTTGTTAGACCGTTGAGAGCACTTTATCGTTCTTCTGAACTGATTACTCAGTAGTGTGAGCGACAACAATCATTGTTCTGATACTTGAGTTGTAATTCAGAATCCCGAGCGCTCATAATCATCCAGCTGATTCGTGAAGAAAGGAGTTGTGGGTTTGATTATTCAGTATTCTGGAAAGAAGTCAGAAAATGAGTATCTTCTATCATTTGTTGAACATTTGACTTCCTTCTAACCCTTGCCTTGTAGTGTTGCTACCGCCTGTAAGCTTATTAGATGAAGTTCTTAAGCTGAATTCTTATTTCAACTCGTGGTTCAAAGACAGATCAGATGTTATACACTGATGATGCACTTGGTTCTCATTCCATAATACGCACATATCATTCTTGTGGGAGTTAAGGAATGTGTTGGATTTACTAGAGATAAAAGCTGTCTTTATGTGCACTCAGTCGTCTACATCAGATCTGGTATTTCAGTTGAAACTCCAAGGATAAGAGCTACATTCTAGGGGGAGCTGAGGATGCTTTGATGTTTATGCAACACTAAGTTTTATAAAGAAATCAATGGGGGGAAGAGCTAAAGCTGGAGCTGATCAGAGAATGATTACTTTACAAAACTTAGGGGGAGAATGTTAGAACATAAATATGTTCTATTTAGAAAGTTTAGTAAAGTAAGCTACATATTGTGTTTTGGGCCTTGTATATGGGTTTGGGCTTAAAATGTGTACAAGGGATATGGGGGTATAAGTAGAAATCTTGTAATGTGTTTTAGGTTAACTTTCATTTTTAAGAAAGCTTTTCATTTACAATGTAGTTATACGGCTGCTTTGTTCTAGTAGTTGTAGTTTTACTTTTCTGCATTGAATAAATCTACAGATTTCTTCCCTATGATTCCTTGTTATCTTTATTCATTCAATCCAATCATGATCTCAATGAACCTTACAACAACAATTATGATATATGGTACATAAGGTCCATTTGCGACATATTCAGGTATAGTGGGATCTACACTCTCTAGAAATAGAATCATTCGATTTTTCCAGAGAGCAAAGTTGTCTCTACTAAATCGAGGAGGTTTAGCAAGAGAGCCATTTTCATGATAGTTTGAGTTTGTGTTCAATGCCATTATAGAGAATAACAAGGAGGAGAGTTAAGCAAGATCTTGTTTATCGATTAAACAAACTGCTCTGATACCACTTGTTGGTCCTGATTAAGGTTCTACAAGGGTGTTAGTTTGTAGAAGGAGGGCTTGAATACAAACACAAAGTTTACTTTTAAATTTTTTTATTGATTATTGAGTAAATCAAAAACACAATTTACAGATTGTTGCGGAACTAGATAAGGTAAAACCTAATCTAAACAATCTAAGAAACACTACGCTTTCTTGCACACAAGAGTAATAGAAAAGGAGAAGAGAGTTTCTACAAATATCACTAAGGAGATTGAGGACCCTTAAAAAATGAAGGCTTTTCTCCTATTTATACCCTATGCATTAAATGCATGGCAGAGGGTACAATCCACGTGTTATTGACTTTATCTTTAGCATGCTTTCGGCCGTATGGTGAACAATGTAGTGGAAGGAGTGGTTGTATGATTATGAAAAAAAGCATGTTTGCTTTTGTACCTTCGTACTATGTGTGCAGAGGATAAGACAAACAAATCTAGATAAGAAAGCTTCATGATCAACTATTGCTAATGATCAGTGATCAGGAATCACTGACGTAGAAAGGCAATAATTGAGGCTTGATCTTGATTTGTCACGCGTTGTAGACTTGTCTTGATTTCACTGAATGCCACTTCAGATCATTAGTAGACTTGTATTCATCATCATCTTAGTCTTCGAAGTCAACGATGATCTTCTTGAGCGTGAGACTTGTCTTTAGGGATTACATAAACGGATTACATGGAAACCACTCAGCAATAACTGAACAGACTCAGTATGATCGTTGAAGGTGAAACACTAATACATATTTAGTTTAAGTAATATTTCACTAAGTATAAAAGGATCATCATCAAATTACTGAGAAAGTTTGGATCAACAGTTTTTGATTTGGTTATCAGAGTTTTTTTATTCTAATATAACCCCCTAGTTTGGATTTTCGTAACGTTTTGGTTTTTGTCATTAATGAACGTTAACCAAAATTCGTCCGGTGAGGGGTACTTTAGTCCTGTCTCATTTTTTTGGTATTTTCCTAATTTGTCTTATTAATCTTTCAAAGGTAGAACCATTCGCAACCATTGTTTTTAGGTGAAGATCAATGACACCTCTTTTCTGTCGACTCTCCTTATTCTAGCCACCTTACACCATCATACACACCAACAACAACAAAATCTCAAAATCAAACCCAAATTCATATTCAAACCATAAAAAATCAAAATCAAACCCAAATCCAAACCTCAAAACCAAATTTCAAATCAAAAGCAAAAGCAAAAGCAAAAGCAAACCCAAATCAAATCTTAATTGTAACACCCGTAACTTTGGGGTTATTTATAAAACAAATTTAGAGGAGCGACCGAGAAAACGGTCGAGGAATGGTCGATAGAACGGTCGGTGAACGGCCGAGAAAACGGTCGAGGAACGGTCGAGAAAACGGTCGGTGAACGGCCGAGAAAACTGTCGGTGAATGACTGGGAAAACGGTCGGGTAAACGGTCGAGGAACGACAGGTGAACACGGTCGAGGAGCGGTCGGGCGATTGTGCCCGTGATTGTGGTATATGTCACTATAGCATGGCACTATCACACAAAAAAAAGTCTTCGTACATATGGGGCGATTGTGCCCGCGGTCGGTGTCCAGAGGGTTAAATTCCCGATTTTCTTAGGTTTTCTTCGTTTTCTCATATCCCCCCCCATTTTAACTCCAATTTTGGAAATTCTTTTTACTATGGCTTCGTTTTTTAGAGCTTTCAAGAATAGATTGTGAGTATTGAAGTTTATTGGCAGATTCAAGAGTATTTTGTAGTGGTAAGTTTCTCATTTCTCTCGATTTTAAGCTAGGGTTTAATGTGTTCTTCATTTTGTCTCCTCTTCTTTCCATTTTGTCTTAGGTTTTGGATCTTTGGAGGTGAATGAAACACTTGGCAAGTGTTGGATCTAAAATTTTAGAACCATAAATGTCCTATTTAATAGAAAGTTATATAAAGAATTATATAGATTTATTTTATTATTTGTAAAAGCCTTTATTGTTATTTGGGCTTAGTTTGGTTAATGGGCTTGGGCTTTACTTGTAATAGGGCTTGGTATTTATAGTTTGTTTAGATTGTTATTAGGGGTAATAGATGAGACCAATTGATTGTGCGCCAAATACATAGCTTAGAGAGTTTGCTTTTCATTCATACATGTAACTCTCTTTCAATCATTTAATACAATTAATCGTTCATTGCATTGTTACTTGAGCAAAATGTGAATTATAATTGGTATCAGAGCAGAGAGACAAACTATCGATTCAAAAGAATCATTTTTTTTTTCAATTTGGGTAAACGACGCCTAAGAAATTGATGTTTGATTTGTCGATTTTTGCTAAATTTATTGATCTCAAGTGATTCCATTATATTATTTTTAGTCATTGATCGTGTTTGGTAAAGTTTCAAAGTCAAAATCGAAGGTTTTTAGCATTAATTCTTGAAAAATCGTTTCTTGAATTTTGGTGTCTGTTTATCGATTTCTTTCCGGTTTTCGCTAAATAGGACAGATTTGTGGTACTAATCGATTTGGGTAAGTGTGTTTTGTATGTCTATAGCGTTTTTCGATTTCGAGGTTTTTAGAAATCGTCTGAATCTGCTTTAGATCCGAGATTTTTGCATTGTTCATCGTTATCCGGGTAAGTATTCACTTTCTCGAGTGTTTATTTCCCGAATCACCAAACCTGGTTGGCTTATCGGGAACTCAGAACCCGACTGCCCTTACAGGGAAACAACCGGGAAATACCTACCTGGAAACACATATCTGGAACCCTTACCCACAAACACATAACCGGGAACTCGTCCGTTCGGAAAACGTCGTACTCGGGTATCTTGTCACCGGGAAAACTCTATCTCCGAGAAAACCATTAATCCGGGAAATCCTTTTACCCGGAATATCTGGGAAACATCCAACCCTGAAAAGCTCACCTACCCGGATCTGTACCCAGGAATTCCAGTACCCGGAAGACCATACCCGGGAAGCTTTAAACACAGATACTTTCGGGAAATCATAAACCAAGAATTCTCTTACCCGGAACTCCAAACATCCAGGTTTAGTTATCCGGACACTTCACTTACCTGGGTTCTCCCCATCCGGATCTCATTTCTTTCGGATTTCATCTCATTCAGGTTTCACGTTACCCGCACAGGCTCTAATCAGGAATCACCTGGACAAGCTAAGTCTCTGAAGGGGAAAATTGTGTATTCTGTGATACTGTGTCTGTTTTGGATCAATATTTTAAATTGTCTCACGATCATCTTGTTCAAGTAACAATGTCCCATTCTGATTCTTCAAAAAATTTCAATCTCAATGCCCAGATTGTAGTGCTTGAAACAAGATTGGAAAACAATCTAAGTGTACTGACAATTTGAGTTGGGAACAAGGTTTAAAAAGAGAAAAGGAAAAACTTTTTGAAGAAAATGATGTTTTGAAAAATAAATTATTTGAACTCTCAAAAAAGTTTGAAAAAGCACAGAAAGCTGATATGAAGAGAGGTGATCCGACATGGTGCTTGAAGAGAAACGAAAAGCTACAAAGATTGAAAAAATCTTGAGCTGAAGAAAAGGCTTTCAGTTTTTGAAAAAGAAAGAGTTGAATTTTCAAATGAAAGGAAGAATTTTGAAAGAAAGATCCTTGATCTTTCAAAGAAACTATTTGAAGAATGAAAAACTTTTGAGCTTAAGAATGTTAAACTTTCAAAACAGATTTCTGATTTTGAAAAAGTTTTGGCGATTAAGCAAGATAATTTTGAGAAAGAGAGAAAATCTTTTGAGAATGAAAAGAAAATGCTTGAAAAGAAGAATGTTGCGGTTTTCAAAGAGATACCGGATAAACGCAACAATATTGAAAAAGATTTTGAAAGTGAAAGGATGATTTTTGAAACTGAAATTCATAATCTTTCAAATAAGTTATCTGGGTTAGCAACCGAGATTTTGATAGAGCAGAAGGTAAAATCTGATTTACAAAAGTGAATTGATTCAATTCTAGAATAAAGAAATGTTTTATCCACAAAAGTCAAGAAACTTGAACAAATCAACTTCAAAGCTAATTTATCTGAACAAGCTAGTCCCGATACTGTTGTTCGGTCTCCTTATTCTTCAAGTTCACCATCTATAACTATCTCTTCGAAGAAGATTGTCAAATCAAATGAATTTTAAAAAGATCAAATTCACCCTGCCAATCATTTCTATAATTCTCTTGTTGATAATAAAGATAGTCAAGTGTTTTGAAAACTCAAAATGGTGTGGAGAAAGAAATCAACTACAGAGGATAGTGGTGGAAAAGAGTCTCATAAATTTTATGTAGTTGATACAAAGTCATTTATTTCCAAGACTGATTCACCTACTTATGTCTATTCTACAACAAAGTTGATCAGTCTACACCAAGCAAAGATCTGTTGCACTCATTTTGGAAAGAGTGACTTTTGTGGATTCAAGGTATGTCAATAGATGGTATGGTACTTATAGTATCCCCAATCCTCAGTATAATAGCTTCAAAACTAAGGCAACTAACCCTCAAGGATCCATCAAAGCATGGATACCAAATTCTGTCTAATCTGTTTTGCAGGAATGTCATGTCTGATCAATTTAGAATATTCTTTTCACATGAATGCAATCAAAGGTTATGACACTTTCGAGGGGGAGTACCATGATTTTTTTTCTTTCAAATTTTCATTTACACTTATGAATACTTCAGTTCAAAACTCGTTCTTAAATGTTTTTGACTTCTGATTACCTCAAATCAAAACTCGTATTTCAATGTTTACCTCAATGTTCTATTTTAGTGAGTTACACAAGTGTTAGGGCCTATAATGTTTCTATGGTCAATCCAGAACCGGAAGGACCTACCCAAGAAACACATCATGTTCATAGATATTAGTGAGGAGTCAAGATTATTAGATGAGTTCGGAGTGAAAAGAATATGGTGAGGATGTGACATGACATAAAAGAATTATTAGTCCTTACCAAACCAAGTCAGTTATCCGGGTTACCACACAATTTATTCATTCTCGTTCTTTGGATATGAATATTGAATCAAACATGGACCCAGTGTCGATAACTCGTGTCGCCCCACCTAGCCACTCAAGTATCTCACAAAAGATACTTGTTTCATAAATGCACGAAGAATATCACATAATCTATCTATTTCACATCCGGAGATCTTAGATATTGAAAAAGGAAGATAACAGATCCGGTCTCCGAACTTGATATTCACATCACTGTGTCTATTGATTTCTATCCTACGTCCCAAATAGATAGCTTAGAGAGTTTTCTTTTCATTCATACATGTAACTCTGTTTCAATCATTCAATACAGTTAATCGTTCATTACATTATTACTTGAGCAAATTGGGAATTACATAAAAGTTCTGAGGTGTTGCTTGTGGATCATAGTTTTCAACAAGAAAACTCAAAGCTTGGGGTAAAAACCTAGATTTAACCTAAATCTAGCAAAGTGAGTTCAAGTTGCTTTGTGAAAACTATGTACATGCCAAAATGTGTAGTTTGAAGTAATAATGTGTATACTCGGTATTTATCAATGTGTTATGTATTTGACAAAGTTTTCATATTTGGTAAATTTTGGTTGATAAATCTTATGAAATGCCTATATTTGTAGTTTTGAACATTTCGATGAGTAAATCACAAAAATGTGTTTTTTCATGATATATTGTACAAATGGAGTCTATTTGATGGTTTATGCATATTTTTTGGTATAATTGGTTTTATAAACCATTAGGAAAATGCACATTATAGTGTTATGAGACATTTTGGAAATATATGGGTATGATTTCATTTGGAAAATGGTTTGTCTTAACCAATGATGAGTCTATGGGTTAATCATATCTTTGAGATATATATTTTCATAAGGGTTGGTTAGACGTGCCTTAGTGATTTAAGGATCTTTAATTATTGGTCCATTGCTATGTTGAGCTTTTGGATCGGTTTTGACTCCGAAGAGTGTTTGGAACATTTGTTCGATTTTGATTAACTCGATATAGAGCCTTGAATATGGTTTGCATTTATTGCACTTTTGTTGATCCATACTCTCTCAGTGATTTGATAAAGACCCTTTTCAATACTTAGTAAAAATTACGTTTAATATTATGTATTAGTGTTTCATCATCAGCGATCATGCTAAGTCTGTTCAGCTATCACTGATGATCTCTCTTGTAAACATTCCTATGTAAAATTGTTTTACTATCAACGATCAAATACTGAGTATGTTCAGAATCGCTGATGATTTCTAATGTAAAATAGTAGACGCAATCCCTGAAGACAAGTTTCGCGACAACAGATGTTCACTGCTGAATCGAAGACAAAGTTTTTAAACAAAGACAAGTCTACTCATGACCTTATGCGGATATCAGTGAAGCAAACACGAATCTACACACGCGAAGAATCCTGAGGAAAAGCTTCAGTGATAACTGAACTTCTTTGTATCTCTGAAGGAAGAGATATTCAACGATCGATGATTACTTAGCTTATGCCTCAAGTCTCTTTTGTCTTTCCCTTTCATACCCAGTACGATGTGTCAGAATGGACATACCTCTGCTACAATTCGTACAACAACTCTGTCAACTACACTGTTCATCATATGGCCGAAAGCATGTCTCCTAAAGTCAGACCCATGCAGCCAATCAATGAAGGACACGTGTAAAGTGATCTGCCATGCATTTAATGCATAGGGTATAAATAGAAAGATCAACACTCCATCTGAAGTGTGAGAAGCCTTCATCTTTCTAAATATATAGAAACCCTTGTTTTCTATATTCTCCTAATCCCCTATTCTCTATTTCTTGTGCTACCATCTTAGTGTTTCTTAAGTTTGTTTAGATTAGGTTCTACTTAATCTTATTTTGCAACAGACTTGTAAATTGTGTTTGATTTATCAATAAAAAATTTATTAAACTTTAAATTCCGTGTTTGTATTCAACCCCCCCATTTCTACAAACTTGTTAAGCACCTTCGGGACCAACAAGTGGTATCAGAGCAGACTGTTTAATCTAATTAACAAGATCTTTCTTTATTCTCTTCCTTGCTATTCTAAATATGGCACTTAATGCAAACACAAACTACTATGATAATGGTTCATTCTCTAAACCTCCTCGATTTAGCAGAGATAACTTTGCTCTCTAGAAAAATCGAATGCTGCTATTTCTAGAAGGTGTAGATCCTACTATACCTTAATACGTAGCAAATGGCCCATATGAACCTTACACAATCATAGCTGCTGTTCCAGCTACTACCACCACTCCTACTGTTCCTGAATGTTATGCTATTAAGGAAATAAGACAGTGGAGTGATGAAGACAAAAAGAAGGTCGGTCTAGATGCAAAGGCAGAAACCATTATCTCTATGGCTCTGCCTGATGAAGCTTTCCATTCCATCATACATCTTAAAACTGCCAAGGAAATGTGGGACACTATATGTGTTCAATATGAAGGCACCACTGAAGTCCAAGAAACTCGAAAGATTAACTTGGTACGACAGTATGAAGGTTTTATCTCTGGTAAGAACGAATCTCTCTCTGATGTTCACCAGAGGTTTAACTGCTTAATCATTGATCTAAGAACTGCTGGTAGGACCTATTCTAATTCTGAGGTCTTAACTAAATTCTTAGAATGTCTTCCTGAAAGCTGGGACAGTTATTCAATGTGTCTCAAGCTAACAAAAGACTTAAATTCTCTCTCCCTTAGCACCTTGTATGGAATATTGCTCAACTATGAGCAATCAAATCTCTTGAAGAAGAATCTTGTAAAAGATGCTAAAGACTCCAAAAGCACTCCTGTTGCTTTAGTCTCCTTAGAGACCATTCCATCTCAGGGATCTACTCTCACTATCACTGAGTTAGATTCTGACACCGTGGAATTATCAGACACTGATCTTTCAGAGTTTGATGAGTCCTTAGCACTCGTGACAAACTCTTTTAAGAGATTTGCAAGAAGGAGCAATTTCAGAAGAAATAAGCCTCTTTCTCTTACTAACAAGCCAAAATCAACCCCTGTTGATAAGGCTACTGCTACTTGCTATAAATGCTAAAAGATTGGATATTTTGTAAGTGAGTGGAGGTTAAAGAAAGTCTTCAAACCTTCTTGTTATTCCCAGATAACAATGCGATCATAAGATGATAATTGATTCCATCAAATCATACTTTGATTAATCACAAATTCAATTACAAGATACGCTCACAATACTTTCTCTCTCTAACTCTGATACTCTCAAGATACTATCTCTCTTAGAACTGTTTTTGTTACAAATCGCACAACACCTATATATACCTATTACAAAACACGCTAACCACTGTTCACGCAAACTACTAAAACACGCAAACAACTAGAAAACAGAAAAATACAATGTTTGACTTTGACATTTATTACACTAGACTTTGACTTTGATGCTGAGAGTTGACTTCAGCTTTGACTTTCAGTCTTTAGACTTCTGTGATCTTGTATCCAACATATATATGCTCTAACAATCTCCCCCTTTGGATTCAAGATCAGCTCCAAAAGATTTAGCAAATCAATCTTCTCTCTTTGAGTCAATCTAATAACTCAGATTATCTTCAAAACAATTGAATTCTTTCCAAAAAATGTCTTCAACAAATAGTAACAATCTTTCCCAAAAATGGTAGAAACCTCTTTCAGACACTTGAAAGAAATCATCTTCAGATTCAACTCAGATTGCTTCATCAAATTATCTTCAAAGAAAATTTCTGTAAAATCAGCACATCTTCCAGAATTCTTTGACTATGCTCTTTCAACTCTCATATTCTTTGAAATCTTCTTTCACATCTAACAGAAACATTTGATCCCGGACATTTCTTTAACGCACACAATTATGTGCAAGTTTTACACTTCTTGCTAGAGCTTGCGAGATCGAGACTTGGACAAATTTCAAAAAATATGGTTCTCGCTAAATGCAAACACGCAAGAACAGGGAATTGCGAGTTTGGGACTTAGAGAAATTTTGATAAGGAAACTTCGCGGAAAAGACAAACGTGCACAACAAACCCTTCTCGCAGATTCCACTTCTCGCACGACAAAGATAGTGAACAGTAACAACTCGCACCTAATGATGTGCGAGTTCTTGTACTTTGCGCACACTATATCTTACGAGTTCTTCACTTTGTACACCCAAACAAAGTCTCTGCGAGTTCTTGACTAGCGCGAACTGCAGATCTAGCGAGTTCTTCAGTTTATCGACCAAAAACTTGATTTTCACACCAAATTTGATTCAATACTCCACCAATTGATCCGAGTCTTTGTAGATTTCCTCTAAATCATACCATGAACAGGTTACAATCAAGGAATTTCAAATTAAAACATCAAAATTACAACCTTGATCTTTGAACAGTACGAATACAAATACGAATTGAAATCTTACAAAAATCCAAAATTCACATTAATATGGTGTGAATTAGACAAAACAATACAAACGAGATCTGTTCTAAATGTTAAAATGAATCTAAGACAACCAATTACAACTCAAAACAACACTTAATCACGAAATTCGAATCTCTACAGATTTTGCAAGTTCGTAAAAAAAATTATGATTCAAAAACTCGAAATTGATCCTTGATTCTCTGAATATTGTATGCTCTGATACCAATTGTTATTCCCAGATAACAATGCGATCATAAGATGACAATTGATTCCATCAAATCATACTTTGATTAATCACAAATTCAATTACAATATACCCTCACAATACTTTCTCTCTCTAACTCTGATACTCTCAAGATACTATCTCTCTTACAACTGTTTTTGTTACAACTCGCACAACACCTATATATACCTATTACAAAACACGCTAACCACTGTTCACGCAAACTACTAAAACGCGCAAACAACTAGAAAACAGAAAAATACAATGTTTGACTTTGACATTTATTACACTAGACTTTAACTTTGATGCTGAGAGTTGACTTCAGCTTTGACTTTCAGTCTTTAGACTTCTGTGATCTTGTATCCAACATATATATGCTCTAACACTTCTACCTCCAGAAGATCCAACGATAGCAAATACCTTAAGCTTAAAGAAAAATATCAAAAGTTGAAGAACTTTAAAAGGAAAGGTAAAGGTCTTATCGCTGAAGAGCATGACTGGGCTGAATCAGAAGAATCAAGTTCTGATGAAGAAGAAGTCGTTAATCTCTGTCTTATGGCCGAGATTAAAGAAGAAGTGGAAGAATCTCCAGAAACTTTCATGAGCTATATCTCCTCTCATGTATCAATCTCTACCAATCCCTCTCTATCTGAAGCTGAGAGAAGTCGTGTTGTTGATGTTCTGACAATCGATCTATACAATTTACTAAATGGCAAAAACTCTAGCTGAAAACAAAAAAATTGATTTAACTCAACAACTAGAAAAATGTCATGAAAAGATCAGAGAACTGATTCTTTTAGAGGAAAATTTGAAAGATCAAGTCATTGTCAACGAAATCATCAGCATTGAATGCGAACAAGCCATCGCTGCTTTAAAAGGAGAAAAGGTAATTGTTGAAGGATGGTGCAAATCCTCAACAAAGATCACTGAGATTATAAGTGCTCAAATCCCAGCCAGTTTGGAATATTTGTCTCTTCTATCCCTGACACCTCTTATACTCAGTGCTCTTCTTCTACTTCTAATCCCATCCCTGAGGAATTATCAAAAGGCTCAAAGCCTGAAGATAAAGGAAAATCCATTTTCCATCCTCAGAAGGCTACCAAGAAAGCAAAACTGAAGGTTCCTTCTAAATCTTCAGTAAATCGATCTTCTAGCTCTGTTATAGAAATCTTTGATATTTGTCCTCCAAAGCTGAAGATTGATCTTAAGCCTAAGAAATCTGAAGAACTGAAAGTTCCTCCGAGATCTTATGCTAAAGGCATTCTTGGAGCTGGCCCTGCTCACTTCAAATTTTCTAAACCTACCACTTATGGTCCTAAAACCACATTTAAATATAGAAAATGCTATCATTGTGGATTTACTGACCATATTGCTAGTAAATGTCCAACTGCCACAAAAGCTGATAAAACAACTAAAGTGAAGATGAATGTGTTGATTCAAGCTCTCTCAGTGATTTGATAACGACCCTTTTCTACACTTAGTGAAAATTACGTTTAATATGT
Organism: Arctium minus; assembly: GCA_954870635.1. Classification (NCBI taxonomy): domain Eukaryota; kingdom Viridiplantae; phylum Streptophyta; class Magnoliopsida; order Asterales; family Asteraceae; genus Arctium; species Arctium minus. The sequence goes on along the minus strand of OX941084.1, from coordinate 114,459,308 downwards.
ATTAGTGTTTTACCATCAGCGATCAGACTGAGTCTGTTCAGTTATCGCTGATAGTCTTTCTCAAACATTTAATATGTATTAGTGTTTCACTATCAGTGATCAAACTGAGTCTGTTCAGTTATCGCTGATAGTTCTGATGTAAACAGTAACGTAATCCCTGAAGACAAGTCTCGCGTCAACAGATGTTCATAGTTGAATCGAAGACAAAGCTGCTGAACAAAGAGAAGTCTACTAGTGACCTGATGCGGATATCAGTAAAGCAAAGACAACTCTACTTATACGCGAAGGAACATGAGTAAAGCTTCAGCGATCGCTGAACTCTTGATATATCTGCTGAAAGGGATATTCAGCGATTGAATAATCACTTAGCTTATACCTCAAGTTTCTTTTTGTCTAACCTTGCACAACTCAGTACGATGTGTCAGAACGGACATGCCTCTGCCATAATTCGTACAACAACTCTGTCAACTACACTGTTCATGATCCGGCCGAAAGCATGTCTCCCAAAGTCAGACATTCAAAGCCAATCAGTAAACGCCACGTGTAAAGTGCCCTGCCATGCATTTAATGCATAGGGTATAAATAGGAAGTTCACCACTCCATCTGAGGGGGTGCTCAATCCTTGAACTCCAAATAGAAACCTTTGTTTTCTATATCTCTTAATCCTCCTTTCTCTGAATTTCTTGTGCAACCATCTTAGTGTTTCTTAAGTTTGTTTAGATTGAGTCTGTCTTAATCTTATTCCGCAACAAACTTGTGAATTGTATTTCATTTATCAATAAACAATTTATTAAACTTTAAATTCTGTGTTTGTATTCAACCCCCCCTTCTACGAACTTGTTAAGCACCTTCGGGACCAACAAGTGGTATCAGAGCAGTCTGTTTAATCTAATAAACAAGATCTTGCTTTATTCTCTTCTTTGCTATTCTAAATGGCACTTAACACAAACACAAACTACTATGATAATGGTTCACTTTCTAAACCTCCTTGAGTTAGCAGAGATAACTTTTCTCTATGGAAAAATCGAATGATGCTATTTCTTGAAGGTGCTGATCCTACTATACCTGAATATATAGAAAATGGACCTTATGAACCTGTTAGAATTATAGCTGCAGTTCCCGCTACTGCCACCACTGAAGCTGTTCCTAAACGCTATGTCGTTAAGGAAATAAGATAGTGGAGTAATGAAGACAAAAAGAAGGTAGGTATAGATGCAAGAGCAAAGACCATTATCTCAATGCCTCTGCCTGATGAAGTTTTCCATTCCATCATGCATCTTAAAACTTCTAAAGAAATGTGGGAAACCATATGTGTTCAATATGAGGGCACCACTGAAATCCAAGAGACTCGAAAGATTAACTTGGTAAGACAGTATGAAAGTTTCATCGCTGGTAAGAATGAATCTGTTTCTGACGTTCATCAGCGATTTAACTGCTTAATCATTGATCTAAGAACTGTTGGTAGGACCTATTCTAATTCTGAGGTCTTAACAAAATTCTTAGAATGTCTTCCTGAAAGCTGGGACAGTTATTCAATATGTATTAAGATGACAAAAGACTTAAATTCTCTCTCTCTAAGCACTTTGTATGGAATATTGCTCAACTATGAGCAATCGAATCTCCTGAAAAAGAATCTTGTTAAAGATTCTAAGGACTTTAAAAGCACTCCTGTTGCTTTAGTCTCTTCAGAGATAATTCCATCTCAGCGATCTACTCTCACCATCACTGAGTTAGATTCTGAATCTGAGGATCTATCAGACCCTGATCTTTCAGAGTTTGATGAGTCCTTAGCACTCTTGACAAACTCTTTTAAGAGATTTGCACGAAAAAGCAACTTCGGAAGAAGTAAGCCTCTCTCTCTTACTGAAAAGCCAAAATCAACGCCTGTTGATAAGGCTACTGCCACTTGCTATAACTGTGAAAAGATTGGACACTTTGCTAGTGAGTGCAGATCGAAAAAAGTGTTAAAACCTTCTACCTCAAGAAGATCCAATGATGACAAATACCTAAAGCTGAAGAACAAATATCAAAAGCTGAAAAGCTATAAGCGAAAAGGTAAAGGTCTCATCGCTGAAGAACATGACTGGGCTGAATCAGAAGAATCAAGTTCTGATGAAGAAGTCGCTAATCTTTGCCTCATGGCCGAGATTAAAGAAGAAGTGGAAGAACCATCTGAACCTTCTATGAGCTACATATCATCTCAGGTATCAATCTCTACAAATCCCTCTCTGCCTGAAGCTGAGAGAAGTCGCGTTGTTGATGTGCTGAAGATTGACCTTTATAATGCTTTAAACGACAAAACTCTAGATGAGAATAAAAATGTTCATTTAACTCAAGAGCTAGAGAAATGTCATGAAAAGATCAGAGAACTAAATCTTTTAGAAGAAAAGTTGAAAGATCAAGTCATTATAAATGAAATCATCAGCATTGAACGCGAACAAGCCATCGCTGCTCTAAAAGCAGAAAAGGCTCATGTTGAAAAATGGTGCAAATCATCAACAAAGATCTCTGAGATAATAAATGCTCAAACTCCTGAAAGTGATAAAACTGGTCTTGGCTTTTGGACACCACAGGATGAGCCTAAAGAAGAAAGTTCCATGCTTAAGTTTGGAACGTTTGTCACTCCTATCTCTGACACTTCGTATGATCAATTTTATCCTTCTTCTAATTCTATCCCTGAGAAAAAATCCAAAGACACTAAGTCTGAGGATAAAGGAAAGTCCATTCTTCGTCCCCAGAAGGCTACCAAGAAAGCAAAACTGAAAGTTCCTTCTAAACCTTCAGTAAATCAATCTTCTAGCTCTGTGATAGAAATCTTCGATCTCTGTCCTCCAAAGCTAAAGATTGATCTAAGACCCATGAAATCTGAAGAAATGAAAATTCCTCCCAGATCTCATGAGAAAAGCATTCTTGGACCTGGCCCTGCTCATCTTAAACATGCAAAACCTTCTACTTCCGGTCCTAAAACCATTTTCAAATATAGAAAATGCTATCACTGTGGTTTTACTGACCATATTGCAAGCAAATGTCCAACTGCCACTAAAGCTGATAAATCAGTTAAAGTGAAGATGAATGCCTCCAAGGCTGAAAAGGTCACTAAAGCTGAAAAATCAACCAAAGTGAAGAAAACCACTAAGATTAAGAAATTAACCAAAGTGAATATCACCACTGAAGCTGAATCTTCATCTGCTGTGAAGACTGCTGAAGCTTCCACATCCACTAACTCTAAAGGACCCATTGAAAAGTGGGTACCAAACAATGCTTAATCTTCCTTATGTGTGCAGGGATCAAAGGGCATCTGGTATCTCGATAGTGGATGTTCTCGTCATATGACTGGACAAAAAGACCTGCTCACTGAATACAAGGAAGAGAAAGGTCCCTCTGTGACCTTCGGTGGAAGTGGAAAAGGATATACCCGAGGGTTTGGTGTCCTCAGCAATGGGATATGTGATAAAGACTACGAAGTTCGCTTTTCTAAAAAAGCATGTTCAGTGGTGGATGAGAAAGGAAAACTTGCTCTCAATGGTTATCGCAGAGAAAATGTCTACGTAATAGATATGGACTCTACTACCACTGAAAACTTATGTTTTCTCTCTAAGGCCTCTTCTGATGTCAACTGGCTATGGCACAAAAGGCTCTCTCATCTAAACTTCAAAACCTTCAATTCTCTCTCATCTAAGGAACTGGTTTCTGGTTTTCCTCAGCACTCATATGCTAAAGAATCTCTCTGCTCAGCATGTGAAAAAGGAAAACAAACAAAAGCTAGTTTCAAGTCTAAACAAGTTTCCTCAGTGACAAGTCCTCTTCAGCTCTTGCATGTGGATCTGTTTGGCCCTGTCAATATCCAATCAATAGCTGGAAAGAAATATACGCTTGTCATTGTAGATGAATTCTTTCGCTATACCTGGGTTATCTTTCTTCGCTGTAAGAGTGATACTCCAAAAGAACTAATATCTTTTGTTAAAAAGATGGAAGTGCTGAATAATCTTACTGTTCGTTCAATAAGAAGTGATCATGGAACTGAATTCAAAAACAGTTCCCTGAACAATTTCTTTGAAAACAAGGGAATTTCTCATAACTTCTCTACAGTAAGAACACCTCAGCAAAACGGAGTCGTTGAAAGAAGAAACAGAACGATCATTGAAGCTGCTAGATCAATGCTCAGCGATTCTTATCTCCCTACTCAATTTTGGGCAAAAGCTGTAAACACTGCATGTTTTACTCAAAACAGATCGCTGATAGTAAAGCGATTTGGTAAGACAGCTTATGAACTCTTTCATGGAAGGAAGTCTTCTATCAGCTTTCTTCATATCTTTGGTTGTCAGTGCTTTATCTTAAACAACAAAGATCAGCTTGGAAAGTTCAACATCTCAAAAGCCTACAGAGTTTTCAACAAACGAAGACAATCTGTGGAAGAAACAATTCATGTCACTTTTGATGAAACTTGCTCAGCGAACTCCAAACCAATCACTGACAATGAAGAGTTAAATGCTTGGATGTTTTCTCACTACAAGGAAACTGAACCCTTCTTCTCAAACCATCAGCATTCAGATTCTCCAGCCGCTGATGATGATCCAAACATTATACCTCCTAGCGCTGAATCCAACTCATGGGTTTCAGCTGAAACTCTAAACACCTTGCTACCATCAGATCTACCTCTGTCTGAAAACCTCTCTGATAACAACAGGCTGTCCACTACTCAACAGTTAATTGCTGATGAACCTCAAACGTCCTCATCAGTAAACATCCCAATTGTTGATTCAACCCCTGAGTTGAGCGATCATGCTCCTGCTCAGCGATGAACCAGAGATCATCCAATAGATCAAATTCTTGGTGATTCAGATGTAGGTATTCAGACACGACGAAGCTCAGGTAATATATGTCTCTTTGTCAACTTTCTATCTTTAATAGAACCAAAGAAGACTGATGATGCCCTCAGAGATCCAAACTGGGTCAGGGCTATGCAAGAAGAGCTGACTGAGTTTACCCGTAACAAAGTTTGGAATCTCGTTCCTAGACCATCTGAAAAAACTGTTATAGGCACCAAATGGGTGTTTAGAAACAAGTTAGATGAACATGGAACTGTAACCCGCAACAAGGCTCGACTTGTTGCTCAGGGATACAGATAAGAAGAAGGCATAGACTATGATGAAACCTTTGCCCCTGTGGCTAGGTTCGAAGCAATTCGACTATTCTTAGCTTATGCAGTCTATAAAGACTTCATCATTTATCAAATGGACGTAAAATCAGCGTTCCTCAATGGAAAGCTGAATGAAGAAGTCTATGTAGAACAACCACCAGGGTTCTATGACCCTAAGTATCCAAATTATGTTTATAAATTGGATAAGGCTCTCTATGGTCTAAAACAAGCCCCTCGTGCTTGGTATGACACTCTCTCATCATTTCTTATTTCTGAAAATTTTGAACGTGGCAAGATTGATAATACGTTATTTTTCAGAAAGATAAAAGGTCATATAATTCTTGTACAAATATATGTCGATGACATAATATTTGGTTCTACTAACCCATCTCTATGTACTCGCTTCGCTGAAAGAATGAAGAAAGAATATAAAATGAGTATGATGGGTGAGCTGACATATTTTTTTGGTCTTCAGATTAAACAATCTGATAAAGGTACTTTCATCAGCCAAGGTAAGTATGTTAAAGATATGCTGAAGAAGTTTGATCTTAACAAACTTCATCAATGAAAACTCCTATGGCACCACCCCTAACACTTAACAAAGATCCTTCTGGAAAACCTGTTAATGTCACTGCCTATAGAGGAATGATAGGCTCCCTACTGTATCTTACGGCGAGCCGACCTGACATCATGTATTATACTTGTTTATGTGCACGCTATCAATCTGAACCCAAGGAATCCCATCTGATCGTTGTTAAGCGTATATTCAGATATCTGAAAGGAACTCCTAACCTCGGTCTTTGGTATCCCAAAGACTCAGGGTTCGATCTAACTGGTTATTCTTATAGTGATTTTGCAGGCTGTAAACTTGACAGAAAGAGTACCACTGGTGGATGTCAACTCCTCGGAGGAAAGCTGGTAAGCTGGACAAGCAAAAAGCAAAATTCAGTGTCCACTTCCACAGCTGAAGCTGAATATGTAGCCGCTGGAAGCTGTTGTTCTCAAATCTTGTGGTTGAGAAATCAACTATTAGATTATGACCTTCAGCTGTCAAAGATTCCTATCTATTGCGACAGCACTAGTGCTATCGCTATAGCAAATAATCCAGTGCTACATTCAAAAACGAAACACATAGAGACTAAATATCACTTTATCAGAGATCATGTGATGAATGGTGATATTGAACTTCACTTTATCCCTACTGACTTTCAGCTTGCTGATTTATTCACCAAACCTCTTGATGAGACAAGGTTCAACTTTCTCATCAGTGAGCTTGGAATGCTGAATTTCGAAGAATAATTCTTAAGCGTTAATGCATTGTGTCAGTACTCATAAGTTCCCCTTTTATCATTCTCTGATAAATATTCTGACTCTCAGGTATGTTCTCTCAATCCCTACAACTGAGTCTTCATTCAGTTGTTTTTCAAAATATAAACCTTAATCACTGAATTTTCTTCAAATGATTAAAAGCTTTTTGAAAAATAAATTTATCACTGATATTTCTAATCAGTGATCCTTTAAAAGAAAATCTATCCCTATCTTTACCATCAGGGATACTTTCAAAAAGAAAAATCTATCGCTGACTTTTCTTCAGCGATAATTTCAAAACGGACAAATGAACAGTCTCTTTTCTATGACGTCATTTGAACCGACAATCCACGACATGCCTTTTTCTGACGCATTCGTCCGTTGCCCTTCTATCCAATCAACTTCGTGGGACGTGTCCATGTCATGATGAGCATTTGTTTTCCCGCCTCTCACATTCTCTCTCCTTTCTCTCACATATAAAAGGAATGTTTTTCCATTCTTATCATTTTACGCTTTCTGGAAATACTTTCAAAGCAAGAATACTCTCTCAAGCATTCTAGCATTCTCAAGCATTTGCATCATCTTCTTCAAAGATCAACAGGTTATTCTTGATCTTTTTCAAATTCTTATCTTAAATCTTTTTACATAAAACTCCATTTATGGGTTTATAAGATTCTAATCACATAAAATCATTTTCATTTTTGATTTTATTCTTTAAAAACCATTCTATTTTGATTGTTCTTCATTCAAAATCCTTGGTTTTTCTTCTTGTTCTTGTATCTTCTGTCAAGAACACCTTTTTAATCTTCAAATTTGTTGATTTACCTATGTTTCTTTCCCAAAATAGAAACTGGACAAATCTTCTTTATTTTTAGACTAAAACCTTTCTTCTACTCTTTTATCTACTCATAACTCAGAATGGCTCAATTTGCACTTGTCGCCTCTAAGAACGTCAAGTTCGCCATCACTGACTCGGAGCTTCCAAAGAACAATCATCTCGCTCGCCTCGATTTTGACGGTGTTAAGTACCCACATCTGAAGGAAGCTGCAATGTTTCTAAAGCAATCCTGCATTGCTTATGCTATCACTGTGGATCCAACACCCTCCAAAGCTCTTCTCCAGCAATTCTGGTTTACCGCTGACGAAACCTCTATCACCAACAAAAAGGGTGAACAGGTTTCTACTATCTCCTTCAGAACTCAACTTGGCTCAGGGATGATGACTGCTTTAGGCCTGAGGAAAGCTCTGCGTTTTCCTGACAAACCCAGAAATGGATTCGACGCCTTGCCAACTGATGTTGAACTCATCCAATTTCTGGATGCCATGGAATACGCTTGGGAACCCAAGCTAAGGAAGACGATTCCAAACAAGAAGATGACTCTTGTGAATAAGGCACTGATGCCTTCTCAGCTTAACTACATCTTCTCACACTTCATTCAGTGTATGAGTGGGAAGAGTGGGTCACTGGACCAAGCAAGCAAGATCCAGGTCCAGATGGATTACTCAGTGATCACTGGACGAAACTTCGAATACGCAACAACTATATTTGACGATCTCAAGTCAAAGATAGAGAACACCGAAAGGGATCCCAAGGTCCCCTACGTACGCTTTATTTGCGTGTACCTGAAGTTCCTCTACCCTGCTACTTACCCCACTAACTCGGATGCATCTTTTCCAAAAGTGGGTCAGCGCTCCCTGGAGGTCAAGACGCTCCCCAACGAGGTAAGTATCTCTGAACTTCGCTCCCGACTCTATCTCCTCACTTATTCTACTTCAGCGGCCACGCAGGAGGTTCCTTCTTCTGCTATCCCTGCCGCTACCCCTTCCAAACGACCATCAACTGGCTCCCTTGGTCCTTCGAAGAAGGCCAAGGTCACCAAGGAGAAAGCTACCTCTAGCTCTATACCTAAGGATGTTTATCAACAAACTTCCTTGGATGCTTTCGTGGGTCTCTCCTCCACATCCTCAGCTATAACCACTTCAACCGTGCCAGCGATCTCGGTCGCTGTCACAACAACAGTGACGCAACCTACAATCTCAGTTCAACAACAACCTGAGGTAACTACCCCTATCCCTACATCTTCTATCCCCATCTCTAGTCCTTCTATTTCTTTGATCTCTAACCCTCCATCTATTTCTACTCCACAGTTTGGACCCATAGGACTTGAACATTCTTTTGAGGAATCTTTACAATTCTACAAAATGTTTGATAATTCAGGTATCCCTATAACCTTAAACACTTCTCCCAATTCACCATATAAGCCTGTTTCTCAAAAACTAACTTATATTTCAGGTCCTAGTTTGGCGAATGTTGACACAAATGTCAAAAATCTGAGTGCAAAGGTGGAATCTCTGACTGCCTCTCTCAACAACAACACCAACGCTGTTCAATCAGCGGGTGAAGCACTGAAGACGCTGACTGCCATCTGCGTCTCCAAAGCTGACGTTTCTCACATCGCTACTCTCCAAGAAGCGATTGTCAAAGTCAGAGAAGACTCACAACAACAATTTGCAGCCCTGACTACAAAGGTTGATTCTTGTGAAGTCCTTCTTTAGCAAATCCTGACTCACCTGAAGGCACCAGCTCCTACTCCTACTCCCTCATTCACAGACAATGATCGTACATCGCTGAACATTGCCATGGAGTTTATTCATCAGGCTACGTCTGATCTTCCTGCGTTTGAAGGCCGACTGGACAATTTGGAGGCTGAAGTTCAGGTGTTGGCCGCCGCAAAAGCTTCATCTCCTTCCAAAGATCTCTCCCTCAATGATAATGACAAAGAGGGAGAGAAAGCAGCTGAAGAAAATATGGAGTTTGAAGTCGCTGCTGAGGTCCAACAGAAGGAAACTCCCTCTCAGGTTGAGGGGGAGATAGCTGCTGAAAAAGCCCCTCCTTCTCTCGAAGATTTAGTCGATGATGAAGAAGAAGAAGACGATGATGATGAAGACCTTGATCTTGAAGATCAAGAGGAATATTCTCATCAAGATGATGATGATGACGATGAAGATCAATCTCTATGGTGTTCTTCATCCGTCACTTCATCAACGATAGCTTCGAAAGAAGTTATCAAAGCAGGGGGGAGTCAAGAGACACCTTCAGGAACCGCTTCCCAAAGCAAAGGTGCAACTACTGAGGGAACCCTGAAGATGATTTCACTACCTGAGGAGAATCCTTCTCAGGTATGCCTTACTCTTGTTCCCTTATCCTTCTATAAAAATCCAACCCCTGTTTCTTTCTAGCCTTTATCTCTCTCCTTCCCTAAAACTAAATCTAACCTTTTTCTTTTTCTGACCAGATAGTTCTCTCCCCTGCTTAAGGGTAAAGAACTCCAAATAATCCCAGCTGCTGAAGCTGATGATCAAATGATTCCAATCTCTGTAAGAGAGATTGATGAAGAGGATGAAGAAAAAGAAGAGTCCCTGAAACATCATGGAAGGCCCTCTAGACCCTATCATTGGTCAGAGGAAGAGAGAAATAAAAGAACAGAGATGATCTCTCATCTGGAGAGTCAACGACGAAAGATCCCCTCTCAATCATCAGATCTGAAGTTCCTGACTGAAGCTGAAATCGAAGAATCCGTCAGAGCTGAGAAGCTGATTGCTGACTGTCAAAGAGATGCCTCTCTAGCTCTCAAAATTCATTCCTCTCAAGTCAAAGACAAGAAGCTGAAAAGCAAACCAGTGGAAGTCCAGGAAGCTCTTTTGAAAGAGATTGAAGAGGAACGCTCCATAGAAAAAGCGGTCAGCGATAATACAGTCGATTGGTGCAAACACAAAATTGACTATCGCTCTGACCCAATGAAGATCATAGCTGTTGCTATCTCTGGGAGAAAGAAGAAGGATAAACTCTCTGTCACAATGGAGATTACCAGAGAGGATGGAAGCTGCAAAGCTATGTTCATTTCAAAGATGGAAGAATTTGGCTACATGGAGTGGCTTGAGTTCAAAGATGCGCTGAAGAAATCAAAGTCAACATACAGAGGCTATGTTGAAAGGGTAAATGATGCCCTCATCAACAGAGTCGCTGCTATACTAAATGTGCCATCTACTCTTCCTCCAAAGTCCAAGCAAATCAAGAGAAATCCTGTCTCCTCCTCATCTGATAATGTCGCAGTGATCAGAAATGAAACCTCCATCAAATTCTCAAGAGAAGTTATGTTCGGTCCTTCTCCTGAACTTTCAGTTCTGGATCTCTCTTTGCCTCCTGGCGGACCATATGTTGCGGGACAAGTTCTTGAAGAACCTTTTGGAATCTTCTTCAGAGATGACGAGGAACAGCTCAGATTTCAAAGAGTCTCTGAAATCCCTATCTGTCCCCTCGCTCTTCTCAAGGATCTCATGTGCCTATGGTGTACTCTCTCTCCTGCTGCTGAGCCAATCATAGCAATCATCTGCAAACAATCTTTAGAGCGAAGGCAAAAAGGAGAAGAAATACCTGAGTATTTGATAAATCCTCCTAAACCCTCTTTAGATAGCTGATAGATTAGTTTTCTTTCTTATAATCTATTAGTTTAACTTACAGCAGTTAATACATCACTTGTACTTGTAATTTTCATACCTTGTAATATTTTTTCTTGGATTAATGAGAATTTCAGTGAAGTATTTAACTCTATCAGTACTGTAAAAGATCCCTCAAAATAGTAATTGGGACATGTATGTTATGAGTCCTGATTATTCCATCATTTTGAATTATAAAGTAATTTTCTTCAGTTACTTTGTCATTATCAAATAGGGGGAGATTGTTGATCCAAGCTCTCTCAGTGATTTGATAACGACCCTTTTCTATACTTAGTGAAAGTTACGTTTAATATGTATTAGTGTTTCACCATCAGCGATCAGACTAAGTCTGTTCAGTTATCGCTGATAGTCTTTCTCAAACATTTAATATGTATTAGTGTTTCACTATCAATGATCAAACTGAGTCTGTTCAGTTATCGCTGATAGTTCTGATGTAAACAGTAACGTAATCCCTGAAGACAAGTCTCGCGTCAACAGATGTTCATAGCTGAATCGAAGACGAAGCTGCTGAACAAAGAGAAGTCTACTAGTGACCTGATGCGGATATCAGTGAAGCAAAGACAACTCTACTTATACGCGAAGGAACATGAGTAAAGCTTCAGCAATCGCTAAACTCTTGATATCTCTGCTGAAAGAGATATTCAGCGATTGAATGATCACTTAGCTTATACCTCAAGTTTCTTTTTATCTAACCTTGCACAACTCACTACGATGTGTCAGAACGGACATGCCTCTGCCACAATTCGTACAACAACTCTGTCAACTACACTGTTCATGATCCGGCCGAAAGCATGTCTCCCAAAGTATGACATTCAAAGCCAATCAGTAAACGCCACGTGTAAAGTGCCCTGCCATGCATTTAATGCATAGGGTATAAATAGGAAGTTCACCCCTCCATCTGAGGGGGTGCTCAATCCTTGAACTCCAAATAGAAACCTTTGTTTTCTATATCTCTTAATCCTCCTTTCTCTGAATTTCTTGTGCAACCATCTTAGTGTTTCTTAAGTTTGTTTAGATTGAGTCTGTCTTAATCTTATTCCGCAACAAACTTGTAAATTGTATTTGATTTATCAATAAACAATTTATTAAACTTTAAATTATGTGTTTGTATTCACCCCCCCCCCCTTCTACAAACTTGTTAAGAACCTTCGGGACCAACAGAATGCCTCCAAGGCTGAGAAGTTCACCAAAGTTGATAAACCGACCAAGGTAAAAAATACCACTAAGGTTAAGAAATTAACCAAAGTGAAGGTTACCTCTGAAGCTGAATCTTCATCTGATGTGAAGATTGTTGAACCTTCCATCTCCACTAACCCTACTGGACCCATTGAAAAGTGGGTACCAAACAAAACTTAATCTTCCTTATGTTTGCAGGGATCAAAGGGCATCTGGTGTCTTGATAGTGGATGCTCTCGTCACATGACAGGACAAAAAGACCTGCTAACTGAATACAAGGAAGAGAAAGGTCCCTCAATGACCTTTGGTGGAAATGGAAAAGGATATACCCGAGGGTTTGGTGTCCTCAGTAATGGGACAACTACCTTCAGAAGAGTTGCTAACGTAGACGGACTGAAGCACAATCTTCTAAGCATCAGTCAGCTATGTGACAAAGGCTATGAAGTTCGCTTTACTAAGAAAGCATGTTCAGTGGTAAATGAGAACGGAAAACTTGCTCTTAGTGGTTATCGTATGGAAAATGTCTATGTAATAGATATGAACTCTACTACCACTGAAAACGTATGTTTTCTTTCTAAAGCCTCTTCTGATGTCATAAAAGGATTTCTCATCTAAACTTCAAAACCCTGAATTCTCTCTCATCTAAGGAACTGGTTTCTGGTCTTCCTCAGCACTCATATGCTAAGGAATCTCTATGTTCAGCATGTGAAAAAGGAAAACAGACTAAAGCTAGTTTCAAATCTAAACAAGTTTCCTCAGTGACAAGTCCTCTTCAACTCTTCCATATGGATTTGTTTGGCCCTGTCAATATCACTTGTCATTGTAGATGAATACTCTCGCTACACCTGGGTTATCTTTCTTCGCTGCAAAAGTGATACTCCAAAAGAACTTATATCTTTTGTTAAAAAGATGGAAGTGCTGAATAATCTTACTATTCGCTCAATAAGAAGTGATCATGGAACTGAATTCAAAAATAGTTCCCTGAACAATTTCTTTGAGAGCAAGGGAATTTCTCACAACTTTCCCTCAGTAAGAACGCCTCAACAAAACGGAGTCGCTGAAAGAAGAAACTGAACAATCATTGAAGCTGCCAGATCAATGCTCAGCGATTCTCATCTCCCTACTCAATTTTGGGCTGAAGCTGTTAACACTGCATGCTTTACTCAAAACAGATCGCTGATAGTAAAGCGATTTGGAAAGACAACTTATGAACTGTTTCATGGAAGAAAATCCTCTATCAGTTTTCTTTACATCTTTGGTTGTCAGTGCTTCATTCTAAACAACAAAGATTCTCTTGGAAAGTTCGATCCAAAAGCTAATGATAGAATATTTCTTGGATATTCTTCTATCTCCAAAGCCTACAGAGTTTTCAACAAGAGAAGACAAACTGTAGAAGAAACAATTCATGTCACCTTTGACAAAACCCGTTCAGCGAACTCTAAACCCATCGCTGAAAATGAAGAACTAAATGCTTGGATGTTTTCTCAATACAGAGAAACAGAACCTTTCTTCTCAAACCATCAGCACACAAATCATCCTGCTGCTGATGATGATCCAAACATCATTCCACCTAATGCTGAATCCACCTCATGGGTTTCAGCTGAGCCTCTAAACACACTCCCTCCATCAGATCCGTCTTTGTCTGAAAACCTCTCAGAAAACAATGGTATGTCTGACACTCAACAGTTAATTGCTGATGAACCTAAAGCTTCTTGATCAGTGAACATTCCTATTGTTGATCCAACTCCTGAAGTGAGCGATCATGCTCCTACTCAGCAATGGACCAAAGATCACCCTATAGATCAAATTCTTGGTAACCTTCAGACTCGACGAAGTTCATGTAATATCTATCTCTTTTTCAACTTTATTTCTTTAATAGAGCCAAAGAAGACTGATGATGCCCTCTGAGATCCAAACTGGGTCAGCGCTATGCAAGAAGAGCTGACTGAGTTTTCTCGAAACAAAATTTGGAATCTCGTTCTTAGACCATCTGATAAAACTGTGATAGGCACCAAATGGGTGTTTAGAAACAAATTAGATGAACATGGAACTATAACCCACAACAAGGCTAGAATTGTTGCTCAGGGATACAGACAAGAGGAAGGCATAGACTATGATGAAACCTTTGCCCCTATGGCTACGCTCGAAGAAATTCGACTCTTCTTAGCTTATGCAGTTTACAACGACTTCATTTTATATCAAATGGATGTAAAATCAGCGTTCCTAAATGGAAAGTTGAATGAAGAAGTCTATGTAGAACAACCCCCAGGGTTCTCTGACCCTAAGCATCCAAATTATGTATATAAGTTGGATAAGGCTCTCTATGGTCTAAAACAAGCCTCTCGTGCTTGGTATGACACTCTCTCATTCTTTCTTATCTCTGAAAATTTTGAACGCGGTAAAATTGATAATACCTTGTTTTTCAGAAAGATAAAAGGTCACTTTATTCTTGTACAAATATATGTTGATGACATAATATTTGGTTCTACTAACCCATCTCTGTGTACTCGTTTCGCTGAAAGAATGAAGAAAGAATACAAAATGAGTATGATGGGTGAGCTAACTTACTTTCTTGGTCTTCAGATTAAGCAAACTGAAAAACGTACTTTTATCAACCAAGGTAAGTATGTTAAAGATATGCTGAAGAAGTTTGATCTAACTCAAACTTTAGTGATGAAAACTCCTATGGCACCTCCTCTGACATTAAACAAGGATCCAGCTGGAAAAGCTGTTTAATCACTGCCTATAGAGGAATGATAGGCTCCCTGTTGTATCTTACAGCGAGCCGACCTGACATCATGTACTCTACATGTCTGTGTGCACACTATCAATCTGAACCCAAGGAATCCCATTTGATCACTGTCAAACGAATCTTCAGATATCTGAAAGGAACTCCTAACCTCGGTCTTTGGTATCCTAAGGACTCAGGGTTCGATCTAATTGGATATTCAGATAGTGATTTTGCATGTTGTAAACTCGATAGAAAGAGCACCACTGGTGGATGTCAACTTATAGGAGGAAAGCTCGTAAGTTGGACAAGTAAAAAGCAAATTTAGTGTCCACTTCCACAGCTGAAGCTGAATATGTAGCCGCTGGAAGTTGTTGTGCTCAAGTCTTATGGATGAGAAATCAACTATTAGACTATGACCTTCAACTATCAAAAATTCTGATCTATTGCGACAACA
The DNA here is from genome assembly GCA_954870635.1 of Arctium minus. Taxonomy (NCBI): domain Eukaryota; kingdom Viridiplantae; phylum Streptophyta; class Magnoliopsida; order Asterales; family Asteraceae; genus Arctium; species Arctium minus. Next base: position 114,443,981 of record OX941084.1, on the reverse strand, counting down.
CTAGTGCTATCGCTATAGCAAACAATCCAGTACAACATTCAAAGACAAAACACATAGAGATCAGATATCGTTTTATCAGAGATCATGTGATGAATGGTGATATTGAACTTCACTTTATCCCCACTGACTATCAGCTCGCTGATTTATTCACCAAACCTCTTGATGAGACAAGATTCAACTTTCTCATCAGTGAGCTTGGAATGTTCAATCTTGAAGAGTGACTCTTCATCTTTCATGCATTATGTCAGTAATACTGAGTTCCCCTTCATCACTTACTCTTTGATCAAATAACTCTGACTCTCAGGTATGATCTATCACTCTCAATCACTGAATATTCATTCAGTAAGACGATTTTCAAAATCAAAACTTTAATCACTGTTCTTTCTTCAAATGATTAAAAGCTTTTTGATAAACAAAATCTATCACTGATATTTCTAATCAGTGATCCTTTGAAAAGAAAAACAATCTCTGAATTTTTATCAGCGATTCTTTCAGAAAGAAAACCTATCTCTGACTTTTCTTCGGAGATAATTTCAAAAAGGAAAAATGAAACATTTTTTTCTCTCTCCTATGACGTCATTTGAACCGACAATCCACGACATGCCTTTTTCTCTAACACGTTCGTCCGTTGCCCTTCTATCCAATCAACTTCATAGGACGTGTCCATGTCATGATGAATATTTGTTTTCCTGCCTCATTCATTCTCTCTCTCTCTCTCTCTCTCTCTCCTCATATAAAAAGAATGCATTTTTCATTCTTATCTTTTTATGCTTACTGAAACTTCCCAAGCAAGTAAAAAGCTTCTACGACATTCAAACAAAAAGAACTTCAAAATCTTCATCTTCTTCATATCTTCAAGAAATGAACAGGTTTTTGTTCTTCCCATCTTTAATCTATTCTTAAAATCCTCAACATTCTATTGTTATGGACTTTAAAATATTTCTTAAACTCTAAAATCATTTCTTTTGATTTTATCTAAACTCTAAAAACACTTGGTTTTTCGAACATGTTCTTTCTTCTTCACAAAGAAGACTGTTTTACTCTAAAAACAACTTTGTTTATCTATGTTTCTTTCTAAATACAGAAATTGGTAAACTTTTCAATGTTTTTAGACTCTAAACCTTTCCCTCTAATTTACTTCTTTTCATATTCTGAAATGGCCCAAGCAACTCTCATTGCTTCAAAGAACGTCAAATTCAACATAGTGAATCAGAGGTCCCAAAGAACAACTATCTTGCCAGGTTGGACTTCGATGTTGAGAAACACCCATATTTGGTGGATGCAGCTGCCTTTCTGAAGTAACTTGCCTTGCTTACGCTCTCACTGTGGACCCAAAACCTTCCAAAACACTTCTGCAACAATTTTGGTTCACAGCTGATGAGACCACCATCACCAACAAAAAGGGTGAAGTGGTCCCTGCCATTTCCTTCACCACTGAATTAGGTTCAGGCCTCCTAACTGCTTTCGGTCTTCGCAAAGCTTTGCGTTTCCCGGAAAAGACCAAAGCTGGTTTTGACTCACTACTTACTGACGATGAGCTCATCCAATTCTTGGATGACATGGAATATTGTTGGGACAATAAGCCTCGCTCCACGATCCCCAACAAACGGTTGACAAAGATTAAAAAGGCTAACATGCCTTCCCAACTCAACTACATCTTCTTCCACATAATTCAGAGTATGAGTGGGAAGATAGGCTCCCTGGATCAAGCGAGCAAGATACAGCTCCAAATGGGCTACTCGGTCATAGATGGTAAACACTTTGACTACGCTGGTGCCATCTTTGACGATCTAAAGTCAAAGATTGAGAAGACGGAGAGAGATACCAAGATCCCATATGTGCGTTTCATCTGCATGTACCTACACTTCCTCTACGCTGACAAGTACCCAACTTCTCATAATGGTACTTTTTCAAAGATGGGTCAACGAACACTCGAGATCAAGTCGATAGCCAACGAGGTAAGTCTTTCAACCCTCCGCTCTCGCCTCTCTCTACATTCTTCGTCTTCAGCGGCCACATAGAAGGTTCCTTCTCCTGCTATCCCTGCCGCAACTACCACTTCAAAGCGACCATCTACTGCTCTCTCTGGTCCCTCTAAGAAGGCCAGAAAGACCAAGGAGACCATCCCTTCGGGTTCTGTTCCTGAACTAGTTTCTCAACAAACTACTTTAGATGCTTTCGTGGGTATCTCCTCCACAACATCTGCAACGCCTACATCAACCGTGTTAGTGATGACCATCGCTGACACTACACCAGTGACGACCCCCATTTCCTCAGTTCCTCAACAACAACAACCTGAGCAACCTCATGTTGTACCCATAGGACCTGATACTCAAAATTTTGAAGGAGATATGCACTTCTTCAACATGTTTGACTTATCAGGTACTCCTAAAACCCTATACACGTCTCCCATCTCTCCATCTAAGCCTGAGCAATGTTGTGTTCAACCACTAACTTTTCTTGCAGGTCCTAATTTGGCAACAGTTGACTATCATGTCAACAAACTTGCTGACAAAGTGGATACTCTCTCCACCTCCCTGAATGAAACCACCAGCGCTGTAAATCAAGCTGGCGAGGAGCTGAAGAATCTGACTAGTGCCTCCACCTCTCAAAACACGACTCTTCAAGAAGAGCTCGTCAAAATAAAAGAGGACTTGGTTGTCAACCATGAACAGACTCAACTGCTTCAGGGACGTCTTGACTCCATCACCACTGAAGTACAGGGTCTTTCCTCCAAAGTTGACTCCTGCACTGCTTTACTTCAGCAGGTCCTCACAAAGCTGAATGAACCAGCTCCAGCACCAACACCTTCCTTCACCGAAAATGACCGCACCTCACTGAACATAGCAGTTGAATTTATTCATCTAGCTACTTCAGATATTCCTGCCATTGAAGGACGTTTGGAAAGCTTGGAGGATGAAGTCCGGTCTCTGGTCCCTGCTAAACCTGCTTCTCAAAATGTTGAACTCCCCTCTGAAGATAATGACAAAGAGGGGGAGAAAGTCCTTGAAGAAGAAAATACTGAGGTAGCTGAAGCTGAGGTTCAGGCGGAAGAACCTCCCTCTCATGTTGAGGGGGAGAAGGTTGCTGATCAAGCCCCTCCCTCTTCTTCACTTGCTCAAATTCTCAATGAAGAAAAGAAACAGGAGGAGGATGAGGAAGATGATGAAGACCTTGATATTCATGATCAAGAGAAAGATCTTCCAGATGATGATGACGATGATGATGAAGAAGAGGACCAATCTCTTTGGTTCTCAGCCACCAACACATCATCATCAACAACTTCGAAGGAAGTTGTCACAAATGAAGTAAGGGGAGAAGTGAAACAACTTCAGGTACTCCTTCCCAAGGCAAGCAGAAGGGTATAGCTGCCAAGGGAAACCTAAACATTGTCTCACAATCTGAGGGGGAGAATCCTTCTCAGGTATGCCTTTCCATCGTACCTATCTTTTTCTATACCCATCACACCCATGTCTCTTTATAAGCCTTTATCTTTCTTTTTCCTAAAATATACACTAACTCCTTTTTCACTTCTTGTCCAGACAGTTCTCTCCCCTGCTTAAGGGAACCGAACTACAAATAATCCCAACTTCTACAGCTGAAAAACAAATAATCCCAATCTCTTTGAGTGAGGTTGATGATCAAGAAGAAGAAGAAGAAGAGGAAGCCCTGCTCCACCCAGAAAGGCCCTCTAGACCAGTTCATTGGTCAGAGGAAGAATTAAATAAAAGAACAGAGATGATTTCTCATCTAGAGAGTCAACGGCTGAAAATCCCTCTTCAATCAACTTCCAAAGAAATTGACTTCCCAACTGAAGCTGAGATAGAATAATCCATCAGAGCTGAGAAGCTAATTGTAGAATGTCAACAAGATGCAACTCTTGCTCTTAAGGTTTAATCTTATCAGGTCAAAGATAAAAGATTAAAGAAAAATCCAGTGGAAGTTCAAGTTGCACTACTAAAGGAAATTGAAGAGGAGCGCTCAAGTGAACAAGAGGTCAACGATAAATCAGTCGAATGGTATAAGAAAAAAGTCGACTATCGCTTTGACCCAATGAAAATAACAGCCATTGTCATCACTGGAAGAAAGAAGAAGGATCGAACTTCTATAACCATGGAGATAACCAGAGAGGATGGAAGCTCAAAGGCAATGTTCGTCTCAAAGCTCGAGAGTTTTGGCTACATGGAATGGCTAGAGTTCAAGGATGCGCTGAAGAAATCAAAGTCAACCTACAGAGGCTACGTTGAAGGAATCCTAGACGCCCTCATCAATAGAGTCACTGCAGTCTTAAAAGTGCCATCAGCACTTCCTCCTAAGCCAAGGCAAATCAAAAGAAAGCCTGTTTCTTTCTCCTCTGAAAATGTCGTTGCAATCAGAAACGACACCTCCATCAAATTTTCAAAAGAAGCACTATTAAGACCTCCTCCTAATCTTTCAGTTCTAGATCTATCCCTACCTCCTGGTGGATCATTCATTCCCGGGAAAGTACTTAAAGATCCTTTTGGAATCTTCTTCAGAGATGATGAAGAGGTACTTAGATTTCAAAGAGTCTCTGAGATTCCCATCTGTCCTCTGAATCATCTCAAAGATCTTTTGTGCCCATGGTGCGACTTCTCTCCATCAGCTGAACCGATCAAGACAATCATTTGTCAAGAATCATCAGATCGAAGGCAAAGAGGAGAAGAAGTACCTGACTATATGATCAAGATTCTAAAGTCTTATCTAGATAGCTGATAGATTAGTCTCTTATTTCTTGTAATATATTAGTTAGACTTACATTAGTTTGTTCTTCACTTGTATGTTATATTTTCATCTCTTGTATTTTTTTCTTCGAATTAATGAAAATTCAGTGAAGTACTTAACCCTATCAGTACTGTAAAAGATCCCTCAAAATAGTAATTCGGAAAAGTATGTTAGGAGTCCTGATTATTCCTCATTTTGAATTAAAATTAATTTTCTTCAGTTACTTTGTCATTATCAAATAGGGGAGATTGTGTATCCATACTCTCTCAGTGATTTGATAAAGACCCTTTTCTATACTTAGTGAAAATTACGTTTAATATTATGTATTAGTGTTTCATCATCAGCGATCATGCTAAGTCTATTCAGCTATCACTGATGATCTCTCTTGTAAACATTCATATGTAAAAGTGTTTTACTATCAGCGATCAAATACTGAGTATGTTCAGTATCACTGATGATTTCTAATGTAAAACAGTAGACGTAATCCCTGAAGATAAGTTTTGCGATAACAGATGTCCACTGTTGAATCGAAGACAAAACTGTTGAACAAAGACAAGTCTACTCATGACCTGATACGGATATCAGTGAAGCAAACATGAATCTACACACGCAAAGAATCCTGAGGAAAAGCTTCAGCGATAGTTGAACTTCTTTGTATCTCTGAAGGAAGAGATATTCAGCGATCGATGATCACTTAGCTTATGCCTAAAGTCTCTTTTGTCTTTCCCTTGCACACCCAGTACGATGTGTCAGAACAGACATACCTCTGCTACAATTCGTACAACAACTCTGTCAACTACATTGTTTATCATACGGCCGAAAGCATGTCTCCTAAAGTCAGACCCATGCAACCAATCAATGAAGGACACGCTTAAAGTGCTCTGCCATGCATTTAATGCATAGGGTATAAATAGAAAGATCAACACTCTATCTGAAGTGTGAGAAGCCTTCATTTTTCTAAATATATAGAAACCCTTGTTTTCTATATTCTCCCAATCCCCTATTCTCTATTTCTAGTGCTACCATCTTAGTGTTTCTTAAGTTTGTTTAGATTAGGTTCTACTTAATCTTATTCTGCAACAGACTTCTAAATTGTGTTTGATTTATCAATAAACAATTTATTAAACTTTAAAATTATGTGTTTGTATTCAACCCCCCTTCTACAAACTTGTTAAGCACCTTCGGGACCAACAATTTTATTGGAGAATACATGTTTTGAGTGTGTGTTTTGGAGCGAGTGTTGGGTTTTGAATTCATATTAAATGGGTATTTTGATTTAGTGTTTTTCATCATGAAAATAATGGGTTTTGGAAAAGTTTTGCTTTTATGATAAATGCGTTTCATAATGAGTTATGTTTTAAATAAGCAGTCCTTCAGTTTTACTATTTATAAATAAGATGAAAACTGCTTGAATTCACTAGGCTATAATCCTAACCTTTATATTTTCGGCATGTGCATCAAGTACTTGTTGGGGAAAAGGTACTAGCGAGACCATGAAGAGTTGAGTGCTAGTTAGATTGCACGAGAAGGATGTAGCTATTCTACAAGTCAAAACATTTTTGCATGATGATTTTATTTAAACTAAAGTACTTATCCTAAAAACAACAAAGTGGTATAAAACTCTAAAGTATTTTCAATGTTCAATATGACACTAAGATGGAACAAAATAACAATGACACCCCCAAACTGCTTACAAAGACAGTTTCGTGTTTCATTGATCTTGTTATTGAAGCATATAAGAACTTGATCATACCTAAGACTTAACTTGATGGATAACAATGAATAAAACAACAAAAAGGGCAAACAAGTTGTTAAACGGACCACTTAGGCCTGAAAATTAGAAAAGAAACCATGCCACGGTGTTCATAGGCTTTCTTTTTGAAACATTGTATAAAGCATGTTTTTCCTATGAACCATGTATATAAAAAATATATAGCGAATACACATACATACATCAAGTCCTTGAGAAAAAAAATCTAAGTCATAAGGGAGTGAATGTGGAACCTGTCCTACTCAGTGATGAGTAGGGCTGCTTGTCTCTTCATTCTCAGGGTATGGTGGAAGTTCATCTAGCAAACATGGGTCAAATCTCAGCAGTAGTTCTCTGAGAATGTCATCCTTCTTCTTTTCATATTCTCTCATCTGCCTCTCTTCTCCTTCTATTCGCTTTTCCTTCTCTAACCAACACTCCTTTTCTCTCTGAACTCTTTCTACTTCCTTACTTATCTTCAACAATTCATTAGACAACCATTCTAAGACCTTGCCTGTTGCTTATCATGAATATGAAACTCCTAGTAACAGTTACTTAAAGGAATGTTAGAAGAGTGTAAATATGATGGTGTGCATGGTGTGTGGCACTTTGTCTTACTTCTCAACAATCTTTCAATACTTTGCCTATCCATGATCATCTTCTTAGTGCAAAAATGATCTGTAGGAAAAATAGTGAGGTTTGAGTTAGACAATAATTTGTGCAGGATGGTTAGGTATGGTAGTCTAGCATTATTTCTATTTAGACAATTCGTGATGTGGTAGGATAATCTTTCCCACATCGAAGGGTAGACCTTTTAGAATGCGGTAGAGTAAGAATACTCTTCCATACCAATATCTTAATGATGACATGTGGGGTAGAGATTATGTCTGATAAAGAAAAACTAGATATTGGCGATTGGTTTAAGGTATTGGGCTCTTAGAACCCTCATCCTTCCTTTAAATGACCACGTGGCCCCTTCATGAGCCAAGGTCCTCAGGACATCATTCAGATCAGTATCTGAGTTATGTGTATATAGTTTTTCAAGTGTAGAATGAACCACTGGACCAAGTAGGTTGTTTATGGACCTAGGAGAATAATCCACAGATCATCTCCTAACCACTACAGTATGTCCATTGGTGACTGAGACTTCAATGTAAAAGTCTCTTATCCAGTCTAGATTATATACACAAGTGACATCGCAAAAGGATTCCCATTTAAGCTTACGGATGGTATTCCCTATTTCAGGAAATGCATTAAGAAGTTGTCTTTGGAATCCTCTTGGAGTCAGGCCTAGTCTATTGGAAAATTATCGATACATTTGTAACGCAGAGATGGAACTAAAAATGTCGCAATGTCTTACCTGCTTTTGTACTTGTGTTATTAGTGATGGAGTTGATGATGGTCCAGCCTGAGAGTGAGTTCCCAGTTGTGGAGTTGTTGACCACTATATGGAATGTTCCTTAGGGATTGCAGACATCCTGGCAAACTTCTGAGGTCTCACTCGACCTCTGAAATTAGATCTATGGCGTTTGTTACCTGGAGCGATGGATGGAATGATAGTTGAGGAAGGTGCAGTTGGACGAATGCTGACAAATGTGGGGTTCAGTGTGATTCCTCCATGTGGTCTTAATGGAGTTGGTCTGACCAAGGTTCTTAGAGGCTTAACATGCTCAGGTCTAGGTCCAGTGGAGTCCAATAGTTGCTAGAAAGATTGTGCTATGGCAGATGAAGCAAGTGTTGATTGATAACTCACCTCAATAGCCATCACTGATCCAAGAGTGTGAGTGACTGAACCAACATTGCTTGAACCAGCCTCACGGTAGCTGATGATTCAGGAAGAATTAAATAAAAATAATTGTTAAGCACTGAGATAGTATCATTGATTGTTGGTGGATCACTGATAGTTATCAGGTAATCCTGATGCTGATAGGTGAACATGCATCAGTGCATTGTTGGTCATTGACGATAGAAATATGCATCAGTGAAATGAGGGTATTTCAATGACAGAGGTCACTAAAGTGCATTAGTGAATGCCCATCAGTGATGTATATCCCTGATGTTCATTGACTGATGCATGTCAATGATAGAGTTGTCCTTCAGTGAATAGGATTATTGAAATTTATCAGAGAGTGTGATAGGTAATGTGTATTACTGATCATTCTGATAAACCGATTATGACGATCGTTGACATGCAATCCTTATCAATAATTCCTCTGTTTGATGGATGGTTAAGGGCTTCTCCCACACTTAGAGTTTGTTGTATTTATTCAAAATGCTCATCACTAATACGTAACTGTATCAATGATGTTCATATGGAATGAATCTTTTTGGAGAAGAAGATGGTTACATCATGAGTTACCTAGAAGTGTAGAGGCTTGTAATCCAAGAACTTGTTTCGTGTATGCCAAAGAAAAAGTTAAATTCCCACGTTCAAAAGGATATACAATCTATGTGCTTGGTTCCATAGTCAAAGTAAGATCCAGGTTGGGGTATCGTCGTGGTGTGCTTCGATCCATGGATTGTGCTGGTGCTTGGTGTGGAGGGTTTTGTTGGTTTGTGAAGAAGTCTAAGAAAGCATGAATAGGGTTTTGAATGGTAGAGAATGTTGAAGATGATAAGTTCCTTCTGGTGGAAGATGAAGGGTTTTCTTGGGTTGAAGACGAAGAGTTTCTTTTTCGATGTTGTGCTCTGGTGTTCCTTCGTCTTCAGCGCTCTAATATTGTGCGATCAAATTTGGCTTCGAGTAATCCTTCTTGAGGATGAAGAAGATGGATTGTTTGATTCATCCATATTTTATGGGTAGAAGAGGGATGGTGATGATTGTTGGATCATAAATTGTATTCAAGATTAAAGTTAAAGTTCAGGGTTTAAACTGCAATTGTGATAAAGTTAATTAGAGGGTTTATTATGTAATAAGTTAATAGTTATTAAGCTATTGGGCCCAAGCCCATTAGAAAGCCCATTAAGGTTAAAGCCCATAAGGCTTGGGTATTTAAAGTTTTGATTAGTTTAGTTTTAGGTTAACCTTGAAAGAACTCTGATAATTTTCTAAATAGTCGCTGTAAGTTTTCTCTGTATTCAAAGGGTATCAAGAACACTCAAGGGTTTCATTGTTTATTCAAGGGATTGGTACGTTATTATTAATCTTTATATCTCTTGATTATTATTGTGTTGCTTGATTACTTGATTGATTGTTAACCAACTAGATAAAACTGGGATAACAATTGGTATCAGAGCCTAAAGAATCAAGTTTTTAGGATTAAATCCGTGTTTTGCGATTTCACTATTCATCGATTACTATTCACAGATTACTGTTCATCGATTACTATTCACAAATCTATTTTTTTTCGAAAAATTCACTGTTCATCGAAAAAATACTGATCATCGAAAAAATACTGTTCATCCGATTTTATGAATCTGTTATCGCATCCGGTCGATTAGTAATTGATTATTTGTGTTTTTGTGCTTCATTCGATCGAAGGATTGCTTAGTTGTTGGTTTAATTGTGTTTTCGGTCGATTAAAGTTTCTGGGTTTGGTTTCGGTCGAATCCCAGAAACTCATCGTGTTCTTCGGTCATTCATCGTGTTTATCGATATTGTTGTTTGACCGATACCTATTCGACCTGAGCCTTCGACCGGGTAGTTGTAATCTCCGGTCATTCCATTCGACCGGGTAGTTGTAAACATCGGTCCTTACTTCGACCGAATAGTTGTGATCTCCGGTCATTCCTTCGACCGGACCTTAGTATTCCCCGGTCTTTCCTTCGACCGTATAGGAGTATCGGCCGGACCTTAGTGGTTTCCGGTCTAGTATTCGACCGATACTTTGTTACTTCGGTCTTCGTCCTTCGACCGGATACTTGTTAATCCGGTCTTGCACCTTCGACCGGATACTTGTTAATCCCCGTGCTAAGTCTGCGAAGGGGGACAAAGATTTGCTCTTGATCAAAATCTTCTTAATTTTTCAGTATTTTATTCATAGATATTAGTGCTTTATACTGTGTGCGAGGACTGCATTTGATTATTTTTGGAAATTTATTTTTTCTGAAATTTTTTGAGTGTAGTCTTTACTTTTGATTCTAACGATCTCATCTAGTTGGTTGTCTTGGTACAGAAAAGTTTGATTACTAACCATACAGCCAGGATGTCGAATCAGCTAAATATGTCTGAAGGTTATAGCCATGATTTTAACAACATGACTCTATCTGAAGTAAGAGAAAAGGCTAAACAACTTGCTGGACGGTTATCAACATCATCTCGCATGATTGATGAGTATGACAAAGAAGAAAAAATGCTCAAAGCTGAAAACAAGGATTTACAGATTCAGAACTCATCTCTTCTTATTCAGATCAATGCTTTAAAAGAAAATTTAAAAGATTCTGATTCCTTAATTGACTTTGCAGGAATAATTGAGTCTAAAGAAAAAGAGATCTTTGACCTTCAAGCAAAGCTGAAAAGATCTGAATCTAGCTCAACATGGTCAAAGAAGGAACTAATGCAAAAAGAGCTAGATCAATTGAGAAGAAGAGCAAACATTGCGAGTGAGACATCTGAAGGACTTAGAATGATAAATTCTCAACTATGTGCAGACAGAGATAAGTTTAAAGATAAAGTTCTCAGTCTTGAGGTTGAGATCGATAAGCTAAAAGAAAAGGCAACCCAAGACAGAGACAATTCAAAAGCTCAAGATGAATTGTTAAAGATTGAGAAAGAGAGAAAAGAATTTGCCAAGAAATTCTCTGACTTCTCCAGAAAAGCCTTTGAAGAGAAGAAAGCATTAGAACTTAGGTGTGTTAAACTTTCTCAACAAGTTTCAGACTTTGAGAAGGTTATCATTATTGAAAGAGAAAAGGCTGAGAAAGAGAAGAGGAAAGATGAGCTGAAGAAAGCAAATACAGACTTTTTGGAAGAAAAGAAGATATTCGAGACGGAGATAGCCAAGCTGACAGGAAAGCTAGCTGAATTGTCAACAAACATCATGAAGGAGAAGAATGCAAAATCTGAGTTGCATAAGAAGTTTGATCTGATTGAAAAGGAAAGAAACAGTTTGTCTTCAAAAATAAAGGAACTTGAAGAGATCGTATTCAAGGTGAAGCTGACTGAGCACAAGACGCCAGAGTCCATAGCTCAATCACCAAGAGACGATCTAGCTGACTCAAATAGTTCATTAAAAACAGCTTCAAGTTCACATTTTTCAAATGTTTTCTATAATCCTTTCTATGATTTAGATGATTGTCTTACTTCTAAATCTACTGATCAGATTCGTCCTTCTAACCTTTTCTATGACAAAAATGTTGATGGTTCAGGTAACTTCAAGAAGACTAAGTCTCAGAAGAAAAGCTTATGGAGAAGAGAAGATGAGAAAGAAAGAGGAAACTGGATCTGGAGAGTTAAAGGATCCTCGGAGGAGAAGAAGAAAGAAGAATCATTTGTGCATACATCAAATGCTAAATGGAACTATTCTTCAAAAGGTAAAACTTTTGGCAAACCTGATCTGGTTTACTCTATCAATCAACTGATCAGGTTAGCACAAAAGAAAATCAGTTGTTCCTACTGTGGCTCAAATGATTTTGTAAGAAAAGATTATGTTAATAACTGGTATGGTTCTTACTTCATATCTCCCACTAGAACTGCAACTAACCCATTAGGACCCAAATACCAGTGGGTACCAAAAGCTAAATCTGTGTTGCAGGCACCTAATGTTTAAGGGGGAGAAAGAACAATGGCTTTTGAACAACACAGTTCAAAACCCGGACTTCATTGTTAAAAAGATGGCTTCTAAGTAAATCAGCTTAGAACCCTTACTTCAACGGAGTATGGCTTCTAATCACATCGGATTAGAACCCGCACTTCATGGCTCTATCTATTTTTTTATATATATGCTTTATTTCCTTATTAATTTATAAATAAATAAATAAATAAATAAAATAAAATAAAATAAAATAAAAAAATTAAAAAAAAAATTAAAAAAAAAAAAAACCCTATAGTGATTTAAGGGGGAGAATATCTGTGATATTAACAGATTTTTGGATACTTAAATGCTTATCTGACCGTGTGTTCTTAAAGATAAATACTTGTGTTTTATCTTGTCAATATACTTTGTCAAGTATTCATACACATAACGGTTCAGAACATTCTATTTTGACTTTGTTATTACCATGTATCAAAAGTTAAATCTTTCTATGGTAATACTCACGTTCTTTGTATTCACTGTTGATTGAATCAAACGTCATTTCATGTGCTTTCATTGACAATATGTTTATATATTGTTCATATAAACAACATTCGTTTTTGATTCTCCAACATATTGTTCTTCATGACAAAACTCCTATGAGCTTAATTGTCAAACTCTTTTAGTTTGAGGGGGAGAATTGCATCGTCATACATAACTGTTTTAACATCTCCGAAAGTCTTATTTCTCATGTAACAAGTGGTATTTGTGCTTACATGTACAATAGCCTGTTGAACAACATGTTTCTTTTAGGAAAATACATGGGATTCAGTGTGTGAGCTTAACAGAACTTCCATGGATTCACGATAACCAGTGTTTCCTACCCAGGAAGTATTCCCTGAGTGATTGAGGGGAGAAGGGTCAAAAGAATTGAGTGATGGTGTGTGAAGAGGTAAAATGAAAAAGAGAGATTGGTTAGACGTGAGCATTAAAAGAAAGAGGGTGAGAGAACAGAGTAAAAGAATATTAAACTCTGCACCAAACTTCTTTCTGAGCCGGGCAGCCACATAATCTGATTGGTTCACATTCTTTGGTGACCATCATTGAAATAGGCACCTAGCCCATGCCATCTCTTGCATACAACCTCACCAGCTACTCATTCTTTTCTCAAAAAGAGAATGTTTCACATTTTCTGGGGACGCATCACATACGCTATTGGTTCTTCATTTGGAAGATACTAATATTGAAAAAGAAGGAAAGTTGCCCCACCTTCGAACCCTTTCTCATGCACATTGAGTCTTTGTATAATTTGTTGTTGTCTCAACAAGTTTACATACTTTAAGCCTATATTGAAAAGCAATCATCTATGCTTAATTCTTTCATACACATGCACGAGCACATAGAAATTTGTTTTCTGTCAGAACGTTCATAGATAACCATGTGTTATTCGATGATTGAATGGAAGACCTGGGGAGTCTACATCAAACCAGCTCCTTATATAGTAACTTTGTGTTACTCAGTGACTTTGTGTCATTGACAGGCATTCTAACTGAGTCATTTGTTGATTCAGGGTTACACTTATTAACTGTTTGAATTTAAAAAAAAAAATTTGAATGGTTCCTACTTTTTATTTGAATCTGAAAAGATTGAGATAATCACTCTTTCCATTTGGAGAGACTGCTCTTATTTCATACAGGGCTCGTTACATGATGAAGACTATGCTTACATGATGATCATACACAAAGGGGGAGATTGTCTTAAAAAGGGGGAGATTGTTTTGCCAAGTTTTGATGATGTTGATTCTCACCACTCATCAAAAAGGGGGAGAAGATATAAAAAGGGGGAGAAGATACAAAAAGGGAGAATATAATCTGAAGATCTGAAGATTTTAAAGCTACAAGTTCTGAAGCTATCAATGACATATCTGAAGATAAGAGAATACAAGTGAAGACTTGAAGACAATTGCAAATTTTTTTTTAATCTTGAATCCAAAGGGGGAGATTGTTGGATCATAAATTGTATTCAAGATTAAAGTTAAAGTTAAGGGTTTAAACTGCAATTGTGCTAAAGTTAATTAGAGGGTTTATTATGTAATAAGTTAATAGTTATTAAGCTATTGGGCCCAAGCCCATTAGAAAGCCCATTAAGGTTAAAGCCCATAAGGCTTGGGTATTTAAAGTTTTGATTAGTTTAGTTTTAGGTTAACCTTGAAAGAACTCTGATAATTTTCTAAATAGTCGCTGTAAGTTTTCTCTGTATTCAAAGGGTATCAAGAACACTCAAGGGTTTCATTGTTTATTCAAGGGATTGGTACGTTATTATTAATCTTTATATCTCTTGATTATTATTGTGTTGCTTGATTACTTGATTGATTGTTAACCAACTAGATAAAACTGGGATAACAATAACAATTGTTAATCACTCTTTCCATTTGGAGAGACTGCTCTTATTTCATACAGGGCTCGTTACATGATGAAGACTATGCTTACATGATGATCATACACAAAGGGGGAGATTGTCTTAAAAAGGGGGAGATTGTTTTGCCAAGTTTTGATGATGTTGATTCTCACCACTCATCAAAAAGGGGGAGAAGATATAAAAAGGGGGAGAAGATACAAAAAGGGAGAATATAATTTGAAGATCTGAAGATTTTAAAGCTACAAGTTCTGAAGCTATCAATGACATATCTGAAGATAAGAGAATACAAGTGAAGACTTGAAGACAATTGCAAAAAAAATTTTAATCTTGAATCCAAAGGGGGAGATTGTTGGATCATAAATTGTATTCAAGATTAAAGTTAAAGTTCAGGGTTTAAACTGCAATTGTGCTAAAGTTAATTAGAGGGTTTATTATGTAATAAGTTAATAGTTATTAAGCTATTGGGCCCAAGCCTATTAGAAAGCCCATTAAGGTTAAAGCCCATAAGGCTTGGGTATTTAAAGTTTTGATTAGTTTAGTTTTAGAAAAACCTTGTGAGAACTCTGATAATTTTCTAAATAGTCGCTGTAAGTTTTCTCTGTATTCAAAGGGTATCAAGAACACTCAAGGGTTTCATTGTTTATTCAAGGGATTGGTACGTTATTATTAATCTTTATATCTCTTGATTATTATTGTGTTGCTTGATTACTTGATTGATTGTTTACCAACTAGATTAAAACTGGGATAACAATGATGATGGTTCTGTGATTTGCAGACAAAGGTACAAATTAGGGAACCGTTTGGGGGCGGTTGACCTTAAAGAAGGTACAATATGCACCGGATTTTTTTGGGAAGTGAAACCGAGTTTGGAAGGAGACGGTGTAGTGATGGGTTGCAGAGATGGATTTGACACTAAACTTATCCCTCAACTCTATACATGTAGTACTTTGCCCACTACGCGTGTAGTTTAAAAACCAACTTTTTGGGTTTTGAATTGGATTTTGTACCATCCTCAAACTACACCAATTTTCCTTTATTGCACCTTTTTGGGTCAGTTGTTACCCAAAATGAATCCTTTCTTATGTAACCTTCATTTTTGGACAATAATTTAAAGCATGGCTTGGGTTTTCATTTATTACCAAAAATTTAAAATACAAGGGCCAAAAATAAAAATTGCAAAATAACTTTTTTGTTATCTCTTTTATTCATGGAAATAAGAAGGTTTTGTATTTTGTAAAATACAAAAACAAATTATTTTCAAAGAAAATGAAAGTTTTAATATTAATTTTAGATGGCCTTGTTTATTTATACGTAACAAAATAAATTGGACTTTTAAGGATCCAATACATAATGTTTTCTCAATGCAAAAGAGTTACAACCTCTAGAGGTTGTGGTGCCTTATTTGAGGTGTTATAAAATGCCTTCACCCTTTGACCGTTTACCTTAAAGGTGGTTCCCTTGTTAGGGTCAAGTAGTTCTACTACACCATAAGGGTAAATTGCAGCAATTTGGTATGGTCCTGTCCATCTAGAATTAAGTTTTCCTGGAAATAACTTTAGCCTAGAATTAAATAAGAGAACTAGTTGGCCTTTGTTGAACTCTTTAGGGAGAATTTTCTTGTCATGCCATTTTTGGTGTTTTTTTGTACAACTTGGCATTTTCAAAGGAATGATTCCTATGTTCTTCCAATTCATTCAACTGCAGAAATATTTTCTTTCCAGCATCATCTAAGCTGACATTTAATTCCTAAGGGCCCAGTAGGCTTTGTGTTCTAGCTCTACTGGTAGATGGCAGGCTTTTCCAAAGACAAGCTTGTAGGGAGACATTCCAATAGGTGTTTTGTAGGCAGTCCTATAGGCCCATAGGGCATCATCCAATTTGGATGCCCAGTTCTTTCTGTGAGGTTCGATTACCTTTCTTAGAATGCTTTTTATTTCGCTATCAGATAGCTCAACCAACCCATTTGTTTGAGGGTGGTAGGTTGTGGCTACCCTATGCTTAATGTTGTATTTTTCCAAGACTTCTTCCAAAAGGTTGTTTATGAAGTGAGTGCCCTCATCACTAATTAGGGCACGGGGTGTGCCAAATCTAGTGAAGATGTGCTTGTGCAAGAATTTGACAACTGCCCTAGCATCATTGGAATGGCAAGCCATGGCTTCCACCCATTTGGACACATAATCAGCAACAACTAGTATGTAGGCACAATTATTGGAGAGTGAAAAAGGTCCCATAAACTCTATGCCCCATACATCAAATAACTCTACTTCTAGGATTCCATTCAAGGGCATTTCATTTTTGTGAGAACTATTTCCACTTCTTTGGCACTCATTGCAACTTTTTACAAAGTCACAAGCATCATTGTGTAAGGTTGGCCAGAAAAAACCTGATTGTAGAACTTTAGCATCAGTTCTACTACCTCCAAAATGTTCTCCACATGGTCCTGAATGACGTGGTATAAAATTGAGGTCACTTCATTTTTTGGAATGCATCTCCTGATCACTTGATCTGCACTGATTTTAAACAAAAATAGGTGATCCCACATATATTTCTTGGAGTAAAAAATGAGTTTCTTTCTTTGATGTTTATTCAACTCCCTGGGAATGATCCCACAAGATAAATAGTTTACAAGATCAGCAAACCAGGGTATGGTAGAATGTTGGAAAGCCAAAATTTTCTCATTTGGGAATACTTCACAGATATCACCACTTTGTACTGGTTTGTCATGTTTTTCTAACCTATACAGATGGCCAACTACTTGATTTTCCACACCTTTCCTATCAATGATCTCCAAATCAAACTCTTGTAGCAACAAGATCCACCTTATCAGCCTAGCTTTTGCATCTTTCTTGGAAATAAGATATTTGATGGCAGCATGATCAGTATGAACAACTACCTTGGTTCCCATCAAATATGATTTGAATTTTTCAAAAGCAAAAACCACAACTAATAATTCCTTCTCTGTGGTGGTGTAGTTGATTTTTGCTTCATTGAGAGTTTTACTAGAATAGTAAATAGGATGAAAAACCTTTTCCTTCTTCTGTCCTAAAACAACTCCTATAGCCTAGTCACTAGCATTACACATTATTTCAAAAGGTTTTGACCAATCAGGTGTTACTACTACAACAACAGTGACCAATGCCTTTTCAAAATTTCAAAAGCATTTCTACAATCTTCGTTAAAATCAAAGGCATGGTCATGCTGTATTAGTAAGCAAAGAGGTTTTGATATTTTTGAAAAATCCTTAATGAACCTCTTGTGAAAACCTTGCATGTCCCAGAAAACTTCTGATTCCTTTCACTGTTGTTGGTTATGGTATTTTTTTTTCAATTACTTCCAACTTTGCTTTATCAACCTGAATGCCTATTTCGGAAATGAGATGCCCTAACACAATGCACTCTTTAACCATAAAGTGGCATTTCTCCCAGTTTAAAACCAAATATGTTTCTTTACATCTTTGAAGACTTTTTTCTAGGTTTTGTAAACATAGATCATATGATGTCACATACACAAAAAAAATCATCAATGAAGATTTCCATGGAGTGTTGCAACATATCAAAAAACAACGAACATCATACATCTTTGAAACGTGGCAGGGGCATTACAAAGTCCAAAAGGCATTCTTCTAAAAGCAAAAGTACCATATGGACAAGTAAAAATGGTCTTTTCCTGGTCATCTGGTGCAATGGAAATTTGGTTGTAACTAGAGTAACCATCTAAGAAACAATAAAACGTCTTTCCTGCTAACTTGTCTAGCATCTGATCTATGAAGGGTAATGGAAAATGATATTTTTAGGTGGCTTTGTTGAGCCTCCTGTAGTCCTTTCATATCCTCCATCATGACACTATCCTAGTAGGTATAAGCTCAATTTCTCATTTGTTACTATAGTAACTCCTCCCTTCTTGGGCACACATTGTACAAGACTGCCACAAGTACTATTTGCAATAGGATAGATTATTCCATCATCTAACCATTTCAGGATTTCCTTTTTGACAACCTTCTTCATTACTAGATTGAGCCTTCTTTGAGGCTTAACATATTTGAATTTTTTATCTTCCAAAATGATTTGATGTTGGCAGATGGTAGGGCTTATACCCTTTAGATTAGCAATGGTCCATCCTATGGCCTTTGTGTGTAGTTTCAACCCGTTGACCAGTTTTTCTTCTTGTTCTGAATCTAATGATGATGAAATAATGACTGGTAACTTCCCTGTATTTCCTAAAAAGGCATATTTCAAGTAGGAGGGAGTTGTTTTAACTCAAAGTCTGGGTTTTTTCCATGTAAGGGACAAGTGTTTTCTTTTCCTCATTTTCTAAGATTTCAAAGGCAGCAGTTTCTTGTGGTTCTTCTAACTTCTCACACTCTATTTTCCTCTCTCTTATCGTCATATCCTCCTATTCCTAATATATCCCCCAAACTTTGTTTTTGACACCATGATTCAACTAAAGTCAAGGTAGAACATTCTTCCTTTTCTTAAGGATACTTAAGGGAATTAAACACATTGGAAGTCACCTCTTGGTATTGGACTCTCATGGTTAGCTATCCCTGTTGGACATATATCAGAGTTCTTCTAGTTGCTAAGAAAGGTCTACCTAAAATGATGGGGGCATCCTGATCAGCTTCAAAGTCTAAGATGATAAAGTCTGCTAGAAAAATAAACTTATCAACCTAGACCAAGGCATCTTCAATCTTTCCTTTGAGATAGGATATGGACTTATCTGCTAATTAAAGAGTAACAGTGGTGGGTCTAGCTTCAACTTCGCTTAAAGTGTTGAAAACAAATAATGACATAAGGTTTATATTAGCACCTAAGTCACATAGGGATTTTCCTATCTCCTCTCCTCCTATTGAACAAGGGATTGTGAAACTTCCCGGGTCTTTCAATTTAGGAGGGATTTTACTGGACAAAAGAGCATTACATCCTTCAGTAAGGGCTACAGTCTCATACCCAGGCATATTTTTCTTTTTGCTCAAAATGTCTTTAAGAAACTTTTCATAATTTGGCATTTGTTCAATGGCCTCAACCAATGGTATGTTGATATGCAACTGTTTGAAAACATCCAAAAACTTTTTAAACTGTAATTCTTCCTTTTGATTCCTTAACCTTTGGGGATAAGGAATATAAAGGGGAGCTTGAGTAGGAGATGTAGTCTTTTGGATAGTAGGTGCTGGAAGTTTTTGTAAAATTGGTTCAGTCTCAATGGATGGTGTGATCTTAACTAGTTCTAAGGGTATGGTATCACATGAATCTTTAGGACTGTCACCAGTTTGAGACACATCCATACTAGTTTACTTTTCAGATTTTTGGCTCTCCTTAGGGTCATTGGGAAATAAAGTTGGGAAGTCTGACCTTTTTGGAAAGGGTGTGGTACCAATGGGCCCATCTTTACTTTTTGGCCCAGTTGTATCATAAGACTGTTCTAAAGATACTGTAACAGAAGTTGATGTTGTGAGATTCTTTTATGACTCTGCTTAGTTTAACTCTTCTAACTCTTTTAGTGAAATTTCTGGTAAATTCTTTCCACATCTCAAAGTTACAACTTTAACATGCACTTTTCCAGTTCTTTGAGGGGTCTCAGTATCATTAGGTTGAGAACTTGTTGTTCTCTTCCTTATTTCTAAAACCATCTGACCTATTTGTGTCTCAAGATTCTTGATAGAAGCCTGAGTTTGAGTCACAAACCCTTTCATCATAGCTTCCAAAGAAGTAGATGATTTAACATGCTAGTTGGGTTTGTGTCGGAAAGAAGGTTGCTGATTTTGGAAATTTGCCTGTTGGTGGTTTTAAGAATTGTGATGTGACTATGGACGAAAATTGGACTGTCCTTGTGATTGGAAATTAGACTATCCGTGTTGTTTGTGACTGTTGAGTTGATTGCCCTTGGAGTCTTGGCAATTGTGGGTTAAGAGTTGAACTGTTCTAGGAAAAATTAGGATGATTTATCCATCCTGTATTGTATGTTTGAGAACAAGATCCACTCTTGCTGTTATTGATATAGTTTACTTGCTCATGATTTCTAGGACAGTGCTCAAATGAATGATCATTACCACAATAAGTACATTGTACAAAGTTGACAATGGAGATAGAGGTAGCATCACCTGACTGGCAGTAAGATTTTTTATTAAAGAAGCCATGTTAGCAAGTTGTGTAGTCAATGATTTGTAATCATCAACCTTATGTACTCCAGCTATTTTCCTAGGTACAAATGCACGTGGATTATACCATTGTCCATTATTGATGGAAATCTTTTCAAGTATCTCATAACCTTCATTGTAAGTACTAGCTGTGAAAGATCCTCCTGCAGTAGCATCAAGTATTTTTTTTTTTTTGTTTTTTTGCAACAATATTTAAATCTTTGTAAAACGTCTCTAACTGTATACAGTATGGAATGCCATGGTATGGGTATTTTCTCAACAGTTCTTTGTATCTGTCCCACGCATCAGGAACTGCCTCATCCAAGTTTTCACCAAGAAAACTCAAAGTTTAGGGTAAAAACCTAGATTTAACCTAAATCTAGTAAAGTAAGTTCAAGTTGCTTTGTGAAAACTATGTACATGCCAAAATGTGTATTTTGATGTAATAATGTGTTTACTCGGTATTTATCAATGTGTTGAGTATTTGACAAAGTTTTCATATTTGGTAAAATTTGGTTGATAAATCTTATGAAATGCCTATATTCGAAGTTTTGAACATTTTGATGAGTAAATCTCAAAAATGTGTTATTTTCATGATTTATTGTACAAATGGAGTCTATATGATGATTTATGCATTTTTTGGTGTAATTGGTTTTATAAACTATTTGGAAAATACACGGTATAGTGTTATGAGGCATTTTGAAAATAAAAGGGTATGATTTCATTTGGAAAATGGTTTGTCTTAACCAATTATGAGTTTTTGGGTTAATCATATCTTTGAGATACTTATTTGCATAAGAACCGGTTAAACGCGCCTTAGTGTTTTAAGGATCTTTAATTATTGGTCCATTGACTTGTTGAGCTTTTGGCTCGGTTTTGACTCCGAAAAGTCTTAGGGACATTTGTTCGGTTTTGATAACTCGATGTAGAGCGTTGGATATGGTTTGCATTTATTGCATTTTATTAGAGAATACATGTTTTGAGTGTGTGTGTGTCATTCAATTGAGTCATGTATTTTAGACTGTAATGTATTGGATCCATAGGCATATGAGTCAGTCATATTTGATCACTATGAAAAAAATGCCCGAGTTGGCATTGTAGTCATCCTGCTATTGTGGAGATGAACCCTTAGGGGTTGGACTCTGAGACCATGGGATTTGGTTTTGATGCTCTAACTCTTATGCATGAGAGTTAGACATATTGGGTTATCAAATAAGGAGTCGAGGCTTCTATCTTGAATGCTAGTGAGTATACACTAAAGGTCGAATGGGAACCTTGAGGTTGTAACTCCACTAGAGAACGAACATGCAATAAGATCAGGTATCCTTGAGGTGGAGCCTGGCATGGCGTGCGCACTAGAGGTACTGTGTCTTTGAGGTGACACCCATGGGTATACTAAAGGAAATTGAGGACCTGAGGTGTAGCTTATAACATAGATATGTGGTTTAACTTTGTGTTCCGCCACGTTCAATGGAAAGGTCTACCCCGTCATGAAAGGTGTTATTTTAGGTATTGAGTATTATCCATGTTTTCGGTGACGTTTTGAGTACGGATTGATATTCATGACTTATGGTTTTGTATTATTGAGTTTCATACACATTTTTGGATGATTTGGATAATAGAGCTTTATCTTCGTTTTTAGGATTTGGTTATTCAACTCCATTGTGTTTTGGATCGAGTGTTGGGTTTTGATTTCATATTAAATGGGTATTTTGATTTAGTGTTTTTCATCATGAAAATAATGAGTTTCGGAAATGTGTTTCTTTTACGATAAATGTGTTTCATAATGAGTTATGTTTTAAATAAGCAGCCTTTCATTTCTACTATTTATAAATATGATGAAAACTGTTTGAACTCACTAGGTGTTAAGCCTAACTTTTATATTTTCGGCATGTGCATCAGGTACTTGTTGAGGAAAAGGTACTAGAGACACCGTGAAGAGTTGAGTGCTAGTTAGATTGAACGAGAAGGATGTATTTATTGTGTGATGTTTTCCACAATCAAAGATAACGACTATAATGGAGTGTTAGTAACACCCGACCTTGACTCAGTCATGATGTAAGGCTTGATTACCTATTGTTGATGTTAAATCCCGCTTTGTATTCGAAGTTAATATAAGTGTTGAGTTGTAGAAAGGCAATTACCCTTCATTTGATGTATTATTGAAATTTTTAATTTTGTCGCTCTTTCCAGATTTGAGAGTGTTACATTAATCACCAAAACTTAAATTTTAAACCCAAACCCATCAAAAATCAGGTTATTCCATATGCATTTGTATTTTTGATAAAATCCTAACCAGAACATGTATTACCTTCACCATTTGCATTGATATCATGGGGTTTTCACCAGTCAACGGGGGATTGGTGGAACGGGGTGCATGGAGGTGATGGTGGTGGCGTTGAGAGTGATGAGAAGAAAGTAGAAAAGGTGCACGTTGGGGATGATGTTGAGATCAACGAGAAGAAAGAAGAGGAGGTTCATATTGGTGGTGGTCGATCGGTAAATGTGGAAACAGGGGAGTAATGGGGAACATGGCTAGTGGGGGTGAATAATTGATACAACGGATTTGGTGGAAGTTGTTCGCAGGTTTATGCAACCCCGAATTGAGTGTGCAAATAGATCTCAACACAAGTATACAATTTGACATTAACTAAATTGTCCGTTTAACCACTTTCTCATGAATGAAATGACAATCCATTTCAATGAGCTTGGTCCACTTGTGAAATGTAGGATTAGATGCGATGTCCCTAGCAGATTTATTGTCACAGAAAAGTAAAACTGAAGACAACAATTGAAAATTCAAATATGCTAACAGTTGTTTCAACCATATGATCTCGCATGTGACTGAACCCATTGCCCGATACTCGACGTCGGTTGTTTCAACCAGAAGATCCTTCATTGATACCTTGTAGTTATTAAACTGACTCCTTTGACTCCTCTATACCATAGTATTGAAGGCTATCAGAGAATGACTTCCAATTTGAGAGATATTCTTTTGTATCTCTTCTTGTATAGTGAGAGCAATGCCTTTATTAATCATCGACAGAGGATCCATGAGAAGTATTTGGTTACGAATATGTTAAAAGGAATCGTTCAATCCCATAAAAAATTTAGTAGATTGCTCTGTCTGAAAATATGATTAAGTCTTCTTAGCTGCATCACAATTCTGATTCCAGACATATATTGGACGAAAATGAAATAATTCTTCAGATAGAGACCTCAATTTGGTGTAGTAAGCAACAAAGAAATCATCATTTTGACTTAGATTCATGATGCCACGACGAATTTGAAACATTTTATGGACGTTAATTTGTTGAAACCTCTCCTATAGATCAATTATAATCATATGCAGAGTCTGTGAAAATTATACTTACAAACATTTCTTTTGAGAAACAATTGAGAATCCATGAGATGACCTTGTTATTATTACGTATCCATGAATCAAGACAATCTAATCAGAATCGATTGCCTAGGTAAAGTTCCATCTATGAATCCTATTTTGTTCTTCACATATATGACATTTTCATCAATCGACGCCATGAATGGTGATTGTCACCTGCAAGAGGCTGATTAATTAGAATCAGATATGGGTTTTCCGAATGATGTAGGAAAGAAGGATGATGTAATCGACGCCATGCGATAAAATGATTTTATCCGAAAATAGTGGCTACAATGACGTGTATACCGATAACCCGTTTAATGCATTATGTGAAACTATAACAACAAAATCAACAACTGAAGAAGGCATAAAACAAAAGTTCAACCCGAACCATTATAGATCTTTCCCATGCATTACTCACGCAAAAATGCAATTCAATTCAAATACCAAACAGCGTACCATGAAAGATGTGCATAAACTCAAAAGAGAAATCACATGACATTGAAACTTCCCAAAATAACATATGGAATATCATTTACTAACAAAACTCTTAAGACGTCTCTTACGGTTGCGAAATGAAATTTGCAAAACTCGCAGGAGTCAAAAGGTTAAACAAAAACCCGTAAGTTAATGCACACAATAACTCAGTATACGCGTTTCAAAGTTCATCTAAGCGACGCAAAATGTCGTAAAGTAAAACTCCATAAGACCCCAACTAGGTTCCCATAAAACTCAACGAGACTCAATGAAACTCAATGACACCCCAAAATTTATTTATGCCAGGACTTTCATTCCCAATAATCAAATAGCATAAGACAAAGTTATGACTAAAATGTTATAATTTCAAAAATTCCCTTTTCATTGCAATATGATATAAAGTAACACTTCTCAACAAAACTCGAATAAAATCAAATTTCCAACAAAACTCGAGCACCAAACAAGGGAATAACTTCTCTCTCTACAACCTTAACATACGTGGAGGAGATCCAATGTCAAGGTCATAAATTATAGTTACTTTCCCGAGCCTCTAAACAAGGTTGAATCGTAAACATCACAATACCCGAAAGTAACGTTCAATAAGACAAGGATAAAGAAAATCTCAACAAGATTTGCAACCATGTGCAATAAGACATTTTTATGCATGTTTAAAATCATGGCGTAAAACCTTGTGTGTATTACATCAAAACCTTGTAACATAAGTCACATGATGATTTCAGAAACAAGAGAAATAATTGATGCAACTTATTTTAGAATAATTTTGTGCATACGCTTGATCGGCACTCAACATATCGAAACTATGCAGCCCAATTTCCCAGACCAAAGATCCTCGATTTCCAGGCTCACTATCGTCCTCTGGATGCTCAGACATCCTAAGACAATAATCAAGGATTTCATAGGTTCAACTTAGAATTTCTCCTCGAATAAGGTTGATTCCAAAAGTCTATGGTTCTAGACCAACCAATAGCTCCGACCCAAAATGGTTAACTTAATGTATTTATCATACTTATCCATCACTCCATATGACAATGCTATAAACATCAACTCTTCTATCGAATACTCGCTTAGAAACTTCTTCACTACCTCAATGGTTGTTAGACTGAAATTGTATTCAAGATTAAATGAGGGTCATTGTTGTAATTAGTGTTTGTGTGTGAGTTGTAATGAGCTTAGATGGGTTGACCTTGCTTGGTCATGTTGACCTATATATAAGCAAGTCTTTGTGTTTTCTAAAGAAGGTGCAAGAGAGTAAGTGTGTGAAAGTGAAGGTGTAATCTTGGTGGTAGTTGAGAGAGAGTAAGAACACATAGTTGCACATATTGAGTACACACACAAACACATTCTATCTTGAAAGGTTAACAAATCCGTTTGAAAATCAAGAAAATATTTTGAGTCGACACTGTTCACGTTACTGTTCACGAAGTCAAAATCAATTTTGATTTTTAGTGGAATTTTTGAGTTGAATCTGATTAGGTTATGTTCGTATTGTATAATCGATCGAGTATGTCTGGATATATTTGTTAATTGCACTGAAATCGAGTATGAATTTGTGATTTTTGTTGAGTTCGAGTTCACGAGTTTCACATACTATTTTTGAATCAATTTGATGATTTGTGTGCTTTTTTTAATCGAAATTGCTTCTTAGAATTGTGTTCGAAATGTGTTGGTGAGTAAATTGTCAAATTTTCAGATCGAAATTCGAAGTCAAGATGAGTTTTTGGTGTGATTTTGATCGATTTTAGAGGTTTGCGTGTGTTCGTCAAACTTTAGGCTTGATTCATCCTGGTTTGCACGTGTTCATCCTGGTTTGCGTATCATTCATCGAAAGTTTATTTGTGTTTGATTTGTATCTTGCGTATCACTTCACAAACGTAAAGTGTTATTTGCGTTTCACCACACATACGCAAAATGTTGTTTGCGTATCACATAATGCACACGCAAAGTCGTTTATGTCACTGATCAAGCTCAGTTTGCGCATTACAGCACAAACGTAAAGTAGCGTTTGCACTCCTTAGCACACATGCAAAGTAAGGTTTGCGCTCCTCAGTACAAACGCAAAGTAACATTTGCGCTTCACGACACAAACGCAAACTAAGGTTTGCGTACCACAGCACAAACGCAAAGTAGCGTTTGCGCTTCACACTGCAAACGCAAAGCAAGGTTTGCGTTCCACACTGCAAACGCAAAGTCAAGGTTTGCGTTTCACATTACATACGCAAAGTCTAGTTTGTGTACTGCACTTGATACGAGAAGTGTGGTTTGCGTTTCATACTATTCACACAATTTGCGTTTCATACTGTATTGTACTTAAATTTTTTTTAAAGTTTTTCTTGATTTGATTGGATTTAAAGATCTTTACTAGCTAATATTTTTCATCTTGTGTAGGTACATACATCTTTCAATCATGGCAAATGAATTTCTCTCTATGGGATCTCATCTTAAGCCTCCGGTCTTGTCTGTCAGAGATTATTCACAATGGAAGAAAAGAATGATTCAGTTCTTAAATCTAAAGAACAGAGATTATATGACATCTATCATAGATGGTCCGGGAAATCCACAATCGTTTGTACCTGGACAAGCAGCCACAGCTACATCACCAGCAATCCCAGATCGATATGTGTCAAAACCATATCAATTCTTTACTGATGTGGAAAAGGCAAGACACAAGATAGATGAAGAGGCACTTATCTATCTCACTATGGCTATCCCTTATGATATCTACAATCGAGTAGATAGTATGGAATCTGCAAAAGATTTATGGGATGAATTGGAGAAACAGTTTCAAGGATCAAAGAAGTCAATTCAGACAAATCTGAATCAGAGTATAAATGCATATGAAGGTTTTCATGCGAAAGAAGGAGAGACTTTGTTGGAAACATACAATCGTTTTAATGTGATTCTGAATGATCTAAGGAGAAATGGAATGAACAAGTCAGAATCAGAGATTAATTATAAGTTCATCAAGAACTTGAACCTAGAATGGAAAAGCTATGCTATCAACATTCATATGACTAAGGACATGGCACAAGAAGACGTCAATGATATCTTCACAACTTTATCTCAGCATGAGGATGAAGTAAAGCAGCTTGGTGCTGAAAAGAAGATGGTCAAAGATTCTCTAGCCTTAATGTCTGAACGTAAGAAAGGGTCAAGTTTCAAGTCCAGTTCTTCTTACAAGACAAAGTCAAGGAAATCCAGAGCTCTCCTAACTGAAGTTACTGATTCAAGCACTGATAAGTATTCTACTGAAAGTGAAGAAAATTCAGATGACGATTCGCTGAAAATCTGGCTCTTCTCACAAAGCAGTTTAAAAGCTTTGGAAAGAACAAGTACAAGCCGAAATATGAGAGTTACAAGAAAGACAAGTACAAACCGAGATCTGAAAAGAAGTATGAGAAAAGAGGAGAGAAAAGAGATGAAAAGCGAGAAGAGAAATGAGAAGAGAAGAGAGAAGGAAAGAAAGAAGAGATTGAGCCGAAATATGGAAGATGCTATAACTGTGGAAAACCAGGTCATTTTTCCAAGGATTGCAAGATCAAGCGTACAAAGAATTCGGAATATTATGCTCGGAAAACTCTGTTAGCAAAGAAGGTGGAAGATGGTCAGAACTTAATGGCGGAAGAAGAGAATTGGCTCTACAAGAGTTCTGATGATGAATCTGCACACTTTACTCAGGTGTGTATGATGGCCAAAGTAGATGAGGACATTGGATCATCTTCTGATCATTCCGATTGTGGTTCCGAGGTACGTATTCAATCCTTAAAAGCTCAAGTTAAATTCATGAAAGAAGAGTTTAAAACTTTAAAAGGCAAACTTAGTCATGAAAGACAAACAATGTTGAATTTTCGTGATGAAAATTCAATATTGAAAGATGTTGTTAAGGAAAAAGAATCAGAGAAAGATTGTTTGAAAAAGGACAAAGATGTTTTAAATTCAAAAATATTTGAGCTTGAAAGAGATCTTGTAAACTTAAATGCTGAAAAAGGTGATTTTCAACTAAAATTTGAAGCGTGTTTTCAAGAAAGAAACGAGGCATATTGTAAAATCAAGCAACTGGAGGATTTAAATCTGAAAAGAGGACAGACTGAGCAAACATTAAATCTTTTAACAAACAAACTCCAAGATGTCAGATTTTATAATGTTAAAAAAGGTTTAGGTTTTGAACCAAATACTGTTTTGAAAAGAGCACCAGAAAATTTGTATAATTTTGATAAAATGGGCTCTATTTCTACAAAACCTGATATTCATGATACTTTTGTAAAAGGTAAAGTTGTGAATAATGATGACACTTCATCTTGCGCTGATTCCATTTCAAGTTTAAAATCTGTTGGTTTTGCTTATAAAGATTTAAATGAAAGTTACAAAACAAGAAAGATAGAATTTAGTGAATTTACGTCTCTATTTTCTCCTTGTTTACCAACAGAATCAGCCAAGGTTGAAGAAAATAATACTGAATCTCAGTGTCAGTTTGATGAATCTGATTTAGAAACTGATGTTGAGAATCAAGTGTTATTATCTGATTTATTCACGTCTAATTCATCAATTGGATCAAAAAGTGAAAATATCATGAATCAAAACCTTAATTCTGATTTTTCAAAAATTATGACTGAGGAGATCTTTACAGAAATGATGAATGCTTCAGATCCTGTTCCTATTATCGAAAAAATGGAATCAAACTCTGAGGTAAATCAAGCATCTAATTTTGAGAAACAAATCACAGATCTTCAAAAGACAATTGAAGAGTTAGAAGATGAGAATGTTGATCTCAAATTCAAACTTGATAAGTCTTCTGAAGAAAACAAAGAACTCTCTAGAGAGTTAAATATTTCAAAAGATGATTTGTTTCAACAAAATCTAAAGGAGAAAAAGATATTTGACTCTACAAACTGGAATGTTCATTCTAATCCAGAGTTTGATACTGTTAATTCTAAAACTTCAGTTGTTTATACTACTGAAGGAGAAGCTTCTTGTAATTCAAAGCCAAAATCATCTTCTTCAAAGACCACTAACAAGATTATGTTTCCTGTTTCAGATGTAAAAAGGCAGAATGGTAAAGGAGAAAGGATGAAGAATGTGAAGGAAAATAAAGTTGCTAAAAATAAATGTAAAATCAGTGATAGTGGTAGTTTGATGTGTAAAAATTCAAACGTTTCCAAATGTCAAAGTTGTATGAATGATTGTACTTCATTGGATAAATTAAAGCTTTTGACATTTGCACGTAAGAATTTTATCTGCAAACACTGTCATGATAATGCATTTATCATTCCTTACATTCATTCTAAATCTAAAGTTGCCAGAAAAACATCTCATGTCAAATCAGTTTCAAAATCCTTAACTCATCAGGCTAAAATTTTTCATGCTAAGATTGATCATTTTTCGAAAAAGAAAACATTTCATGAGCTTAATGTTAAAATGGTATGGAAATGGGTACCTAAGCCTCGCTATGAGTGGCGAATTAAGGCTAAGGTAGATGATGTTGATAAGTTGCAAAAAGCTAACAGGGAAGGACCCATCTGGATATGGGTACCTAAAAAGAAATGAGTTGTTCTTTTTGCAGGCCTCACATACATGGTATATAGATTCAGGATGCTCGCGCCATATGACAGAATTTAAGCATCTACTTCATAATTATGTTAAGGAACCTGCCGGTACTGTAAGTTATGCGAATTCTGAGGTTACTGGATACATTCGAGGACACGGATCGTTAACAAATGGCATCGTGACAATCAAAAGAGTACTATACGTAGAAGGACTCTATCATAATCTTTTCAGTACAAGTCAACTCTGCGATAGTCAATTTCAAGTTCGATTTGCTGATACATGTTGTTATATTGAAGATAAAGATGGTCGTGCAGTTTTTAAGGCTAAGCGGAATGCAAATCTTTATTCTGTGAATTTTCCAACACTTTCTGCATCAAGACCTGTTTGTCTGATTGCAAAAGCTTCACGAGCTGAAAGTTGGATATGGCATCGGCGTTTGTCTCATCAAAACTTTGATGCGATTAATCAGTTGGCGAGACAAGGTATTGTCAACGGTCTACCAGAACTAAGGTTTGAGAAGAATTCTCTTTGTCCCGCTTGTGAAATGGGAAAGATGAAGCGAACATCTCATAAAGCAAAGACAGAATTCTCATCTTCAACACCTCTTGAATTGATACATATGGATCTTTGCGGCCCGATGAGAACTCAGTCTATCAATGGTAAGAAATATATTTTGGTCATGATAGATGAGTACTCCAGATATACTTGGCTGGAACTTTTAAGGAACAAATCAGATGCAGCAGAGTTGATCATTGAGTTTATAAAGAAGATCCAGGTTCGACTACAATTGCCAGTTATATCTTTGAGAAGTGACAATGGCACGGAATTCAAAAATGAAAAGCTTCAGAGTTATCTCATATCTGTTGGGATCTCTCACAATTTTTCTGCTGCCTACACTCCGCAGCAAAACGGCGTAGTTGAAAGAAAGAATCGAACACTGGTGGAAGTTGCGAGGACAATGTTAGCCTATTCTGAGTTGCCAATGTTTCTGTGGGCTGAAGTCGTCGCCACTGCGTGTTTTACACAAAACCGCACGATTGTCATCAAAAGACATAAAAAGACAGCGTATGAACTTATTAATCGTCGAAAACCGAATATTAAATTTTTTCGTACTTTTGGTTGCAGGTGTTATATTCTCAATGATCGAGACAATCTTGGTAAATTTGACAAGAAGGCTGACGAAGGCTATTTCATTGGTTATTCGTTAACGTCTAAAGCCTATCGGATCTACAATAGATGAACCAAGACGATCATGGAGAGCATTAATGTGTCATTCGACGAATCATCAACATTGACTTCTGAACACAACAGTTCAGAACTCAAGCTTAAACATAAAGTTTCTATTCAAGACGGAATAGAACCTGAAGTCAAACAGAATAAGTCTTCTAATTCAAATAAAATTACAGCTGAATTAGACTTATTATTTTTTGATGCCTTTCTGGATATCTTTGCAGATTTTGAAAAATCAAACATATCTGCATCAACTTCAGAGGTTCCAATTATAATCGCAGATATTTCAGGACCTTCTGAAAATGTCACAATATCAACCACATCAGGTACATCTACACATATACATTCTGAAGGTACTAATGTTGATTCTGTGAATGCAGATCCAAATTCTGTAACAGAAGTACAGAGTGATTCTTCTATTGCTCCAGAAATATTTACTTCAGAAGAAGTTGTACAAGATGTCCCGAGCACATCTGTGGTTGATCAAGACTTACCTGCAGTATATGATCAATATGAGGAAGATAATACTCAAGCTGAAATTCATCCGATTCCGAGTACAATGAAATGGACAAGAGATCACCCACTTCATATTATCATTGGTGATGCACAGTCGGGTGTACAAACGCGTGCAGCATCGGCTAATTTTTGTTTGTATTAAAGTTTTTTAAGTTCTATCAAGCCAAAGAAAGCTTCAGAAGCCTTGCGCGATCCAGATTGGATACTGGCAATGCAAGATGAACTTCTGCAATTTGAGAGGAACAAAGTTTGGCGACTTATACCACTTCCAAAAGGAAAATCTGTTATTGGAACAAAGTGGGTTTTCAGAAATAAGATAGATGAATCTGGGGTTGTAGTTCGAAACAAAGCTCTCCTTGTTGCAAAGGGTTATTGTCAACAGGAGGGGATTGATTATGAAGAAACATTTGCTCCTGTGGCACGATTGGAAGCGATACGAATTTTCTTATCCTATGCAGCACATAAAAATTTTACGGTCTTTCAAATGGACGTAAAATCAACATTCTTAAATGGGATATTGCATGAAGAAGTATATGTTGCTCAACCAAAAGGATTCGTTGATCCAAAGAACCCTGATCATGTCTATGTCTTAGACAAAGCCTTGTATGGACTCAAACAGGCACCAAGAGCTTGGTACGAAACTCTAACTCAATTCCTACTTGCTTCAGGATTCAAGAAAGGTACAATTGATACTACTCTCTTTCTGAAAAAGCAAGGTGATGATATGATTCTAATCCAGATTTATGTAGATGACATAATTTTCGGTTCTACAAATCCAAAGTTTTGTAAAAACTTTTCAAGAATCATGGAATCTCGTTTTGAAATGTCAATGATGGGTGAACTAAATTTTTTCCTTGGTCTTCAAGTGAAACAGTTACCCGAAGGCATTTTTATTAATCAGTCAAAATATATTCGAGATATTTTAAAGAAATTTAACATGAGTGACAGTTCAGTGATGAAAACACCGATGGCAACAGGCACACCTTTAGATGCAGATCTTTCTGGCAAATCAGTAGATCAAAAAGTGTACCGTAGCATGATTGGTTCACTGTTGTACTTAACCGCGAGTAGACCGGATATTATGTTTGCGACATGTTTCTGTGCGAGATATCAAGCTAATCCGAAGGAATCACACCTGGTCGCTGTAAAACGGATTCTTAGGTATCTTAAAGGTTCTACTGAGTTAGGCCTTTGGTATTCTAAGGGTTCGTCTTTTGATTTAACTGCCTATACTGATGCTGATCATGCAGGATGCAAACTGGATAGAAAAAGCACATCTAGTTCTTGTCAGTTCTTAGGTGATAAGTTGGTTAGCTGGACATCTAAGAAAGAAAATTGTGTTTCTACATCCACCGCCGAGGCTGAATACGTAGCTGCCGCAAGCTGCTGTTCACAAGTCCTCTGGATGCGAACATAGTTAAAAGATTTCGGATATACTTACCAACGAGTCCCTATCTACTGTGATTCTAAAAGTGCGATTGCGATTACAGCTAATCTAGTACAGCATTCCAAGACGAAACATATTGACGTGCGTTATCATTTTATAAAGGATCATGTTGAAAAGGGCAATATAGAGATGCACTTTGTGACTACAGACTACCAGTTGGCTGATCTTTTCACCAAGCCGTTGGATGAAAAGAGGTTTAACTTTTTAGTTAGCAAACTTGGTATGTTAAATGCCACTTCATGATTCTAGGGGGAGTTTTCTAACCTTGTACTTTGTTTGAATATATTTTGGATATTTCATCATATGTTGACTGACTAAAGCAGAATCATTTTTATAATGATTACCAAAATCTTTTTCTTGCAGGATATTTTATGTGACAATGGCTTTTGGATAATTCAGTTCAAAACCCGTATTCAAATGTTTTCTTCTGAAGGATGCTTTCATGATTATATCTTTTCAGGAAGTTTTTCACTTGAAAGGGAGTTTAGAAATTATATTGCTATATCTTTTATAACAATATTTCTAAAAAGATTGATGTTTTACAGATATCAAGGGGGAGGATATCTAGTCAAGGAGACTTTAATTGATATATTCATTTCAGGGGGAGTTAAGGATTCTGATTTACAGGTATAACATTCTAATCTTTATACTCTAACACTTGTGAAAGAAGAACAACTTTCACTTGTGAAAAATGTTTTTAAAATGTTCAAACCACTTCACGATCTTAAAATGTATTTATGATTTGAGAAGTGTGAATTTTAAATGATTTTTTTTTTTGGACACTTCATTGGTTATCTGGCCGTGTGTTCTTTAAAGAATAATACTTGTGTATTTTCTTTTCTAAATACTTTGTCAAGTATTCATACACACACTGGTTTAGTATTTTCAAATTGGTTTTGTTATTACTATGTATCAAATGATATATCTTTCTATGGTAATACTCCCGTCGTTTGGTATTCACAGTTGTTTGAATCAAACGTCATTTCATTTTAATGTGCTTTTATTGATAATATGTTTATATATTGTTCATATAAACAACATACGTCTTTGAATTCCCAAAAAAAAAAAATCTTCATGATAATTTGATCTGATCTTAATCATTGTCAGATTCTCATAACATTTCTATTCTTTTCATTCATCTAAAGTTTTGAGATATCTTAAATGTTCAAAATGCTCAAATTTCATTTCTGATTTTTGAATGAACATACAAACACTGACATATGATTTCTTGTGCTTTACATGTCAAGAAAATCATTGAACAACATGTACTTTTAGGAACATGGGATTCAGTGTGAGTGCTTACTAGATCTTCCATGGATTCATGATAACCAGTGTTTCCTACCCCGGAAGAAATCCTTTGAGTGATTGAGGGGAGAGGGGTCTAAAAGAATTGAGTATGGGAGTGAGCTGAGGTAAAATGGAAATGAGAGATTGGTTAGATGTGAGCTTAAATGTTTAAAAGAAAGAGGGTGTGTGAACAGAGTTAAAAAAATATCAGAACTCTGCACCAAACATCTTTCTGAGCCGGGTAGCCACATTACTGATTGGTTCACATTTCTTTCGTGACCATCATTGATATAGGCAAATAACCTATGCCATCTTTTGCATAAAACCTCCCTAGCTACTCATTCTTTTCTTAAAAAGAGAATGTTTCACATTTTCTAGGGAAGCATCACATAATCTATCGGATCTTCACTTAGAAGATGCTGATATTGAAAAAGAAGGAAAGTTGCCCCACCTTCGACCCTTTCTCATGCACGTTGAGTCCATGTATAATCATTGTTGTCTCAGTGATTTACATATGTTGAGCCTTATGAAACACAATCATTGTGCTAATTCTTTCAAAACACAAGCACGTACACACAGAGAATTTGTTTTTCTGTCAGAACATTCATAGAATTACCTTGTG
Organism: Arctium minus; assembly: GCA_954870635.1. NCBI lineage: Eukaryota > Viridiplantae > Streptophyta > Magnoliopsida > Asterales > Asteraceae > Arctium > Arctium minus. The sequence goes on along the minus strand of OX941084.1, from coordinate 114,408,745 downwards.
TTCTTCAATGATTGAATGGAAGTCCTGGGGAGTCAACATCAAACAAGCTCCTTATATTGTACATTCGTTGTACACAGTAACTTCGTGTTACTGACAGGCATTTCTAACTGTTTCATATGTTGATTCAGGGTTACAACTCTTATTTCGTTTCAATTTGAAAAGATTCAGATGAATACATTCATGGTTCAACGGCTCTTTCAGATCAGACGACATATTTTATCACATCATGTTTTGGGGAGATTCATAATTTTCCTATTTGGGGGAGATTGTCTATTATTAAAAAGAGGAGATGAAAGTTCATGAAGAATGTGCTTATCAGACTGTGGGAAGTTTATTCAATGACAAATCTGACCTTGAAGTGTTTTAATGATTTTGATTCTTACAAATCATTAAAAAGGGGGAGATTAATCAAAGTTCAAGATCAGATTGAAGGTTAAAGATTTCAGAGGAGATAAATATTTTTCATATGATCAAAGTCAAAGGTTAAAGAAAGATTATCAAAGAAAAAGTTGAAGAAAGTCAGAGTTTGAAAGAAAGGTTGTTTATTCAGAATATATAAAAGCTAATTCAAAGGGAGAGACAAGTTTGAAGAATTGTCAAAGTTTTCGAGATGTCAAAGCCAGAAAAGATTTGAAGTTGAAGTTAATTCTTAAGATATAAAGACCTGAAGATTATTGCCAAAAAAATTTTAATCTTGAATCCAAAGGGGGAGATTGTTAGACTGAAATTGTATTCAAGATTAAATGAGGGTCATTGTTGTAATTAGTGTTTGTGTGTGAGTTGTAATGAGCTTAGATGGTTTGACCTTGCTTGGTCATGTTGACCTATATATAAGCAAGTCTTTGTGTTTTCTAAAGAAGGTGCAAGAGAGTAAGTGTGTGAAAGTGAAGGTGTAATCTTGGTGGTAGTTGAGAGAGAGTAAGAACACATAGTTTCACATATTGAGTACACATACAAACACATTCTATCTTGAAAGGTTAATCACTAATAGATATATGGCTTGATGTATTATTGTGATTAATAAACAAAGTGTTTTGTGATAATATGTATGTGTTTATGCTAGTAAATCATGGGCCACAACGGTCATCACATCAAAGTAGGTCAAGTATACACATGTAGCTTGTAGGTTCACCATAACACTGGCCAGGTGCAATTATGAATGTACTGTACATGATCATCCTTGTTACCCTTGACGTGATTCCCATTCCTAGTGACTCCATTATCCTCAAAACATCCAACCTTAAAGTGCCTACTGGTGCAATCTCGCTTTCAATCACTTAAAGGTACGCTAGTTCGAGTCTAGGCATCCAACATCAATACCTAATTCTCTCAAACTTAAGCTCTGATACCAACTTTTAACACCCTCAAATCTGGAAATAGCAACTAAATTAAAATTTTCTAAATACATCGATAACTAAATCATCAATAACGATAAATTAAGGTTTAACTTCAATAAACACCATTCAATTCCTATGCACGATCTATAATAGGTACGGATGTTACTACAACTCAATACCAGTCACTATCTCCAACTGCGGAAGACTTCATCAAACAACTTGCCCTCGTGTAAATCTAGAGTTCATCTCCTCAAAGCACTGCTAGAACCAAACCCCAACTGGAACCTGATGCACATGCCGACAAATAAAAAGGTTAGGCTTAATGCCTAGTGAGCTCAAGAGTTTTAACATGGATAAATATATCTTTAAAAGAAAGGAATTCAGTTCGAATCAAGATCTTTCAAAATGGTTTAGTTTAGAAATGGAAATTACTCGTTTTCCCATAATATGTATCTTTAAAGACAACGCTCTAATACAAACATTCTTTATAAAACGATGCAACCCATAACTCACTAAAAACGAGATTATAATTCGACATCCAATTTGTGAAAACGTGAATAACACTTCATATCCCAAAACACCCAAAAACACGGATGGGGAAAAGTACTCGACCCTTAAATAATGGAAAAACAACCCATATGAATATGATATGTCATCGAAAACATGGAACTTAATTTCAATACTTACGCGACCATAAAAGGGAATGAAATCCAAATGTTAAAGTATGGACAATTAAATATCCAAAATATTGTTGGCCGACAACGGGGGAGACTCGTATCCATTGAGAGTGGAGGAACACAAAAGTATGCCACTCACACAACGTTGATCGAATGACACTTCACGACATGAAATCCCAAGTGCCTCTACGACTTCCTACAAGCTACACCAAAAGAGACAGCTGAACTTAGTGAATATTACCATGAATACCACCAAAGGCCCGGCAACATTCGAGGACTACAACCATGGCATTACCTCGAATGGCAGAGGTCCAAAACGCCCATCATGAAACGCCCATCATGGAATGCCCATCATCACAATAGCACAATCGGACTCAGACCTCTTAGTGTACACTTGAAAGGTTAAGGTCATACAACATGGGTCCTGGAGTCCAACCCCGTACCACCCAATTGACCATCAAATAAGACTGACTTACATGACAATGGATCCAATGCAACAATTCCATTTGTTCATGACTCTGACAAATGAAGAACCTGTGCAAGCTGATCCTATTTCAGTGAATGCTCCTGAAATCATTCATTGGGATATTTTGAAAGATCAAGGCAAAGAATACTTCAGGATCAAGAGACTGGGAGATCACTAGAAAGTGTATGCTACATGGGGTAAAATTATCAGAAGTTGCTCCAAGTCTGATTTGGAAGAAATGCACAAAGTTGGGATGAGATTATATGGTAAAGTGTTGGAAGAAGCTGGAATGAGTTTAATCAAGATAGTTGTAGAGTACCTATGCATGATGTTTGATTCTGACAGGGTTAAGCATATTATCAGAGATATGAATCATGAAAGAGTTTTCAGAAGCATTGACCATTGGATGTTAATTGAAAGATGTGGATTATATATTCTGACCATAGACAAAAGCTATCATGAGTACTACTTGGTGGACAAAGTGTATGATCATAGCAGAGCTAAGCTACAAGGAATGTTGAGAGCAAAGCTGGTATGTTCTACAGGTTCTGAAATGGAAAAGATTGTAATCAGAAGAATCATAAATCAAAGTCTGGGTCTGGATCCTAATTTGGGGAACTAAGCTGAGGTGTTGAAAGCATCATGAAGACTCTAAGTTGAAGAACTTAACTTCTCATCCTGAAAAGTTAAGTTAGGGGGAGATTGTTGGATCAGAATATGCTAAGGATTGATACTACTGCTAGTTGAAAGGTATTACTACTGCTTGTACTTTTAATACTGCTAGTAGAATTAATACTGCTTGAAAAGTTAGTGTTGCTACTTGAATAGTTAGTACTGCTAGTAGTTAATGTTGTTGAAGATTACTACTGCAAGCATGGTTAATACTACTCAAGGATTAATACTGCTGAGGATGTTTATGCTGCTCAAATGATTAATACTGCTAAAAGAAGGTTAGTGCTGCTTCTAAAGATAAAGAAGACTTGAAGATAAAGATGAGTTGGAGATATGGTTGAAGATAATTATGGTATTGATGATGAAGATCAATTTTATTTTGATAATTATCTTGTACTCAGTCTTGTATATATAGTATAGAAGTCTTTGATAGAAAAATTAATTCATACGTTTTGTTTTAGAGAGAATTAACCTCAAGAATAGTTTAGATTCTTTCTATAGAGAAGTATAGAACGTCTGTTTAGTCTGTTAAACAGATTGAGGTTTTGTGTAATCATCAAGTTGAATCAATATAAACTTGTGATATGAGTTCTATATATTGTTCCATTGATATTTGTTAAAGTGTTTTTCCGCAACTTCTTTAACATAAGTTTCTGAGTGTGTTATTTAAATTCTTGTTTGAGTTTCGATCCTGACAAGTGGTATCAGAGCCTGAAAATTCAGAAACCTTTAATCATGGACAGTTCAAGCGACAGTGTCTTGGTATCAAAGGTTCCCATGCTCAAACCCAATGAGTTTGACATGTGGAAGATTAGAATCAAGCAGTACATTCTTCTCACAGACTTCTCAATGTGGGACATCATTGAGAATGGTCCTTCTGATGAAGGAAAGATGGATGCAGAAGGAAAGAGACCTCCACCAAAAACAGATGGAGAGAGAAAGTTGAGGCAGACAGAGATGAAAGCTTTGAGCACTCTGCTTTTGGGTATACCTAATGAGTACCAACATTAATTCTGCAACTGTTCTGATGCACAAATTCTTTGGAATTCTCTGGAGAAAAGATTTTCTGGTACTAAAAGTACCAAGAGAAATCAGAAGGCCATCCTAAAACAGCAGTATGAAAACTTCATGTCTACAAAGAATGAGCCCATGACTCAAACTTTTGATAGATTTAATAAGCTAATTGGTGAGTTGGCTACTGTTGGCGTTCAGATAGATCAAGATGATGTTAAGAGAATATTTCTAAGATCTCTTGGTGATGAATGGACTATGTACACTGTCTCCTTCAGACAGAATGATCAATTGGAGGACAAGGAATTGGATGACCTCTATAATGATCTTAGGGTGTTTGAAGCAGAGGTAGAAACAAAGAAGAGGACCTCTGGATACTCATACAATACTGCTCTTTTATCATCCTCTACTAATTCTACTGCTAATACAGAATCAGTTAGTACTGCCCATGGATCAAAGCAAGATGGATCCAATGACTCAGTTTTAGAAGTTTTTCTAGCCAGTCATACTAATTCCTCTCTAATTAATGATGACTTAGAACAGATAAATGCTGATGATCTAGAAGAGATGGACATCAAGTGGCAGATGGCTATGCTGACTATGAGGGTAAAAAGATTCATTAAAAGGACTGGAAGGAATAACTTTGCTCAGAAAAGAGAAGATGGGATTGGATTTGATAAATCCAAGGTTGAATGTTACAAATGCCACAAGCTGGGGCACTTTGCAAGAGAATGCAGAAGTGGAATGCCTCAACAGCATACTAGCAACCATCAACCATCACAGTCCACTAGCTTCAAAAGTAGGAACTCTTCTCAAGCTCTTGTTTCTCAAGAAGGAATGGGATTTGACTGGAGTGACCTAGCAGAAGAAGCAGTTCAGAATCAAGCTTTAATGGCTAAAGTGTCAGAAAGCACTGATATTCCCACAGAGGTAACTTCTAATCTTTGCTCTAAAACCTGTATTGAAACTATTAAAAAGTACAGGGATCACAATCAGAGTATGTGTGATGACTTTAAAAGGTTAGGAAAAGATAGAAGAGAGTATGTCCTGATTGTTGAGAGGTTTAAAGAACAAATTAAGTCTTACCACTCTAATGAACTTCAACATTCCTATGATACAAACTACTGGAAGTGGCAGAAAAATCAGTTAGAGATTAAGCTTAAAAAGTCTGAAGAGGAATGTGAGAAGATAAGGAGTGAGTTTGAGAAAGCCAAGCTGGACATTGAGAAATATTCCAATGCTTCTAAAGCAATGGACTCACTTTTAAAAACTCAAGTCCATGACAAACTTAGAAGAGGAATAGGCTACAACACCACCCCTCCACCATACAACAATAACTATATTCCTCCTACCTCTGATCTCTTAGAAAGACAGGACAAGAAGGAATTACCTGAAGGAGCTACTGAAGTAGATCCTTTAGACAAAGTAGTGGTTGAGGCAGATTCTGAAGAAGAGGACTCTGAGAGTAAGAAGGAGAAAGACCAAAAAGATATTCCCCTAGAAAACCACATTCTGACAAATGAAAGAGGGGGTAAACCTTTTGTCAAGAATGAGAAATTAAAGTCTGGAGAAGAGACTGTTAAGAATGAAAAAACTGAGAGCCATAAGAGAGGAAAGGGAAAGGTACAGGGAGTTCATTACATGCAAACCACTGTTGTTAATCCCTGTACATGTAAACAGAATCAGCCCCAAAAACATGATAAAACAAGGGGAAATCAAAGAAATAGAAATAATCAGTGGGCATTAAAACAAGGAATTGATCTGAAAAAAATTAACAGACCAAAGCCTTGTTTTATCTGTGGCAAGCAAAATCATCTAGCCAAACACTGTTATTTCAATCCTATTAACCAAAGGATCAGTTTTCAAAGAAATATACAAAATTATGTTGGTTATAGGAAGCAAATAAGAAATCATATGGCTGAGAATGTGAGAAGGGCACCTATAAAATCTCATGTTTTGAATAAGTTTGCTAATTCAAAGAAAAATACTCCAAATAAGCCTAGGAGTAACTTAAAAACAAAGACAGCAAACAACTTTGTCCAGGTTTGGGTTCCAAAAGTAAAGAAATCTCTTAGTACTGCTACTTCAAATAGTACTGCTGACAGAAATAATGCTGCTGCAAGCAATACTACTGTTAACCCAGTTAGTACTGCTAACAAAGTTAGTACTGCCAATCAAGTTAGTACAGCTTTCAGTAACAGACCCATTATTGTGACAAAGTATTCAAGCAATAAGATTTCTCAGTGTGATAATCTCATCCAGTCTGAATATGAATATGTTGATGAGAATGGGAAACCCAATACCACTTTGGTTTGGGTTCCTATTAAAAACTAACTGCTTTATTAAATGTGCAGGGCAACCAACAGCTCAAGGGAAGGAGCATTTGGCATGTTGATAGTGGTTGTTCCAAGCACATGACAGGTAACATGGCATGCCTTCAAAACTTCAAAAGAATTGACGGAGGACATGTTGCTTTTGGTGATAATCCAGCAGGTGGTAAGATAAGTGGAAAAGGTAATGTGTCAAAAGGTAAGATGATCTTTAAGGATGTATACTATGTTGAGCAATTAAGATACAACCTGTTAAGTGTATCACAGGTCTGTGACAAGAAACATGGCATATTATTCATTGATACTGAATGTATTATCCTTGCTCCAGGGTTCAAGGTAGTTGATGACAATATGATACTACTTAGAACTCCTAGGAAGGACAATGTTTATTGTTTAGACTTGGAGAGTGTAGTTTATGATTCATCTCTAAATTGCTTATTTTCAAAAGCTTCAGTAGATGAATCATCTCTTTGTCACAGAAGGATGTGTCACATGAACTTTAAAACAATGAATAAACTTGTGAAAAACAACCTTGTAAGTGGTTTGCCACAAAAGGTATTTTCATGTGATGATCATTGTGTTGCATGTCTTAAAGGCAAACAGCACAAAACTTCTCATAAGTCCAAAGAGATAAATACAATTTCTTCACCTCTTAATTTACTGCATATGGATCTGTTTGGACCTACAAATGTGATGAGTATTGGCAAGAAATCCTACTGCTTGGTTATTGTTGATGATTTCTCTAGATTCACTTGGGTCTATTTTTTGAGGACTAAGGATGAGACAAGTAACCTGATCAAATCCTTTGTTCTTAGAATTGAAAACCAAACAAATCTAAGAGTTAAAGTCATTAGGTCTGATAATGGAACTGAATTTAAAAATAATGACCTAAACAACTTTTGTGAGGAAAAAGGCATTGAGAAACAATACAGTGCTCCTAGGACTCCTCAACAGAATGGTGTTGCTGAAAGGAGAAATAGGACTCTGATAGAAGCTGCTAGATCTCTGTTGGCAGATTCAAAACTTCAAATCATTTTTTGGGCAGAAGCAGTTAATATTGCCTGTTATGTTCAAAACAGAGTTCTAGTAGCAAAATCCCAAGACAAGACACCTTATGAGCTTTTTAAAAAGAAGAAACCTTTTATTGGGTTTTTCAAACCATTTGGGTGTCCTTGCACAATTCTCAATACCAAAACTCACCTAGGCAAGTTTGATAGAAAAGCTGAGGATGGGTTTCTTGTTGGTTATTCATCTCAAAGTAAGGCCTACAGAGTTTTTAACACCTCTTCTAGGATTATTGAAGAAAGTGACAATGTCAAATGCAATGAGAACACACCAAATCAACTTGGTTCAGGTCCTGATTGGCTATTTGACATTGATTCACTGATTAATTCTTTGAGTTTCAGTGATGTGCATAATGCAGAAACAGGAACAGAAAAGGCACAAGTACAAAGACAAGAGTTTGTGTTGTTCCCAACACCTACTGCTGATCCTATTGAATTCTGTGACCAAGATAAGAAAGATAATTCAGATTCAAAGGACACTGAACCAGCTCAGAATGAATAGGACAGAGGTGAAAAGAAAGATCAGCCCTCAGATTCAGGAATCAAAGGTCCTGAGATGCTAGTTTTGGAAGAAGAGACACAGATGATGATTCTTCAGTGTATGGTGGAAGCTCTCTAGAAAGGAATGACACCAATCTTGGAGTCAATCTTAATGAAGAGGTTGTCAATGCTACAAGAACCCAGAAGAATCATCCTCCTCAATTAGTGATTGGTGACATCAATTCTCCAATGATCACAAGGCAACAAAGCAAGTTAGGGGGATTGAAAGATCTGCAATCAGGTTTATTATCTTGCTTTCTATCACAGGTTGAACCCAAAAAGGCATTTGATGCAATGAAGGATCCAAGATGGATAGAAGCAATGCAAGAGGAGCTACTGCAGTTTGTGTTGCAGGATGTATGGGATCTGGTGGATCTTCTAAAGGGACACAGAGCAATTGGCACAAGATGGATCTTCAGGAACAAGAAAGATGAGAGAGGAATTGTAATAAAGAACAAAGCCATATTAGTGGCACAAGGGTATACTCAAGAAGAAGGTATTGATTATGAAGAAGTATTTGCACCAGTGGCCAGGATAGAGGCAATCAGGCTATTTTTAGCCTATGCATCTTTCATGAAGTTCAAAGTCTACCAGATAGATGTAAAGAGTGTGTTTCTGTATGGAAGAATTGAAGAAGAAGTATATGTCTGTCAGCCTCCAGGATTTGAGAATCCAAATTATCCTGACAGAGTATACAAATTGAAGAAGGCACTCTATGGGCTACATCAAGCACCAAGGGCATGGTATGACACTTTGTCTACCTATCTCTTGGAAAATGGGTTTCAAAGAGGAATCATAGACAAGACTCTGTTCATTCAGAGGAAGAAGAAGGACATCCTAATTGTACAAATCTATGTGGATGATATTATCTTTGGATCCACAAAAGATCAAATGTGCAGAGATTTTGAAGATTTGATGCACAAGAGATTCAAGATGAGTTATATGGGTGAACTTACCTTCTTCCTAGGGCTACAAGTTAAGCAAAAGAAAGATGGGATTTTTATAAGTCAATCCAAATATGTGCAGGACATTCTTAATAAGTTTGGTTTCTCAGACTCAAAACCTGCAAGCACACCCATGGAGACACACAAACAGATCACTGCAGATCTTGAAGGGGAGGATGTGGATGTTCATCACTACAGATCCATGATTGGCTCCCTCATGTATCTCACTGCTTCAAGACCAGATATAATGTTTCCTGTTTGTGTGTGTGCCAGATTTCAAGTAAGGCCTAAGCAGTCACACTTTCAAGCAGTCAAGAGGATATTCAGATATCTCAAAGGCCAACCTAGATTAGGTCTTTGGTATCCTCATGACTCACCATTTGACCTACTTGCTTATTCAGACAGTGACTTTGGTGGTGCAAATTTGGATAGAAAGTCAACTTCAGGGGGATGTCAGTTTTTGGGTGCAAAACTAGTATCATGGCAGTGCAAGAAACAAACCACAATGTCCACATCTACAACAGAAGCATAGTACATAGCTGTTGAAAGCTGCTGTTCTCAAGTACTCTTGATTCAGAATCAAATGCTGGACTATGGTCTGACCTTTCTTCACACTCCAATCTTCATAGATAACAACAGTGCTATTAGCATTGTTAATAATCCAGTCAAGCACTCCAAAACAAAGCATATAGAAATCAGGTATCATTTTATCAGAGACTGTAATGAAAAGAAGCTAATTCAGGTTGTGAAAGTTCATACAAGTAACCAATTTGCTGATCTATTCACTAAAGCTTTTGATGTGGGTAGATTTACATTTTTGGTCACAAGTGTGGGCATAATAAACTCTGAATAAGCCTATTATCTTTTGTCTAATGTACCTGTATAGATTCCATCCTGTCTACTTTCTTATATTATATTGTGCATGGTGCTACTAACCTTGTGTGTTTCAGTGTTTCAGATTGCTTCAAATGGATACTAGGTACTTCTAAATCAATTAATAATGCTCTCTATATTACTCATGATAATTTTTCAAAAATGGTTAAGTATGGTTACTACTGCTAGGTGGTTTATACTGCCAGTACAAAGTTACTACTGCTTGACTTATTTAATACTGCTAATCAGGGTTACTACTGCTGGTATGTGTTCATACTGCTAGTCTGTGTTAATACTGCTAGTCCGTGTTAGTACTGCCAGTATGTGTTACTACTGCTAATATGAGTTAATACTGCGAGTTAGTTCATACTGCTAGGGTACTTAGTACTGCTTCTAACTAAAACCCTCCACCTATAAATACCCTTAGTGACCGCCAAAATACAAACGACTCTTTGAACTTCCATTGTTTCTTCTTCTCTCTCTCGAGTTCTTGATTCTCTCTCCATTCTTTGATGAACACAACGATCTCGCCATGTTGCAGAAACCAAAGCAAGATGAAGGTTTCCATGCCATAATGGATTTCCTCAAATCCTCACACATCGCCCACGCTCTTACTGTCAATCCCACAATCTATGTGGAACATCAAAGACAGTTTTGGGCCAATGCTACCATTCACACTGAAGAAGGGCCTCAGGTCATTCAAACCAGGGTGTGTGATAAACCCCTGACCATCTCAGAGGAATGTATTCGCATCCATCTATGCTTAGATGATGCCTCAGGTATAACCTCCTTACCTAAGGAAGATCTCTTCCAAACTCTTAGTAATATGGGGTATGAAGGTCCCACTGATGTATTCAAGTTTTTCAAGAACAGATTTTCACCACAATGGAGATTTTTTGTTCATACCCTCCAACATTGCATTTCAAGAAAAACAACTGGATGGAGTGAGTTTAGTAATACCTTAGCTTATGCTTTGGTCTGCTTAGCAACCTCTAGAAAGTTCAATTTCTCTCAAATGATTTTCAATGATTTTATGTCAAACCTGGATACCAAATCCAAAAGCTTTTACATGTATCCCAGGTTTGTACAAGAGATTATACTGAAGGAATTGACGGATCTACCCTCTTTTCAAGAGGTGTATGTACCAAAACCCCCAAAGGGAAGGTATTCTCAAACATGAAAAGGCCCTCCAAGGACTTTTCTGGACAAGACACCCCATTGTTCTCTACAATGATGGGTGTGTCACATTCCTATGGTGAGGCATCAGTGTCAAAGCCCTCATTCGACAACCAAACTGATGACCTACCCACACCACTCATTTCTAGTAATCCTCCTCAGATTCCTATTGAAAAGTTCACATCCCCCATCACCAAAATCTATATAAGGAAAAAGGTAAAGAAGGTTCCTTACCTTCTTATACCTTCACCCCTACAGCCTTCAAGACCTCTAATGGAGCATTCTCTATTAGAGAATATCGATAGGGAAACCACAGGGGTGTCTCCCAACCCCAAGAAGGTGCTCAATAAGGAGAGGGAAGAGCATATGGGTAGTAAGGCTCACACTACTGACTTTGCACAAAGTGTAGGGCAGGACAGGACAGTGTGAACATATCTAAGACCTTCCCCATGGCAACTTTGGGTGAGCAATCATCCAAAGGTCCCAAGTGCCAAGAAACCAAGGGGGTAGAGGTTGCTTCTGCTAGGCAGAAGACCTCTACTAAAAGATCCAAGGATCCTTCAAGGGTGGTCAACACACCTAAAGGAGGTGAGGACAGATATAACTATGATGAATTGATGGAAACTATGGGAAATATCAATCTTGATGTCATCAAACAGGGTGCAGATATAGAGGAGATGAAACTGGTAATACTTTCTCAACAAGTGCAGATTACCAAACTAAAGAAGATGGTTCAGAGGTTGGTGCAGAAAAAGAGAAGAAAGCATTATGTTTTAAAGAAAAGGAGAGATGCTTTCAACAAGGGGGAGAGACAAGCTGAAGGGGAGAAACAAATCCCTGTTAGCATGGAAGCTCATTTTGAGGGGGAGTTGAATAGGGAAACAGAAAAAGTAAATGTAGCAGAAAATATAAAAGAAGCAGTAACTGAGCCATCAACAATAACTGCAAAAGAAGTAGAAACAGAGAAAACTGCAGCAGAAACAGCATTGTCCAGAGGAAATTGAAATTGCAGAAACCCTTGTAAAAGCTAAGAATGACACTCCCAAAGCCACTCAAAAGGCTAAGGGAGTAAGGATCAAAGAAGGAGGATTAGAAAAGAAACTAAAAGAAGACAGTATGGAGGATGCAAAGAAGAAGGGAAAGGAAAATATGGTTGAGTCTGAGCAACCAGTGAAGAAACAGAAACAGATACAGTTGGATGAAGAATTGGCCAAAAAGCTTCAAGAAGAGTTGGAAAAGGAAGAACAAATCCAATCTGCAAAAGACAGAGAGATAGCTTTGGAATTGGCTACTAAGCTGAATGAGGAATATCAAAAGAGTCTGAAGTCTGCAGTTGCTGCTAAGAAAGTCACAAAGAAGGCATCAAGGCACAGGCTACCACTGAAGACTAGACAAAGACAACCTTCCAAGACATACTTAGCCAACCAAGAAAGAAGAAAGATGATAAACTTCCTGAAAGGAGCTATTGGAGTTTCTGAGGGAATGTTTACAAGTATGTCTTTTTGAAAGCTTGAAGAACTCTACCAAAGAGGACTCCACTCAAAGGGAAGAAGCTGAAAGGAAGATGAAAGAGAGGCATGATCTCAACATTCAACAACCCTTCCCAGAAAGTGAAGAAGGAACTCCTGTCAAGGAAAAGAAAGAAGAGACTTTGGCTCAGCAAACTGGAGTAATTAAGAGAAAGAAATCCATTTCCAACAAGCCAAAGGCAAAAAGAGCAAGAATTTAAGAAGAAAGAGCAGAAGCAGAAGCAGAACCTACTGATGAACCTTTAGCAGAGCCAGAGCAGAATCCAGAGCAGTCCAATCAACAATTCCATTTGTACATGACTCTGACAAATGAAGAACCTATGCAAGTTGATCCTATTTTAGTGAATGCTCCTGAAATCATTCATTGGGATATTTTGAAAGATCAAGGCAAAGAATACTTCAGGATCAAGAGACTGGGAGATCACTATGAAGTGTATGCTACATGGGGTAAAATTATCAGAAGTTGCTCCAGGTCTGATTTGGAAGAAATGCACAAAGTTGGGATGAGATTATATGGTAAAGTCTTGGAAGAAGCTGGAATGAGTTTAATCAAGATAGTTGTAGAGTACCTATGCATGATGTTTGATTCTGACAGGATTAAGCATATTATCAGATATATGAATCATGAAAGAGTTTTCAGAAGCATTGACCATTGGATGTTAATTGAAAGATGTGGAGTATATATTCTGACCATAGACAAAAGCTATCATGAGTACTACTTGGTGGACAAAGTGTATGATCATAGCAGAGCTAAGCTACAAGGAATGTTGAGAGCAAAGTTGGTATGTTCTACAGGTTCTGAAATGGAAAAGATTGTAATCAGAAGAATCATAAATCAAAGTCTGGGTCTGGATCCTAATTTGGGGAACTAAACTGAGGTGTTGAAAGCATCATGAAGACTCTAAGTTGAAGAACTTAACTTCTCATCCTGAAAAGTTAAGTTAGGGGGAGATTGTTGGGTCAGAATATGCTAAGGATGGATACTACTGCTAGTTGAAAGGTATTACTACTGCTTGTACTTTTAATACTGCTAGTAGAATTAATATTGCTTGAAAAGTTAGTGCTGCTACTTGAATAGTTAGTACTTCTTGGAGAGTTAATACTGCTAGTAGTTAATGCTGTTGAAGATTACTACTGCAAGCATGGTTAATACTGCTCAAGGATTAATACTGCTGAGGATGTTTATGTTGCTCAAATGATTAATACTGCTAAAAGAAGGTTAGTGTTGCTTCTAAAAATAAAGAAGACTTGAAGATAAATATGAGTTGGAGATATGGTTGAAGATAATTATGGTATTGATGATGAAGATCAATTTTATTTTGATAATTATCTTGTACTCAGTCTTGTATATATAGTATAGAAGTCTTTGATAGAAAAATTAATTCATACGTTTTGTTTTAGAGAGAATTAACCTCAAGAATAGTTTAGATCCTTTCTATAGAGAAGTATAGAACGTCTGTTTAGTCTGTTAAACAGATTGAGGTTTTGTGTAATCATCAAGTTGAATCAATATAAACCTGTGATTTGAGTTCTATATACTGTTCCATTGATATTTGTTAAAGTGTTTTTCCGCAACTTCTTTAACATAAGTTTCTGAGTGTGTTATTTAAATTCTTGTTTGAGTTTCGATCCTGACAGTCCAAAATCCTATTTTTTATTTTTCCATTAAAATTACCGATTTCTGTATTAACTTGAAACGATACTTTTCGAAATCGGGGTGTTACATATAATTTTGAATAGTTATCAGAAATAGATGATCACTTATATATAACTGAATCATTGGTTCTTGATTAATGTCACCAATGACATAGTATTTAAGACATTGATTTTTTTTTCTTTGAAGTGCTTGTGAAAATATGTGTGACCCCAAAAGTACAACATCAAGTGCAAATAAAACCTAAAAATCAAATGATTAGAAATATATTTCAAAACCGTTTGTTTGTCAATGACTAACACTAATATTCAAGATATTCAAGCACCTCAAAAACATATGGAAATAATCAAACATATTCAACTAACCACAAAAGTGTTTTATAATGAGAACTCCAGTGTATATCTCTGGATCTTGCAAGAGACATCTCTTGATTTCACCCATATCCAGTGTCGATTTCACCACCACCAATGAATTCTTGCATTTTCTGGTTTTGACTTTCCCAGGTCATATTTGTTCTCTTACAAGGAGTACAAAGCACCACATTCATCACAATAACTACCATATCAAAGAAGTTTTCAATAACAATATGTTTTTTTGGGAACGTCACAATAGGTAAATGAAGTGGTGAGTGAAATAATGAACATAATGATAGGAAAAAAATTTATGATTATCCTTTCTTTGTAATTATCTTGTATTATTGTATTTATCTCCTTTGTTATACCTTAGATAGACTTCCCTTTGTTAAGGGACTATTGTAACTATTTATATTGATCAATAGGGAATGATCTTCTCATGATTTTATTCAACAATTTATATTAGGGATGTTCGTAGTGCGGTTTGGTGCAGTTTGGGGCAAAACCACAGACGGCACCGCATATGCGGGTTGAGCATTTTACCAAACTGCGAAGTGCACTGCATATACCTCAAACCGCACCACGAAATACGGTGCGGTGTGGTTTATGTTGTTTATATCTAACACACTTTACACTTACAATCCAATAATTATAAGATTAAAACTTCATCTTAAGATCCACGATAACGTGACCATAGTCCAAAAAATAAAAATATTAAACATGATGGATTTCTAAATACATATTACATAAATATGCAATTATTCTATATATACATATATGCGTGTGGAATATATAAAATTAAAAATATATACATATATATAATGTGTGGTGCGGTGTGGTTTGAACCACGGTTTGATAACTCAAAAAACCGCAAACAACACCGTATAGTGCGGTTTGGTAAAAATGCAAACAACAAATCGTACCACGGAAGTTGAAAATCACGCTTTGCGGTGCGATGTGGTGTGGACGTTTGTGCGGTTTGGCGGTTTAGATGAACACACTTAGTTTATATGGTATCAGAGCTTAGAATTCCTAATCTCCTCTACTAAATTCATCCTTCTTTCTTTATTTTCTTCTTCATTGGCCATGGTCGGCAAGGACCGTAACCCACCCCATACCACCCCCTGCCCCTAAGCCTCTTCACCCAGATTTTACGATCTCCAACATTCAACACAAGCTACGTTGATGGAATGAAGGTTACATACTCTTCATGGGTAAAACTCTTCCAACTTCATTCCCGTGGTTACAAAGTTCTTGATCATATTGATGGAACGCCACCACCTCCGTCGAGGAAACGATTTTATGATTATCCTTTCCTTGTAATTATCTTGTATTATTGTATTTATCTCCTTTGTTATAGTTTAGATAGACTTCCCTTTGTTAAGGGACTATTGTACCTATTTATATTGATCAATATGGAATGATCTCCTCACGGTTTTATTCAGCAGTCTATACATAATACACTGATCTATTTTATCTCATCTTCCCTAGGTTCGAATTTAGGTGTTGTCAATGTCCTTGTGGTCATGGAGGTCCATTAGTGATGACTCCGGACAATTCATCGTCATCCAGGAGATTAATTGGTATACATAAGGTGATACAGATATGTATCACCAGTAATTCTTAAAAAATACAATTACAGGACTAATAAGTCACATTTAGGTGTGACATCCTTATTTTATGAAGTTTAATCACATATGATCTTTTTGGCATGTTGCGAGGTGAAAGAAAGTAGCGAAAACGAATTTTTTCGGAAAAAAGGGTTTACATGACCTGGTCACCGACCTGGATCATGGCCATAGTCGTATAGGTCAGTAGAAGATTTGGTAGTGAGCCAAGCGACTTGGGGTCATAGGAGAGGTAACATACAGGGTGAGGGTCAAGTCGCATGGCGCATTTGGATGGCCTAAAACCCCAATTCTTAGGGTTTTTACTTATTTTCTTCCATATCTTCCCTTTTCTATCATGTTGGGAAATTTTGGCACCCTTCGAGTTGATTTATGGGTGCTTTTTAGGGCAAATGAAGAGTAGAGATTAAATATCTATAGTGGAAAGATTTTGATATGCATTGATTCCACCAATGTTATAGTTCTCATTTATTCTATTTTATCTTTCTTATTTTTATTTTTCCATCCTAAAATTGAGTCATTTATTATCTTGTTTTCATCTGCTTATTTCTAGAACTAAGATTGTGGTAGAACTGAAATTATGTTGTTTGGTGCTAATTTTGGAAACATTTGGACAAAATGATTATTGTTATGGCATTGTTGTAGCATTCCTGGAGCTGAAAATTCTAGAAAACGTTGGTTTTAAAGCTTGTGGATGAGGATATCTTTTTGGTGGCTTCCAGCCCATACATATTTGCTAGAGAAAGATTTCAGAGGACATTATCTTTCTTAATTTAATGTACTTTTATTGGGGGTTGTATTAGCTTTGTCTACTTTTATATCATACCTTTTAGATAATACCATTTATTGACTTTTGTTGTTTCCCCATCCATCCTCCTTAACCATCGAATTTGTAAATAATACAACTAGCATCAGACCCAACACTTAGAAAAATATTCTTAACATTTGTCTTAAAATAAACATATCCGATGAACAACATCCATTGGATATAACTTAAGTAATCTATCATCCAAACCCTTGTGTTGTAAATAAGAATCATATAGTTCAAGGCTTTGGGTATAGAGTCATCATCAGATCTCTAACTAAGAATGTTTTGTAGGATAGATAAGGTATGAAAGATGAAAAACAAGAAGTAAAACACAGATCCAAGCACTCTCAAAGAAAAGAGAAAGGCATGACGGCAGAAAAGGCAAACTTTTGCTATATGGCTCATTTATCTGAGTGAAATGATTCTGTCAAGCTCAAAATGTACATATCTTCATCAAAGGAATGTGAGTTTCAGTCAGCATCAAGCAAACATATATATCCTTTTCTCTCTTCTTATGATCGCATTTATGTAAAAATGTGCAATGCCCTTGAATCTAAACAAAAAATTGAAAACATGGTAGATGAATTAACTGCCAAATTGTTTGTGTGCTTTAAACAAATCAAAGATCTTAACAAAGTTCGAAATAAGTTAGAAGATCTAAAAATCATATGTAAGTTTCTTAACAATGAAAAACACCTTTTGTTAAAGGAACTTCAAAAGGAAAAATCTACCATAAAAAGTTGGAATCAAGGCTCTATGAATCACATAGAGCTTTTAGACTATCAAATTCCTAGTTGTGGTCATGGATTTGGTTTTTCCTGCTCTTCAAAAGACTTAGACAAGGTATCAAGTTATTTTTCCTACTCTGGAAGATCATCTTTTTCAAAACATCCCTCCTGTAAATCTTCGAAGTCTGATAAAAGGAAGAAGGAACTCAATGGTTTTGTTCATACATCTTATAAAAATGGGCTAACTATTTCTCAGAAGAAAATGAATGTGAATCAGTTGGGTCTACATCTCATCCTTCTCAAAAGAGTGTATTCAAAAGGACCAAAAACATTAAAAAGTGTGTTATTCCCAAAAGGACAAATGAAAAGGGAATTCTTGAATCTAAACCATCTTTCTTCAATAAACCTATTCTTTAGAAAAGAAATGCTCAGTTTCCTCAAAATAAATTTCACATGTTTCAAAGATTCTTTTCTTTTAGAAAATGCTATAAATGTGGAAAACCTTTTCACTTTGCAAAAGATTGTCCTCATGACAAAATAGAAAGGTTCATGAAGTTCGTATTCTTACAAAAGAACCCATCAAGAGATGGGTACCAAAGAACTAGCCTCTTGAAATAGCAGTGACCAGTTCATACTCAAAACTTTCAGAAATCAATGACTGGTTTTATTCCCTACTTCACGACTTTGTGTCAGAAAAGGATGTTCTTTTGCTCAAATTTACTTCTCTATAATTCAATTTTTTTATGTATCAGATTCTTACAATCGGATTAAATTCAAAAACCTTTCAAAACTATATATTTACTTCTTATGACATCATCCTATAATATCTCGTGTCATCCGATGATGATAGTTTGTATCTCATCCGAGTATTGTTTCTCTATTACAAAACCAATTAATCTTCAAGTATCGAATCTCTTCTTAAACCAACGGTCACTAACCAAAAGCAACTCTATTCTTTCTCATCCATAGGAGTTCTCTTGTTGAATCCGATAAATCTTGTCCCCGAAAGAAGACCAAGAGTCTCGCAATATCAAAAGTTAATCTTGACAACTATCAAATTAGACGTGAGGAGGCGGTTTATGTAAAAACTGTCCACTCAACCGCCATGATTTATCTAATCGTGTAAAACCCTCATCGTTATCCTTTCTCTCTCATCTCAAGCCTTTAGATATAAATACCTAAACCCCTAACCCTATTATTCCTTACTTTGCTTAAACCCTTTCATTCTCTCTCAATAACCCAGAAATCATCCTTTTCAAAACTCTTTTTTTCGAATGGCTCCCAAAGTTGTTGGATCAATTCTTTCCACTAAAGATTTCAAGATCTCCTAATCGAACTACATTGGGTATCTAGAAAAACTTGATGATCATCCAGATTACCATGACATGATTGATTTCTTGACAAAGAGCCCCATTAAAGCATGCTCATATAGTTTCTCCATCACACCATCTCATATGAGCACCTTTATCCTTGGAAATTTCTGGTATTCATGAGTCTATTCCAAGAAAGACGATTCAATCATAGCATCAGTACTCACTGATAAGGATGTGGTCATCACTGCTGACGATGTCGCTAAGGTTCCGCAACTTCCATCATCTTTATCCACTGTCTATTAGAATCTTTGCTCTAACGAAGAACTTGAAGAATTTATTCATATTCTTGAATACCAATTGAAGGATGCAGATGCAAACGCCTCTGAAATAATCTTTCTCAAACACATGTCCAGAGTATGGCACTACTTCTTCACTCATCTGGTACAATGTCTCAGTACGAAGACTGAAGGACACTATCAATCGCCAAGTAGTGTAACCAAACTTGTTCATATCCTAATATTTCGAAGAAATATCAATTTTGGAAAATACTTATTTGATGAATTGGTCCAAAAGGTAACTCTAGAGGGTAAAAGGAAAATCTCATGTTACTTCCATTCGCTTTCTGGCTCTTCTCATTGCTGATAAACTTGGAGACAACATTCCAAGTCCTTCTGAAAAAAGGAACTCACTACTAAGAAATCAACTTTATAACCTCCAACAACTTCTTCAAAAGGACCTCTTCTGCAGAACCCTTGGTGCCCACACGGATAGAGAAGCCACTAGACAATTTTAGTTAGCCAATATTGCTTCCCTTTCAGAATACTTATTCATGTTAATATGTTTACAACAGCTCTTTAATATTCATATATTAGTATAATATTCCTCATGAATAGTTATGTATTTTCACGTGTATTTTACAAATCTTCAGTATTCATACCTCACTTTGACATTCATCGTTAATATACATTTTCACTATAAGATTCATTATTAATACACACACACACACACACACACATATATATATATGTTCATGTGTATACAATAAATCTTCAATATTCATACATCAATATGATATTCATCATTAATATTTATTTTTACTATAACATTTATCATGAATATGCATATTATTTATCATGAATATTTATATATGTTCATGTGTATACAACAACTTTTCAACATCCATACATCAGTAGATATTCGTCATGAGTATACATTTTCACTATAACATTCATCATAAATATACATACTATTCATCATGCATGTTTATGTATCATCACGTATATACAATAACTCTCTAGTACTTATATTAGTATGGTGTTTATCATAAATATTAATTTTCACCATAATATTCATCATGCATATACATATTATTAATTATGAATATATTACAGTTTCAACTCTAGATACTCTACTTTTATTTTTCTTTTTTAGGTTCTAGATTGATCTAAATGATTTCACGATTCGTCTTGATAGATTTCCTGATCCATCTCGATAAAAGTTAGAAGTCGTAGGTTGCAGTTATACACAAACAAACACACAATAAATTAATCAATAGGTTCTCAATTGGTCTCGATAAAAAATGAAGGTGTTAGGTTATGATTTTAACACACAACCACTCACCAAGTCAATGATGAGTTTTTTTTTAGTCTCGATTGGTCTCAATGAGTTCTTTATTAGTCTCGATTGGTGTAGATCGGTGCCAATGGGTCTCGATGGGGGTTGGGTTACAGTGATGAAGAACGCGGTGCCTTACAACATTGAAGAAAGTGTTGAAGAAGGTGATGTTGAGTTACGAACTTACGGTATCGAGTTGTTGTACACACCTGAAGATATATAAATATTCATAATGAATTTGACACATATATAACATTTCACGTAAAAAAACCGTTAAAACGAAGAAAAAAGTTATATCGAGATGAATGTCATATCGAAGAGAATGAAATTCTCGTTTTTTGGTGTATTTGTTGATTAAAACATTAGTAAATTTTAAGATAAATTACTTTAAAAATTAATAGGGTAAAAGTTGTTAATTAAAAAATAAAATAGAAAGTCAAATAAGGTAGGTGTGATTGAAATTGACTTCTTTTTTTACCCTAATCACATAAATTAATAATTTTAATATAAAGTGTATTAATTTAATATGAGTTGTTGGATCAAATAGAGATGGATGACCAAGATTGGTCCTCAAGTTTACAATAAAAATGTGGTTTTTTATTTGAACTTTTCTGTATGTGTGTGTGTGTATGTATACATATAAAACATTGTTTTTACTTTTTTTTAATAGGAAAAAAACAAAAAAATAGGCAAAAGTACTAAAATGTATTTGATTTAACTGAGTTGACAGATTTATTTCAATGATGTTAATCAGAGGGATCATGATCAAGACTAATTGAATACCCGAATGATCAAAACACAGGTAACCTAGTCAAGGAAAAAATATATAAAACATCAAAAAGAGGGTCCAAATCCATAATTCACAGTTTTGAGTTTAGGAATTTGTGTTGGTAAAGATTTTGCTAATTACTGGTATGGTTCTTATTATATTACTCCTAATAGAACTGCAACTAACAAACATGGACCCAAATACCAGTGGGTACCAAAGCCAAAAGATTCACCTGTGTTGCAGGAACCTCAAGTCTAAGGAGAGTAAAGGAACCATGGATCTTGAATAACACAATTCAAGACCCATACTTCAATGTTAAAGAGTTTGACTTCTAGACAAAGCAGTCTAAGACTCATACCTCAAAGATCAAGTTTGACTTCTAAACACAACAGTTAGGACTCGTACTTCAGCGATCAAAAGAAAGATTATACTCCGATGCATCAAAAGAGATGATCAACCTTCAAGGGGGAGTATACATATTACCTTTCTGATAAATATTGTGAATGCAATATTTCAGGGGGAGTAATTGACTTCTGATTACATCTAATCAGAACTCGTTCTTAAAACGTTTTACTGCTTTTATGTCTTTAATTTTTCAATAAATGTTTTTGTTTCAATAAGACTTTGTTGCTTTGACGACTTTTTGACTACTTGCAGATTTTGAGGGGGAGCTTACATGATCATGTCAATTAATGACTTTAAATCTGACTTTATGAGATTAAAGTTGAGCGTAAGGTTTATTCTACTCTTAATCTTATTGTGTTTGAAAGAAGGACAACTTTCAAACATGAAAACATGTTTCTAAATGTTCAAACCACTTCTCGATTCTTAAAAAGATTTCATGAATTTAGAAGTGTGATTTTAAATGTTTTCTTACATAAGCTTTTATTGTTAAACTAACCATGTGTTTCCAAAGATTAATACTTGTGTATTATCTTTTCTATATACTGTCAAGTATTTACACACACCGGTTTAGTATTTTTGTTGACTTTATTATTACCATGTCTCAAAATGAAACAATTTTTCGATGGTAATAAACCTCGTTTGAAATTCAAAGTTTGTTGAGTGTTGCTTCATTCAAAGCATTTCTTTCAAGCATGTCTATACTTGTTCATATAGACAACATCCAATTTTTCATGACCTAAGCTTTTGATGATAAATCATTCTTATTTGATCTTTCGATACATTGTCAGATTTTCAAACAAGTTTCTTGTATTCATTTCATTTATCAATATACTTGTTTTGAGAAATCTTCCATGACTAAAATGCTCAAATCTTCATGATTATCTTCATGAGCATCCAAATATCTTACATGTATTTCATATTGCTCTTTAACTGAAAACGTTAAACCAATTGAGCAACATTTTGCTTTTAGAATAATATACATGGAATCAATGTGAGAACTTAAAAGAACTTCTATGGATTCACAATAACCAGTGTTTCCTACCCAAGAAGTTATCATTGAGTGATTGAGAGGCGAGGGGTTAATATCTGAGTGTGGGTGTGTGCTGAGGTAAAATGAAAAGAGAGATTGGTTAGAAGTGAGCTTACATGATAAAAAAGAAAGAGGGTGTGAGATCAGAGTAAAAGAATATCAAACTCTGCACCAACTTTTTCTAAGTCAGGCAGCCACATTACTGTTATTTCACAAATTTTTTCGTGAACATTATTGAAACATGCAACTAGCCTATGCCAACTCTTGCTTAAACCCCACCAGCTACTCATTTCTTTCTCAACAAAGAAATGTTTCAATTTTTCATGGGGATGCAACACATATGCTATCTGGACTTCATTCGGAAGATGTGGATATTGAAACAGAAGGAAGTTTGCCCCACCTTCGCATTTCGATCATGCACAATTGAGTCCGTGTAATACTATTGTTGTTTCAATGGTTTACACATCTTGAGCCTCATAAACATTCATGTTTAAATTCTTTCATACACATGCACAAACACACATAAAATTTGTTTTTCTATCGGAACGTTCATAGAATTACCTTGTGTTTTTTGATGATTGAATGGAAGACCTGGGGAATGATCATCAATAAAACTCCTTCTATAGTACATTCGTTGTACTAAGTAGTTTTGTGCTGCTTACAGGCATCTTAACTGATTCATATGTTGATTCAGGGTTACATTCTTATTTGTCTGAATTTGAAAAGATTTGGATGAATACATTATGAATTGACAGATGTTCAGTGGATCATTTTCAAAAGATCATTGGTCAGAAAAAGATTCATGACATTTCTTGGAGACAGTTTTGATGATTCTATGCTCAACATCATCAAAAAGGGGGAGATGATCAATAAATGTTTAAATTTGAGGAAGTTACATGTTTGGAATATGGGAGAGAAATATGTTCAAGAAATGAGATGATCAAAAAATGACAGAGTTTGAAAGATTTATTGTCCGATTTATGGGGAGAATGGTTAGAATAATAAAGAAAGTTCAAGGAATTCTGAAAGATTGATGAATATTTGCTGAAATTTTCTTTGAAGATTATTTACTGAAGAAAAGTAAGATGAATCTGAAGATAATTTCTTTTCTGAAGTCTGAAAGAGGTTTTTTTTACCTTGGAGGATATTGTTAAAGGTTCTTGAAGAAGACATTCACAAACTTTGGGCCCAGCATCATCTTCTCGAGTTGATCCCACATTTGTTTGCCGGAGGCCTTATAACTGTCAATCTTTATGTAGATTTCGTTCGGAATCCCTTGTAGAATGTATGGCTTGGCCAATCTGTCTGCTTTTGCTCTTAACTTATTATCACCGGTTAGTGCATGTCTTACTTCTTCAGTTCCTTCTGCTAGTTCCCTATATTTTGTTTCCATGGGGCCTTCTTCTAAGGATTGTTTGATGAAATCACCCAAATCCTGTCTTTCGATGAAGTTTAGGAACCTATCCTTCCACTGTTCATATTCACCTCTAAAAAGAACTGGTGGCTTGGTGTCAGTTCCTATTGCAAGAGCTTCTCTGGATGTCATCCTGTATTGATTAAGAGAAAACTTGACAGATATGATCGTTAATCCAAATAAAATTTGATCACACAAGAAATTTGATCGTTAAAGACCCTATTGCAGTTTCGAAAAATTCTCAGAAAAAAAAAAGAAAAAAAAAATTCTAAGTATGGATTGGATCAGAGAGGTTTGCAGGTCTAGTTGGACGCGCACAATGGAGTTGTGCAGGTCTGGTTAGGAGCGCACAATTGAGGTGTGCGGTTCTAGTTGGACGCGCACAATGGAGTTGTGCGTTTCAAGAGGGAACCGCACAATTGAGATATGCGATTCAAATGGGACACGCAAGGTTGACTTGTTCTTTTTAAGAGATGAACTCGATGTCTTGAGGTATGCGTGTCTGAGGTATGCGTGTGCTTTGGAACCCTAGAAGTAAGGAATGCGTTTCCTTTGGGACACGCACAATAGAATATGCGTTTCCTTTGAGACACGCACAGTATGTTGGATCTAAGATCATGAAGTTGAAAGTCATTGCTCAAGTCAAAGCCTCTTAAAGCAAAAGTCAAAGTCAAGTTCAATAAAGAAAAGTCAAAGTCTAGTGTTAGTTGTTAGTTTCCTTTGTAAGCTTGTTGGTATAAATAGTTTTCTTTTCCTTGTAAGCATAAGACACCTTAATAGAATTCACATTTGTAGAGAGAGAAATATTTCATTTGAGAGCATCTTTGTAATATTGAATTCAAGATCAATAATATGAAGCATTTGGTTTGAATTCATTGTTCATCTTGATTGATTGCACTTATTGGGACACACAATCTACTATAAAAAGTTGGAATCAAGGCTCTGTGAATCACAGAGAAGTTTTAAACTATCAAATTCCTAGTTGTGGTCATGGATTTGGTTTTTCCTGCTCTTCAAAAGACTTAGATAAGGTGTCAAAGTTATTTCTCCTACTCTGGAAGATCATCTTTTTCAAAACATCCCTCCTGTAAATCTTCGAAGTCTGATAAAAGGAAGAAGGAATTCAATGGTTTTGTTCATACATCTTATAAAAAATGGGCTAACTATGTTTCAGAAGAAAATGAATGTGAATCAGTTGGGTCTACATCTCATCCTACTCAAAAGAGTGTATTCAAAAGGACCAAAAACATTAAAAAGTGTGTTATTCCCAAAAGGACAAATGAAAAGGGAATTCTTGAATCTAAACCATCTTTCTTCAATAAACCTATTCTTTAGAAAAGAAATGCTCAGTTTCCTCAAAATAAATTTCACATATTTCAATGATCCTTTTCTTTTAGAAAATGCTATAAATGTGGAAGACCTTTTCACTTTGCAAAAGATTGTCCTCATGACAAAATAGAAAGGTTCCTAAAGTTCGTATTCTTACAAAAGAACCCATCAAGAGATGGGTACCAAAGAACTAGCCTCTTGAAATAGCAGTGACCAGTTCATACTCAAAACTTTCTAAAATCAATGACTGGTTCTATTCCCTATTAAAAGACTTTGTGTCAGAAAAGGAAGTTCTTTTGCTCAAATTTACTTCTCTAGAATTCATTTTTTTTATGTATCAGATTCTTACAATCAGATTAAATTCAAAAACCTTTCAAAACTATATATTTACTTCTTATGACATCATCCGATAATATCTCGTGTCATCCGATGATGATAGTTTGTATCTCATCCGAGTATTATTTCTCTATTATAAAACCTATTAATCTTTAAGTATCGAATCTCTTCTTAAACCAATGGTCACTAACCAAAAGCAACTCTATTCTTTCTCATCCATAGGAGTTCTCTTGTTGAATCCGATAAATCTTGTCCCCGAAAGAAGACCAAGAGTCTCGCAGTATCAAAAGTTAATCTTGACAACTATCAAATTAGACGTGGGGAGGCGGTTTATGTAAAAACTGTCCACTCAACCGCCATGATTTATCTAATCGTGTAAAATCCTCATCATTATCCTTTCTCTCTCATCTCAAGCCCTTAGATATAAATACCTAAACCCCTAACCCTATTATTCCTTACTTTGCTTAAACCCTTTCATTCTCTCTCAAGAACCCAGAAATCATCCTTTTCAAAACTCTTTTTTTCGAATGGCTCCCAAAGTTGTTGGATCAATTCTTTCCACTAAAGATGCCAAGATCTCCTAATCGAACTACATTGGGTATCTATAAAAACTTGATGATCATCCAGATTACCATGACATGATTGATTTCTTGACAAAGAGCCCCATTAAAGCATGCTCATATAGTTTCTCCATCACACCATCTCATATGAGCACCTTTATCCTTGGAAATTTCTGGTGTTCATGAGTCTATTCCAAGAAAGACAATTCAATCATAGCATCAGTACTCACTGATAAGGATGTGGTCATCACTGCTGACGATGTTGCTAAGGTTCTACAACTTCCATCATCTTTATCCACTGTCTATGAGAACCTTGGCTCTAACGAAGAACTTAAAGAAGTTATTCATATTCTTGAATATAAATTGAAGGATGCAGATGCAAACGCCTCTGAAACAATATTTCTCAAACACATGTCCAGAGTATGGCACTACTTCTTCACTCATCTGGTACAACGTCTCAGTACGAAGACTGAAGGATACTATCAATCGCCAAGCAGTGTAACCAAACTTGCTCATGTCCTAATCTTTCGAAGAAATATCAATTTTGGAAAATACTTCTTTGATGAATTGGTGCAAAAGGTAACTCTGGAGGGTAAAAGGAAAATCTCATCTTCCTTACATTCGCTTTCTGGCTCTTCTCATTGCTGATAAACTTGGAGACAACATTCCAAGTCCTTCGGAAAAAAGGAACTCATTGCTAAGAAATCAACTCTATAACTGTCGGTCCAACAATACTTATCAAGTTTATAGAAACAACAACACAATATGATTACCAACCTGTATTGATTATAACAAACGATTACAGGATTGATCTATGAAGCATTGATTTGTGTTCTCTATGTTTTCTCTCTTTTACACCTTCAAGTGTGTGTTTGTATGTGTGAAATTATGATCTGATCTTTTTGAGAGATGTTAGAGATACACTTAATTTAACCAAGTGTGTTAGACACACTTCCTACAACTTGCAATATAAAACTATAAACCTACCTAATATCTAATCTAATAATATACATAATATCTAAGTTTAGATATTATGTAAACTAACTAAATACTAGAAACTAACCAAGTTAGCTTTATCTAACTATTACAATGTTATAACTTAGATATTAAATCTAAGTAAACTAATACAATTACATTGACATTTATTACAAACGACATAGACCTTAATATCGAGAGTCGACGTTTCGGCTTTAGCTTCAGATTGCGATCTTCAGTTTGGATGATCTTGAATCCAATGAGACTGTGGTCTAACAATAACCTCCAACAACTTCTGCAAAAGGACCTTTTCTGCAGAACCCCTGGTGCCCACACGGATAGAGAAGCGACTAGACAATTTTAGTTAGCCAAAATTGCTTCCCTTTCAGAATACTTATTCATGTTCATATGTTTACAACAGCTCTTTAATATTCATATATTAGTATAATATTCCTCATGAATAGTTATGTATTTTCACGTGTATTTAACAAATCTTCAGTATTCATACATCACTTTGACATTCATCATTAATATATATTTTCACTATAAGATTCATCATGAATATATACACACACATATATATACATATATATATATATATATCTTCATGTGTATACAATAAATCTTCAATATTCATACATCAATATGATATTCATCATTAATATTTATTTTTACTATAATATTTATCATGAATATGCATATTATTTATCATGAATATTTATATATGTTCATGTGTATACAACAACTTTTCAACATCCATACATCAGTATGATATTCGCCATGAGTATACATTTTCACTATAACATTCATCATGAATATACATACTATTCATCATGCATATTTATGTATCATCACGTATATACAATAACTCTCTAGTACTTATATTAGCATGGTGTTTATCATAAATATTAATTTTCACCATAATATTCATCATGCATATACATATTATTCATTATGAATATACTACAGTTTCAACTCTAGATACTCTTCATGATCCATCTCGATAGAAGTTAGAAGTTGTAGCTTGCAGTTATACACAAACAAACACACAATAAATCAATCAATAGGTTCTCAATTGGTCTCGATAAAAAATGAAGGTGTTAGGTTATGATTTTAACACACAACCACGCACCAAGTCAATGATGAGTTTTTTATTATCTCGATTGGTCTCAATGAGTTCTTTATTAGTCTCGATTGGTGTAGATCGGTGCCAATGAGTTGTCAATGGGTCTCGATGGGGGTTGGGTTATAGTGATGAAGAACGCGGTGCCTTACAACATTGAAGAAAGTGTTGAAGAAGGTGATGTTGAGTTACGAACATACATTGTCGAGTTGTTGTACATACCTGAACATATATAAATATTCATAATGAATATGACACATATATAGCATTTCACATAAAAAAAAACCGTTAAAACGAATAAAATAATTATATCGAGATAATGTCATATCGAAGAGAATGAAATTCTCGTTTTTTTGTGTATTTGTTTGATTAAAACATTAGTAAATTTTTAGATAAATTACTTTAAAAATTAATCGGGTAAAAGTTGTTAATTAAAAAATAAAACAGAAAGTCAAATAAGGTATGTGTGATTGAAATTGACTTCTTTTTTCACCCTAATCACATAAATTAATAATTTTAATTAAAAGTGTATTTAATGTGAGTTGTTGGATCAAATAGAGATGGAGGACCAAGATTGGTCCTCAAGTTTACAATAAAAATATGGTTTTTATTTGAACTTTTCTTTATGTGTGTGTATGTATACATATAAAACATTGTTTTTACTTTTTTTTAATAGGAAAAAAACAAAAAAAAATAGGCAAAAGTACTAAAATGTATTTAATTTAACTGAGTTAACAGATTTATTTCAATAATGTTAATCAGAGGGATCATGATCAAGACTAATTGAATACCCGAATGATCAAAACACAGTTAACCTAGTCAAAGAAAAAATATATAAAACATCAAAAAGTTATAAGTAAAAGTAATCCATAATTCACAGTTTTGAGTTTAGGAATTTGTGTGTTTGAGAAAGGACTATATAAGTAAAAGTAACCTGGTACATCTACAAATAGTATTTCTATACCATATAGAACCAGAAAGTACGATAACAATGTATCTTCTAGTACTTTGTACTTTCCATTTTAAAAGTTATAATTTGAAGGCGACGTGAAATGGGTAACCAAGATATTTATTGGTTGTTTAGCAAACACTTACCCGGTTAGTGTTGACTGATAAAATTCAACACTGTTATTTACCTACCGGGTAAGATTTTAGTCTATTAAAACGAAATTGTATGCAACAATTTACCCGGTAAGCGTTTACTATGGTAAGAGTCGTCTCCCTTACTTACTGGATAAGACTCTTGGTCTTTATCTCGTTCTTACCGGGTAAGATTTTTGGTCCTTAACATATTCATCCGGTAAGATTATATGATTTGGTAAACGCTTACCCGGGTAAGCGGTTGGTTAACGACCCCTTAGTTAAAACAAAAAAAAAACTAATATATTAATTATTTATTAAAAAAAAAAAGAACGTCTGGTTACAAGTATTGTTGTATTGGTAGATAAATGATCATTTGGCTGTTAAAAAAACTCTTGTTGAAACCTTTAAAATGACACAAATATTAAATATTAAAAACATAAGTATGATATAATATTTTAGAGTAAACTACGATTTTCGTCCCTATGGTTTATTGTTTATAACTATTTTCGTCCTCGGTCTTTACAATTTGCTTTTTTCGTCACCGTGGTTTGCATTTTGTTTCTGTTTTGGTCCTTCTAACTAACTATGTTAAAAAATCCAGTTAATATCAGGGACATTTATGTCTTTTCCTTAATTATTAATTCTTTAACTTTTTAATTATTTATCGGTTGTATTCCTTTTCCTTATTTATTTATTTGTTTAATTTCTTCTTCATATGGAAAATGGATGACACCCATCTCGGTAAACTTCTCCTTCTCCGCCAAGGATCGCTAAAACCAGAAGCCCTCTCTCTCTCTCTCTCAAAATCCAAATACGCCATGAATTTGTGAAGGGGGAGGACCGGAGGAGGTCCATGGTCTTGCAACGATACGATGGAGGTCAAAGGTGTTGCAACGGTGATGGTGACTGACGTTGCCTCCATCTCCGGCATTTGTCTCCATCTGCGACCTCTTTATGATATCGCCATTGTTATCGTCACAGGGATATGAGGTGGGTAGTCCTATGTCCGTCAATTAAGCTTATTTCCTTCACCGTTAAACAGGAACAATGCATATGTGAAGGTCTTTGTTTTTGCAAAAGATGGAATGTATCGTCGCACTTTTCAACACCCATCTTTCCGATCGGTAAAATGGTCAGAGAAAAGTCAAACCCGTTGTTACTGTCTTTTCCGACCAGCGGTTTTTCGAAGGTAATTTTGTACTGCAATGACGGTTGAGTCTACGTTTGATAATTCTGATTTCGATCTCATTGTGATTTTCATCTTCCTACTTTTGTTCTTCATTTTAGCAGTTCTTTTTCCATTCGTAAGGTACATCATTCGAAATCTCATGGGAACTTAATCTCCGGCCAACACTTCTCCTTTGTCGTTGCATGTCTGTAGCAACCACTCTGTTTATCACCGTAACATGCTCGAAATTTGTCTTGTAGTTGTGTTCTCCGTTGTTCTCCGTTGTTGCCACCGTTTTTGGGAGGAGTTGCCAGAATTTTTAGATCCTTAATTTTTATCATCAATGATAAAATAGAAAACAGAGATACAATTCATTCATCTCTTAAAATCAAAAAGAATTATATGGAATTTACAATATTCGACTTTAAAACTACTGAAGAATAAAACTTAAGCAACGGTTGTTTTGGAGGGGTTGTAGGCACCGGAGGAATTGGGAAGAAGATTTGTGTTTTGGGAGGGGGGTGTCATGTGGATGCTGGAAAGGGTTGTTAGGTTTTGTATTTATTTTATGTATAAATGTCTTATATAATTTATAAAAAGTAAGAAAAAAGAAGGATCAAAAGACCTATTTAACCCTAATTTAACGACTTTTTTAAACGTTGATAGTCCTAGGGACAGAAAAAGAAATAAAATGAAAACCACAAGGATAAAAAAAGCAATTTTTAAAGACCGAGGACGAAAATAGTTATAAGTAACAAACCACAGGAACGAAAATAGTAGTTTACTCAATATTTTAAGAATCTTAGATACAATAAATTGACAACTCACATTATGTACTTATGGTTCTTTTATGAATTTACAACAAGTTTTATCATTTGGATTGATAAAATATTTGATCTTGATCAAATTATGAAGTTTTGTAACATGAAAAGGACTTATGAACCAATATTGTCCTAATAAAAAAATAGATTTACATTTTTTAATAATTAATAACATATTTTTATTTATTTTTAAATTAGCTATTAAGTTACAAAACCTTATTAAAATCACAACATAAATAAAAGAGTAAACTACGATTTTCGTCCCTGTGGTTTGGTGCTTATAACGAATTTCGTCCTTGTGGTTTAAAAACTGCTTTTTTCGTCCTTATGGTTTTTGTTTTGTTTCCTTTTCCGTCCTTAAGGCTAATGACGTTAAAAGATTCTGTTAAATAAAGGATAATTTAGTCTTTTTACCTTTATTTATATTTTTTCTCTATCAAGAAAAATCCTACCTATGTCTCTTCTTCCACCTTTGACATTTCCTAGAGAATAAAGCCTTTACTCCTGTATTCTTCATCTTCTATCCATCCATCAATCTCAATCTTCATTTTTTTCTTATCTTCCTTGAAATTTCGATTTAGGTTTCTTACAGAATCTTTATGCGAATCTCTCGATTTACTTCTAACTTTCTGCAGATTACGACTTTGGATGAAACTAAACCAATGTGTCGATCCTTTGTTGAAATGGGTTGGAAGAAGAAGAACAAGAACAAGAGGCTTTTCATTTTCAGAGATTTTTCCCAACTTTAGATTTAAAGATTTTAGGTGAATTATGTAAACTAATTAGATCGAAATCCCCTTTTCATCGACGCCGATACGCTAAAATTTGGTTTAAATTACTCGAGATTAGTTAATTGAAGTTACCAGACCTGTTTTACTCGAGATTAAATAATCGAGAACAATGGTATCGATACTTCCACACATCCACCACCTGTTAGGTTTTTTGATTTTTATTTTAGAGGTGAAATCATACGGTAGGGATGACTGCAGAAGAAAACCGAAGACATGGTACTTGTATGGTGGGTTGTCGTTCTTTTAGGGGTGTTTTCGATCCTCCCGTTTGTAGTTATGGGTCTCATTTTGGTTCCAAAAATGGAGCCTTCGAGATGGCTCGTGATGGAGTTACATACGGTTGATTGGAATTTGTACTTAAACACACTCTTTTGGAACCTAAATTATTGGGACTCAATAAGCACACTTGCAGGAGAGGTGGAAAACCCAAAGAAGACTCTCCCTAAGGCCTTATTCTATGCTTTGATCTTAGTTGTTGTTGGTTACTTTTTTCCGTTACTTGTCGGCACGGTGTCGTTCCGCTCCAGCAAGAGCTTTGTACCGATGGGTATTTCTCGAAAATCGCTAAAATTGTCGGTGGGGTGTGGCTGAGATGGTCGGTCCAGGCAGGTGCATCCATGTCGAACATGGGATTGTTCGTCACCGAAATGAGCAGCGACTCGTTTCAGCTTCTTGAAAATTGGAATGGCGGAAAGAGGCATGCTTCCAGAGTTTTTCGCGAAAAGATCCCGTTACGGAACTCCGTCAATCGGGATCTTATTCTCGGCTTCTGGAGTCATCTTGCTTTCACAGCTGAGTTTTCGAGAGATTGTGGCTGCGGAAATTTTCCTTTACTGTTTCGGTATGATTTTGAAGTTTATAGCTTTCGTAAGGTTAAGAATCAAGTATCCAGCTGTGACTCGACCGTACAAGATACTGGAGAAGAAGGTTTTGGATCTAGAGATCGGAGCTTCTCTCTGTCATGGATTAAACTGTAACATTATCACAATCTGGAAACAAAACAAAATCTATAGGCAACAACTGTAACCACCATTTGTGAAGGTTTAATCGTTGTGATATGGATGCGACTGTGTGGTGATTGCGTTCACCGGAGATGGGGGAGAGGAGGCATGTGTTCACCGTGGTGATTGGTGAAGGAGATTGATGCATTTTGGGGGTATCTATATGTGGCTAGACGTGGTGTTGGTGTTCACCGAGATGGTTGGTGAACGATGGTCGTTGTCGGAGGCCGGTGAGGTATCAAGCCGGCAATGGTGGTTGCCGGAGGCCGGAGGGATATCAAGCCAGGGATGGTGATCAAAACTGAAAAGGAGAAGGACATTGTTTTAGAGATAGTGTTATAACTTTTTAATGGAAAATTAGATAAATATGAAAAGACCAAAGTTTCTTTTATTTAACAGACATTTTTAACAGAGTTAGTCTGAGGGACAAAAAAAAGCAATGATTCACAAACCACAGGGACGAAAAAAGCAGTTTTTAAACCACAAGGACAAAATTCGTTATAAGCACCAAACCACAAGGACGAAAATCGTAGTTTACTCTAAATAAAAACTATATAATGTTCATAAAGCTGACTTCACAGTTTTAGTGATGATTCTAGAAAAACATACTAATAAGAATTAGATAAAATATAGTATTATTTTTTGGGTGTTACTATCCCTACCCCTCCTCACTCACATATCCCCCATAGCCAATTCACATACCCCTATAGGAGGGGGTATGGATAGAATTCACCTATTTTATACATCCCAAAATATATGTTTATATTTTTATTTTTCTTAAAATAAATGTTTGCTACTAAAAATAAATATATATTTTTTCGTTCTATCAATTATTAAGGGTGTTGTTGTAGAGGCACCTGTCTATAAATTCTCGACCTTTTTAGTAACTTTTTGACTTAAATCTAACAAACTTTGGGAATATAAATACAGATTAATTATAGTTGATTACTCTTATCTACCTCTTTTTTTTACTTTTCTTTAATTAATGTCATTACTTTTTCTTATCTCTATAAAACCAATTTGACTATTGAAAATCTAAACATCATTATCTATATACTATAAAAATCACTTTTTTCTTGAAATATATATATATATATATATATATATATATATATCAAAAAGTAATACTAATTTTAAATGTAATATTTTTTGAAATTAATACAAATTTTGTAAAGTTCATATAAAATAATATTTTATATAAATTAAATATTTGGTGAAAGGATGTTCACCCATTCTGGCATACGTGATAGATGTCAAACTTGAGAAGAAGAAACTGGAGGACGTGAAGGTGGTGCGCGAGTTTCCCGATGTTTTCCCAGACAACTTGCCCGGTTTGCCACATGATCATCAAGTAGAGTTCCGGATTGACCTTGTTCCGGGGGGGGGGGGGGGGGAGGGGCGACTCCGATTGCTCGAGCCCCTTACCGGTTAGCTCCATCACAGATGGAAGAGATGATGGTGCAACTTCAAAACCTTCTTGAGAAGGGGTTCGTGAGACCGAGCTCGTAGCCCTGGGAGCTTCGGTCTTATTTGTTAAAAAGAAGGATGGCACGATAAGAATGTGCATCGGTTACTGAGAACTGAATAAAGCAACAGTAAAGAACAAGTGCCCACTTCCGAGAATTGACGACTTGTTCAATCAACTGAAAGGGATGAGATGCTTCTCGAAGATTAACCTACACTCGTGATATCACCAAGTGAGGGTGAAGGAAGACGCCATTCTGAATACAGCTTTTAGAACGCGTTACGGCTATTACGAATTTCTAGTAATGCTGTTTAGCTTAACTAACGCACTAGCAATGTTCATTGATTTGATGAATAGAGTGTGCTGACCATTCCTTGACAAGTCAATCATTGTGTTCATCGATGACATACTCGTGTATTCCAAGAACGAGACAGAGCACGAGCAACATATTCGGGAAGTCTTAGAAGTATTGAGAAATGAGAGATTATATGCCAAATTCTCCAAATGCGACTTTTGGTTAGATGAGGTACAATTCTTGGGTCACGTGGTGAGTCGAGACGGAGTGAAAGTGGACCCCTCCAAAATCGAAACAATGATGAATTGGGAATCTCCTAAGAGTCCATCCGAGATAGGGAGCTTCTTGGGTTTGGCGGGATATTACCAAAGATTTATTCAAGATTTCTCCAAAATCGCTTCTTCCTTGACGGCCCTTGACTCGGAAGAATGTGAAGTTTGTTTGGACTAAAGCGCAAGAATATAAGTTCCGGACCTTACAAAAGAAGTTGTGTGAAGCTCCCATTCTATCTCTACCCGAAGGATCGGAAGACTTCATGGTTTATAGCGACGCATCAAAAATGGGTTTGGGTTGTGTGTTGATGCAAAAAGGTAAAGTGATCGCCTATGCATCAAGACAAATGAAGATGCACGAAAAGAACCACCCTACCCAAGATTTGGAGTTAGCGGAGGTGTTTGCCTTGAAGCTATGACGACACTATCTCTATGGCACAAAATGTAAGCTCTACACGGATCATAAAATTTTGACATACGTTTTTTATCAAAAAGAGTTGAACATGAGGCAAAGACGGTGGCTCGAATTACTCAAGAATTATGATTGTGAGTTATTTTATCACCCCGGTAAGGCAAACATGGTAAGCCGATGCTTTGAGTCGAAAAGACTATAGTGGGAGCATCTGGGCCACCTTTTCGAGAATCGAGTTAGTGTCAACTCTCATCAAACGGATTAAGACGTCTCAAGCGGAGGCTTTGTTGGAATAAAACATCAAAGAGAAAGTAATGACGAAAAACGTTGTTTCTTGACGGAGGAAAGTCGTGGGGTGAAGTCGTTCAATAGGCGTGTATGGGTGCCCAAGATTGGGGGCAATCGGGAACTTCTCTTTGAAGACGCCCATAAATCAAAATATTCCATTCATCCGGGAAGTACAAAAATGAATAGAGACGTGAAACTACATTATTGGTGGTTGATTATGAAATTAAATGTTGCACTCTATGTGAAGCGATGGTGATTTGCCAATAAGTGAAAGTCGAGCATCAACAACCATAAGGAAGTCTTCAATCCCTAGAGATCCCTGAGTGGAAATGGGAACACATTACCATGGACTTTGTGACCAAATTTCCGAAAACCTTAAGGGGTCACGATACCATTTGAGTAATAGTCGATCGGTTTACCAAGAGCGCTCATTTATTGGCCATGCGTGAGACCCTACCGATGGACAAGTTGGCAAAGTATTACATCGACGAAGTAGTCAAAAGACATGGGGTGCCTTTGTCCATTGTCTTCGATCGCGATAGTCGGTTCACCTCAAACTTTTGGGACGACATACAAAAAGAACTAGGTACAAGGGTGAAACTGAGTACGACCTACCATCCCCAAACTGACGGCCAAAGTGAGAGGACGATTCAAATGCTAGACGATATGTTGAGATCTTGCGTGATCAACTTTGGGAGTAGTTGGGACTCTCACCTACCTTTGGTGGAATTTGCGTACAACAACAGCTACCACTCTAGCATTGGTATGGCGTCGTTCGAGGCACTTTATGGGCAGAAGTGTAGAACTCCCGTGTGTTGGTTGGAAGCGGGAGAAAAGCAGTTTGCCAGCCCGGAAATAGTTCAAGAGATGGTTGACAAAGTGAAAGGCATGCGCGAATGCTTGAAAGCGGCTCAAGACCGACAAAAGAGCCATCCCGACAAGAAGAGACGACCGATGAAATATCAAGTAGGAGATAGTGTAATGCTTAAAGTCTCCCCTTGGAAGAGAATAATCCGGTTCAGAAAGCGCGGAAAGTTGATTCCTCGTTTCCTTGGACCACTCACTGTGCTAAAGCATGTGGGGCTTCATGCGTAATAATTGGAATTACTGCCAGAAATGAGTGGGATCCATAACACGTTCCACTTCTACTACCTTCGGAAGTTCTTAGCAGAGGAGGAGAGCATCATTCCCCTTTCGGAAATAAGGGTGGATGAAGGCAACCGATGTGTGGAGGAACCCGACGCTATCCTAGAGAGGAAGTCCAAGAAGCTTCGCCACAAAGAGGTCACCATGGTCAAAGTGCAATGGAAGCATCACCGTGGGGCAAATGTGACTTGGAAAGTCGAAGAAGATATGTAGCGACGATATCCTCATCTATTCGTGTAGCTTAGATTTCGACGACGAAATCCTTTCTAAGTTGGGGAGGATTGTAACACCCGGATTTTCAGTAAGTGTTAACATAAAGATTTATGTTTATACTTTCTTGCATGTCAGGACCTCGACCCACTAATTATGAATTCTGGTAACTGAGGACCGTTTCTCTATAAGCCTTTACCGAGAGAATTAAAGAAATAGGGAATCGTTGGTGTCAGAACGAGCCTCGGTATGGGTCATGAGATTGTGCCCGCAACTATGAAAGAGTGTCAAGGTCGCGGGGCACAACCGCGGGTGGTAGAGGCCATGTGGTACCAAGTTGGCGATAGTGTCAGCGACTGTGACAAGTGTCACTATCTCCTGGCATTATCGCGGCCATGGTACTGAGAACCCCATGAGGCGCGCGACCTTTTCAGCGACTGTGACACTTGTCACTGTCGTATGGCATAGTCGCTGGCGGGGGCCTAGGGTATAAAAAGGGAATCAACGATTATCTAGGTCATTTATCTGACTTTAGGCAGCTGTGAGGTCGAATTGCTCTCTAGATTTTGGTAGGTTTTCTTCCCAAATCATCCCTCTTCATTTACTTCTTCTAGCTACCTCTCTTAAGGACATTATTTTTCCTCTTAGGTGTATATAAATTCTAAGTGTGAAGTATTCAAACCTCAAGCTTAAGCAAACCATCTCTTTCTTTCTAGGGTTTGGAGTTGTTATAAAACTCTACAAGGTAAGTTCATTCTTAACTTTTAAAACCTTATACATGTTAAAATCACATTTTAGACTTTTAATCATCTCCTTGTCTATATATTCTTTATTAAAATGATTTTGACCTAACTTGGTATTTTGGAGATTTCTAGGGTTTTTACTATTTCAAATATGTTGAAATGTTCTATGATTTGGTTTATAAAATGTGAGTTAGTTACATATTTGGGGATGAATACTTGGATGAGCCCCTTTTAGTCCCATTCATTATTTTTACTATATGGTGAGATTTACATGGAAAATGTGAGTATTTTGGAGAAAGAAATAGGTGGATTGTTGTTGACGCTAAAAATAATCATTTTAAAGTTAAATAACTTTTGGGAACATTTATTTCATGGGAGACTTAATTGGGAAATGAAAATGGTCATGGTTGGATCTTTATTTTCAGTTAGTTTCATCTGGGATTGATTTTGCAAGAAGTGTATATTTGTGGAAAACGTGATTTGAGAAACTATATGTGTGATTATTGTTTTGTTACAAATGTAATTGTGACAAGCCTTAGTATATTACTATTGGATCCATAGGTGTAGAGTCGGCTTAATTGTGGGATAACTCCCGTTTGTAACTAGTTGAGACATTGGGTCATCGGAAGGCAACT
This sequence comes from Arctium minus, assembly GCA_954870635.1. Classification (NCBI taxonomy): domain Eukaryota; kingdom Viridiplantae; phylum Streptophyta; class Magnoliopsida; order Asterales; family Asteraceae; genus Arctium; species Arctium minus. The sequence continues at coordinate 114,369,757 of OX941084.1, read as the reverse complement.
TGGTACGGTTGTGTGGAACTGGATACTAGCCATGGACCGTAAATGCAATCCTAGTGAATGAGTACGATTAGGATCATTGGGTGACATCCCCCACATCTGAGTACGAGTCGACGAGCTCGTGGCGTTGATCTTAATATTGAGCTTACAACTTGGAAAATGGCTTACTTTTGTGTTCCGCCACCATCCTTGGAAATCGGGTCTACCCCGTCATCGTAAGATGTTTTCGGACCGTATGGTTCGTATATGGTATTTTGGGAAAGTAACTGTTTATTATATTTACAAATCTTCCATTATCTACGTTTAACAGATTTACATAAACTGTTTGTTCTCACTAGGCGTAAAGCCTAACACTTTTCTTAAATGACATGTATAACATGCTCCCTTAGAGGTGGGTCACATAAGGGTTGAGGGACGAGCATTGTGCCGTTAACGACATCTTTTGGATCTAATCTTTTGGTGTATTGGCGTATAGAATAGATAGATTCTTTTCGAATATTGAGCCAACAACTGTTATAATCTAGATATAACTATTTAGATTAGTATGTTGTTGATCTTAATGTCCAATTATAGAAGTTGTAAACGCTATTCCAGATTCCCCGTTTTAGGTGATTTCCATTTATTTATGATGTCATATTTCGCAAGATTTAAGGTTCAAATTTACCCCTATTTTTAGGGTGTTACGCCTTTCTTTAATCTTCTCGAGACCTATTGAAAGACATGAACTTGCAGTTCCACAAAAAGAAGATCGACAGATAGGGACTTTTTTCTGAAGAAGATGTTGTTGCGATGATCCCTAATTAGATAACAAGTGGCCCAAATGGTTGCTTGTCAAATGCTCTTCAACCAAGGCGAGAAGGAAATATGACCTTTAGAATTTAAGATTTCCTCCGTCGAGTTTCTGAAGTCGGTATCAATTCCCCAGCATCTACGAATCAAACCGCAAATCTCTCTAGTTTTATTACACATGGAAAAGCAATGATCCAAAGTCTTGATCGCCTCTTCACAACAAGGGCATAGGATCGAGTCTAAATCGATACCCCGATTATTCAAGGAAAGTCGAACTAGAAGTCTATCGTGGGTCAAACGCTAAACAAAAATGCTGGTCTTTTTTTGGAGGAGAATGCTCCAACGAGTTTCCAGGTAAAGACCGTCATCTTCAAGGCATCTGTCTTCTAGTAAGTCTTTCAATCTTTTGACCTAAAACTCACCGTCTTTATCCAAATACCACCACATTTTCTCTGCGATCTTTAGAAGGTTGAATATTCTATAAAAGAGAAGTCAGATTAGCCAGTACGTCAATTGCCTGCCCTCTCGGGGTTCTATTCCAATCCCAATCCTAATCCTAGTCCCATTACCTCTCATGCCAACAACCTCGGTTCCGCACATTTATCTCCCTTACTTTTTCTAAGTTGAACAACCTCGTAAAGCGATCACTCAAACGAAATTCCCAACCCATTTATCTAACCAGAAGGAGATGGAAGATCCATCCCAAGTTTTTTAAAAAAGGAAGAGGAAAAATTTAAGCCGGAAGAATCTAAGTCACAACCCAAAGAGATGATACTACCCTAAGTACACCCTTTACTTCTCAAGTTCACGTCCCCATCCCATTCCAAACCCCCATCGTCCCTATATTAGCTGCCTAAAACCTTGACACATAGAGAATATTTTCGAAAATGAATCTCCACCACCACTTCCCTAAAAGAGCAAGGTTAATTGCTTTAAGACCCCCTATGTCTAACCCCCTCCCCCCAATTCACGAGAAGAAAGAGATGTAGTCCATTTAATCCAAGCCAATTTCCCTTCTTCCGAGCCTCCCCAAAAGAATTCTCTTCTCACTCTCTAAAGAAAACTTATCACACTCGATGGCGCTTAGAACATTTAGAAGAAGTATAAAGGAAGGCTTTCTAAGAACCAATTTAATCAAGGTTAATCTGCCAACAAAATACACAATTTTAGCTTTCCAGGCTACCAACCTATTATTGAATTTTTCCATAACGAGTTGCCAGTTCCCGATGCGCCTCATTTTTGCACCAACCGGCAAGCCCAAGTAAAAGAATGGGAGTGAACCAGTTGTGCATCCCAACCAAGCAGCCATAGATTCTACTTCACCTAATGGAACTCCAACACCAAATAGTTTAATTTTGTTGAGATTTACTTTCAGGCCAAATGCCATTTCAAAAAATGTTAGAATACCAAAGAGATTCCTGTCGTTTTTTCTCAACCAATCCTTGAAGAATATGGTGTCATCTGCATATTGAAGATGCTAAATCATAACCTCCTTTTTTCCTACTTTAACATCTTTGAAAATGTCTTTTGCCACTGCTTCCTTCATTGCCACATTAAGACCTTTTGCCGCAATAATAAAGAGAAATGGGGATAGGGGATCCCCTTGTCTTACCCCTCTTGTCATTTGGAACTCTTCTGTCGGAGACCCGTTGACGAGCAAGGAGATAGAAGCAGATCATAAGCATACTTCCACCCAATTACACCATTTTACCCCCAAAGCCCATATGCCGCATTTATATCGAGAAGAAAATCCCAGTTTAGGCTATTAAAGGCTTTCTCGAAATCTACTTTAAAAGTCAGGCATTTTTTCCTTCCATTCTTCATGTAATCCACTATTTCGTTTGCGATTAGAACCCCATCTAAAATAAATTCCTTTGATGAAGGCATTTTGAGACTCCCGATTACTTTCCCTATAATTTTCTTGCACCTTTCGGCTAATGTTTTTGCTAAAATTTTGTAACATCAACCAATCAAGCTGATTGGTCTATAACCTCGAAGACCGATTGGATTTGCAGACTTAGGAATTAAGACTATAAAAGAAGCATTGCAACCTTTACTAATCTGACCCGTATCCTAAAACCAACTAATTGCCTTCAAAAGATTGTCCTTTATTGTAGTCCAGAACATTTTGACAAAACTGAAATTGAAACCATCAGGCCCTTGGGCTTTTGAACTACCGCAATCTTTTAGTGTATTCCAAACTTCTTCCTCCGAAAACTCCACTTCCGAGGAATCAACATCTTCTTTCCATAGCCTTAAGAGTTTATCACTAGAAAAGGATGGTCGGTTACAATACTTGTCTAAGAAAATGTGTTTGAAATAATTGAGGAAGGCTTGTATCAAAATCATCGGTTCCTTACACTAATTTCCATTAATAGGCAGACCACGAATGCAGTTTTTACTATTCTGACCACGTACCAAAGTATGGAAAAATGTGTGTTTTCATCCCTTTCGATATCCCATTTGCATCTGGATTTTTGCTTCACTGATCTTGAACTTTCACTTTCTTTCTCTAGCCATGGATTTCTTGCCTCCAACCAATTTGACAGTTCTTCCTTTGTTAAGTCTCTTGAATCCGCTAAGGATTCCCATTTTGAAGCCTCCCATTTGAACTTTTCAATGTTGCCTACTGCACTTCCAGGTCTGGATTTGCACCACGCCTTCAACGTTCCTTGACATTTTTAAGATGATACCGGAACATAGATTCAGGTATATGGGATATAACCAGTAATTTCCAGGCATTCTTGATCAAATTTTGGATATCGACTTCCTCCAGCCAGCGGTCAAAGCTTCTGAAAGATTTGGGGCCAAAGTCAACATCTATGTTTTTTAAAACTAACGAGTAGTGAACTAAGAGTTTTCTGTCCAAATTTGTATCTCCTAAGCTGCTCCAAGATTTTCTAAAATCCTCCAAAACTAGAAAACGATCAAGTTTACTTAGCTTCAAACCATATGCGCTTATCCGAGTGAATTGTTTCCCTCCAGGCGGAACTTCAAAAAGTTAAGCTTGTGAGATGAAGTTGCTAAAATTTCTCGCTCCCCTTGCTTTGAAAAGACAGTTCTTTCTTTCCGATGAGCTTATGAAAACATTGAAGTCCTTGAAAATACACCACTTTGCCTCAAGGTTGTTAATAACAGCTGTTAGAGAATTCCACAACTCTATTTTTTCATCCTCGCCTTGTGGTCCATACATATTTATCACACCAGCACCATCTACACCTTTCCAACATCCCTTTACTGCTAGGAAGTTTTCGTCCCCCATAGCTTGACCACCTACGAAAACGTTCAAATCTCACACCGATAGGAGTCCTCCGGATCTCCCTTTTGATGGGACCATGAGCAAAACCGACGTCTTCTGAAGCCCAAAGTCTTTCTGCACACTGATCCTTAAATTCTCCACACTTTGTTTCCTGAATGCCCAGAAAACATGGGTTTTCTTTTTTGCAAATCTCTTTCACCCACTCGACTTTTTCAGTCGATCCTAAACCTCTTATGTTAAGAGAAATAATTTTCATATGGACTTGAAAAAATCGAAACAAAAGAAAAAGAGACAAACATAAAGGTTATTCTGGTTTACCTCCTTCCCTCCGAGTACTTGGGTCTCCCCCACTTACCAAATCATGCCAGTTGAAGCCAATTTGAGCTCCCAATTCCTTTGCATTCTCAGAATTTGTGGGCGCTGATAGAGTCTGATAAGTGATGTCGAGAACCTAACCTTCTAAGTATTACCGATTTAGATTTGGTCTCTTTCTTCGAGCATTCCTCCTGTCCCTCTGTCTTATTAGGTAGTCTTTTACGTACATCGATGCTTTCCATGATCGCACCTCTTGCCCTATGCTCTCTCCAAGCCATCTCTTTGATCAGTCTCATACTCATCTTTTCTTCCCACATCTTAGATTTGGGAGCTTGAGCCCCTTTTCATTTGGTATCAATGTTTCTATTTTTACCCCCTGAGACCCTTTATCTTTGCTTTTTCTCTATCGTACAATCTACTACTAAATGGGCCGAGCACCTAAACTTAACGATATTCTGATTAGAGGGGATGTTAAACTTATTGACAGGAAAGTTTGGGTTGGTGGACCAGAACTGATCCGCGTTTCCTAATTCTTCTACTGGGAAAATATTGAGGATTCTCCGAGGCCCGCTTTTTTGGAGAGTTTGGAGAAGGCCCAGTTTGAATGGGTCTGATAGGAATAGGGATGAAGTCCACTGAGTTCCCAACTGAAGGAATAAAATCATTTTTCTTTAATTATCTTATGTTTGAAATAGAAAATATGGTCTCTTCGATAAAAGAGTTGTTTGCGTCCTTTCCCATTCCCAAAGTCAGTTGTTCATCTCTTATCTCCCCTGGTTGAATGTTCCGCACCGGCTCCGAGCGAAATTCTGGTTGCAAATCTGGTGACAAAGAATCGCCATCCTATGCGTGGTTGCAACCTTTGTTGGCCTCCTCTTCGTCCTTGAATTCCCCCTCCTCTTTTGAGTCAACTAAGTCCTCGTAGCTGCTGTGTAACACCCTAAAATTTAAACATCAACTGAAGGGTTTACCTGACATAGATAATAAAAGTTTCCCAAAGGTTAACAACAACTATAACCCAAAAGGGGAAGTTTGTACAAAAATAAAGTCTATGAAATGGGACATAATTACAATAACCTGCTTAATCTAGATGATAATTTACAAGATTAAAATGAATGTCGTTATATCCCCAAAAAATAAGCTCTCTTCACAAAAGGTTCCCAAAAGTCCGACTCCTTAAGTGCTCCTACTTGCACCGATCGGCATATCAAGTCATTCTAGACCCACCACTAGTAGGACTTGTAGAACATGTACACAACAACAAGTGTTAGGCTAGAATCCCAGTGAGATCTCACACAAGCATATGAACATATTTAAAACATAAAACATTAAAGTGTAAGCCAATGTTACCCACTCCGCAATGGTAGCATCATTCTACAATCCACCATGTCATATGATGTTCCAATCATGAACACATTTGTATACAATATGCAAACTTGCTTCCGTGGGAGACCCGTTCCATCCACGTGACAAGAACAAGTGAATGAAGTCACTTAAGGATGTTATTTGGGATTACAGCTCAGGTTCTTGACTTTAGTGCACACACCGTTCCGGTTTCACCTCAAGTCCTCTCATTACCTGTAGTGTCTACTCCACAGAGTTCCACCTCAAGGGTCACTGAACCTTAGTGCCTGGCCAGTTCTATAAGAGTTTCACCTCAAGCGTACATGGCGCTTTAGTGCCTGCTCTTTAGATATTCAAAAAGGATTTCACAATTTAGCACAAGTGGCACACCATACACTCATGCACAAGGGTTGGGTCCAATAGTTTCATAATCTCAAAATGACAAGTCAAATTATTATAATTTAGTCATTGAAATGAACTAAAAGGACTAAATGGAAAAAAGTTAACGACCGTTAGGAAGAGGGACCAAAACGAAAGTGAAATGACAAACGTGAGGGACCAAATTCGAGTTTCGATAGTTTAGGGACGATATCCGTTGAAAATGACAAACATTAGGGACCAAAAGTGAAGTTTACTCTTAAATAAAAGTGAATTACATATGTGGTCCCTTATCTATGCTTGTTTTTTGGTTTTGGTCCCTAGAATAGTAGAATTCATAAAGTATACTAGTGGTCCATTTTTCGTGTTTCAATACAGTGGAACTTGTGTCGGGGGGTTTACATGTTTGAAAACCTTTCAACTTCGCGAACCATACATAAATCCGATCTGCCTTTGAAAACCAAACTCAAAAACATAACTTGAAAACCAGATGAAAACTTTAAGGTGGGGTGAAGAGGGGGTTGTCGCAATTGAGGTTAAGGAAAGAAAAGGGCAAATAATCAGTTAAAGAAAATATAAAATATTAATAATTTATATATTTTTAGAGTAAAAAAATAAGGGCAAAAAAAGACACATTTGCCACTCATGTGATGGGCATATGACACACTTAATGGTTGTTAGATTAACGGTGTTAGAGCATCTCCAATAGATTCTTTAAACTGTAGAATTAAAAAGCAAAATGACCAAAAAAGTTACATAACTCTAATAATTTCTTTATTATGGAGATTACAACATCAACTATAGTATTAAAATATTCAAGACAATTAATAAAACATTATTTATCTTTCTTAAACATTAATTTAAAAGATTGTCATTGGTAGAATAAATAAAAAAAAATTCTTTCACCAAAATAATCATTTACGGAGAATTCTCCAAATAAATAGGATTTCACATTCTCTATCTTAGTGGGTGTTTGCGATTGCTTATTTAAATTGCTTATTAATTTATTCCGGTGTGGTAGCGGTAATAAACAGGTTTTCGTGTTTGTATGGGAACAAAAGAACAATGCTTATACTGGTTTGACACTGGTGATAAGAAATTTTTAGTAAGTCAGTTCATTATAACTTATTAACTTATTTGAAACAACTTAGTAGCTTTTTGGTCATGTTACATGTATAAGCAATCTCGAACATCCCTTAAAAAACAACTTATTAGTTTATTAAGTTTTGGTACCACATAAGTTAATCGAAACACTTTTTATAAAATTTCGGTTTAACACCACATAAGTTGATAAAACACTTTTTCAAAAAAAAACATAAGTTGTTTTAGATAAGCAATCCCAAACATCCGTTTTATTCATTTTGAAGAAAGTTTTGGAGAATCTATTGGAGTAAAAAGGAGACAAAATCCTCAAAATCTATATTCTGAAGAATCTACAATGGAGAAATTATTTTAGACTCTGAAACACGAAAATAAATAAAACTAAAGTGAATATAATTAACTCTTTAAATAAAATGATAGTATTTTCACTGCTATATTTTATAAATTTTAAAAACTAAAGTGAAAAACTAGAACCATGAATATAATTCACTCTTTAAATAAAACGATAGTATTTTCTTTAAAATAAATAATATTTATTTGAACAAAGTAAGAGCATCTACAATGTACGTGTTTTTCACCAAGCTTTTTCATAGCTTTTTTCTTACACATTATTGCCACCTCAACAACTTAAAAACTTTTATATACCTCCACTATGTGAAAAACCTCACCCAAGCTTTTTCATTACTTTTTTAAACTATTCAGGGTCCCACTATTTTAACTTTATATCATTTTTATTCTTATTTATAAAAATAAATACATTAAAATTCATACAAATGCATATTTATTTATATCAAGAAAATATTATTTATTTAATTATGTATTTATTTTACATAATTTTTTTAAATATTTTAATACAATATATTTTATATATAAATTTCTTATAAAAATATAATTACTTTCATTATGTATTTATTTAATAATTATATTTAAATAGGATTACTTTAAATATATTAATAAATAAATCTGGTTAATAAATAAAACTGATTAAATACGAAACTTTTATAAAATTTTATAAAGTTAAAACTGATTAAATACGAAAAAGTAAGTCATGCAGTTACGACCTATGACGAAAAACCTCAATTGAAAAACCTCTCCACCATGTGAAAAATCTCGAAAGAAGGTTTTTCATTTTTAAAAAACCTCCTGAAAAGCTTCAAAAAAAACCTTTCAACGTACACACTCGGGATGCTCTAACAACTAACAAACATGTTGGAGGGAATCTAAAACACATTATATAATTCTCTTACAAAAATAATGATAAAAGCTTTTGTTCTGTCCAACAAGCAAAAACAAACTACTTCTATTCCTTGACATGGTACCCCACGTCAAAATAATTAAATAACCGTGGGCCCCAAGAAGGACGGATGGGACCCATCTAGTTACTGGCGGCGCTTTCTAACACTCTGTGTGTTCGCCACGTGTCCCTGGTCCCCTTCTCTTACATCCATGATATATGATATGACTACGTTCTTCAAAGTATGGTACAAAGTCTTGATGCGTAGTGTACATCCCGTGGTTTCACGTTACAGAGTGGTCTACGTCAGCAATTCCTGCCACGTGTCTAAAGGTATTGCCATATTTCGGCCGGTAAAATTAACCGCAATATTTGTAGAGTAAGCGACGATTTTGGTCCCTCTAATTTGAGAAAGATTGTGATTTTTGTTTCTATGTTTTATAATTTAGTACTGTTTTCTTCACTGAGACGAAGGGGGTGTTTGGGATTGTTTATTTAAAACAACGTATGTTTATTTTAAAAAGTGCTTATTATCTTATGCGGTGTTAAATCGGAGTTTTTAAAAAGGTGTTTAGATTAAATTATTGTGGTACCAAATCGTAATAAGCTAATAAGTTGTTATTTAAAGATGTTTGGGATTGCTTATACATATAAAATAACCAAAAAAATCATAAACACTTTTCAAATAAGTTGATAAGTTAAAACCATATGACTTATCAAAAAGTGTTTTTCAACGGTTTGACACCGTTATAAGCCATTTTAATTTTTCCCCATTCAAACACTCAAAAGTGCTTATCTCCGGTGCCAAATCGCAATAAGCTAAAAAGCACCTTAAATAAGCAATCCCAAACACCCCCTAAATATGTTAAAACTCACTTAAGGGTATTTTAGCAGACCCGATCCTGACAAATTTTAGGCCCTGAGCGAGATGTAAAACAGAGCCCTCGATAAGTACGAAAAAAATTATTTAATATATCGCGTTGTATCATAAGAAATAATATTGAATTCAAGAAATACGAATAATTTATATAAACCATTTTTCCGAGAATTCCTAGATACAAAATCAATCAATAATTATCTATAAATTAATATGATCTACCATATCATTTTTCCATAGCATCATTAATTTGTTCCAACGTCAAAAACATCCTTATGATATATATTTAATATATAGATTGACATTATTTGCGGTGTGACTATTCAGAGTACAACTCTATTAAATCAATATAAATTAGTTGTGTTCTCATCTCACCTCATCCTAAAGTTTTTCTATCACCATTTTAAACTTTTAGGGTTAAAACAATCTTTTTTTGAATCATCAATCTTAGAATCAAAAACTCATGTTGGTTATAGTTTGAGATATTATTATTGTTTTTGAGATATGAATACTTAAGATTCATTCACTCAATATTAGATTATTAGGTAATAAATTGTCAATAATGTTTGAAAAAACAATGTATAGATATAAGTTGAGTCGTCTAATATAATTGGTAATTTTTTACACAAAGTAAGAGTTCTCCCAGTTAATATCAAGAAAAATTTACCATATTTTTAAGGAAATATAGAATTCATATGGATTGAATAATCAAAATAGTCAGTGGGGGATGAATGATAGATAATATATCAAGGTTTTTTAGGTAAGTAATTTTAGACGTTGATACTAGATATAAAAAAAACTTTAAAGAAACTATAATTAATACTGTAAAATGAACGACCAATTAACTTTTCACATATTTTTTTTCATTTCGAGTGTAATTAGTTAATACATGTTTGGACCCTTATATAATACGAAATTATTTGACTCCTATTAGATACTAAAAAAATTGTCTTTTTTGTTAACTAATATTTTACTACTATTATATAGTTAAAAAAATTGGGCCCCTATTTCTTGTTGGGTCCTGGGCATACGCCCGGTCCGCCCTCCTCCAGGGACGGCCCTGTATTTTAGTCTTTTGGTTTTCTTTTGACATTTTTTTAGTGAATGGTGTCCTAGGCTATGCCTTGACTAATCATTTGGCAAATTATAAATGTAAGACATCAGCACTGATTAAACTTCAGTGACCACAATTATTGTGTACTATTGGATACGAACCCTAGATAGATGGGATATTCCACCACATCCCCCAAGACCTTAACCAATACGTCACAACCCTTGTGTTTTTTCTTTTGGCATTTTTGTCTTCTTGATCTAATAAAACTATAACTTTTTTGATAAAAAAAACAGTTATTAAATCTAAATATCATATTATTTTGTTATTGTTTATGATAAAATAGTTAAAATATTTTCATACAACTAGTTTTTTTCCCCGGTAATCATAGTTTTAGTTTATTATGAGTTCGATTTTTGCTACTAACATCGTTTAAGTACAAGTCATAAAGTAACCTTCACATAAAAATATTTTAATTTTTTTTCTTCATTAGAGGCCAAAGGATTGTAATTTTTTTATAGGAGCAAACAATTAACTATTTTGAGGCTATTCTTACCAAATAAATGTATGTAATTTATTAATAAGACGTACAATTATTTGGTCTCATAAGTTGTTCATTTATACCAAACAAATATATGTCTTATATTAATGTGTTATTATAAGTTTATAAAAATTATACGTTTTATTAATAAAATATCATCCATTTATTTGGTAAAAATTGCATAATATAGTCAATTTTTTGTTCCTATAAAAATTTAATCAATTAGTCTCTAATTAAAAAAAAGAATTAAAATAATATCATGTGTGGGGGGGGGGGGGGGGGGGGGGGGAGGGGTACTTAAGGACTTGCACTTGAATGACATTAATAACAGATATCGAACTAATAAGAAATTAAAACTATAATGACCAAAAATATAAATTACAGAAGACAAAAGTAACGACATGTAAATGGTTACTTGGGGTAGAAGGGACTTTTACGGTGCAAGAATTCAAGAAAATAATTGATGAGAAGATGGCATCAAGTGACGACGAAACCAAATGGTCAAAGTTTGTACCTAAGAAAGTAGGAATCCTTATTTGGAGGGCTAAACAAGGTAGATGTAACAACCCCAATCTCTTGACATAAAGCAAAACTAACTTTATTAATTAACAACGTCAAACGGTCCGAAACAACATCTAAAATTCAAGGTTTGCGGAAAGACAACCTAATACACAACTGAGATTACAAGGAACGAAAACTAAATTGGAGGTCTTCTATCCCAGCTCCGGCTCACACCTTCTCCTTACCCTTGCTCGATCCTCCTACCTCACGGCTGCCTGAAAAGGTTTTTAGTTTTGAAAGAGCGAGAGTTAGACTGAGAGGTCTAGTGAGTTCCCTCTATCAACCGTTCACAAGCCATAACATCATATAAAATATTTATAAGCAATTATAAAACAATTCAGTTTTTATAAAAAAAACATCACGCTCACAAATCACGCTTTCGGCACACACTGAAGTCACACAAAGGCGATAACGTGTCTGGCTCACACTGCCTTATTCTGGGACACACCCCCCGGTATGAGCACAGGCGGGACACCCCCCCCCCCCCGACTTAGACCATACTCGCCAACTACAATGTATGCATACATTTCCACATATCAATGAACGGTAAAAACATACTCGCATTAAATGATAAAACATAACTCACATTTATCAAAATCTCGCATATATGACATATCGCATAATCATCAATAAAGGTTGGGTTAGAAAAACTCACCTGTTGCCCTTTGCTTAAGTTCTCCCTTTTACTTTTATGGTCGGGAACGAATCCTATACATAAAGTAATATAAACCGGTAAGTCCCTCACCTACTCTTTAAATTTATGACAGAACTTCTCTCGCTACAACACTCTAACTTTCCGAAAGGAATAAAGGGATGTGGGATACCACATTTCTCACTCGGCCCAAACGGAATGGGCTAACCCGACCCAGCATCGTTATGGGTTCGGGTCGCCGGGTGAAGAGAGGTCCGGGGTCGCCCGGTGTAGAGAGGCCCGGGGTCGCTCGATGTGCAATGCCCGGGGTCGCCCGATGCTGTGAGGCCCAAGGTCGCCCGGTGCGGCTTCTGCCGAGATCGCCCAGATGGGGTCTCGGTTCCGTCCGGTGGGAAAACCCCCGACCGCTGCACCTCTCGGCTGCGGCCAACGATTCCCAAGTCGTACAACCTTGAGACTCCTCCGACCTACGACTAAACCCAGTGACATGATCGATTTCCCCAATCGAGCTCAGTCCCCAAAATCATTCAAACTACTAACTCCTTTGTATCGATTGATTCAAGGAGTCCTTGGGGTTTACACCCTCATTTCAACAATGGGCAAAACTCAAGCAATAACCCACTAAAACAAGACAATCAATCCCAAAAACCTTTAAGATCACACCATAAGATTTACAATACCTTTCTTGAATCAACAAAGATCACAAGGGAGGGTTTGATGACTTACCTTAGGAAAATGATGCAGAATTTCTTCCAAAACTCCATCCCTTCTCCACACCAAGAATGCACACACAAAGTTCTCCTTGATTCTTTGATAATCTGCCCAAAAATGGTATATGACGGCTAGGGTGAAAGGGAAATAACCCTAATTTTCCCTTTTTACAACTAGCCCCTCAACAAAAGAAGTTTTGGGCACAAAACACCCAACTCTTATTATTTTATTATTATTTTTTTTATACTTTGGCACGGATGTTACATTATCCCCCCCTTAAAAGAATTCTGTCCCCGGAATTTCCTCGTTGAACAAACTGGGATATTGGGATCTCATATCTTCTTCTACTTCCCATGTCGACTCTTTCCCCTTGTGGAAAATCCACTACACTTTTACTAAACGGATCTCTTTTGATCCTTAAACTGTTAACCTTACGATCTATGACTTCCTTCGACCCCTTGATCACGGTAACTTTATATTTGCTTTCGTACTTTACAAAGGTATTGCCGCCCCATCTTCCAACAAATGATCTCTCAATGAGAGGCGTGAAACACAATCCAAGATTTCAAAATCCCCATAGAACACTTCCAGATCATACACTATCTCTCCTACTCTTTCCACAATTTCAACAGATTCCAAAACGTAGCCCAACACTAGCTTTCTCTCGAACGTCCCACTTCATTCTATGGGGTGGAGTTCCGCATCAAGCTGTGCCCTCTCAACTTAAGATTCACAAGGCTTCTGTTCTTTCAATCATATCAACTTAACTTCACTCAATTGCCCAAAACATTTTGACCCAAAACCAAAATCGTGCCCTCTAATCAACCAACTGGACATACCATCTGTAACTTCCCAAGATTTTAATATTCCAAAACTTTCCAAGCCAACCGTACCAGATACTGTCCGTTTTGTTCACACACCCGAACTCACGGTTTAACGTGTCTCCTTAGGGTTTTCACATACAACTTTACTTCTTTAGATGAATGAACTCTATCAGAGATAGCGCCACCACGACAAGTATCCCTGATTAAGATAATAACCCCTCAGTTCACCAACTTAACACGATGTCAACCTTAGGCATCACCATGAACCCACTGTTATGAATTCCTTTATCAAGTACCATGCCATAGCAAAATATATTCCCTCAACACTACATACGCCTAGTGCCAAAAGAACACCTTCTTTTGCGAACCACAATGTTCATAACTCAACGGTGTCACACAATTAATACGTATTATACATATGTCGCCCCAAACACCATCGCCCCAAATTCTCACATACAGAAAAGAAAGCTTCCACAACTCAATGCTTTCATAGTCCACCTGTTCCAACTGATAGAATTATAAAGATACATACTTCGTTTTCTCATTGCATCCATCAACCGTCCAACCACAATTGTAAAAATTTCAAACTTCGTCCACTCAACATGGTGTGACCATGCTTACCATAAACTATTCCAAATCGCTTAACACTAGAAACAAGCTCCCCTGGAACCCTTTCCGAGTAATACCAAGTCTGACTCACTCCGAGCACTACATTCCACCACTCTTTTCTTCTTTCTTCTCGAAACAACAAACATGTCTCCAAAAATTGGCTCACTAATTGGTGCAAACCTTAGACCAACCGCGCAATTTAGATTTCTCAACACCATAACCATAACCTACACCCCAATCTCCTTCTCACGCCCTCATTAGGGTTCATATCTCACTATGGCAAATCTGAAACATAGATCCCCATTTTCGTGTCTCTTGTCAAACTTCTCACTCTCATCTTAGCCACTTTCTCGACGATCCCAAATGTGCCGAAAACACATTTTCATTACTATACTTAGTCAAACGGCTACCCACGATTCTCGTTCGAGTTGTTCAACCAAGCCCTTCCAAAACCATCCCCAATGCTCGAAGGCGTCGCGCATTTCTTGCTCCCCAAACAGGATTGATCTGTCCGCTAGAATTCCTTCACACTCAAGGACTACTTCGACAACCCCACAGATCTTCTTACTAAATACAAAACTTCACGAACTAAAACATTCGACATTTCCTTCAATAATTTAGCGGTAAAAGATAAACCCGTCTATAACTCACCGCAAACCAAGGCTCATAGTTCCTCTCTTAGATATCCACCCACTATCATCCGAACATTATTATCAACTTAGTACCACCACCATGCCAACCGTACACCCACACCTCTTAGCAACATACTTGCCACCTTTGAAAAGCTCCTCAGAAATCTCCGAGCAAAGATTCTCATTCACACTGTACCCATCACGATAACACCAAAACACTAAAGAAACTCCTTACCACCAATGACATGCCCGACCGCTTTGACATAAAACTAACACTACTCATCCAAACAATCATCACCCCACCACAACACCACACTACAGTCGAAGTCTTCACGATCACTCGTTACCCATACCAGATACCGTCCTCTTCAAACTGATCATAACACTAATACTTGAAATAAAGCCATTTCACGACTTTGTCTTCCTCGAAATTGAACAACCACAAAAACATGCCCAATAAAACCCTTCATCCAGATCTCGCTCCTTGCTGGCTCACCGCGGTCTGTCAGGAATCAAATCGGGTAGTCCGTAAGATTAATCGCACTACTTCATGGACAAAAGTGCTCGAAGCTCAACCACTTTGGTTGTGCTAAGTACTTCATTCCTAATCGAATATCCTAACCCAAAGGAAACACTTAATCTATCGGAAATCTTCCGCTTTCATAACGCCCACACAAGATGGTAAGGCGTCATACCAAATACACTTTTCCCCGAACGGTCTCAACCACCTTTGAACCGCTCAACGACAATCACACCACATTTACTCCTTCCTACGCACCATAACCACTTGGACTTCCACAATCCTCAAAGGTACCAGACTTACTTTATACTAAATCTAATCACAAGGCTACCCTAGACCTTGGTTCCTGTCGATGCCATTTCATCAAAACACCACATATTTTTCTCATTAGCCAGCTATCTTTAGAAGCATCTAAACTAGGGGTGGCAAAAAGTGACCCAACCCGCCAACCCAACCCAATAGTAGCAGGTTGGGTTGAGAATTTCAACCCATTTAAGTTAAATGGGTCAACCCGCCTAACCTATTTATTAATTGGGTATGGGTTGGGTTGAAATTTTCAACCTGATTTCGACCCATTTACAACCTGATTTCGACCCATTTACAACCTGTTTATAACCCATTTACAACCTGTTACTAACCCATTTATAATATTACCTAATAATGTTTTTTAGTTATTAATAAATATAATATAATATAAATATATATAATATAATTTCAATTTTAAAATTTGAAAGTTAAAAAACAAATTGAAAATTTGAAACTAACATGTAACCCTAATAGGAAATACATAGTGCCGCTTTCTTTCTTCCTCATTTCCTCTCGTCTGAAGTCTGAACTCTAAGTCTCCTCCCTCTCCTCTCCCTTAACAGCGGTCGGCGACTCATCATACGCATAACGCATCCACGAGGACCACGACGAGTCGACGAGTTCCAGAATCCATATTCCATACTTCCATTCATCCATTGTTCCACGAGACCACGACGAGTTCACGAGTTCAATTCCAGAAAACTTCAGTTCCAGAGTTCCAGAATTGAAGTTTATAACTCGTTTTCTAGAACTGAAACATTATAACTTGTATTTATAACTTGTTTATAACTTGTAATTCTGGAACTGGAACTGAAACATTATAACTTGTATTTCTGGAACTGGAACTGAAGTTTATAACTTGTATTTCTGGAACTCGTCTTCTGGATTCTGGAATAGAAAACTGAAGTTCCAGACATCCATAATGTTTTCTGGATTCTGGTCTACAATCTTAATTTATAATATGTCCATTTATCGATTAAATCTTAATTTATAATATGTCCATTCTGTAATACAATATGTCCATTTATT
Source organism: Arctium minus (assembly GCA_954870635.1). Lineage (NCBI taxonomy): Eukaryota > Viridiplantae > Streptophyta > Magnoliopsida > Asterales > Asteraceae > Arctium > Arctium minus. The sequence goes on along the minus strand of OX941084.1, from coordinate 114,353,027 downwards.
GATTAAATCTTAATTTATAATGTCCATTTATAATTTTATATACAGGTCTACAATCTATAAGACTATAACAGTGAACATTGAACAATTTGATCAATGAGTAAGTTTCTAATCTGTCCATTTATGTTTCTGCTTATAATGTTACTATTTTTATTCGATACATAATTTGTCCATTTATAATGTTCCTTTTTTTTTCCATTTCAATGAGTAACACAGTTGAAAATTCGGAAGGAGATGATCTACAATCTCCTCCACCTCCATCAAAGAACAACGAGAAGAAACCGATCAACCAATTAAAGCCGAACAAAGGTGGTGTGGATGTCAAACGTCATAGAAAACTTACATCTGAGGTTTGGAATAACTTTGAGTTTATGGACCCTGATGAAAATGGTGAGTTATATTGTAAATGTAAACAATGTGGTCAAGTTTATAATGTTGAAACTAGGATGGGTACGGGGAATTTGAAACGCCATCTTAAAAATTGCAAAAAAGGTCGATTTAAGGATGTTGGGCATATGGTGTTGGAATATGGTAGTGGCGGTTCAGGTTCGTTAACTAGTAGGCTCCCAGATTTTGACCCTAATGTTTTTCGTGAGCTATTAGCTAGTGCGGTTGTGAAACATGAATTGCCATTTCAATTTGCTGAATATGATGGAATTAGGAAATGTTTCACTTATTTACATCCTGAGGTGAAAGTTGTTTCAAGGAATACCATAAAAAATGATATTATGAAGATGTATAGGATGGAAAAGTTGAAAATAAGAGATATTTTAAGTTGTATTCCTGGTAGGATTTTCTTGACCTCTGATTGTTGGACATCAATAACCACTGATGGATATATGGCCTTGACTAGGGGTGTAAATAGGTCAGGTTGGGTTGGGTTCGGGTTCAACCCATTTATTAATTGGGTTGAAAATCTCAACCCAACCCAACCTGTTTAATTAAATGGGTTGAGATTTTCAACCCAACCCAACCTGTTGGGTTGGTGGTTTGGTAGCGGGTTGACCTGTTTATGACTATCTCAACCCAACCTGTTAAATACATGGGTTGAACCTGGGTTGACCCATTTAAATTTAAAATTCTAAATAAAATAAAAATGCTTAAACTACTTCATTCCACGACAAAGTCAAACAAATTGTTCGAAATTTAATAAAACACAACCAAAAAGTAAAATAAATTGTTCAAAGTTTCCCACAACCACAGTTAAATAAATCATAGTTCCAAAAGAGTTTCTAAGTAACTCGACTTGCACTTTCATTGGCTCCAACTTCATTCTCGGTATTACTTTCCTCTCGATCTTCCATCTTCTCCGTCATGATTGTTCCACATAACGCCTCAAGTTGCGATTCCATTTGTGCTATAGAAATAAATAAATCAACCAATAACTTAGTTATACCAAATAAATAGTTTTATATGATAATACGAAATATACAAATAATAAGTTAGAACAAACCTTCTCCATAAACCCAATCTCTTATACAAATAATAGCCTCAACCGTAGAAGACTTCAACGAACTTCTATAAGCATCAAGAACCCTACCGCCAATGCTAAAAGCAGATTCAGATGCCACGGTTGATATTGGGATAGCTAAGATGTCCCTAGCCATCCGAGCAAGAGTTGGATACCGAATCTCATGAGTTCTCCAATAGTCCAAAATGTTTATATTCTTCACGCGAGGCGTGAGCTTCTCCTCTAAATAACATTCAAGCTCAGATTTAACGGCTTGAGAAGTCACCTTGGTTGAAAAGTCATCAAAGTCCTGATAGACAACAAACAATTAGAAGATAAATAGAATATGTATAAAAGAACAGTAAATATATAACATACCATCAAAAGTGAAGCAGAAGCTGCATCTAGCACATCTTGAGATTCTTCTTGAGAGTCCAACGAGCCATTCTTAGGTTCACCAACTTTGGATTTATTCAAGTTTGACTCATCCACATACTCTTTAAACAATGAAAACAATTTCTCCTTTATTATTGTCAACTCGGATTTGTACCCCTCCCCATAAGCTTTCTCATAACCCCACTCAACAAGCTGAAATTTATATCGTGGATCCAAAACATCCGCAAACACCATAACTGTGCTAAAATCAGCCCAATATTTCTCAAATTTCACATACATCCGAGTAGCCATTTTTTGCATAAACATATCATGGTTGTCTTTTTCTTTTTGTAACAACACTCTAACCGTCAAAACATTAGCAAAATACAATTGGTAGAAGTATACTTAGACCCAGAAAATGCACAAGTTACCTCGTAGAAGACCTTCAAGAACTTGAAAGTTCTTTCAATTCTTCCCCACTCCTCATTTGTTGGACAATGCAAATAATTAGCATCGGTTTTTTGCAAATGAATAAAAGCTTTTTTATAGTACAAAACCGACTCCAACATAATGTAAGTCGAGTTCCATCGAGTGGGAACATCTTGCTGCAAACCCCTTGAAGATTGTAGCTCTACATGTGCAACACTACTTAAAAACCTTTGCCTCCTAGCTTGAGAACCTCTAAAGTACTTGACACTATCTCTAACCTTTATAATAACATCATCAACCTATTTCAACCCATCCTACACAATTAGGTTCATAATGTGTGCACAACATCTAACATGAAAATATGCACCTTGACAAACCAAATCAAGTTCATACTTCAAAAAGTCAACCATTGCATCATTAGAAGAAGCATTATCTAGAGTAATTGAAAACACTTTCTTTTGAATCCCCCAATCCTTCAAAAGACTAAATACGTGATCACTTAAAGCAAGACTAGTGTGAGGTGGAGCCATGAAACTAAAATTTAGAATCACTTTTTGCAAGTTCCAAGAATTGTCAATGAAATGGGTGGTCAAGGCCATATATCCATCAGTGGTTATTGATGTCCAACAATCAGAGGTCAAGAAAATCCTACCAGGAATACAACTTAAAATATCTCTTATTTTCAACTTTTCCATCCTATACATCTTCATAATATCATTTTTTACGGTATTCCTTGAAACAACTTTCACCTCAGGATGTAAATAAGTGAAACATTTCCTAATTCCATCATATTCAGCAAATTGAAATGGCAATTCATGTTTCACAACCGCACTAGCTAATAGCTCACGAAAAACATTAGGGTCAAAATCTGGGAGCCTACTAGTTAACGAACCTGAACCGCCACTACCATATTCCAACACCATCTGCCCAACATCCTTAAATCGACCTTTTTTGCAATTTTTAAGATGGCGTTTCAAATTCCTCGTACCCATCCTAGTTTCAGCATTATAAACTTGACCACATTGTTTACATTTACAATATAACTCACCATTTTCATCAGGGTCCATAAACTCAAAGTTATTCCAAACCTCAGATGTAAGTTTTCTGTGACGTTTGACATCCACACCACCTTTGTTCGGCTTTAATTGGTTGATCGGTTTCTTCTCGTTGTTCTTTGATGGAGGTGGAGGAGATTGTAGATCATCTCCTTCCGAATTTTCAACTGTGTCACTCATTGAAATGGAAAAAAAAGGAACATTATAAATGGACAGATTATATATCGAATAAAAATAGTAACATTATAAGCAGAAACATAAATAGACAGATTAGAAACTTACTCATTGATCAAATTGTTCAATGTTCACTGTTATAGTCTTATAGATTGTAGACCTGTATATAAAATTATAAATGGACATTATAAATTAAGATTTAATCAATAAATTGACATATTGTATTACAGAATGGACATATTATAAATTAAGATTTAATCGATAAATGGACATATTATAAATTAAGATTGTAGACCAGAATCCAGAAAACATTATGGATGTCTGGAACTTCAGTTTTCTATTCCAGAATCCAGAAGACGAGTTCCAGAAATACAAGTTATAAACTTCAGTTCCAGTTCCAGAAATACAAGTTATAATGTTTCAGTTCCAGTTCCAGAAATACAAGTTATAAACAAGTTATAAATACAAGTTATAATGTTTCAGTTCCAGAAAACGAGTTATAAACTTCAATTCTAGACAGATTGCAAATAAAAATGGACAGATTGTAGAAGTTTACCGTGAACTCGTGAAGTCGTGAACTGAAGTGGAACTGAAGTCGTGAACTCGTCTGGAACAGTGGAAGTCTGGAATCTGGATTCTGGAACTCTGGAACTGAAGTTTTCTGGAATTGAACTCGTGAACTCGTCGTGGTCTCGTGGAACAATGGATGAATGGAAGTATGGAATATGGATTCTGGAACTCGTCGACTCGTCGTGGTCCTCGTGGATGCGTTATGCGTATGAGGAGTCGCCGACCGCTGTTAAGGGAGAGGAGAGGGAGGAGACTTAGAGTTCAGACTTCAGACGAGAGGAAATGAGGAAGAAAGAAAGCGGCGTTATGTATTTCCTATTAGGGTTACATGTTAGTTTCAAATTTTCAATTTGTTTTTTAACTTTCAAATTTTAAAATTGAAATTATATTATATATATTTATATTATATTTATTAATAACTAAAAAACATTATTAGGTAATATTATAAATGGGTTAGTAACAGGTTGTAAATGGGTTATAAACAGGTTGTAAATGGGTCGAAATCAGGTTGTAAATGGGTCGAAATCAGGTTGAAAATTTCAACCCAACCCATACCCAATTAATAAATGGGTTAGGCGGGTTGACCCATTTAACTTAAATGGGTTGAAATTCTTAACCCAACCTGCTACTATTGGGTTGGGTTAGCGGGTTGGGTCACTTTTTGCCACCCCTAGCCTTGACCACCCATTTCATTGACAATTCTTGGAACTTGCAAAAAGTGATTCTAAATTTTAGTTTCATGGCTCCACCTCACACTGGTCTTGCTTTAAGTGATCACGTATTTAGTCTTTTGAAGGATTGGGGGATTCAAAAGAAAGTGTTTTCAATTACTCTAGATAATGCTTCTTCTAATGATGCAATGGTTGACTTTTTGAAGTATGAACTTGATTTGGTTTGTCAAGGTGCATATTTTCATGTTAGATGTTGTGCACACATTATGAACCTAATTGTGTAGGATGGGTTGAAAGAGGTTGATGATGCTATTATAAAGGTTAGAGATAGTGTCAAGTACTTTAGAGGTTCTCAAGCTAGGAGGCAAAGGTTTTTAAGTAGTGTTGCACATGTAGAGCTACAATCTTCAAGGGGTTTGCAACAAGATGTTCCCACTCGATGGAACTCGACTTACATTATGTTGGAGTCGGTTTTGTACTATAAAAAAGCTTTTATTCATTTGCAAAAAACCGATGCTAATTATTTGCATTGTCCAACAAATGAGGAGTGGGGAAGAATTGAAAGAACTTTCAAGTTCTTGAAGGTCTTCTACGAGGTAACTTGTGCATTTTCTGGGTCTAAGTATACTACTACCAATCTGTATTTTGCTAATGTTTTGACGGTTAGAGTGTTGTTACAAAAAGAAAAAGACAACCATGATATGTTTATGCAAAAAATGGCTACTCGGATGTATGTGAAATTTGAGAAATATTGGGCTGATTTTAGCACAGTTATGGCGTTTGCGGATGTTTTGGATCCACGATATAAATTTCAGCTTGTTGAGTGGGGTTATGAGAAAGCTTATGGGGAGGGGTACAAATCCGAGTTGGCAATAATAAAGGAGAAATTGTTTTCAATGTTTAAAGAGTATGTGGATGAGTCAAACTTGAATAAATCCAAAGTTGGTCAACCTAAGAATGGCTCGTTGGACTCTCAAGAAGAATCTCAAGATGTGCTAGATGCAGCTTCTGCTTCACTTTTGATGGTATGTTATATATTTACTGTTCTTTTATACATATTCTATTTATCTTCTAATTGTTTGTTGTCTATCAGGACTTTGATGACTTTTCAACCAAGGTGACTTCTCAAGCCGTTAAATCTGAGCTTGAATGTTATTTAGAGGAGAAACTTACGCCTCGCGTGAAGAATATAAACATTTTGGACTATTGGAGAACTCATGAGATTCGGTATCCAACTCTTGCTCGGATGGCTAGGGACATCTTATCTATCCCAATATCAACCGTGGCATCTGAATCTGCTTTTAGCATTGGCGGTAGGGTTCTTGATGCTTATAGAAGTTCGTTGAAGTCTTCTACGGTTGAGGCTATTATTTGTATAAGAGATTGGGTTTATGGAGAAGGTTTGTTCTAACTTATTATTTGTATATTTCGTATTATCATATAAAACTATTTATTTGGTATAACTAAGTTGTTGGTTAATTTATTTATTTCTATAGCACAAATGGAATCGCAACTTGAGGCGTTATGTGGAACAATCATGACGGAGAAGATGGAAGATCGAGAGGAAAGTAATACCGAGAATGAAGTTGGAGCCAATGAAAGTGCAAGTCGAGTTACTTAGAAACTCTTTTGGAACTATGATTTATTTAACTGTGGTTGTGGGAAACTTTGAACAATTTATTTTACTTTTTGGTTGTGTTTTATTAAATTTCGAACAATTTGTTTGACTTTGTCGTGGAATGAAGTAGTTTAAGCATTTTTATTTTATTTAGAATTTTAAATTTAAATAGGTCAACCTAGGTTCAACCCATTTATTTAACAGGTTGGGTTGAGATAGTCATAAACAGGTCAACCCGCTACCAAACCACCAACCCAACAGGTTGGGTTGGGTTGAAAATCTCAACCCATTTAATTAAACAGGTTGGGTTGGGTTGAGATTTTCAACCCAATTAATAAATAGGTTGAACCCGAACCCAACCCAACATGACCTATTTACATCCCTAATCTAAACAACTTCGAACTTCCACTCACCGACAACCACCTCTCAGGTTACTGAACCAAAGATAATCTACCATAAGACTGGCCCTTTTAACGTCGAAGATTGAGACTTCCGTCATTCACTTTCATTATTCACCGCCCTTCCCTAGGGAATCAAGGTCATGAATCTACCATCAACGGTTCGAATGCCACCCTTCTATGTAACACCCGTAATCTGGAGATTTCCCTCGGTGTTAATTCGAGAATCTTCTGAATCGTGGGAAGTAAAGGTATGAAGAAATCAGATACGTTTTGCTAAAGAATCATCATGGATCGAATCAGGTGCGAAAACACGAGAAAACAAGGTTTTCTAGGCGTCGCGAGTTGGCACGCAACTTTGAGTCGCGGCCCAAGTCGCGTAACTCACTGGATGTGAGTTTTGGGGAAACGGGCGGCTTATGCCGCGACTTAAGGTCGCGGCATAAGCCGCGGAGCGCCCTGTTGAGCTAAAAACTCGATTTTCAGCCATTTAACCTCATTTCTCTCAACCCAAACCCTAAATCTTCTTCCCTTTTCTCTCCCAATCCTCAAATGTCGAACCTCTACCTATTTTGAGGGTTTTCCTCCTCAACCCTCATGCTTCATCATCATCTAGCTAGTTGGGAGCTTGAACCACTGAACCTTCATCTTCATCTTCTTCATCAAGTTCAACGGTTGGGAGCTCGGGTTGAAGTGTTGGATTGGGTGTCCTCGGAAGTCTCTTTGTCTTTAAGGGTAAGTTTTCTTGTGATAAGGTTATAAATGCTGCTTTGGTGATTTCTTAGTATTTGGTATCTCAAATCTCGGATTTGATGGTTTTGGAGAAATTAGGGTTTTAATCTCGTTTAGGGATTTTTGATGTTTAATGCTTGGGGAATGTTTCTAAATGGTTTGGATTGTTTGGATCTAGGTTTTGGAAGTTCTCGGCTTGAGGGTTCAAGCGGCCTTCAAAAGAGCTCGTTGGGTGAGATTCTAGATTTAGCCTAAATCTAGCAAGATGAGTTCAAGTTGATTTTTGAAAACGGTGTACATGCCAAAATGTCTATTTTTAAACATTTATGTGTTTATATGAAATTATCAACTGTTGGGTTATTTGGTAACTTTTGCTTACTTAAAGTGTTTAGCTTATTAAACCTTGTAAAACATCATATTTGGGATGTTGGAATATTTTGATAAATATGTCACAAATGACATGTTTTGGTGATTATTGCATAAATGGATATTTGGTCAAAAAGGCACTTTTACGTGTTTGTCGAGTTTTATGCATCATTCATGAAATGGGGTATTTTGGAAATGGAAAACCTTTTTGGGTTTTGGGCCGAAGGCCAATGGTAATTTGAGAATCAAAGATTTTGGAAAAAAGGGTATTTTGGTCTATGTAACCAAGTTGGCTCTTTTGAGTATCAAACGTTTTATGAAGCCTTTCGGCTTGAATCGTACCTTAACGGGTTTTGGGACGTTGTCCGGTTTAAACGGCTCCTTATGGAGTGTTTCATTGAAAAACAACCATTATATAAATGTTGGTTAATTACATATTTTGGATGCGACAGTTCATTCCAAGGTTCTAAATGGCGTGAGGCGTGGCGTGGCGGCGAGGCCAAGCCTCAAGCCTTATGAGCCACAGCGAAGCCATGGCGTTTTCAAGGCGTGACTTATGGCGTCAAATTTCTAATTCATATATAATATTATATATAAAAACGTATGCTTTGTAGTGTTATTCAATGAGTCAATAGTAATAAGCAAGTTAAATTAGGTTATATACTAAAAACTTGCAAATAAAACATTAAAAATGTAAATAAAAATCAAATAAATCATTACCATAACTGCGCATTAGGCCTTGGCGTGCCACAAGCTTAATATGGCGTGACACACAAGCCTTGGTGCCATGGCGCGCCATGGCGGCTGTGCAGCGAGTATTTTAGAACAGTGGTTCATTCATACGGAGTCATGTAATGTTTAGACTGTAATGCATTGGATCCATAGGCATATGAGTCGTTATGTTCATCATAGAGTTTTAATGTCCATGTTTGAGTCTAGTGAGTGGTCCCCAAGTCATGTTGATTATGTAAGCTTGCGGTGGTAGCTCGGATGAGTCGTATACGGAGCTAAGTCATGCGGTGGTGCCCAGAGTGAGCCGGATACGGGGACTTGTGACTTTGTGGTGAGACTCATCTAGAGGTCGAGTAGACACTAGGATCAGTGGTGTCTTGCAGTGGTAGCTCGGATGAGCCGTATACGGGGAACCCTGGTCTTATGTGAAACTCGTGAACGCCGATACGTGGCTTAACTTTGTGTGCCCGCCACATTCGATGGAATTCGGGTATCCCCCGTCACCGAAAGGTGTTGTTTTTGGGTATTGAGTTTTATTATCCAAATTTTCGGTGGCGTTGTGTATATCTGGGTTTTATCCTAGATTTTATGGGTTGAGTATTAAGTCCCACCCGAGTTTTGGGTGTTTTGGGACATGAAGTGTTATTTACATTTTTATAAATTTAAGTATCGAACTATGACCCCGTTTTGGGTGAGTTTTGGGTTTGCATCGTTTTATAAGAAATGTGTGTTTGGGAGCATTGTCTTTAAAAGTGCATATTATGGAAAATGTGTCGTTTCCATTTTAAAGTATATTATTTCGAAGGATCTCGCTTTAAATTGGTTTCCCTGCTTTTAAAGATATAGTTGTTCATGTTAAAACTCTTGAGCTCACTAGGCGTTAAGCCTAACCTTTTTAATTGTCGACATGTGCATCAGGTTCCTAGCGGGGGTTCAGTTCTAGCGGTGCTATGAAGAGTTGAGCCTTAGCCTTACAAGAGTGAGTAGTCGGCGAAGCCTTCCGCAGGACGGAGTTAGTATATGGTATTGGGTTTAGTAACACCCGTCCTTTTCATAGAATATATGTATAGGATGAATGGGAGTATTGAGGTTGATGCTCAATTTATGTTTGTAGTTCGAGGTATTTATTGATGTATTTAGAAAATTTTAATATGTTGCTATTTCCAGATTTGAGGGTGTTACAAGTTGGTATCAGAGCTTAAATTTGAGAGATTTAGGTATTGATTTTAGGATGTCTAGACTCAAGCTAGCGTTCTTATAAGCGAAGATAAGTGAAGTTGCACATTAGGTACCTTAAGATAAGATGTTTTGAGGTTGACCAAGTAGTTAGAAACGGGAAACTTGTCGAGGGTCTCAAGGATGATTGTGTATTGTGCGTTCATAATGGCACCTGGCCAGTGTCATGGTGAACCTACATGCTACATATGTATACTTGATCTACCTTGGGATGATGACCGTTGGGGTAGTGAGAAGTCCTAAGCGAGTTAGCTAAGGAAGGAGTGATGTTTACATCAAGGTCACCTGGGAGTGATAGCTAAGTGCGAGGAGGTCACTAAGTTGATCCTCTTGGGTTGGAAATCTTGGTTGGATTAGATTCGTGAGTTGGTAGACCGATGTTATTCAAGGAGAATTCGTAAGTTTATCAATTATTGAGATTGTGGCTTTAAGATGTTTGATGCATCCGGATGATAATAGTATGTCGGGTTTTGGGAAGTGTAGTCCTATGATGCCAAGTGCCGATCTAACTCATGCACTAAATTTATTTCCGAAATAAATTTGCATAAATTGTTTCTTATGTTCGTAAAACAAAAAGGTGGTTTATATTATAAAGTTTTGATAGAGCATTTAACACGCATCAGATTTGAAACTGTGAGCTTAAGCGTACTTGAAATTGTTTTGTGGCACGTAATTGCAAATTGTTATCAAAAGTCTCCTTATCCACGTCTTGTGTTTAACGTTATTTTCGGATATTGCAATATCCATGTTTAATGTTATTTGGGTATTGGGCAAGTAACTATGAGATTTTAACCTAGACATTGGATCACCTCCACGTATGTCAGTGGTTTTAAAGGAAAGGTTAATCCCACGTCTTGAGTCTGAATTTCTTGAGAATTTTAGTTGTGCGAGTTTGCTAAATTTCATGGAGCGTGTTTTACGGTGTCCTTTTATGCGTGAGTTTTAATTTTGCTCCATGTTAACTTGCGAGTTATTTGGCGTCGTGTCCCATGTGAATTTCGTTAAAGGTGTCATTGTACCTTTCATTGCATTAAAAGAGGAAACTCTTAAAAAGCTTAATGTTTTAGCCATATTGCCGCCTTACACTCTTGTTGAGATATGAAAATTTGACACTGCATGATTTTAGCATTAATGAGTTTTGCGAAAAATTCAGTTGGGTCCATGGTGTCTCATCGTACGTCTTTTTGCGTTACGTAAATAAGGTTGGAGCATGTGTTCATACATTTCTGCATGCGTCTAATTGTAGATTTACTAATCGGTGTCATCCCACATGTTGTTTTGGGGAAATTCCCTTATCATGCAATTTATCTTTGGGCTTTATACAAATGTCAATCGTTGCATACTTTTGCATTTGGATTTAATTATAACATTGATATGAGTAAATATATAAAAGATTTACATCATTTCAAATAGGACTTTTGTTCTGTCCATATTTCAATCAATTACTTTTACCGTTAGAAATTTCCACAATGCATTTATTGAGTTAGCAATGTTTATGTCGTTGCAGTTACTTTTTGGTCAAAGGTGTTTATCTGTACGATCTGAAGCTTTAAACTCGATTTGAAACTTTATTTGTATTCCCACTATTTTACCAAGCTTTGAGGATTAAACTAATGCGTTTGGGATTGTTGATAATTTTAGGCCACAACGTCTTTTGGTTAAAGATGAAGGATTTTAAAATTAAAGTTGTGAATTTCTCTTTTGGAATGGTACAAATCTTTATTGCACGTATTGTGGTGCATGAATCTATTTTCTCTTATATGGTGTAAATTAGTGCGCATGTTTTATTACTGCCTTTATTAACGTAAGTATTGAACAAATGAATTTTGGAAATGATTTCATATGCGTTGTGTTAATGATCAATTTTGAAACCTATCGAATGAACAGTAGTGTATCTTTGCCGCACATTTAATCATTAAGAAGCCTTTGTATTCGAAAGTTTTATAAACTCAAATTGGCATACTAGTTGAAAAACCTTGAACTCATTAGGCCTATAGATTTTAACCCTGGCGTAAGAGCAGTTGTAATTAGGGACTAAGGGAGTCCTTGGAATTGGAAGCGTCGGATGTTCTGACTTGCGGTCAGTCGTGAAAGTTTCAGTTTCAGTTTTGAATCTGTGCACAATTGTTATATGGAAATAGTAGATTTAAGTCTTCTCAGCTAGTTAAGGGGTGATTTTTTACTTCGGTAATCATGCAGGATAAGGTCTTATGTGACTATCTGCGCTTATTTTGGGATTCGTTTTGATGGATTGCTAGTCGGTGTCACATCATGGGATGTGTTGTCAGTATACCGTCTTAGTGGGTTCTACGACTAAAAGGAAACTTTGGCGATCTGTCTATTAGAAACGTAAGATTTGGAATTTTAGCACTCTATTAGGTGTCGACCTTGGTGCGACCACCCGTCTGGAATGGAATTTTGAGCGAGATGTCCACATTTTCGAGGTCACCGTTTAGTCCTAGGTGTCAACTTGTTTTCTTGAGGTCAATGGATCTTGGAATGGATGGATGTAACCCGGTTGGATTATGGAAAATAGTGACCTTTCGGAAATGGATTTTGAAAGGAGTTTGGGTATTGAGGATTGAGTATCGATGTACCCAAGCATTCATATGGTGATAAGGATGTTACTTTAGGAATGTTGTGAGATTGGTGTTGGATCGGAGTTGAGCGAAACCTGTGTTAACCGGTTACATAAAGGACGTATTGGTGAGCCTTGGAAGGATTTTTTATAGACATTAGGAATGGATCAGTTGAAATCTGAGGATTTTGGAAGTGCGAGTATGATCTTTGATGTTGGGTACGAAATCGTTTAGACCCGAAGGAATTGATCGGTGAGGAGTTGGAGTCATAAATCACCTGAAGGTGGTAATTGTCATCCAAGGTTGGGAGGCGACCGTAACCTTGTGGGTAAAAGGTTACTTTGGAGAGTTCAGTGTTCGCTCGGTTATGAGTATATTGTGCCAAGAAGAGCAGCAAACGTGAATATCGGTGTAAAGGTCGTATTAGCGGTTTGACAAATGGATTAATGGCAATCTTTTCCACTGGCGGCGTCCCACCGAGAGGAGTGATTTCGAGGACGAAATCATTCTAAGATTGGGAGGATTGTAACACCCGTAATCTGGAGATTTCCCTCGGTGTTAATTCTGGAATCGTCTGACTCGTGGGAAGTAAAGGTATCAAGAAATCAGATACATTTTGCTAAAGAATCATCGAGGATCGAATCAGGTGCGAAAACACGAGAAAACAAGGTTTTCTAGGCGTTGCGAGTTGGCACACGACTTTGGGTCGCGGCCCAAGTCGCGTAACTCACTGGATGTGAGTTTTGGGGAAACGGGCCCTTTAACCTCATTTCTCTCAACCCAAACCCTAAATCTTCTTCCCTTTTCTCTCCCAATCCTCAAATGTCGAACCTCTACCTATTTTGAGGGTTTTCCTCCTCAACCCTCATGCTTCATCATCATCTAGCTAGTTGGGAGCTTGAACCACTGAACCTTCATCTTCATCTTCTTCATCAAGTTCAACGAATGGGAGCTCGGGTTGAAGTGTTGGATTGGGTGTCCTCGGAAGTCTCTTTGTCTTCAAGGGTAAGTTTTCTTGTGATAAGGTTATAAATGTTGCTTTGGTGATTTCTTAGTATTTGGTATCTCAAATCTTGGATTTGATGGTTTTGGAGAAATTAGGGTTTTAATCTCGTTTAGGGATTTTTGGTGTTTAATGCTTGGGGAATGTTTCTAAATGGTTTGGATTGTTTGGATCTAGGTTTTGGAAGTTCTCGGCTTGAGGGTTCAAGCGGCCTTCAAAAGAGCTCGTTGGGTGAGATTCTAGATTTAGCCTAAATCTAGCAAGGTGAGTTCAAGTTGATTTGTGAAAACGGTATACATGCTAAAATGTCTATTTTTAAACATTTATGTGTTTACATGAAATTATCAACTGTTGGGTTATTTGGTAACTTTTGCTTACTTAAAGTTTTTAGCTTATTAAACCTTGTAAAACATCATATTTGGGATGTTGGGATATTTTGATAAATATGTCACAAATGACATGTTTTGGTGATTATTGCATAAATGGATATTTGGTCAAAAAGGCACTTTTACGTGTTTGTCGAGTTTTATGCATCATTCATGAAATGGGGTATTTTGGAAATGGAAAACCTTTTTGGGTTTTGGGCCGAAGGCCAATGGTAATTTGAGAATCAAAGATTTTGGAAAAAAGGGTATTTTGGTCTATGTAACCAAGTTGGCTCTTTTGAGTATCAAACGTTTTATGAAGCCTTTCGGCTTGAATCGTACCTTAACGGGTTTTGGGACGTTGTCCGGTTTAAACGGCTCCTTATGGAGTGTTTCATTGAAAAACAACCATTATATAAATGTTGGTTAATTACATGTTTTGGATGCGTCAGTTCATTCATACGGAGTCATGTAATGTTTAGACTGTAATGCATTGGATCCATAGGCATATGAATCGTTATGTTCATCATGGAGTTTTAATGTTCATGTTTGAGTCTAGTGAGTGGTCCCCAAGTCATGTTGATTATGTAAGCTTGCGGTGGTAGCTCGGATGAGCCGTATACGAAGCTAAGTCTTGCGGTGGTGCCTAGAGTGAGCCGGATACGGGGACTTGTGACTTTGTGGTGAGACTCATCTAGAGGTCGAGTAGACACTAGGATCAGTGGTGTCTTGCGGTGGTAGCTCGGATGAGCCGTATACGGGGAACCCTGGTCTTATGTGAAACTCGTGAACTCCGATACGTGGCTTAACTTTGTGTGCCCGCCACATTCGATGGAATTCGGGTATCCCCCGTCACCGAAAGGTGTTGTTTTTGGGTATTGAGTTTTATTATCCAAATTTTTGGTGGCGTTGTGTATATCTGGGTTTTATCCTAGATTTTATGGGTTGAGTATTAAGTCCCACCCGAGTTTTGGGTGTTTTGGGACATGAAGTGTTATTTACGTTTTTATAAATTTAAGTATCGAACTATGACCCCGTTTTGGGTGAGTTTTGGGTTTGCATCTTTTTATAAGAAATGTGTATTTGGGAGCATTGTCTTTAAAAGTGCATATTATGGAAAATGTGTCGTTTCCATTTTAAAGTATATTATTTCGAAGGATCTCGCTTTAAATTGGTTTCCCTGCTTTTAAAGATATAGTTGTTCATGTTAAAACTCTTGAGCTCACTAGGCGTTAAGCCTAACCTTTTTAATTGTCGGCATGTGCATCAGGTTCCTAGCGGGGGTTCAGTTCTAGCGGTGCTATGAAGAGTTGAGCCTTAGTCTTACAAGAGTGAGTAGTTGGCGAAGCCTTCCACAGGACGGAGTTAGTATATGGTATTGGGTTTAGTAACACCCGTCCTTTTCATAGAATGTATGTATAGGATGAATGGGAGTATTAAGGTTGATGCTCAATTTATGTTTGTAGTTCGAGATATTTATTGATGTATTTAGAAAATTTTAATATGATGCTATTTCCAGATTTGAGGGTGTTACATTCTACTCTCAAAACCTTCCCTAATCCTTAATTGCAACATCTCTTACGACCTTGAGAGTTCATAGCTTTCATGCATGACGACACAGTAAATTTAAACTGCTGACATTTGAAAATTCAGAAAATATTACATTATAAAACAAGCTTGAGTATACACGATACCACACTGGCATAATGGATTAACCATACACAACGATCTCGAGGATCGTTCCGCCTCAACTCCAAGATAAAATAGGTCTCACCCAACCAAAATCGATGTGGACACAATTGAAAATATTTTTAACAACTTTACTCGTGCGATTTATAAAATACAACAAAATTGATTTTGCTGAGCGATTCAGACGACTCTCACTCTCCTTGGTATGACGACCCATGTCCGTAACAATTTCACTACAAAATTATGCGACAAACGTTGTCATGATTTCCACAACTAAGGTTAACTCCTTTATAAAAGTGAAATAATTTTCCACTCACCTTTTTTTTAAACCTTTACAATTCAAAATAAACTTGTCTCCTCAATCTACACACACGTTTGTGTGTGTCAACTCATTTTCAAAACCAAAACTCTCAAGGTGCACACACATACATATGCAAATTACGACATGAAGGACTCATGTAACATGTTTGAAAACACAATGCACAATACTCATTTTACAATGAAGGCTTTTCACTCTAGCAAGGTCAACCGTTTGCACTCACCACAATTATCACAGACTACTTATCTTCGATCAACCGGTCAGAATTTTCACACTTGCCACAACCTTAGTCATCAACGCTACCCAACATCCTTGTTAAGTCAGATTTTATAGTAATCATTGTATTTATAGGCTTGGTCTAATACTGTGTTCTTAGTTGCATATACTGTGTAGTATTGGCCAGGGTATTTAAGGCCCTTGTGGCTTTATTTCTTGTAAGGATTCACGCATACTCAATACAGTTTACTTTTGCGCTTCAAACTCTCTCTTTCTCTACTTTCTCTCTCTAGGATATAGAACGATCTTAGATTATCAATTGGTATCAGAGCCTAATCTGAATCTGAGAGGATTGAGAGAAACTTGTTTTGATTCTAAATTTGTGGTTGAATCAGAAAATTCGATTAATTTTCTTGATTTTTTCAAGAAAATCTCATTTTTTGATTTTTCATCAAATTCGGACTGTTTTTTGAAAGAATTGCCTTGTTTTCTGGTTTGTTGGATTCGATTTTAATAGAAAAACATATTTAATTCACATCAGATTGCAAGAAAATCGTGTTTTGATCTTTAATTCTGAGAATTTTGAGTTTCTGAAAAAGTTTGTTCTGCGTACTGTTCGTTTCAAGAATTCAATTTTTTGCGAAAATTGTTCAAATTGTTTGTTTGAAAGTGTTTAGAATACTATTTTCGATCAGCTCTATGCATAAAAATCTCATCAATTTCAAGTTTGTAATCGATTTTTTAGAAGTTTCTTGATTTTCTCACTTTTTGCGCCAGATTTGGATTTTGCGCGAGTTCATCAAGACTTTGCGCCAGTTCATTCAGATTCATCGACATTTGCACCAGATTCAATCTTTGCGCCAAGTTTATCAGAGTTTTCGCCAATTTCACGAATCTGTTCATCGCGCAAAGAATATTTTGCGCCATCAACATATTGCGCAAAGTTCGTTTTGCGCCACCTACGTCTAGTGCAAATCAGTTTTGCGCCATTATCATCGCACGCAAATAATATTTTGCGTCATCTACACATCACGCAAAGTCAAGTTCGCGCCACCAACGCCTCACGCAAATCAGTTTTGCGCCACCTTCATCTAAAGCAAAAGTCAAGTTTGCGCCACCTTCTGTTCGCGCAAAACCTAATTTGCGCCAGTTACTGTTAGCGCACAGTATTATTTGCACCAGTCACTGTTCACGCGAATCTCCTGTTTGTGCCAGTTTATCTGTTTCAAGACTTGGGATTTTTTCTCTGATTTTCTGAAGATATGGATATGTCAAAGTTCTCGTTTCAAGCTCAGTTTTACAAGAACGATCTTATGATGTCGTTGGGAACATAAACTCGTCATCCTGTTTTAATCAATGAAAATGAGTTCACCCAATGGCAAGATCGGTTAATTAACTTCATCGAGCGTCAAGCTAATGGAGAGAACATAATGAAGTCATTTACTGAAGGACCATTTGTCATACCTAAGAACGATACTCCTTTGACTGCCGAAGAGGTTACACGAGAAAAAGCCGATCGTGAAGCAAAGTCTAATCTGATGTTAGCATTGCCAAATTCTATCTTCAATCGAATAGATTGTTTCAAGCATGATCCTAAGATGATATGGACCCAATTAGAAAAGATCATGCTTGGGTCAGCAGTTGCTACACAACTACGCCAGACAGGCTTTATGAATAATTTTGAGGAATTCAAGGCAAAGGACGATGAGAATCTAAAGATTATCTTTGACAGGTTTTTGCACTGTGCTGAATGATCTGCGAAAGATAAAAGTGGAAAAGACTGAGTTAGAGACTAAGCTGAAGTTTCTCAATGCACTTAAATCGGAATGGAACAAATCATGTCATCGCTTGAGGAATGATGTCCGGATATCTTCTATGCAAATCCAAGAGCTTTATGAGATTCTGATGACAGATGAGTGCATAGTAAAGGAGAAGAAAGCCAAACTTGACAAGAAAAACAAAAAGACAGTGGATCCGGTTGCACTACTCACAAGCAAACTAGCTGAACAAGCATTGACTGAGAATGCTTATGATGGTGCAACTGATGATGATGGCGAAGCGCTACAGAAGGCGATGATTCTTCTCTCTCAGCACTATCACAAGAAGTTCCAACATCATTCGGGTTCCAACAATCTTCGCTTCACTTCAAGGTCTAAGGTCAAAGTGCCCGAGCATAAGAAAGTTGTTGATTGTTTCAACTATGGAAATTCGGGTCACATCGCTAAGGAGTGTCGAGTGAAGAAAGTTCGGGATTCGGCGTATTATCGAAAAAAATTGGAACTAGCCGAAAAGAAAGAGAATGGAACCGCTCTGCTAGCTAAAGAAGAATTCTGGCTAGATCACTCCGACAATGAAGCTGACAATGTGGAAACTGCTCATATGTGCTTCATCGGAGATGACCAGAGTGATGATGATGATGACGATTCTTCCACTGATGAAGATGAGGTACCTTCTGAATTTGACTTCAAATTTATATCCTCACAGATGAACATCATTATAACTGCTTTACATGATCTTCGCTCAAAGTTATTATCTGAAAAACAATTAAATTCAAAAAAGTCAAACTTGATTGATAAATTACAAATTTCTTTGAAAGATGAAAAATCTATTTTGGATCATACAAAAGAAATTGGGTGATTTAGAAAAATCAAATATGACTTATCTTGATTCTTTGACATAAATGACCAAATTAAAAGATAATTTTTCAGATAAAATAAATGAGTTAGAAGAAAAATTATATCGAATGAATCAAACTGAACAAACTATTTATTTGAACAAACCACGAAGTTATGAGTCTATCACAGAAAAATGGGGACTTGGTTTTGAAAATCCACATTGTTTAAACAATGCTATAGAAAAATCCCCGACTTTATATAAATTCGATTATCTAAATCTTTGCTAGATATGCTCCTCAATTTAAAATTGATTGGATGAATGAAAAGCAAGTGTTAGAAATCGAAAATGAGAAAAGGATGAATAACAAGAAAAAAGAAATTTCTTTTGTTTACACGCGCGAAAATGCCAAATATTTTCCCGAAAAATCAAAGAAGAATAGAAACAGTTTAAATGACATTTCTCCTATTAAATCTTCATTATCTTATGATTATTTTGATATATGTGCTACTAACACTAATAAAGAAAATATATCTCCAGTTTCTTATGATTCTAAGAGATATATTCCTCCATTAGTGTTAGAAAGCAAAATCATTGATCTTGAAGATAAAATAGAAGAACAACATATTCAAAGCGAAATTGAATCAGATGTTATTTTTTCTTTTATGAAGACAAGTCTTGAAGAAAAATTAATTTCTCAAAAACAAGATTTTGTTTCTGGTTTTTCTTCTGATTTTAAGGAAAACAAAAAGGAAGTTCTAAAATCTGAAAACTTTTCTCAAAATTTTTCTGACTCCGAGGCAAGTTCAGTTTTAATGACTGATCAGTTTGTCTTCTTAGGTAAAATTGCTTCTTCTGATTCAAATCTTAAATCAAAAATTTTTGATGAATCTTTTACGCTAAATGATGATTATTATAAACCAAAGCGTAAAAGAAGAAGGTCAAAGAAGTCAAAGAAACAAGTTACTTTTATTTCTGAAAATTCTAATTCTTCTGATTCGAATATTTCAGATAGGACTTTGAGGAATTCTACAAGGCATATATGGAGGATAAAGCGGAAATTTGATGAATCTGCAACTGAAGAGGATCGAAATGTAGACAAACTTTGTAGAAATGATTCATTTGCTACTTGTAATAAAATTTTCAAATATTCAATAAAGCAAATGATTCGAATTTCAAAAGATGTCTCCTATTCCTCCTCTGGTTCAAGTTCAAATGATTATGATTCGTCCTCTACTGATGATTCTGTTCATTCATCTGATTATTTTTCTCGTGATTTCTATGTCAAATCCAACAAATATTCTCCCATTAGAACTGTAACTAACAAACATGGACCCAAATACAAGTGGGGTACCAAAATCAAAGATTGATTCTAAGTTGCATGCACCTAATGTCAAGGGGGAGTAAGAGAATGATGGCTTCTGAGTAAATCAGCTCAGAACCCATACTTTAATGGACTTCGACTTCTAAACATTTCAGTTTAGGACTCGTTCTTCAATGCATTTAAGCTTCTAGACAAATGAGAAACTGTGAGTACATCTATTTTATTCCGCTGCATTTATCTCTGTCTGTGATGTTGTTCCAGTTATCTCATGCTTAGAAAACCTAAAAAGTCAGAATTATGGATTGTAATGAAAATATGGGCTAAGCACTTAGATGTAAAACTGAGTGATTGAGATGAATTAAATATATAAAATACAGAAATCTCTAAGTTTAAAAGTTTGTACCTGTGACCTTTCTGGTTTGGGAAAGTAAGTTCCGTGGGATGCTTGTCATCTGGTCCCCTAACGTCAATTGATCTGGGAGTGATCGAACCCAAATCCTTCTATAGAATCATATCGAAAGTCATGTTCTACTGGTATGAATGGGTTTAGGATGTGTCGATGTAGCCTTTCTGATCTGGGAGAGTAAATTCCAAGGGGTGCTTGACACCTAGTCCCCTAAGGCCAACTGGTCTGGGAGCGGCTGACCCAAATCCTGCAATAGGGTCAGATAGAAAGTTACGTTTACGGCATGTTTTTTACTTACCAAACTTTTTGATTAAAAGATGCCAATGTGCACAAGCTTAAAAGATGCCAAAGAGCACACTCATGTGAAGATGCCAATGTGTACAATGCTAAAAGATGCCAATGAGCACACATCTCATGATACTTGGTGATATTTTCCTGAGTTGCGATAAACCTATAAATTTGTGAAAATCTTAATTTTTGATGGCTTAGTGTGAGTACATGCAAAGTTTTCTATTATATTTTTAGAATTGCATTTTCTTGAAGCTAATCGAAGTTCGCATGCTAGGACACTGAATAGATTGATGAAAGTTTTTGAAACTGATCATGTTTTAACTTGATATGCAATTAAACTTGTATCTGTATCCAACAACATACACTTGATTTCAACTGATGGATTAATCTGTGATATTTTACTGAGTAGAATTTAATTTGTTTAGTGTTTAAAATTTCATATATTTAGTTGTTTCAAAATACATATTCAATATATTTTTCTTTCTACATTGATGTTTCGATTATTGTGTTCTCATATCTGTGTTAATGGGTCTGTGCATTTTTCGAGGGGAAGTGAAGAAGGAAAATATTCTGAAAATATCATATCTCATATTTCGAGGGAGAGTATCTGATTTTCTATATGAATGCTAACTTGAATTATCATATTTAGTGTATTTGTGTAGGGGGAGTCAAAGAGCTTAACAGGTGAAATTTTCCAGATATCAAGTCAGATTTGCGCCAACAGTTGGTAGCGCAAAACGAAGATTTGCGCCAACAGTTGCTAGCGCAAAACGCAGATTTGCACCACCAACATGTAGCGCAAACCTTCCTTTTTCTCCTTTATTCTGAATTTTGTAGATCTGAAGCTGTCTCGTCTCCAACATTTGCATGACCAAGTTGATCTAGATCATCAAGGTCATGAGGGGGAGAAGTTAAGGAGAAATTAAAGAGACAAAGAGTTAAAAGTTTATCTGCACAAGATTTGAGAAGTTAAAGCAACAAAGAGTTGTCTGCTCAAGATTCTAGTTGTCAAAGAGTTGTCTTTTTGCTGTTCAAGCTCCAACCACCACAGCTTCTTCAAGTTCATTTAAAAGAGGTGCGTCGTCTAGAGCACAAGCTGATGAACTGATTGTTCTTTCAAGCTTATTACAAATAGGTCCAGTCTTGTCAAGGCAGCAAAGACAATTTAGATTGAAAGATGTTGAGAAGAAATTTTTTTTAAGTCAAGAAGCTTTGCTAAGTCGCTTAGATGGTCTGTGTTGATTTAGAAGATGAATATTGAAGACCACAGCGCCAATGATTACTAAGGGGGAGATTGTTAAGTCAGATTTTATAGTAATCATTGTATTTATAGGCTTGGTCTAATACTGTGTTCTTAGTTGCATATATTGTGTAGTATTGGACAGGGTATTTAAGTCCCTTGTGGCTTTGTTTCTTGTAAGGATTCATACATACTCAATACAGTTTACTTTTGCGCTTCAAACTCTCTATTTCTCTACTTTCTCTCTCTAGGATTTAGAACGATTTTGGATTATCAATCCTTATATGTCCGACTATCAGATACCATCGCGACTGATGATTCGCAATTCATGCGTCTACACTTTGACCCCAAAAGTCTTACCAACAATAGCTCGTCACCATCTTATCCTTACTCCATAATATCAACCAACACTGTTATTATCCCCAACCTTCTTTGCCACTCTTCAAATAACTACATATTCAAATGGCTCACTTCCCCTATTAAATTCTTGGCTTGATACTCTATTGATCCCACATTGATCGACATAACAACTACCATAATAGAGACACACTTTAAGTGAATAGTTCACCTCCAAAAGGTTCTTCCCTTTGGACCCAAGAAGTTCCTCCTCAACCGAATTATCTATACCCCAAACAATACTCACCCTAAAAGGTGCTAATATTAGTAACATAAACGAGATCACAAAATACACCAAAATCAACGCTATCATTTCCATGATAGGTCTCACTACACATACTACCCCCATCGATCGTCCCAACGATAGTAATCGAGTGTACCCATACACCTGTAAATTCATAATGGCATTGGCCAGATGCAATTATGAATTTACCTTACATGAGGGTCCTCACTACCATTGACACAACTCTCGATGATCAATATTTCCTTAAGAGCATCTTATATCTCAGTTGTGTCCCCCTACTCCACAGTTTAAGTTTACGCCCATTCGGTCACCTAAATCCCTTAAACTATGGCTCTAATACCAATTGCAACAATCCCAATCTCCAGACATAAAGCAAAATTAACTTTATTAATTAACAACACCAAACGTCCCGAAACAACATCTAAAATTCAAGGTTTGCGGAAAGACAACCTAATACACAACTGAGATTACAAGGAACGAAAACTAAATTGGAGGTCTTCTATCCCAGCTCTGGCTCACACCTTCTCCTTACCCTTGCTCGATCCTCTTACCTCATGCCTGCCTGAAAAGGTTTTTAGTTTTGAAAGAGCGAGGGTTAGACCGAGAGGTCTAGTGAGTTCCCTCTATCAACCGTTCACAAGCCTTAGCATCATATAAAAGATTTATAAGCAATTATAAACCAATTCAGTTTTTATAAAAAAAAACATCACGCTCACAAATCACACTTTTGGCACACACTGAAGCCACACAAAGGCGACAATGTGTTTGGCTCACATTGCCTTATTCTAGGACACCCCCCCCCCCCATTGGCATAAACGGGACACACACCCCGACTTAGGCCATACTCGCCATCTATAATGTATGCATACATTTCCACATATCAATGAACGGTAAAAACATACTCGCATTAAATGATAACACATAACTCGCATTTATCAAAATCTCGCATATATGATATATTGCATATTCATCAATAAAGGTTGGGTTGGAAAAACTCACCTGTTACCCCTTTGCTTAAGTTCTCCCTTTTACTTTTATGGTCAGGAACGAATTCTATACATAAAGTAATGTAAACCGATAAGTCCCTCACCTACTCTTTAAATTTATGACGAAACTTCTCTCTCTACAACACTCTAACTTTCTGAAAGTAATAAAGGGACATGGGATACCACACTTTTCACTCGGCCCAAACGAAATGGGCTAACCTGGTCCAACATTGCTATGGGTTCGGGTTTCCCGGTAAAGAGAGGTCTGAGGTCGCTCGGTGTAAAGAGGCTTGGGGTCGCCCGATGTGCAATGCCCAGGGTCACCCGGTGTTGTGAGGTCCGGGGTCGCCCGATGTGGATTCTGCCGAGATCGCCCAAATGGGGTCTCGGTTCCGCCCGGTGGGAAAAACCACGACCGCTGCACCTCTCGGCTGCAACCAACGATTCCCAAGTCATACAACCTTGAGACTCCTCCGACCTGCGACTAAACCCAATGACAGGGTCAATTTCCCCAATCAAGCTCAGTCCCCCAAATCATTCAAACTACTAACTCCTTTGTATCGATTGATTCAAGGAGCCCTTGGGGTTTACACCCTCATTTCAACAGTGAGCAAAACTCAAGCAATAACCCACTAAAACAAGACAATCAATCCCAAAAACCTTTAAGATCACACATAAGATTTACAATAGCTTTCTTGAATCAACAAAGATCACAAGGGAGGGTTTGATGACTTACCTTAGGAAAATGATGCAGAATTTCTTCCAAAACTTCAGCCCTTCTCCACACCAAGAATGCACACTACTCCGAAAATATGGAACTATACCCTTTACTCACGCGAAACATAAATAGGATAATATTCAAATATCAAAGCATGACAATAATTACTTCATGCAAACTTTAATATATGTGGAGGGGGTCCAACATTAAAGTCATCAATTGCAATTACTTACGAAAGACCCAAACGATATTAAAGCATGGATATTACAATATCCAAAAATAATGTCTGACAACAACGGGGGAGACCTGTATTCGTTGAGAGTGGAGGAAACACATAAGCATGCCACTCATACAACGTTAATCGCATGACATGTCCCGACCTGAAGTCCAAATGTCCCTACGACTCCTCATCAAGTTTCACCCAAAGAGTCGGTTGACCTAAGTGTCAAGCTACCATGAGCGACACCAAACGGCCCAACAACATTCGAGGACTATAACCATGGCACTACCCCGAATGGCGAAGGTTCTAGTGCCTACCCACATAGGGTAACCACCTCGGACTCAACCCTCCTACTGCCTACTTGAAAGGTTAAGGTCATAGAACATGGGTCCCGGAGTCAAATCTCGCAACATCCAGTTGACCATCAAGTAAAGAATGACTCACATGCCTATGGATCCAATGCAACACAGTCTAAAATTACATGACTACACACAAATGACCAACGCACTCGAGCATGTAATCATCATTAATATGCAATAAGGTGCATTAAGATGTAAATCATAAATGGGACTCTACATTGAACCATTAAAACTGGACAAATGTCCTCAAGATTCTTTTAAGTCAAAACTGAGCTAAAATGCTCAAAATCCATTTGACCACCAAATAACGATCCCTAAATAATAAAACACATTTAAACGGCGTTTATGCAGACATATACCTCAAAGATGCTATTAACCCAAAACTCATCACGGATTGAGACAAACAATTTCCCAAATGGCTCATACCCTTATGTTTCTAAAATGTCTCATAACATGGAGACATGCATTTTTCAAGTGGTTTATGAAATCAAATACACCAAAATGCATAATTTATATTTCATTTGTACAAAAATAACCAAAAATGAATATATCACAAAATTGACTTCATTTGTACAAAAATCACCAAAAATGCATAAATCATGCTATTTACTTATCAAAATATCCGAATCCCAAATATGAGCATTTTATGAGATCAAATTAACCCAATTTTACCAAATATGAAAACTTATCAAAATACTCGACACATTGACAATTATTAAGTAAAACATATTTTTACTTCAAAATACACATTTTGGCATGTACATAGTTTTCACAAAGAAATTTGAACTCACCTTGCTAGATTTAGGCTAAATCTAGATTCTTCCCCAACTTGAGCTCCTTTGAAGAATTTTGGATCCTCAAGCCAAAACTTCCAAAAACTAAATCCATAAGTTTCCAACCGTAAGTATTCATATTCAACCATTTAGAATCATTTCCCAAACATCTTATATCAAAATCTCCATTTTAGCCAAAAACCCTAATTTCGACCTAGCTTCCCCAAAATCATCCAAACCAAAAATTGAGAAATATAACCACTAGGAAGTCATCAATGGAGTATTTATAACTTATAGAAAGATTTAGAAGAGAGAAATATGAACTCACCATTTAGGTTTTGAGTAAAACCCCAAAATCCTAGAAATTTCTTGAATGTGAGAGTGAGATGGAGAGCTCATAGTTTTAGCCTTCAATACTTAGCTTGGTGATGATCAAACACCTTCAAACCCAAGGAAATTTTTCTAAAAATGGTTAGGGTTCATAAAAATGGAGTGGGGTTCGAGTTGGGAGAGAAAGGTGAAGAGGAAGAAGTGAGAAATGAGGAAAAAGGCTGAAAACTCGACTTTAAAACAGCTAGTACCACTTGGTGACATTGTCATGAGACTTTTCCATGGCATTGTCGCATGGCATAGTCGCACCAAGTGTACCGTGGGTCTTCCAGCCTGTGTGACTGTGACAATGCGACTATGACATTGTCATAGTCGTCGAGCATTGTAGCGGGACCCTTCCCAAGCCCTGAAACTCAACCTTTTCAACTCTAACACTCCCGATACTCTAAGGAACTCAAAGTAATGTTTTCCCAACATAAATATCACCATTTACAAGTTGCAAAAACGTCCGAATGACTTTTACTTACCAAAAATTTAGGGTGTTACAATCCTCCCAACCTTAGAATGATTTCGTCCTCGAAATATATTTCTCACCCAAGACATTTCATTACCACCCTTAGCACTTATTGGGTTTCCTTGGTTCCCAAAAAGTAACAGACGAGTCATTGACCTCAATGACATCCTTCTCACCAAACGACCGTCTCCCTTTCCACGGTATTGCCTCTAACCCAATTCATCTTTGAGTTATAACTAGGCAACCTCCTGACGCAACTGCCATACTGATTTACGTTAGGACTTTCACATCCAATAACCACCTTGACATGTTACACTCATTCTAGAGTGAAAATCGAACTTTACCAGAGCAATTTCCAACTATACGACATCGGTTGTCTCCTAACCTTAGGGGACACGTACCACTTCAAGGGCAGCTTGTGACCTCAACTTTTCATTGACTAAAACATTCTAGCTCCACACAATTCTGAATCTGCATTCCAATGACCAACACCAACCCAAAGAATTCCCACAATTTCTTAATAATTCACCCTTGATATTGGTAAAGTCTTCCTTCCAAGGACGTACCAACACGCTTTCAAGGGGGTTGGTTAATTCATGGTAGGCTATCGCGTAACTTCGATCCATGCATCTCTTTGATCCAACTCCTTTTTTCGCTCGCACCCAAACCCCTCACATGTAAGGAAATTAACTTCATCTTTACAAAAAAATCTCGAAACCAACTAAGAGGAAACTAACCTGATCGATTAACTCGTAGCCTGGGTCTGCGGGCCTTTGATCGAGACTGCTTCTCCCTCATGTTAATCCAATTTTACCACCGAAATCTTCCAGATTTTCCATCCCATCCACGTTGTTAAATTCGTTTGATGTTGACCGTTGATTCCCTGGAAGACTTCCTGATTTCAATTTCTTTCTGATATTCTCTGTCCTGTCTGTTTCCTCCGTCTTATGAGTATTCTTTTGATTACCTTTCTTCGAGTTTGATCTAGCCAACTGTTTGATTATATGGAAGCTAACATTTCCCTTGTCGATCCCCATCCCTTCTCCTTTCTTATTTTTCAGCCTTTCGACTCCTTTTTCCTTTATTTTCTGACCTCATCTCATATTCTGGTTTATAACTGAGAATGGAAATTTCTTGCGGACTAGAGGATGACGCTACTATCCCAATTTCTCCCGATAGTTCCACATTCACGTTTCTAATCTTCACTGACTTCATCGATCCATCTAGTTTCTCTATTCCTCCTTCTTTTGTTTGACTATTCTTTTTAATCGTCTTTGAGATACCCACAGTGTTCGAATTTCCTTGATTATCCCATTGCTGTTGAATTGGGCTTTCCTCCACATCAACGATCTTATCATTTGTTGTTTGGCCCACACCATATGATTCATAGGCCTGATTCAGCCCATTACGTTTGGGCTCACTTCTTAACAAACTTGATCCTTCATTATTGATTTCTTTATTAATGATCCTATTTAACACTCCTTCATTTTCCACCCTCTCTGCTGACTCTACTTCTTTTTCCCCACTTCCCTATGTCTTCCCAACATCATTATTATAGATTCCAACATCATTATTATAGATTCCACCTTTGACATTGCCAGGAGATTTTTTTTTCAAATTTTTTGTTTGGAGACTTTTGGACTCCCTCGTCATGCATCGGCCTTGTTGGACAATTTTCGATCGATGGATTCTCCGGCGAATTGTGTCTATCTTCTTGCTCCGAACCTTCTGCCTTATACCGCGTCTCGGTCACTTTTGGGTCGAAGATACTTTCTTCCACACACCACTCATCATCCCCATCATCCTCCTCCGACCATTCCGACGGAATGGTTGTATCCTCGTCTTCCGACGAACTACTTTTGATCTCATCATCCAAGAAAGTTACCGGTTCCGATTCTTCCTCCACCACCCATATTCTGTAGAAGAATTCGCCTACCTTTATATTTGTTAATTCATCGATTTTTAACTGAAGAGAAGTAACAATTAAGACTTTCGTCGATTCCATATTAGAGTTGTCCTCCCAATCACAATTAATAAATTTAAGAGGTTGACCCTAATTCATAGAGATTGAAGTGAAGACGTCTTTGTTCCAAGCGTGAAGAGGAACCCCATAGACACTCACCCATACCGCCCTCTCTACAGCTCGATAACCAACCGACCATCTTCTAAGTCCCTTAACCCAATGATGTAGCCCGTGCGTAGTATTATGAAGGATGTTCGTTAAAGTATTTTCTTGCTCGAAGGAGATTAGCCCGATTCTTCCACCTAAGTAGCTCATCGAGCACTCACCATAGCTTGCCGAACTGCACGAAGACTAAAAAATTTCCAAGTTCTCCAACGTCACTACATTTCCAACTAAACAATTCTTAAGTTTTCTTATTGTCGTTGCATCCGCTTGCCACGAACCTAATGTCCTTTCCGACCCCTCTAATTCATCAACTTCCTTTCAATTTTCTCTCCCTAACACCTATTTCGCCACTTCACAGTAGGTTTTCTTGCCTATAGCTTGACTCGACTTCTCCTTACAACTTTTTTTTTCTTCTCGATTTTTGACCGCAGAATCCTCCCCATCCTTTTGATTGTCCTTATTGATAATGTTTGCCAAAAAAAAAACCTTAGTTTATACGTTCCTATCCATATCCCATTGAGTTTCCTCTCTAGTTCCTCAGCGTTTGTCACGTTCTTTAATCGAATGAAGCCAAATTTCATCCTATTTTTCAACCTTCTTCCCGCCATGCATACGTCTCCGTCTTCTCCATATCTTTTGAAGATTCTCCAAAGAGATGGGACATCCCGTTTCTCCGGGAAGTTAAAGAATATGTATGAGGTCATTTTCCGATCAATGAAGCTTCTTGGTTGATGACGATATACGGCTGCCCCGTTGTACCTATTCTCGCCCCGACGTGCCCGAACACTCGCCCTCTCGCCTGATCTCTCGCCCTCTCTTCCTCTCCGGCTCACTCTTTCCTACTTTTGCTCTCTAACTCTCTCTCTCTCTCTCTCACTCTCTCCATACCCGATGCAATAATAATTTGCATATGGTTGAATCACTTATTAGAGCCTGAAGGAAATGGTAGATAAGAACTCTCTTAGGACCTCAACTCATGTTGTGGAAACAAAATGGAGCAAAGTGATTCCAAAGAAATAGTATATATTCATATAGCCATTAAGGAAAGGTAAAATTCTGGTTCTATTGGTGTTCGGGGATATTGGTATCGATATCCACTAATCCTTATGTCCTAGATGTGGGAAGGAGATTGAAACAATTGATTATTGCTTCATTCCTTGGTTGAAGATTTCTAATGTGTGGCAAAAGTGTTTAGGTGGTGTGGCTTGGCTCCTTTCAATATCGACTCTATGGCAGACGTTTTCTCCATGGAAGATCTCCCTTATTGTTCTAACTTTTCAAAAAGCTTATGGTAGGCGGTTCTTTGAGTTTCCTTGTATGTGATTTGGGGTCATCGTAACAAGGTGGTGTTCTCTGATCGACTACCTCCTCAGACTGATTTAGCTTTCGGTATCCAAATTCTTTCCTGAGTTGGTTAGCAAATTATGCTAAAAATTTTAGTATTTCCAGAATAGATTGGTGTTGCAGGCCTCTCGATTGCTATTAAAAGTTAGTCGGTCTCTCTTGTGGATTAGTCTTTCGTTTGGTTTTTTTTTGTTGCCTCTTTTTCGGCTCATTAGATTGTGTTTAGGTGTTGTTCCATTTCTTTTTTGTTTATGCTCCTTGCACAAAGGTTCTGTTATTGTCTCTCTTGTACTTTTTTGCTTTAATAAAATTGTTACTCGTTCAAAAAATTTGAGAAGCATTTTAGACTTTATGCAATTTTCATAATATATATATATATATATATATATATATATATATATATATATATATATATATATATATATATAGGGTCAGGTTCACGTGAGACCAAGTTGTTTCCGTGAGACCGCGTAAGACCAAGCCTTAAAACATGAAACTTCACACCGAAACACTGTGAAGGTAAAAAACATTCGAACCTTCATAATGTAATCACACTATGAAGGTAAAAAAACTTAAACCAAGTTAAAAAAAATCAAACCTTCACAGCTAAAAGACAGTGAAGGTATATCCGAACCTTCACAGTGAAGACGCTGTGAAGGTAAAAAAAACGAACATTCACGGCGAAAAACACCGTGAACGTAACATTTACGGTGTTTTCCCTATGAAAAGTTCGATTTTTTTTACATTCAAAGTTTTTTGGTGTGAAGTTTCATACTTTAAAGTTTGGTCTCACCGGTCTCACGGAAACTGCTTGGTCTCACGCGAACTTAAGTCTATATATATATATATATATATATATATATATATATATATATATATATATATATATATAGGGTTGGGTTATTTTGTTAACCCAAGTTATCGTACTAACTTTATTAACCCAATAACAACCATTGATCTTAAAACGAACGGTTGAGATGATGTACACTTAAAAAATTAGTTACAACATGGGATGATGGGTAATAAATGTAATGAACAATGATGTTTAGGGGTAATTAAGTAAAACCGATTTCTTTACCTTTTATAACCCCCCCCCCCTTTACCTTTTGTAACCCCCTCCATATAATAAATGTAATGAACAATGATGTTTATGGGTAATTGAGTAAAATTGGTTTCTTTTACCTTTTGTAACCCCCCGCATAATACTCTAAAAAAAACCTCTCTCATATATGAACATGAATGTGCACTATACAATGGGGGTGTGTGAACAATACTAATCAGGATCAAATAGTTCATAAAGTTTCATAAAAACATTAATATTCATTGAACATTCTGAAAACATGAATGGTTTCATAGTTGTTCATGGTTGACACATTGAACTAATAAACCCATTCATGAAAAATACACATGGTTGGCTTCATATTTGTTCATGGGTAGTTCATTTAACATTTATGAAACAATTTATCACAACCACAATGTACTCAATGTAGTCATTGTGTGAACTGATGAACCCATCCAACCCTAAGAAAAATTAACCCATTATATTATTGTTCATATGTCTTCAAGTCACACTAGTAATAATAGTTCATATATGTTCATTACAACAATTTATCACAACGAAACTTGATGAGCGAAAGCAAACTCAAAACACCTATTATTTTGATAAAAACTAAGAATAGCTAAATCAAATTTGTAACTCTCAATTAATGTTCAATTTTGCAACTCCATTTTAAAAAGTCTACAATTTTTTTTATGAAATACCAAATATATCCTTGGACAATTAATTAATATGTTAAACCAACCAATCTTAAAGGTGAAATCATATTGGTCAATAGGGGTTCACAAAGTTAATACCAATTAGGAGGTTAACAAAATAACTTGATCCTCCACCGTCTGCTACACCCTCCCTTGAACTAAGCATCGTTGTATCTATAATCGTCGTTGTATCTTAAACCATTGTTGTTGAAGACAGTCTTTGTGTTCCCTGTACCAACCGACCGCAACCTGCTACCGTTCTTCCCTTTTTCCTCAAAATCCTTTTTCCTTTTTCTCTAAACTAATCAACCTCATTCATCCACCATCTGAAACAATCATTTTTCCTGTTGAAGTGTTTTTAAGAGGTTTTGTTTAGATTTTTATATGGTTGCACGATTCGATCTATTTAAATTTTGACGTGTTTTCAGGTTTTGATGTGGTTGCAGGTTTCGAATAGGTCCTTGTTCGATATGGTTGTAGGTTTCGATTTTTTTAGATTTTGATGTATTTACAAGTCTTGAACAGGTCTTTGTACGATTTAGTTGCAGGTTTCAATGTGTTCTCATTTAGGGTGGTGGTGTCAACAAGATGAGGACTGAGCGACAGTAGTTCTATTGAGTTGATCGATGGTACAAATCGGGGAAAAGAGGAGGGGGAGGTAATTGGTGTCATTAATTTTTAGAAAATCATATTTAATAATTTAAATAGAAAAGAAAAATACCAAAATTCCCTTAATCAGATTAAACATGTTTGTTAGTAAGAAGGGTCAAATTCAAGCGTTTTTGCAAACGATGTTGGTTATTTAATAGTTCAAAAGAGAATATGTATATACTATATCAATCACTTAAATAAAAGTGTCTTATTAACATACAAATTATATTTTAATAAAAAAAATTATATTAATTTTTTATTCTTGATTTACAATACAATCTTGCATGTCATTATTACACTCGAATATACAAGTAATTTCTTCATAAATAGTGAGATAATTTTGAAACCCATATCTATACTATATTATAAAGCATTTATAAAAAAAAACTCTTAAAAACAATTGTTAAACCTTAATTTACCACTATTTAATTCTAATTACTTAAAATCTCTTAAAAACAACAATTAAAGCATAATGTACTACATTTAACGTTATTTATTAACTTTCAATCATTATCTTTAACCACTTTTAACTCTCCTAAAATCACTTATCACTTCAACTCCCCTAAAATCACTCCTCACATAACTAAATATAGAATAAAAGTCAAATTTTAAATATAAAAAATCTAAAATATAATTAAGAAAACTTAACAGAATATTTATTATTTAATGTTTATTTTACAAAAAAACATTATATTATTAAATCTAAAATAAATTACATTATTATTAAACTATTGAAGAAACTCTTAAAAATATTTTTTTATAAATTAAGTATTGTTTATTGATACACATTACTTAAAATTCAAGATTACAAGTCATGATGCATAAATACAAATTTCTAAAGTTATATGTTTGAATTCATAACTAACTGATAAACATAATTAAAACAGGATAAACATCTCAATTGAAATATAAATAATTTAAAATATATAAGATAATCATTGAATTCTAACAAAATACTTAATTTTTTTTATATAAAAAACATTATATTATTAAGCCTAAATTAAACAAATTAAAAAAAAACATAATCACTTTCTCAAAACCATCTAAAATCAGTAAATCGATAAAAAAAACAAAAAAGAAAAGAAAACATCAAAATCATGATGTATCTCGTTGCATTGCACGACTATACTTCTAGTATCATATAATTAATACTTTTTTTATTTCTTAAATTACACAAAAAATTTAACATATACCTCTTTCATTTCATCTAAAAAAAGGCAACACTTTTTTATTTTAGGCTATTTAACTGAAAAACATATAAATTTTTAAACATAAAATGTGTTAATTATAATTTTAAAATTGATCAAACTTGGGGTTGTTTGTTTACCTCTTAATGGTTTCATTAAGAGACAATTTCTGAATCGCTAAGAGTTGAATCTTGTTTGGCAAAAAAATGTCTGCTTCTTAATGGTTCCAAAACCATCTCAATGATTTTGTATTTTGATTATCACTTAGGCTATGTTCGGCAAACTAGCTTATAAGCTAGCTTGTAGCTGATAAGCTAGCTTTTCAAAACGCTACTTTGAGTAGCGTTTCAATAAGCTAGCTTATGATCATCTGAACGTGTACCAGGAAAAAAAGCTAGCTTATAAGAGCATCTCCAACAGCTTCTCCAAAATGGAGAAAATGGAGATTTTTGGAGATTTTGAACAACTTTTTGCTCCAACAGCTTCTCCAAAACTTTCTCCAAAATGGAGAAAATAGGAGAGCGAATGTAATTTTCTCCAAACTTGAAGATATCCCCAAAAATGATTACCAAGAGAGAGAAACTATTTTTTATTAGGGAAAAGTTCAAAAAAAACCAATGGACTTTAGTGTTTTGAGTGATTAAGTCCTTGGACAATTTTTTGGAACACATAAGTCCTTAGACATTTCAAAACACACTAAATAAATCATTGGACTTTTCAAAACCTGTTAAACATATCCTTATTACTTAAAAATGTAACTTGCAACCTAAATAACAAATAAAACTACAAATTAAAACAAAAAAAGATGTCCCCCTACTTTATCCCCTACAGATTAAAAAATGGGAAAATTAACTAAAATAGTCGATCCCATCAACCAAATTCATTTTTTAAACACTTTCAAAATCTATTTTTAAAATAGTCTAAGTTTATGCATAATTTTTTTTTTGCCTTAAGAATTGTTTTTGGCAAAAAAAAATTAGAAAGCATTTTTATAATATGTTATTTAATTTACTTTATATCTTCTGTTTTTTTAATTTCGGTTAACCCTTTATTATATTAACACACGTAATCGTATATTAACTAAAATACATAAAAAAGAATATGTTCTTTTTTCATATTACACCACTATAATTGTCTCGTCAATGTGTTTAAAATGAGTTTAATATTGAATTTTTTGGATATAATCTCATATTATTAAATATTATAAATACATACGAATTATATTTAATATTTACACTTTCTATCATTTTAGAGTTATTTATTTAATAATATAAGATTAATCTGTAACTATAAGTATTAAAAATAGTTCACGTATTAACCATACGATTATAATGGTGTAATTTGTAAAAGAAGAAACCAATTTTTTTTATAAATTTTAGTTAATATACGATTATGTGTGTTAACATAATAAAAATGTAAAATGAAAAAGTAATGCATATAAAATAAATTAAATAACTAATTATAGTTTATAAGGATGCAAAGTGTATCTTTTTTTTTCTAAAACTATAAGCAAAGTGAATATTTATACATAAAATTTTATATGTAAGGATGTTTTTATTTATTTTTTGGAAAAAAACAATCCTTACGTAGAAAAAAAAACATTATGTGCAAACTTTAACTATTTTAGAAAAAAAATGTTTGAAAAGTGGTTAAAAAGTAAATTTGGTTGATGAGATTGACTTATTTCAGTTAATTTCCCCATTTTTTGTTTGTATGTGGATAAAATATGTGACATTTCTTTTTTAATTTGTAGTTTTACCTGTTATGTAGGTTGTAAGTTACATTTTTTAAGTAATAATGATGTATTCAACAGATTACCAAAAGTCCAAGAATTTATTTGACAGGTTTTGTAATGTCCAAGGACTTATTTGTTCGAAAAAATTGTCTAGAGACTTAATCACTCCAAACCTTAAAGTCCGTTGGGTTTTTTTGAACTTTTCCCTTTTTATTATATCCAACCAATGAGAAACTTTGAAATGAAATGTTTAGGTGAGAGAAATAATAATTTATTAAATATGTAGAATATTTTAATGATATAATCAATGATTTATCTTCAAAATGGAGAAACTGTTGGAGATGGTTGTAAATTTTTTTGGAAATTTTAACTTTTGGTTCTTTATTTTGGAGAAATTTTGGAGAAGCTGTTGGAGATGCTCTAAGCTAGCTTTTTTTGCCGAACATAGCCTTAACCTTCTAAATAACATTGTAGAAGGCCCACGTAAATTTCAATGACAATCCGGCACGGTCGGTCCGGACGAGAAACCCCCTATACCCCCGCCTTTCGCGTATCGGCAAAAACTGGGTTTCGCGCTAAAATGTGCGTAACTTCTGCTACGTGACTCCGTTTTAGGCCCATGACCAGTCAAAACAGACCTTGGAAAGTCCACCACACAATGTGCAAGGCGTTTGGTGGCAATACACAATTAGCAAACAACCGAATTTCATTTTGTATTATATAATAAAAGTTTGTTAATCATTCCGACGATTTAATCATCCAACAAATTCAAAGAGCCCTAATACCAAAAATCTACATAGGTTAAAACTTTGTTTGAAAATTTACCCAATCAACTGTGAAGATTGACTCCCTGTATGTATATGTAGACCTTCTTCACATTATTATTATATTCGTCGCTTTCTCTCTCTCTCTCTCTCTCTCTGGAATTCAACCTCTTCTCGCTCTTGATTGGTACAACCAAAAGCCTGTTCATCTGCACCACCTCTACCTCCGCCGCATCATCATCATCATCACCGGCGAAAACGATTCTTCCTAATGGCGTATCATCCTAACCATATCTCACAAGATATGGCCTTACAACAACATTTTTCCGACACCGACAACAATTCCGTCCTCCGAACGATTCTACCAGAACACCACCACCACCACCTCACCTCCGCCGCTCAGTCTTCCTCCGCTTCTCGCTCCGCCGGTAAAGACCACTGGCTCAATAGCGCAATTCTCCGACAACAAGGTCAGTTCGGTGGCCGAACCGGCGACGGTAATAATAATAATAATAATATCTTTCTCAACTTACAAACGAATAATAACAATTCAGATTCTGCAGCTACGACGTCGTCTCAGCATCATCACCACCACCAGCAGCAACAAACTGGTAATAATAATAATAATAACAATCAGTGGCTGTCGAGATCGATACTACAGAGGAACGTTAGTGATGTAAGAGGAGATGACGGAATTCCACAAGTTTCTAACGATTCAATCATCGCCGCTGCAGCTGTGATGTCTTCTCAGAATTCACCTGATTTGAACAATCATTCTAGAAACGTCGCTGCTGGTCAGGTTTGATTTTCGACTCTCAATTTTATTTCTCAATTTTATATTTATACAAGTTTTCGTATATCCCAAAATTTCAACTAAGTTGAATATTAATTAATAAATATTTTATATGTATATATATATATAGAGAGAGAGAGAGAGAATAGGATATATCAAGATATTGGTAAATTATATTTATAATCATGGGTTAGATTAATTAATACGAGAGAAAAGTAATCAAATTCATGTGGTCATGGCAGGGCTACTCGATCTACACACCTTTTCGTTGATCTTTAGTGTAAGATTATATGTGATTTTATTCACGATTCGACTGTTTCTCATATTCTTTTATTTAGTTATTGTTTTCGTTTGCACCTTGGTCGATTATCATGTTTATATAAAACATAACTTATATCAACAATGTATAAATATCTCCATAAAATTATGTAACTTGTTTCAAGAGATGTATAATACCGACGGTATTTTACGTGTTGATAAGACTATTTTGACCTTGCTAATTAATGAAGATACCAACTTTGCCCTTTGTCGACTGCTTTCTTCCTTGTCCTAATTATAAGTTATTTCTAATGGTTAGCTAATGGTATTATGAAATAGTGACGTTTTTCTATATGATATTAGTTCCAATTTATTGGTATTTTGATATACATTAACAATCATTATAAGTTTTTAATGATATTGATTATTTTCGGTTATCAAAAACCATTTTAATCATATGACTATCAGTAAGTAAACACATTTTTGAGTATATACAAATTTTATATAGTGATTGTTGATAGTTTAATTAATTAGTACATATATAAAACAAAACGTTTCAACATCCGTCAAAAAAATATTATACGGAAGATACAATTAGAATTTTGCAGATTTGGATTAATTTATCTGTAACAACAATAATTCTTTTGCCTCATAAAAAATCCCTATCATTTTTCGTTTGGGTTGTCCTTGAAAATGCAATGTTCTGTCTAGAAAGTTTTCCATCCAAATTTATTTATTTTGTCCCTTAAAACATCTAATTGCACGTTAGTTTTTCTATTGAAGTAT
This sequence comes from Arctium minus, assembly GCA_954870635.1. Lineage (NCBI taxonomy): Eukaryota > Viridiplantae > Streptophyta > Magnoliopsida > Asterales > Asteraceae > Arctium > Arctium minus. The sequence goes on along the minus strand of OX941084.1, from coordinate 114,315,238 downwards.
TTAGAGGAATAGTGTAATTGTTATGTTTATTTAGAGAAATATTAACAATATTAGAAGGTTGCATGGAGTATATATATATATATATGTGTGTGTGTGTGTGTGTGAAGGAATTTCTACGGTGTAAATATATCTCCTAAAGAAGCATTAATTAATTATTTACATTTATAGCTAGAGATAGAGGCTAAGAATTAATATTCATATCTGAAGAGTACTGTATATATATAGATATGAGATGGAGCTCATCAATCAACAACCATGCACCTCCAACAATAATATAATCAATAACAAGAACCCATTTCCTTGCATAATTTATCAACATTGTTTTAATTATCAGGAATAGTTCAACACTAAGCTAAATAAACATTCGTGGTTAATTAATGATTGAGCCACCATTTAACAAAAGTTCTTGCCCATCATCATGCTATTCCATCCCTAGAATTATATATATATATATATATATATATATATATATATAAAATTCAAAATCGATCCTTAATAATAATTTAAGGAGTTTAATTAGGACATGCATGGTGACCGAAGACTTGCCCAAGAAACTACCACCACAATTACAAACACGCACAAATTAAATGCGATCGATCAAGCTGGTTGACAGGGCAAATTAGCTAGTAGCTAGCACAAACACCATCCTGCATGTCGTTAGGTTCATCAAACCATAAATTAAAGAGTACACACATATATATATACTCTTCTATACTGTACTGCAATAATATATATATATATATATATATATATATATACACTCTTCTATACTGTACTGCAATAATATATATATATATATATATATATATATATTCTTCTCTACTATACTGCAATAAGGATGCTACCCTATCAACTATGAGGCAGTACTTAATTACTACTCATCAGCTGACAATGAAGCTATATATGTATATAGAAGAAGCTATTTAGCAAACAATCAAGAAGCTTAAAACTACCAGCTTGTGAAGTTCAAGTCTGAGGTAAGGTATATATCAATAGGATAGGCCAGGTAATTAAGACAAAAAATATATATAAACAATGTATAAAACTATATATATAGTTTATATATATAACCGATAACTCCATTAGTGAATTATAGGAAGAGGCTAGAGCATATATATAGAGAGTCGGGTTAACCGATAAGAGATTAAGAAGACTGTTGAATCACGTATAATATTACACTAAAATCACCTGTAAAATCACATGTGATTCACACAACTTTGGCCATGACCTGAGGAAGCGGGCCATGTCAACCGCACACCCTTGTGTTGTAACAACCCAACTCAACAACAAGCCTAAATCTCAAAATTATAAAATATATCGCCAAAAACGGCCCCAAAACCAACTATAAAATACAAATATGAAATAAGGTTTGCGGAAATAACCTATTACACAGTTGAGATTACTACAGAACTATGCATGGCATGATAAAATTAACAACTTTCTTCTATACTCGAACACCACGCTCACATATTCTCCTTGCCCCTTACTAGAGCTTTCTACTAAGCGATTACCTGAAAATGGTTTAGTTTTGAAAAGCGAGGGTTAGACCATGAGGTCTAGTGAGTTCTCTCTGATAACAAACATTCGCGCCAACAACAATATTTAAAACAGTTTATAAGCATTTATAAACAATTATCCACTTTAAAACATTTAAACTTTCAATCGCAAAACTACACATGTAATCGACACACTGAAGTCATGCCACCTGTGACAACGTGTCAGTCTCATGTTGCCTTAACTGGAACACACCCTCCATGGCATAAACGGGACACACTCCCCAACATGAGCACCAGCAGAACACACCCTCCGACTTAGCCGTTACACATCCACTTCCAAATGTATGCATACAAAATATCTCAACTTTTACAACATATCAAAACATGCCGTTCATATAAAAGATCAACATGCAGTTTCATAACATCTCATGCATTTAATATAAAACACAAGTCAACACACTTTCAGTTAGAAAGACTCACCTGGTGTCATTGCTCAAAATATTTCTCACTAACGCTTCCGCTTCTTAAATCAAACGCCTACGATTTAAAAGAATAACGAGAATGATAAGTCACTCGCTCATTTCCGGTTATCTCTTGGCGCCATCATAAAAACACTCCAAACTACAGTCGGCAATCTCCCACAAAAGGATTCCCGGAAACTGGGGAAAGCCCACCCAAAACACTCTCCCGGGTGGGATTTTTCGGATTTCCATCTAGTTCCCAAAACCCGGATCAACCTCCCGACTCCCGGCCTCTAGTCGTCGTCCCTCCCGGGTTTGGTCATTCCCGGGTCTCCCAAACCCGGCACCCGCCTCCCGGATTCGGCCTTCCCGGGTTTACACCCTGGCCTCCCGGGTTTTACACCCCGTCCCGGGTTCCCGGCCTTCCCTTCATCCCGGGTTCGGCCTATCGGGTTCCCGGTCCCGATGCCTACTTCCGGTTTCCCACTACCGGGTTTCTTCGCGGATTGTCGATTCCCAGATGGGTTCTCACAGTGACTTTCGAGAAACCACAATTTCACACTCCAATCCCATCCCAAAGCTCTTAAACCTTGGAATGCAATATATAAATCATACCAAAACCTTTACACCACCAACATTATCCATTCTTAACCCATTTTCATCCATAATCCACCATAATCATACCAAAACCCCAAAATAGCTCTTAGATATTGATAAATTAGGCAAAGATCAATAAGAATGAGATTGGTAGATTACCTTGGTGATCTTTGGTGTAGAATTTCCTTTCCCTAGATGCACTTCCTCCCAATCTGAGGTCTCCATTTCTCTCCCTCTACTCTTCCAAGCAGCCACAAATGGAAAGAAAGAATGAAACCCAAAATAGAAGGGTTTAGGGTTTTACTCTTTTTAGTCAAGACTTGCAATTCAACCCTATACTTTGAACTATTCCCCTTTTTCACCAAACATTCCTTCTCTTTACGATTTAGAACTTCGGTTATTACATGTGTTGACCGCTAGAATAAAATCACATCTGATTTTGTACGTGATTTAGATATTTTTGTGTTCTCTTATTTGATTATTGTTCTCGTTTGAACATGACCATGAAGTTCAGACATTCATAGAGTTAATTAATAGCAGGAGATAATTAGACGTCACACTTTTGGATGATCATTATGGAAAAAGTTCCGATTATATGTTCTAGAATGTGAGAGTATATGACAGGCTATTTTCTAAACAAGTGTCAAATACATTCTTATGATGAGCATCCGGTACACACATATATAGCGGTCACAATGGTCGTGGATGGATCCAAAATTTTTTGTCTTTAATTGTGGCATAAAATAATGACCCTAGTATAAATTAATGTTGCCGTAGTTTCCATGGTGTAATTTATGCTTCACACTCACAACTAGCGACGATTAGATAATCCTCCCTGGTGATGCAACGTCACCTTGCACGAAATTGCAACTCCATGTAGTGATTCTTGAATCGTAACCTTAACTTTTATTTATTTTTGAAAATAATGGGTTTTATGCCCTTTTTTGGACACAAAAACAAAGTCAAATTCAAACACAAATTGAAAAGATGTATGTGGTTTTGTGTAGTCTTATGTGAGTTTGGTTTTGATATATCATATGCCTAAAATGGAGTATAGGTGAATTAGAAATTGATCTACTAAGTGTTGCAATTAAATGGAATGTTAGAGTGTGGACATAAGTGTCAAATGAAACTAATAGTTTATATAGGATTTTATAGTTCGAAATATTAAATCATTATGACCAGAAGACTCTCTCTCTCTCTATGAGCACGCAAGGAGTTACAAACATGAACCAAAATGGATTCGGACCACTGAACTTGTGCGAGCGAGGTTGACCATGAAAGTTTAGGATAAGCTTTGCTAATTTCTAGAAAAGAAGTCGCCAACTCAGCTTGTGGTAGTACAAAACAAAGCATTATGGTAACACTCTTAAGGGCCGTAAAAAATTTTACACTACGCTGAACAAGTTCACTGTGACATACCATGAGACCCCGCTGCCTCCTACTAAAATTCTCCCCTAGGTGCAAGAGTGTTTCAATTTGCTAACTCGTGGTTAAAGTTTATCAACATGGACGAGGCGTGGAATATAACGACTACAATAAAACAACAAAACTAGTATAACTTCCATCGATACAACAATCCTTGCTTACATAAAAAGTAAAACAAAGTCGAAAGACAAAAAAACTTAGGGGCGTTTGGTTTCATAGAATGGTTTTGAGAGATTTGGATTTAATGGAGGGATTTGGAATTGGAAGGATTTGGACTTGGATGTATTTGGAATCTTTGGTGTGTTTGGTTTGTAGGATTTGGAATGACATTGAATTCCATTATTTATAAAAAATTATAAGAAAAATTATAAAATTGTTAAATTACTTTATACTAATTGAGTATTACAAAACAAATGTTTTTGAGATACTTTAAACCATTATTACATATAAATCCTATGAAATTCCATGAAATATCAACCAATCCCATGAGATTTCAAAATCCTATGATTGTGGGATTTCAAATCCAAGCAATCCTGCAAACCAAACATGGGATTGGAATGGATTTGATTTCCAAATCCTCCCAAATCATTTACATTCCTACAAGCCAAATTGACCTTAGAATCTAATTCCTTATGAAAAATATATTAGACCCGGAGTTAATAGGACCACAGCATAAGTCGTGCGCTATCTCCAATAGATATGGAAAACGTCTCGAGGAGCTAAGTCCTCCACATGCCTCTATTAACGCTCGACTCACCACAAGTGTCACTAGTACCGCCCCCATAAGAACTTGATGCATTGTCGACAAGAAAAGTCTTAGACTTAAAACTTAGTAAGTTCAAACATTTTATATCTCATAAGCGAAACAGTAAAACTGAAGGGATAATCTTTAATAACAATATTTCTCATTTGAAAAAAGTGTTTTCGTTGTAAAATATATCTTTCCAAAAGTGTCAAAAGCGTTGTAAAAACACAAATAATCTTGCGATGGCGGGGAGACCTGTTTCCATCAGATGTGGGTGAAACATAAAAGTATGTCAGAAATCGATGTTATCGAATTCCACATCCGATCCATTGACTTTAGTGTCCACTCCTCTAAGTGTCATCTCAAGTCGAGTTTAGTGCATACTCCTTTAAGTGTCACCTCAAGTCCTCAATATATTTAGTGCCTCGTAGGGGTGCTCAAAAATCCGACCAACCCGATCAACCTAACCTAACGTGCAATAACTCAACCCAAAGCAACCGATGTCTAATCGAGTTGTAAAATCTTCAAACCGTAGATATTGGGTCGATATTCAGTTACTTTTATTTGAACCATGAACCCAACCTAACCCGATGAACACAACATCCTTTTATTTCTAGGATTTAATATGATTGTTGAGTCTCTATTAATATATACATTAGAAAATTACCCCATCACATACCCTCTTCATATACGTATATTTTCAATATATTCTCCATCTCTTTATAACTCATTTGTATATATGTCAATAATTGTGAACACACACACACACACATATGTGATATATGAGAAAATTGAGAAAATTAATTGAATGTGATATACTTAAGATTTAAGAAGTATGGATAAGTTGTACTAAATGGTTGATGATGAAAAAGAAGTATTGAGTAGACTAGAGAAAACAAGTTAGGATAATTGATGTACCAAAGTATCAAACAGACTAACCCGACCAGCCAACCCATAAGTTTGGGTTAGGTTGGGTTGCACTTTGGTTTGGTCTGGGTTGGGTTGAGATGTTTGAAACCGCAAGCATTGGGTTGGGTTGGGTTGGGTTGTTCAAATGCCTTCAATCCATCAACCCAACCCGTGAGCACCCGTAGTGCCTACTCTCCCGGGTGTTATCTCAAGGATCACAAATCTTAGTGTTTATTTATCCCCTAGTTGAGTGCCACATCAAGGTTCTCATTCGACGTTAGTGTATACTCACTAGCATTCAAGATAGGGATCTCAAAACTTCCTACACAACACAAGCAATTAACCCTCATGCTAAGAGTCAAAACATCATAATCACAAACTTGGAAAATCATATAATGAAAGACGGAATCTACCCACCAACATGTATACTCCAAGTGATTATGCAAATATAAACATCTAATGTTCACATCCATAGATGAACAACCAAAACTGAGCAACTCTTAAACAACCCTTTATGCATAATTTGATAAGCCCACACGATTAATGACTTTGAAATGTCAATGAACCCAACGACATGTGTTTCTCAATGGTTTATACAACACATAATGCCAAAGCTTAATTAAGACATGTGAACACCCAAAAGTTGGGCAAATCCCAACATAACGTTTTACATGGTTCAAAATCAACAAAAGACCACAACCTATGGGATTTACGTCTTAAAACGTCCAATAACCCAAAGATATGTATTTCCCAACATTTGTACAATTAAAGGTGTAAAGTGTCCAAATGGGACAAATAACAACCAATGGTTGCAAAAACCACAATAATTCTTGTGTATGATTTAAAATCAAGTATCCACAGATACATGATTTGACACTTGAGAAGTAAAAGCATTTAGGAATATGTAGGTTTCCAAATATTATGCATACCATTATCAAAGTATGAAATAGGTCAAATGAACATCATTTGTTGTAATAGATCATCACAATGTTACAACTCGTGTGATTTGCATTTCAAAAGGTCTAACAACTCAATAATATGCATTTCTCTCAAGTTTTATGAAATCGAATGCTCCAAAAATGCAATAATGTTAAATAATCACCATTATATGTAAGAAATCATCAGAAGAATACACTTAGGGCACGTTTGGTTTGCGGGAATGGATTGGATTTCAAGTAAGGATTTGGATTTGGAGGGATTTGGAATTGGGGGGGGGGATTTGAAATCCTGGCACATTGCAAAGGAATTCCAAATCCATCAAGTTAAGGATTTTAAAAGGGTCAAAGGATTTCAAATCCGGTCAACAAATTCCATTCCTACAAACCAAACACAGGATTGGAATGGATTTGAAATCCAAATCCCTCCAAATCTATTCCAATCCCGCAAACCAAATGCACCCTTAGGTCCCGTTTGGTTTGCGGGATCGGATGAGATTTGGAGGGATTTGAATTTGAATTCCATTTCAATCCCATATTTGGTATGAAGGATTTCTAGGATTTGATATTAATGAAATCCCACAAACATTGAATTTTGAAATTCCAAGGGGATGGTTGGTGTTTCGTGGGATTTCATAAGATTTGTTTGTAATAAGATTTTAAAATATGTTAAAATCACTTGTTTTGTAATAAAAAGGTAATTCAATAATTTTTATAATTTCTTTTCATAGATTACTTATAAAAAATGAAATTCAATTTCATTCCAATTCCTACAAACCAAACACACCAAAGATTCTAAATCCTTCCAAATCAAAATCCCTCTAATTCCAAATCCTTCCATTAAATCCAAATCCGTCAAAAGCATTTCATCAAACCAAACGCCCCCTTAGTTCTTAAAATGTCCTAAAAACCTAAATACAAGCATTTTACAAGGCTTTAAAAGTCAAATATACCGAAGATACACATCTACCAAACAACGAACAACATTCAATAAAATCTTAAGTAAAACAATTGAAGACTCCAATAAGGATATTTTTTGACATGTACACAGTTTTCACAATAATAATTGAAACTCACATTGCTAGGTTAAGTTAAACCTAGTTTCCGAACTCAAACTCTAGCTTCTAAAGGTGAAGACTTGATATCCGCAAACAAAGATCTTCAAGAATCTTCTCAAGACCACCATCCAAGTCTAGAAATGTAGCAACTTCTAAAACAAATTTCAAATACACAAAAATCCACAAATATAGAGCTCAAATCACCAAAAAACTTCCCTCTTCAAAGACTTGAAACCTTCCATCCAAAACTTTGTAAAGGAGCTCTTCACCTCCAAAACAAACCTTGATTTCAACCAAAACTTGAGAAATCTTGATACTTCAACCATTGATCTTGAATTTCTATGTTACTCCTTTCATTTACCCTCACAAACCTTTATGAATCCCCCTAAATAGTGCCAAAATCACATTACATGGTGAGGAATGAAGAAGAGGGATTGTAATGGCAAACCATAGCTCAAAAATGATTTGGGGGGGGGGGGGGTATTAACCCATCAGGAGCTGTAGGAGACTTAGGAGGCGACTTAAGTAGTGTGGAAAGTAGCCCGAACACAAAAATCCCTCATCCAGAGCCTTAGGCGACTTAGGAGGCAACCCAGGTCGCCTGGTAACCCGTTTGGCACCTTGTTTTTTTGTTTTTTTAAAGGTGTTTGCGACTTCTTGTGCAACCAAACTTGCATGGGACGTCTCGCAACACCCTGAGTGGCTTCCAACATAACTTTTTTTCACCATAACTCGACCACACCACTTGATTTAAATGCCACATGCATCTAATCGTGGCTAAACACCAAATGACTCGTTAAAACAAATCTATACCCTTAAACGAGTAATTGCAAAACACAATGTTACAAAACTCTTATCATTCAAAATGTAATCGAAGATAGTGTCATCTAATCGTCGATAAACACCAAATGACTCGTTGAAACAAATCTACACCCTTAAACGAGTAATCTCAAAACACAGTGTTAAACTCTTATTATTCAAAATGTAATCGAGGATAGTCTGTCACTCAGGTGGGGGAGAACGACACACCCTAAAAATGTGTAGAAATCTCTAGAATTTTCTAGAGTTCTTTAGAACCTTGTGGACTGAGTGAGTCTGATGGAGATTTGTGAATAAGCCTTAAAATATGTCTTACTGATAAGATAAAGTTGTGGAACTCTCTAAAATCCTTCATATAGTTGTAAGTAGAATTCTAGAAAATTATACTTCCTAAAATATAGGCCAACCTATCGGCACTTGTAACCAATAAACAATAAACAAAACTTTCTTGGGAAGATCTTTTAAGTGTTCTTTTCAATCTCTTTTCCTTTCTTTAAAGTTTAATAAGTGTTAGGATCTGTGTGTTAGAATTAACTAAAGTTGTATGGGTTTTCAGCGGGATATCGAATTAATAAGATATATAAATTTTATTAGTTAAGCTGGTACAAGCGTTAAAGATGCAACTGAAAGTTTGTTGATACACAATGCTAGCTATTTGCCTAATCTTTCATAGGAAATCCATAAGTGATCTTTTGTATATTTATAATGCCTAAAAGTATTAGCCAAAAAATTTACAACTTACCTTGCAACATACAAAACTTTGTTTAGTTATGTAACAATTAGAACTCAAATCTCATCTTCCTCGGATTCGAATTTAGACACTGTCAAAACTCTTGTAGCCATGGAGGTTCACCTGCGATGGTTCCAAACCATTCTTGGTCACCCATGGGATATGTCGGTGTGTGTAAGCTGATCAGGAAATCAACGATTACCAAAAATAAAAAAAGAACTAAAATACCAAACCAAATAAAAGTAGGGCTTGAGAGTTACCATAACAAGATTGTTTTTGCAAAGAAGACAAGAGAATATACTAGACAAAGGATTTTGTAACAATTAGAGCTATGATGACCTAATTATTTAAATCAAAAACCATAATAACCATAATTTAGTTTTTTTTTGGGTCTCGTTTTACATTTCTTGAAGGGTACGGATATTTGCACCCCACCCTATGTGTTAAAGACACCCTTCCTAGCTATTATTCATCATAATTCAATCATTGCATCATCATATTTAAATTTATTTGTGTTTTAACTATTTTTTATATTTTATTATTATTATCTTTTTTTCATTTAATCAAGCTTTTATTATTATTATTATTATTATTGTGAAACTATAATAAATATTATGTTAGATGTTTTTTTAATTTATATTTAGTTTTATTATTTATTTATTTTTTAGTTTTATTTCTTTGTATTAATATTTAAGATAAAAAAATAATATGTTTTAAAAAAATACAAATATAAAAAATGACTAAAAGGAAATTATTTTATATTATTATTATATAACAATACCTTTTTTATATTTCTTATTATAAGTATATTTTTTTCTATAAATAAAAGATGATACAACATAAACTAATTTATATTCAAAATTTTGGTAAAAAAATGATGAATTATTATCTGATTTTTTAAAAGTTCATAAAACAATGATGACTTATTTTTGAATATTCAAAAACTTAAAATAATAATTGATTGGTTAATCTTGAATTTTGAAGTTGAAAAAGATGATGAGTTTTTTTTATTGATTTCTCGAGTTGCAAAAAAATCGATGATATGTTATATGAGAATATAGATAAAATGAAATTTTTTTGTTACTATTTTAGTTTTTGAAGTTTTTATTCAATTCATGGAATTTGTAAAGCTATAAAATAAATGATAGATTATTTTTTTATAAATAACAAGACATTGTTTTTTTAGTTTAATTATTTAAAAAAATTTATATATAATATAAATAAAATAATAATAATTGCACTAATTAATATTATTACCTATTAATAAAAAAATAAAAATAAAAACCAAAAGAGAGAGAGAGAATGAAATGATGTTTTTCCTAATTCTAGGTGATTTAATGATACTTTTTTAGAATTTTTTTAACTTTTTAATTGCACCCCTACCTATAGAGGGATGCAAATAACAACCCCCTTCTTGAACGGTCTAATTAATCATTTTGAAACAATTTATCAAATGATTAGTTGATATCTAATGGTATCGATTCATAACACGTAACTGATTACTTAAATTTTGTTTTCAAAACATTTTTAGTTTTTTTAACATATCAAATATCTTAAAATACAATAATTTATCTCTATTTTTGGTTGATTAAAAGTATTATAGAATGTATATGGTTTACTAAAGTCATTGACTAATAAATAAAGCATCTCCAACGATTTCTTCAAAATGGAAAAATAAAAAGTCAAAATCTTCAAAAAAAAATTATCTTTATCTCCAACAAATTTTCTATTTTGGAGATTACACAATTAATTATATTATTAAAATATTTAATACAACTTATAAAATATTATTTTTTTCTTATAAACATTTAATTTAAAGCAATTTTATTGATGGAAGAAATAAAAAACTATTTATTTCTCATAAGTAATCATTTTTAAAGATATCTCCAAATTTAGAAATTTTCATAATCTCTCAGAGCATCTCCAACAGCTATGCTAAAATAAAAAAAAGTTAGATTTTAGCAACTTTTTTGCTCCAACAGCTATGCTATATCGTATGCTAAAATAGAATAGAGAAGAGAAGAGAGAGAAGGAAAAAATCTCCAAATTTAGAGAAATCTCTAAAACTCCATATTTAAGAGAGAGATTCTTTTCCACCAATATTGAAGTTGTGTTGGAAGCAAAAGATCCCCAAAATCCTATTTTAGAGAAGTTTTTTTTTGGAAAGGGTATCCTGGGCCTATGGCCCAGACTAATCCCTGGCAATTAGGGCCTTTGGCCCAGCTGCTAAAGCGTGCAACCCTGAGTTTATGCTCAGTTTCTACAATTGCTGCTAGTGGGGCTCGAACCCGGGTTGAGCGCTATGAACTCCCCAAACCTTTACCACCACACCACAACCTTTGTGGTTCTATTTTAGAGAAGTTGTTGGGATGCTCTTAAAAACCTAACACTTGGTAACATTAAAAATAAAATAAAATATTCACACTCGTAAATTAAAAATTAAAATTTTTTGCATTTTTTTGTTTATTGCTAATCATTAATGATACAAAAAAATGACTTTAAAGAAATGAATTTTTAAAATTTAAATTAATAATTAAATATTTTATGAATGGGTGTAAAAATGCAGTACCCAACTGCTGTTTAAGCCATGGGGCGTGTGCTTTTACTCTTTTACCCTTTTGTGTAGCGATACGTTTTTTCTTTCTCCCACCTTTTTTTCAACAAATCTAGTAGTAATTTCATCGTTTGTGCATTAATAGTTGTACCTCACGCATCAAAACTTGTACATTGATGACAAACCCAAGCAACCACGGAAAGTTTTCTTCCTCTAAAACCAAATCCGTCGGTTACGATTCTCATAATAATGAAACGATCACAGGTGGATAATAATGTCGTCGTCGTCGGAGGAGAGGTGGGAGAGAGTGAGGTAGGTGCCGCCGGCGGCGATGGCGGTGGTGGTGGTGGTGGAGCCTTGATGAACTGGCAAAATGCGAGGCAAAAAGCAGAGGTATTGTCACATCCGTTGTACGAGCAGTTGTTAGCGGCTCATGTGGCTTGTTTACGCATCGCCACACCGGTGGATCAGCTGCCGAGAATTGATGCACAGCTTGCGCAGTCGCAGCAGGTGGTTTCGAAGTATTCTGCTCTTGGAGGACATAATAATCTTGTTCATGATGATAAGGAGCTTGATCAATTCATGGTACGTTAATTTCCTCATCTTAATTTTTCCCTAAAATCCCTAGCTATTATCTGTTATGATCGTTAAATTTGGTAAATCCTTTTGGTGCAATAGTAACTTGTGCTTAATGCATCATAATCTGTACGTTGCTATGGGTTTATCGGTTTCAGCTACGGAGATCAGGACTACCTTTAAATCTTTTGTTCATCCGATGAATCACTAACCTGTCGGTGCATCAAATAATCTTATCATTTCTAGAATTAACGTCATCTGATGTTTTGATATATGACCACATGTAATTGACAAAGTTGTGAGAAAATATTATGAATGACCACATATAATTATGTGACGATGGTAATTTACAATAGAAAATTTGATTTAAAAAGCTAAAAGAAAAATATCAGTAACTGATTGATGTCATCCTAATCGTCATCATGATGGTAAGAAAATTTACCAAGCATGAGGCCACAGCCCCTTGTTGATGTTAACAACAATGCTTGACATGTATATTTAGGAATTCCGGGAGCATTTATCTGAACTTCTTTTTTCTTCCTTTTTTGTGAATTTGTTTTCTCAAATACATGGTTTTATTTAAAAAAATGTTTCTATGATTTTTTCTGGGAAAGATGACATATAGATGAATCAATAAGCATCTACACTTGTGTAAATGTCTAAATTGTCTCTCAACACTTGGAAGCCATCCACAAATTATGGTGTTGCTAGATATTGCATTATTTTACATTTTTCAAAAGATCATTTAGATCTTGAGAATTAAAAGTGCTTGTGCCCAATTTGGAGGAAAAAAAATGTAAGGTGAAACCAATGAAAAAGAGCGATGGCGTCATTGAATAAGAAAATCTGATGATTAACTTCAATTGAAAATTCTGCAAAGTTCATAACTGAGATATAAAGAAGCATAATGACACCAAATATCACCCTCCACTTGGCCTGTAACACAATGGATGCACAAGGGCAGTTGTCTACTGGATCCCACACGGGCATTCTTCCAATTTTGTGAGGGAAAATGAATGACATTATGGAAGTGTTAAAATGATAAAACACATTCTTTAGCAGTTCCTTTCATGTATCTGTAGGTTGCTCGAATGTGATCTGGGCTCCAAGTTCTCCCAAAGATCCTTCTTCTGGCCGTCCTCTGGTTAGATAGATCCTCCTTGGGCTGGGAATGGGATGCCCTTGGTACTTGATAGATGCCAATAAGCAAAGACCTGTTGGGGACCCAATGCCACTTTCACTAAAGATACTTTCCTCAGGCATTGCATCCTCATAAAACACACCTCATGTTTTTGTTTATCTGCCTTGATGCGCATTTGTCTGGAAATTTGTCTATTTCTTGGCTTTAACACCATTTCTGGTGGATATGTGTGAAAACCAGAATCATAAATAAAAATCCCATTTTTGTTTTATATAACTAGCAGAGGTCAAAATTATAAAGATGTTTGCTTGAGACATTTCTGTCATATGATCCATAGTTCTGAGTTTTTGACCCATTAGGAGGCAATGTGCTTTGAGGTTACATGAGGACTTCAAAGTCTTCCCAGTCCCACAACCAATACAACATGACTTATAGCATTATGCAGGTTGCTTAGTATACTGGTTAGCTTCTTAATAGGAGAAAGGTTATAACATGTGAGCACATATCAATTGATGAATTTGGACTGTCTTCGATGTTGCTCCCTTAGTTCTGAAGAAGGAACTTTCCCTTCGAATTTGGGATCATCTTACAAAAATATACAAGTTACTATGATGACTTTGTGGTTTTTTGTGTTTTTACTCAAGTCTCAACCAAAAGCCTCAGGTGCTATTAGGCATGATTCATAGGTGGCAAAATGGGCGGGTCAAATCGGTTGTAGTAACATGTCAAAATGAGTAAATTTCAGGGCAGCTCACAACGGGTTTGGTCGACCCCCCAACACTCTTTTTTGTCATTTTGTTTGGAATTTTATAAATCATTAATATATCAGATATGACTACAAAAGCTATTATTAAAATAATGATCCAATTCTTTCTTCTTCTTTTTATCAATGTGATTTAAGAGGTTGTACGCGAATATACTTTAGACGACTTTTAAACCCATTCAAACCGTTTTTTAGCTAATCTTTTTAATTAACTGTTTTACCTATTATGGACAATATATTGCACAAGTTGACCAAATTGTTTTACATAAATGGGTTGAAATTGTACCTCCATCTCATGAAAAATTGAACCACTTTCATTTTGCTATAAACTAAACTAAACTGACCTGACCCGGTATATCCTACTCGAAAGTAGGGTCCGGGGAGTGTGGTGTATGCAGACCGGTCCTCTACCCCAAAGAGTATAGAGACTATTCCTTGAAGACCCCTGGCTTGTGATGTCCCATGAGTAATTGCAACTTTTCCATATTTGAGAAGTTATCCAGTTACGATTTCCTATTTATCCATTCTGACATTACAAAAGGTTGTTGATATTGAGCTGTTCAGCAAGATTCCCTTATAGTCACTATTGAAATGTAATTTTATACATTTGACAAATAATCATACATTTTCCTAATAATATATGCCTAATCGAACAATATCTGGTCCGGTTAACTCTTTTTTCTCTCCTTTTGATTTCAATTTGCAGAGATCAATGAACTTTGACAATGAAGTTCTATATCCTTTTCTTGTTTCTATGCACATTAACAACAGAACAAGGAACGGTCCATGCAGGTTATATCAGTATATATGTTCAGTAAATAGTTTGTGTGGTAGGAGTATTTGATAAAAATAGTGCTTACTTGATCAATGTCTGGAAACTAAATCTTATGAACATGCCTCTGCTCTTCATGTAACAATGATATTATGTACTCTTACATTGACCATGTCTATATGTTGCAATGCAGACACATTATGTTCTGTTACTTTGTTCTTTCAAAGACCAATTACAGCAACATGTTCGAATTCATGCAATGGAAGCAGTTATGGCCTGCTGGGAGATTGAGCAGTCCCTACAAAGCTTAACAGGTGATGTATAAGGTTTTATTCTTCTTGGCCAGAATTCTCTGATAATGTTACATACTTGCGTAGAAAATTTTGTTTCTAAATGGTAATATTTTTTACAATTTTCCACAAAAAGAAAGTCATTTCTCAACACGGAGTAAATACCCCAAAAACCTTCCTTTGATATGTAAGATATCAACGATGAACCATACTTGCTCTTTCTCTTCCCAACCATCGCTCTTGATATGAAATATGTTGGGGGAAAAGGGTCTTGTGAGAAATGAAAGAAGAACTTGGATAAGAATGTGAGATCGCATAAGAGTCCGCTTTCCTTAAGGAATATTTTGACTTTATCTACCTGGGTATCACGAAATTCGCTCAAGGATAATATCTCAATTCGCAGTCACGATTTTGGCAGAAACCGTAACCTATGAATCTTGAGAAGTCGTAATGGTTCGTATATTAAAACCGAGAATGAGGCCCCATTAAAGGGAAATGATTATTGGAAATTCATAGCAATTATTGGGCTGTTTCGTAAATTTATAGAGCTGTTGCGAGCATGTCCCATCAGTGGATAGCCTGTCAGCTGATTACCCATCAGTAGGTAAACCATCAGCTCATAACTCATCAGTGGGTAACTTTGCCGCTGATGCAACATAATGAATAACCAACGAACAGTAAACACTACCTGACCCTAAAATCGTTGGTGTCTGATCTTTTAAACTTTGTTTTTGTTTCGGGGCGCTGCCCAGAGCCCCACAAGGCCGCCCCCCCTGACCCCGCCAGAGGCGATGCCCCTAGGATCCCTCAAGGGGCCTGGCTCCCTTGACTCTGCCCATACGGCCCCATCCAGCGATCACGGATTCTAGCTAACACATAGTTGTTAAAAGCACGCCTGAGACTGAGACGCGCCTAGGCTCTGAGGCTCAAGGTCTTGGGCTTTTTTGAAGTCGAGGCTAGGCGTATTCACAAGGCTCACTAAGGCCCTGTGCCTCGGCTGAGGCGCCTTGTGGGCTTAGGCGCGCCTCATAAAGAGTTATTAAATACCTAGTCAATATTAAATAAGTTTTCTGATCTTCTCTTCTCCTAACTTCTTAAAAGAAGAGTTATTAAATCGATGACCTAAGTCAAACCATAATATTTAATACCCGGTTGTTAGAATTTCAAGCTTCTCTATAAATAGTTAAATACCTAGACCTTAAAACTTCTCCCTCCCGTCTCACGCTCTAAACCCTTCTCATCAATGTATTGTTGGTTGCTGCAGTGGAACTTGTTGCTTATTTGAGTTGTGTGCAACTCTCTCTGTGTCTGTGTGTGTATATATATATATATATGAGTGTTGAGAAGATGCGCCTCGCAATTCTGAGGCCCACGCCTCACGCTTGCGCCTCGCGCCTAGGCCCCGAGACCCCTTTGCGCCTAAGCGCGCCTTGAGCCTTTAACAACTTTGAGCTAGCATATATGTGTGTGCACTTCGCACCTCCTAACCCATATTATAACTTAACTATCAACCCAAAATTCTCTTGTGAGTCCAACTACACAATAGTTTTTGATAATTCACTAAAATCACCTAATGAATATTCGCGTATAGGTGTTGGTTTACAGACTTCTTATGTCATATGAAAGATGTCTAGGACAACCTAATTTTAACCGCAAGTGCATGGTGTCGAACAGGTAATACGTGATAAAATGAGTATTATATCCTAGGAAACTATAATATTGGTTACCAAAATAGAATATAGCAACTTCTAAGTAGATACAAGGATGATTAGATTTGGGTTATCTAGATTAATTAACGGTAAGGTGGACAAATGGATGATCAGGGATGAGAACAGAGCACAAGTCTAAGATCAAGTTGGAACTTGGAAGGATAGTTAGGAGTCAAATTTCATTTGGATGAACATAATTTTCCCAAATTTTAGTAATAAAAGATATTAGTTGAAAGAAAAAAGCCCGAACTCCCTTACTACTCTTTCTCAAGCAATAGCAAGGATTTTTCTTAAGATGCACGTTAAATCTCGTGACTAGCATAAACAAACAAGAAACTCATTAAGCATAGGAATGTTTTAACACAACTAGGATTTACTAGGTAAATTTCTATCAAATATCTTACACTGGTCAAAATATCTGAAATCTAGTTGTAGTAATTTTTTATCAAACAAAATCACAACAAATTAAACATTGTAATATGGCCAATAAAGCAAAGAATTAAGCACAAGATATGAAAACTCAACGAACAAGTTTTGACCTAACAAAGAGTTAAAATTGTATATTCATAACTTCATTCCAAAATCCATCATTCATCTAACATTTCAAGTGTTTAGCTCATGTATATAACAAGAAATAACATGATAGATACATAGGCAGAAATCCTCCGATACATGGTTTTTCAACACAAAATATAGAAATAAAAAGGCTTTTTTTTAATAATCCTTCCCAACCACCATTTCAATCAACTTTCTTCTTCACAATAAATGCTTGGCCTCTTAAATGCTCCCAACTTCACCTCTTGGCACCCCTTGATCTAATTTCTGGAGTAAAGACGTAGTACCAACATCCAAACCAAAGATCTCAATAGGAACCCGTCTAATGTTTCAAAGCCACTTCGCACATGACTTCTTTACTTCAGGATGTAAAGACAGATATAATTTGATCATTTTCTTCTATTCTTGACTCCATGTATGCCGCACATTACTTGCTAAAATACATCAATTTCACAAAAAGCAAGCCGTAAGACCTACAGTTCGGAGAGCTAAACCTGTCGTATAAAGACACTATCATCATAATGTAATCCTCTCTATGTCACTAGCCATCTACATGGTCATGAAAAAGTTGCTCAAGGAGACACTTTTTTATATCTTTTTTAGAATTAAAGGTGTATTCTCTTGAACCGCCATACAAATTGCACAACTTCTACCACTATATTGGTCCAATCACTAGAATTATCAATCATTACTATCCAAATATTACATCTGTCAACTTTTATACTCCGTCCATTTCAAAAGAATCCAGTTCACAGTTCATCTGTGTCAATAATAAGAGAAATTGATGGTCCTAAATTAACACTGCTTCATTAGATTAAATAAGTATCATTTTGTTATTTTGTATTTATTCTAGGTAAAATTGTTCAAGAACATTGACTCTAAATTCCTAAGTTGTAAAGTGGACTCTTGCAAAGTGAGTTCTTTTTTCTGTCTATAAAGGTCGCTGTTTTTGAAATATTTGTGTTATTTTTCTAGAAGACAGGGAGTATGAACTTCAGGGACATATATATGATGAAGTTGTGTGGTTGGCAGGCCGTCTATTAGCATGTTAAATCTTGGTTTTTGAATAGGCCCCCAAAGTTTTACTTGTGCTTGAGTGCCCGGAATTATATAGCTCAATCTATGAACCCACCTCAACGAAGACCTATATAATTTTTTCAAAATCAAAAGCGACTATTTAATTTCAGAATTTGCTGATCAAGAACAAAAATGACTCTTTGATATTCTTCTCACTTTGTCATTTTAAACATTTTTGTTGTTTTTTAATTTACAAATATATTAATATGCTATGAATTTTTTTATTTAATTTTGTTTATTACTAATTTCAGACGATCTATATTTTTAGTACGGGTGTAACAGGGCCTCTAAAAAGATTGAGACGGCCCTAGTGGTTGGGGATTGATGTGTTACATACAAATTGTATATGTGCATAAATTATTAAAGTTCATGCTATCAAACTTCATGGGGAGAAGACTTCACAGCACAAGAAATTCTAATGTGATAGATTCTAATTGCTGAGCATAACTTGTTTTTGCTTTGGAATCTTTTTTTTTTTTTATCAATTACAGAGATGATTATTTCATATATTTTATCCTGTTTATATTTTCCGGAGGAGAGGGAGGAGATACATCACCAACCAAATATTGATTCTAAATCATCAACCTTTGAACAAGACTCTTATCAGATTAAACCTGAAGTTTATTCTTTTTGCTGAGAACAGGAGTGTCACCTGGAGAAGGCACAGGTGCAACGATGTCTGATGATGATGAAGATCAGGTGGATAGTGATGCCAACTTGTATGATGGAAGTCTGGATGGACATGACAGCATGGGTTTCGGTCCTCTTGTCCCGACGGAGAGTGAGAGGTCATTGATGGAGCGTGTAAGGCAAGAGCTAAAGCACGAGCTGAAGCAGGTGAGACTTTGAACCCTTTTGATCTAGCACGCGTGGCTGCTTCTACCTCTTACCAAATCCTCTTATTGGGTGCTTCAGATATGTGACATTGACCATGAAAACAAAGAGATACATGATTGTGAATTTAGAACTGGAAATTAGGATCATTTTTTAGGAAATGAAGATATGAATATTCACACATTATGAATTTAGAAAGTAAGGTTAAATTTTTGAAGTAAAACTTACAGCTTTTGTTCTTTCAAAGATAGTTATTGGGCAGACCAGTTAAAACTGTAAAGGTAAAAGCACTGATTAGATTTAAAACTTATTTATGTTTTTAGTTATACATTAATGATGAAATTATGATATAATTCTGTTCTTTCATGGGTTTGGTTTTAAACTTGTCTATGTTTACACACATGCATACGGCACACCCTGTTATCTAGAATTTTTGAGAATCCACAAATCCTGGTATCCACTCTGTCCCGATAACCTTGCAACATTTTGACTGTATATTATATGTTCTTAGCATCCATTCATTATATTAAATACCTGAATCTTTTTTATTGTTTTTTTTTGTTATTTGCTTCTATCATAGGGTTATAAGGAGAAGATCGTGGACATAAGAGAGGAGATATTACGCAAGAGGAGGGCAGGGAAACTGCCTGGTGATACCACCTCTGTTCTAAAAGCTTGGTGGCAATCACATGCCAAATGGCCATACCCTACAGTAAGTTTGCTGCCTACAACTCTTTAAGTTCTCTTTGAGATCAAGAAAAGAAAACATTCTCTTTGTGTGATATGCATCAGCTAATGCATGTTAAACATAATAAGAGAAAACATTATCTTGTGTTCATGTGCACATATTTACTGCTGCTTAATATGCTTCAAGTGATGCATATTAAACATGATAAGAGTAAAAGTTATCCTGTCAAGAATAAAATATAGCTGAAAACAATCTGTAAAGCTGAATTCTTTCTGAAACGGACCAAATGTATAAAAAAACGAATGAAATACATAATGGCCCACCCATTTACAGCACCATCAAACTGGACCACAATTAAACAACCCTTCGAGAAACAAATCACAACTAGTACTATTATAAACCCTGACAGTAGAATTGGAACAAAATATACATAAACGTAATGCATAAAAACCGATTTGACTAAGCCAAGCCACACCAACCCACAGCTGACAGTACAACACAAAATTTAAAGTGGACAGAAATGAATTAAGCTATGAGTCTATGACAACACAAACCGATAAAATGAACTAACGTTGATTATGATTCCTATCATAATGCTTCATTACTAGTATATGTACTACAAGCATGAAGCTGTTCTATTGATAATCGTAAGTGACCAATCCGATTAAAAGAAAATAAAAACAAGTAGAACTATTGAAATGTTACCTAAAATTTTTGACATATTGATAAAGTTTTTAAACTGCTGTATTGTGTAGGAAGAAGACAAGGCACGGTTGGTTCAGGAAACAGGACTACAATTGAAGCAGATAAACAATTGGTTTATCAATCAGAGGAAGCGCAACTGGCACAGTAATCCTTCCTCTTCCACGGTCTTGAAGAGCAAACGCAAAAGGTATTTTATTTCACTGCACCCTCATTCATTTCCGTTTACATAACTATCTTTTACTTGATAAATCTTCCCTCAACATGAAAATGCAACATCATCTAGTTGGAAATTTTTTTCCTGACCATTTCTAAGCTAAAATTACCTATTTACCCGTAGTTTCTTCTCGTCCACATGATTTTCTTGAATTTGCATTATTTTACAGTTTTGCTAGACTTCAAACCTTGCAATTTTCATGGGACTTTCCAAAAACAGATTTTAATGAATACTACAATCATACAAATTTCTTTTTTACATATGGAAAAAATTTGACGGGCCACCCACCAACCTTAATATCAAAAAGTAGCAATGCAGGTGACCGTGATGGTGATCATGTCATGTAAATCAAGAAAAGTACCTTCGGGAAGTAATCTCCATGCATGGTTTTTTCTCTGGCAAGAATATACGGAAACAGCTGTACATGTAAGTAACCTATAAGCATGCCGTGCCACATACAAATGCAACAAAGATGGAAGTTGTCCAAAAGGGGGAAGGAACATTCAAGAACATATATAGGAGATACACTGATCCTGTTTATTAAGGTATACACTTGAAAGTTATATATCTATATATATATATGATGAATACTGCATTTAGGATACCTGCATTTCTGTCTCTTGTTTTGTTATACTACTTTATTTCTTTCGATATCTTGTGAATACAATAGGTGAGTAGCAGTTATGGGGGTGTATATCATAATAAGTATGCAGAGTGATTATAGTTCAATTTTAAGTGGTTAATATATATGATGAACACTACATTTAGGATGCCTGCATTTCTGTCTTGGTTTTGTTGTACTACTTTCTTTCTATTGATATCTTGTGAATGCAATTAGGTGATTAGCAGTTATGGTCTGGTGTATATATGATAACTAAAAGTGTGCAGAGTGATTATAGTTCAAGTTTAAGTGGTTAATCATACATATGAATCTGGATCTATATATGCAATTTCGACATGAATACCTAGTCTAGCTATGATCATTCTTATTGCATATGATATTTAAATTGCTACAAGCACATCATATAGTGGTTATTTTCTTTAATCATAAGGGTACCAAAACAATTGCAGGTTGTGAGTTACACTTTCCATTTATGATATTAAACAAATAAATTTATTTGTTAATTAGGGTTGTTTGACGGATGTTGAATGATTCGCTGCAAAATGATTAACTAACCAGAATGATTTAATGGTTTATATGATGACCATTTGATAAGTGTTTTGAATGAATTATCTGAATCACATTATTACCATTTCTGACCCTCTTGTTATTTAGTGTTGTATTTAATATTATTGTTGAATTAATAAATTACCTTACAAATATAAATTATCATATATCAACTTGCAAATATGAATTACAAAAAATAATATCAAATAACATTAACCAAAACATATATATCATATTAAAAAATAAACCACTAAATTTATAAATTTTATCAAAAAAACAAACATTTTATTCTATTTAATTTGACACTGATGTCGTATTTTTTTTTTTTGAGGTTTTTCTTAACTGTTATTGTTTTAACATTAAATATTACGTATTATGATATATGGTTTGGTTTCATACGTGAAACATCAAAGAACGGTCGGAGAAGAAAAAACAATCAGTGATGTTTCTTACCAACATTATTTCGCCTATGATACTAGTCACATGACACATGGATTTATTAGGTAGCAGTTGTATTTCATCATGTATTTTGCAAAATATATCGTATGTGAAACCATATGTTTATCAAATATGAAACAATAAAGAATAGTTGGTTAAAGACACAACAATAAATAATTATATATGAAATAACACCGAACATCAGGGGAAAAAAACATACCACAAAGCACATATTTTATGAAAAAACAAATATGTCCGTGTAAGACCCAAACGTTTTGTGCCATAAAAAAATTGAACAAGCCATATAATGAAAGAAAAAATTTTGTTAACACTTCCATCAATTACATCAATCATAGAAATGGAATCAAAACTATTACTAACAAATAAAACATTACTTAGGGTCTGTTTGTTTGCATCTTAATGAGCTTAATGAGACTCACAACTTATTCAGTCAGTTATATATGACTGTTTGGTAGTGGCTTAATGATATAGAAAGTGGCTTATTCAGTAAGATTTCAAGGGGGAGCTTTATGCAGAAAGCCAAGTTTTTTCCAAACCAGTCCCTCTCATTAAAAAACATGTTCCTTCCATCTATGAAAAAATTCTCTCAAATAAAATCTTCTAAATCTATACAGACAGATTAATCCACACAGACAACTTTATCCATACAGAACTTAATGGAAAACCAACCAAACAGCCCCTTAATTCCTATAGAAGTGGTAGGGGTGCTATCAGAGTTGACATGATGGATTTAGCATTTTCTAGTAAATTTCTTCCTTTTATTGATGACCATCTTTTGAGCCTTGAACCTCACTCCAAACCCATGTGAATTAACTTTAAATCTCAAATTTTTAGAGCTCTTAGCTCAACTGCAGAAGCACTTCTTATATAAGAAGTGTATTACCTCTGAGTATATGTACAAGCATAAAAATACTAAAACTCAAAGCCACAAAAGAAAGTAGCCAAAAATCAGAAGGCCCAAATTCACCGTGTAAATATAACAAAAAAAGGACCCATTTTAAGATGGGTACCTAAATCTCTTTAATTGTCTTGCAGGACCCGTCTGTGAAAATTGGTATTTGGTGGTACTTGGACTTTGGATGCTAAATGCACATGACTGGTGACAGAAGTACTCAAAGCTGAAAGACATGGGAATCTATATCTTCTGAACTTTTCTTATTTGACAAGCCCAGAACCCCTATGTCTTGTCTCTTCTATGATGAATAAAGAAAGTTGGTTATGGCACAGAAGATTTTAACATCTAAACTAAACAAATTGCTCAAAAATAGTTGTTAGAAGACTTAGGGATTGTTTGTTTACCTCTTAATAATTCCATTAAAAGGCAAACTCTGAATCGCTAAGAGGTGAATCTTATTTGGCAAAAAAAAGTCTGTCTTTTAATGGTTCTAAACCCTCTGAATGATTTTGTATCTTGGGTCTCCCTTAACCATTCAGCGCCCTAATTTCATTCTGAACAATTACCAAACAACCATATTTCATTTTGCATTATATCATAAGAGTCTTTTAATCATTTTGACCACTTAATCATTCTACACCAAACCACTCAGCAACTGCCAAACAACCCCTTACTAGTTATCAAATTTGATAAAGACCATTGTTATTCCTAAATATGCAAGATTAATCAAGTTGAATAATCAAATTCACTTCCAAATGCCATATGTATCACAATCAAAGATTACAAATCTCTCTGTCTCTTAATCAATATTTCTCTCTCTAAGATGATTCTCTATGAAAGTGCATTTTAATCTTCTAACTACTAGATTACAAAAGAACAAAAACTATTTATACCTACCACTATTACAAAGAAAACAACAACTAACAAAACTAACACAACAAAGACTTTGACTTCTCTTTAAATGAGTTGACATTGACTTTAGCAAATGAAGATTTGACTTGAAGCTTTGACTTTCATTCTCAATGATCTTGAATACAACATTATTTGCTTTAACAGTCTCCCCCTTTGTATTCGAGATCATCTTTCAAAAAGAATTTCAATATCAAAGAACAATCTCCCCCTTTTCAGCTTTGTCAAACATTCTCTCCCTTTGGAATAATTAATTCTTCTCAGAAAATCAACATTCTCCCCTTTTAGCTCTTTTAGCTTTGAAAGACATTCTCCCCTTTATGATAATCTCTTCAAATTCTTTAGCAATCTCCCCCGAAATCTTTAACAAACTTCTTCAACTTTCAGCAGAGAAATTATCTGCAACTTCAGCTCACTTTTCTTTTTCCAAAACATTCTTCAATGAAAATTTCTGTAATCTTCAATAAACTTTCAGAAATCTTTGAATCAATGCAATTTGAACTGTCTTTCACTCTATGAAACTGCTTTAACTTTCTGTATTGTTCTTTCTCAGACACTGCTTTTTCATTATTGATTTCTTCCCACAAACTTGAAACTGAATCTCCACACTGTCATTTCTTGATGATTTCTCCCCCTTTATGATGAATGTGAGCATGAACATCATCAAAACTTTGCAAGAAATGACATCTTCAATTTCTGACCAATATTCTCATATGATCTTTTCTTACTGAATATCTAAACCATCATTCAATTCATAATGATTCCGAATCTTTTCAAATTCAGAATTGAGTTGTAACCCTGAATCAACAAATGAAACAGTTAAAATGCCTGTAAGTAACACAAAGCCACTTTGTACAACGAATGTACTGTACAAGGAGTTTTATTGATGATCAATCCCCAGGACTTCCATTCAATCATCGAAAAACCACAAAAGAATTTTCTATGAACGTTATGACAAGAAAACGTATTCCTTGTGTTTATGTGCATGTGTAACAATGATTGAAGCTACTTAGGCTTTTTAGGCTCAGAGTGTGTAAACTGTTGAGACACAACAAGTTTTCCATGACTCAATGTGCATGATCGAAGTGCGAAGGTGGGGCAGACTTCCTTCTTTTTCAATATCCAAATCTTCCGAGTGAAGATCAGATAGCATATGTGTTGTATCCCCATGAAAATATGAAACATTTCCTTGTTAAGAAAGAAATGAGTGGTTTGTGGAATTAAGTCAAGAGTTGGCATGGGCTTACTGCCTGTTTCAATGATGTTCACGAAAGAATTGTGAAACAATCAGTAATGTGGCTGCCCGACTTAGAAAGTGGTTGGTGCAGAGTTCTGATATTCTTTTAACTCTGTTCTCACACCCTCTTTCTTTTTATCATTATGCTCACTTCTAACCAAACTCTATTTTCTATTTTTCCGCTCATCGCACTGAGAAAAACTCAACCCTTTGAGTTATCTCCCCCACTCTTTGATATTGACCCCTCGCCTCTTGATCACTCAAGATAACTTCTTGGGTAGGAAACACTAGTTAACGTGATTTCATAGAAGTCCTTTAAGCTCACACACTGATCCCATGAAGATTTTGTCCTAAAAGAATGATGTTCAACAGTTTAACTTGAACATTTAAACCTCAGAAATATGAAAGTACAATGTCAAATACATGTATGCTCAACAAAACATGAAGATTTGAGCATTTTGAACTTTGAAGATTTCTCACAACAAGTATATTGAATGAATGAAATGAATACAAGAAACTTGTTTGAGAATTTGACAATGTATCGAAAGATCAAATATGAATGATAAACATTGAAAACTTAAGCCATGAAAGAATTGGAATTTGTCTATAGGAACAAATATAGACAATTATGAAAGAATTGCTTAGTTTTGAATGAATGTAACGCTCAACAAACATTGAATTTCAAATGGGGTGTATTACCATCGAAAATTGTTTCAATTTGAGACATGGTAATAACAAAGTCAATGAAAAATACTAAACCGATGTGTAGGAATACTTGACAGTATATGGACAAGATAATACACAAGTATTAATCTTAGGAAACACACGGTTAGTGAAACATGAAAGCTCATAAAATGAAAATATTTAAAATCACACTTCTAGAATTCATAAAATCTTTTGAGAATCGAGAAGTGGTTTGAACTTTTAAAAAAAAACATGTTTTCATGTTTGAAAGTCGTCCATCTTTCAAACATTGTGAGATTAAGGTTAGAATAATCCTTACACTCAGCTTAAATCTCATAAAATCGCCTCAAATCAAGATTGATTGAAATCTTGTAAGCTCCCCCTCAAATTCTGCACAAAGTCAGAAAGTCGTCAAAGTAACAAAGTCTTATTGAAAGAAAATGTTAGTGCACAAATGTGTTGGATACAAGATCATGAAGATGAAAAGATGAAAGTCAAAGTCAAAAGCTCAAGTCAAAGCCTCTCAAACATAAAGTCAAAGTCTTTTGTAATAAGTCAAGTCAAAGTCAATGTATTTTAGTTTTGTCTTGTAATAGATAGTAGGTTTAAATAGGTTTCTTTGTCTTTGTAAGCGTGTGACACATAGAGGTAGCATCTTGAGAGAAGTAATTGTAGAGAGAGAGAAAATTTTGAGAGTTGAGAGCATTTCTTGTAATTGTTTTGAATTGAGAAATACATATGACATCTTGAATCTATTTCTTGTTCATCTTGATCATTTGCACGTATTGTGGGACACATAGAAAAATTTATTCAAAGGAAAACATTGAAACTAAAACATTGAAGAACGAGTCTTGATCTGAATTGATCAGAAGTCATTAACTCCCCCTAAAAATATTCATTAATAAAATTTGTCAGTACAAATCAAATGCTAGACATTCAACTCTAACTCTAACTCCCCCTTGAATAATGATCATCATTTCTTATGAGTCACTCCCCCTGAAATCATGAACAACCTTCAGTGCAGATATCATTAAGATTAAAACTAAAAACATGAAGAAAAATTATAAAATCAAATTGTACGAAGTAAAAACGGATTATGTAAATATTATGTTTTGAGATTCAACATGCCTAATTTCGAAATAAGAAAATTAAATTTCTTTTCGTCCAATGGCTTGGTGAATAGATCAGCTAGCAGATAATTCGTGTTTAGAAAGTAAAGTTCAATCGTACATTTTTCGACATTATCCTTGATAAAATGATATCGCACGTCAATGTGCTTTGTTTTTGTATGTTGGACAGAGTTTGTATAAATAGCGATAGCGCTCTTTGAGTAGCAGTAAATCGGGATTTTGTTGTAATGGAAGCCATAATCTTGGAGTTGCGTCCGCATCCACAACACTTGAGAACAACAACTAGTCGTAACTACATATTCTGTTTCGACTGTTGAAGTAGATACACACATTTGTTTCTTTGAAGCCTAACTCACGAACTTATCTCCCAAAAATTGAATGTCCCGAAGTACTCTTCCTGTCTAAAATGCAACCTCCATGATCTGCATCTGAATATGCTGTAAGTTCGAATCCTGTATCTTTAGGATACCACAAACCAAGATCTGCGGTGCCCTTCAGATATCTAAAAATTCTTTTGACAACCGAAAGATGTGACTCTTTGGGCTTGGACTGATATCTCGCACACAAACATGTCGAGAACATAATATCAGGACGACTTGTCGTCAAGTACATCAAAGAACCAATCATACCTCGATAGGTATTTTGATCAACAACTTTCCCATTTAGGTAAGCTCCAATCTTAGTCCCTAGTGCCATCGGGGTGCTAATAGGTGTACAATTTTCCATTTTAAATTTCTTTAAAATGTCACAAATGTGCTTTGCTTGATTTATAAAAATCCCCGTTAAAAATTGGCGAACTTGTAATCCGAGAAAGAAGTTCCTCTTTCCCATCATACTCATTTGAAAACGTGACACCATTAAGGCAGAAAAATTCTTACAGTACTTAGGGTTAGTTGAACTAAAAATTTTGTCATCAACATAAATTTGTATGAGAATAATACCGCCTTTTTCTTTCTTGATAAAAAGAGTAGTATCGATTTTACCTTTGGAAAACCCGGACTTGACTAAAAACTTTGAAAGTACTTCATACCATGCTCGAGGGGCTTGTTTTGGTCCATAAAGGGACTTGTCAAGTATATAGACATGATTTGGCTTTTCAGCGTTGACAAACCCTTCTAGTTGTGAAACGTACACTTCTTCTTTCAAGATGCCACTCAGAAAAGCAATTTTGACATCCATCTGATAGAAAGTGAAGTTCTTATGTGCAACATAGGCGAGAAACATTCTGATTGCCTCGATGCGTGCAACTGGAGCATACGTTTCATCGTAATCTATGTCTTCCTCTTGTCGGTATCCTTTAGCTACAAGTCGAGCTTTATTACGTATTACGATACCATCTTCATCTTTCTAGTTTTTAAACACCCATTTAGTGCCAATAATTGTCTTTCCTTCTAGACGTGGCACGAGTCTCCAAACTTTCAGTGCCTCGAACTGGTTAAGTTCTTGCATAGCTGCAATCCAATTAGGATCTTCAATAGCGTCAGATACACGTGTCTGCTCAATCTTGCTCAAGAAAGATTCATACAAGCACTCGTTGGCTGTTGTAGACCTAGTTTGCACCGGTTTTGAAATATCTCTGATAATTTGATGTACCAGATGCGCTTTGGTCCACTTTGTCGTGTGAGGGAGTGGTACATAGTTAGACTGGTCACTTTCATCATCTAAGAATCCTTCTTCTAGGGGTTCAGTTGAAGTTACAGGTGCATAAGTTTCAGTTGGTTGAACACTTGTTGTTTGTTGAATAGGCAATTTCACATACCCAACTGATTATGCAACTTCTGGCTGTTCATTATTTGTTGTATCTTTAACTGATTTAGTAGTTGTATGATCTTGAGTTTCTGTCTGACTCGGGGAAACAGGTTCAGTTGATACATCTAATGTGATTGGATGATGTTCGCTTGAATCTTCAGAACTGTCAATCACAACAGATTTGGATACTTTAGTTCCAAGAAACTTATCATAAAAATGTTCAAACAATAAATCTAATTCTGTTAAATGTGAAGGAGACGTTGAAGCTTTATCAGAATTAGGAACACTAGAACCAGGTTCTGGACTGATGTGTCCAGAAGCTAAAACTCCTGTAAGAACGGGTTCTGAACTGCTTTGTTCAGAAGCTACTTCCATTGCTTCATCAAAGGTAACGTTAACGCTCTCTACAACAGTCTTTGATTTCTTCAGATAGACTTTATATGTCGAAGATGATTGAGAATAACCAACAAAATTTCCTTCTTCAGCCTTTGGACTGAACTTATTCAAGTTCTCCTTGTCGTTAAGTACAAAGCACCTGCATCCAAATATATGAAAGTGTTTAATGCTAGGTATTCAATTATTTATAAGAGCATACGGTGTTTTACCAAACCGACGATGGATGATCGAACGGTTTTGCGTATAACTTGCAGTCAAGACAACTTCTGCCTACAAAAATAGAGGTAAATCGAATTGGCTAAGCATCGTACGTGCAACCTAGTCTGATTTCTGCGTTCAACTGCCCCATTTTGTTCAGGCGTTCTAGCAACAGAAAACTGATGAGTTATCCCGACGGATTCGAGATAATCGTCAACTATTTTGTTCTTAAATTATGTGCCATTATTTGTTCGAATCAGCTTCACTGTTCGTTGCATGTTCACTTGGACACTCTTTAGAAATGAGATGATGACATCGGGAGTCTCATCTTTTGACCTTAAAAATTTGACCCAAGTGTACCGCGAGTAATCATCCACTATCACTAGTACATAACGCTTGTCGTTGATACTCTGTGTACGCATTGGACCACATAAGTCCATGTGTATTAACTCCAAAGGATCACTTGTATTTGGTTCAGGCTTCGGCTTATGTGAGACTCTTTTCATCATTTCCTTTTCACATGCGTCACATAGATTTTCTTTTTCAAAACGAAGCTCTAGAAGTCCTTTAACTAGATTTCCTTTCACCAACTTGTTGATGTATCTGAAGTTGAGGTGAGATATCCGTCTATGCCGCAACCAACTTTGTTGCATAAAGGCTTTTGACAGGAGACACACAACATTATCAGGCTTCACATTGTACAGATTGATTGTGTAGATGTTTGACTTTCGAGTGTCGACCAAGAGTTCTCTCCCGTCTTCAGTCTGAATGCAACATCTCTTGGCCTTGAAATTAACCTCTAAATCTTTGTCGCAAAACTGACCAATGCTGAATAAGTTGTGTCCTAAACCTTCAACATAACTCACCTTCTTTATCGTTACATTCTTTTGAACTACATCTCCATATCTCAAGATTGGTGAAAAATGATCATTTCCAAACCGCACGTTGCCACAAAATTTCTCTGTATAATTAGTCGGTATATCTTTCCTCCCGATCAAATGCTTGGAACAACCCGAATCCAAGTACCACATATGACGGGTCTGCACATGAGAAAACAAGCAACAACAGGTTTAGGTACCCACTTGTAAATGGGTCCTTTCTGGTTAGTCTCAGATTTTGGCACCCATTTGAATTTGGGTCCTCTTTTCTTTCGAAAACCATTTGAACTATCAGAATAATATATATGATAAGATCCAAACCAATTATCAGAATATTGACGAGCAACAAAATCACTTCTGCCACAATTGGAACACTGAACTGTAGAATGAGATAATTGGATCAATTGTTTTTTTGTATAAACCTTGCATGGAAGTACAAGTTTTGATTTATTAGAAGCAACTTGATCAATTACATCACTACTACTATCAGTAAACCTATTACAATCAGAAGCTGACAAGGATTTTGCTGACTCTTCAATCTTCTTTGGTCTCCACTTTAGCTTCACTTCAGATCTTTTAAATCTCATATCTGAAACATAAGATTTATGCTTGTTAGAACGATGAGAATTCAGAGTTTGCTTTTTTTTTTGACTTACCAGTGTTGGTCCGTTTCTATGAGTGCTTTTTCTTCTTACCTGTAGCATAATAAGTACTCACAGGAACCGTGTCATCAACCTTGGTTGACGATTCACCAATTTCATAAACACTTGGTAATTCATCAGATTTGATAACAAAGTTAGAATGATCAGGAAGTTTTGCATTAAGGTCAAACTTTTCCATATACTCATCAAAACATTCCTCGAAATTTAAAAAAATAACTTTATCATCAAACAGATCCTCATCATTTAAAAATTGAGAAGTTTTGGAAGATTTTGGATACATGAAATCATTAAATTCTTTTAAACATTGTTTTTTATATGGCGTTTGTTCAAAATCTGATCATTTTGGATTTGCAAAAATATTGCCCATGAAAGCTTTGCAAGACGAAGCATCATAATCATTAGAACTGTATTCACAAGCTCTTTCTGACTCTGATTTATCATTTTCTTTAAACTCGGATTTTGAATCAGTGTTTAATAAAACGGTAGAAAACACAATGTGTTCTAGATCAACCAAAATCCTTTCATCTACTAGAGTATTCTTAAGCACATAAATTTTACTTTATAAGATGAGTGGACGAACGTAAATCTTTCCTTCAACATGTTTTGCCTCCATTTCCTCAGTAGAGTAACTTTGAAAATAATCATTTGAAAGAAACTTTGGTTGTTCAGTAAGATAACTGTTTGGGTCAAAAACCCACGACCATGACGAGTGACATTTAATGCACATTTCACATGATTGTTCTTGTATTAAGATAAGGTCCTATCGACCAAACATATTTATAACATCCGTCGACACTTCCGTGAAAGTCGGTCGAACGTCGCACGACCATCGTAAGATTACTCTCGACCACGACTATACTAACGTACGACCCAACGTTCTTTTCTTGTTCCTTTAATGCAGGTTTAATGCTCATAAAATCCAACAGATATAACTGACATCGGACATCAAGATCATTTAAACAACTTCGACCGTTACACCAAGAATCAATGAAACATTTATGAAGATCAAAGACTATAAATACGGAAGACATACATTCCATTTGGACACCTATAACCACACAGTTTACAAGACATACAAAGAACATTCGAAAGCTCTCTCACTCTCTTTACACGATCGAAACATTTTATACACGATTTACACTTATTAGTTTCTATACTAATATTTCGTATTTATCGTGTGCGACATTGTAATACATAAGGACATCGCCCCTGTTTGGCGATCATAGTGCTCGACGACTTCCATTTGTCGTCCGCGGTTTTTTCCTTGTTGATGTTTTTCTGCCACATCAAATCTCTTGTCTCTTTATTTCTATTATTGTCACATGACTTGTCGTCTGGTTACTTTATTTAGTTGGATAAAGCTCTACACCGACCTTAAATCCTCCGAAGGACAATTTTTGGCATTAACAGTTTGGCGCCCACCGTGGGGCCCTATTTAAAGAAAATTCTCGATAATCGTGCGCCTTACTAACAATTTCTTCAAGTGTTTTTCTTCTTCAGGATAATGGCAACTCCTCAAGGAATTCAAGAGCAAATCATTGCTCAGATGAACATGGAGTTGACAGTTGCCCGTGCTCGTATCGATGCCTTGACAAATCAGCATAGACAAGGGGTGGAAGAGATTGCATCTTTGAGGAATCGAAATGCTAGCAACACAGCAGGGCCTTCGCATGGTCCTAGAGGCTTCAGCATGCCTTGGTCGGGACCTTCGCTTCCCAACTATCCAAGACCTCCTTTCTCTGGCATCCCTAGTTAGCCTATGCCGACGATGCCACCGCCGCCCCCACCATTTTTCCCCTCGATGGCATCAATCCCCTCGATGCCGCCCATGGCGTCAGTCCCACCATTTTTCCACTCAGCAACACCAATTCCCACAATGCCTCCTACAACATCGATTCCAATGCCAACCTTCCATTATAATGGAGACGCTTCCGACTCGTCAAAGCGGAATGGTTTCCAAAACTCTGGGCATGTCCTGGGAGCAACTCAAGGGAATAATCAAGACGACCCCGTCGCTCAATGATTGAAGATGTTGGAAGAGCAGAACGAACGTGTGTTGTCGCTACTTGCCAAGTTGCCAGGAGCAGAAGTACCTATCGACGTCGAGCCTCGCACCGGGTTTCAAGCGTCGCCCTTTGTCGACGAGATCATGATGGTCGACGTCCCGAAGAAATAAAGTATCCCAACATTCACACCAAAATATTATGGCATCATGGATCATACTGAACACGTTGCACAATACAAACAGTTGATGTGGATAGTGTCAATCCCACACCAATATCAAGAGGTATGCATGTGTAAGAGCTTTGGGGCAACCCTCATGGGTGCATCCCTCTAATGGTTGATTGGCCTGAAACCAAAATCCATCGGTTCGTTCGCTGAACTGGTGAATCAATTCTCCCTACAATTCGCCAGTAGTCGCAAGATGGAGAAACAAACTAGTGACTTGTATTATGTCGTGCAAAAGGCTGGAGAGTCCATCCGAAGTTACTTCAATCGCTTCAATGCAAAAATGATCAGTGTCCGTAATTGCGACATTAAGACCGCGATTGAAGCTTACAAACGTGGTCTAGATGAAGGTTCAGGTCTCTACACTGACTTGACAAAATTCCCCACAGAAAACTTTGAAGACGTACGAGCGAGAACTTTGGCCTATATGAGGGTCGAAGACGACACTGCTTTTCGTCGTAAGCACTCTAGTGACAAAAATCACTAAGTGTGAAGAAACCTGAATTCAAGGCCAAGGCAGCAGTTAAAGCAGAGCCATCGCGACAAATATCGAACGTCAGGTTCGACAAGAAGAAGGTCTTGACCACGCCCAAGTTCGCTTAATACCCCAAGATCTCCTCTTATGGATTCAAAGGGACTTCCAAGGACTTGGTTGAGGCCTTAAGAAACATACAAGCGGCCATCCGTTGGCCGAAGAAAAGCGACAAAGACGATGACAAGAAGGATAAGACCAAGTGGTGCGACTTTCACAGTGACCATGGTCATATGACAAACGATTGCATAGCCCTCAAGAAGGATCATGCTTGGCATGTCCCTAAGGGAAACCTTAAGGATATATTCGACGAACTAGTAACGCTCAATAACGATGTCCGACCACCATCTCCCGTTCATGAAAAAGTTGTGAACTGCGTTACGGGAGGTTCTGATGTCTGTGGTCTGACATACTCTGCGGCGAAAAGGCACGCCAGTCAGGAGGCAAGTGACCAGCCAATCCCTCGATCATCCCGAAGGAAGAACTGTAACTGGAGTCGATGAAAATAACGTTCGACCAAGATGACCTGGGAGACTTACATCAAAAACATCACGACGGGCTAATTGTACAACTCAAGGTCGGCAATTGTTTGACCCGGAGGGTGTTAGTCGATGGAGGAAGCTCGGCGAATATAATCTTTCTCGACACCGTCAAAGCTATGGGACTCGATAAGTCAGAGATCGTTCGACGTACGATGACCTTGGTTGGTTTCAATGGAGATGCAACGAGCACCTTTGGAGAGATCACTTTGCCAGTCTACGCTAAAGGAATCAACAAGCAGACCAGGTTTAGCATCATCGACTGTCCGTCAGCATACAACAACATTCTCGGTCAACCCTGGATCCACGACATGAAGTCAGTCCCCTCGACGTACCACCAGACAATGAAGTTTCCCACGCCATGGGGAGTCCATGAAATCAAGAGAGAACCGAAAGTTGTTCGAGATTTCTACAAGACAACGATGAAACCCAGAAAACAATCCATCTAGCAATTATAGAACCAGGATATTCCAGACATTTTCGATGACTATCGTCTGGAGGAAGTTATCCTGGACCAAAGCAAACCGAATCAAGTCATCTTCGTAGGTTCGACACTCAATCCTTCCATTAAAAAAGAACTAATCTCTTTTTTGAAGGATAATGCTGATTGTTTCGCTTGGACGCATGAAGACATGGTCGGTATTGACCCCGAAGTCATTTCTCACAAGTTAAATATGGATCCGTCATTCAAACCAATTAAGCAGAAACGTCGAAAGTTCGCTCCAGAACGAAACAAGGTGATTAATGACGAAGTCGACAACCTTCTTAAAATCGGGAAGATTCGAGAAGTAAAGTACCCCGATTGGTTAGCCAATGTAGTGGTCGTACAAAAGAAAAACGGTAAGTTGAGGGTGTGCATAGACTTTACAGATTTGAACAAGGCATGTTCGAAGAATCCATTTCTTTTACCACATATCGACACTCTAGTCGACGCGACTGCTGGACATGAACTCTTAACATTCATGGACGCATACTCAGGTTACAATCAGATACTTATGTACCTCGATGATCAAGAAAAAATAGCCTTTATGACAGACAGAGGTATTTGTTGTTACAAGGTGATACCTTTTGGTTTGAAAAATACAGGTTCCACGTACCAGCGACTGGTCAACAAAATATTCAAGGATCGACTTGGAGATACCATAGAAGTGTACATCGACGACATGCTCTTCAAGTCGAGGCAAGCTATCGACCACATCGAACATCTACGACAATCGTTTGACATCCTTAGGAAATACCATATGAAACTTAACCCCACGAAATGTTCCTTTGGGGTAAGTGCCGGGAAGTTTCTAGGGTACATGGTGACAAGATGAGGGATTGAGGCTAACCCTGACCAAATCAAAGCCATAATCGAGATTAAGTCGCCGAGAAATTTCAAAGAAGTTCAACGCCTGACTGGTCGTGTGGCAGCCCTGAATAGGTTTATCTCATGATCTTCAGACAAATGCCACCTATTTTACAACGTTCTTCGGAAAAACAAAGGATTCGAGTGGACATACGATCACGAGTGTGCATTGCAGAAACTAAAAGAATATATGGCGTCGCCTCCACTACTGTCGAAACCTCAAGACAATAAGGTCCTGCAACTTTACTTAGCCGTCAGCACTAATGCAGTAAGTACAGTACTGGTAAGGGAAGACGACAAACATCAACTGCCTATCTATTATGTAAGTAAATCTCTGCTCGATGCTGAAACCATGTACTCATCGATGGAAAACTATTACTATCGTTAGTTACAACTGCTAAAAAGTTGCGACATTACTTCGAGTCGTACCCTATAACTGTTGTTACTAACTTTCCACTTAAGTCTGTCTTGAGAAAACCATAATTGACAGGTCGATTGGCTAAATGGAGTATATATCTCAGTAGTTACGACATCAATTTCAAACCAAGGACAGCGATCAAATCGCAAGTCCTAGCAGACTTCGTCCCCGACTTTAGTCCTGAACTAGAGAAAGAAGCGCAAGACGAAGATTTTTCTGTGGCGACTCACGACGACAAACCCTGGACTCTACATGTCGACGGATCATCCAACGCTAGAGGCACAGGACTGGGCATCATCTTAAAGTCACCACAGGGTGGCAAGATGGTGTACTCCATATGATGCGAATTCAAAGCAACCAACAATGAAGCAGAATATGAAGCCCTGATCGTGGGCATGAGCATGACGCTCGATTTGGGGGTAAAGGGGTTGCACGTCAAAAGCGACTCCCTCCTTGTCGTTAACCAAATGAATGGCGAGTTTGCAGCAAAGGACTCAAAGATGACGTCATATCTCAAGATAGCCAATCAGAAAATTTCACGCCATTCTCAATCGAACAAATCCCGAGAGATCAGAATACTCAAGATGATGCATTAGCCAATCTTGGTTCGGCACTTAGCAAATCACTGTTCGACACGATACCCATGACACATCTCCCAATGTCATCTATCGATCACGACGACGTTGTCCAGATCGCCAGTAAAGAAAAAGATTGGTCGAGCAACATAATAAATTATTTAACGCACGATCAACTTCCCGAGGACAAAATGGAAGCTCGAAAGATCAGATTCAAGGCATCTAGATATGTCATGATACAAGGCAGGCTCTATCGACGATCATCTACTGGACTCAACCTACGATGTATGACAAGCAAAACGCAAGTCCAGAACATCCTACAAGAAATGCACGACGGTGAATGTAGCAGCCATTCAGGCGGTCGTAGTCTGACCAACCGAATATCACGACAAGAGTACTATTGGCCAACACTACGACAGGATACCATCAGGTATGTGCAAAGTTGCGATACTTGCCAACGACATTTAGGTACGACGCATAAACCCTCTGAACCTTTACACTCGACGTTGATTCCCTGGCCCTTCATGAGATGGGGAATGTATATCGTCGGTAAGTTACCACCTGCCCCCGGGCAAAAGGTATTTTTACTTGTTCTTATAGATTATTTCTCTAAATGGATAGAGGCATCCGCTTTTCCCAAGTTCGGGATAAAGAGGTGATATCCTTTATCCAGACTAACATTATATGCATATTCGGGATATCATCCGAAATTGTCTACAACAATGGATCCCAATTCATAAGCGAAAGAACTCAACAATTTTGTGAGGATCGCATTATAAAACTCACGACGTCAACATCACGATACCCTCGGTCGAATAGACTTGCAGAATCGAGCAATAAGACTATTATAAACTCGATCAAGAAGAGACCGAGGGCAGCAAAAGGAAAATAGGTTGAAGAACTTCCTTCGGTCCTATGGGAAAATCGTACGACTCCCTGTACGTCTACGGGACAAACTCTTTTTTCCCTGGTCTATGGATGTGAGGCGGTCTTACCCGTCGAAGTCCAACTACCCACATCGAGGCATACCTTAGTCGACCATAACCTAGTCGACCTAAGTTATGATCTCGACGCCCTTGAAGAAATGAGACAAACAACTTTGATTCGAATGGCGTCTTAAAAGCAATCAGTCGAACGCCATTTCAACAAACACGTAAAGACCAAAGTCTTCCAAGAAGGCGACCACGTCTTACGTCGAGTGTTTCAGAACACTCAAGAGCCGAACGCATGTAAGATTTCCATTAAGTGGGAAGGGCCATATCGTATATCTAAAGTCGTAGGAAAGGGTGCCTACAGACTCCAAACTCTCGACGACCAAGAAATCCCATGTAGTTGGAATGCAACACATCTCAAGAGGTATTTTTTCTAAGTTCATCATACTTTTTTCTTATGATTATTTTTCACGACCAGTACTGACTTAAGCATCGGAGGGTCGTTGGTTATCCAACGACCAACCTATAGCATTGTTTCCTCGCAGGATCACACGACACAAGAATGCAAGTCTTTTACACAATTTGGTCTTGTAGAACTTGATTCTAAGTTTTTCAACTTAGAAAATTTTTACTATATATATAAACGCTTTGGTCGCAAGAATCTTTGAACTGCTTGGATTGCCTAAATCGTAAGACTTTTTGGGTAAAATTGTTTGCCTCAATCGCAAGTACCCTTAGATTATTTGTGTCGTGTTAAATCGCGAATATTTGTGGATTGAATGTCTTATGTCCTGATTGCTTGATCGCACGACTTTTGAGTTTGAAAAGTTCTAAGTACTTCTTGACTTATGTTGTTATCGTGTGTTGTATGTTATTGCATAATATGAAAAATACTCGACAGATAAAGTAAAAAACCATTTATATTCACCAAAATTAATGGTTACACGAGGTAGGCTCGACCACCAACGGTAGACCATAGAAAATACAAAAAGACAAAGATATAAAAAGAAAAGAATCAAGACGGAGGAGCATCTTCTGTTGGTTGCGACGTAGAGACATTCACCCGCCAGAGTTTCGTCGACCTTGGCCTCCTCTTCGACCTCGACCACCTCAATGTCCCTCTCATCTTCAGAGTCCGGGCCCTTTTCGTTCCCGATCTCCGCTAAGTAGAGTTTGAGGTCCTCCTCGGCGTTGGCAAAAGGATTCTTCCCAGCCAAGTGATGCCTCATGATGGCCGCCTTCGTCATCCAGCGAGTGAAAGCCTCGACGACCTTCTGCTCCTCCTCCAACTCCTCAATCTTGGCCTTCTGCTCGGCCTCTTTCTCCCTCATGCCCTAGATCTCTTTTTCATTCGCGACCTGGGACACTTGGGCCCGCTCCAGCTTCTCTCGGGTCCCCTTTAGGATCTCGCACAACACGTGAAGACGTGCCTGCAGATCGGTCGTCTGGCGACCGGAGACCTCCGAGACATTGTGGGCTTCTTGAAGCCTCACTGTGAGAGACTCCACCTGGGATTTGGCATCCCTCTCCCGATCCAGAGCGGCTCGCTCCCTCTCTAACGCCGCTTTGAGAGAAAGCGGCACCGCTCGATGGATCCTCTCCATTTCCTCGTAGAGACTTAGAAAGGCCTGGAACGTCTGCAAAAGAAAGCACACGACATTAGCACACAATATTAAATACAATAGTTAGAATACAAAGATAAGGAAAGGTAAGTGTCGACCCTTACCAGAAAGGCGAGACCGGAGACGTTGGATCCCACGTCGTCGATCGTCATCGCCTTGAACTTCTCCTTGAAGGCCGGGAGCTGGTATTTCCCCAGATGAGGAAATAACCTCGACCTATCGATTCCCTGCATTCGCAACTTTGTGGCCACTGGGTTTAACCTCAGGGTTGCATGCTTTCACAGTCGGTTTCTTTGCCAAGGGAATAGTCTGGGCCAAAGGCCCAGGATACCCTTTCCCAAAAAAAAAACGTGAAGTTGACCATCTAGACGTCGACAGGTCCCTTCCCCTTGTCGGACGTGTGGACAGAGCCAGAGGCTTGAGTCTCCTGCTCCGGAGGTGGTTGATCGACGTTCGACACCTCCGGAGGATTCACTATCGGAGGTGCAACGCTAATGGGGACCGCAGGAATTGGGTCGCCCATCTTCGCCTTCTCGGGTGTAACAACGCTCGACGCGTCACCACCCTTCGGCGACGGTTCGCTCGAGACCGTTATCCTGGTCCTCTTAGGCACACTTGACCCAGTAGTCGAGAGTCCC
Organism: Arctium minus; assembly: GCA_954870635.1. Classification (NCBI taxonomy): domain Eukaryota; kingdom Viridiplantae; phylum Streptophyta; class Magnoliopsida; order Asterales; family Asteraceae; genus Arctium; species Arctium minus. The sequence goes on along the minus strand of OX941084.1, from coordinate 114,274,984 downwards.
TTTCTCTTCTCCTTGCCCTTCCGGGCCAACTCCATCTAGGCCCTCCTCCGGTCGGCCGCAGTGGACATCTTCGCTGGAGAACCACATAAAAAAAAGGAAAACAACGGTTAAACACACGACAAACGAAGAAAAAGAGGAAAGAAAAATGAAAATCAAGGGATGAGTACGCTACCTACCATCTCCTCTCCCTCCTCCTCTTTCTCTTCTTCCTCTTCCTTCTCTTCCTCCTCGACCTCGACCTCCTCGACGATGGTCACTCCCTCGTCGTCGTCGTCTGGTAGTTGACGAGGAGTGTACGATCGCTCGACTAGGCTATACCCGAGGAAGCGGGTGATCTTGTACACCGAATCACTATTCGGCCGTACTTCTTCGAACTTAATAACTGAAATCAAAAGCAAACAAGTTAGATTCGACTCATCCAAAAAATATATACGATAACAAGAAAAAAAAACTACGTAAAACCCTTACTCGACGTATTCCAGAACGTCTCAGGCACGTCGCTGTCTGGACCCAGCGACGCCGTACGCACAAACACGTACCTCGTTTTCCACCCACAGTCATTAACCACAGTGTTAAGTACCAGGGTGCGGTCACCCCGATACTTGGAAAACAAGTTGTAGCGGTCGAATTCATCCACCTTGATAGCATATGCAGTGAGGAGGTCGCTCACGTGGAACGGCGATCCCCAATCTCTCCTCAGTCGCTCGATAACTGAGACGACTCTCCAAAACTGGGGATTTAGCTGCCCAGATGCAAGGCTGAATGTGTGCATAAAACAACCTCGATAGTGGCGAATAAGGCCACTTGAACCCTATCTTAAAGGGATATTTGTATATAACGAAATATCCCTCCGGGCACATGTCAGGACGAACCTAATCTGGAGAATTTATGGCGACACTGGCAGGAATATGCGCTAAGCGCCTAAGATCGTCTAGGTCGTCCTGACTCTGTATAGAACTCGTAGGTTCGCTTGACATAGCTAAACTAGTCAAGTTGATTTTTAGCTCACTCAAACGTAAGATATCCCAATCCTTCCTAGGTTTCCTAGATAAAGCCTTGAATCGCATAAAAGAGTAATAGAGATCGCACCTTATATAGTCGCTCTAAACCTCAAACTAATGGTAAAGATTTTGCAGGTTTTTGGAAAGGATTCGTGATGACGATCAGGGAAATCTCTCTCTAAAAGTGTTTGAAAGCGTAAAAGGAAACAATTCTCTGGATACCCCTATTTATACGCTCAAACATATCAAGACGAGTCGCTTGATGATCAACACGTGTCGATCGACTTTTCGTTTGTATCGTTGGATTATCGACACCTGTCCTGACAACTGTCACGCATGCGGATGCACGCCACCATGACGTCACGTGTGTCAGTTAGGCCCTCATGTGTCTTGTTGGAAATGAGCCGCTTTGGTTCCACCACGACGAGAGCCTCTCCCCGAGTGACACGTGGCAACCGCCAAAATTGTCGATAAACTCAAAATTTAAAATTCAAAATTGCCGCTTTATTTTAAATTTTGAGTGCAAAATGTTTGGGTCAAAAACCCACGACCACGACGAGTGACATTTAATGTACATTTCACACGACTATTTTTGTATTAAGATAAGGTCCTATCGACCACACATATTTATAACATCCGTCGACACTTCCGTGAAAGTCGGTCGAGCGTCGCACAACCATCGTAAGATTACTTTCGACTCCGACTATACTAACGTACGACCCAATGTTCTTTTCTTGTTTCTTTAATGCAGGTTTAATGCTCATAAAAGCCAATGGATATAACTGGCATCGAACATCAAGATCATTTAAACATCTTCGACCGTCACACCAAGAATCAATGATACATTTACGAAGATCAAAGACTATAAATACCGAAGACATACATTCCATTTGGACACCTGCGACCACACAGTTTACAAGCCATACAAAGAACATTCGAAAGCTCTCTCACTCTCATTACACGATCGAAACATTTTATACACGATTTAAACTTGTTATTAGTTTCAATACTAATATTTCATATTTATCGTGTGCAACATTGTAATACATAAGGACATTGCCCCTGTTTGGCGATCATAGTGCTCGACGACTTCCATTTGTCGTCCGCGGTTTTTTTCTCGTTGAGGTTTTTCCGCGTCATCAAATCTCTTGTCTCTTTATTTCTATTATTATCGCACAACTTGTCGTCTGGTTACTTTCTTTAGTTGGATAAAGCTCCACACCGACCTTAAATCCTCCGAAGGAAGATTTTTGGCATTAACAATAACTATCATTCAGTTTGTCAAAACAGAATGGTAGTTGCATTTTAGTTGTGTTTTTTTTTGTTTAAATCTTCCTTAGCTTCAACCTCTTCAGATGACTTGGTCCATCTGGGTTTTAAATTGGGGTGTTTGTCAACTGCTTGTAAAAAATCAAAGTTATAAAGAGAAGGTTGTTTTGAAATTGATTTCATCAAATAATGTGGGTTGTCATACCCAATACCCCAGTTATCATTAAACAATTTAAATTCATTAGGTTTGTTTAGATGAATGGTTTGGTCAGTTTGGCCTCTTGTATAAAGTTCTTCCAAACCATTTATCTTTTTCATCAAAGTTTTGTTTTCAAATCTCAACTCTTTATATTTTACAACAAACTCTTGCTTCTGAAGTTCACACGGATTGAACTTGGAATTTGCTTCAGATACTTGATTTTCAAGAAAAATCTTTTATTTTTCAAAATTGCTGACGTCATTGTTTAAAGAATCAATCAACATTTTCTTCCCAGCAATATCTTTGTTGAGATCAAATATTGTTTGACGCTTTTTCGCAACAATGTATTTTTCCTTTTTAAGCTTAGATTGTAGATCTTGAAGCTCTACTATCATGGATTCCATTTTCTTAAGAAAATCATATTCAGAAAGATCATTTACCTCTTCAGATGTGTCATCATCGGATTCATCATATGTAACCTTTTTTCCCATCAGACACATGTGAGCTACCTCATCTCTTTCTCCTTCTGAATTTGTGAGATCAATCCAGTGATCATATTTCGCCATTTGTGTTTTCCCCGCTTCTTTCTGTTTTGCCAACAACATTTTGTTCTTGTAGTAATCGGAGTTCCGCACCTTGGGCTTTCGGCAATCTTTGGCTCCTCCTACAGTGGCATCAAGCATTTGTCTAGCAGTGGCATCAAGGTCATTGTATAATGTCTCTAGATGAATTTAGCAAGGAATGCCATGGTAAAGGCATTTCTTAACAATTCCTTGTACCTCCTAAGCATCAATAACTGCTTCATTGTCCATTTGTCTAAATATGCAAATCTCATTTATGGACTTAGCATTCCTGGTAGGAGGAAAATATATTTTTTAAAACTTCTTAGCCATATTGTTTTAAGAATCAACTGAATCTAGTTCTAAAGAGTTGTACCAAGCTTTTGTTTTATCTTTGAGAGAAAAAGGAAATAATTTTAGATGTAAAGCCTCATCACTTACTCTGTTGATTTTAAAAGAGTCATTGATTTCCATAAAGAACTTAAGATGTAAATGTGGGTCCTCAGATGGCAATCAACTAAGTTGACCATTTGTTTGCAGCATATTGAACATGACAAATTTTAGTTCAAAAAGAGTGGCCTCAATCTGTGGTCTAACTATGCCTACATGCAACTGGTCAAAGACAAACACAACATAGTCCATGATGCCTCCATTTCTAGAGTTAGCAATACGAATGATGTTTTAAGCATCATCGTTTTAAAGATTAGGCCTTAGATGGGGTCCATAAACATGTTATATCATGGTAACAATTTTAAAAATGAGTGATAAAGTTCTGTGTATTTCTTCTTCTAAAAGTTCTTTCAATGTCAAGATCCAAGTAAAAAACTTCACCATGTGACAAATGTGGCATACAACCAAAAGTCAACAGCAAGGGTGGTAGAAAAATTAGATTTTAAAAATGACTAAGAAAACTCTTGCTTTGGCTTGTCCCTAGGAACGACGCCAAAAAAAAATTGTGTTAGAAAGACAACTCCAAAAGACTATAACAAATAGAAGAATATGCAAGTATACATACACATCTCATATCGTCTGAAAACAAGTAATAATGGTAAGAATACTAAGTTATCTATCCACAGGGACAATGAAAGTGAGAGTTTCCAACAAGTTGATCCTAAAATAGAATTGCAGATGGTGATTTCGAAGAAATGATTTTTGGATTGAGTTAACAATTTACTGAGAAATAATAATAGTAAAAGAGAGCATGAGTGCAATTTCAGGTTGAGACTTGAGATTTCAGTGATGAAAGTATTGTTGATGCCAAATGTGATGTTCTTAACTTGGATATACTTTTCACTACACAAAAAACTAACAAATAAGAGTGCAGAAGCGTTTATAATGTGTAGAGAAAATAGAACTTGAAAGGTAGTAGACACACTAGCAAACAATGAACAGAAACATAATATGCAATAAGAAAATTACTGAAGACATTGTTTCATTGATTTGCTCAAGAACACCAAGAACACACACTACTATGTGATAAAAAGCTCTCAGGAATTACAAGGTGCTCTCTGAATTGTGTGTGCTCGCGTGATACTAACAAAGGTAGTGCTCCTATAATATACAAGGAGGATGCACCACGTAGTACAAGACAAAGGCTGACATTCCATAAACGGAATGCCACCTGGAAAGGTAAACAATCGTGCGCCGCGTAAATGATCTGGAAAATCTTCGTACAACAGGCTTCACGTGTTCTGCACGTGATCTTGTCTTGAACTGTAGTCATGAAAACTTCCATCTTTCATCTCCAGAGGTTAGCCATCACAGAGGCTCTGTGAGTGATCACATCTGAAAGTGATCTTCGGGTTAAGAATCCTCGGGTAGACATTCGACAGAGTCTTCTGAGCTTGTAACTTCTGTGGTGAGCTTAGTTGTTCTGAGCAGTCTTCAGCAGTTCCTACACTTAGCCTATTTTTCAATACTTTTATACAAGAGAGTTGAAGCTCACAAGTATAATGTAGCAGGACCTTTCTACAACATCTAAAATAGATGCTCAAGTAATGGCTTTTAATGCCACTACTAGTTTGAATAGTCTTCTTTTGAAGTTCAAACTGAATACCCACTAGCAATATTTAAATAATACAAATCCAAACTTGGTATAGATCCTACTATCTCACCATGTAGTTGCAACCTTATGAAGGTTGCTGTAGCACAAAATGGCTATATACAACACTCAAAATATTAACATTCATGTTGTCCAAAGCAACTTTATCCAAGTAAAATAAGATGTGTCATTTAGTCTTAGATTACTAGATGTAACATTGCAACAAGTGCATAGGGGAGTCGATTGCTATTGGTAAAAACGATTATCCACATACATTTAGACTTAATCTCTCAACCTTAATCACACCTAAGCTATGGGGTTTAGAGAAACATTGCTGGAAAAAGTAAAACAACATGAATGAAAATAGCATAAAAGTAAGTGCGCAAAAGTAAAGTTGCGAGAAACGTAAAGTACATGAAATATAAAATACTTGAAATGTAAACATATAGAAGTGAAAGTGTGCAAAAATCGTAAGTAGAAAATGTGAAGTGCTGATAATCGTAACTTGTGGTGAAAAGTATGAATGATGTTGTAGCAATTGAGAAATTCAAATGATTATTTGGATTAAAACTAAAAGTAACTTGGTTGAGTTTTCACAAACTTAAAAGCTTATTTCTACCTTGCACATTTGACAGACAATGAACTTCTACTATTTATACTAAACTAAAGCTCTTAGAGAATCAAATAAAGACATTAGCCATTGGGTAATAGCCACCCAATGTCAACTTTAAGTATAATCTAAAGTACTTAGGTTACATCATAAGATGACAACTAAAATCAGGAGCAAGCTTCCATTCTTCTAATCAACAAAAGACATCTTCAACAAGCACTTGAAATCTAACCGAACTCCTTAAGTGATTTGGTTCCACATGTTGTGGCCTTGTGGGATTCCAAGGATTCCAAAGCAAGCTCAGAGTTAGCATAATTTCTTCATTTTTCAACAAAACAAGACCAAACTCACTAACTATGCTCTAGACTTGATTAAAGAAAAATAAGAATAAAATGACTCAATTTGTGAAAGAGTATAATAAGACAATATAAAATAAAATCCTAAAAACACACTAAAAATGGGTATGATCCTGCACTTATCAAACTCCCACGCTTAAACCGTTATTTGTCCCAAACAACAAAAATGACAAATAAAAAGATTTAATATATGAAAGAAAAATAAAGCAAACAACCTAAACTTTGATGTGTATGAAATGCACATACATTAAACTTTGGCGGGTGATCTGGGATATTAGAAAATACAAGTGACATCAATCGAAAAACCCAAGAGTCTCTCTGTATTTATACAAGTAAAAAGTAGTGAATTTAAATTATATCTTACTGATTAATCAATACAGTTGAATTTAAGAATATATGCTAAACTATTTAAAAGTTGTAAAAAAATAAACTCAAATTATACAACATTCTAAATTTATCTTATTTAAAAAATTGAAGTGTTGTTTTAGTAAAACTATTTTTATAATTGTATTTAAGTATTAGTTATCTATGAAATTTAGAAAATGTAGAAAAAGAGAAGTTAATGGGTTAACTCAATTAAAAAATCCACTCCATTTTATATTTATAACTGAGAGGCTATTTACCAAACGCTTACTCAGGTAAGCGTTTACCAAGCTTACTAAGTTATATTACATGAACCGATGAATATAACAGTGATCAATAATCTTATTCGATAAGAACGAAAGCAATGGTCGAGAGTCTTACACGGTAAGTGATGACGACGACTCCTACCCAATTAGCGCTTACCGGATAAAATTTTGCCTACGATACCGTTTTAATGGACTAAAATCTTACCTGATAAGGTAAGTGATAACATCGAATTTAACCGGTAAGTGATTAACAGGTAAGTATTTAAGTAAACGACCCCTTATTATTAACATGTCAATATCATATTTAATAGATGGTTCTCGTAATTCAACCAAACACATATTATCCTCAAAGTAGAAGCAACACATGTGTTATCGACGTGAATTATGATCGAAAAGTGTGTGGTGTTTGTTGCCTTGTCGTTACTTAATCTCGATATTTTCATATCTTATTTATTTAAAAATGTATCGTGATAAATAATAACATATTTTAATAAAATATTAGATATTATAAATAACTAGAAGCATACTCGCGCAATGCAGCGAGATAAATCATGATTTTAAGGTTTTATTTGATTTTTTGTCAATTTACGGTACGATTTTGGATGGTTTTGAGAAAGTGATAATGGTTTTTTTATAAACTTGTTTAATTTAGACTTAATAATATAATGTTTTTTATATAAAAAAAATTAAATATTTTGTTAGAATTCAATTATTATCTTATATATTTTAAATTTTTTATATTTAAATTGAGATGTTTATTCTGTTTTGATTATGTTTAATAGTTATTATGAATTCAAACATATAGCTTTAGAAATTTATACTCATGCATCATTATTTTTAATCTTGAATTTTAAGTAATGTGTATCAATAAACATTACTTAATGCATAAAAACTTGTTTTTATTTTTTTTTTTCGATAATTTAATAATAATGTAATTTATTTTAGATTAAATACTATAATGTTTTTTTTAAATAAACATTAAATATTATGTTAGATTTTCTTAAATATATTTTAGATTTTTTATATTTAAATTTTGATTTTTATCATGTATTTAATTATGCAGGGGAGTGATTTTAAGGGATTAAAATGGGAAATGATTTTTGGGGAGTTAAATTGGTTAGAGATATGGACTGAAAGTTAATAAATAACATTAAATATAATACATAAAGTTTTAATGGTTGTTTTTAAGTAATTAACATTAAATAACGATACATTAAACTTTAATAATTGTTTTTAATAGTTTTTTATCCGTGCTTTATAATATAATATAGATAAAGTAGTTCAAGAAAATGAACTAAAACAACATTTCAAATTACTTTAATAAAAATACCAAATTTTACACCAATAGAAAATGAATTATCAATATATCAGAAAAACACTTGCATTCTACAGATCATTTTCATTTTTTAAAGAGAATATCAAATTTTATATCAAATATCATATTTAACATTAAATTATTTTAATAAAAATATCAAACTTTACATTAAATTTAGTGTAATAAACAGTAACACATCAAATTTGGTCTAAAGTTATTCATTTATATCAAGTTTTAGTGTTTTACGCTAATAGAAGAAAAAAAATATACCAAAAATTTACATTTTGATATGATAGAAGACGATTTATTGTTTGAATAAAACTAAATCACCCTAACTATATAGGATCAAGGTTCTAAATGGTGTACGGCGCGGCGTGGCAGCGAGGTCAAGCCTCAAGCCTTACGAGTTACGGCGAGGCCATGGCGTTTTTCATGGCGGCGCCAAGGCAGCAAATATATATATATATATATATATATATATATATATATATATATATATATATAGGGGTAGTTTAATTTACAATCCATGAAAATCTTACAACCCATGCAACCCACTTCTTAACCGTTGGATTAATGATCGACGGTTACAATACATGTGGGTCCAATATTTTCAATTAAAAAAAAAGAAAAATAAAAACAAAATAACCGTCGATCATGAATCCGACGGTTAAGATGTGGGTTGCAAGGGTTGCAATCTTTTTCAGGGATGCAAAATATCCTTCCACTATATATATATATATATATATATATATATATATATATATAATAATGGGAGTTTTATATCATATAAAAAAACAAAAGAAGAACCATGAATTGATTTGATATCAAATATACAAAGTTTACAAAAATGATATCAAGAAATCATAACTCCCCAAAAAATCATAACTCCCCCACGTGATCGTGACTGAGAAACAGAGAGAGAAAGGGAGAAGGGGAAGTGAAATTCTAGGGTTTAAAATATTTAATTTTGACTTTTTAGATTTTGACTTTTTTACCATGTAAATTTACAAGTTTTAGAAAAGTACAATTTCCCCCCATAACTCCATAACGCACCATGGCCCGCCATGGCATGCCTTAGGAAGCTTAACGCCATAACGTAACGTAACGCCATAACGCGCCATGGCTCTTATGAAGCTTAACGCCATACATCGACGCCAAGGGTAAAAACGTAGCAGCAAGGTGGCGCCTCGACACCATGGCACGCCATGGCGCATTTTTTAGAACCTTGTATAGGATATACAATTTCGTATAAACTAATTTAAAAAAAATCGATAAACTAGTAATTAAACAAATGGCAATTTCTCGCTAAAAATGAAAACTCAAAATGTGTATTTAGACAAAATAAAAATTATAAATGATGGTTGAATAAGACTTTATAATTAAAGACCTAATTAAAAAAACCTAGGAAACTATTAATATATGAATTAATCTTGAAATTTAAGAATTTTATTTAACCGTTTTATAATATAACTAGTAGTGTGTTCGTGCAATGCGACGAGATACATCACGATTTTAATTTTTCCTTATATTTTTGTTTTTTATCGATTTACAGTACGATTTTGGATGGTTTTAAGAGAGTGATAATGATTTTTTTATAAATTTGTTTAATTTAGGTTTAATAATATAATGTTTTTTATATAAAAAAAGTAAGATTTTTTTATATAACACCCGTAATTTCCTAAAGAAACGATTGGTCCGGTCAAGAGAAACGGTTGGGGAACGGTTTAACATAAGACGTGAGGAGGTACAACAGGGATACGCGCGGCTTGGCCCGCGGCCACAAGCCGCGGCTAGGCCTGCACAAGTCACTGTTGTCTACGGCTTAGAGACACGCGCGGCTTGGCCCATGACTTGAGGTCGTGGCCAAGGCCGCTGGAGACTGTCTGATCGATTAAAACTCAATTTTCTAGGGTTTTCTCCCATTCTACTCCCATACTCCATTTCTCTCTTCTTTGGGACGAATTTGGGAGCTCAAGAACTGATCTGGGGCACCTTCATGTAAATCTACCATAGGGATATCAAGGTTATGGTGGCGTGAGGCTTGGTTACGTTAAGGATGGAAGATTTCGTTAGAATGGTGGATTGGAAGGCTTTAAGTTTCGGTTAAGGTAAATCCCTTGAATATTCCAAGCTTTAGTATAAGGATCTTTGTGGATCTAAATGTTTTCTTGTTAATGGTTTATTCTAGACTTGAAGGAATGGTTCTATGTAAATCCCATTTACGATTTACACCTTAATGCATTTTATTGCATAATTATGATAATTACATGCTCGAGTGTGTTGGTCATTCATGTGTAGTCATGTAATGTTAGACTGTGTTGCATTGGATCCATATGCACGTAAGTCAGTCTTTATTTAATGGTCAAATGGGTATTACGGGGTTGGACTTCGGAACCTATGTTTTATGACCTTAACCTTTCAAGGGTACACTAGGAGGATTGAGTCCGGTCGTGCTATCATGATGATGGGTGTTTTGGACCTCCGTCATTCGGGGTAATTTCATGGTTGTAATCCTCGAATGTTGTCGGGCCTTTGGCGGTATTCATGGTAATATTCGCTAAGGCCAGCTGTCTCTTTGGGTGTAGCTTGAAGGAAGTCGTAGGGGTACTTGGGCTTGCATGTGGTGAAGTGTCATACGATTAACGTTGTATGAGTGACATACTTTTGTGTTCCTCCACTCTCAACGGATACGGGTCTCCCCCGTCGTCGGCCAACAGTATTTTGGATATTTAATTGTCCATGCCTTAACATTTGGATTTTATTCCATTTTTATGGTCGCGTGAGTATTGAATCTTAGTTCCATGTTTTCGATGGCGCATTAATAATATGGATTGTTTTCCATGATTTATGAGTTGACTATTATGCCCCACCCATGTTTTGGGTGTTTCGGGATATATAGTCTTATACGCGTTTTTACAATTGGGAGTCCGTTTTCTATTCACGTTTGAGTGAGTTTTGGGCGACATCATTTTATAAAGAATGTTTTGTATTGGGATGTTCGTTCTTAAAAATGCATGTTATTGGAAAACGCCTCTTTTTCATATTTGAGATAAATCATTTGAAAGATTATGATTCAAATTGCATTCTTTCCTTTTAACGATATATTTATTCATGTTGAAAACTCTTGAACTCACTAGGCGTTAGCCTAACCCTTTTTATTTGTCGGCATGTGCATCAGGTCCCGGCTGGGTATGGTACTAGCGACTCTGTGAAGAGATGAGAAATAGACTTACACTTGAGGATGAGTGGTTTGGTGAAACCCCTCCCCCGTTATCTTGGGTTATAGCAATTTGTATTTGGGTTTAGTAACACCCGACCTTTGATTAGTCTATGTGTAAGGATTTATTTGTCTTGTTGATGATTAAATCTAGAACAATATTTCAAGAATAGACTTGTCGTAAGATACTTTATCCTGATTTGAGGCATTTTTGAAAATTTTAAATTAGATTCTTCTTTCTGATTTGAGGGTGTTACAAGTTGGTATCAGAGCTTAAGTTTGAGAGATTTAAGTGTTGATTTTGGATGCCTAGACTCAAACTAGAGTTATTTTAAGTAATTGAAGGTGAAGTTACACCAATAGGTACCTTAAGATACGATATTTTGAGGTTGATGGAGTCACTAGGAACGGGAATCACGTCGAGAGTAGCAAGGATGATCGTGTACGGTACATTCATAATTGCACCTGGTCAGTGTTATGGTGAACCTACATGGTACATGTGTATGCTTAAACTACCTTGGTATGATGACCGTTGGGGTAGTGAAGAAGTTTCTAAATGGGTAACCATTAGAAGGAGTCGATGATTTTAGCATTCGTCACTTGGAGTGACGGTAAGCATGGTGATTGCATTAAGTGGACCGCTTTGGGTCCCAATCGTTGGTTAAATTAGAACCATAGGTCTATTGAATCGACTTTATTTCGAGGAGAAATCGTGAGGTTAACCAGTCTAGTTACCTATTGTTACCTTAAGATGTTGAGCGTTCGGGTGTCGGTAGCGAGATCGTTGGACTTGGAGAGTGTAGATCCCAGTATAGTGCAATCAACAGCAAATAATATCACAGATGAATAAGATTTAAGCCACAACTACTAGTCATATGATTAATATGAAATCAAAGGGTTACAGGTTTACAGAAACGATTTCTGATCAGAGAAAGTAAACCTATTGACTAGTAATCTGGAATTATGAGACTAAACTAATAATGAAACTGAAATAGCCTTTATATACTCAGGCTTTACAAGCAATTGGGCTTATGGGCTTTTAGGCCCAACAAGCAATAACTATTAAGAACTTTACAAAATATACCCTGAACTTCTATTTAACATTTAAATTCACCCTAACAATCTCCCCCTTTAAATAGAAGTTGAAAATCGCGCCAGTTTGGAAAATATATCTTCCGAAAACCAAAACTGATCTCGAAGTATCTCATTTGCGTTTTGTACTCCAGTCGCTCTTCAATAACTCCCAGTGCTTCAAGAACAAGTGACTTGTATTTAGGATCCAAAGGCTGAACCCCTTTTTCATCTTGATCAAGTGCACGCTTCAACTTGTCTTTCAGCAACATCAATGTACCATCACAGAATCTGGCAATCTGATCAAATTGGATAAAACGCAAAATACCTTTGTTGTTCACATAGGTCATGCCGAATTCTGGAATCTTTATCACTGTAAATGCAGGTACATTCTAGGCATCAGACGGAATCTTCAAATCAGGCTTCAGCAGATTAATCTTTGGTTGGTTGCTTTCTAACCCAATCTGAAAGTCTTCCACCGAGGCAAGTTTCATCGCACACTTCATATATCTCTTTACGGTCTCGAGTGCATCAATGACTTCCCCGGGTCTGATGGTTCTAGTCTTTAAGTCTCGAAGTATGAACAACAGATCTTGTGGTTCAAGACACGGAAAGTCAGTTCAGAAAAACAATACTTCTGACCATCTTCTCTCGTTACCATGAAGTCTGAATACTTTACTTTCATGAAGAAGGCAGATTGAATCTGGTTAACTGATGTAATCCTGAGCTTTGTCTTGGAGTACTTGCCTTGAAACTTCTTATACACGAATACGAGCTCACGTTGCTTTTCCTTGCTTTTTACTGACTGTAGACCATGAAGTACAACTTCATCATACTTCCGAATCCAGTGGGCAAAGATTTTCTGTTGACTTTCTTCAAGGAAAGGAACTTTGATTCTGACTCTTTCCCACTTGGATGGTGGAGCTGGCTGAGTACTTTCTGATTCCCTAACTGGTGAAGCTGGAGGAGATCTGACGGGAATATCTGTATCTGGAAAATCAGGGTGATCAACAGGATAAGTCAACAACGGTACCGCGACAGAAGTCTGATCATCTGGATGAAGAATCTCATCTATTTCAGCTTGCATGACTACCAGAGCTCTTTCAGTGTTGGTATTTTCTTCTGTCGGGTCAGAAACTTCATAAGGATCAAGAATTAACGCCAATCTTCAGGTACAATCGGTGAACCTTCATCAAATTCCGCAGGCTTTTCAACCATTGGATAATCGTACAACACTAAATCCAAAACTTGTTCCCGTGCCTGTCTCTGCCCTTCTGGTTGAGTACCAGAACCCGAATCCTGTTCCGTTCCCACCTGAACTGTTTCTACAGACGGTGTCTCCGGCTCTGTTAGGCGTTGGCGCTTCTCCCCCTCATGGTGATCAGGATCATCCTGATCATCATGTCGGCGCTTGAGCGTTTCTGCCTGGCTTCGACAGGTGTCCTCTACGGCTGATAGGCGTTCAGTCAATACAGCGACGGTTTGCTGCAAAGACTGAAGCATGGCTTGTTGGAGCTGGAAGGCTTCAGGAGATATAATGGGATGGGGGGTGGTGGCGTAGGTGTGGATGCTTGAGCACGTAAAAGCGATAGAAGATCGGCATCCTGGGAGGGTTCTGTTTGAGATTGGGCAAGAATCTTGGCAAGAAGTATGGATTTCAGGTCCTCGATTGACATATCGGTAGCTGGAATGAAGGATGGTTGTGTAGGAGGTAGTGGTTCAGGATCAGTAGCTGGACCTTTGCCTTTGATCATGCGCTTTAGTGCGTCTACCTCCTCCCTTAACTCGGATCGCATCATGGAGTGGACAGCCTTTAGGGCGCCGTCCATAAATTCCCTTGAGACGGACTCATGTTGGGTAACTTCTGGGTCACTCAGACTTCCAGTTGTAGCTACGACTGTAGAATTCGAGCCGCCTACGTTCACATCTGGCGTGATGATAGCTGTGGTAGGACTTCCACCCAATCCTCGTAAACCAACCGAAGTTGGAATTACTATAGGTGTTCCGGATGGGCCACGAAGGCCTTCAGCAGTAGCCGAGAATGGGACCCGTGTCCTAGGAATAGGAGAAATCATATCAAATGGATCTAGACTTTGTGCACCCAAAGAAGTCGAGAACGGGGGCTGCTGTTCTCTTGTTTCAATACCGGAACTCTCCAAGTGAGAGACCGGTAGCTTTTGTGCTATATCCCCGTATGAACTTGAAACCACCATCTGTTGATAGATGGCGGAGTGGCTGGGTGGGGTGTGCAATTGCGCCGCTAGGTCCACGACGTCTTCTTCAATACCCTGTCTCAACACATGAGACTGGGTAGCAGATGTGGCTACCTGGCTAGATGCGGCTTGGGGGTCGACAACCAGATGTGGTTGCGACGTCACTCATGTACGCTCAGTTTCATATTTTCTTTTTCTTTCCCTCTCTCAGCTCACTTGAATATCATCTTCGTCTATAAATACCTCCGCTCTCCTTATCTCTCCAGAAGAGGGCTCATCATCATCACCATCAGAGTCAGAAGACTCATCTGATGCCGATCCTGCGGTGGCGGTTTCCTCAGAGTCGATTTGTTCTGATGTTTCCTCAGATGCTACGACAGAAGAGGACTGAACGTGAACGGTTTCAGTAACTGTGGCCTCTTCTGCCATCTGAGAGACTGTCGTCGTCGGTGAAGGCGATCGTCGTGAAGTACTGGCTTGGCTCGGTCCAACGACACTGCCCATGCCAGTTCCCCTTACTGTATGTTCTCTCGTCACACCCTGTCCGGAAGCCCCAGCTATCCGGACGCTACCTCCTCTCGTACGTGGACGCGGACCCTCACGCCTCTCAGGTCTTGCTCCCTGGGGAGGTCCGGCCGGTTCTGGTCGGACCATAGGAGTTGGAAGATTGTGTGTGTGCCTATATGCTATAACACTCAGTGTCGTGGGACGAGCATAGGCCAGCAACCCGAGGGGGATTTGTCGAGCGACAACACCTTCTGGATCAGGACGAGCTGGTATCTTGCGAGTCGGGTGTTGCAGACAAGTTGGGTGCGATGAACGGCGTGCAATGTCGGGATACAGAGCCATGAAGTTGTGGATGATCAGCTGGAGAATGCTCAAAAACGGTATGCAGTTCTGTCTCTTTGTAGTGTTGGCTCGTACTCTCTGAACAAGCTCGGACCAGAGGAAATCGGCATAGTCTGCGTGGCGATGGAATGCCACAGAGTGGAATAGGCGGAGGATGGGGGTACTCGTCTGATCGATGCCTTTCGTGATAGCCGAAAGGCACCGATTGAGGTACGTAAACAGCGTGTACCAGATAGTGGGGAGGTGCTTGCGGTTGAACCCAGAGGGGAGGCGGAGTTCCGCACCGTAGCCTAGGGAAAGGATGTCAGCGCAGAGAGTGGCGTCCGGTACGATAGGGTCATAGTTGTTTCGCCCTGGAAATGATGCGGCGGTCGGCAGATTGAGGAACTGTCGGAAGAGATCACGAGTAAGGAGTACTGGTGTGTGATCAATCCGACCCTCTAGCTGGAAACCATCGTCGGCCTCCAAAGCATGTAGAGACCGCCAGAACTGTTGCAAGTATAACTGTGGAACTTCCGCTGTCTCCGTGAGAGCATAGGAGATAGGATGCCCACGGAGGATCTCGATGATGACCTGATATTGGATGGCAGGTTGGGTTACATCGAGATGGTAGTTGTTGGGTGTAAGCTGAATGAACTGATCCTCGGGGATCAGTGCGGCATCGACGATTGGGTCAATCGCTGGGTTCGGGTTTTGCGCCATATTACCTGTTAAGAATAAACCGGTTAGAACTGAGGTACATTGGAAACAAGATAACGTTGGAGTTACATGGCCATGGTTTAAACCACAACCTATACTAACTCCAAGGTATTGGAAAAACAAACCCTAATTCGTGAAGTAGGGTCCGTTACCAATTCGCGCAACACCACAGAGAAAAAAAAACAACTCACAGTTTCACCTCACAATCTCACATCTTTGAGATATAGCAATTAAGCACAGATATCAAAACACCAATACACAGTATGCATTTAAGAACACCAAAAGGACCTTCGACCGGTAGTGTATTCGACCGGTAAGGACTTAGACCGGTAAGGGCAACGACCGGGAGGGTCTTAGATCGATATGGTGTTCGACCGGGAAAGAGTTTGGCCGATATGGTCTTTCGCCCGATATAATTGTTTGATCGATAGGGGCATTCGACCGGAAGAGTATTTGACCGGTATAACCATTCGACCGATAGGTCTTTCGACCGATAGGGTCATTTGACCGGTAAAGGTCTTCGATCGTTAATGGTCATTCGACCGATAGGATTACTCGACCGGTATCGTCATTCGACCGATAGGATTACTCGACTGGTATCGTCATTCGACTGATAGGATTACTCGACCGGTATCGTCATTCGACAGGGATAGGTCTTCGACCGGAAAAGGCTTCGACCGATAAGGTCTTTAGACCAATATAACATATCGACCGATATTGCAGATTCAAAACAAACCCAAATCGATTGAAACCTATTATTATCGAGATCAAACAAACCCAGACCTTTTAATCGAAAAAAACTCTGAAAACTAACCACGACCAAGGTCGTGGTCACATAACAACAAACCCTAAATCGATCGAAGCGAAGGGGTCGAGTACCGGTCGATCGGATTCGAAAAACCCTTGATCGAAGGTCGAATGAACAGTCGACGACGAGCGAGAGAGAGATAGAGCGATCGAGAGAGACATACCTGTGTCGATCGGAATGAGAGTCGAGAGAGAGACAGATCGCCGGTCGTGAGAGAGTAGGAGTTTGAGAGAGATTGAGAGATGTTGAGAAGACAGAGAGATGTTGAGAAGACAGATCGCCACTGAGGATATTCCCCCCGATAGAGCACCGGGGGCTTCTGATCCGAACCAATAGCTAACGCGTCTCTTGAATTCATCTTAAATCTATTAACTTAAAAGCACTGTAACGATCGTGAGACAAGCAGGATGATCCAAACACAATAATAAAAATAAGCAGAAAAGGACAAGGACCTGGTCGAGCAGGGTACCGGTCAAGCAAAGGACCGATAATGACAATGTACCGGTAAAGCAGGGTACCAGTCGAATATAATTATCGGTCAAAACAAATTAGGTCGAAACAGAAGTATCGGTCAAAGCCAAGGACCGGTAAGCAGGGTACCGATCGAAGCAATGTGCCGGTTGAACAAAAGACCAATAATGGCAATGCACCGATCGAATGAAAGACCGATAATGACAAAGCACCGGTCGAATAAAAGACCGGTATAGACTATGTACCGGTCAAACAAACTATCGGTCGAACCTGATTAATAACAAATTGAGATATAGACCGATAAAATCAACACACCGATAAACAGATAAGCCCGATAAAATCGAAGAACAGTGCGATGAACACGATGAATTTCAAGATTAATCGACCCAGAAACTGATAAATTAACCTAGAAAATCAAACGATTAAGTAATAAATTCAACTTGATTAGCAGATTTAAGTTTAAACTCGCTTATGCAGATCTATTGAAGATCAATAGTCACACTCAGAAACTCTCAGACCAAAAACGACAAACAATTCGACCGATAAAACTTAAATCCACAGTAACCTTAGACCCAGTAAATCAACCCAGATCGATTTTCAATAGACACAAAGACCGATAAACATAAAGCAGATCGATAGAAAAACACTTTTCCAGATAATCACTTTTTCTAGAAAATAATAGATCGATAATACTTAAAAAAATCAACCTAGATCGAATCGATAAAAACACATAAACAGTAATCAATTAAAGCACATAAAATCAATCGATTAACACAAATAATTGATTATAGGGTTTTAGACAAACCTTTTTCTGGATCAAACCTTTAGTCTCTTTGCTCTGATACCAATTGTAGATCCCAGTACAGTGCAATCAACAGCAAATAATATCACAGATGAATAAGATTTAAGCCACAACTACTAGTCATGTGATTAATATGAAATCAAAGGGTTACAGGTTTACAGAAAGGATTTCTGATCAGAGAAAGTAAACCTATTGACTAGTAATATGGAATTATGAGACTAAACTAATAATGAAACTGAAATAGCCTTTATATACTCAGGCTTTACAAGCAATTGGGCTTATGGGCTTTTAGGCCCAACAAGCAATAACTATTAAGAACTTTACAAAATATACCCTATTTAACATTTAAATTCACCCTAACAGAGAGCTTGGTCCTAAGGTTTTGGGTCTCGACAAAAATTCATGCACGAAAGTTACTCTTTAATTATTTTGCATAAAGTGTTTCATACTTTTCCAAATTTCCATGTGGGTCATATTTCAGATCCGTGGAAAGGCGTTTAATACACACGAGATATTAAACAGTGAGTTGAACATGCATAAAATTGTTTTATTGCACATGATTGCAAACTTTGTTCAGATCTTCTTAATCCCTGTTTGTCGGACGCTATTTTCGGATGTTGTAAGTATCCACGATTTAACCTTGTTTAGGGTCTCGGGCAAGTAACTGCGATTTATGACCTTGACATTGAATCTCCTCCACATATGTTAAGGTTTTAAAGGAAAAAGTTATTCCCACTATTTTAGTGTTTGAGTTTTATTAGGATTTTACTTGCGAGTTTTGTTGAAAGGCGTCACTTTATACCACGTTGAGAAAAAAAAGGGAAATTCTTGGAATTGTGATATTTTCGTCATAACTTTGTCTTATGCTTTTAGATTTTTGGGGATGAAGATTTTGGCACCAATTGGTTTTTGGTGTCATTGAGTTTCATTGAGTCTCATTGAGTTTTATGGGAATCTAGTTGGGGTCTTATGGAGTTTTACTTTACGACATTTTGCGTCGCTTAGATGAACTTTGAAACGCGTATACTGAGTTATTGTGTGCGTTAACTTACGGGTTTTTGTTTAACCTTTTGTCTACTACGAGTTTTGCATATTTTATTTCACAACCGTAAGAGACGTCTTAAGAGTTTTGTTAGTAAATGATATTTCATATGTTATTTTGGGAAGTTTCAATATCATGTGATTTCTCTTTTGAGTTTTATGCAAATATTTCGTGGTACGTTGTTTGATATTTGAATTGATTTACATTTTTGCGTGAGTAATGCATGGGAAAGATCTTTAATGGTTCGAGTTGAATTTTTGTTTTATGCCTTCTTCAGTTGTTAATTTTGTTGTTACAGTTTCACATAATGCATTAAATGAGTTATCGGTATACATGTCATTGTAGCCACTATTTTCGGACAAGATCATTTTATTGTACGGCCTAAAGCTTGAAAATTAATTTAAATTTATTGTACGTTTGACCAATCGCATGCATATTTTGTCTCACTAAGTTTTGAGAAACAAACTTAGCATGCAGGTCTTGTTGGGAATTTTATTCCATATCCTTATATAGTCGAATGAGAAATTTTGGGAACTCGATTACGTAAACTGTCTCTTGGGAGTTTTGTTCAAACGCCTTGTTATAAACTGTTTTGGTACGCAAAATTATTTCCCATTTATGGTGTATATTGATGCAAGCTAGGACCATAGTGGTCCATTTGAAAAGCTTGTTGTATATCCTTATTTACTGTCATTATTAGCGTAAGTAATGATTAAAGGCTTTTTGAAATGGTTTTATACGTGTGGTGTTTGTTGTCACTTTGCACACCTACCGAGTAAACGGTAGTGGATTTTTATACGTACGATTGATTGTAATAAAACCATTGTATTTGAGAGTTTTATAAAATTTCAAATTGGCATAGCGGTTGAAAAATCTTGAACTCATTAGGGCTATAGATTTAAAACCCTATCGTGAAAGGATTTGTAATTAAGAACTAGAGGAATCCTTGGGAATCGTAGTGTTCGAGGGTCTGATTCATGGTTAGTTTTGAATTTTGGATTTCAGTTTTACAAACCGGTGTACGCATAAATAATTGATGTATTAGAATTATGTACTCTCCCAGTCACTTAAGTGGGGATCTTTCGTTTCGATGAATCCTACGATTTAAGCTTTAGGTGTTGCTTGTTTATGGTTGGCTATGAACTTACTGGGAACCACATCATGTATGGGTTGGGTGTGTGCCATCCGGGTGAGTCTTCAGGAATAAGGAAAATATGGCTATTCATTTGTCCGGAATTTTAGTGCCGTAATAGGTGTCAACTTTAATTCTTCGATGTAATCTGGAATGGAATATGTGGTGGTATATCCACGTTTGCAGTGTAGACATTTTGAGGATAGGTGTCGGCATTCGGCTTTGAGTACGGTGACTGGTTGGGTGCTTCAGTGCACTTTCGTTGAATTTGGTGTGTCTGCAAGTTAGGTGGTAACCTTAAGGATATTAGATGTTGGCAATTAAGAATCAATCGTTGGTAATCCTATAATCATTGAGGTTTTCGCTGATTTAACAATCGATACTTGAATGCATATTGGGAGATGTATAACCGTGGGGTTTGGGGCAATCCTCTGTCTACGGATGTTACTTTTGTAGTTTGGATCGAACCAAACTAGTGTTAGAACTTCGTCAAGGAAGGGACGATAAATCTTTTATGATGTGGATTATTGGGAATTTGGTGAAGATGTCGAGGTAGAACGTAGGTGGAAATCGTTTATTGAGGAGATCTTGATTTTTTGCAATTAGAAATATCGTTTTTATAACAGCAGCGGGCGATCGACTCATCAATTCTATATACGGGTTCCTTATCACTCTAGTAAAGTCATATGTGTTGCGAATACTCGGAATCGAAAGGAGTTTAGTCAACTGTATTTAGTTTGTTGCTACAAAGGTTGTTATGGTTTTGAAGGCAAGCAAGGGTGTAGTGCGGTTCGCCGAGAGTTGATTAGAAGTATTTAAGCGTGAAGTATGCTCCGAGGCATCCCTAGTGGGAATCGTTGGTTAAGGTCGTAAGCTACTCTTGAGGCAATATGAATAACCTAAGGTTGGGAGGCAACCGAGGTCTTAATGATAGGAAATGTTTCGATAAGGACTCGATGTTCTTTCTATCGTCTGTAAGGTACAACGAACGATGAGATTAGGTGTGTGGCGTCCTGTTATGAGAAATATGATGACAACCTTATTCGAGATGTAATCGGGTTCATATATGAGGCAAGGTATCGTGGGGGCACCCCTTTTGGATTGAGAACCAATAGGTCTCGCTAAATGTGACGTTTTGTTGTTTGGTCAGTGCCAGATTTCAAGGACGAAATCTCTTTAAGGTTGGGAGGATTGTAACACCCGTAATTTCCTAAAGAAATGATTAACGACCGACCAAGGAAAACGGTCAGCGGCCGGTCGAGAGAAACGGTCGGGGAACAGTTTAACACAAGACATGAGGAGGCATAACAGGGACACGCGTGGCTTGGCCCGCGGCCTCAAGCCGCGGCTAGGCCTGCGCAAGTCACTGTTGTCCACGGCTTAGAGACACGCGCATCTTGGCCCACAACAAGGCCACGGGAGACTGTCTGATCGATTAGAACTCAATTTTCTAGGGTTTTCTCTCATTCTACTCCCATACTCCATTTCTCTCTTCTTTGGGACGAATTTGGGAGCTCAAGAACTGATCTGGGGCACCTTGATGTAAATCTACCATAGGGATATCAAGGTTATGGTGGCGTGAGGCTTGGCTACGTTAAGGATGGAAGATTTCGTTGGAATGTTGGATTGGAAGGCTTTAAGTTTCGATTAAGGTAAATCCCTTGAATATTCCAAGCTTTAGTATAAGGATCTTTGTGGATCTAAAGGTTTTCTTGTTAATGGTTTATTCTAGACTTGAAGGAATGGGTTGTTTGGAAACCCTAGCTTATTGTTGGTGATGACTTGGAAATGGTGGAATCTACACTTTTGGAGGCAAATGGTTGAGTTTGGAACCTAGGTTTAAATTAACCTAGCAAGGTGAGTTCAAGTTGCTTTGTGAAAACTATATACATGCCAAAATGAGTATTTTAAAGTAAAAATATGTTTTACTTGGTAGTTGTCAATGTGTTAAGTATTTTGATAAGTTTTCATGTTTATTAAACTTGGGTTATTTGAATTTCATGAAAAGCCATATTTGGGACGTGAATATTTGATAAGTAAATAGTATGACTTATGCATTTGGTAATTTTGCACAAATGAAGTATATTTTATGATTTATGCATTTTTGGTGATTTTGTACACATGAAGTATAATCTATGATTTATGCATTTTTTTGGTGTATTTGATTTCATAAATCATTTGGAAAATGATTGTCTCCGTGTTATGAGACATTTTGGAAAACATAAGGGTATGAACCCATTTGAAAAACCTTTTGTCCCAATCCGTGACGAGTTTTGGGTTAATCACATCTTTGAGGTATGTGTCTGCATAAACACCGTTTGAATGCGTTTTTCTATTTGGGGACCGCTGTTTGTTGGTCGAATGGGGTTTGAGGATTTTAGCTCAGTTTCGACTTAAAAGAGTCTCGTGGACATATGTCCAGTTTTAATGGCTCTATGTAGAGCCCATGTACGATTTACACCTTAATGCATTTTATTGCATAATTATGATAATTACATGCTCGAGTGCGTTGGTCATTCATGTGTAGTCATGTAATGTTAGACTGTGTTGCATTGGATCCATAGGCACGTAAGTCAGTCTTTATTTGATGGTCAAATGGGTATTACGGGGTTGGACTCCGAACCTATGTTTTATGACCTTAACCTTTCAAGTGTACACAAGGAGGGTTGAGTCCGGTTGTGCTATCATGATGATGGGCGTTTTGGACGTCCGCCATTCGGGGTAATTCCATGGTTGTAGTCATATAATGTTGTCGGGCCTTTGGCGGTATTAATGGTAATATTCGCAAAGGTCAGCTGTCTCTTTGGATGTAGCTTGAAGGGAGTCGTAGGGGTACTTGGGTTTGCATGTCGTGAAGTGTCATATGATTAACGTTGTATGAGTGGCATACTTTTGTGTTCCTCCACTCTCAACAGATACGGGTATCCCCCGTCGACGGCCAACAATATTTTGGATATTTAATTGTCCATGCCTTAACATTTGGATTTTATTCCCTTTTTATGGTTGCGTGAGTATTGAATCTTAGTTCCATGTTTTCGATGGCGCATTAATAATATTGATTGTTTTCCATGATTTATGAGTTGACTATTATGCCCCACCCGTGTTTTAGGTGTTTCGGGATATATAGTCTTATACGCGTTTTTACAATTGGGAGTCCGTTTTCTATTCACGTTTGAGTGAGTTTTGGGCGACATCATTTTATAAAGAATGTTTTGTATTGGGACGTTCGTTCTTAAAAATGCATGTTATTGGAAAACGCCTCTTTTTCATATTTGAGATAAATCATTTTGAAAGATTATGATTCAAATTGCATTCTTTCCTTTTAACGATATATTTATTCATGTTGAAAACTCTTGAACTCACTAGGCGTTAGCCTAACCCTTTTTATTTGTCGGCATGTGCATCAGGTCCCGACTGGGTATGGTACTAGCGACTCTGTGAAGAGATGAGAAATAGACTTACGCTTGAGGATGAGTAGTTTGGTGAAACCCCTCCCTCGTTATCTTGGGTTATAGCAATTTGTATTTGGGTTTAGTAACACCCGACCTTTGATTAGTCTATGTGTAAGGTTTTTTTTGTCTTGTTGATGATTAAATCTAGAACAATATTTCAATAATAGACTTGTCGTAAAATACTTTATCCTGATTTGAGGCAATTTTGAAAATTTTAAATTAGATTCTTCTTTCTGATTTGAGGGTGTTACATTTTGGAATTCAATGATTATCTTATATATTTTAAATTATTTATATTTAAATTGAGATGTTTATCCTGTTTTGATTATGTTTATCAGTTAGTTATGAATTCAAACATATAGCTTTAGAAATTTATACTCATGCATCATGACTTGTAATCTCGAATTTTAAGTAATGTGTATCAATAAACAATACTTAATGCATAAAACGTGTTCTTAAGAGTTTCTTTGATAGTTTAATAATAATGTAATTTATTTTAGGTTTAATAATATAATTATTTTTATAAAATAAACATTAAATATTCTGTTACATTTTCTTTATTATATTTTAGATTTTTTATATTTAAAGTTTGATTTTTATCCTATATTTAGTTATGCAGACATTGATTTTAAAGAAGTTGAAGTGGGAATAATTTTAGGGGAATTATAGTGGTTAGAAATAAGGATTGAAAGTTAATAAATAGTGTTAAATGTAGTGCATAAAGCTTTAATAGTTGTTTTTAAGATTTTAAGTAATTAACATTAAATAGCGGTACATTAAGTTTTAACAATTGTTTTTAAGAGTTTTTTTTATATATGCTTTACAATATAGTATAGATATAGATATAGAGAGTCGGGTTCAAACGAGAACAGTACCTATTTAAAAGAACACAAGAACTAACGAAATCATTAGTGATTTTATATTAATACAAGAAAAAAGAACTTTGGCCGCGGCTTCAGGTCTGCGTGGCTTTTTTGCACGTTAATGTAAAATCACTAATGATTTTGTTAGTTCTCATGTTCTTTTAAATAGTTATTGTTCTCGTTTGATCCTCCATCTAGATATAGATATTTGCCTAAAATGTAATATAAATGTTTTGGTTATTCAAGTTTCATTTTATAATTCAATGTTGAAATTTTCATATTTCAGTTAAAAACTAAAATTCGTTAAGTCGTATTAAGATATATTCATATGTTTATAAGCTTTCCAAATCAAGCCATTAAAAAAAAGTCATTATTTTGTAATTGTTTTTAACTTTTTCTAGTCAAAATTCAGTTTTCCATTGTAACTCAAAATGTTCGATCATCCATATTTTTGTCGATTCTACTCGTTAATATTTCTTATTATCACATGAAACTCCCCAACAACCAAGTAATGAACAATTATAGGGAAAAGAAGAAGACAAGAACTTAAGTGAAAACTCTAAAAACGGAGAAAAACCACAGTCTCCAAAGAGAAAATCCATTATGTGAAAAATTGTTACAGTCACATAACTCTAATCTCTCAAGTCTCGCCTAATAATACCCCCACCCTCAAAGATTTAACTCACACCTTTCTACTCTCTAAAACAAGAGAATAAGAAAGAAAGAATAAAATACTTGAAATGTAATTTATTGGGATGACTTGAAACCTAATCCTTAGACCCCTTTTTATATAGGCTTGGAATCCTTTTCACCTCCACCAATGTGGGACAACCTTTTCAAACTTATCTTTTATTTTATTTTAACCAAACAATTCTCAAGAAACTCCACCTTAGCTAAATAAAACAAAATTTTCGCTGCAACAACGACAACCCTTGTTTAAATCGACAATCATAATTCTCAAATCAGAGAACTATCATACTCCACCATAAAAGAGTATCACCACTTAGAACAATTCATTCTAAGAATTTTACCTCGGTGCATGTCGAAAAATTTGTTGAAAATTTTATGGTGCAACTTTCTCGTTTGGTTTACCCGGAAGTTCATTAGCCATGAACATAATCCCTGCCACACACCTTGCATCTATGCCAAACCAATGCACATGTGTAGATACTAAATACTAGGGTTGCTCACGGGTTGGGTTGATCGGGTTGAAGACGTTTTAACAACCCAACCCAATGTTGACGGTTTGAGAATTTTCAACCGAACCAAACCCAAACAAAAGTGCAACCCAAACCAACCCAACTCGTTCGGGTTGGTCGGGTTGATCGGGTTACGTTTAAACAAAGTAAAAACAATATTGAAAACATAAAAATAAGGAATTTTTCTTTGAAATACGATCCATCACTCAAAAGAATATACGAGTTCATCAAATATTTAGGTATTATCTATAACTTTCCAATAATGTCCTCTTATGAGTTCCATTTCTCGTTATTGTCAAGTTATTTTTGGTAACTTATACATATTAAAGAGAAATATAAATAATTTTAGAGAAGTCGCTAAAACGTTTATCGGGTTATCGGGTTGGTCGGGTTACTTTGAGTCTAACCTAATATCTACCCAATAGTTCCGGGTTGTCCTAATTTTGTATCGATTATATGTCGGGTTACCTCGAGTTGATTTTTTCGCGGGTTGTTCGGGTTGGATTGATCGGGTTAGTCGGTTTTTTGAGCACCCCTACTAAATACATGGAACCGCTAACCTAAACACATCCATTTTCCATGGTAAAGCGGACATACCATGAGGATGTATTCTGTAACGACCCAGTTTCCAAAAATTTAACTTAAAACCTCAAATACAGGAAACCAATCAATATGCGATCCAAAAACGGTCGACTAAAATAATTTTCCAAGAATCATCTCAAATACAACGACGGTAATAATATTTCTAACCGCAATAATAAGTAAAATACTTATTAATCGATTAACAAGGATCCTTTAACATTAAAAAAATCTAAAATTTTTACTAATTCGCAACAACGGAAGTAAATAAATCCAATGATAGATTTAAATTCTTACCAATCTATAATCACTAGAACCTTTAACCAGAAATATAATTAGCCCGACAAAATTAATGAACCGGTTATTGGGGACAACCTTCACCACAACAATTACTGCTTATACTTTTTTTTCCCAGGCTAGCAATCCCAATATAACATTCACCTAAAATGCATATATTTTAAAACAGAATGAGGGTTAGACCATAGGTCTAGTGAGTAAATTCTCGTCAGATAAATAATTCAGTAAAATCAATTTGACATAATGTCATATATAAATCATTTAGTCATAAAGTAGGCTCTCAGACACTATGAACCAGTTAAACATAAATCGATACTCATGCACAATATCTTACCCAGGTAACTAACCACAACAGTCGCCACAATTTAATCGCACACACCCCGATAGGATCACAATCAATACCGGTTGTGGCCCACCACACGAAACACATTCGTGGGCACTATATACATTCGGACCATCACAATCCTAACCGCCAGGCTTCTATTGTGAAAGTCCTTTTCTCCCAAAAATTCATAATCAAGCCACAAATGTTAACAATAAACAACATGTAATAAAACATATAACAGTTAACGGTAATAATTCAAACATACCAATACCAATCTGGTATAACATCGAAATAATAACCATTTTATAATATATGCATTTCAGTTCAAAAATGGTTAAAGAAAAACCCACCTTGATACGAGAAACGATGATATAAATCTTAACCGATACGAAGGATCAAAACCGAACGATAATCTTAAAAATATTAACACCAATCTACCAACTTGCAAGACTTTCTCCAATCCTGCGTTCACGAAGGATTCTCAAAATTTATTCTTCTCGGAGTTTCTTTTTTTCTAAAACACCCACATATATGCTTTTTGATTTCTAGGAAATCTTATCATAAATCAATTGAGGCGGTGATGGTTATATATATAAAAAGCAAATTTCCCACATAAACCCCCAACTATAAGACACTTAGGGGTTGTTGACCAACTCTTTCAGGGTGAGTGATGTCCGAGTAAAAGTGTTGTCTCGGGTAAGTGTTGGTAAGTACTGTCCGGGTAAGTGTGTTTTCCAAACGTTTAGAGGTAGCACTTACCGATAAAAAAATGACCATTTTAACCCTCTTGGTAATTAGAACAATCTTTTAAGAACAAAAACCAGTGGATTTAGCATTCTCCATTAACATGATTAGGGGTGCCCATTATTGTACTAATTTATCTTCCAAAAATTGAAGTTTTCTTCTGAAAACATACAAGAGATCTGTCTGTTAGTCCCAATTTTGAATTGTAAAAGTATTGAAAATTATCTAAGTCCTATTCCAAAGGACTTCTAGAGAAAGACTTCAGAGAGCATGCCTTCCTCTGAAGTATATTCCAGAGAAATGCAGCAGAAGAGCTTCAAAGATAGCTTCATCAGAGGTACCTACATCAGAGCTCTAAAGACATTGTCTCTGAAGAACAAGTTGAAGATTCTACAAGTGTTAACACAAGAACAGAAGACACGTCACTTAGTGATAAGATTTACCTTTCTAGATAGGTTACTGTTCAAGCATGTCTTGAGCTTACCTTTTAGGTAAGACAAAGTTCAAGCAAGACTTTAGTGTCAGGAAAGTACATTGTTCACTTTATGGTCCTATAAATAGGACGTGCATCCCATTGCTCATTTACGAATTTGTAAAAGAATTATTTCTTTATATTGAAAAGTATTCAAGAAGATCTTGTAAGTTTAAAACTATCTTTTTAGGTGTTCTTGATAATCTACTTGCATTATCCAGTGAATATTAGTTTGTTCTTATATTTGCTTTATTGGATATATCTTCTTATTACTGTGAGTACAAATCTTGCTTTGATTTTAAACATTATTTTCTTCCGTTGTTCTTATTATTATATGTTTATATCATTGTTAAAAGACTGAATCTGGGATCTAACAATTGGTATCAGAGCCTCTTTGTTTTTCTTAATACAAACAAGATCATATATTTGTACTCGGAGAGATTTATGTCTTTTTGATTCACGTTTTCATAATGTGACGCCCTCAAATCTTAGAAATAGCAACTAATTTAAAATTTTCTAAATACATCAATAATTGCTTCGTCTACAAACACAATTTAAGGATTAACCTCTATACACACATTCATTCTACACATACAATCTATGATAAGGACGGTGCTACTAAACCCAATAACAGTTACTATCTCCAACCTGCGGAAGACTTCACCAACTACTTACTCTGGCAATAAGCTAAGGCTCAACTTCTCAAAGCACTGCTAGAACCGAACCTCCGACAGGAACCTGATGCACATGCCGACAAATAAAAAGGTTAGGCTTAACACCTAGTGAGCTCAAGAGTTTTAACCTGAATGATTATATCTTTTAAAAGAAAAGAATTCAGTTCAAATCAAGATCTTTCGAAATAGTTTACTTTAAAAATGGAAACGACACATTTTCCCCATAATATGCATTTTTAAAGACAATGCTCCCAAACACACGCATTCTTTATAAAACGATGCAACCCAAAACTCACCCAAAACGGGATTATAATTCGACACCCAATTTGTGAAGACGTGGATAACACTTCATATCCCAAAACACCCAAACACGGGTGGGGTATAATACTCGACCCTTAAATAGCGGAAAACAATCCATAAAGATATGGCACGTCATCGAAAACATGTAACTCGAATTAATACTCACGCGACCATAAAATAGAATGAAATCCAAATATTAATGCATGGATAATTAAATAGCCAAAATACTACGGGCCGACAACGGGGGATACCCGTATCCGTTGAGAGTGGAGGAACACAAAAGTATGCCACTCAAACAACGTTAATCGTATGACACTTCACGATACGCAAGCCCAAGTGCCCCTATGACTCCCTTCAAGCTACACCAAAAGAGACAACTGACCTTAGCAAATATTACGAGAATACGCCAAAGGCTCGGCACAAGGGGGATACAACTATGGCATTGCCCCAACAAGGCGAAGGCCCCAAAAACGCCCATCAGCGGACTACCCATCGTCATGATAGTACAACCCGGACTCAGCCCTCCTAGTGTACACTTGAAAGTACAAGGTCATAAAACATGAGTCCCGGAGTCCAACCCCGTACCACCCAATTAACCATCAAATAAGACTGACTTACGTGCCTATGGATCCAATACAACACAGTCTAAGATTACGTGACTACACATGAATGACTCACGTACTCGAGCATGTAATTAACAACGGTATGTAACAAGGTGCATTAATATGTAAATCATAAATGGGACTCTACATCGAGTCATTAAAACCGGACAAATGTCCCCAAGACTCTTTTAAGCGAACACCGAGCTAAAATGCCCAAAATCCATTTGACCAACAATTAACGTTTTCCCAAATGATGAAACGCATCTAAATGGTGTTTATGCAGACATATACTTAAAAGATGTGATTTACCCAAAACTCGACACGGTTTGGGACATATCATTTTCCAAATGGGTTTATGAAACCAAATATACCAAAAATGCATATATCATGAATTGGACCTCGTTTCTACGAAAATAATCAAAGGTGCATAAATCATAAAATAGACCTTACTTATACAAAATTCCAAATATAAGCTTTTCAAGAGATTAACACAACCCAAGTTTATCAAATATGAAAATTTACCGAAATACTCACACTTTGACAATTACTAAGTAAAACGCATTTTTACTTCAAAATACACATTTTGACATGTACATAGTTTTCGCAAGTCAACTTGAACTCATCTTACTAGGTTAAGTTAAACCTAGGTTTCAATCCCCAACCATTGGCCTCCAAAAGCATAGATCTCACCCAAAGCTTTCCGAAGACATCCATTCCAACTCTTCAACTCAAGCTTCCAAAACCTAGATCCACACATTTCCAACCACAAATAATCATATTCAACTCTTAGAATTGTTCCCCAAGTATTTACACGAACATTTCATCTTATACCCAAAAACCCTAATTTTCTATACTTGAAGAAAGAGAAGATTACCTCAACTAATAGCTTGAATCCACCAACCCAAAACACATGTAGGTCACCAAAACGAACCATAAGCTATCAAATCTTCAAATGATGAAAAGTTAGATGAAACCCCCAAGAGCTTGGTGAGGAAGATGAAGATGAAGGTTTTGGGGTTCAAGATCCCAACTAACTAGATGATGAAGAATCATGTGGTTTAAGGAGAAAAACCCTCAAAATGGGTTAGGGTTTGTGTGGAAGAGAGGAAATGGTTTGGGAGAGAATGGGAAGGAATTAGAAGTGAGAAATGAGAAGATTGGGTGAAAATTCGGACATTTTAGGAGACAAGGGCCGCGGGCGACCTTGCCACGCGATAGTGACATTGTCACTATCGCGAGGGCACTTTCGCGGGGATTGTACTGCGGCTGGTACTCCCCCGACGATTGTGCCACGCGATAGTGACAGTATCACTATCGCGAGTCACAATCGCGCCACTCGTACCGAACCCAGAAAAGGGTCAAAACTCAAGATTCTCGCATGGGTCGACTTAAGGTTCGAAAGCACAACATTCAACTCAAAAAGATAGACGGAAGGTGGAGAGATTACCAACGAAGGACGGAGACTTACTTTACGAAAAACCGGGTGTTACACATAATTTGTGCATGTTCATATAAACTTTTGTTTATTCAAGAACCTTATATGCTCCAGGTTTGAAAATCACTCATAGTACTTCACTTTGGTGAAAGATCTTCTTTCAAGCACCATCTTTTCAAAATCTCATCTTCTTCTTTGCAAACATGGCAAACTCCAGTATAAGTGCCATTTATACAGCTGGATCTTTGACAAAACCTTTTACTCTTCTGAGGGATGAATATCCCCAATGGAAGATCAGGATGGTCAACTTTTTGGAAGCCATGGACAGGGATCTTATGAGATCTGTAACTGATGGACCTCACCAACCAATGGTTTTGGTACCTAGAGTTCCTACAAGAACAGATACTGCTGAAATACCTGCATTTTATGAAAAGAAAACTTCAAACTTCACTGAAGAAGAAACAAAAATGATGGAAAATGATTCTAAAGTTGTTAGACTGTTGATTATGGCCATCCCCAATGATATCTTTCAAGAACTAGATTCTTGTGTGACGGCAAAAGAGATTTGGGATTAGTTGTTAAATCAACTGGAAGGTGGCATACAAACTCAGAAAAATAGAAGAACTCTTTGCATTAATGAATACCATGAATTTAAAGCACAACCTGAAGAGACACTTCACCAAACTTATTCCAGATTCAACATCCTGATAAACAAATGCAAAAAGTTTGGAGTCATGAGGACAAAAGAGGAATACAATGTTCTTTTTCTTAAAAGTTTAAATGAAGAATGGTCACAACTGTCCATGTCATTAACTGACATTTATGGCACACTAGTTGCCCAAGAAAAAGAAGTTGTCAAGCAAAAGACCAAGACCTCTTTAGGTGGACCACTTGCATTAATTTTAAAGGAAAAAGGTGTTTCAAAAGAAAGTCATGATGAAAAATCCAAAATTTCAAAAGAGAGGCTTTCAAGAAAAGAGCCCAAAAGAAAATCCAAAAGGGCAACGCTAGCTGAAGATGACAAGCTTTCAGACTCAGATTTAGATGAAGACATTAATGCGTTTGCTAAATCTCTTGCCTTGATAACTCATCAATTCAACAACAAATTTGGTAATAAAGTGTTTGAAGGAAGGAGAGATGATGAAGAAAGAAGAGGAAATCAAGAAAGGAGATTTCAAAAAGAAGTAAGATCATTAAGAACCCATATCTACTCTGCATAATGATCAAAAGGGTATTCAGCTCAACCATCATGAAGTTATTCAACAATCTAGACCTCATCAACCATTTCAACATAAGTATCCCCAACCTTAGAGGTACTTCCAACCTCAACCTCAAAAGACAGAAGCAGTTGCTGCTCTTCTAGCAAATCAGAATGATGGAAGATGCTTTAGATGTGGAAAACCAGACCACTTTTCTGCAAACTGCAGAGGTAGACTAATCAAGGATCAGGACTACTACAAGAACAAATACAAGTGCAATATTAGAGAGAGGGTACTGGTAGTAGAAATGGAAGATTGGCGGTGAAGCCTTGAGACTTTAAGCTAGACTCATAGATCTATGATATAAAGCTCTTAAGAACATTTCCCTTACTCCCTAATCTTCCATAATAAACACAAAAGAAAAAGTTAGGGTTGAGAATGATTTTTTCCTCGAAATATAAACCCACTCATGCATGTTGCCTCACGTTCCCCAATACTCAAATGAGACCTCGAATGAGATTTCAGCACAACCTACATTTTCGATTATCTAGACATATCACAATGTTGATTCACAACCCAACCACCATCCAATTCTTTTGTAAAACGACCATGTCGGTGACCCAAACTCAAATAAGGGCGTCATACTCTCTTTCTATCGTAAGGGAAGGGGGAAGAACTACTGTAAAACAGGGAAAGGGTGACGATGAGGGAGGGTTTTAGTTTATGTTTGTTTTATTTTTCTCTTTTGCTTTACGCACTTGTACAAACAATATTGATCATGTATAGTAAAGATCATTAAAGAAATAGTTAAAATGACCAAAATGTCTTACATGTCAGTGGCACATGATGAGGTTAACGGAACTCAAGTTAATAATGTTAAGTATATGGATTTTTTTGTTATATGAAACCCAATATAAAAACAACTAGTAACTTGGTATGTGTTAGGGACCAAAACCTTAAAAAAGGCATAACCTATCATGACCAATGGCATAATTCACCCAAAATAAAAATATAATATTTGCTTTACATATAATTAAATAAAAATCTTTAATCAACCAACCCAATAATTAAAATATCTTTAAATAAGTTAAAATTATAGCATTTAGAGTGAATTGTGGATTTGGTCCCTGTGGTTTAGTGATTTATTTGACCATGGTTCTTATTCTATGTTTATTGTGGATTTGGTCCTTGTGGTATTCAATTTATTTTGGTCATGGTCCTTCTGACTAACACTTCCATTAACTTTATTAAATCAAGGACCATTTTAGTCATTTTGCCTATTTTTTATAAGAAAAATATAAACAATATTTTTATACACACAAACACACATGTATATATATATATATAACGATATTAAAATAAATAAAATAAAACATTATTGTATGATTTAATTGTTTAATTTTTTTAAAATTAATTATATTAAATACGATTTAATTTTATTATTTTATTGTAATTGTGAAAAAAGATATAGTTTTATTGTTTTAATGTAATTAAAATTTCAATTTAAACAAATCAGATCATAAAACTATATCTTATTTATTTAGATTGAATAAAATAAAATATGGTTTTATGATTTGATTTATTGAATTAAAATTTTAATTAAGTTAGAGACGATTTAATTATATTGTTCTTTTACTATCATTGCAACAAACAAGCTTATTGTTGATATTTTAACACCAAAAATCATTGAAAATCGTTGAGAAATGAACTAAAATTTTATCAGCTCCAATTTTCATATTGTTTTTCAGTCAAAAACTCAAAATCAATTTTCATATTGTTTTTAGTATGATAAAATTAAAGTTCATTTCTCAACGGGTTTTAATGATTTTTTGTGTTAAAATATCAACAATAAGCTTGTTTGTTGCAATGATAATAAAATAACAATATAATTAAATCGTCTTTAATTTAATTAAAATTTTAATTCAATAAATCAAATCATAAAATCATATTTTATTTTATTCGCTCTAAATAAAATAAGATATAGTTTTATGATCTGATTTGTTTAAATTGAAATTTTAATTACATTAAAACAATAAAACTATATATATTTTTCCACAATTACAATAAAATAATAAAATTAAATCGTATTTAATATAATTAATTTAAAAAAAATTAAACAATTAAATCATACAATAATGTCTTATTTTATTTATTTTAATATAGTTATATATATATATATATATATATATATATATATATTTATATACATGTGTGTGTGCATGTGTGTATAAAAATATTGTTTATATTTTTCTTATCAAAAAAGAACAAAAAATAGAAAAAAATGGCTAAAATGGTCCTTGATTTAACAAAGTTAATGAAAGTGTTAGTCAAAAGGACCATAACCAAAATAAATTGAATACCACAAGGACCAAATGCACAATAAACACAGAATGATGACCATGATCAAAGAAATCACTAAACCACATGGACCAAATCCACAATTCACTCTAGCATTTATTATCCAAATAATATCTTGTTTTTTTAAGGCCTCGCATAAAAATTAAAAACCATTTTTAAATTTAATGCATACAAAATCGGAATTACTATTATTTTAGTCAATATCTAAAACAAACCATCTTTTAAAAAAAGAGTGAATTACACCGGTGGTCCATGTGGTTTGTCCAAAATTTGGATTTGGTCCTTAAAGTAAACTATTTACGGTGATGGTCCCTAACTTCTTAATTAACATCCACTCATGGTCCTTCTATAGTTAATGATGTTAATATCATCCAACCCCATCTTTAAATCAAGGGGCAAATCAATCATTTAATTAAAAATAATAATTAACCAATTAAATCTAAAAATCAAAGTCATCTTCAAGATATCAACGTGATGACTTCCATAATTCAAGTTTTCACCTATCGTCCCTCTAAATCAATTTCATGGCTCGTCCCTCTCCTCATCCACCATCGGAAAAGAAAATTCTTGCTCCGACAACCGTGGTGGGGTGTAAATTATGTGACTGGGGATGAAACGATGCTTTCTTCACAATCTGAGGATGAGAAGCCAACAGCATTGGTGATGGGTTCGTCTTCTAATTTCAATCAAAACCCGTATGTATTCAAGCTCCATTGTTGTTCACAATCTTAGGAGAACAGACGGTCGGACTCTATATTTATCCGCATCCATTAACAGCCTTTGACGCACAGTCACACACGGACTAAAGCAGAGAGATAAAAACAATCCCTAGGAAAACGCAGGATCCAAGTCGGAAGCAGAAGCAGGATTGATGGAAAGTGAGTTTTTATGGTTGATTGGGTGTTGATTTATTGTTATCAACAACAGGAAAGATCAACAAAGTTTCATGGTCAAATTAAGAAATGATCACAAAAGTCAACCACCAAGATTCAAGATTTCTGTTTCTTGAATTCATACCCATGTTTAATTCATAATGAATAAGAAGGTTTTGTTCAAAAAAACATGAATCTTTCTACAAATCAACAAACTTCAAGAACATAAAGCTTAAAACCACAAAAAGTCAACAAAGATATAACATGTTACCGTGGAAAGAAGACGATCGGGCGAGAAAGAAGGAATCAACAGGGTTAAGAGAAGAAGAAGAACAATGAACCCTTTTGTTTGTCAGCTGAACAGAGCCACCACCACCACCACCACCGTCGCCGGCATCGCCGGCATTGCCACCACCAGAAGCACCACCATAAAGAAAGCTTCGAGCCGCCATGGCAACACCAAAATTCAACACCCACTAAAAACTCAGGAAATCAACACTCAATCAACCATAAATATTTGTGGATCCTGTTGGGCAGTGAAGGCAAAGTGAGCGGAGTATTGTGGTGACGATTGGGGAGAAATGGCGGTGGACGATGGAGATTTCACAAAGGAGTGTGATGAAATTGAGAAGGCCGAATTTGGGGTTTGTTGTAGTTGTTGATAGAGTTTCTAGGGTTTGGAGTAGGGGTGTTCGCGGTCCGGTTTGGACAGTTTAACCCCCAAACCACAAACTAAACCGTAATGGAGGTTTAGAAATTTTCCATTGGCATCAAGTGACCAAACCGGTCAAACCAGACCACAAAAAAACAGTCTAGTCTAACCGGTTTAGGCGGTTTAGGCCTATTATGGGTTTTAAAGTAAAAGAAACATAAAATCTATCTCCAATTTAAAATTTCCACCGATGTTACGTATATACTGAATTATAGAAGAAAAATACATCTTCAAAATTAAAAAACATTGAGCAAGTTGAAAAAAAAAAGTTAAATAAGTCCACCAACAATAGTTGAAATTTTGGACAAAGATTTAGCAAGTCAAAAGACGATTTGAAATTTGAAATTTTGATTTTTGGCGAATTTTAGGATTTTGCCGACGTATGGAACACGGACAATTGAAAGTGAAAACTAAGAACTCAATGTCTTAGATGTTTTTTTTTAAATTGGGACATAATAGGTAAATATATAACACGAAAACTAAATATAATTTTGGCGGTCGGTCCGGTCCAAGCCGCTCAAAAAAATGTTCAAACCACAGACCAGACCAAACCGAGCGATTTGACTATTCTTCAGACCGGACCGGGCCGGACCGCCAGACCGTAAAAAACGGTCCGGTTTGACTTGGTTCAACCGGTTTGAGCGGTCCGACGGCTTTTTTGAACACCCCTAACTTGGAGGATGGAATAGATGGTTTAATCGGAGGTTGAGGGGTTTAAATGAGAAATCTAGCTATAGAGAAGGGTTTTAGAGATATCTTTGTTTGATTTCTGAAAATTTGTTGTAAACTCGATAGAAGCTTCTGCTCCATGGCTATGGAGTCTGGATTGGTCATGGAAGCACTGCAACGCAGGGTTTTGGTATCTTTGATTTTTAAATTTAATAGGTTAATTATTTTTTTTAATTAAATGACTGATTTGCCCATTGATTTAAACAAAGGGTCTGATGATATAAACACCATTAACTATAGAAGGACCATGAACGAAAGTTAATTACAAAGTTAGAGATCACCACTTTACTTTAGGAACCAAATCCAAAATTTAGACAAGTCACAGGGACCATCATTGTAATTCACTCTTTAAAAAAAAGTTCTACAACACTTGTTCTTAGATTTTTCATAAAAATTGGAAAGGATTTTGGCTTTTTATGGTATTTAATAACTATAAAAAAAGTTAACATATCGATCAACTTAACGATTCCTACTAAATTGTCTAATTAGATTCTAATAAATTATTGTTTAAGAAGAATGTAACTTTTTAAATTATCCAAATACTTTTTGTATAAAATGCATAATTATTAAATTTAATTTTTTTTATTTTTATTTTTTGCACACTGTTAAATTTATAAATTTAAAACTCAGTATATATATACATCCTAACATACCAATTTTATTGTAATATGTTTATAATTTTTTAAAGTGTTGGTTTATTTGAAAGATAGACTTAAAGGTTGTTTGTTTTTTTAAAAAAACTTCTTAATGACTCTTAAGTCTGAATCGTTCAGACATTTTTACACACCACATCTTATTAATCATAACTAAAATAAGACTTCAGACTTTACACCTCTTAAAAAACAAACGGCACCTTAGTGATCAACTAAATTGTTTTAAAAATATTTAATAAAATTAAAAAAAATTAAGGGGGTGTTTGGTTGGGGGTATTGAGGGGTAAGGAATGGGAATGATAATGAAAATTGTTGTTTGGTTTGATATAATATAATTGATTCATTACCCCAAACCCATTAATTTCCATTCCTGACCAAATTGGGGGGAATGAAAATTTTATTTCCGCTTAGTCATATTTTCTCATGCGTTCCTTCATTTGTCGATGTTGAATGTAAAATATTTTTTATTTTCATGTTGGATGTCACATATTTGTATTAAAAATATTATATAAAACATTTTTTTATTAATCATATTGGTTTAACCAAACAACATCAATGCAATGTCCATTCCTATTCTCATTCTCCTGTATTCCCATTTTCATTTGCATTTCTTATAATGAACCAAACCCCGCTAAAGGATAAAGCATGTGGTGGTGGGATATGTGAGCCGACATAAGGTGGAGGTAGGTGTAAATTTAAAATAGTGACAGATGTTTGTAGGACCCGCACGCATGTTTCCCTACAACATAGATACTCTCCCCATAAAAATGATTGATGATGCATCATACATATAAAATTATAAAAAATGAGTAAACTACAATTTTGGTCCCTGTGGATTATACCCAACGATAAAAGTCATCTTTAGATTTCAATAATTACAATTATCGTCTCTATTGTTTAGGCCTAGTAGTAGGGGTGTTATTCAATCGGTTTTCGGTTCGGTTTAATCGGTTTTCAAACTTTTTAAAAACTAACCGATAACCAAACCAAATAAGGTTTGGTTTAATCGGTTTCGGGTTTTTCGGTTTTGGATTATTTGGTTCGGTAACCGGTTAAACCGAATAAGAATTTATATTTTTTCGTTGGACATTTGCTCAAATAATGTTTTCAAATCAAGTGTCCGTTGCTTTTAATATATAATTGTGTCATACATTATTACTCAACAATTGACTTATATTAAGTAAAATACACCATCTATCAAAACCTAGTTCTACCATATGACATTATTTTTCTTCATGCGACGATGTAATTCAAGCATAAAATGTAATCTAATAAAAAAACATTATCTACTCCCAATAAAAAACATTATATATCAATAAAATGTGTAAAATAATAATAGTATAACATGTCTTAGGTTTATTTTTTATAATCATGCAATATATAAAATATTAGTCGAATGTGTTATTCGGATTATTCGGTTTAACCGAATTAAGAAAAAATTAACTGAAAACCGAACCGAATAAGAATCCTTATTCGGTTAACCGAACCGTTTAACCCGAAAACCAAATAACCCGAAACCGTTTAACCCTAATTTCATTCGGTTCCGGTGGGTTATTCGGTTTCGGTTATTTTTGACACCCTACCTAGTACTATTTATATTTTGCTTTGAAAATCGTTCCTGATCACTAACTCTATTAAATATTCCCGTTTAATAAAGAACATTTGTCTTTTTACCCTTCTTCGTCTTATTTGTTTTGTCTTTACTCAAAGGACTAAAATTGTAGTTTACCTTTTATATATCAAAAGTTGGACTAGCTGCTCCTCCGACCCGGAGTGGATTCTAGTGGGAGGGCAGCTTTCCATTTTTTAAATAGCGTTTCCACGGGGTAGAACCTCCTCAGGGAATATAAGGTTTTCATGAGGCTGATCTTGAGCATGTAAGCCTCTTTGCCCCTCTCGTTTCGACAGCAGAAGCATTCTCAGCTCCTAAAGAAGATGAAACATATATATATATATATATATATATATATGAATTATTTTTAAAAAAGCGGTTATAACCACATTTTCAAACATATTTGTTGGCTTATCTCAATCTAACGGTTTGGATGAGTTTTTCGATTCTTTGTTTTTCAAGGTTCTCTCATGATCTTTTCCTTAAATATAGAGATGAGATCAGGAGATAACCTTGAAAAAGAAAACGAAAAACCCATCCAAACCGTTAGCTTAAGATGATCTAGCAGATATTGTTATAACCACTTCTTTTTAAAATATAAAAACATCTCACACCATTTTTTTAAATCGAAAATGGGTAAATTATAACAAAATTTTGAGCAAGACAAATTACATCAAAAAAATGATCACTTATTACCTATAATTAGACATTCATTTTGATATATTGTATCATCCGTTTTTTTTGTGGTTTTTCAAGATTTTTTTTCCAAAGTTTTCCTTTGATCTTTTTCCTAAATATAGGGATGAATCATGAGGGAACCTTGAAAAAGAAAGAACTGAAGAACTCATCCAAATCTTTAGATTGAGATGATCCAACAGATATGGTTAAAAAGTTGGTTATAATCACTTTTTTAACAATATAAAAATATATCAAACACCATTTTTTTAAATCAAAAATCAGCAAAATATAACAAAAATTGACTGAAACAAATTACACCAAAAAGAATGAACACTTTATTATCTATAATTGACATTCATTTTAATATATTTTTTCATCCATTTTTTCATGTTTCTCCGATTATCTCTCTTTTTCAATGTTTTCTCTTAATTTTTTCCCTAAATAATCAGAAGATAACCTAGAAAAAAGAAACAAATAACCCATCCAAACTGGTAGATTGAGATGATCCTGCGTATATGATTAAAAAGGTAGTTATAACTATTTTTAAAAAAAATATAAATATGTTAGAGGAAAAACGAAAAAGAAGAAAAGGTAAATAGAGAACGAAATCTGCAATTTTCATTAATCATTAGTCCTTTATATTGGGATGAGTTACAAGTAGATAACTTATAAGATATTTTATTTCTAATCAATCTATGATATATATATTTATTTCTATCTCTTTCGCCATATCCTTTAGACGATGACACACTTATCCTACAATACTCCCCTTGTGTCGAGTCAAATGAGTGGTGGTGCACAATTGTTGTCTCATTAAAACCTTACGTCAAAATAAAAACACGCACCATTTTCTTTACAAACATAGACTTTTCCTTTAGTCTTTTCTCTTAGATTCATACATTAATCATGAGAGTTAAGAAAGCATGATGGTATATAAATTTTTGTCTCACTAAAAACTTATACCAAGGAACAAAACCCAATGGGAAAAATAAAACCTTGGTTAAAGGAAAGTGCACAACATACCAATATCACATATATATATAGTAGACCCCCCTTTTGTCTACTACTCCCCCTGATTCATACATTAATCAAGAGAGTTTGGAAAACATATGCATTTTAATACTTTCTACATGTTTTCCAAAATATGGTTTTAGGTAATGATTTGGTAAAATGTGTCTTGTTCTCCTGACATCTTACTTGATTCACTTGAATCTAGAGAAGAGTTTTGTTATTGTTGATTGTATAAAACTTAAGCAGAACATGCTTTGTGTTATCACCTTGATTTATCTTACTTTCATTTCTTCGATACATGATGCATTATTTTCATATGTGCAAGTAGGATAGTGGTTGAACCTAAAATTACTAGCTCCCCTAATATGTATAATGATAATCCTTAATCATATACATTATTTAATTATCTCATGGAGAGTATATTCTTGGAATAGTTCAAGGAGGTAGTTACAAGGGTTTGCTTAGCTTACTTCCAAGCAATCCGAGTGTTCCATGTGGTAATTCCTTATCCAGTTGGGGAACAACCTTTGTATGGGTCAGACAGATACCTAATATCAGCAAAGGCATACTAAGACATTGTTTGGTGTTTTTCTATAAGAGTTAGTACTTTTGCTACTTACATTCTAAGTAGGCATTGAAGTTCCAGTATCAATCCCATTTATCTTTCTATAGGGAAATTATAAGCCCATGTCAATGGTTCCAAAAAGATTAATTTGATATCATTCCAATGACGTTGCGTTAGCACTGAGCTAAATAGCTAATAATTTCACTGAGAAATACAATATACGGTCAAGTGTATTATGCTAAGTACGATAATTCGCATATTGTACTTAGATAGGGAATTCCAACTCCCAACACTTTTTCGTCACCATCCTTTATACGAAATAGATCTTTCCTTATATCCAACACTTTGACCGATCATGGGAGTGCTAGTCGGATGCGCTTTATCCATATTAAATCATCTGATCATTTTCTGAACATATGCGGATCGGTGGATTAATATTCCACAAACTCGGTGTTCTAGCTCAAGTATCTAGACAAAACCAAGTTTTCCTGAGATCTTTCCTCTCAAAATCAAATTTCAAGTAGCTTGTGGTTTCTCTTATTTCATCAAGAGTGTTTATTATGTTCATAACATCGACATATAGAGCTACTTTGAAAATCTGGAACTTGTTTTCCTAAATAAATACGCAAGGGCACAGTTCATCGTTCTTATATATCATTTCCCAATCAAGTATTCACTTAGGTGGGTATACCACATCCGCCTAGATTGCTTCAGTCTATAAAATGAGTGGTTCAATTTTACTGCAAACACACTCCATGGTTTAGAGTTACTTGATTTGCGTAACGTAATGTCATCAAACACTTTTAAATATCTCTGAATCTAGATCTTCGTAGAGATATGTGGTAATCACATTCATGAGCTGCATTTCCAGTCCTTCGGAAACTACTAAGCTAACTAA
Source organism: Arctium minus (assembly GCA_954870635.1). Lineage (NCBI taxonomy): Eukaryota > Viridiplantae > Streptophyta > Magnoliopsida > Asterales > Asteraceae > Arctium > Arctium minus. The sequence continues at coordinate 114,232,471 of OX941084.1, read as the reverse complement.
TTAGCATAACGTTATAACATCCATGACGGGAGAGTAAGTCTTCTCGGGTCAATGCAGGGGGTTGTGAGAAACATTGCGCCAAAGGAGAGTCTCATACATTATTTTTAATGTTCCAATTCAAGTTCTAATTGCTAATATAATCAAGATGACTCACTTTAGTAATCACAAGTCTTTGATTTCAAATTCCAAAGGTTATAAGATTCTTTCTCTCACTAGAACTCTCTCTGTTCACGTTCTCTCTTACTCATCTGATTCACTTACAAGCTTACTTACAACTCATTCACAAAGACAAGGACTAGAACTATTTATACCTACAAACAATAATAAAGAAATCAAAATACAAACTTTGACTTTGACATTTATTACAAAGACTTTGACTTTCTTGCTTGAGAGTTGACTTTGAGCATTTGACTTGGCTTGACTTTTATCTTCAATCTTTATGATCTTGCATCCAACAAATATGTGCTCTAACATTCTCCTCTTTGGATCAAGATCATCTCTAAAAGATTTTGCAATTTAATCTTCCCTCTTTAAGCTCAATTTATACAATCTCCCCTTTAATCAACTTTATCTCCCCCTTTTAGACTTCTTGTCAATTCAAATCATCTTCAGAAATAAACATAATCATTGAGGTACAATCTCCCTTTTTATGCTCAGAACATTCTCCCCTTTCTTTGATAAAAACAATCTTCAAAACTTTCAACAATTTTCTCAAAGCCTGTTCTTCAAGAATAGTAGCATTCTCTCCGAAAGGTTGTAAAACCTCTTTCAGACATAGCTCTGATTGCTTTAGCAAATGATCTCCAAATAAAATTTCAGTAATCTTTGAACTCTTTCAGCCTTGAACAAACTTCAACAATCTTTCTTTAACATCTTTCTTTCACAATCAATTCTTAATCAATTCTCCCATCTTTAACATTTCTTGAATGCTTCTCCCCCTTTTTGATGATTGGAGCATGAAATCATCAAAACTTTAACAAGAAATGTCACTAATCTGTTCTGACCACTGATCTTTCATACTGAGCCTCTGACCATCAATTGATCCAAAAAGATATTCATCTGAATCTTTGCAAATTCAGACAAAATATGAGTGTAACACCTGAATCAACAAATGAATCAATTAGAAGTTTCTGTCAGTAACACGAAGTCACTGTGTGTAACGAATACACATTGGAAAGGAGCTTTTGTGATGTTCACTCCCCCAGGTCTTCCATTCAATCATCGAAACACCACAAAGGAATTTCTATGAACGTTATGACAAGAAAACATATTCCTTGTGTGCTCGTGCATGTGTTTGACAGAATTAAGCACAGATGATTGTTTTTTATAAGGCTCAAAATTATGTAAACCATTGAGACAACAACAGTTAAACACAGACTCGATTGTGCATGATCGAAGTGCGAAGGTGGGGCAGACTTCCTTCTTTTTCAATATCCAGATTTTCCAAATAAAAACCAGATAGATTATGTGTTGCGTCCCCTTGAAATATTGAAACATTTTCTTGTTGAGAAGAAAATGAGTAGCTAGTGGGGTTTATGTCAACAGTTGGCATGAGCTAGTTGTCTGTTTCAATAATGTTCACGAAGAATTATGAAACACTAGCAATGTGGCTGCCTGGCTCAGAAAAAGTTGGTGCAAAGTTTGATATTATTTTTACTCTGATCTCATACCCTCTTTCTTTTTAATTTGTGAACTCGCTTCTGTAACACCCTTAAAATTCGAAAATAGCAGACAAATTAAATCTTCCAAAAACTCTTAAATACATAGCAAGGAAATACCAAAGGTCTATAGTTACAAGACAAAATCACTATAACAACATAACAAAGTTCTAACGGAACTATCTAGTCTCACAAACGGGGACAACATTAAACGGATGTTACTAAAACCACAAAATCTGCTATTTTTGCCAAACGTGACGATATCACTACCGTCCTCCTACCGGAACTTCTACCAAGATCCACTCGCCACTCAGATCCATCTAAGACCTGATATACATGTCGAAAGAAAAAGTGTTAGGCTTAACGCCTAGTGAGTTAAAGCAGTTTACATCGCATAATTCATAAATCATATAAAACGAACGTTTTACATTAAATAAGATCATTCCTGAAATCCTGATTATAAAGAGACTTCATTTGTAAACCAAGTTACTTCTAATTTCCAAATACCCATTTTAAATAGTGATTCGACATCCAATTTCCCCAAAACGCACCCACACAGTATTTCACCAAAAGACTCTTTGTTTAACCGAAAGGTACGCTCCAACACCGAAAGTAAAGGTAAAGTAATACTCCAATTAACACCTCTCGGTGACGTGGGATACCCGATTCCATCGAATGTGGCGGGCACACAAAGTTAAGCCACATATCAACGTTCTCGAGTTCCACATAAGACCATGGTTCCCCGTATACGGCTCATCTGAGCTACCACCGCAAGACACCACTGCATCCTAGTGTCTACTCGACCTCTAGATGAGTCTCACCACAAAGTCACAAATCTACGTATCCGGCTCACCATGGACACCACCGCAAGACTTAGCTCCGTATAAGGCTCTCCAAGAGCACCACCGCAAGCTTATATAAACCACATGACTTGGGGACCACTCACTAGACTCAAACATGGATATTAAAACTCCATGATGAACATAACGACTCATATGCCTATGGATCCAATGCATTACAGTCTAAACATTACATGACTCCGTATGAATGAACTGACGTATCCAAAACATGTAATTAACCAACCATTGTATAATAGATGTTTTTCAATGAAACACTCTATAAAAAGCCGTTTAAACCGGACAACGTCCCAAAACCCGTTAGGGTACAATTCAAGCCGAAAGGCTTCATAAAACGTTTGATACTCAAAAGAGCCAATATGGCCATACAAGCCGATGAACAACTTTTCCAAATATCGCCAATTCAAAAGGTAGCCATCCTAACAACTCACACTTTTAAAGTCAAAGGAAATCAAAGTTTTCAAATATAAAACTCGTAGGTTGAGTGAACCCCAAATGACCATATTTCCATGGCCGCTCTTTAAAATCTCCAACCCATACTATAATTCCATTTAAAACCCTTCGTACTCTAAATATTCTCATATTAGTGACTCAAGCAACCAAATACCCAAATACTTCAAATAACCAAGAAACAAGTGTGGTGGATAAAAATCTCCCTTTTTGTGACCCAAACACTTTATAAAATAACGTAACCCATTTTCCAAGATTTATATCCCCAAATAAGTGTAGTGTACAAATACTCACAAAACTTATCAAAATGAAGTAACTCATGGATATACCTTTAAAACCCAAAATATGTGCATTTTGACATGTATATAGTTTTTCAAAGCAACTAGAACTCACCTTGCTAGATTTAGACTAAATCTAGGTTTTACCCACAACTTGAGTTCCTTAGAAGAGAATATCTTAGATCCTTCCGCTAGCTCCAAGCTTTCTATAGATCCAATACCACCAATAATCACAAAGGTACATTAAACCTTAGAAATGCACAACAAGGTGAAGAACACCAAATCCTAACTTTATAGATGGAAAGAGGGGTAGATTACCTTGATCATAAACTCTTGGATTCACCCAATGACTTCAATCTACTTCCTTCTCTACTTGAAAAGCTCCAAAAGACGAACCCTAGGTTCAAGAATCGCTCCAAACGGCTTTGGGAAGGAGAAGATATGAGAGAAATGAGGTTGAAGCCCTAAAATCGCGATTAAAACCCATCAGATGGCTCCCGCAACTTATGCCGCGACTTGCAAGTCGCGGCGCAAGTCGCCTGTTTTCTGAAAACTCACACCCAGTGAGTTAAGCGGCTTGTGCCGCGACCCCAAGTCGCGCCACAACCCGCGGCAGCCCCAAAACTCGGTTTCTCATGACTTCCGTACCTGATTCAATTCCCGATGATTCCAATATGAAACTTACCTGATTTTCCGTTACTTTATGACCCAAGAGTCAAATGACTCCCGTAACACCGTCGAGGGTACATTTTGAAATTACGGGTGTTACAATCCTCCCCACCTTGAAAATGATTTCTTCCTCGAAATCTTGACCGAGATCCCCAAAACTCCACGGGGTACGGGGAATTATTAACAAATCCAAAATTACCAAAATGAGCCGCACTCAGAGTTTGGCTCCATAACCGAAAAGAACATTGCTGACATTCTTACTAGACATTCTCACCAATGGACAAATATTGATTAAGGGGTACTACACCCTTTTTACTCCGCAACGCATCCTCGTGCACACGAAACAGAGGTTACGAGTGGTGGTTCCACCACCTTACTGAGCAATAACAAATCTTCCCACAGTCCTTCACCAGAAAGACTTGGGCGGTTACCCGATCACTAAACCTTCAACTATCCCATGTCCCACGAGGTTTTGTGAAGAGCCGCCGACCTACCTGTCCCCACATCCTCGAAGGATGCACCAACGATTCGCTCCTTCTGGTAGACTCACTTAGAACTCCAAATTAAAGTACGATTTACGAGCAACCCTACGGATGGCCCTTGCCACAAGGCTACCTAACGAGGGCCCAAGCCTAGGGGTACCTCTCCCAACTCTGAGATCATTCCTAAGACCACCACTAATCTCAATTTAGCTCTTGCCCAACAAACTGCAAGAAAGCCTAGCACGCTTACAAGAGGTAAAAGCACTAACAAATAAAAGCAAGACTCTAAACATGAGTCACCAACAAGGTCGCCAAGGTTCCTAACCTTTCTTAGAGTCAAAAATCCTCCAAAGTTCCACAATCCTTACGGCACTCACCGCTTACTTCTACCTTTCGCCCATAAAGCCACATTAGCCTCCTAATTGATTGCACTCCAAACCATATACCTAGTCATACCTGGCCGAGCATCGGCACTACTCGACGGTTGATTTAACTTATCATATTAGAGGGTGTCTTACCTTATAATAAGCCAGAATCTTAAGTCTAGGATTCGGTTGGTTCTACAATTCCGCGATAGCCTTGAGTCGACCAACCCATGGACTCATAAATTCTTAAAAGTCCGCCCGACAAGGTCTTCCAAAACGTCGCGCAGATCTTTCTTGCGCCCTTTGACAAACTACCCTCTATTGTTCCTCTTATTAACTCCTAAAGACATCCCAAATTCTTAGCGGTCGCTGGCTACGACTTCTCCTATGGTTATGGGTGAAAGCATTCCCTTAGCCTATACGGGCTAACCGACACTTGACTCGCAACAAGAGATCTCCTCTAACTCCGATACTATACGACCCCGAATACTAACATCTTACATTTTACAAACCCGGTGTTAGATCTCAATCACAACAACCACAACGATTGGTCAACAAGCCCGACGCTTATCTCTCAAAGATCCTACTCCCCACCTAATATCGATTCAAGCCTCGAATACATGACTTAACACCCAAAGTCCCTTTACCGGTCCTTTATAGGGCTCCCAAAAATGCTAACAACATCGGTCTCTAACATCTGTTATTACACGTGGTACAACCTACCCGTCGGACGAGGTAGCGGCAAACCAAGCCAACAAAGGCTCGAACTCAACATCTTAACTATCTGACGAAATGAAACGAAAGGGAAACGTACTTTTCGTCACTGACGTGCCACTCTAGACTAGGCATACTGTGTCCGCTTCCCGATCCTTCTCTGATCCCTGCACGAGGGCAGTCCCTCTTGACATGGTCCACCTCTTTACACACAAAACAGATAGTGCCCTTGATGGAACAATCACGGTGAGAGTGACCCATCATTCCACACTTGAGGCATGACATGGGGTTGGGGTTGCACCTACCTGCATGCTTGACTCGGCACCCTTGACACCACTTCGATTTCCTACGATGGCCAACCTCCCTTTTATCGCCATGATCATTGCGCTCTTGGGGTGGACTCTACTGGTCCTCCCGTTCTCTCTTTTCCTTAGTCGCCACCTCTTCTTCTTTATTACTTCAGATGCACATATCTTTCATGAATTGCGATTCTCCCATTACTTCCCGGAGGGTGGAGGCTTTAGAATTTCGGACCATCGCCTTCATGCGGGCGGGTAGCCCGTTCATATAGGCCTTGACTTTGTCCTTCTCACTCGGAACGACATGTCCCACTAAATCCAATTTCTCCATAAAGAGATTAGAGTATTCTCTCACCGACATATCCCCTTTCTTGAGGGCTCGGAACTCCTCTTCTATTCTGTCTAACGCCATTTCGCTGCAGTACTCCTTCAACACTTCCTTCTTGAATGCGTCCCATGTTAGTGACGAAACAACAATAGTCCCCATAGCGGTCTTGGTGACGTTCCATCAAGTAAGAGCTCGTCCTCTCATCATGCGGGAGGCAAATTTCACCTTCTGACCCTCTTCACACTCACCAGTGTCAAAAGCTTGTTCCATCTCTTGTATCCAATTCAAGCACGCCACTGGACTGTTAGTTCCCGAAAACTCCGGCGGCTTGTTGCACAGAAAGTTCTTGTATGCGCGGGTTCTCTCGCTATATTTCATATTAGTTGCAACAAGATCCTCCATCCGGATCACATTCCCGGTGCCTCCGAGACTCCGCACATCAAGAGCATTAATTACTTCACGTCTCCGGTCATTGGCATCTCTGACCTCTAACACCTTCATTATCCTTTCCTCTTGTTGCTCCATGGCCGACTTCATCAACTGTACCACGCTATCCAACAACTCACCTTGAGGACTCGCCTCTTGAGTTTGCACTTCTCTCCTTGCATCCGCCATTCTTTTCTGACACACACACGAGAACGAGATTAGGAATCTTAGACCAATACTATAAAAGCAACTAGGATGTACTATTACACACATCAAGTATCGTAATAATGGTAGAGTCAAGCACACTTATATAACATTGTATTCATAACAGCATTAGCTAAGTGAAATTATGAACATAATATACATAAGGATCCTCGTCACCATAGCCACGACTCTTAACTAGTGCATTCCTGTCGACCACAACAACTCACTCTCTTCTTAACAGTTCTATTCATAACAAACAAGTCATGACTTAAAGTCCCAGCTTAAGTCTAGGCATCTAAATCTCATACCTAGTTAACTTAAACTAGAGCTCTGATACCAACTTGTAACACCCTTAAAATTCGAAAATAGCAGACAAATTAAATATTCTAAAAACTCTTAAATACATAGCAAGGAAATACCAAAGGTCTATAGTTACATGACAAAATCACTATAACAACATAACAGAGTTCTAACGAAACTATCTAGTCCCACAAACGGGGACAACATTAAACGGATGTTACTAAAACCTCAAAATCTGCTATCTTTGCCAAATGTGACGATATCACTACCGTCCTCCTACCGGAACTTCTACCAAGCTCCACTCGCCACTCAAATCCATCTAAGACCTGATATACATGTCGAAAGAAAAAGTGTTAGGCTTAACGCCTAGTGAGTTAAAGCAGTTTACATCGCATAATTCATAAATCATATAAAACGAACGTTTTACATTAAATAAGATCATTCCCGAAATCCTGATTATAAAGAGACTTCATTTGTAAACCAAGTTACTTCTAATTTCCAAATACCCATTTTAAATAGTGATTCGACATCCAATTTCCCCAAAATGCACCCACACAGTATTTCACCAAAAGACTCTTTGTTTAACCGAAACGTACGCTCCAATGCCGAAAGTAAAGGTAAAGTAATACTCCAATTAACACCTCTCGGTGACGGGGGAAACCCGATTCCATCGAATGTGGCGGGCACACAAAGTTAAGCCACGTATCAACGTTCTCGAGTTCCACATAAGACCATGGTTCCCCGTATTCGGCTCATCTGAACCTCCACCGCAAGACACCACTGCATCCTAGTGTCTACTCGACCTCTAGATGAGTCTCACCACAAAGTCACAAGTCTCCGTATACGGCTCACCATGGGCACCACCGTAACACTTAACTCCGTATACGGCTCTCCAAGAGCACCATCAGAAGCTTATATAAACCACATGACTTGGGGACCACTCACTAGACTCAAACATAAATATAAAACTCCATGATGAACATAACGACTCATATGCCTATGGATCCAATGCATTACAGTCTAAACATTACATGACTCCGTATGAATGAACTCACGCATCCAAAATATGTAATTAATCAACCATTGTATAATAGATGTTTCTCAATGAAACACTCCATAAAGAGCCGTTTAAACCGGACAACGTCCCAAAACCCGTTAGGGTACAATTCAAGCCGAAAGGCTTCATAAAACGTTTGATACTCAAAAGAGCCAATATGGCCATACAATCCGATGAACAACTTTTCCAAATATCCCCAATTCAAAAGGTAGCCATCCTAACAACTCACACTTTTAAAGTCAAAGGAAATCAAAGTTTTCAAATATAAAACCCGTAGGTTGAGTGAACCCCAAATGACCATATTTCCATGGCCACTCTTTAAAATCTCCAACCCACACTATAATTCCATTTAAAACCCTTCGTACTCCAAATATTCTCATATTAGTGACTCAAGCAACCAAATACCCAAATACTTCAAATAACCAAGAAACAAGTGTGGTGGATAAAAATCTCCTTTTTTGTGACCCAAACACTTTATAAAATAACGTAACCCATTTTCCAAGATTTATATCCCCAAATAAGTGTAGTGTACAAATACTCACAAAACTTATCAAAATGAAGTAACTCATGGATATACCTTTAAAACCCAAAATATGTGCATTTTGACATGTATATAGTTTTTCAAAGCAACTAGAACTCACCTTGCTAGATTTAGACTAAATCTAGGTTTTACCCACAACTTGAGTTCCTTAGAAGAGAATATCTTAGATCATTCCGCTAGCTCCAAGCTTTCTATAGATCCAATACCACCAATAATCACAAAGGTACATTAAACCCTAGAAATGCACAACAAGGTGAAGAACACCAAATCCTAACTTTATAGATGGAAAGAGGGGTAGATTACCTTGATCATAAACTCTTGGATTCACCCAATGACTTCAATCTACTTCCTTCTCTACTTGAAAAGCTCCAAAAGACGAACCCTAGGTTCAAGAATCGCTCCAAACGGCTTTGGGAAGGAGAAGATATGAGAGAAATGAGGTTGAAGCCCTAAAATCGCGATTAAAACCCATCAGATGGCTCCCGCAACTTATGTCGCGACTTGCAAGTTGCGGCGTAAGTCGCCCATTTCCTGAAAACTCACACCCAGTGAGTTACGCGGCTTATGCCGCGACCCCAAGTCACGCCACAACCCGCGGCAGCCCCAAAACTCGGTTTCTCATGACTTCCGTACACGATTCGATTCCCGATGATTCCAATATGAAACTTACCTGATTTTCTGTTACTTTACGACCCAAGAGTCAAATGACTCCCGTAACACCGTCAAGGGTACATTCTGAAATTACGGGTGTTACAACTTCTAACTAAACTCTCTTTCACATTTTATCTCATCACACAACCCACACTCAGATATATTGACTCCTCACTCTTCGATCACTCAAAGATTAACTTGTTGGGTAGGAAACACTGGTTAACGTGAATCCATAGAAGTTTTTTAAGTCCTTACACAATGAAACCATGTTTTCCTATAAGAATACGTTGCTCAAAATGGTTTAATTTTGCAATTAAAGCACAAATATATACAAGTCAGATGTGTGTATGCTCATGGATGTAATCATGAAGATTTGAGCATTTGAAACATTGAAGATATTTCAAAACAAGTATATTGAATGAAGAAATGAATACAAGAAACTTGTTTGAAAATCTGATATTGTATGAAAAAGATCATCAAATTCAAGAATATGGAATCAGTCAGATTTTTGATCTTTTCAAATAAGGTTTAGGTCAACAAAAATTGAATATTGTTTATACGAACCAAAATATAGACATTCTTGAAAGAACGTTTAAAAATGAAATCACGCTCAAAACATTGAAGTTCAATCGGGGTGTATCACCATCGAAAAATTTGTTCAGTTTGAGACATGGTGATAACATTTTCAACAAAAATTAAACCGGTGTGTGTGAATACTTGAAAATATATGGAAAAGACAATACGCAAGTATTAATCTTTGGAAACATACGGTTTGTATATCATGAAAGCACAAATAATGATGAAAACATTTAAAAACACACTTCTATATTCATGAAATCATTTAAGAATCAGAAGTGGTTTGAACATTTAAGAACATGTTTTCATATCTGAAAGTTGTCCGTCTTTCAGACATGTATGAGATTAAGATTAGAAATAAACCTTTTCGCTCAGTCTTAAATCTCATCAAGTCAGCTCTAAGTCATAACAGATATGATCGTTTAAGCTTCCTCTCAAATCTGCAAAAATCAAAAGTCGTCAAAGTGCATAGCTTTATTCACAACATTTATTGAAAAGTAAATGACATAAAGCAGTAAAATGTTTAAATGTACGAGTTTTGATCAGATGTAATCAGAAATCATATTCAGTACTCCTTATTATTCCTCTTACTCCTCCTGCATTTATACATCAGAAAAATTTATCAGTGATAATCATATACATAAATATGAACTCCCCCTCAAATGAATGTAGATCATCTTTTCATCTTCACTCACTCCCCCTGAAATCATGAACATACCTTAAAGTGAAGATATCTTTTCAGACTAAAAATAAAGAAATGAAGAAAAATAACAAGAACGAAAACTTTAGTAGGTAATCATCGATTATGTCTTGAGATTTAACATACCAAGTTTATAAACGAGAAAATTAAATCTCTTTTAGTCGAGAGGATTGGTAAATAACTCTGCAAGTTGGTAATCAGTGTTTACAAAATAAAGTTCTATTGTACCTTTTTCCACATTATCTTTGATAAAATGATATCGGACGTCTATGTGTTTGGTCTTTGTATGCTACACAGAATTCGCAGATATGGCAATAGCGCTCTTAGAGTCACAGTATATCGGGATCTTATCAAATTTGAAGCCATAATCTCGTAGTTGTGTCCTCATTCACAACACTTGAGAACAGCAGCTCGCCGCAGCGACGTACTCTGCCTCAGCCGTTGATGTGGAAACACAAAGTTGTTTCTTTGATGCCCAACTAACGAGTTTATTGCCTAGGAATTATATGTGCCCCGATGTACTTTTCCTATCCAACATACAACCTGCATGATCTACATCTGAGTAAGCTGTCAGTTCAAAACCTATATCTTTAGGATACCACAGACCAAGATCTGCAATGCCCTTCAGATATCTAAAAATTCTTTTGATCGCAGACAAATGGGATTCTTTTGGATTATCCTGATATCTAGCACATAAACATGTAGAGAAAATTATATATGGCCTACTAGAAATTAAATACATCAAAGAACCAATCATACCTCTGTAGGTTCTAACATTGACTGCTTTACCCGAAGGATCAGCGCCGATTTTAGTTCCTGGTGCCATTGGGGTTCCGATAGGTGTACAATTTTCCATTTTGAATTTTATAAGAATATCGAAAATGTACTTGGATTGATTTATGAAAATCCCCGTTGAAAATTGTTTGACTTGTAATTCGAGAAAGAAATTCATCTCTCCCATCATACTCATCTGAAAACGTGACACAATGAGGTTAGAAAAATTCTTACAATATTTTGGATTTGTTGAGCCAAATATGATGTCATCCACATATATCTGAATTAATATGATATCGGCTTTTTCCTTTTTGATGAACAAATTAGTATCGATCTTACCTTTGGAGAAGCCATACTTGACAAGGAATTTAGATAAAAGTTCGTACCAGGCTCGAGGTGCTTGTTTCACACCGTAAAGTGTTTTGTCGAGAATGTAGACATGATTCGGTTTCTCTTGATTGAAAAATCCTTTAGGCTGTGAGATGTAGACTTCCTCCTTTAATATGTCGTTGAGAAATGTTGTCTTCACGTCTATTTGATAGACGGTGAAGTTTTTGTGGGCAACATATGCAAGAAATATTCTGATAGCTTCGATGCGTACCACTGGAGCGTAAGTCTTGTCGTAATCAATACCTTCCTCTTGCCTGTATCCCTTAGCGACAAGTCTTGCTTTATTTTTAATCACGATACCATCTTCGTCCTTTTTGTTTTTGAATACCCATTTTGTGTCGATGATTGATTTACCTTCCGGTCTTGGCACAAGTCTCCAAACTTTTAACGCTTCAAACTGGTTCAGCTCCTCTTGTATTGTAGTTACCCAATCCGAGTCGGCTAGATCTTCTGATACGCATGTTGGCTTTATCTTGCTCAGAAAGGAGTCATGCATACACATATTTAATGTAGCAGACCTAGTTTGCACCGGTTTTGATGGATCTCCAATGATCTGACTTATCGGGTGCTCTTTGGTCCACTTATGTTCGTAAGGGAGTGGATTTGACATAGATTGATCATGATTATCATCTAAGTATCCATTGTCTTCTTCTTGTTTAGGGAGGGAGTCAGTTGAAGTATTAGGTGCAGAAGTTTCAGTTGGTACAACAGTTTATGGCTGTTGATTAGACGTTACAGTACAACCAACCGAATCAGCAACTTCTGTCTCGAAGTTTTCAGGTACAACTTCAACTGAATGAGTAATTGTTTGAACTGGAGTTTCGTTCTGAATTGGGGAAACTAATTCAGTAGATACATCCGAAGTGGTTGGATGATTAGTCGTTGAATCTTCTGACCTATCAACCACAACAGATTTAGGCAGTTTAGATCCAAGAAACTCATCATAAAAGAATTCAAACAATAAATCTAACTCAAATAAATGTGATGTAGAAGTTGAAGGTTTATCAGAATTAGTTTCTTTAACCACAGGTTCTGGACTGATTTGTCCAGAAGCTAGAATTCCTGTAAGTACGGGTTCTGAACTGCTTTGTTCAGAAGCCACCTCCTCATCAAATGTTACATTAATGCTTTCAATTACTGTCTTGGAGTTCTTCAGATACACCCGGTAGGCAGCAGATGTTTGAGAATATCCAATGAGGATGCCTTCGTCAATCTTTGGTCTGAACTTGTTCAAGTTCTCTCTGTCGTTTAGCATGAAGCACCTGCATCCAAAAATATAAAAGTGTTTAATGCTAGGTGTACGATTATTTATCAAAGCATAAGGTGTTTTACCAAACCGGCGATGTATTCTGGAACGGTTTTGAGTGTAGCATGCAGTCAATACAGCTTCGGCCCATAGAAACAGAGGTAGATCAGATTGACTCAGCATAGTACGAGTGGCCTCGACTAGCATTCGGTTTTATCTTTCTACTACTCCGTTCTGTTCTGGCATTCTTGCAGCAGAATGTTGATGAGTTATCCCGACCGATTAGAGATAATCTTCAACAGTGTTATTCTTGAATTATGTGTCGTTATCTGTACGTAGAAGCTTGACTGGCTTTTGCAGATTTACTTGGGTAGTCTTTAAGAAACTGATGATGACTTCGGGCGTCTCATCCTTTGATCTCAAAAATTTGACCCAAGTATATCGCGAATAAACGTCCACAATAACTAAGACATACTTCTTGCCGCTAATGCTTTGGGTACGTATAGGACCGCAGAGATCCATATGTAACAGTTCAAGTGGAGAACTTGTACTTTGTTTAGGCTTCGACTTGTGAGCGGCTCTCTTCATTTTACCTTTCTCGCACGCTGCACACGGATGTTCTTTCTCGTATTTCAGCTCAGGAAGTCCTTTGACTAGTTTTCCCGTTACCAGTTTATTGATGTAACGAAAATTCAGGTGAGAAAGCCTTTGGTGCCATAACCAGCTTTGTTGCAGCGAGGCTTTTGATAGTAGACAACCCTGATTGTCAGTCTGGACTTTTGACAAGTTAATCGTGTAGAGGTTAGACTTTCTCGTGCCGACCAAGAGTTCCTTACCATATTCAGTACGTACAAAACATCGCTTGGACTTGAAATTTACCTCTAAATCTTTGTCGCAGAACTTTCCAATACTGAACAGGTTATGTCCTAATCCTTCCACGTAGCTCACCTTCGTAATCGTCACGTTGTCATTAACCACATCACCATAGCCTAAAATTGGTGAAAACTGGTCTTTGCCGAATCTCACATTCCCGTATAATTTCTCTGTATAATTAGACAATAAATCCTTTTGCCCGGTCATATGCTTGGAGCAACCAGAATCCAAGTATCACATATGACGGGTCTGCATAATAGAAATCAGAGAATAACAACTTTAGGTACCCATTTAAAAGTGGGTCCTATCGGATTAGCACAAGATTTTGGTATCCATTTTATATGGATCCTCTGAACTTTTGAAAAATCTTTGAAACATATGACTTATAAGAATAAACATGATAAGTACCAAACCAATCATCAGAATATCGGTGAGAAACAAAATCAGTCCGTCTATAAGTAGAAGACTTAGTAGCAGACCGAGATAATTAGAGTAATTGCTTTATTGTATATCTCTTGTAAGAAGTTACAAGGTTTTGTTTATTTGAACCAACAGTACCAATTACATCAGTATTACTACCAGTAGATCTATTACAATCATCAGGACATGATTCTGAATTCTCGTCTATCTTCTGTTTTGGTCACCATTCAGTTCGACCTTCCGACCTTTTCTTTCTTAAATATGAAACAAAAGATTTAGATTTGTTAGGAAAATCAGATTTCTGAGATTGTCTATTCTTAAGCTTACCAGTGTTAGTCCATTTCTGTGAGCGTTGTTTCTTTTGCTTCTTACCTGTCTGATAGTAATCAGTACTCATAGAAATTGGTTCACCAACCTTAGTCGATGATTCACCAATTTCATTCACACTTGGTAAAGCTTCACCATTAATAATAAAAGTAGAATGATCTGGAAGTTGAGCATTAAAGTCAAACATATCAATCTCATCAACACACCCTTCATCAGAATTTAAAAAATCATTTGCAGACGCAAATAAGTCATCAAAATCAGTTTCAGAGGTTTGAGGAGCCTTGGAAGAGTTAGAACACTTTTGAGATTCAGCTTTGAAAACAGTGTTCTTCATTACAGTTGAAAACACATTTTGTTCTATATCAACCAAAATTCTTTCTTCAGATAAAACATTTTCAAGATCAACTATTTTGCTAGCTATTCTACTTTGTTATGACTTAATTATTCTCATTACGCTTTATGACAAATCATTTATCTATGCGTTACAGGATTTACACTTGGTGGATTAGCACTACCAAACCAAATACCCATTCATTTGTCAAATGATATAATTCTTCTGGATTGCTTCTTTTCATGTAGGCCAATTTTCTTTTTGTTGACATTCTTCAACAGAGCATGATTCGATGTTAATGTTCTCTATCATCTCATGAGCAATAGTATATACGAATATATCATCAATGAGTATGAATGATATGTCCATTGACTCATATGCACTCTCATATATCATTTGAGATTTCTTTGATCTCTGTAATCAATATTAACTTCGGAGCGTCCTCCAGTAATGATTCATAGACATGGTTAATTTCAGAGACAATCTCATGAGAGGTTTATATATTGATGATAAATATTTTTGCCTTACTCTTATCTTCCTTTAGATGAGTATTTATCGAACCAAGTAGCTTCCCCTATTTCCTTTTAGGATCTACGACCTCAACACACCTCCACTGTGTATGATTGTAATGCACTTTCCAGCGACGTTGTGCCCTTGTTTGGGGATTTTTGACCTTGCGAGTATATTTGCAACTCGTATATGTGATCTTGTCACTTTTGAAATAACGTTAAACGTATCAGGTATCGAGTCTGATTTGTTTGACTTCAACATTATGTTATGAAGTTTTGGTGATCAAAATAAGACAGAGTGGGAATATCCAATGACACTTCCTGTCGTTCCCATGGAAAATCCTTTTTTCCTATCTCCCCATAACGACGAGAAGACGGTCTCATCAAAGTGACAACCCGCAAATCTAGCGGTAAAGAGATCACTAGTCAAGGATTCTAATTAGCGGATAATTTTTGGGGATTCATATCCAACATATATTGAATTGTCTTTAAGGACCCATTTTGATGCGATGTGGGGGTGCAATTGGCACATATACTACATAACCAAACATGAGTAAATGTAAAATATCAGCCTTATATCCAGTTACCAACCGGTACGCATGAGACTGGTTAGCTAGTAGTGGGTCTAAAAACAAAAAAAAAACTGCATATAATAATTGCATAACCCTAGACAGATGTGGGTAAATTGGTGCACATAACCTATGCCCTATGTACCATCAATATTCTTTTGATAACAACTTCTATGAGACATTTATATATATATATATATATATATATATACATGGGGTATAGGAAACTCTACATTGATACTAACACATATGCAATAATCATCAAATCCTTATGATGTAAATTCTCCAGCAATCCAAGTCATGTAGACTTGATGAGATAATCAGGGTGGTGAGACCTTAAATGTATAACTAGTGCTAGGAGTGCAACATTTCATGTGGACAATAAATACGACATATGTTCATCGTGTCGAAATCAGAACCATAAAGTACTTTAATGGCCCGCATTCTGGATGTTTATGTCCATAAATATCACCTTGTATCCGTTTTAAGAATGAAATATTTTTGTATTTTGTCCTTAGCTTTAGGATGGTCTCATTCCTTTCTTGGCTAAGGATTAGGGTATACAAAAGTTTTAGGTATTCGATAGGGCATATTATGATAGTGGTGTTGCTTCTTATGCTGCAGAAGTCAACAGTTGCAATTTGCCTTATTTTGCCTTTCACTCGAAAGAGAATGTGTCTATGTGTATTTTTCAACAACTGGATCATTATGTCATGGACATAGTGTCTCACGTGGTCATGCTGAAACATATATGTGTCATTGTTCCAAAGTTCATTATTGGTGACAAAATATTATTCAATGACCCAGATAATCCACTAGTTTGACACATTAGCTTCTCTATTATATGTTTCCTTCCATATTTATTAGAGGTGATATAGATATCCATTTTCATTCATAATATGGTTTTCCATTTCAAACAAATATTTTAACAAGGTTGATGCATATAGTGTTTTAGTGACTTGTGTCATTAAGCAACACAAGTGACAATCCATCATCTAAGTGTTTGGTTGGAAGAATTAAAAATAATTAATTCAATGAATAATAATCTATTCTTAGGATTGTGTGAGATGTCACAAAAACAGTCAAGTTCTCCTTGATACATTCCTACACTGAACGAATAACATTGGGAGTTTTGTATTTGTTTTTTGATGTATTTCTTTATAGCTACAACAATTATAAATTCGGTTTTATATACAATTAATTTGATAGTTCGAATAAAATTTCAAATAATCTAATAATCAATTAACATGAAAAATGATCTAGTTCATCAAGATCTTGAAAACATAAAAGATGGTTAAAATAGCTAATATCCAGTAGTATCTCACATGTATCAATGTTTATTTCTAACTTGTTCCGTTTTAGCAAGAGAGATCATTAGTGCATTTTCCTAGTGATAATCATTATCACTTAGGCCGGTAGTTGCATCTCTGTCTGATTTTAGAAAATCCTTTTTGTCTCTTGCTTTGACCCTAACCTTTTACACGACGTTGTCCATGTGATACATAGTTGTTATGAGTGTTTGGATTAATGTGTTTAACTCACTGTCCTTTGGAGTTGTTTCCACCTCGAATGCTTGCATTATTGACCTCGAGAATTTTCTTTGTCCAGTATGTCATGCGTTGTCTCAAAAAAAAAAACTTGTTACGTCTCTCAACAACTTGCATTGGGTTGATGAGTTTGCTAAAGGTTATATTCCAACTTATACTAGTTCATTAGTATGATTATAGATATATGAAAGGCGGGAAGGATTTTCATAATCATATCATCTTCTCTGAGATTCTTGCCACAAAAGTTTAGACATATTTTAAGACGCCATTTTTTTGTTGGAATCATTTATCTTCTTGTAGTTGAGTATGTGCCTTTCATTCCACTATACAATTTGTTCAGGGAACATTCATGAATATTTTTGGTTATCCCTTTTAGGGTGTCCCCCAATTCGTTGGGGGATTCTAGTTGAAGGAATTCCGTGTGAGGGCTAGTCACCAAGTCTCATACATCACCGACAAATTTGTTAAAAAAAAGGATTATTAGAAACCACTTTTGTTATGATGACATAATATATAGACCAAACCAAAAATTAGTAGTTTTTCTTATTCAATGTCTTGTAAGCAAAGCCTATATATATTCCATATCATTTTAATTAGAGTAAATTGCTTTTTTAGTCTCTATGGTTTTGTGAATAATTTTGATTTCCATCCCTATAGTTTCAACATTGTGATTTTCCTCCTTGTAGTTTATAATCTATTGCTATTTTCTTCCTTGAACTAATTCCTACCTTTTAAGTATAAGAGCTTAAAATAGTAATGAATTATAAACCATAAGGACTGAAACAACAATAAATAGTAAATCATAAGGATAAAAATAGCAATAAATTATAAACCACAAGGATGAAAACCGTAATATTTAGACCACATATACAAAAATTGCATTTTTTTAACAAACCACAAGAACTAAAAGTGTATTTTACTCTTTTAATTATGACACCTAGGGAATCCAGTTTAAGGCTATGTTTGGCAAACTAGCTGATAAGCTAGTTTATGACTGACAAGCTAGTTGGTAGCTGATAAGCTAGCTGGTGACTGATAAGCTAGCTGATGAAAAAATCACGTTTGGTAAAAACTAGCTTATAAACATTTAAATTACCAATAAGAACATTAATTATTTATTTATAATTAAAAGTTAATATATAATTATGAATATTAATGAGGGGCATAATTGGAATAATCACAAAAAGCTCCTCATAAGCTATTCCAAGTAGCTTATCAAAAAGCTAGTTATAAGCTAGCTTATGGTCATCCAAACATGTACCCAGAGCTTATTTTTGCCAAACAATGCCTAAAAGGCAACAAGTTACCTATTGTTATAATGGATAATTTATTTAAAATAAAGTGTTTCAATAAAAAATAATTAGAAGTATATTGTTATAATAAACTATATAATAATAATAATATAATAAGAAATTTTATAAAAAATAGTTTATTATATTATCCATTTAACCCTAAAATATATTATGGATCATATTAATATTTTTATAAATATATTCGTCTAACTCAAGGGCTCCCATCCTATATAAGTTTATTTATTTTTAAATTTGAAATTTCTGTTATAAAAGAAATGATTGAACATGTTTAGTTATTGGAACAAAAAGGAGGAAATCAAGGCTTTAAATATGCTTTTGCGAATTCGTCAATGATCCTTTTAGAGTTTAGAGACAACAAAGTTATATATAGAGAGAGAGGGGGTCATGTGAATAAGAGAATAAACCTAACTCAATCATTTTATTAAACTAGAAGCGTACTCGCGTAATGTAGCGATATATATCACGATTTTAATGTTTCATTTTATTTTTTGTTTTTTTGTCGATTTACAGTATGATTTTGGATGATTTTGAGAAAGTGATAATGTTTTTTTTATAAATTTGTTTAATTTAGGCTTAATAATATAATGTTTTTTTATATAAAAAAAATAAGTATTTTATTAGAATTCAATAATTATCTTATATATTTTAATGACATCTAGAAAAAATAACCAATTACATATTTAATAATATAATTAAAACAAATTTATAGTAATATAATATATTAATTAATAGTGATACATGAAAATGTCTGAATAAAAGAAATGCTCTGCATATATCAAATTGGTGGGTGTTAGAAGACTGCAGTAGTAATATGTATATTGTGTTTTGATACTTGTAAATTAAGAGGTTTTTAAAATCTTGTATAAAATGATGGTACTTTATGCCTAATAATTTGTATTTAAGAGTTTTTTATTTGTGCTTTATAATATAGTATAGATAATATCTTAAATAATTAATTTTAAAAATAAATAAATAATGGTATAAAAGTAATTTAGTTATATAAAAGTTATTTTAGATATTTATTTAAAATTATACTTTTACCATATATATGAATTTAATATTATTTAATTTTTTTTATTTAAATAACTTACATTCATTTTCTACTATGATCAATATCACATATGATACATTGACGAAAATTAGCGAGTCTTTCTGAGGAAAAAAAATGTCGCTTAATTGTGGATATCACATGTGGTTTTTGACGAAAATTGTAAAAAATTATTCAATAAATTAATTCAATAAAGATAAATATTTAAAATGAAAAACTAAATCACACTTATTTTATATAAGTAAAACAATAAAAAAATCATGTTTAAATCACAAAAATTATAAAAAAATCATGAATAAATATCTTAATTAAATTTATTACATAACGTATATAGAAATAAATGAGTTTCCATATATAATATATAAACAACAAATGACATATATGCCCTTTTAGGCGATTTTTTAGAAATTTTTATTTAAGGTATTATTTAATAAAATGATTGCCCAGAATTATTCTCTTATTCTTTTAAACTAGAAGTGTACTCGCGCAATGCAGCTAGATACATCACGATTTTAATGTTTCATTTTATTTTCTGTTTTTTGTCGATTTACATTACGATTTTGGATGGTTGTGAGATAGTGATAATGATTTTTTTATTTAAATTTGTTTAATTTAGATTTAATAATATAATGTAATTTATTTTGGTTTAATAATATAATTTTTTTATAAAATATTCTGTAAGATTTTTTAATTATATTTTAGATTTTTTATATCTAAAATATGCTAAGAGTTATTTTAGGGAAGTTAAAATGGTTAGAGATAATGATTGAAAATTAAAGAATAACATTAAATGTAGTACATACAACTTTTATGGTTGTTTTTTAAGTAATTAACATTAAATAGCGGTACATTAAGCTTTAAGACTTGTTTTTAAGAGTTTTTTATGTCATCTTTATAATATAGTATAGATAAGTATCATTCTCGTTTGAACCCGACTCTTTCTCTCTCTCTCTATTATATATATATATATATATATATATATATATATATATATATATGTATAGGAGGGATCAATTGGAAACCAATATTAAATTGGAAACTTTGGAAACCGAAATCAACCAATCATTGAATTTCTTTTTTTTATTTTATTTTTAATTGATAAGGTTATTTTAGTCTTTTACATAGTTTCATAATATATATGGTAATTGTTATTATTATTATATTAATAATTATTTATTTTTAATTTATTTTATATATGGTAATGTTAGTAATTTATTAATGTAAAAATGAGATATTTAATTTAGGAAAACAAATTTTAATCATACGGATCCTCTATTTTTGATTCTGATGAATCATTTATTGATTAAAATATTAATATAAAAAATAAATATTTAATTTTTCAAGTATTCATATGAAATTACCTCCAGGCACAAAGTATTAATATAGTGAAACACAATGGATTTGATATAGTAAAACAAAATATTAATATAGTGAAACCTGATGAAACATAAAATGTTAATATAGTGAAACCTGATGAAACATATTTGATATAGTGAAACATAATGGAAAGGTAATGAAACAAAATATTAATATAGTGAAATCCGATATAGTGAAACATAATATTAATATAGTGAAACAAAATATTAATATAGTGAAACCTGATGAAACAAATTTGATATAGTGAAACATATTTGATATAGTGAAACATAATGAAAAGGTAATGAAACAATAATGGTAATGAAACTTAATTGGGTTTTTACATACTGCATATTGATGAATAGGTAATAAAAAGGTAGTCTTGATATATTGTTATTATCTTTTATTAATAAATTATTTTATTTATTACCATATATAATTATTATCTTTTATTAATAAATTAATTAATTTATTACCATATTTCATCTTTGTTGCCAAATTTGAAACACAAAAGAAAAAGACACATTTACCCTTTTGACATACTATTATTATCTTTTATTAATAAATTAATTAATTTATTACCATATATAATTCAAATGAATCTTAACCATTGATTAAAAAGATCAATGGTTGAAATTTGGTTTCCAAATTTTCCAATGACATTTGGTTTCCAATTGAAACCACCCCTATATATATATATATAGATAGATAGATAGATAGATAGATAGAGAGAGAGAGAGAGAGAGAGAGAGAGAGAGAGAGAGAGAGAGAGAGAGGGGGGGGGGGTATTTTGTTTAACCATATAATTCTTGTTAACTTTACTAACATTGTTTAACTAATAAGAAGTCATCTTGATTATTGGTTTGACATGCATGTGCAATAAATAGGGGTATGAATATAATTTTATATTTAGTTATTTTTAACATTCATTTAGTGAGGAGTTACAAATCTTTTATTATCCTTGATTTTAGCTATAGGTTTAATTTTTAAAATTTGGTAAGATTTATATTTGATGTGTAGCAAATTAGTGTATGAACATGGTTTTGCAGCATGAACATAGCCAACAAGATTATACGAATGGTGTTATAAATCCGATGGTTTTTAACAATGACTTTGAGGGAATCGGTGTAGATGATCGTTCGACATGATAACAACAACGACGGATGAAGATGGTGAAACATAACTCAATCACGGTGAAGATTATATAAACCAGATTACCAGCACGGATAAATGTATAGTTGAAAACGTTGAATCCAATCAAAATGATTGTATTGGTAAGGTTTATGTATGTGTCAGAAAGATCTATTTTCATACTTAGGTTCATGTTTATCATATTTGAGTAGGTGCTATATGTCATAAGCAACCATGTTTATCCCTATCGTCATAATGGTTGTTACCGGATCAAGAGAGTGTTGTTAAAACGATGTTTTAATAATATTTCATTAATTTCATGTAAACCATTTGTGAGCATTTGTGCTCATAATCTCGTATGTTTTTCATGTATCAATGAAATTTGTTCATAACAACATAGGAATTTATGAACACGACATGTTGTTATGGTGTGTATGGACACGTTCACACATGTTCATGACCACATCCTGAAAAAAGCAATCTCGTGTGTTCGCCAATATTGTGTGTTCACATATAGGTTTAGGTTCTTTTGTTAACCACATTTTTTGTCTTCCCCCCACCTGAAAGGGGGGGAGGGGGAAGCGAGTTGCGCTAGCCTATTACGTTTTTCAGTAGCAAGCTACGGTCTAACGCTTACCTCCGGTGGCTAAGCTCTTATATATGTATATATATATATATATATATATATATATATATATATATATGGGTAGGTTCAAATGAAAACCACATTTTCATTGTAAACATGTGGACCGATCATGGTCATTGATCAAAATTTAGAAAATTAATCAATAGTTAAAACAAAACATAATAAGATTATTGAGAAGTGATTAGGGCAAAAATGGAAGTTTAATTAAACGCCTACCTTATTTGACCTTTTATTTTCTTTTTTAATTAAAAAACTTTACCACCTTAAAGTTTAAAATAAGTTATCTTAAAATTACTAATATTTTAATCAAACAAATTATATAAAAAAAAACTATAATTTCGTGCTCTTCGATATGACATCCATCTAGATATAGTTTTTCTTCTTTCGTTTTAACCATTTTTTACGTGAAATGTTATATGTGTTATATCCATTTTGAATATTTATACACTTTCATATGTTTACAACAACTCTTCAACATTTATCTATTAGTATGATATTCACCATGAATATACAACTTAGTACAACATTCATCATGAATAATTATGTATTTTCTCGTGTATTCAACAAATCTTCAGTATTCATACATCACTGTGATATTCATCATTAATATACATTTTTACTATAATATTCATCATGAATATTTATATATATTCACGTGTATACAACAACATTTCAACATTCATACATCAGTATGATATTCGTCATGAATATGTATTTTCACTATAACATTCATCATGAATATACATATTATTTGTTAATGCCAAAAATCGTCCAATGGAAGATTTAAGGTCGATGTAGAGCTTTATCCAACTAAATAAAGTAACCAGACGACAAGACGTGCAATAACAAATAAAATAAAGAAACAAGAGATTTGGTGACGCAAAAAAACCTCAACGAGGAAAAAACCATGGACGACAATAGGAAGTCGTCAGAGCACTATAATCGCCAAACAGGGGCAACGTCCTTACGTATTACAATGTTACACAAGATAAATATAAGAAACAAACGTATGATCTAATAACAAGTGCAGATCGTGTATAAAACACTATGGTCATGAGTTTATCACTACAGTCGTGTGTATCGAAAAAGAGAGCTTGCGGTTGTTCTTTGTGTAGTTTATAATCTCTGAGATTTCAGGTGTTGTAGTTGCAAATGTCTGAATGAAGTGTATATCTTGGGTTTTTATAGCCTTTGATCTTCATATATGTGTCATTGAATCTTGGTGTAACAGTCGAAGCTCCATAATGGCTTTAATGACTCTGGTCGGTTATAGCCGTTGGTCTTTAAGAGCATTAAACATGCATTGAATGAACAAGAGAATAACGTTTGATCGTACGTTAGTATAATCGTGGTCGAGGATAGTCTCACGATGGTCGTGCGACTAACGCTCGACCGACGTCCACAAAAGTGTCGATGATTGTTGTAAATATGTTTGGTCGATAGGACCTTATCTTATTACAAGATCAGTTGTACGTAAAGTGCATTTAATGTTTCTTGTCGTGGTCGTGGATTTTTACCCAAACATTATTCATCACGAATATTTATGTATGATCACGTGTATACAATAACTTATATTAGTATGATATTTATCATAAATACTAATTTTCACTATAACATTCATCATGAATATATATACCATTCATCATGAATATACATATTTTTCATTATGTATATTTATGTATGATCGCGTGTACAATAATCCTCTAGTATTTATATTAGTATAATGTTTATCATAAATATTAATTTTCACTATAATATTCATCATGCATATACATATTATTCATCGTGAATATATTACATTTTCGACTTTACATACTCTATTTTCCTTTATTGGATTATCGATTAATCTCGATTAGTTCCTGATTCGTCTCGATAGATTTCCCGATCTATCTCGATAAAAAGTTAAAAGTGGTAGGTTATGGTTTTACACAAACAAACATACAATAAAATAATCAATAGATTCTCAATCGGTCTTGATGAAAAATGAAGATATTAGGTTATGATTTTAACACATAACCACACAACAAGTAAATGGATCGGTTCTTGATTAGTCTCAATGGGTTCTCGATTAGTCTCTATTGGTGTCGATCGGTCTCAATGGGTTCTTGATTGATCTCGATATGTTCTTGATTGGTCTCGATGGGTGTGGGGTTACTGTGATAAAGAACGTGACGCCTTACGACATTGAAGAAAGTGTTAAAGAAGGTGATGTCGAGTTACGTACTTACGGTGTCGAACTATTGTACACACTTGAACATACATAAATATTCATAATTAATATAACACATATATAGCATTCACGTAAAAAAACGGTTAAAACAACAGTTCATGTCTTACTAGGTAAGTGTTTAACTTTATTGACCAAACGGTGTGAGTTTATTATTTTCTATGTTTTTGTTTTTATGTAGCCATGTCCGCCACAGGCACCGGGTGGCCAGGCCTCCGACCTTCATCCAGTGTTCGAATCTCCTTTGTTTAGAGCTCCTCATTCGTTACACCGCCTCTTATACGCAACCGATAAGTTATAAGTGCTTTTGTTTTATTTACTTCATTGTTTTGAAAATTTACTGACAATGATTAACGTTATTACACAGAACACGTTGGTTCATCATTCCATGTTCCATAGTCGATGACATAAGGTATGTTCGACCCATTGGGGTTAACATTGCATGTTCCCCAGCCGACGTTGTATGGTATGTTGGGCTCATCATACAGTTAGTCCGACATGTTTAGGACTCTTTTCACCACTGTTAGTCAGGGAGAACATCATTTGGAGGACCATGCAATGGCTAGACGGAGAAGGATGTGGGGCCGTCAATTAGTATCTCCTTTTGACCCCCTTCCTTCTACTCCTCCTCTTCCTCGGCAGCTTTAAAGGGCACCTACTCCATAATTGTCTGGTGTTTCCATACTATACTGAAACAATCAATTACCCGACTTTTTTATTAGAAGCTTACCACTAGCGCCGATGAATAAGTCATAGAGGGGAAACCTTTTGGTCTACGAGAAGCCTGGGTGGCTCGATGGCTCGGTTAGTTATATAGTTTAATTTCAATATTATTATTCTACTAGTACTAATATCTACTATGATTTCCATATAATTTCTATTTTATTAATAACATATTGATGCGTAGGTACGACTCTTTCTTGAGTCATGGTCGCCTGATACCCGATGGACGACTATGATTGGCAATTTATGGGAGTTTTTAGTCAGCTCCCAAGGGCCATCATTCGTCTACAATCAAGCCTATGGCAGGATGTCACCATTTGCAGTGTGGTGGGGATGTTAGTCGGGTATGTAAATCAATTTACATCTATTTAATTTAGCGCATTACAATGTTAAATACTTTAACCATAGAAGTTACCATGTCATGTATGTTACATTTTTTGTGCATTTGAATAATATCATGCTTTAATTTCATGTTTTTTGTTTTGTTTAAGAATAATTGCGTACTCCGTTAGAAACAAAGATCATCACATACAGTTTATTCATTAAAAGTAAAATGAAGATGAACACACAAGGTTTACTCGTTAAAATCAACATTGAGATCAAAAGTATCATATTTAAAACTTTCATAATCTTCTTGAGTCAATGATGCCCGAGATTGTCTTTGTCAGCTACCAGAAGCTCTTATACTATCCACATTTGCTGGTGTAGAAAATGGATAGTTTGCCCAAGTATGTCTGACTTGTGTACACCAAGTACATTTTTTCTATATGGACACTCACTGTAAGATGGATGACAATCATGATGAATCGGTTTGCAGACCCGTTTTTAGTTATTAGTGGTGGATAAATAGTATTAAGTAGGTAATCCAGAACCAACCATGTTTCAGGAGGTCTAACCAGAACTACTACCTCCCGGAATGTTGCTGATAATTAATTTGCATGAAGTAAGCACACGCCATATTGCTGCAATATGTACACCATGGAACTCTTGTAAAGGTGATTGCATAACCGCAAAGTAAACTAGAAAGTTGCCATTTCACATAGTCACAAGTACCATTATTGTAATCAAATTTTCTATCCCTACGTCTATCACGAACTTCATATCTACCATGGTCAATTTTCTATACAATCCATGTTGAGCTCTCTTCTGAATTTCGGCCTGCGCCTACAATGTGAGTGCATGATTCATTTTTTCTGCAAAAAAATGTATTTGTTGCATTAGTATTCCAGTAAATAACGCATATATATATATATATATGTACATGTGTGATTATATTAACCTCCTTTAGCCCAACAAATAGAATACCACTGTTGTTGTAAAGCTCAGAAGTAATCCATAAGTGCCACGATTGGTAATTTGCATGCATAACGAGACAATGCATTCACCGACTCGACACTGTTTGAAGTCATAATATTGTAACGTATTCCAGGAAAATGAGCCTTTGACCATCTCTCTGGGCCAATCTCGTTCATCAATGGAGCTCTATCAGGTAAACTATGTCGTAGACCCTGCATAAGCAGGTCGAAGTCGGCCACCGTATACATTTTGCATTTCTTCCAAAATATTTTTTTTCTTAAATTTAACTCGTTTGTCCCTGGTGAGTACGTTCATATGTAGATGGTGACAAGAAAGAGCATGATGGGCCCTTGGGAACACAGTTGTAATTGCTTGGTTTATAAAATCAGCCCTATCGAATACAAACACTAACCCTTCCAATTCTTCGATACATTACTTTAACATGGCCAAAAACCAAGTCCACATCTCCCTATTCTTAGACCTACCCACTCTGAAAGCAATAAGAACAATTTGGTTATTTGCATCCATAGAAACCGCTAAGAACATTTGTACCCAAGAAATTCCCTTTAAAATGAGCATCACCTGTTATAAAAGGTTCTAAAAACGCACCTTGGCGCCACCATGGCGCCAAGGCGTGACCTTGCCGCCACGTTTACCCCCTTAGCGTGGATATAAGGCGTGGAGCTCATTATGGCGTTACTGTGTACTTTTGATTCTTTGAATATGTGTACTTCGAAATCCGATTAGAATTAGCCCATTAGTATCGATTAAAATTTAGAAGTTCTTTTGTTTATCATTTTATATGAATTTAAAATTGTTAAGAATTTAATCATTATTGTTCAAGACACTGACATAAACACACACACATATATATCTATACATATATATTATATATAGATTCGTCGTGTAACACCCTCAAATTTGGAAAAAAACGAATAATTTAAAATTTTCTAAATACATCAATAAAATAACAATTCAAGGTTTAGCTTCAATAAACACAAATCAAACCTTATACAAGGTCTATAATATGTACGGGTGTTACTAAAACCCAATAACCGTCGCAATCTCCAAAAGTAGAAGACGTCATCGAATAACTAGATCCTTCATGTGTGTCTAACTAGCACTTCACTCTTTACGGTGTCGCTAGAACCACTCTCATCAATGACCTGATGCACATGCCGACAAATAAAAAGGTTAGGCTTAACGCCTTGTGAGTTCAGGAGTTTTCATTATTTTAACAAAACGGTAACCAAAGAAATGCTATTTAAATTGCAATTTTTAAGATAAAATGTATTAAATATTAAAGCAATCCCTTTCCCCAAAACCCACCATTTTCGTGATGAAATCCCGATACAAAACATTCTTTCAAAAACGCATTCAAACCCAATACGCACTCAACGTGAATAAAGGTTAACATTTAAATAATGGGAACACGGATGATTTCTATCACCCATAACATCCAAAATATGGATAAGGTTCAATACTTTAAAACCCAAAATCATGGATAGGAATCCATATACAAAACGTCACCGAAAACATGGGTAATACTCAAAACCCAAAACAACACCTTTCGGTGACGGGGGAGAGCCGATTCCATTGAATGTAACGGAACACAAAAGTAAGTCACACACACACACACACACATATATATATATATACACATGTTCAAGAGTCCAACTACGAATCAATAGTCATTCCATTAATTCTAGATTTCGCTCATTCATAAGAAATTACAATTAATGGTCATGGGTCGTTGCCCGACGTTGAAATCCAAAACTATTACCCATCTTGACCCCATGCCTATTTCTTGGTACATTATGGGAATTACAATTATTGGTCATTGGCCGTTGGCCGACTTTAAAGTCCACAACTATTACCCATTAAGACCCCATGCTTATTCTATGTTTCAAACGGAGATGTTCATCCCACTCAAACCGACTCCTATGCCTATGGATCCATTGCATTACAATCTAAAACTTTACATGACTCCCATGAAGGACTAACGTACTCAAAACATGTAATTCTCAAATAAGATTCAATAAATGCAAGTCGTACCCAAAGCTCTATATCGAGCTATTAAAACAAGACAAATGTCCCCAAGACTCATTTGAGCCAAATTTAAGTCAAAGGAATCCACACTCATGCGACTACTCAATAATACTCAACAAAAATCAAAACATGCATTTACTCAAAGTTTATGCAAATACACGCTCCAAAGGCATGGTTAATTCAAAACCCATCATGAATAGGGACAAGTCATTTTCCAATTTAAAACGTGTCATTTATATGCCCAACGTGTCACATAATGCAACAATATATATTTTCCGAACCAAATACACTAAAATGTATTATCATCAAATAATTTCCCTTTATAAGGTAAATCATTAAATACCCACACTTATGATTTTATTTATCAAAATATTCAAAGATCTCAGCATATGCATTTTCAAGATATATTAACCCAAAAACACCAAGTGTATTCACTTCATCAAATACTCAACACATTTGATGATTAGTAATGAAAACATTTCAATACATAAAAATACACATTTTGGCATGTACATAGTTTTCACAAAGTAATTTGAACTCACATTGCTAGATTTAGGCTAAATCTAGATTTTACCCCAATTTGAGCTTCCTTGAAGAAACTTGAATCCACAAGAAATTCTTCCAAAACCTAGATTCACAAGCTCCCAACACAAAACAAACAAATCCAAGTGCTTAGAATCAAACTCCAAACACCTTTCACCAAAATCTCCATTTTTACCAAAACCCTAATTTTGACCTAACTTTCCTAAAATAATCTAAACCGAAATTTGAGAAATAGGAATACTTAGAAATCACAAATGGGGCATTAATAACTCAAACAAAAGTTTAGAAAGGAGAAGGATGAGCTCACCACTTAGATTTTGAGCAAAACCTAGAAAACTCCCAAAATCTCTATTGTAACACCCTCAGATTTGGTAAGAGCAACTAATAAAAATTTTCGATATCACATCAAATAAAAGACAAACTTTTTTCCTACAAATCAAAACTCAATAAAAAAAATCCTATAATTGACCTCAACAACAATGACATCAGTATTAAGCAAGGACTAAATCAAAATCGGGTGCTACTTATCCCCAATACAAGTTGCTCCCCTCAAAACTAATGCGGAAGACTTCTTCAAACCAATCTCACTTATGCATGAAACTAGCACTCATCTCTTCACAAAAACGCTAGTATCATTCCCCAACCTGAACCTGATGCATATGCCGACAAATAAAAAGGTTAGGCTAACGCCTAGTGAGTTCAAGAGTTTTCAACATGAACAAATATATTTGTTAAAAGGAAATAATGCACTTTAAATCATTATCTTTTAAAATTATTTACTTTAAATATTAAACGACTCATTTTCCAATAACACACACTTTTTAAAGACAAGTTTCCTAACATAGGCATTCCTCTGTAAGACAACTTCAATCCCAAACTCACCCAAAACGTGAAAAGTAATTGGACTCCCAATTTATAAAAACGCGGATAAAACTTTATTCCCCGAAACACCCAAAACACGGGCGGGGCATAATACTCAACCCATAATCTTGAATAAAAAAATCCATATATGTAAAACGTCACCGAAAACATGGATAATAGAATAATACAATTTAATACCCAAATAACACCTTCCGGTGACGGGGGAGACTCGATTTCGTTGTACGTGGTGGAACACAAAGTTAAGCCACATAGCGACGTCGAATTACACCTCGGATCATAACTGTATTGCATGCTCTGCCGATCTACACCTCCAGTCGGATTGTATTTCAAGTCCTAAAACATCGAATTCCCCATTTCCTGCTCCGTCGAGCTACACCTCGAGGGTACGCGATCTTATTGCCTGTTCGTTCTCTAGTGGAGTTTCATCCTCAGTGTACTCATTCGACCCCTAGTGCCTACTCCCTAACATGCAAGATAGGAGCCTCAACTCCTTACTTGATAACTCATGATGTCTAACTCTCATGCACAAGAATTAGAACATCAAGACTCCAAAACCCATGGTCCTGGAGTATAACCCATAAGGTTCATCTCCGCAAAACAACTAAGGCAACAACAATGCCAATACGACATATTTCCCAAGTGAGAAATCAAGAATCCTCACTATCAATTATGACCGACTTACATGCCTATGGATCCAATGCATTACAGTCTAAATACATGACTCCAAATTAATGACACACACACTCAAAATATGAATTCTCCAAAATAAAGTGCAGTAAATGCAACTCACATCCAAAGCTCCACTTAAGTTATTAAAACCGGACAAATGTCCCCAAGACTCGACAAAGACGAAAACTGAGCTATAAGCTCAACCAATCAAATGACCATGTGCTAAAATCCACAAAACGAAATAAAATGCAATTAACCAACGTTTATGCAAACACATGTTCCAAAAAATACATGAATAACTCCAACACAATTTAGATTGGGACAAATCATTTTCCAAATGAGTATATACCATTTATTCTTTCAAAACGTCCCATAACACAAAATCAATCATTTCTCCAAAACACACACTAAATGTACATTTATACTCAAAATATCTACTTCCATAAAATAACTCATTAAAACACAAATACTTGTGATTTATTTGTCAAAATGCCCAAAATCCTCAATGTGGGTGTTTTAGACAGTTTATAAAGTTAAACACTTCAAATAATCCAAACTCATCAAATAACTCAACAGTTGATAATTTCATGTAAAACATATAAACATTTAAAATTTGGCATTTTGGCATGTACACCATTTTCACAAATCAACTTGAACTCACTTTGCTAGATTTAGACCAAATCTAGATTTTACCCCAACTTGAGCTTCCTTGGAGAAACTTGAATCCTCAAGCCAAAAACTTCCAAAACCTAGATCCATAAATTTCAACCATAAAATATTTACATCCAACCATTTAGAATCATTCCCCAAACGTTAAACATGGAGATCTCAACTTCTACCAAAACCCTAATTTCCATAGATGAAGAAGGAAGAGATTACCTTAACCAATAGGTTGAATCCACAACCAATAAACCTCTAGGTTACCAAAATAAACCACAAACTCCAAATCTTCAGAGTGGTGAAAAGGGTTGGATGAAACCCTAGAAAGTTTGGTGAAGAAGATGAAGATGAAAGGTTTATGGTTCTTGTTCCCAACTTGCTAAATAAAGGAGAACCACATGGTTTTGGGAGGAAAACCCCCAAAAATGAGTTAGGGTTCATTTGGGGAGGATGGGGTCGGTTTAGGAGAGAAAAAGGGAAGAGATTTAAGTTTTCGGTGAGAAAATGGGGTTGTAGGCCGATTTTTCTTTTTTATGTGCGTGCAGTTGCTCCGCATGAGTGGTGGCGCGACCCGACTAGTGCGGGCAGTAGCATAGAGATCTAGACAGGGTCTCGCATGGATCAACGCGCGGATCGACCCACAAGAGCAGTAGCGCGGAGCACCGTCGCCGTTTTCCGTCTTCTTTTCGACCAAAGATTTCGGGGTGTTACATTGATGATGAAAACTTGACCTTGAAACCCAAGATGAAATCACTAGTTTAAGGTGGATGAGGAAAACTTTGATCTATATGAAAGAGTTCCAAAATAAGTTAGGGTTTGTATTGGGTGATGGGAATTCATTTCGGGAGAGAAATGAGAGAGTTAAGAAGTGAGAAAATGAGAAATGGCTGAAAATCCCGAATTTAACACCCTGGTACATCGTGCTACATTGCCATGCGACTATGACATGGCAATGTCGCCTGTCATAGTCACTCCCATACCCCAGAGAGTGCCCCCTCTTTTGCTACAATGCCAGGCTACAGTGACATCTGTCATAGTCGCTTGGCATTGTAGCCTGACTCGTACCAAGCCCCGAAATCTGACTTTTCTCGCACGTAACACTCTCGATTTACCTAGGAATAAAAATAATAATTCCTGCACAAAAATATATGATCTAGAAACCACAGCCGAACACACGGTGACTTTTACTTACCAAAATTTCCGAGTGTTACATGCCGCCTCAAGCCACGCCTTGGAAAACGCCATGGGCTCGTCGTAACTCGTAAGGCATGAGGTCTGACCTCGCCGCCACACCACGCCTTACACCATTTAGAACATTTCTATTATACGGACACGTTGTATTACCAAAAATATCCGAATTTGTAAAATTAGGTGGTTTTTTATGTAAACATTACAATTTATATATGTAAAAATTAAAACTTATAGTAGTGCAAAAAATATAGAACAAAATTATGTGTACCGCACCAAGGGCACCGAAACACATCTCAAAACATCCCTTATTATTTTTCCTTATTTTGGTGATGGTACCAGGATTATGGAACTCCAAATTATAGAAAAATCCAGGGAGTTAGGTAAACGAATCATCGGGGCAACCCTTCACGATGTTTAGTGCATGACATTTCGCACGCCAATCTTCTGTGTACGAAATATCAACTTTGAACTGATCATTTATATCGTGGACAATGTCATGCCCCCAAAGTATCCTACTAATATCTAGAAATTTACCTTTCATTATATGACCCAATACTATTTTGTTTACGCAACGGTGATTGGGATGCATTTGGGTCTTTGAACAAGTGTGTATGTCAACCAACTTTCGTACATGATAGATCTTAATTTTTTCTACATAGGTCGTCATTAAATGGCAACCACAATTTTCTGCAGACATTGTCGTATCTGGTTTTTGAAGATCTGTGGACTTTAAACTCGAAACCTCGTCAAGAAACTTCAATCTGAGGGCTATTAACATGTATTATTTGGTTGTGAATATCCGACCCTAACTTATTCTTCCATTATGCTGATAAGATATAGGTTGGTTGGGTAAGATAATGGGCTCTAGTGTTGTAAGGGGAGGAAGCACACCATAAAATTCAGCTATTCCACCAAATGATTTGGCATAATGATTTTCTTCTTCTTTTACATGTTCTTCGTCTTCATCTGTTTCTTCTTTATCTTCTTGGTCGCAATCAATATTATATAGAACCAATTTGTAAACATGAGAATCCTCTTCATTTTCATCAAAATATTCTTCTTCTACTTGTTCTGTCTCTGGAACATGGGGTTATAGTCACGAAGACCATATGTATGCTCCGGAAAATACTTGGGATTATAGGAGCTAAGACCATATGTATGCTCTTATTGAGATTCAAACTGAGGCACATAAGGGTTGATTCTACTGAGAAACATATACAAGTTGAGTCTGATACAAATCATGGGTTTGAGAGTAGTCATACATTCCTGGATTAGAACAAAATCCTAGATTAGAACTAACCCCAAAATCGTTTCTAGTGTTTGAATTACCATCAACATTGCTTCCACTACACGTTGAAAGGATTGACATACACATAAAGTGTAGGCGAGTTATTTGATCCAACAACAAATTCCATGAGAGCAAAAACATTATCTATGTCACCTGAATCATAAATTAAACCACAATATTTGTACGTAAACCTAGTCATACCAATAAAACTGTCCAAGCCAAATTTTCTCTGAACATACCTAACCAAGCTCAGATGTGTAATGTTTGGGGCAACATCACGGCATGGTGCATCGTTTCAGCAAAAACATACTCTCACTCATCATTCACTTTTACCCATAAATCATCAACACGAAGATGTAACCTAATATTTTGAATTCCAAAACCCATTTTGAAATAAACTGAAGAAAGAAAGAAATATGCTCAAGAAATAAAATATGTTGAAATCAAAGATTTGTATATCTTCATAATCATATAGTTAATCCATTTATAGATTAAATTAGGGAATACAATTGTACCAAATAACCATCAATCAATATACTGATAAACTGTATGTTTACTATACAATCTGGAATCAAAATCAATTTTGATGAAAAAATAGTGCACATCCGCAAGTAAAACATATTTGAAAACGTGGAAACTGAGATTTTTTAGCCAAATTGCGAATGGTCAAACTTGTGGATGTCAAAGTTGGTCAAACTGACATGGGATTATGGGTTTAACATGGTGCTGACAAGTGGCACTTTCGCAAGTTGAGGATGTACCACTTGCAGACCCCCTTCAAAAATTCTTTTTTTTGCCCCCTCCTCAAGTTACGGATTTACCACTTTCGAAGATGGTGATTCTTTTGAAAAAGTATGAGATAAATGGCTAAGAAGTAAATTTGGTCGACTCAAATGGTTATTTGTGCCATTTTCCCAAAATAAAAACATAATGTCGCCTAAATAAATAAGATGGATGATAAAAAACTATTAACTCTTGATGTTATCACTTCTGGTGTATATCATAACAAATTCTTTTACGAAATAAAATTTTGTCTAGTTTAAATATATGGGACAAATCAGATACATATCAAAATATGTGAGGTTAAAACGAGTAACCTTTTACGGCTGGTCATAACTCGTAACGGTTGGGTGACCCTTTTTATTGCTTTTTAAAATTATATAAATAACTAATATTGGGGAAAATGTCAACTTTGCTTTTATTCGAATTTATATTTGACATTATATGTTTGATAATTGACAAGGTGATCATCTTTTAATAATAGCATGTTATTCCTCATTCTAACCATGAAAACATACAACGACGTCATTTTAACTCTACTTACAAAGCACACAAATAATCCAAACATCATAATGACATTAACAAGAAGCAATGAAATCAATTCACAAGTCTTCTGACATTCTCAACTGAAAACAAATTAAATGGGGAAAGTCTTACAAATTGAAATAAAATATTAAATGTCTAAAAAATACTAGTTCATCTCATACCAAACTAGTACAAGGCCTAGCAATCAATTAGGTATTTATATATCCCTTGATAGTGTCTCTTTTGCATTCCCTTGAGATACCTGACACTTATCAGCTAAATAGCTCAGTGAGTTTTTAGTTTGTATATTAGAATACTGAAAAAATCTAAACTGGTAATGCTTTAATCATACTATAGTTGTACATACAAAATATAATTTAGATTGAATACATTTTTTATTCTTATGGTTGGCTTTATATTACACTAGTGATTCCAAATGTTAATTACGTGTTTGGTCCATATGTTCTGTTGGTCCCGGAGGTGCTTAACAAGTTTGTAGAAGGGGGGGGGGTTGAATACAAACACAGAAATTTAAAGTTTAATAAATTGTTTATTGATAAATCAAACACAATTTACAAGTTCGTTGCGGAATAAGATTAAGACAGACTCAATCTAAACAAACTTAAGAAACACTAAGATGGTTGCACAAGAATTTCAGAAAATGGGGATTAAAGAATATAAAAAACAAAGGTTTCTATTTGGAGTTCAAGGATTGAGCACACCCTCAGATGGAGGGGTGAACTTCCTATTTATACCCTACGCATTAAATGCATGGCAGGGCACTTTACACGTGGCGTTCACTGATTGGTTTTGGAAGTCTGACTTCAGGAGACATGCTTTCGGACGGATCATGAACAGTGTAGTTGACAGAGTTGTTGTACGAATTGTGGCAGAGGCATGTCCGTTCTGACACATCGTACTGAGTTGTGGAAGGTAAGACAAAAGGAAACTTGAGGTATAAGTTTTGTGATCATTCGATCGCTGAATATCTCTTTCTTCAGAGACATCAAGAGTTCAGCGATCGCTGAAGCTTTCCTCATATTCCTTCGCGTATAAGTAAAGTTGTCTTTGCTTCACTGATATCCGCATCAGGTCATTAGTAGACTTCTCTTTGTTCAGCTTCTTCGTCTTCGATTCAGCTATGAACATCAGTTGACGCGAGACTTGTCTTCAGGGATTACGTTACTGTTTACATCAGAACTATCAGCGATAACTGAACAGACTCAGTTTGATCACTGATAGTGAAACACTAATACATATTAAATGTTTATAAGAAAGACTATCAGCGATAACTGAACAGACTCAGTCTGATCGCTGTTGGTGAAACACTAATACATATTAAACGTAATTTTCACTAAGTACAGAAAATGGTCGTTATCAAATCACTGAGAGAGTTTGGATCAACAATCTCCCCCTATTTGATAATGACAAAATAACTGAAGAAAATTACTTTATAATTCAAAATGATGGAATAATCAGGACTCATAACATAAATGTCCCAATTACTATTTTGAGGGATCTTTTACAGTACTGATAGAGTTAAGTACTTCACTGAAATTTTCATTAATCCATGAAAAGAATTACAAGGTATGAAAATTACAAGTACAATTGATGTACTAACTATTGTAAGTTTAAACTAATAGATTACAAGAAGAAAACTAATCTATCAGCTATCTAAAGAGGGTTTAGGAGGATTGATCAAATACTCAGGTATATCTTCTCCTTTTTGCTTTCGCTCTAAAGATTCTTTGCTAATTATCACTTTGATTTGCTCAGCAGCAGGAGAGAGATCACACCATAAGCACATGAGATCCTTGAGAAGGCCGAGGGGACAGATAGGGATTTCAGAGATTCTTTGAAATCTGAGCTGCTCCTCGTCATCTCTGAAAAAGATTCCAAAAGGTTCTTCAAGTACTTGTCCCGCAACATATGGTCCACCAGGAAGCAGAGATAGATCTAGAACTGAAAGATCAGGAGGAGGACCGAACAGAGCTTCTCTTGAAAATTTGATGGAGGTTTCATTTCTGATCACCGCGACATTTTCAGAGGGAGAGGAGACAGGCTTTCTTCTGATCTGCTTTGACTTAGAAGGAAGAGTAGACGACACTTTTAATATTGCAGCGACTCTGTTGATGAGAGCATCATTTATCCCTTCAACATAGCCTCTGTAGATTGACTTTGATTTTTCAGTGCGTCTTTGAACTCAAGCCATTTCATATAGCCGAGGCTTTCCAGCTTTGAAACAAACATTGCCTTGCAGCTTCCATCCTCTCTGGTAATCTCTATGGTGACAGAAACTTTGTCCTTCTTCTTTCTTCCAGAGATAGCGACTGAAACAATCTTCATTGGGTCAGAGCGATAGTCGAGTTTATGTTTGCACCAGTCGACTGAACTATTGCTGACCACTAGACCTTTTGAGCGTTCCTCTTCAATCTCTTTCAAAAGAGCAGCCTGGACTTCAACTGGTTTCTTCTTCAGTTTCTTGTCTTTGACTTGAGAAGACTGAATTTTGAGAGCTAGAGTGGCATCTCTTTGACAGTCAGCGATCAGCTTCTCAGCCCTGACGGATTCTTCAATTTCAGCTTCAGTTAGGAACTCTAGATATGTTGATTTAGAGGGGATCTTCAGCCGTTGACTCTCCAGATGAGAGATCATCTCTGTTCTCTTCTTCATCTCTTCCTCTGACCAATGAAGTGGTCTAGAGGGCCTCCGTGGGTGTTGCAGGGACTCATCTTCTTCATCCTCTTCATCAATCTCGCTTACAGAGATTGGGATTATCAGGTCATCAGCTTTAGCAGCTGGGATTATTTGGAGCTCTTTACCCTTAAGCAAGGGAGAGAACTGTCTGGTCAGAAAATGAAAAATGTTAGTTTATTTTTAGAGAAGAGAGATAAAGGCTTAGAAAGAAACAGGGGTGGGATTTTTATAGAAGGATAAGGGAACGAGAGAAAGGCATACCTGAGAAGGATTCTCCTCAGACAGTGAAGTCATCTTCAGGCTTCCCTCAGCAGTAGCACCTTTGCTTTGGGAAGGGGTTCCTGAAGATGTTTCATGTCTCCCCCCTACTTTGATAACTTCTTTCGAAGCTATCGCTGATGAAGTGACGGCTGAAGAACACCATAGAGATTGATCTTCTTCATCGTCATCATCATCATCTTGATGAGGTTCTTCCTCTTGATCTTCAAGATCAAGGGCTTCATCTTCATCGTCCTCCTCTTCCTCTTCATCGATTAACTCATCGATGGTAGGAGGGGCTTTTTCAGCAGCTATCTCCCCCTCAACCTGAGAGGGAGTTTCCTTCTGTTGGACCTCAGCAGCGACTTCAAACTCCGTATTTTCTTCAGCTGCCTTCTCCCCCTATTTGTCATTATCATTGAGGGAGAGATCTTTGGAAGGAGATGAAGCTTTTGCAGCGGCCAACACCTGAACTTCAGCCTCCAAACTGTCCAGATGGCCTTCAATCGCAGGATGATCTGACGTAGCCTGATGAATGAACTCTACGACAATGTTCATCGAGGTACGATCGTTCTCTGTGAATGAGGGAGTAGGAGTCGGAGTTGGTGCCTTCAGATGAGTCAGGATTTCCTGAAGAAGGACTTCACAGGAATCAACCTTTGTAGACAGGGCTGCAAAATGTTGTTGTGAGTCTTCCCTGACTTTGGAAATCGCTTCTTAGAGAGTAGCGATTTGAGAAACGTCAGCTTTGGAGGCGCATTGAGCTGTGAGCGTCTGCAGTGCTTCACCAGCGGTATGAACAGCGCTGGTGGTGTTTTTGAGAGAGACAGTCAGAGATTCCACCTTTGCACTCAAACTGTTGACATTGGTGTCAACAGTCGCCAAACTAGGACCTGAAATATAAGTTAGTTTTTGAGAAACAGGCTTATATGGTGAGTTGGGAGAAGTGTTTAAGGTTATAGGGGTACCTGAATTATCAAACATTTTGTAGAATTGTAAAGATTCCTCAAAAGATTGATGTTCAGGTCCTATGGGTCCAAACTGTGGTTGAGTTGAGATAGATGGAGGGTTAGAGATCAAAGAAATAGAAGTACTAGAGATGGGGATATAATAAGTAGGGATAGGGGTAGTTACCTCAGTTTGTTGTTGAACTGGGATCGTAGTTGCGTCACTATTGTTGTGACAGCGACCGAGATCGCTGGCACGGTTGAAGTGGGTATCGCTGAGGATGTGGAGGAGAGACCCACGAATTCATCCAAGGAAGTTTGTTGATAAACATCCTTAGGTATAGAGCTAGAGGTAGCTTTCTCCGTGGTCACCTTGGCCTTCTTCGAAGGACCAAGGGAGCCACTTGATGGTCGTTTGTA
The DNA here is from genome assembly GCA_954870635.1 of Arctium minus. Lineage (NCBI taxonomy): Eukaryota > Viridiplantae > Streptophyta > Magnoliopsida > Asterales > Asteraceae > Arctium > Arctium minus. Next base: position 114,192,281 of record OX941084.1, on the reverse strand, counting down.
AGGGGTAGCGGCAGGGATAGCAGAAAAAGGAACCTCCTACGTGGCCGCTGAAGACGAAGAAGTGAGGAGAGAGATTCGGGAGCGAAGTTCAAAGATACTTACCTCGTTTGGAAGCGGCTTGACCTCCAGGGAGCGCTGACCCACTTTGGGAAAAGATGCATCAGCATTCGTGGGGTAAGTAGCAGGGTAGAGGAACTTCAGGTACGCACAGATGAAGCGTACATAGGGAATCTTTGGATCCCTCTCGGTCTTCTCTATCTTTGACCTTATATCGTCAAAGATAGTTGTTGCGTAGTCGAAATTTCTTCCGGCGATCACCGAGTAAGTCATCTGGACCTGAATCTTGCTGGCCTGGTCCAGTGACCCACTCTTCCCACTCATACATTGAATGAAGTGAGAGAAGATGTAGTTAAGTTGAGAAGGCATGAGCGCCTTCTTCACCAGAGTCAGCTTCTTGTTTGGTATTGTCGTTCTTGGCTTGGGTTCCCAAGTTTATTCCATAACATCCAGGAATTGGATGAGTTCAGCATCAGTGGGTAAGGCGTCGAATCCATTCCTGGGTTTGTCGGGAAATCGCAGAGGTTTCCTCAGCCCTAAGGCTGTCATCATCCCTGTTCCAAGTTCAGTGCTGAAGGAGATAGCAGGAACTAGTTCACCCTTTTTGTTAGTGAGAGAGGTCTCTTCAGCGGTAAACCAGAATTATTGGAGAAGAGCTTTGGAAGGTGTGGGATCCACAATGATAGCATAGGCAATGCAGGATTGCTTCAGAAATTTTGCGGCTTCCACCAGATGTGGGTATTTGACACCATCAAAGTCAAGGCGAGCAAGATGATTGTTTTTGGGAAGCTCAGAATCAGCGATGGCGAACTTGACGTTCTTAGAGGCGACAAGTGCAGATTGAGACATTCTGAATATGAACAGATAGAAGAATAGAAGAAAAGTTTTAGTCTAAAAATAAAGAAGGTTTTCCCAGTTTTTATTTTAGGAAAGAAACATAGAAAAATCAACATATTTGAAGATTAAAAAGGTGTTCTTAATGTAAGATATAAGAACAAGAAGAAAAACCAAAGATTTTGAATGAAGATAATAAAAAAAATGGTTTTGAATGAATAAAATCAAAAGAAAGATGATTTTATTAAAAAGAATCTTATAAACTCATAATGGAAGTCCATAAATGGAGTATTATATAAAAAGATTTAGAACAAGAATAAGAAGAAGATCAAGAATAACCTGTTGATCTTGAAGGAGATGATGCAAATGCTTGAGAATGCTAGAATTCTTTTGAGAAAGTTTTTTTGCCTTGAAAGTATTTCCAGAAAGCGTAAAATGATAAGAATGGGAAAACATTCTTTTTATACGTGAGAGAGAAGGAGAGAGAGAGTGTGAGAGGCGGGAAAACAAATGTTCATCATGTCATGGACACGTCCCACGAAATTGATTGGATGGAAGGGCAACGGACGAACGTGTCAGAGAAAAGGCATGTCGTGGATTGTCGGTTCAAATGACGTCATAGAAGAGAGAGAGACTGTTCATTTGTCCGTTTTGAAAATTTTCTTTTTGAAAGTATCCCTGATGAGAAAGTTAGGGATGAGTTTTCTTTTTAAGAAGGATCACTGACTAGAAATATCAGTGATAAATTTATTTTTCAAAAAGATTTTAATCATTTGAAGAAAGTTCAGTGATTAAAGTTTAGATTTTGAACAACATCTTAACTGAATGATGATTCAGTTTTAGGGATGGAGAGAACATACCTGAGAGTCAGAATGTTTATCAGAGTGATAAAAGGGGAACTTATGATTACTGGCAATGTATGAACGCTGAAGAGTTACTCTTCAAGATTCAGCATTCCAAGCTCACTGATGAGAAAGTTGAACCTTGTCTCATCAAGAGGTTTGGTGAATAAATCAGCAAGCTGATAGTCAGTAGGGATGAAATGAAGTTCAAGATCACCATTCATCACATGATCTCTGATAAAATGATATCTGATCTCTATGTGTTTCTTCTTTGAATGTAGCACTTGATTATTTGCTATAACGATAGCACTAGTGCTGTCGCAATAGATTGGAATCTTTGATAGCTGAAGGTCATAGTCTAATAGTTGATTTCTCATCCATAAGATCTGAGAACAACAGCTTCCAGCGGCTACGTATTCAGCTTCAGCTGTGGAAGTGGACATTGAATTTTGCTTCTTGCTTGTCCAGCTTACCAGCTTTCCTCCTAGGAGTTGACATCCACCAGTGGTACTCTTTCTGTCAAGTTTACAAACCTGCAAAATCATTATGAGAATAACCAGTTAGATCGAACCCTGAGTCTTTGGGATACCAAAGACCGAGGTTAGGAGTTCCTTTCAGATATCTGAAAATTCGCTTGACAACGATCAGATGGGTTTCCTTGGGTTTAGATTGATAGCGTGCACATAATCAAGTAGAATACATGATGTCAGGTCGGCTCGCTGTAGGATACAGCAGGGAGCCTATCATTCCTCTATAGGCAGTGACATTAACAGGTTTTCCAGATGGATCTTTGTTAAGTGTCAGGGGAGGTGCCATAGGAGTTTTCATCGCTGAAGTTTGTGTAAGATCAAACTTCTTCAGCATATCTTTAACATACTTACCTTGGCTGATAAAAGTACCTTTGTCAGATTGTTTAATCTGAAGACCAAGAAAATATGTCAGCTCATCCATCATACTCATTTTGTATTCTTTCTTCATTCTTTCAGCGAAGCGAGTACACAGAGATGGGTTAGTAGAACCAAATATGATGTCATCGACATATATTTGTACAAGAATAATATGACCTTTTATCTTTCTGAAAAACAATGTATTATCAATTTTCCCACGTTCAAAATTTTCAGAGATAAGAAAAGATGAAAGAGTGTCATACCAAGCACGAGGGGCTTGTTTTAGACCATAGAGAGCCTTATCCAATTTATAAACATAATTTGGATACTTAGGGTCATAGAACCCTGGAGGTTGTTCTACATAGACTTCTTCATTCAGCTTTCCATTTAGAAACGTTGATTTTACATCCATTTGATAAACGATGAAGTCTTTATAGACTGCATAAGCTAAGAATAGTCGAATTGCTTCGAGCCTAGCCACAGGGGCAAAGGTTTCATCATAGTCTATGCCTTCCTCTTGTCTGTATCCCTGAGTAACAAGTCGAGCCTTGTTGCGGGTTACAATTCCATGTTCATCTAACTTGTTTCTAAACACCCATTTGGTGCCTATAACAGTTTTATCAGATGGTCTAGGAACGAGATTCCAAACTTTGTTACGAGTAAACTCAGTCAGCTCTTCTTGCATAGCGCTGACCCAGTTTGGATCTCTGAGGGCATCATCAGTCTTCTTTGGTTCTATTAAAGAGAGAAAGTTAACAAAGAGACAGATATTACCTGAACTTCGTCGTGTCTGAATACCTGCATCTGGATCACCAAGAATTTGATCTATTGGGTGACTCTAGTCCATCGCTGAGCAGGAGCATAATCTCTTAACTCAGATGTTGGATCAACAATTGGGATGTTTACTGATGAGGACGTTTGAGGTTCATCAACAATTAACTGTTGAGTAGTGGACAGACTATTGTTATCAGAGAGGTTTTCAGACGAAGGTAGATCTGATGGTAGTAGTGTGTTAAGAGGTTCAGCTGAAACCCATGAGTTGGATTCAGCGTTAGGATGTATGATGTTTAGATCATCATCAGCAGTAGATGGATCTGTGTGCTGATGGTTTGAAAAGAAGGGTTCTGTTTCTCTGTAATGAGAAAACATCTAAGCATTTAACTCTTCATTGTCAGCGATTGGTTTAGAGTTCGTTGAGCGAGTTTCATCAAACGTGACATGAATTGTTTCTTCCACAGTTTGTCTTCGCTTGTTGAAAACTCTGTAGGCTTTGGAGATGAAGGAATATCCTAGAAATATTCCATCATCAGCTTTTGGGTTGAACTTTCCAAGCTGATCTTTGTTGTTTAAGATAAAGCACTGACAACCAAAGATATGAAGAAAGCTGATAGATGGCTTTCTTCCATGAAAGAGTTCATAAGTTGTCTTTACAAATCGCTTTACTATCAGCGATCTGTTTTGAGTAAAACATGCAGTATTTACAGCTTCAGCCCAAAATTGTGTAGGGAGATGAGAATCGCTGAGTATTGATCTAGCAGCTTCAATGATTGTTCTGTTTCTTCTTTCAGCGACTCCGTTTTGCTGAGGTGTTCTTACTGAAGAGAAATTATGAGAAATTCCCTTGTTCTCAAAGAAATTGTTCAGAGAATTGTTTTTAAATTCAGTTCCATGATCACTTCTTATTGAACGAACAATAAGATTATTCAGCACTTCCATCTTTTTAACAAAAGATATTAGTTATTCTGGAGTATCACTCTTGCAGCGAAGAAAGATAACCCAGGTATAGCGAGAGAATTCATCTACAATGACAAGTGTATATTTCTTTCCAGCTATTGATTGGATATTGACAGGGCCAAACAGATCCATATGTAAGAGCTAAAGAGGACTTGTCACTGAGGAAACTTGTTTAGATTTGAAACTAGCTTTTGTTAGTTTTCCTTTTTCACATGCTGAGCAGAGAGATTCTTTAGCATATGAGTGCTGAGGAAGACCAGAAACCAGTTCCTTAGATGAGAGAGAATTCAGGGTTTTGAAGTTTAGATGAGAGAGCCTTTTGTGCCATATCCAGTTGACATCAGAAGAGGCTTTAGAGAGAAAACATAAGTTTTCAGTGATAGTAGAGTCCATATCTATTACATAGACATTTTCTCTGCGATAACCACTGAGAGCAAGTTTTCCTTTCTCATTCACCACTGAACATGCTTTCTTAGAAAAGCGAACTTCGTAGTCTTTGTCACATAGCTGACTGATGCTTAGAAGATTTTTCTTTATTCCATCTACATAAGCGACTCTTCGAAAGGTAGTTGTTCCATTGCTGAGAACACCAAACCCTCGGTTAAATCCTTTTCCATTTCCACCAAAGGTCACAGAGGGACCTTTCTCTTCCTTGTATTCAGTGAGCAGGTCTTTTTGTCCAGTCATATGACGAGAACATCCACTATCGAGATACCAGATGCCCTTTGATCCCTGAACACATAAGGAAGATTAAGCGTTGTTTGGTACCTACTTTTCAATGGGTCCTTTTGGGTTAGTGGAGATGGAAGGTTCAGTAATCTTCACAGCAGATGAAGATTCAGCTTCAGTGGTAATCTTCACTTTGGTTAATTTCTTAACCTTAGTGGTATTCTTCACTTTGGTCGATTTTTCATCTTTAGTGACCTTTTCAGCCTTGGAGGCATTCATCTTCACTTTAGCTGATTTATCAGCTTTAGTGGCAGTTGGACATTTGCTTGCAATATGGTCAGTAAAACCACAGTGATAACATTTTCTATATTTGAAAATGGTTTTAGAGCCAGAAGTAGAAGGTTTTGCAAGTTTAAGATGAGCAGGTCCAGCTCCAAGAATGCCTTCATCATGAGATTTGGGAGGAATTTTTATTTCTTCAGATCTCATGGGTTTAAGGTCAATCTTTAGATTTGGAGGACAGAGATCGAAGATTTCTATCACAGAGCTAGAGGATTGATTCACTGAAGGTTTAGAAGGAACTTTCAGCTTTGCTTTCTTGGTAGCCTTCTGAGGACGAAGAATGGATTTTCCTTTATCCGCAGACTTATAGCCTTTGGATTTTTCCTCAGGGATAGAATTTGAAGAAGAAGGATAAAATTGATCATAAGAAGTGTCAGAGATAGGAGTGACAAACGTTCCAAACTTAAGCATGGAACTTTCTTCTTTAGGCTCATCCTGTGGTGTCCAAAAGCCAAGACCAGTTTTATCACTTTCAGGAGTTTGAGCATTTATTATCTCAGAGATCTTTGTTAATGATTTGCACCATTTTTCAACATTAGCCTTTTCTGCTTTTAGAGCAGCGATGGCTTGTTCGCGTTCAATGCTGATGATTTCATTTATAATGACTTGATCTTTTAACTTCTCTTCTAAAAGAGTTAGTTCTCTGATCTTTTCATGACATTTATCTAGCTCTTGAGTTAAATGAACATTTTTGTTCTCATCTTGAGTTTTTTCGTTTAGAGCATTATAAAGATCAATAGTCAGCACATCAACAGCGCGACTTCTCTCAGCTTCAGGTAGAGAGGGATTAGTAGAAATAGATACTTGAGATGATATGTAGCTCATAGAAGGTTCAGATGGTTCTTCTGCTTCTTCTTTAATCTCAGCCATGAGGCAGAGATTAGCGACTTCTTCTTCATCAGAACTTGATTCTTCTGATTCAACCCAGTCATGTTCTTCAGCGATGAGACCTTTACCATTTCGCTTGTAGCTTTTCAGCTTCTGATATTTGTTCTTCAGCTTTAGGTATTTGTCATCACTGGATCTTCTTGAGGTAGAAGGCTTGAAGACCTTTTTAGACCTGCACTCACTAGCAAAGTGTCCAATCTTTTCACAGTTATAGCAATTGGCAGTAGCCTTATCAACAGGAGTTGATTTTGGCTTTTCAGTGAGAGAGAGAGAGGCTTATTTCTTCGGAAATTGCTCTTTCTTGCAAATCTCTTAAAAGAGTTTGTCAAGAGTGCTAAGGACTCATCGAACTCTGAAAGATCAGGGTCTGATAGATCCTCAGATTCAGAATCTAACTTGGTGATTGTGAGAGTAGATCGCTGAGATGGAATTATCTCTGAAGAGACTAAAGCAACATGAGTGCTTTTGGAGTCTTTAGAATCTTTTACAAGATTCTTCTTTAAGAGATTCGATTGCTCATAGTTGAGCAATATTCCATACAAAGTGCTAAGAGAAAGAGAATTTAAGTCTTTTGTCAGGTTAAGACATATTGAATAACTGTCCCAGCTTTCAGGAAGACATTCTAAGAATTTTGTTAGGACCTCAGAATTAGAATAGGTCCTACCAACGTTTCTTAGATCAATGATTAAGCAGTTAAACCGCTGATGAACGTCAGAGAGAGATTCATTCTTACCAGCGATGAAACTTTCATATTGTCTTACCAAGTTAATCTTTCGAGTCTCTTGGATTTCAGTGGTGCCCTCATATTGAACACATATGGTTTCCCACATTTTTTTAGAAGTTTTCAGATGCATGATGGAATGGAAAACTTCATCAGGCAGAGCCATTGAGATAATGGTCTTTGCTCTTGCATCTATGCCTACCTTCTTTTTGTCTTCATCACTCCACTGTCTTATTTCCTTAACGACATAGCATTCAGGGACAGCTTCAGTGGTGGCAGTAGCGGGAACTGCAGCTATAATTCTAACAGGTTCATAGGGTCCATTTTCTATATACTCAGGTATAGTAGGATCAACACCTTCAAGAAATAGCATCATTCGATTTTTCCATAGAGAAAAGTTATCTCTACTAAATCGAGGAGGTTTAGAGAGTGAACCATTATCATAGTAGTTAGTGTTTGTGTTAAGTGCCATTTAGAACAGCAAGGAAGAGAATAAAGCAAGATCTTGTTTATCAGATTAAACAGTCTGCTCTGATACCACTTGTTGGTCCCGGAGGTGCTTAACAAGTTTGTAGAAGGGGGGGGTTGAATACAAACACAAAAATCTAAAGTTTAATAAATTGTTTATTGATAAATTAAACATAATTTACAAGTTTATTGCGGAATAAGATTAAGACAGACTCAATCTAAACAAACTTAAGAAACACTAAGATGGTTGCACAAGAATTTCAGAAAATGGGGATTAAGGAATATAGAAAACAAAGGTTTCTATTTGGAGTTCAAGGATTGAGCACACCCTCAGATGGAGGGGTGAACTTCCTATTTATACCCTATGCATTAAATGCATGGCAGGGCACTTTACACGTGGCGTTCACTGATTGGTTTTGAAAGTCTGACTTTGGGAGACATGCTTTTGGCCGGATCATGAACAGTGTAGTTGACAGAGTTGTTGTACGAATTGTGGCAGAGGCATGTCCGTTCTGACACATCGTACTGAGTTGTGCAAGGTAAGACAAAAGGAAACTTGAGGTATAAGCTTTGTGATCATTCGATCGCTGAATATCTCTTTCTTTAGAGACATCAAGAGTTCAGCGATCGCTGAAGCTTTCCTCATATTCCTTCGCGTATAAGTAGAGTTGTCTTTGCTTCACTGATATTCGCATCAGGTCATTAGTAGACTTCTCTTTGTTCAGCAGCTTCGTCTTCGATTCAGCTATGAACATCAGTTGACGCGAGACTTGTCTTCAGGGATTACGTTACTGTTTATATCAGAACTATCAGCGATAACTGAACAGACTCAGTTTGATCACTGATAGTGAAACACTAATACATATTAAATGTTTATAAGAAAGACTATCAACGATAACTGAACAGACTCAGTCTGATCGCTGATGGTGAAACACTAATACATATTAAACGTAATTTTCACTAAGTACAGAAAAGGGTTTGTTGTCAAAACACTGAGAGAGTTTGGATCAACATGTTCGGATTAAGTCTTCAAATGAATTTATTACACTCGTTGTTCCAGATGTTGACACTGTCTAACTGGTCGTCACTCATCACGTACCCCTCATGTAATTAATATATCCAAGGGATTCAATTCAAAAATATTGCCAACCATAGGGACAAAAAAATGTAAGTCATTATAATTTATGCTACTAGAACACTTTCATGGACAAGTTATGCAAATAATGAACAAAGTTAAAACACGTATGCACATACATACACATGTAATGCATATGCTAAAATGAGAGCTTTATAACTTATCTAGATGGTGTGGAAGGACTGATAAAATAATATTTGACTCGGTATGAATCGAGTCCTTTACGACAAAAATTGATATTTACTGATACTAGTGCTTACTTTTCTTTTCTGAAATTAGACTAAAGTGTCGATTTGTATTTTGGCACACATACTAAAAATTGTTTTCATACATAACATACTGAAACATTGAAACTTTATGGGCATGCTAAAACAATGTAAAACATGTACACATAACATGTATTAGATTCTGAAATCTTACTAATCGTGTATCTCACACTATAAGTCACATGAAGACTACTTGGTTGTGTAGGTTTCTGGAACTAATTAAACTTTGAGTTTATATGAACACCTACACATGCATATTAGAGTCACTAGATTAAATATTAACCTATGCATAAAGATTTACTGACCGGACTACAAAACAGTTGTATTATTTTAACACAACCATGCCATATCCCATGGTCATGCCAATCCAAGGACAAATCTTGCACGATACAGGTCATGAAAAATCCTACACAACCATGTTAATCACATAGTTCAGGACTCAATGTCAGGAAATCAACTTTCAGAATTTCTCATTTTGGGGAACCAAAATGAAACAGACTTTAAGGTTATTTGGTTATGGCTTAAAGGGCTAAATAGGTTGTATGGCTTATTCGGTACACCATACATATTTCTTCAATTGTGGCTTAACGGTTTAGTTAAAGGATTATTTGATCAATCGGATAAGATGTGTTGGATACATTCAACCCTAATTTATTCCATACATAACTTTGTCACATTATTCTCTCTCCAGCCACCAAAAACACACACTTCCAATATGTTCTAATGTCTTGTATCTGCATTCTGTTCCAACCATCACTGCCCACCAGTCTCGTTGTTGCCTACCTCCTCTCTCAATCTTCCATTGATCTTTTCCCTTGAACCACTCATCCTTTCCTTGGTAACTCACTTTCTTCTTCTCTCATCACTAGGTTTCATCGGATATGTAAACCATTGCTGGAGATGGAATGTTCCATATTTGGCCTAAGACTCTGAGGTGGAATGAGGGGTAAGTGATGGAAACATTCAAATGAAATATATCTTACCTAAAATTATTTGTTGGTTTTGAGAAAATTCGAGACCGAAACTATAACACTCGTGTCTGCATGAACATTCTTTATGGATTTTCGGAGCTATTTTGGGTATGTAAAAAGTTAATTTTTGAAGTTTATTTGCATAAATTTACATTGGAATGTTTCGAGGTCGTTTTGGTAGCGAAATTGATGATTGTCAAGCATCGGGGGGGGGTCCCCACAACTTTCCATGTGACATGGTCGGCGACTGAAATCGTGATGTAAGTCACGTGAATTTCTGAAGGGGACTGGCAAGGAAACGCGGGCGACCTGCCTCGCGACCTAGATCACGGTCAGGGCTGCTCCATCTATCCAAACTCATTTTTAAATGGGAAAAGTTCAAAAAAACCAATAAACTATCATATTTTTAATGACTAAGTCCCTGAACTGTCTTTTTAAATGAAAAACCATTAAACTTTCTTATTTTAAATGATTAAGTCCCTTAACTATTTTTTTGAATGAAAAAACCATTAAGCTTTCTAATTTTGAATGATTAAGTCCCTCAACATTTTTTTGAATGATAAACCATCGAACTTCTAAAAATTGGTTACCTTTTTTTAAAGGTACATGGAGTTAACGATAAAGGTTTTAAAGTAAAAACAAATCTAAATCATTTTTACCATTCTCAAACTATACGCCATTAAAACCCCTCATAGACAATCGTATCGCTCTGCCTCGCCACTCCCCATTGCCCTAACGTTGTCCGTTCTCCATATCTCCTAACACGTTGTTGCCCTTGCCATCGATCTCCCCCTTTTTAATCTATTTTTTATCTATAAAAAGAGGAAGAATCAAAAGATAATCGATTACAGTTAGTTTTTTTGGTTAAAATGATTTAAGTAACCAATTTTTAAAAGTTTGATGATTTAATTTATTGAAAAAAAATGTTCAAGGACTTAATCATTCAAAATTGGAAAATTTAATGGTTTTTTCATTCAAAATGAGAAAGTTTAATGGTTTTTCATTCAAAAAAATAGTTCAGGGACTTAATCATTCAATATGAGAAAGTTTAATGGTTTTTTCATTCAAAAAATTAGTTCAGGGACTTAACCATTCAAATTGAAATAGTTTGTTGGATTTTTATGAACTTTTCCCTTTTTAAATGCGTTTTTAACCTAGTTTTGGCACACTCATTTCTCAATCTCTCTCTCTCTCTCTCTTCATTCAGTTCAATTTGGGAGCTAAGAGTAGCATTTAGTGAAGATCCAAGTGCATTTAAGGCTTAAATTTGGAGTTATAATTGAGGAGAATAACCCTCGAGCTTCATGCTTTCTTCATCTACTTTGGGGTTTTTCTTGTAAGCCTAGATTTTTCACCTAAATCTAGCAAGGTGAATCAAGTTTGCTTGTAAATCTAGATCTATTGCATAAATCAAAACCTTTTGATGCCTTTAAAGTGATTTATGGATATTTATATATGTCTTAAAGTATTATAACTTTTGGTGAGATTGGGGAAAAATATCCACTTTGGGTTTGTTCATTAATAAGGAGCTAAATATCATGATGGATGATTATTTTATAAGGGTTGGTCTAATGATGAAAGAAAATGAAGATTGTGTACTCTAATGTTGTCGTACCTTACATTTGTGATATTTGTACATATATTGATTAGTGTCAAAAATTTGAAACTATGGAGTCAATTTATTTGAATCTCAATATTGAGAAGTTAATATATATATATATATATATATATATATATATATATATATATATATATATTGGCACTAACTCGTTTATGTGAGTTATCGATGATAGAGGAGATGAGATGAAAAGGACTCCTAGTAGGCACCAAGGTGGTTGAGCCTTGAGGTGAAACCTAGAGGGGTAGGCACTGAGGTCAACACATACCTTAAGGTGAAACTCTAACAGAGCTCGGTAGGCACTAAAATGAAGGTCTTGACATGTTACACGACAACATTGACATCATGGACTACTTTTGTGTTCCACCATGCTCAATGGAAACGGGTCACCCCATATGCATGAGTTCAAACGGATGTTTCCACTCTTGTTATTGGTGTGAGATGGAGAACCTCCATCGGTGTAACATGAGTTGTTAGAGAACCATACTTGGAGTGTTATGTAACATTTAATTATACATATGGATTTATTGATTGTTTAAATTGCTTGAAGTTACTAGGCGTTAGCCTAACACTTGTTTCCTTTTTGGATTTACGTTTTAAGTTATTGTGTGGCAGTGTTGCTAGAGAGAGTTAATCCGATGTCGGTTAGAGGCACGTTGAGTTGTTAGCATTTTTGGGACGCCTTACTTGGAGATAGCAACCTTTGGGAAGTTTAGTAACACCTGGCCATAATCTATTTCTCGTATGAATTAAATTAAGAGGTTCTTAACCTAAACTCGATTGTCTCTTATAGTAACAGGCGTATTATACCCCTTTGTTGGGTGAAAACTTGTAGTTACTGTTAGGACTGAAAGTCCTAATGCGTGGAAAGTTATATAAAGTATTTATATAGTTTATTTGTTAATTATTAATCGCGTTGTAAAAGTCTTTTATTTAATATTGGGCCTTAGTTTGGTTTGTTGGGCCTTCGGCCTGTAGGGTTTTAGGCCTGTGTATTTAAAGTGTGTTTTCTAATCTTTAGGGTTAGAAGTTAAGAGATATTATTGTGCGCCTAATAGAATAGAGAGAGTTTGTTTTTCAATCCTATGTTTGTAACACTCTCAATCATTCAATACAATTAATATTTCAATTATTCATTGTTACTTGAGCAATATGGGATTCACAATTGGTATCCGAGCAAAGAGACGAAGATTTGATTCGAAAAAGGTTTTTTTTTCTCTTCTCTGTGTCGATCGACTTCTCAATTGATTTCTGGGTTTCTTAATTTGCTAAATCTTTGAGTCTAGTTGCTCCAAATCTCTTTAGTTTAGTTAGATTAAGTGATTGGTAAATTCTCATCTTCTGATTCGGAGTATTTATCTTGAATTTTGGGTTTTTATAGATCTAAAATCTCAAGTCTGTGTTCTTGATTTTTTGGTTGAAAATCCGTGTTTTGGTTGAAAATCTAGTGAAAAAGTGTGTTAGAATTTTGGGTTTAATCGATTAAAATTGCTAAATTTCATTAGTTTTCGATTAAAAGTTTTTAATTTTGAGTTTGGGGTCGACAATAAGGGTGCGACGCCAAGCCCTGTTGTTCCCAATCCAGGTTGTTCCCAAGCCCTCTTCCTCCGAAACCCTCTCCTCGTGAAACCCTCTCCCCGCAAAATCCTCTTCCTCCGAAGCCCTCTTCCTCCGATGTCCTCTCCCCGCGAAGCCCTCTTCCTAAACCCTCTTCCCACCCGCGAAGCCCTCTTCCCACCCAAAGCCCTCTTCCCAACCGCGAAGCCAAGCCCTCTTCCCACCCGAAGACTTCTTCCCAACCCCTCTTCCCAAACCGTGAAGCCCTCTTCCCAACCGCGAAGCCCTCTTCCCACCCGAAGCCCTCTTCCCAACCGCGAAGCCCTCTCCTTGCGAAACCCTCTCCTCGCGAAGCCCTCTCCTCGCGAAGCCCTCTCCTCGGCCAAACCCAAGTCTTTAACCTCAAACCCTCTCCTCTCTAAATATCTTGAACCCCTCTCCTCTTTCACGCCTCACCCGAACCCCCCTCCTCTCTAAATCTCTCAACCCCCCTTCTTACCTTTTATCCAGAAACTCTCTTCACTCTAAATAACTCAAACCCAAGTCCGCTCCTTCACACACGCGTTTAACCCCAAACCCAAGTCCCCCTATCCCAAACCCATGTCCACTTCCTTCACTCGAAACCTGTCTGCTCCAAGTCTTGCTCAGTAGTTTATTTTTTAATTTTAATTTTTTTATTTATTAGTTAAGTTTTTTATTTCTCTTTTGTTATTAATTCCTCTACGCTTTTTTTAATCAAATCACGATCGTCTTACGATCATTTTGTTCAAGTAACAATGTCTTATTCTGCGTATCAACAAGAAATTTCTGATCTCACATCCAAGATTGTAGTTCTTGAAGCCAGATTGGAAAACAATTACAACGTGTTTGTGCAAGTTAATGGTGAAAATGCTGATAATCTGAGTTGGGCACAAAGCTTAAAAAGAGAAAAAGAAAAACTTGCTGAAGAAAATGATGTTTTGAAGAAGCAATTTTCAGAACTCTCGAAAAAGTTTGAAAAATCAGAGAATTATGAAGCCCAAGAAGAGAAGACTCTGGAACTTGAAGAGAAACTGAAAGCTGTGGAGAGTGAAAATCTTGATCTCAAGAATAGGCCTTCTATTTTTGAACAAGAAAAAGTAGACTTTTCAAAGGAAAAGAAAATTTTTGAGAGAAAGATTCTCGAGCTTTCAAGGAAAGTTTTCGATGAAAGAAATGTTTTTGAGCTTCAAAATGCAAAACTTTCAAAACAGGTTTCTGATTTTGAAAAGGTTTTGATAATTGAGAGAGATAATTTTGCAAAAGAGCAAAAAGGTTTTGAAACAGCAAAGAACGTGCTTGAAAAGAAAAATGTTGCGGTTTTCAAAGAAATATCTGATAAACGCAACAGTATCGAAAAAGACTTTGAAAGTGAAAGGAAGTTTTTCGAAACAAAAATTCGTAAGCTTTCACAGAAATTGTCTGAATTAACGACAGATATCTTGAAAGAACAGAAGGTAAAATCTGATTTACAAAAACAATTTGATTCAGTTCTCGAAGAAAGAAATGGTTTATCCGTAAAAGTCAAGAAACTTGAAGAACTCAATTTCAAAGCCGATTTATCTGAACAAGTCAGTCCCGATATTGTTGTTCAGTCTCCTTATTCTTCAAGTTCAACTTCCACAACTAGTTCTTCGAAGAGTTGTGTCAAATCAAATGAATTTTCAAAAGATCGGATTCACCCTTCAAATATTTTCTACAATTCTCTTGTTGATAATACAGATAATCAAGTGTTTCGAAAAGTGAAAATAGTTTGGAAAAAGAAATCAACTACAGAAGACAGTGGTGGAAACACGTCATACAGATCTCCTGTAGTTGATCCAAAGTCACCGACTCATGTCTATTCCAGAACTAAGTTGATCAGTCTAAACCGATCAAATATCTGTTGCACTTATTGTGGAAATAGTGACTTTGTGGATTCCAGGTATGTCAATAGATGGTATGGTACTTATAGTATCCCCAATCCCCAGTTTCATAGCTTCAAAGCTAAGGCCACTAACCATCAAGGATCCATCAAAGCATGGATACCAAAACCAAAATCTGTCTAATCTGTTTTGTAGGAATTTCATGTGTGATTTAATTCAAATCATTCACGTCACATGACTACAATCATGGGTTATGCCATCTTTTGAGGGGGGTACCAGGTTTTTCCTAACTTTCATATCAACTTCTGAACACTTCAGTTCATGACTCGTTCTTAAACGTTTTCGACTTCTGATTCTCTCAAATCAGAAACTTTTCTTCAAATGTTTTATCTTGGTGAGCTAAATGAGTGTTTAGGCTTATAATGTTTCTATGGTCAATCCAGAACCGGAAGGACCTACCCAAGAAACACATCCAATTCATATATATCAGTGAGGGGTCTAGCTTGATAGATGAGTTTAGAGTGAAAAGAATATGGTGAGGATGTGACAGGACTTAAAAGAATTATTGGTCCTTACCAAACCGAGTCAGTTATCCGGGTTACCACATAATCTATTCATTCTCATTCTTTGGAGATGGATATTGAAACAGACATGGACCCAATGTCGATAACTCGTGTCACCCCACCTAGCCACTCAAATATCTCACAAAAGATACTTGTTTCATATATCCACGGAGTTTTAGCATATAATCTATCTATTCCTCACTCGGAGGTCTTATATATTGAAAAAGGAAGACATCAGCTCCAGTCTCAGAACTTCATATTCATCTCACTGTGTCTATTGATTTATGAACCTGCGTCCCAGGTTGAATCAATCTTTGAGCCTAACAGATACATATTTATATTTCTTTCACACATGCACGAATCTTTGTGATTCCAATCGCACATCTTTGTGATATCGCCGAAACAGTTTGAGAAGCATAAATGTTTAAAGTTTACTTCAGTGAGAACTGTAAGTCCTATCAAAGATACCCCCTTGCCAACTATGAAAATAGGCCACACAATTATTCTTAATTGTTGTGATAACAGTTACTAATGTGTTTCGGTGTTAGTTGATTACCCCATCTTGGTTACTAAATGTTTTATATTATCTTTTGGTACTCATCCTGTTAGTCTTTGAACATACATGATGCTCAGGATTCTCCTAATCATCATGAGGGGGAGAATGCAATAACAAAGACAAAAGTTTCAAATACAGATTATCATGTTGAGGGGGAGTGAGCAAAAGAGGAGGGGGAGCAACATTTTCCTTCTTTCTTAAATCTGAGGTTGAAAAGCCATGGATTTCAAGATTGCATTGGTTCTTCTATCCTTTATCAAGTGGTGTTTGCTACAAGTTGATTCCTCTCACGAGCATATTGGTTCTACAATTTCTTAAGTGGAAAGTTAATCCAAATCGTGGTTCAAAGACAGATTCTTTGTTTTTAAACTGAAGATGCACTATGGAATGTCACGTAACTCGCACATTATCTTTCTTGTGTGCTGATCTGATGTGCTGAGTTTCTATATTTGAAAGTTGCTCAATAGTGCATTCAGTCGAGGCTATTGTTCATTAAATCTAGTTACAAAGTTAAAACTATGAAGACCAAGAGCTTTGTTCAAGGGGGAGCTTGGAATGACATGAAGACAAACAACACCAAAGTGTTTAAAAGATTCAAGAGGAAAAGAAGATCAAGGATATGAAGATTTCAAGAAGATAAATTCTTTATACAACTTTAGGGGGAGATTGTTAGGACTGAAAGTCCTAATGCGTGGAAAGTTATATAAAGTATTTATATAGTTTATTTGTTAATTATTAATCGCGTTGTAAAAGTCTTTTATTTAATATTGGGCTTTGTTTGTTAATTGGGTCTTAGTTTGGTTTGTTGGGCCTTCGACCTGTAGGGTTTTAGGCCTGTGTATTTAAAGTGTGTTTTCTAATCTTTAGGGTTAGATATTGAGAGATATTATTGTGCGCCTAATAGAATAGAGAGAGTTTGTTTTTCAATCCTATGTTTATAACTCTCTCAATCATTCAATACAATTAATATTTCAGTTATTCATTGTTACTTGAGCAATCTAGGATTCACAGTTACTATTCTTATAAATCAAGGTTTTTGCAGGTTGGTATTTCTTAAATTATAGGGGTGTTGATGAAACCTTGAATGCACAACTTCCATTTCTTTTCCGGTAAATTATGTAGTTTGGATGCTACCAGCTAAGGGTGCTCGCTCAAAAACTCGATCAACCCGACCAACCCAACCAAACACGAAATAACTCAACCCTAAGCAACACGGTGTCTAACCGAGTTATAAAATCTTCTAACCATATGTATTGAGTTGAAATAGGGTTACGATCATTTGGCCCAACCTAACACGATGAACTCGATATATTTTTATTTTTTGGATTTAATATGATTATTATGTCCCATATTATTATGTGCATAGACAATACACCATAACATGTATCCTCTTCATATACATATATTTTCAATCTCTTCTTCATCTCTGTATAACTTCTTAGTATATATATTCAATAAATGTATACATATATATCCAAATCAAGAAAAGTAGTTGAACACGATATACATAAAATTTAAGGAGTATGGATAAGTTGTACCAAATTATTGATGATGAAAAACGAATTACGAGTAGAGAAAACAACAAGGTTAGGAGAATATTTTCATATACCAAGGTATCAACCCGACCAACCCAACCAACCCGTACAGTTTAGGTTGGGTTAGGTTGTACTTTGGTTTGAGTTAGGTTGAGTTGTGATTTTTTAAACTGCAAACATTGGATTGAGTTGTTCAAATGCCTTCAACCCGATCAACCCAACTCATGAGCACCCCTACTACTAGCTAGTATATTGTATTAATTGTTTGACACTGATTTATTCTTGCTAGTGCTTCTATGATATTTTGTATTAGAGAATATCTTGAGTTCCGAGAGCATCTCCAACTCCAAAATGGAGAAAATAGTGATTTTCAGCAATTTTTTGTTCAAATAGATTCTCCAAAATAGAGAAAGTAAGAGAAATAGTATAAATTTCTTCAAATTCTCCAAAAATGATTATCATAAGAGATAAATGATTTTTTTTATTATATTCCACATCAATAAGAAACCTTGAAATGAAATGTATAAGAGACATATTAATATTTTATTAGAGTTAAATGTATTTTTTTATTATAAAGATTTGAGTAAATTACGAATTTCGTCCCAGTGGTTATTGAGAATTTTAGATTAGGTCCCCCAAATAAATTAATTACGTGCATGGTCATCGTGGTTTTATTTTTATTATGGATTGGGTCCCTTACCCTTACCCTTACCCTAACTCTACTAATCTATTATCTATTAACTCAGGGGTATTCTGGTCATTTTCTTTTTCTTCTCTCCACGAAACCGGGTTTACAATCACAATTCACAACTTTGCTTTTCAATCAAATTCACAAAACCCACTGTGAATTCCCCCCATTTATGAGTATTCAACGTGAACGGCGGGTTTCCAGATTTCCTCAATGTGAACGGCGTCGGTGTAAGGAACATTTCCGGAAGATCTATGTCCATGATGAATGTGAACAAATTTAATAGAACTGACTACAATCCGCAAGTGTTGTACAGGTCCCAACTCGTCGGAATTCTCGCCCATACAACGTCATTGGGAAGTGGGTCACGGTCTGATTTGATCGGAAAACAATCATTGGCTGAATTCCAACTGCAACACCGACAACAAGCTTCTGGTTACTTGAGAAACGTGAAACAAACGGGTTATAATCAACAGGTTTCTCAGGTGGATTTTTTGGGTTCGCCGGAAGTTTATCCGGTTTCTAATATCTCGCCGGAAGTTTCTCCGGTGGATTTTTTGGGTTCGTAATTTACTCTTATATATATATACACATAAATATATATATATATATGGTCTTTCACATTCATCGGACACAGGGATTGGCGCCTCCCCTAGAAACTGTCCTTGCCGATCACCTTCTCCGGCAAACTTGCCCGACGATCTCCTTCTCCAGCATTGACCCAATCTCCAGCCTTGCCCATCGTCATCCTCATCGTCACCTCTATCCTCCACCTCCATAAAAACAACTCCAGCCTCCATAGAATCATCAGAGCTCATCGCCGATCTATGTGTGCCTACTCTATATGCACACACAAACACAAAATATGAACATATTACTTAGATAATCAAAAGCTATATCCACCATCGGAGATGACGAGTGGTTACACCAACATAAGGAGAAATGGGATAGGACTTGGTGTGACGGAGGTTGGCGGGGGAAAGTTTCAATACAGTGGCCGGAGATGGCTTTCATCGTAGATAAAAGAGGATATCATAGTACCTTCCCCTTGATTTAACCAAGTCTAACCTGCAGTTGTAATATATGTATATATATATATATATATGGAGAGGTTCATTTGAGAAATGGTAAATATATGAGAAATAGAGAAGTAATCTTAGCCATTCATCTAGTCAACATTTGCGGCTTTAACCGCGAAGCACCGGATAATTCCTTATGTGGTCTATAGAAGGTAGAGGGGTAATTTCGTAAAATACACGGGATGAGTTCATATATGAATCTGTATGAATCACAAAGATTCATATATGAATCTGTTAATTAGTTCAACTGATTCATATATGAATCTTTGTGATTTATACAGATTCATATATGAATCTTTGTGATTCACAAAGGTTCATATATGAATTTTTGTGATTCATATAGATTCATATAGATTCATATATGAATCACAAATGTTCATATATGAATCTGTTAGTTAGTTCAACTGATTCATATATGAATCACAAAGGTTCATATATGAATCAGTTAAAAGAGTTCAATTGTGAATTGCACTGGTTCATATATGAACATATAATTCATATGTGAATTATACATGTTCATATATGAACACAACCCGTGTGTTTTGTAAAATTTACGAAATTGTCCTTCTATTTTTGGGATAGCCGCAACTTTTGACCAGTCAAAGCCGCAACTTTTGACCGGTCAAAGCCGCAATATTTGACTAGTCAAATCCGATCTTGACCATATTAATGGCTATGATTACTTCTCTATTTCTCATATATTTATCATTTCTCAAATGAACCAAACACTATATATATATATATATATATATATATATATATATATTAAAAACAAAAGAAATTTGGGTATAACAGTCAAAGCCCTCCACGCAGCTCTAGTCCAGTTGAAGCAACTCATTTGCTTTGACTTTTGGATTCCAATTCACATTCCACTAACATCCAATTTTGGAGACACATTGAAAAATATATATATATATATATATATATATTACATAGAAGTTAGGAGTAATTGGGTGGGGAGGTGGTGGTAAGGGATCGGGAGATGACCGTTACAGTTCGTCGGTGAGATGATTGCGCAGAGGAGAGGGGGTAGGGGGAGGGCATGTATGGCTCCAAGCAGATCCAGATCCAAGTCGAGTTCATCGGGCGGTCAAAGGGGTCTGGTTTCCTATGGACATATTAGTCCCTGATACAATTGGTTATTTTTCTAGAAGAAGCTGCACATGAAGGTTAAGGATGAAGACACATAGGATTATGGGAAAGGTTTCTAGATGAATCCTATGTGGGTTTTGATAAAAGATTAATAATAATAAAAAGGTTTTTCAAAAAAAAGTTTTTTTTAATTATTTTTTATGTTTTTAAAGAAAAAAACTAAAATGACGATAGTGCCCCTGACTTAACGGAGAAAACTGTTAGTGGTGTTAGGGAAGGGACTCAATCCAAAATAAAAGTGAAACCATGATGACCATGGTTGTAATTAATTCGTTTGAGGGACCCAATCCAAAATTTTCAATAACCATAGGGACCAAATCTGTAATTTACTCTAAAGATTTTGAAATTTGATTCTCTATTACGGAGAACTTATGGAAAATATGTTATCGATGCTCCTTTTAGAAAACAATTATTTTGTTGTTCAAAATTGTAAAAAGTGATTCTAAAATAAGACAACGTTTATGAACACTCTTTTATACTTTCATTAAGAGAAATATAGTTTTTTACATTTTGTGATTATTAAAAAGTATTTTAATTAATTGTTTAATAATCATATATTTTTAAATTATACGACTAAATAAAATTACATTTTGTTTTTGTGACAAGTACTTTTCTTAAAAAATGTTTTAAATGTAAATCTATTTTCTTTGAAAGAACGTTTTAAATTTGAAGGTTAAAGTAAAAGTTGATAACAAAATCCATTGGGTGTTGATTAGTGACGATCTTGATATGACATCGTTTTTTTCCCCGATATCATCTATCAATCAATTATAATTGATAAATAAAATTTTATACCTCGTATGAAATAATTGTTTGGGTATCAACTTTTTGTAGAGTACATGTTAGTATTAGTTTTATACCAATTTCAAGTTACATATATGAAAACTTCTATTTTGCTCAAATTTTGAGTGTTATTTTATGTTTTTAGTTAACACCTTATGCTAAGGGTTTTTACTTGCAAACATTCAAATATTGAAACAAAATAGTTAAAAATTATAATATTTAATATATTAGAAAAATATAAAAAACTAATAAATAGGTTAATAAGTTGTGTAACAACCCAACTCGCGACATAAAGCAAAACTAACTTTAATAACCAACAACGCCAAACGACCCAAAATCAACATCTACATTTCAAGGTTTTGCAAAAAGACAACCTAATACACAACTGAGATTACAAGGAGCGAAAACTAAAATGAAGGTCTTCTAACCCAGCTCCGGCTCACACCTTCTCCTTACCCTTGCTCGATCCTCCTATATGACGCCTGCCTGAAAAGGTTTTAGTTTGAAAGAGCGAGGGTTAGACCGAAAGGTCTAGTGAGTTCCCTCTAATAACGGTTCACAGCCCCATCATCAAATAAAAGATTTATAAGCAATTATAAACCAATTTCGTTTTATAAAAATAACCACATTTATAAACTCGCTTTCGGCACACACTACCGTCTCGCTTTCGGCACACACTACCGTCACTCGAAAGTAACAGCGTGTCTGGCTCATACTGCCTTAATTTGTGACCACCCCCCCCCCCTATTGACATAAACGGGACACACCCTCCGGTACGAGCGCATGCGGGACACCCCCCCCCCCCCCCCGACTTAGGTCATACTCGCCAACTACAATGTATGCATACATTTAACCAACAAAAAATGTAAAACCACATTTAAGGTAAAGCTCGGATATATAATATATATATATATATATATATATATATATATATATATATAAAGCATACATAAATAAATAAAATGTTTTAAATGACTTCCACATGCTTTTAACCACTTTATCATCAAAAATCATTTAGTTTAGAAAACTCACCTGCTGTCCTTCGCTAAGTCCTCATGTTTACTTTTAAGGTCGGGAACGAATCCTACTGCATAAAGTGATAAAGACCGATAAGTCTCTCGCTTACTCCTTATTAAAATATTACAGAAACTCTCTCGATAAAGCACCCCTATTCCTTGCAAGGGATCTAGGGAATCTGAATATTCCACCACACCTACCCTCTCGGCCCAACGAAACGGAATAACCCGGCCCAAACCTAGCTACGGGCTGCCGGATTGACTCAGATAGAACCCCGGGGTGGCCCGGCTCAAAGTTGCCTGGGGTTGCCCTGCTTGATGCTGTCCGGGGTCGCCCGGCTTGAAGTTGCCCGGGGTCGCCCGGTATGGCCAGTGCCCGGGTCCCCCGATGGAGGACTCCCGGTTTCTCCCCGGTTGAGGACTCTTGGGCCCGGGTCCCCATTCGGCGATCGACACAGACGCCGCCCGCGATGGCAGCGCCGACTCGGCCACACCCCAATGGGGATTGCGACTTCCGACGATGATTAATGACACAAAGATCTGAAACGAAAAGAAACTTCGGGGAGTAAAGATTGTATCCACTTAGACTACGATTTACACTCCAAAGCCCCAAATCTCAAACTATCAGACCCTTACCAAAACCATAAATAGATTATTTGATTGCTAGAACTATCTTAAATAGAAATCATTTATCAAAAGGGAACTTACCTTGGGTGACGATTAGCTACACCCCCTTAGTTTCTCTTCTTCTTCAATTTCTTTCAATCTTGAATCCACCTTCCAACTTCTTTCTTGATTTTCTCCCAGCCGCCACTCTCTAAAATCAATAGAGAGCAATAAAGGTGTAGGGTTTTAACCCCTTTTTACTCCATTTTGCAAGTAGCCCCCCTCAACTTTGGCTTAGAGCAAAACCTTACCCAACTCTCATCTTAAATAATTGGACATAGCTGTTACAATACCTCCCCCTCAAAAGAATTTCGTCCCCGAAATTCCATCGCTGAACAAACTGGGGTATTGGATCCTCTTCTATGATTCCACCTCTCACGTTGCCTCTTGCCTTTTGGGATATCACCAACGCACCTTCACATGGCGGATCTCTTTTAATCCTTAACTTTTTAACCTTACGGTTAATGACTTCCTTAGAACTCATGATAACAGTAAACTCTGCTTTGCTTGCCTACCTTGTAAAGGTATTGCCGCTCCAGCTTCCAACAAGTGCTCTCAAAGAGAGGCGTGACGTCCGGAACGTATTTTCCTCGCATACCTCCAGATCACACACTATATCTCCAATTCTTTTCATAAATTCAATGGATTCCAAAACGTGGCCCAACATGAGCTCTCCCTTGAATGCGCCATTTCACTCTATGGGAACGACTTCCGTATCAAGGTGCACCCTCTCAACTTGAGATTCACAAGTCTCGCGTCCTTTTAATCATATCAACTCAACTTCACTCTGTTGCTCGAGATATTTTTGCCAAAATCAAAGTCATACCAATTGACAGGCTAACCGTACCAGATACTGTCCGCTTTGTCCACACACCTGGTCTCACGGTTTTTACAACATGTCCCTTTAAGGTTTCACATACCACTTCACTTCTTTCCACTAACGAACTTCACCGGAGGCAGCGCCACCACCCGGACTCACGGTTTTAAAACTCGTCTCTTTAGGGTTTCTCATACCACTTCACTTTTTTACACGAACAAACTTAACCGAGGACAACGCCACCATAACATGTATTTCTGACTCAGATAATAACCTCTCAAATTGCCAACTTAACACGATGTCAACCTTATACATCACGCTGAACCCACTGTTATGATTTTCTTCATCAAGTGTCCCATCATAGCAGAACAGCTTCCCTCAACACTACCTATGCCTGGTACGAAAAGCACCTTCTTTCCGAACCACAATGGTCATAGCTCATCAATGTTGCACAACTCGTACGTATAAAACATATGTTGTGCCAAACGTCTCCACCACGACTTCTTACCTGAACAACAGAAAATGTCTACCACTCGCCACACTCATAGTCCACTAGATCCAATTGACCGAATTAATATGACACATACTTCAATTTCTCATCACCTCCAACAACCGGCCGAACAATTTGCAATGAGTCCGAGCATCATCCGTTCAAATCCGAAGTGAACATGCCGACCCCAAACTATTCCGAAAAGCTTAACATTGGAAGACAGTCCCACATGAAACCTTTTCCACGTAGTACTAAGTTTGACACTTTGGTCCTTCACTCTAAGCATTACATCCAACCATCATTTCTAAAGACCGGCTCACAGATTTTGCGATGCAAGCTTTAGGCTAACTGCACAATCTAGTTTACTCAACACCCAAACCGCAAAGTATGCCATGATATTCTTCTCACACCCACGCTTGGGATTCATAAACTTTCTAACAGAAAATCTGAAAACATAATTCCACCTTTTGCACCACTTGCCAAACTTCATCCTCTCATAATACTTACCTTTCCAACATAATAACTTCGCTCTCTTCTCGTTGAATGGAACACTGTTCACCCAACACTGTTCATTCCAATCCTCGATGATTCCCTAAATGTGTCGAATACACATTTACATTTTATACCCAACCAATTGATCACCCACAATTCCTATGCGAGATAATCCACCAAGCTCTTCCAGAACATCACCCAATGTTCGAGCGTCCCACTTCCACTCTAAAAAAAACTTCCTCACGACCTAGAGAGTTCATAGCCTTCATGCATGACACACCAAAAATTTTAAACTTCTGAGACATTTGAAAATTTAGTATGTACCACAATATGAAACAAACTTGAGTGTACACTACACTACACCGACATCATTAATTATCCATACACAACGATCTCGAGGATCGTTCATTCTCAACTCTCCAATAAATTACGCCTCACCCCATCCCAAAATCGATGTTGACACAATTGAATTTATTTTCACTAGACATTACCCACACGATTTATAAAAATGCTATAAAATTGCTTTCACTGAGCGGGTTAGACGACTCCCACCCTCATTGATACGACAACACGTGTTCATACCAAATGCATTTATAAAATCATGTGATCAAACGCTGTTATGATTTTCACAACAAAATTTAACTCATTTATAAAGAGATAAAATAATTCTTCCACACCAAAAATCGAAATTTTTATCATTCAACGCAAAAAGCTTGTCTTTTCAATACAAATACTCGTTTACATGCATACCTCGCAAAGCACACACACACACCAAGATATCTGATGTGAATTATATTGAGGACTCCAACAATTTGGTTGAAACACAATGCATGAGACTCATTTGACATTGAAGGCTATTTACTCTAACAAGGTCAACTGCTTGCACTCACTATAATTCATCCCAGACTTCCTACTTCCAACCAACCAGTCAAGGTCCTCACATTTGCCTCAACCTCCGGCACCAATGCTTCCCAATATCCTTGAATGTTCAAAAACCAGTTACCATTGCGACTATTAATTCACAATTCATACGTCCTCACTTTGACCCCAAAAAACCTTACCAACCATAACTCATTTCCATCTGATCCTCACTACATTCTATCAGTCAACACTGATATCATTTCTCAACCACCCTTCAATTAACTACAACTTCAAAGCCTTATTTCTATCCTTTGATTCTTGGGTTAACACTCTCCTGATTCCCACAGATCGACATAACAAACTACCAAACCGGAGACTCCCCTAAAGCGAAAAGCTCACCACCAATCGATATTCTTTTCCTTATGGACTCAAGAGGTCCTTTCTCAAACGAAATATCTACATCCCGCACGATCCTTATCCCAAATGGTATTAACCTTAAAACCCTAAGCAAACTCACACAGCACGCCAGACCAATACTATCATTTCAATGGTAAGACTCTCTACCCAAAACTACACCCATCCAAAACTCAACAATAGAAACCGAGTATGCCCATGCACCTGTAAATTCATAATGGCATTGGCCAGATGCAAGGTCTTCCTTAAAGGTTTCCTAAATCTCAGTTGTGTCCCCTACTCCATAGTTTAAGTTTAGGCTCATCCGGTCACCTAAATTCCTTAAACTATGACTTTAATACCAATTGTAACAACCCAAATCGTGACATAAAGCAAAACTAACTTTAATAACCAACAACGCCAAATGACCCAAAATCAACATCTACATTTCAAGGTTTTGCGAAAAGACAACCTAATACACAACTGAGATTACAAGGAACGAAAACTAAAATGAAGGCCTTCTAACCCAGCTCCGACTCACACCTTCTCCTTACCCTTGCTCGATCCTCCTACCTGACGCCTGCCTGAAAAGGTTTTAGTTTGAAAGAGTGAGGGTTAGACCGAAAGGTCTAGTGAGTTCTCTCTAATAACGGTTCACAACCCCAGCATCAAATAAAAGATTTATAAGCAATTATAAACCAATTCCGTTTTATAAAAATAACCACATTCATAAACTCGTTTTCGGCACACACTACCGTCACTCGAAAGTAACAGCGTGTCTGGCTCATAGTGCATTAATCTGTGACACCCCCCTCCCCATTGGCATAAACGGGACACCCCCCCCCCCCTCGGTACGAGCGCAGGCGGGACACACTCCCCGACTTAGGCCATACTCGCCAATTACAATGTATGCATACATTTAACCAACGACAAAATGTAAAACCACATTTAAGGTAAAGCTCACACACACACACATATATATATATATATATATATATATATATATATATATAAGCATACATAAATAAATAAAATGCTTTAAATGACTTCCACATGCTTTTAACCACTTTATCATCAAAAATCATTTAGTTTAGAAAACTTACCTGCTGTCCTTCGCTAAGTCCTCATGTTTACTTTTAAGGTCGGGAACGAATCCTACTGCATAAAGTGATAAAGACCGATAAGCCTCTCGCTTACTCCTTATTAAAACATTACGGAAACTCTCTCAATAAAGCACCCTATTCCTTGCAAGGAATCTAGGGAATCTGAATATTCCGCCACACCTACCCTCTCGGCACAACGGCACGGAATAGCCGGCTTGACTCAGATCCCCGGGGTGGCCCGACTCAAAGTTGCCCGGGGTCACCCGACTTGATGTTGCCCGGGGTCGCCCGACTTGATGTTGCCCGGGGTCACCCGGTATGGCCAGCACCCGGGTCCCCCGATGGAGGACTCCCGGTTTCTCCCCGGTTGAGGACTCTCGGGCCCGGGTCCCCCTTCGGCGATCGACACAGACGCCGCCCGCGATGGCAGCGCCGGCTCGGCCACACCCCAATGGGGATTGCGACTTCCGGCGATGATTGAAGACACGAAGATCCGAAACGAAAAGAAACTTCGGGGAGTAAAGATTGTATCCATTTAGACTACGATTTACACTTCAAAGCCCCAAATCTAAAACTATCAGACCCTTACCAAAACCATAAATAGATTATTTGATTGCTAGAACTCTCTTAAATAGAAAACATTTATCAAAAGGGAACTTACCTTGGGTGACGATTAGCTACACCCCCTTAGCTGCTCTTCTTCTTCTTCTTCTTCTTCTTCTTCTTCAATTTCTTTCAATTTTGAATCCACCTTCCACTTTCTTTCTTGATTTTCTCCCAGCCGCCACTCTCTAAAATCAATAGAGAGCAATAAAAGGTGTAGGGTTTTAACCCCTTTTTACTCCATTTTGCAACTAGCCCCCCTCAACTTTGGCTTAGAGCAAAACCTTACCCAACTCCCATCTTAAATAATTGGACATAGCTATTACAAGTCGGTACCATGGTACTATCATGAAACAAGACTTCCAATACCGTATACTAACTAAGTTTGATATATTTGATACAATACTATCAACTGGACTGGTTTAGTATGATATAAAATTACCATCTTAGGGGGGTTTTGGTTCATGGAATTTGAATAAATTGGAAGGAATTGGAATGGATAAATCTTTTGACCAAATTCCAATTCATTTGTTTGGTTCACATATTGATCAAGATGGAATCCTTTGAATTCCACAAATCAAGGAATTCATCATTCCTTAGCTAAAATGAAATAATTGAATTCCATACAATTCCTACCAACCAAACGTGTGGTCAAATTCCATCAAGTTTCATTCCAATTCCTTCAAAGTCAAATTCCTTCAATGGATTCTAATTCCATCAAATTCCATTCTGCGAACTAAACGCCCCCTTAGTGTTGATTATATTCTGGCAAACTGCAATCAAAATTTAATTTTTTAATTTAATTCAAACTTTAAAACTCGAATTAAAATTATATGATATTTAAAAAGACAAAATGTATAAAATGCATTAAGATATATCAACCTTTGGTTTAATTCATACTAGAAATGTACCCTCACAATGCAGCAGGTTTCTGAAATCTAGAACTCGAACCCTCGATCATTATTCATACTTTTTGTTAGTCTTTTTTTATTTTCTTTACGATTTTGAGAAACCTAGATTTAAAACAAAAAATATATTTTAGTTTAGTTTAATTATGGTTTTTTATAAAAAATAATAATAAAATTTTTTGTTACGGGTCAAAAAATGTTTAATTTAAATGATAACTATATTTAAGATATTTTATATTTAAAATTAAAAAGATAACATACTTCAATAAAAAATAAAAATAAGGTGTTTTATCTCGAATTTTCTTATATTTATCGGTTAGTTATATCAATAGTTAAAAATTTTAGATATTTTAGAAAATAAAAATAAGTGCTTATCTGCAGTTAGTTACACGAATTCAAACATTGAGCTTTTATAACTTGTACTTATGTTTAATTAATTTGTACTTTTGGATTTTAAGTAATATGAATTAATAAGTGGTACCTAATGTAACATCCGTAATTTCGGGTAAGTATAAGGTTCTATTAATCTTATGTTTTTTGTGTTTATCAAAGTAGAACATTTATGCTTAATTGCTATTTCGTTTAAATATGATTGTTTGGGTTGGGTTGGTTTGGAAGCTTTAGAATCATCCTTGGGAAACAGTGACTCACGCGACTTATGTCGCGAGTGGAAGTCGCGGCACAAGCCGCGTAACCCACTGGAGTGTTCTCCTCTAAACTCTCTTATCATTTATTGCAAAAGCTTGGTTGGTGGAATCATTTATTGGGTTTCCATCTACCTCAAGATTTCAAGTCTTCATCACTTCCATTCAACTAGGGTTTTCATCTTTTCTAGGTTTTGATCAAAAACCTAGATTGTGAGTTTACTAATCCTTTTGTTAAAACTAGATACACATCACAATGTACTATTTGTTGTTATCTTGCTTCATATTTGAAGTGTTCATATTAAATGCAAGTGTTTGGGGTTTTTCCTTATGAATACATGTTTATACATAACATGCTTCTATGTGTTGGGATATGTATATGTGTATCTTGTTATGAAGATGGTATAGTATTTGGGACTCCATTTTATGGGTCAAAACCACATGATTAAAATGTGGTCATATTTGTCTTGTTATAGACTTCATACTAAATGACTTGTAATATTGTACCCATGGTTGATATGGATAATATTCTTGGTCATATTGTGCCTTGAGGCCGATTAATAAATTATGTTGGACGAACCAAGTCAGTAGACACTAGGAGGATGTAGTCTTGGGTGCCACCGTGTGGGTATGTGCCTAGATCTCCTCCATTCGAGGTAATGCCATGGTTGTAGTCCTCGAATGTGCCGGGCCTTTCGGATGTCACTCGTAGTAGTTGGCATCAAGGTATATCGGCTCTTTGGGTGGAACTTGATTGGTGCTATGGGTATCCCCCGTTGACTCCACATTAAATGAAATTTGGTTAAATGCTGATAAGAATTGTAAATGCTTTGACATGCTATTTTCTTGTTCAACTCACTAGGCTTTTTAGCCTAACACTTGTTTGGTGTCGATGTGTATCTCAGGTTCTAGTGGCGTCGTTTCTAAGCAGGCGTAGGCTTGGGTGAGAGCTTGGGGAAATGCATTTGGACATACATTTTGGAGAAGTCTTTTGGGCTTATAGATGACACCCTTTTTTGTAATCTCTTTTCTAAGATATAGAAATTAGATTTGGTGGTTGTTATTTATTTTCCGTTCAATTACAATTGTGATTAAACAGGTTTATCTATTTCCCCATTTTTGGGAGGCTCTTGCTAATGCACTTTATATACCATTTATCCTCTTTGAGAAAGTTTTTGTTATCCCTATTTTAGGGTGTTACACCTAATGCATAAAAATTAGTTTTTAAAAGTTTAGCTTAAATGCTTTATAATATAGTATAGATATATTAGTTAAAATTCAAAATTACAAGTTAATGAAACATAATTATAACTTATTAAAGTCCCATATTTTTATTTGTATAACTAACTGCAAATAAACATATTAAATATAGGATAAACACTATGAGATAAACTACCTGTTTTATTTTTTTTTAAATATATTTATTAGATCAATGCATGTTTTTATAATATAGTATAGATATATTAAGAGCAAATCATAAAATAAAAAATAAATATTGATAATAGTAATATTGATCAAATCGTCCAATAAATATAAAAAATAAATATTGATAATAGTAGATAATATTGATCAAATCGTCCATTAAATATAAAAAACAAATATTTATATTAATAAATGAGTATCCATTCCACAAATAGATGATGATGTGAGATACTGTGCTCGGATAAGTTGTACCAATGTATTATGAAATTGTAAATTAAGTAATTCACTTTAATTAGTTGTATTTTGTGCTTAAAATGTTGTAATTAATAGTTTTTTATGTATCTTTTATAATATAGTATAAATTTAATGTAATAATTCTTTTTCTTAATCATCGTAACAAGATTTCAAAATTACTTGTTTAATATAAGTGTGTAACAAAATTTTAAAATTTTTTATAATGTTTTTACTAATTTTGATCACTAACCTACTGATTTTATAATCTATACTATATTATAAAGTATTTATAAAAAAACTCTTATAAACAATTGTTAAAGCTTAAGGCTATGTTTGGCAAACTAGTTGATAAGCTAACTTTTCAAAACGTTACTATGAGTAGCTCTTCAATAAGTTAGCTTATAAGCTAGTTTATGGTCATCCAAACATGTACCAAAAAAAGCTTTTTTTTGCCAAACAATGCCTTAATATACCGCTATTTATTGCTAATTGCTTAAAATCTCTTAAAAATAATCATTAAGGTTTTATATATTACATTTAATGTTATTTATTAACTTTTAATCCTTATCTCTAACCACTTTAATTCCCCTAAAATCACTCACCACTTCAACTTCCCTAAAATCACTTATTGCATAACTAAATACAGGATAAACATCAAATTTTAAATATAAAAAATCTAAAATATAATTAATAAAATCTAATAGAAAATCTCAATTTAAATATAAAGAATTTAAAATATATAAGATAATCATTGAATTCTAACAAAATACTTAAATTTTTTATATATAAACATTATATTATTAAGTCTAAATTAAACAAATTTATAAAAAAACCATCCAAAACCGTACTGTAAACCGATAAAAAAAAAAGAAAACATTAAAATCGTGATGTATCTCTCTACATTGCATGATTACGTTTCTAGTATTTAAATAATATGAATGTCAAATTTATCATCCATTTTGTTAAAACCATTTCGTAGATGAATATCAAATATTACAAGGTCAACATGTTAATAGTTAAATAGGTGAAAAAAAGAATTTAAAATTTTATTACATTAATTAATAAAAAAATTATTCATAAAAAGTTGAACCAAACTTTATTGCATTGATACATTTTGATCTGTATGAAAACCGTTATAATATTTAATTTGTAAATTTTTTCGTAAGACAATTTTTATAAAATATAATAATATTAAGAGTAAATTATATTTTTGGTCCCTATAGTTGTAATCAGTATCATGCCTTGTCCAGTTGTCCCTATTTTGAACTAGTTACCATTTGGAT
Organism: Arctium minus; assembly: GCA_954870635.1. Classification (NCBI taxonomy): domain Eukaryota; kingdom Viridiplantae; phylum Streptophyta; class Magnoliopsida; order Asterales; family Asteraceae; genus Arctium; species Arctium minus. The sequence goes on along the minus strand of OX941084.1, from coordinate 114,160,121 downwards.
CATCGTGGTTGCTATTTTTTTTTTGAACGGCAAGTTAACGCACACACGTTCTCAGGGTATTCGGGCTCCCACTTAAGGGTGTCACTCGACTAATCCCCGTCGATCACGACCCAACCCAATTAAGGGTGCCACTATGTAGCAGACCCATGATCATGGATGTCACAGGATGCTCACCACGGGGTTCGAACCTGGGTAGTCAGGGATACCATCCACTGACCCCCCAGGATGTTACCTTACCACTGGGCTACCACGGGGTTCGAACCTGGGTAATCGTGGTTGCTATTTTGATTTGGATATTGTCCCACTAGTGTCATTTCATTTTGGATTTGATCTATTTTGTTAACTTCGTTAAGAAAACTCATTTAAGTTGGGGGGTATTTTGGACTTTTTACTCTTTTTTTCTTTCTATGTTTTAACATATTTGTATTTGTATTTTACTACTTTTCTTAAAATACATTTCAACGTAAACATTCTCAACCTTCTTGCTCTTCTCGCTACTCAAATTTGTTTAGGTTTTAGGCACTAGCGATGGTTCATATTGATCTACTTTAGGATTCAAGTGTCGATTTAGACTTCAACCACAATACGTTCAGAATCTCCAGTGAATTGAGAGGGGGAGGGGTGTTCATGCCTTTGATTCACAGTCTCCCGTGAAAAGAGTAGGTAGTATCTCAGTCTCTGATAGAAGAGGATGGAGGTGCATCCCTCAGTAGTGATGCAGTCATCACTGAAAAAAAAAGGTTTACTGGCGCGGACCTATGGCCACGTGGCCCACTTTTGTGGGCCCTACATATCCCAGCCTCTTAGATATGCACCGGAAAAGGCCCCCTGTCCCCCCGAGACTCGAACTCTTGCGTTTCAAGCACTTGTTAGAGCGTTTACGGAGTAAGGCTGGCCACCAGGCCAAAGGCCTGATGGTTGCAGTCATCACTGAAGATAAAACATAAAGTGGAATATATGATTTGGTGTAGACGGTAGTGTGGTGTAAGTCGTGAGGGATGAAGCAAGTTGAGGTTTGTGATTATTTATGCTATATATACATATTTAATTAAATAAGACATATTGTAATATATTTTTTAATTGTAACGAAAATAAAATTAGAAAAGACCAAAATGTCCCTGGATTAACGAATTATTTTAAATGAAAGTTAGGGGATGTTTACCAAATTTTTGATTAAGTCATGTATGGATAAATCTGTCTGTCTGAATAAATTTGTCTGTCTGGATAAAAATATGGAGTTGTTTACTTTTTTTTTACCGGAATCAACCGTCTGAATGACATAAATGACTGATCTACCCCTCAAACAAAAATGTGTTATTGTTTACCTTTTCTTGAACATGTTTAAACCAATTTTTGTTTACACCACTTCAATCAAAATCAAAACAAAAAAACCAATACAAACACAAAATCGAATCAAATCAAAATCAATACAAACCAATACAACTTTTTGATAAATCATTTGATTTTAACTTATCAACTTATTTTAAAAGTGTTTATGACTTTTTTGGTTATTTTATATCTACTAGAAGTGTACTCGCGCAATGCATCTAGATACATCACGATTTTAATGTTTTATTTTATTTTCTGTTTTTTGTCGATTTACATTACGATTTTGGATGGTTGTGAGAGAGTAATAATGATTTTTTTATATAAATTTGTTTAATTTAGACTTAATATTATAATGTAATTTATTTTGGTTTAATAATATAATTTTTTTATAAAATATTTTGTTAGATTTTTTTAATTATATTTTAGATTTTTTATATGTAAATTTGATTTTTATTTTATATTTAATTATGCTGAGAGTTATTTTAGGGGAGTTAAAGTGGAAAATGATTTTAGGGGAGTTAAAATGGTTGGAGATAATGATTAAAAATTAATAAATAACATTAAATATAGTACATACAACTTTAATGATTGTTTTTTAAGTAATTAACATTAAATAGCGGTACATTAAGCTTTAAGACTTGTTTTTAAGAGTTTTTTATGTCATCTTTATAATATAGTATAGATATAGATATAGATAAGCAATCTCAAACACCTTTAAATAACAACTTATTAGATTATTACGTTTTGGTATCATAACAAGCTAATCCAAACATTTTTTAAAAATCTAATTTAACCTTGCATAAATTGATAAATACTTTTTAAAATAAGCATAAATTGTTTTAAATAAGAAATCCCAAACACCCCTATTCCAACTTTGAGAGTTCATTTTGCATTTATACTTGCCACCTCAGACAGTTCTGATTGCACATCATTTTCTCTCCTTTCTCTCTCTCCTTCACTTGTTCTTCACATTTTTTTCAAATTCTCTCAAAATTCCATCCGTTCGGCCAAAAGATATCTTCTGTGGCTGAATTGTTGTTAATTTACTTAAACCCCTAAAAAAGATTTGAAATCACTATGCATTCTCCCAAGAACACGCCCCCATTTGCTTTCCTGCTTCTTCTTCTTGCTTTGTTCTTCATTTTCGCAAATGGAGAACCCTATTTTTCTACCTTCCAAACACCCACTTCAGGTACTTCTTTCTTCTCTCCTTTTGATCTACCGATTTCTATTTTGCATTTATACTGTGAAAATTGATTTGGGGTTTTTGTTGATTTACGAGATATTGTTCAAGTTTATGTAAATATTTTTCTGGGTTTTGAGTGAAACGCCTAATATTTTCTTGGGGTTACAGAAAATGAGTTATGTTTTGGGAAATTTGTTGTATGGTTTTGAATCTGTGATGCTATTTATTAATGATTTTGCAGGAAAAACTGATGAGGGGAAGTATGATTTGTTGGATAGTTGGGGGACCAAAAGGTTACTTGCTGAAGAACAAAATGATGTGAATTCATCACTTGTGTTGGCTCAAAAAAGAACAACAAGGAAAGATCCACTCAATGATTTTAAGAAATACAGAGGAGGATGGAACATTAGTGAGCGCCATTACTGGGCTGTAAGTTTCTATAATTTTACGTTTATTTTTTTTTAATGCTTTGCTTCATCAATTAAGTAATAGAAAAAGGTGAGTTAAAACCCTTTAATCTATCTTTTTGGGGGAAAGGTAATTAAATAGTCGAAAAATCCCAGAAATTATGTGATAAAACAAACATAAATCAAGATTTGCTGGGCTAAAGAATCCATTGATCTGACGTTTTTGGGAAAAAAGAAAAACACAGTTAAAAACCCAGAAATTATCTGCAAAAATACATGAATCTAGTTTTTGCAGGGTCGCAGAACCAAAATTTAATGGAAAACCTCACGAAGGGATATTAGATATAGTTTTGAATCCCAATATCGTTACAGCAGCTTGTATCTTGTGCATTGAGAATTGTACGTTAATTTTGAATTCAGGGGTTTCTGACTTTGGAAAAAAAAGCCAGCTTTCTATACCGTGTTTTCACCTGCTTAGTGTTTTTGCGTTGCCTCTACAAACATAGATTTTTTTGTATTTTTTTATTTAATAGGTCAGGAGGTCATGAATTTAATTAAAAACTAATGTAAGGTTTACCTAAATGACACACAGACACACACAGACATATATATATAATTAGAGGAATGTTCAAACGAGATTGCTAACTATTTAGGAAAACAACAAAACAGCAAAAAACAGCAAATCATGTATATGATTTTACATTAACCCGAAAAAATCGGACGCGGCCGATGCTGAACGTGACCTAAAGTCGTGCGAATCATATATGATTTTGTACGTACACGACTTTTCTCTTGTTTTCTTAAATAGATGTTGTTCTCGTATGAACCCACCTCTATATAATTAATATTATACATATATTATATATATAGGGTGCGTTTCTTTTGCAACCCAAGCAATTTGTACAAACTATGCAAACCAATCTTAGTCGTTCATCAAGTCTAATGAATATATAATTTTATTATGTTTCCTAATTTAAAATCATGATTATAATGAATAAACTTAACATTTCCTAATTTAAAATCAGATTATAATGAATAAACTTAACATTTTCCATATATATCACAATCATTATTAATGAATCATAATCATTATCCATAAATATATCTATTGTTTCCTAATATAGTGGTTTGCATAGTTTGTACAAATTGTTTGGGTTGCAAAATTAACGCACCCTATATATATATATATATATAGGGGAGCGATCAATTGGAAACCAGTGAAACCGAAATCAATCAATCAGTGAATTTCTTTTTTATTTTTATTTTTAATTGAAAATGTTATTTTTGTCTTTTACATTATTTCATAATATATATGGTAACTGTTATTATTATTATATTAATAATTATTTAATTTTAATTTAGCTTATATATGGTAATAATAATCATTGATTAATTTAAAAATGAGATATTTAATTTAGGTAAATTATTTAATTTTAATTTAGCTTATATATGGTAATAATGAAACAATAATGCTAATACGATGAACCTGATGAATCTATTTTCATTATGAAACAATAATGCTAACACGATGAACCTGATGAATCTATTTTCATATACGGATATGCAACTGAACAGGTAATGAAACAAAAATGGGAAGTTAACAAAAATGACACAAATTCATCATGTTTCATTATGAAACAATAATCCTAACACGATGAACCTGATGAATCTATTTTCATTATGAAACAATAATGCTAACACGATGAACCTGATGAAATCTGTAATCCAATGAAATCTGTAATCCACAAATTCATTCTGTTTCATCACAATATTAGATTACGTGGGAAATTTTATAATAAAATGAAATTAAAAAAAATATTTTCTTACATTTTAAAAGAAAAATATTTTTTTTTAATGAAAAGACAAATGCTCCACGTTTTCATAGTGAAAAAAAATAACAAAATTTAGATTGCGTGGGAAATTTTATTTTGGTTTCAAGTAATCTAAATAAAATAAACCTTTCTTGCCATATTTGAGACACAAAATCAAAAGACATATTTACCCTTTTCATCTATTATTTTTATATTGCCAACGTAAGAAAGAGTTTTAGAAGTTCTATAAGTACCCAAATAATAGATACTAAAATATAATATAATATTCAATAATAATAAAAATATGACAAATTCTAGTTTGACATTTGAAGCCAAAGGAGCAAATACAGTATTATTTAATTCCTCTTTTGGCTGGCAATATAAAAAAAGGGATATGAAACTTTGATCCATATCTTTGATATTAAACTGATAATATTTTCTTAATCCAAAATGTGGACATAATCAAGTTTATTTAAGAATCTTTGTATCATCAGATAATGTTAAATTGTGATAGATTTGATATTGGTCATTTGAATAATGATATTTTGTTGGAAATCACATGACTATATTCTACTTGCTACAATTCACATTCATAGAAACACAATACAATTATTCTCTTTGTAGGATACTTTACACACTGGGTTTTAAAAAAAGATAGAAATTTTGAAGAAAATGCTTTGTTTCGGACCTTTCGGTTTATAATATATTTGTTGGAAAAAGAAAGAATGGGATTGGGGAAAATTTTTGTGAACTGTTTTCTTAATATCTCTTAGAAATATGTTCTTGTGGGATAGATGGAGTACTGCATTTACCTGTCCATCTTATCTATGTATGTATATTTTGTTTTTCTCTGAAGTTGTTCTAAAAATGTCAAAAATATGAAATGCAGTCTGTGGCTTTTACTGCTGCACCGTTCTTTGTCATGGCTGCAGCCTGGTTCGTGATCTTTGGGTTGTGTTTGTCGTTGATTTGCCTCTGCTATTGTTGCTGTTCACGAACACCATATGGCTATTCCAAACTAGCTTATGCGCTCTCTCTTATTCTCCTCATCCTTTTCACCGTCGTTGCAATGTATGTCCCTCTCTCTCTCTCTCTATATATATATATATATATATATATATATATATATATATATATATATATATAAAAGGTCAAGTTCAGGAGAAAACCTCGAAAAAAACGGAAAACTGAAGAACACCCCGGTAGCCCTTCATCGGGACGGTAGGCACTTGTGCATACAAGTAATTTGTAACATGCACACGTGCATAATGCACCAAAAAGACAACATAATTTACCTGTATGCACAAGTGCATACCGTCTAGATGAAGGGCTACCAGAGTGTTCTTCAAATTTCCGTTTTTTTTGAGGTTTTCCCCCAAACCTCCCTCCCCCCCTCTCTCTCTCTATATATATATATACACACACACACATGGGTCCCTCTCCAAAAAGTTGCCGGTTCAAGTCTCCTTAGGGCCACAAGGGATTTTCTTTCTTATTATCTCGAGTGCCCCATATGCGTTTGAGATTTGTGTTGAAATCTCTATTATGACGTCATGAGTAAACTAATGGTTTGGCTTGGATCTTTTCAGTGTTGGATGTGTTTTTCTATACACGGGTCAAGCAAAATTTTATCATAGTACAACAAAAACATTGGACTATGTCGTAAATCAGGCAAATACAACCGCAGAGAAGCTTAGGAATTTGTCTGATGATTTTGCTTCTGCAAAGAAAATAGGGGTTGCCCAAGTGTTCTTGCCAGTTAAAGTCCAATCAGACATTGATGACATACAGACAAAGCTGAACTCGACGTCTTACGCCCTTTCTGACAGAACTGAAGAGAATAAAGACGACATACACCGCGTTTTAGATACCGTGTAAGCAATAGGCTTCAAGATATCACAACTGCATTATATATGGCAAAACTCACACCGTCCTCACCTAAACCTCTAGGGAGGTTGGGATCTACCGGATACCACTGGGTCGATGGCCCTTTGGTAACTGTATATATTTTATAACGTATCTATTTTAAGGTTGATGAGATTGTGTGGTTTTGCAGGAGGTTGGTTCTGATTATTCTATCTGCTGTGATGCTCTTCTTGACGTTTCTTGGATTCTGTAAGCGTCTTATGTTCCGTTCATACATTATTGCTAGTCCATTATTTTTGTGTATTTTTAAAAAGTTTTTCGGGTTCTTATTTCTTCTTGCAGTGCTTTCGATCTTTGGCATGCAATGTATGGTGTACACGTAAGTGAGATACTGATGTTTTATTATCTTATAAGATTTATATCATGTTTTTGATAAAAAAAAATATAAATATTTAATTTTGAATCAATTGCAGGTTGGTGATTTTCGGGTGGATTCTTGTGACGGGAACTTTTATATTGTGTGGTGTGTTCCTTGTTCTGCACAAGTAAGTTCCGTTTTCTTATGCTTGATGATTATCTAACAAGCAAGATGGTCCTTTGTGTTGGTTTTTAGATTGAACTGTAAGGGCCAATCGGTGCACCCTGTCTCACCAGAAACGAGCAAAGTTGTGCAAAATGTGTTTCCTGATGGTTTTTTTGCATTCATCTTTCCACAATTTGTCATTCATAATCATAAGACCTAATGGAGTCTCACCTTAGCTAGACACAGACCATCAAACCTATACATACACACACATATATATATAGAGAGAGAGACACACACGTAGGCAAAGGTTCGTGTGAGAAGTTGAGTTAACGGTGAGAAACGTGAGAAGTGGATCTGAACCGTTGATCTCTTTTAATCTCAAGCCCTCCCATGAATTATCTCGGTGCATCTCATCCTAATGTGCGTCCATTTCTCATCAACGGTTGATAACCACTTCTCGCGCTTCTCACCGTTAACTCAACTTCTCACTGGAACCTAACCCCACACACGTGTGTGTGTGTATATATATATATATATATATGTAGGAACCTCCTTTCTTTAAAAAGGCTCTTTTAGAGAGTGATTCAAAGGGGTCCCACATATCCTAACATGGTATCGAAGTTGGGGTCTACGAGATCTACCATCTAGCCTCCATTTGAGGGGATGTGTTGACCATCAAACCCTTTCTTTATAAGGGCTCTTTTAGAGAGTGATAAGTATGATTATAGTTAAACAACAAGTATAATAATTTACATATTACCAGAATGCATATTTTTTTTGTCTAATTAGAAAAATTCGAAAGAGCCTACTTTATTCGGTTCACGAATTATGAAATTAGCATAATGGTCCTCAATTTCGATTCATGAATCGACTCTTTTTGGTTAATATCCACCGCTCTAACAATGTTGTTGCTGTGTTGTAAAGTGTGACTGCAGACGCATGTGTGTCGATGAATCAGTGGGTCAAGTACCCGACTGCTTATACTGCTTTAGATGACATTCTTCCGTGTGTAGACAACGCCACGGCTCAAGAAACCTCCATGAGGACCAAAGAAGTCGCTTCTCAACTAGTAGACTTGACTAACCAAGTCATCACTAATGTCACCAATATCAACTTCGCCCCAAATTTCACGCCTCTCTTTTTCAATCAATCTGGGCCCTTGATGCCGCTCCTTTGCAATCCGTACAGACCCGACTTCACCGATCGACCTTGTGCCCCCAATGAAGTCTCGTTGAACAATGCCTCACAGGTAACCGTTGTTATGTTTTACGAAATAATTTAGAGCTCGTTCATGTTTCATATGATATCATTTTTGTGGAATATGTTTCCCAGGTGTACAGTCGATTTGTATGTGAAGTTTCGGCGAGTGGGATTTGCACCACCACGGGCCGCCTGACGCCAGATTTCTACAGCCAAATGTCTGCCGGAATAAAACTGAGTTATGGGTTGTACCTCTATGGCCCTTTTCTGGTAGATCTCCAAGATTGCACCTTTGTCAGGCAAACTTTTACCGATATCACGCAAGACTACTGTCCGGGCCTGCGTCGATACAGCAACTGGATCTATATCGGGTTGCTGATGGTTTCATTGGCGGTCTTGCTGTCGCTTGTGTTTTGGGTTATTTATGGGAGAGAAAGAAGGCATCGTGTCTACACGAAAACACTCGTAGCAAGAACAGATGGCGAAAAGGGTATGTGAAAACTGCAAGAGGGCGTTGTGAATAGTTTGATGGCGGCGGTTGATGGTGGTGGTTGGTCGTGGTGGCAGTGTATGTACCGTTCATTGTTTGTTGTATGTGCTGTTTAGGATATATAGTTGGTACTTAGTAATGTATACATTGAGAGTCATGTTCGTTATCGTCTTTGGATTTTTTTCAACGAGGTTTTAGGGGGTATTTGTTTTTCAAGATGCATCACTTAATGATTAAAATGTTTGATTCAGTCATACGGGTTTTAACGCTAAGAGGGTGTTTGGTTCACAAAATGGAATTGGAATTTATCGAAGGAATTTGACTTTGAAGGAATTGGAATGAAATCTGATGTAATGATCACAAGAGGGTGTTTGGTTCACAAAATGGAATTGGAATTTATCGAAGGAATTTGACTTTAAAGGAATTGGAATGAAATTTGATGAAATTTGATCATTAATATGGTTGGTAGGAATTTAATTCATTTACTTAAGCCAAGGAATTCATCATCCTTAAATTGTGGAATTCATTAGAATTGGAAGGATTTCATCACTTTCGTTGTGTGAACCGAACATGGGCTTGAACTTTAGTCAATGGAATTGGCTATTTGAATTCCTTTAAAATTTTCCAATTCCATGAACCAAACAGCCCCTAAGATTCATCATGGCTACTGCTCTTACCGTCGGTGGAGGAATACGACTGAATATACCCTCGTGCGCTCTTGTGGACAATATTTTTCTCATTGTTCTGCATAGGGATAATTGGCCATGCACCTGGCAATTCCACATTTGTGAAGATTAGGTTCAAGTCTCATCAAAGATGAGAAGTGTATGTCATTTTAATTTGTTATAATTAAATATCTTTATATATATAAAAACAAAAACCAAGAGAAATGACATGGCACAATGTGGATTGAGAATTCTAAAATATTGGATTGTGGTTAACTTTGGCCATCCCATATTGATAGAATAATGAAATGTTAGAACATGAAGTTGATTATAAAAAGAGAAGAATGCCAACATTTTTGACATGACCTATGATTTGTTTTAATCTATTTTGGATTAAAGAGTTTATTTTTAGTTACAAATTTGTTGATGTTGAATATATATTATATATTGTATTACAACTATCTTTATTTTTATACATCTTTACATATATAAAAGCAAAAGCCAAGAGAAATGACATGGCACAATGTGGATTGGGAATTTTAAAATATTGGATTGTGGTTAACTTTGGTCATCCCACATTGATAGAATAAAGCAAAAACCAAGAGAAATGACATGACATAATGTGGATTGAGAATTTTAAAATATTGGATTGTGGTTAACTTTGGCCATCCCACATCGATAGAATAATGAAATGTTGGAACATGAAGTTGATTATAAAAAGAGAAGAATTCCAACTTTTTTGACATGACCTATGATTTGTTTTAATCCATTTTGGATTAAAGAGTTTATTTTTAGTTACAAATTTGTTGATGTTGAATATATATTATATATTGTATTACAACTATCTTTATCTTTAAATATATAAAAGCAAAAACCAAGATAAATGACATGGTACAATGTGGATTGAGAATTCTAAAATATTGGATTGTGGTTAACTTTGACTATCCTACATTGATAGAAAGATGAAATGTTGGAACATGAAGATGATTATAAAAGGAAAAGTATGCCAACTTTTTTTTACAAATTTGTTTTAATCCATTTTGGATTAAAAAGTTGATTTTTAGTTACAAATTTATTGGTGTTGATATATATTGTATTACAACTAATAAGATACACTTATTTCATTTAATTTGTTTATTTTTTATATCTTTTTGTCTTTATATACATAAAATGAAAAACAAGACAAAATGACATATCATGATGTGGATTAAGAAATCTAATATATATATATATATATATATATATATATATATATATATATATATATTATATAAAAAAAGAACCATAGAGAATGATATGACATTGTGAGATTTGAGTAATGTAGTACCTATAAGAAACGAGGACATTTGGATTTGATATGAGATACGAGTATTCTCAAATACTACTATATTCTGGTGGTGTTTTACACATCTCACATTGATGAGTGAATATAAGATTGGAGAATGAAGATATACCTATAGAAACACAAAGATTTAGATTTTGATAAATTAAAGGATTACTTGGCTAAATATTCTTTTTGGCCGACCCCTATTTTTGTTAAAAATACCCATTTATATAAGCAAATAAATCGATATACAAATGTATACAAATCATCATATTTTATCAATTTATACAATATTATCAATGTTGAACCTTGATGTCTTTTTATTTTCTTACAAGTCACAAGAAGATTTAAGTATTCTCAAATCTTGAATTGTGATGTCTTATTTATTTATCCCACATTGATTTGAAAGAAAATAAATTTGGAAGAATGGATGGGTATGTAAAAGTTGAATGAGATGTCTTATTTGATTGTCCCACATCGACATAAAGACAATAGATTTGGAAGAAGATGTTAGTATATAAAAGCTGGATGAAATGTCTTATTTATTTATCCCACATCGGTAAAAAAAGTTAGTATATAAAAGGTGCATGAGCTGTCTTATTTGGTTAATCCACATCAACGTAAAGATAATAAATTTGGAAGATGAGGTAAACAAAAGAAAAGGCGGATAAGATGACTTACAAGTTTAAAAGTTTGTGGCAACCTATGTGGTTGTCTCATTTTAGTCGACCTCTTTCGCTAAAAATCAAATTTTATAAAATATTAATCTTTATGTGACTTTATTTATATAAAAAAGAACAACCATAAATAATGAGATGACATTGTGAGATTTCAGTATTCTAAAATATTGCATTGTGTTGTAGTTCAATTATCCCACCTTGATGCAAGGTGCAAGATTGGAGAATGAAGATGACTGTAAGAATAACAAGGGTTGATTTTGATAATCAAAATTTTAGTTGGATAAATATGTTTTACCTCACGATTGAAATCCCATAATAAATTAGCAAGAAAGTAGGATTTGGAAGAGAGGGTTGATATTGGCTGCCAACTCTCATTTTCCAAAAAATATATATATATATATATATATATATATATATATATATATATATATATATATATATATATAGGGTCCCCTTCATTTGCTAACCACGATATTGGTGCTAACCGTGCTAACCAATTTTCGACCAATCAAAAGCTTCCTGTAGATTATGTCATGCGATTAATGATTTTAAATATCAAAGGGCAATATTGGTATTTACCAATTCACGCCCCATCCAATCTCATTCCATATTTTGAGGAGTTTGTTATGGTAATTATCTATTCTTTAAATGTAATATTTTTAAATTAAAATTTGATGTCTATCAAGTTAATATGGAAGTTATCTTCTACCTAATTTTAAGCATCCAATAACTTTCTAACTGCATGAACATATGCTCATATGCACAACTCCTAATGATAATTTCTTACCATATTCCCATATGCACAATTACCAAACAATGCACATATGCATATACAAAATTATAAAAGTAGTTATCTATGTGTATTCAAAATGCATAGAAAACTAAAATGCATATACTGCAATGCACATATGCACATAAGGTGCAAAACATTTTACCCATAAAGATGTACACTTCTCAGGTCTATACTGATCTCTACTACCATATGCTCATATGCACAACTATAAATGACCAGTTCTTACCATATACCCATATGCACAACTCTAGAACAATGCATATATGCACATCCAAAATTATAAAAGTAGTTATCTATGTGTATTCTAGGTCGACCTCAACAGGAGTTTCCATCATGTTCTTGAATCTTGAAAGACCACACTTCTTGAAAATCCTCTCACTAGGCTTTCGTACTACAAGAATGGTGTCAACAAGGTAGATATAAGTTTAAACCCCTTTTATATACCCTAGAAAATTAGATTTTTACCTCTCATTCGTCGATTCCCGCCTTCAATTTCATCTGTAGCGCGCCTATTTCAACCTCGATTGAGATTGTGTTTCCGTTTTTCTCGATTATACGAAGCAATCGGTGGATGAATTCTAAGTTTCCCTCTTCTTCCCATCAACGATTCCATCTTTTTTGCCCGGATTACGAAATCATGAAGCAATCGTATTGTTATTTAGTATAATCTAGATGAGAGGAACCCTAATTTTGTGCCTAATATTTTTGGTAACGTGTGCATTTGTTTTAGAAATGTTATTTGTATTTTTACAATTTTAACCCTATGCTCTTATGCACCGTAATTTTCTAATCTTTTAATTTAATATTTCTAAAATTAAAATTATAATTAATTGTGAACCATTGATCTAAATAACTAACGGTCCAGATTGGTTAGCACGGTTAACACAAATGTTTTGGTTAGCAAATGAATGAGCCTTTATATATATATAATTAACCACTCATTGAAACACATCAATTATTTTATATTGTATTCAATTAACTGTTAACTGACGAATTATGTTTTATATATCTTATCTCGATACATATATTTCCTGAAATAATTATCGTCACAACTGATGATGTGGCCTAACCAAGTTCGAGTATTATTAAACGTTAAATTATGGTTTGGTTAAATTATCCCACATTACTATGAAGATGATAAAACTTAAAAATAGATGATTATATATGAGTATAAGTTGGCTTGAAAATTTTAAAAATAGGTTTGACTAAATATATTGGCCAACAATAATTTTTCAAAAAATCTATACATCTACTTTAGGCCTTAAGTTTAAAACTTAATGTCAACATGTTTGTTAGAGTGTTTTTATTATATGTCACCTTATATATAAACTCAAGAGCATCAAACGAACTTTTGGAACGAATCAAGTTGGATATCATATTAGTGCATTATAAGTTTGAGTCATTAAAATAATAAGCAACATTTTTTAAGTTCAAACTTCAAATTTATCAAACTCAAATTTGAGTCAGACGGTGATTCCTCAAAACTTTCGTAACAACAATAATGATATGGGTGTATGACATGTTGTTTAATTCTAAATAACATAACAAAAAAGTTAATGTCAATATGTGTCAAACTCTTCGTAACAATAAAATCGATATTAATTAAAATAATCCACTTATGTAAATACATTCTTCATTTTAAATTGTATCTCATTAATTATTAAGCAAGAAATTATGTACTATTTTAACTCGGTCAAGTACTTCTTTAAAAAAGTTTATCGCTACCGTGCAACGCACGGGGTTGCCACTAGTTTGACACTTATAAAAAAATAGATGGGTAGATAGAGTGATAGACAATATTGAAATATAGATTCAATATGTGCTCTCATTTTGGGTGTATTGAAAAAGAGAGAGAATTAAAGGTATTAATGGGTAGTTAGGGTTATTAATGGATTGTTAGAGGGTATTATTGGGATTTTAATTAGTATTAATTGGGTACTAACAGATATTACTTTTTTTTATTTTGTTTTATGATGTAAATTAATATTTATATTTAGAAATTTTTAAAAATTTAGGTTACATTTGTCAAACTAACTAATTGATAAGATAGTTGTTAATGTAATAAATTGATAATGATTAATAAAATCTAATTGATAAAACGGATGGTAATATAAGTTGATTTTAATAAGACATTATCTCTATGTTGGCAAACTAGCTGATAAGCTAGCTGGTGGTTGATAAACTAGCTGATGAAAAATTCACGTTTGACAAAAACTAGTTTATAATATGTAAAATTACCAAAAATGGCATCTAGCAAAAATAATCAATTACAATATTTAATAATATAATTAAGGGCGGGCAAAATGCGCGAAATAGCAACCTACTTTCATAAATTTATTTATTATAGCATTGTACTTTCATTTTTTCTTATTCTAGCCATGTACTTTTAAATTATTTTTTATTAGGACATTGTACTTTAAAATTTTTACCCATTATAGCATTAGGTGACCTTTTGATTTAAATGTACCAATTATACTAGGTTCTCATGCCACCTCATTGTCCACATAGGTTGTCCACATGTACTATTTTGCTGACATGACATTTCTTATTACAACATTGTACTTTCAAAATTATTTTATTATAGCATCACCGGTTCCTATTACAACATTATACTTTTGGTTTTAATATTTTTGTTATTTAGACATTGTACATTTAACCAAAAAATATAATATAAAAAATTAAACATGTTTACAAAAGATCACTATTTCACGAAAAAAAAATGTTCACAAAAGATCATTGGTTCATCGAGTTCATCGTGAATTTCATGGCGTAGTTTGTAATGCCAAAAACTAAACAAGTGGAATATCTTTTCAAAAATTAAAAACAGTTTTATAAGAGCATAAAACAGTCTAAAAACACCTAAAACAACATAAAACAAATAAAAACTACTTAAAACAGCCTTAAACAACATTAAAAAAATTAAAAACAGCATAGAAACAGCTAAAAACTGTTTAAAACAATCTAAAATAGCATTAAAAAAATTAAAACCAGCATAAAAACAGCTTAAAACAACCTAAAACAACATTAAAAAAAGCAATAAAAACAGCTTAAAACAGATGTTCAAACAACATTGAAAAGATGTTCCACTTGTTTAGTTTTTGGCATTACAAACTACGCCATGAAATTCACGATGAACACGATGAACCAATGATCTTTTGTGAACATTTTTATTCGTGAAATAATGATCTTTTGTAAACATGTTTAATTTTTGATATTATATTTTTTATTTAAATGTACAATGTCTAAATAACAAAAATATTAAAACCAAAAGTACAATGTTGTAATAGGAACCAGTGATGCTATAATAAAATAATTTTGAAAGTAGAATGTTGTAATAAGAAATGTCATGTCAGCAGTATAGTACATGTGGACAGCCTATGTGGACAATGAGGTGGCATGAGAACCTAGTATAATGGGTACATTTAAATCAAAAGGTCACCTAATGCTATAATGGGTAAAATTTTCAAAGTACAATGTCCTAATAAAAAATAATTTAAAAATACATGGCTAGAATAAGAAAAAGTGAAAGTACAATGCTATAATAAAGAAATTTATGAAAGTAGGTTGCTATTTCGCGTATTTTACCCTATAATTAAAATAAATTTATAATAATATAATATATTAATTAATACAAATAACCTAGTAAATAATATAATATGTTAATTAAAAATTTAAAAATTTATTATTATATTTATTATAACTTTTGAATTTTAAACCAAATTTAAAAAATATATATACATTAACTTATGATTTTAAAAAAAACCGTTACATATAATATGAAAAAAGTAATCAAATAATAATTACAAAAATAATAATAATTGATAACTAAAATATATTGATCAATATTAAAAAATTGATATAATTATCAATAATTCTAAATAATTAAAATTTTATACCAACTTTATAATTTGCAGATAGTATTAATTAATATTAATTAATTAATTAATAATAAATTTAAATAATTAATATTTATTTATAATTAATAGTTAATAAATAATAATGTATATTAATGAGGGTATAATTGGAATAATTACAAAAAGCTTCTCATAAGTTACACCAAGTGTATGTTTGGCAAACTAGCTGATAAGCTAGCTGGTAGTTGATAAGCTAGCTGGTAGCTGATAAGCTAACTTTTCAAAACGCTATTATGAGTAGATTTTCAATAAACTAGCTTATAAGCTAGTTTATGGTCATTCAAACATGTATAAAAAAAAACTAGCTTATAACTAGCTTTTTTTTGCCAAACAATGCTCAAGTAGCTTATCAAAAAGCTAGTTTATAAGCTAACTTATGTTCATGCAAACATGTATCAAAATAAGTTAGCTTATTTTTGTCAATCAATACCTATATCATATTAAAATAATTAGTAATAAAAATAAATATGTTCCTAATTATTTACATTTAATGAAAATTTTCGGTCATGCCACCCCATAGGCCATTTAACATCTTGGGTAGATCATACATGTATTATTATGTTTATGGAGTATTTTTGACCCTAAGACGTTGTTTGTTTTTAAAAAAAACTTCTTAATGTCTCTTAAATTTGAATTGTTCAGACCTTTTTATATTTAAATTGTTTGTTTTTTTTCCTAGTTTTTAGAACCTTTTAACTCTTAAATACGTCTGAAATAAGAAGTGGTGACCTAACTTTTTAAAACCTCTTGTCGCCACCTTAGTTCATATGTTCTTTTTTCTTTCAAGACGTCTTCAAACGTTACAAAAACATATAATCTTGTTGATTCAGATTTCAGACTTCAGCACCACCTTTTATTAATCAGAAGTAAAATAAGACTTCAGATCTTTTAAAAAACAAATGACACCTAAATGTACAAGTACATAACTTGTAAACATATAGCATTATTTGGATATCAGTATCATAAGTAACATACCAAATCCTATCATTTGAATTACCTTGTTAGAGAGACACTAAACAACAAAGTCACACAAGTAAAAAAGACTTATTCATTGATAAGAAAAAAATAAAATAAAAGGTGAACAAATATCTTTTTTTTTTCTAAACCGTGGATGTCCATGGCAACTTGCACACACCTTAACTAATCACATGAGGCTAAAAAATCTCCTATGACCTTGATGAGACTTAAGAGTTGTTTGACAGTTGCTGAATGGTTTGGTGCAGAATGATTAAGTGGTCAGAATGATTAAGAGACTCTTATGATATAGTGTGAAATGAAATATGGTTGTTTGCTAATTATTCATGATGAAATCAAGGCTCTTAATGGTTAAGGCAGAGTCAAGATACAAAATCATTCAGAGGGTTTTAGAACCATTAAGAGACAGATATTTTTTTTTGCCAAACAAGATTTACTTTTTAACGATTTAGAGGTTGTCTCTTAATAGAACCATTAAAAGGTAAACAAACAACCCCTAACTAGGATCTATAACGAGGAGGGCCAAGGTTATCTACCTGTTGAGCCACCTCAGCGTTAACAAAGATTTCGTTGATGATAAATAAAAAAAATCATTGCTTACAAAAGGTGAATTGATTGATGACAAAAAAAAAGTGAATTATTGGTTTAGTTCCCCACCTTAACTATAAATAGAAGGATTAATAAAATTTATTGAGTTTGACGTATCTATATCTATACTATATTATAAACGGATAAAAAACTTTTAAATATAAGTTATTAGGCACAATGTAGTATCATTTTATGCAATATTTTAAAAATATCTTAATTTACAAGTATCAAAGCACAAGATACATATTACTACTGCAGACTTCTAACACCCACCAATTTGGTATGTGCAGGACCTTCCTTTTATGCAGACATTTCCATGTATTACTATTTAATTAATATATTATATTACTATAATTTTGTTTTAATTATATTATTAAATATGTAATTGGTTATTTTTTATAGATATCATTAAAATATATAAGATAATCATTGAATTATAACAAAATACTTAATTTTTTTATATGAAAACATTATATTATTAAGCCTAAATTAAACAAATTTATATAAAAAAAACATTATCATTTTCTCAAAACCATCCAAAATCGTACTGTAAATCGACAAAAAAATAAAATGAAACATTAAAATCGTGATGTATTTCGTTGCATTGCGCTAGTACGCTTCTAGTAATAATAATTTATCAAAAAATGACTATAATTATTAAATAATAAAAAAAACTAGAGGGATTGTACATATTGATAGCCACTACAAATAATAACCTAACAACATTCGAATGAACAATATTTGGAATCACTTCTAAGGATCCACATGACCAGTGCCGGATCCAGAAATTTAGGTGACTGGGGTACTGAGATATACAAAATTCCGAAATCGAATAACTCACCTAAACCAAAACTATTTCGGGTTATCCGGTTTGAGGGTTAAACGGTTCGGTTAACCAAATAAGGTAAATTTCGATTTCAATTGTTTTTTTTACCATATCGGTTAACTGAATAGCAAAACATGCTATAATTTATTTATATAATTTCCTTCTAGATGAATTGATTTGAACATATATAAAAGTAAAATAACAAGAAATTGAGATATATTTAACAACCTCATCAACCAAATACAGTAAAAAAATGACTGATAAGCAAGAGAGTGGGGGTTTCGTTAAAACAAACTAAAAGATTGGGGGGAACCGACAAAAATGACTGAAGGAAACTAGACACATAACAGTAAAAAAACAAAATTTTACCTACAAATTAAAAAAAAATACAAATGAGTGGGGGCCTTTCCCCCACCTTTACAAGGCTATGTCCGCAGTGCACATGATTTCATGTATATATATATATATATATATATATATATATATATATATATATATATATATATATATATATATATATATATATATATATAGGGGTCTAATCAAATGAGAACTAGATACTTTGTGATAACTGTGAGATCCAACGTGAGCCACCCATTTAATATAATTAATATTGTATTTAAAATAAAAGAAAAGGATAATTTGGTAAATTAACAATTTGGATTTTTTAATAAATCAATTACTTATTTTACTCCTTCCAATTATACTATACGGTTACCTAAT
Source organism: Arctium minus (assembly GCA_954870635.1). Lineage (NCBI taxonomy): Eukaryota > Viridiplantae > Streptophyta > Magnoliopsida > Asterales > Asteraceae > Arctium > Arctium minus. The sequence goes on along the minus strand of OX941084.1, from coordinate 114,140,818 downwards.
ATAATTAATTTTAATATATCCTAATTTATAATTTTGAAATACCTTATAATTGGAAAATCTTGTGGTATCACAGTGTGATTCATTGTTGGTTTGTGTCTTACAGTTAGAAAATATGTTGGTATCACAGTGTGATTCATTGTTGGTTGCATCTTACGGTTACAAAATCTTTTGGTATCTAAGTGATTCATTGTTTGTTTGTGCCTTATGGTTAGAAAATCTTTTGGTATCACTAGTGTGATTCATTGTTGGTTGCGCCTTATGGTTACAAAATCTTTTGGTATCACAGTGTGATTTATTGATGATTTATGTCTTATGGTTAAAAATTATTGGGTATCACAATAGTGTATCACGTTGTATTTTGCCGGAATTAGGTTCAAAGGAGAGAAGAGAGAGGATAGAGGAAAATTTCAAAATACCTAACATGCCCTTCAATTAAAATTTTAAATCAAAATTACCAAATTTATAAATTTTCTAAATTATTCTTTGATTTGTGGTTGAGAATGGATCTCACAGTTACCACAAACAAATGAGTTCTCTCTTGAAAGGCCCCCTATATATATATATATATATATATATATATATATATATATATATATATATATATATATATATTAGTGTTGGGTTCGTGCATTGCACGGGAGGATAAATTTTTTGTTGGAATATTGAACCGAGTTAAAATGAAACGTAATTTCTCTGTAAACAGTTAATGAAATACAATGTGAAAAACGAATGTATTTTCATAAGTGGTTAACTTGCATATATTCTTAATCGTTTGTTGTTATGAGTTTGTGCAATAATATTGGTAATAGTTTTGTATTATATTATTTAAAACTTAAACGACATGTCTCACAACATATCACTATTATTGAAATAATTATAAATATGAACATACGTTTTTACAGATTTTGCAATTTTTCTGAAACCTCCTCGACAACACTTGACAATCACTCTGAACGTATAAATCTGTAGATTAATTAACAACATTGAACCCACATCAAATATGACAAAGAAAATAAATGATTTCTATCTTTTGTAACCGGTAATTCAACTGGTATAGTTCAAATTCACTCAATACCACTTGAAAATTTATCTGACTATTGACTTCAAGACCTCATAGTATTAGTCGATAAAAATAAAGATATGTATATATATCTTATTCCCCTACTTCGAAAAATATGATTGTGGGTTTTGAAAAATATAAACAAATCCTCAGTAAATAAAATAAAATATAAAAAAGTAGTTTTTCAAATAAACAAAAATACAGTGGAATACCTTTTGTTCAGTTGCAGGTTCCGCCATTGACACCCGACCGTTCGTCTTCTTCTTGTACTCGGATGATACATAGAGAAGCTATATATATTTATAGTGAATGTAGAGAATATTTTAAAATCTTTTATTTTCATTTTCGATTTTACATTTAAATGTAAATATATTAAAAATATGGAAGAATATTTTTATATCTACATCGTTTTTATTTTATTTTCTTTACACTTGGTTAATTTGGAAAGTATTGCGGAATATTTTTATTTTAAAGAATACGATAATTTATTAGTGTATCTCCTTATTTTTTATTTTTAATTAATATCAACCTTCTTTTTTCTTCTTTTAATGCTCGTGAAAAAAAAATACGTGCAGATTTTATATTATGCTAATATAAAATACGTGTAGATTTTATAAAATAAAATAGATTTTATATTAGCAAAAAAAAAACGGAAGAAAAAATAGTTTATATTACATCTCATTATGTAAAAAGATTTTATAAAATAAAATATGGAAAAAGATTATATATATATATATATATATATATATATATATATATGGAAGGGTGTCATAGACTATGCCTAGACTAATTCCTTGACAAATTAATGACTATAAGACATCAACTTTGATTAAAGCTCACTGATCACAATTGTTACTTGTTACATGTATTGCTTCTAATTTATAAATGATACTTGTATTTAATTTCCTCCCATGATTTGTTTCCACAAGAGCTTAGTTAACCTCTTACATTAATTTTTTTTCAATCTATAAGGCATTTAAAATTTCTAAGCATCCATATAGCATACTTTATAGGACTTAAATTTATAGGATCAAATTATAAAACGTCGTATCTAAAAGTGTTACAATAGGTTTATAGGATGCTTGTAGGCGTTTTAACAAGTTTTTTTAGGACGCTTTTAACCTATTCTAACACTTTTAGATAAGACACATTATAGTATGGTCCTATAAAATATGCTATTAGGACGCTTAAATATTTTAAGCGTCTAAAAGCCCAACTTTTTTGTAGTGTTAGGGGCCGTTTAACAAACGCTTACCCGGTAAGCGCTTACCAAGCTTACGAAGTTATATTATATTAACCGATGACTATGACAATGACCAATAATCTTACCCGGTAAGAGCGTATGCAATGGTCGAGAGACTTACCCGGTAAGTGAGGGGGACGGCTCTTACCGGTTAGTGCTTACCAGGTAATTTTTTGCCTACGATACCGTTTTAATGGACTAAAATCTTACCCAATAAGGTAAGTGATAGCATCAAATTTAACCAGTAAGTGCTTACCAGGTAAATGTTTGGGTAAACGGTCCCTTAGTCTTTCGGTGATGTCTTGAAGCTTCTTACATATATTCCTATTTTATATAAAGGGGATGATTTCTCATACATGCACTACCTATATGGTCTTTACCCCTTGTCATCCTTATTTAACTTGGCTCTCTCCTTCATGTAACAATTCATACTTCAAACCATATAATGCGCACATGCCTTTTGGGTGTACATGAGTAGAAATGCATAAAAATCCCATGTTTCAATAATGCTACATTTTCTTGTTGAAGTCTATTATTGATTCTATGTTCTAATATGTTATCAAACACACTGTATGTTCTACCTTTTTTTTTGTTGAAGTATATTACTGATCAACTCATGTTTTAATATGCTATACCTATGTCTAATATACTATCTTTTTAATCTACCACACTTTCTTTTTGTTCCTATCTTTTTGAGTTTCTCCTTGTAGATTATGCTGGTTGCTTCTAGTATTTCAGAGTGTTTTCTTGAAGTCGTTTACCAAATCAATACACTGATAATCATATATTATATGTATGCATTGATTTACCTCTCCCATGATGACCGTGGGATCGTCCGATGGAGGCGCCTCAGAGGATGGTGTCTACCCTTTTTTTTAATTCATATATTACAAGTTACAAAGGATTCTCTTTTAAGGTTATCATGATTGAGAAGGAAATCAGGATAGAAAATACCACCAGAATTACATTAATCATATTTGAATTTAAATTTTAAAAGTATTTGACCATAAAAAATGACCACCTTTAACCACAAAGGCTGCACCCGGGTTTGAGCCCCACTCGCAGCACTTGTGGTCACTGAGGATAAACTCAGGGCTGCACGCTTTAGCAGCTGGGTCAAAGGCCCTAATTGTCAGGGATTAGTCTAGGCCATAGGCCCAGGATACCCTTTCTAAAAAAAAATGACCACCTTTTCATCTATATATATACTCAAACAAATGGCTAATAAATATCAAAATCAAGTAAGTTTATCGATTCTATAATCTATTTGTTTCATAATAATTAAAAAAAAATAGATATTTTGGAGGAAATAAATAAAATGAACGAAAAACTTCAAAACAAAATAAATAGAATTAAATCTTAGATTTAAACTACCATTTAAGTTTTCTTTTCTTTTTTGAACTCAAAGGAAGCAAAAATAAATCAATGAGCTCCAATCGGATAAGAATATTCATAGAAGAAGCAAGAAAACACATCATATCATAATAAATAATAGGACAAAAGAAACGAGATTTATGCGCCAAAGCGTGAACAACCCCATTATTCCATTAACTTGTCGCCTAGCAAAACAGACAAAGTAAGAGTCTTGTTGAAAGAATAAAGTACGACAACTCAAGATATATAATATCCCCCATACTTGGACATTGTTTGACAAACTAGCTTATAAGCTAGCTGGTAGCTGATAAACTAACTTTTCAAAACGCTACTATGAGTAACTTTTCAATAAGCTAGCTTATGGTCATCCAAACATGTATCAGAAAAAAAAGCTACCTTATAGCTTTTTTTGCCAAACATAACCTTAGAAACATCATTCCTTGAAACATGGATAGCCTCAAGTACTTGTTTGGAATTAAATTCAAAGCTTAACTTAGGAAACCCAAATTTGGTTGCCCAAGACACAACTTCAACAAGTGCAAGAGCCTCAAATTCCTTGACTAATGGGACCCCATCCACGTTAGATCATGTTCGAGCAACTAAGAATTTCCCTCTTTGTAATCTCGAAACATCACAACTAGTCTTCCACACAACATATCCTCTAAAATGGTTGCATCAATTATTCATTTTACTTTCACTCTTTTTTACTTATAATCATATTTCTATAAATATAATTTAAAAACGATGAATTATATTGAAAATGAAAACGATACATATCGAAGCATTTGATTGTCGCTTCATCAATAATGTATTTGTTTGGTTAGCATTGGGTTAATGTTTGTTAAATTATTATTTGTTGCAAAGTTTTCGAAGTTGTTAACAAACTTTCTCAAAATAAACTATACACTCTTCTATTTCGTGACAAAATTTTAAAATTTTCGAAATTTTGTGCAAAATGTGGGTTTTCTTGTTTGGTGTATGGTTAGTTTTGACGGTTAATTTTGGCATAGTTACAGGGTTTGGTTAAAACATATTTAGTTAATGGAAACACTTTTAAATAAATATGACGCATAAAAAATGTTGATATAAAATGTAATTATTTAGTAAGTGAGTAATTATGGAGTAACTGATTTTTTTTTATTAATTTTGTAAATCTTTTGTGTTTACTAGGATTATTACTAGAAGACATTGTTGACGTGCGCAAGACCTAGATATCTGTCACGAGCTATATCTTGGCCAAGTTGAGGGAGTCTCCTACGAGGGTGGAGATGTTTAGGGACAAGTTTTTGTGCGTGGATGAATATCTATACTACATACGAAGATTTGTTGTTTTGAAGTTGCATAATCAAGTATTCCCTGTGAGCGTCCGAGCTGATGAGATATGGTTTCGCGTTGGAGGTCACTAACTTTGCTTCAGAGGAATCCTATTCAACCTGATGCCTTGTAACATAAATGTTTAATAACCCTTTCAAGGATTGGGCATTCAGTGACATACTAACTCATTAGCAGGTGAAGGGTTCAAACCTTCTATCTCTTCATTAGCCCAACCTATGACCAAATCTCAGACGTTGATGCAGTTTGAATTTGTCTTGTGCTTTTGCTGGAGGTCGGATTTTGTGGCTGCCAGTGGACCTCGATGGTTTCTGATGCTCTTTTACCCCTGGTAAAGGATTTTCCCTTATGGGACTCGTACCTTGGGGTTCATGCATATGGGCCTTGACCCACCCATAGTTGAAGGTTGCACTTTTGAGACGCTAAGAACACGTCGTAAGGATATCCAAGTTCATGCTTACGATATTTGTCTTTACATTTAAGGTTTAGTTAGTTTTTTAATTGCTTTTGTGTTATTTTATTCATAATTTCATTGGTTGACAATGTTCAATTGCAACTTCCTAAATACGGATCTTCGAGATGTTTCTCTTTTCCACTTCGTTTGCCTTAGGGAGTGACCATCCCGAGGGCCATTGTCTGACAAAGGTGTTATGTTATCGTGTAGGATAATTTTTTGTCCTTTGTTAGTCCGATTTCGCTTCTGTAAAAATATTGTAAAAAGATCTTGAAAGTTCTAAGTGTTGGATCTTTGATCAAGTACTCCAGAGGCTCTTCAGAGCTCTGAATAGCCCATCTAAAGACATCTGACTAGCTTTGAAGACCTTTTTTCTTCATCCAATATTTTGTCTATATGCTCAAAGGTCTAAAGATCTTAAGCTCAATTGTTCTCGCCTAAAGTCTGTTAGACACCTTTACATGTGTATGCCTACTATTGGCTGGTGTCTTGACTTAGCCCATATAGGCCTATAAATAGATCTTCACCTACCTTGTAACAATAACTTTTTGAACTTTGAGAGATAATGTAACATCCTAAAATTTTGAGAGAAAAATTCGAAATTTCGGCAATATAACGTTTAAAAGATAGAGAAACCTATCGCCCTAAAATAGAGGATAAATTAAGCTTGAATAGTAAAGGTAAAACAATTCAAACCCAAGAGTATCATCCCCAAACGGGGTATATGATAAGACATTTACAATCCAAGAAATGAAGCATAAAACGACAACCTACTAATCTAAATTTGGTTAACTAGATTATGGTCCGGTGTCTCAATCCTTCCAAAATGTATATCTTCCAAAATCAAGGCATGTTGGTCACTATGTATCTCAAAAAGACCACTCACGACCCCAAGGTCGTTCCCTCAAGCCCGATGTGCCCCACCGCTAAGATGACCTGTCAAACATGACAATTAAAGAACAAGTGTTAGGCTAAAGCCTAGTGAGAACAAGTCAAATAAGAATGGAAGTACTAAACCCATTTGAAGCCACGCAGAGGATATAGCCGTGAGCTAAAACCAATAAATCAAATAAACCATTAGTGAATAAATATGGTACATATAACACTAATCACATAATGAGCTCAACTCCTCTGAGTCTAATGCTCGAAAACATCAAGTTAACCCCTCTAGGTCTATTCTTAAGAGTTCCAAAACGGGGAACTCTAGCACAAGGGAATTACACATTACTGCTTATGAGACGCTGCCCGACCGTATAGGTCCACACCTTACTTATCATGGTGACCCGATGCCTATTCCGTGCCAAAGTGGTGAACCTAATATCCAAAACGGGACATAGGAACACCGTGCCTATGGATCCATTGCACTATGACCAAATACAAAGCATTTTAACCCATCCATCATTAATCAACTTACATGTATAAGATTTCTACATGAAAACTTGACCCCCATTAACAAGGAGGCCTTGCTAAACCAAACCCATAAACGATATCATTACAATTCCCATATAGAATGTTAAGATTTAACACAAATTAACCCAATACTTGAAATTCACAAAACCCAAATTTTCACTTTGAATTTACCAAAACCCCAAATATGAGGAGTGAGTTTCAAAACATTTAAAGAATAGTATAAAACCACGATTTATAATGTAACTACAATTTTCCCAACAATAATGTTCAAGTATCAAAACCCTAATATGAAGCTAGGAAGTATAAATGAGGGTTATAATACATATTAAATACATGAGAACATGGAATAGGAAATCACCTTATAAAGTTTGAACACAAACCCTAAATGTGGAGTGGATAGAAGAGATGAGAAGATCCTTGAAGCTTTTAGATTCCTAGGCTTCAAAATTAATGCTCACCAAGGTCCTAAACCAACCATTAATGAGACTCCAAGACATCATCTAAGGAGTATTCAATGAAGAGAGAGGGTTTGGGGTTAGAATCCTTACCAAAATCACAGAGAGAAAAACTCCAACTTTGCTCCCAAATCTGCCCCAAATGACTGAATCCCGTCAAGTGAGGTTTTTATACCACAGTCCCCGTCGGCGACTATGACCAGCGACAATGCCTGGACATAGTTGCCGGGGCAATATCGCTCCCCAGCCCTAACATGCTGAGTTTATCCAGCAAACCTCCCCACACCTGCGACAATGACACGCGACTATGCCCTATGGCATAGTCGCCGGGCATAGTCGCCCCAGGCCCCTTAGGCGCGTTTTTGACCCAAGACTGATCCGTTTATGATGAGGGGAAGTTAACCAAGTTTCGTAACCCAAAAACCAATTAATGAGGCATCGGTGAACACCAAATAAGTACTCCCAATAGAATCGAGAAGGAGAAAGTCTATACAAAATTTCGGGCGTTACAATCTTCCCCAACTTGGAGAAGATTTCGTCCTCGAAATCTAGGCTAAGGGAATAAGTGAGGATATCTCCGCTTCATATCCTTCTCGGCCTCCCAAGTCACATTTGCACCTCGATGGTGCTTCCATTGAACCTTCACCATAGTGACTTCTTTATGACGAAGTTTCTTCGTCTTCTTTTCCAAAATCACGTCGGGTTCTTCGATGCAACGATTTCCCTCATCAACTCTAATCTCGGAGAGTGGGATAACACTATCCTCCTCCGCTAGACATTTACGAAGGTAGTACACATAAAATGTGTTATGGATTTCCTTCATTTCCGGAGGGAGTTCTAATTGATAGGCTTGAAGTCTTATCCGCTTAGTCATGGTGAATGGTCCAAGGAAACGGGACTCAACTTCCCACGCTTTCCAAACCGGATAATACCCTTCCAAGGGGACAATTTCAACATAACCCGATCTCCCACGTGGAACTCTATCAGACGCCTCTTCTTGTCAGCATAACTTTTCTGCCGGTCTTGAGTTGCCTTTAGGCGCTCGCGTATACCCTTCACTTTGTCCGCCGTCTCTTGCACAATCTCGGGCCCGACAAACTGCTTCTCTCCCGCTTCAAGCCAACATACGGAAGTTCGGCATTTGCGACCATACAATGCTTCGAACGGTACCATTCCAATACTCGAGTGGTAGCTATTTGTAACACCCTCGAAAATGAACAGAGCAACTAAATTAAAACTTCCAAATTATACAACAAAAAGGATATAATCTATTTTACAATCATCAGCTGAGACACCTCAAACGAATATTAGATTTAACTTTAACAACTAAAAGGTCAGGTCTCACATAAAGACCAATTCAAGGTCGGGTGTTACTAAAACCCCAAGGAAAACAGTTGCTCTTATCAACGACTAATGCGGAAGACTTCGTCAAGCTACTCACCCTTGCACAAACTCTTAGAACTCAACACATCACCAAAACGCTAGAACCTCTTCCCCCATCCGGAACCTGATGCACATGCCGACAAATAAAAAGGTTAGGTTAACACATAGTGAGTTCAAGAGTTTACAACATGAAATAAACATATTTGTTAAAGGGAAAGAAAGTAGTTTAAATCACAGACCTTCCGAAAGATTTACTTTAAATACCAAATGACACCATTTTCCAAAAGTACATCTTTAGAACAAAGAACCCAATATGAACCTTTCTCTCGTAAAAATCACTTTAATCCCAAACACAACCAAAATGTGAATAGTAAGCAAAACTCTTAATTTATAAAAATATGAAATAAAACTTTACTTCTCGAAATCATTCAAATGTGGACGGGGCATAAAACACAACCCATAAATATTGAGTAAACAATTCCCCATAAGTAAAACGTTACCGAAAACATGGATAATAAAATGACACAAATAAAATACCCAAATAGCACCTTCCGGTGACGGGGGATACCCGATTCCATTGTACGTGGTGGAACACAAAGTTAAACCACATAACTATGTTGTCGAACTACACCTCAGATCGTGACCGTATTGCCTACTCTGCCGAGCTACACCTCCAGTCATGACTATATTTCAAGTCTCCACCACACCGTATCCCTTATTGCCTGCTCTGCCGAGCTACACCTCAAGGATACACGATCTTATTGCCTGTTCGGTCTCTAGGGAGTTTCATCCTCAGGGTTCCCACTTGACCCTTAGTGCCTACTCCCTATCAGTTAAGATAGGAACCTCAGCTCCGTACTTGATAACACATGATGTCTAACCCTCGTGCACAAGAATTAGAACATCAAACTCCAAACCCAAGGTCCCGGAGTACAACCCATAAAGGTTCCTCTCCGCAAAACAACCGGGACAACACCAATGCCAACACGACATTATTTCCCAAGGTGAGAATCCCAAGAGTCCTCACCGATACATACAACTGACTTACGTGCCTATGGATCCAATGCAGCACTGTCTAAAAATACATGATTCCAAATGAATGACTCACGCACCCAAAACATGTATCCTCCAAAATAAAATGCAATAAATGCAACTCACACCCCAAAGCTCCACTTAGGTTATAAAACCAGACAAAAGTCCCCAAGACCCGACAAAGCCGAAAACCGAGCTAAAGGCCCAACAATTTACGTAAATCCCCAAATGAAAGCCAGTATAGACATCGAAACTCGTTTGACCGACGATTATGCAAACACTTTAACCGAAAAGGGCGATTAACCCAAAACTTCTCACTGGTTGAAACAAAACGTTTTCCAAATGGGCTCATCCCTTCATGTTTCCAAAATGACTCTTAACGCAAATGATATGCATTTTCCCATGGTTTATAAAATCATATGCACCAAATGGACAATTATATAAAATGACTTCCATTTATATATTGTATCATCAAGGAAACATATCAAAATAATTTATTTATCAACATTTCTAAAAAAATCCCAAAGATATGGGTTATATAAGTTTATAAAGCTAAACATTTCCAAAAAGCCAAACTTATCAGCAGTTAATAATTTAGTGTAAAACACAAACACTTTAAAATAAACATTTTGGCATGTACATCGTTTTCACAAATCAAATTGAACTCACCTTGCTAGGTTAAGTTAAACCTAGGTTTCAATTCCCCAACCATTGGCCTCCAAATGCATAGATTCCACCCAAAGCTTTCCGAAGACATCCAATCCAACTCTTCAACTCAAACTTCCAAAACCTAGATCCAAACATTTTCAACCATAAATAATCATATTCAAGTGTTTAGAACCATTTCCCAAACACCTTATATCAAAATCTCCCCTTTGGCCAAAAACCTTAATTTGACCTAACTTTTCCCAAAATCTTCCAAACCGAAATTTAGAGAAATCAAACACTAGGAAACCATCAATGGAGCATTTATAACTTATTTCATGGTTTAGAAATGGAAGGGATACGCTTACCACTTAGGTTTGATGAAAACCTAGAAAACCCAAAATCTCTAATGCTGGAGATGAGAACCCAACCTTGCATCAAGGGAGAAAGCAATCGATCATAATATGGAGAGGGAGCACCTAATAATCATGGAAAAGCCCCAAAATCGGTTAGGGTTTATGGGGAAGAGAGGGGAACCGATTTGGGAGAGAAATGGAATGGTGAAGGAATGAAAAATGAGAGAGTTGGTTGAATGATCGCACATTTAAGGCACTGGTACCCGTGGGCGACATTGCCCATGCGACTATGACCATGTCAATGTCGCGGGGGCATTGTTGCACATGGTGTACCGAGGGTGATCCCCTTCCTGCGACTTTGCCCATGCGACTATGACCATGTCAATGTCGCGGGGCATTGTCGCACAAAGTGTACCGAGCCCCGAAACGCGACTTCTTCAATGCCCACACCCCCGATACTCTAAGGATCTCGAAACAAAGGTTCCCCACCACCAATACCACCCTTTACAAATTACAAAAACTTCCAGGTGACAATTACTCACCGAAAATTACGGGTGTTACACTATTGTTGTACGCGAACTCCACCAAGGGTAGGTGCAAGTCCCAACTACCCCCGAAGTCGATCACACAAGACCTCAACATGTCTTCAAGTGTATGAATTGTCCTCTCACTTTGACCATCGGTTTGGGGATGGTAGGCCATGCTCAACTTCATGCGTGTACCCAATTCCTTTTGTAATCCATCCCAAAAATGTGACGTGAACCGACTATCGCGATCCGAGACAATCGATAGTGGCACGCTATGGCGAGATATCACTTCATCAATATACAACTTCGCTAGTTAGTCCATTGGTAAAGTCTCCCGCATGGCCAAGAAATGAGCGCTCTTGGTCAAGCGGTCCACTATAACCCAAATGGTGTCGTGACCTCTCAAGGTCCTCGGCAATTTTGTCATGAAATCCATCGTGATGTGTTCCCATTTCCATTCCGGAATCTCCAAGGATTGTAGACTTCCATAAGGTCGTTGGTGCTCGACCTTCACATGCAAACAGGTCACACATCGCTCTACGTAGCGCGCCATATCAAGCTTCATGACCGGCCACCAATAATGCAATTTCAAGTCTCGGTACATTTTCGTGCTTCCCGTATGGATAGAATATTTGGACTTGTGGCCATCCTCGAGAAGAAGTTCTCGATAGCCCCCGATCTTAGGCACCCAAACTCGCCCATTAAACAGTTTTACTCCCCGACCATCTTCCGTCAGGAGTAGGTGTTGCTTGGTCATGACCTCTCCCTTGAGGTTCTCTCCTAGCAAGGCTTCAACTTGCGAATCCTTAATCCGGTCAATGAGTGTGGACGACACCTCAATTCGTGCAAAAGTAGCTTTAGATTTCTCCCCGTAATCCTTCCGACTAAGAGCATCGGCGACGACGTTTGCCTTACCCGGATGGTAAAGCAACGCGCAATCGTAATCCTTTAACAACTCCAACCACCTCTGTTGCCTCATATTCAGATACTTTTGGTCAAAGATATGCCTCAAACTCTTGTGATCTGTGTAAAGAGTGCATTTCGTACCGTAGAGGTAATGTCGCCATAACTTTAATGCGAACACCACCGCCGCTAATTCCAAGTCATGGGTAGGGTAGTTGACTTCATGAACTTTGAGTTACCTTGACGCGTAGGCAATTACCTTACCATTTTGCATTAGGACGCAACCCAAACCCGTCTTTGACGCATCACTATATACTACAAAGTCTTCCGTCTCATTGGGTAAAGATAAGATAGGAGCTTCGCAAAGTTTCCTTTGTATGTAGGGTTCGAAACGCCTTCTCTTGACTCTTGGTCGAAACAAACTTCGCGTTCTTTCGGGTTAGGGCCTTCAACGATGAGGCTACCTTGGAGAAATCTTGGATGAATATCCGGTAATATCCCGCCAATCCTAGGAAACTTCGGATTTCTGACGGACTCTTGAGAGGTTCCCAGTTCATCATAGCCTCGATCTTCGCGGGGTCCACTTTTACCCCATCCTTTGTAACCACATGCCCCAAAAACTGCACTTCTTAAAGTCAGAAGTCGCACTTTGAAAACTTCGCGTAGAGCTTTTCTCGCCTTAGCCCTTCTAACACTTCTCGGAGATAATGCTCATGTTCCGTCTCGTCCTTGGAATACACTAGGATGTCATCGATGAACATTATTACCGACTTGTCAAGGAATGGCCGACACACTTGGTTCATGTAACACCCTCAAATCTGAAGATAACAACTTATTAAAAATTTTCTAAATACATCAATAATTACTTTGACTACAAACACAATTTAAGAATTGACCTCAATACACACATTCATCCTATACATACAATCTATGAAAAAGACGGGTGTTACTAAACTCAAATAACAATTACTATCTCCAACCTGCGGAAAACTTCACCAACTATTCACTCTTGCATAAAGCTAAGGCTCAACTCCTCATAGCACTTGCTAGAACCGAACCCCCGACGGGAACCTGATGTACATGCCGACAAATAAAAAGGTTATGCTTAACGCCTAGTGAGCTCAAGAGTTTTAACATGAATGAATGTATCTTTAAAATAATGGAATTCAAATTAAAACAAGATCTTTTGAAATACTATACTTCAAAATGAAACGACACATTTTCTCATAATACGCACTATTAAAGACAATGTTCTCAAACACACATTTCTTATAAAACAATGCAACCCGTAACTCACTCAAAACAGGATCATAGTTCGACACTCAAATTTGTGAGAATGTAAATAATACTTCATATCCCAAAATACCCAAAACACGGGTGGGACATAATACTCGACCCTTAAATAACGAAAAACAATCCATATAAATATGATACACCATTAAAACATGGAACTGAAACTTAATACTCACGCGACCATAAAATGGAATGAAATCCAAATATTAAAGCATGGACAATTAAATATCCAAAATACAGCGGACCGACAACGGGGGATACCCGTATCCGTTGAGAGCGGAGGAACACAAAAGTATGCCACTCAAACAACGTTGATCGTATGACACTTCATGACACGCTAGCCCAAGTGCCTCTACGACCTCTTGACAAGTTCACCAAAAGAGACAGTTGACCTTGGTGGCGGTTACAAAGAACTCCACCTCAAAAGGGCCGACACACCGGGGACTACAACTAAGGAAATTCTCTAAATGGACCGACACCCCGGGGACTACAACTAAGGAAATTCCCCAAAAGGCCCGGCACACCGGGGACTACAACTAAGGAAATTCCCCAAATGGCGGAGGTCACAATACTCACCTCCCAGGCAGCACTATCCAGACTCAACCCTCCTAGTGCCTCCTTGTCAAGTTTCGATCATAAAACATGAGTCCCGGAGTCTAACCCCGTACCACCCAATTGACCATCAAATAAGAATGACTTACGTGCCTATGGATCCAATGCAACACAGTCTAAAGTTACACGACTACTCATGAATGACTAAAGCACTCGAGTATGTAATTATCAATAAAATGCATTAAAACGTAAATCACAATTGGACTCTAAATCGAGCCATTAAAACCGGACAAATGTCCTCAATACTCATTTACGTCAACACCGAGCCAAAATGCCCGAAAATTCCTTTGACCGACAATTAACGTCCCCACAATTAATGAAATGTCTTTAAACAACGTTTATGAAGACACATACCTCAAAGACGTGATTAACCCAAAACTCAACACGTATTGGGACCAAAGATTTTCCAAAGGGTTTATAAGTGCAAATACCCCAAAATGCCTATGACATGAAATAGACTTTGTTTGTACAAAAATCACCAAAGATACATAGGTTATGAAATGGAATCTATTTGTACAAAATTGCTAAGAACCCAAATATGAGCATTTTATGGAATTAAACAACCCAAGTTCACCAAATATGAAAACTTATCAAAATACTCACACTTTGACAAATACCAAGTAAAACATACTTTTACTTTAAAATACACATTTTGGCATGTACACCATTTTAACAAATCAACTTGAACTCACCTTGCTAGATTTAGGCTAAATCTAGATTTTTCCCCACTTTGAGCCTCTTTGAAGAAACTTGAATCTTCAAGGTCAAAACTTCCATAACCTAGATTCACAAGTATCCAACCGTAAATTACTATATTCAACCATATAGAAACATTCCCCAAACACTTAGCGTCAAAATCTCCATTTTGGGTAAAACCCTAATTTTGACCCAAGACTTCCAAAATCTTCCAAACCGAAATTTAGAGAAATCAAACACTAGGAAACCATCAATGGAGCATTTATAACTTATGTTAAGGTTTAGAAATGGAAGGGATACACTTACCACTTAGGTTTTGATAAAAACCTAGAAAACCCAAAAATAAGCTTGAGGTTGAAGATGAAGATGGAGATGGTGAATCCTTGACCATAGCTTTCAATCCTACCACTTGATGATGTTTCACCTCCACAAAATCCAAGGATTTGAGCCAAAATAAGTTAGGGTTTGAAGGGGAAAGAAGGAAAACGGTTTGGGAGAGAGTAGAAGAAGTTTGGATGAAGAGAAATGAGAAAATAGGTTGAAATCCCGAACTTAACAACACCTGCACATTTTTGGGTGACATTGCCCATGAGACATTTCCCAGGGCAATGTCGCTGGTCATAGTCGCTGGTTCTCCTAGTTTTCTTCTCGTTCACTGTTTTGACCGTAACTTCTTCATTATAGCTCCGTTTTCGCTCCGGAAAGAACCGTTGGACTTGTAATTGAATCATTCATCTATCAAGGCTATAAAATCAAGGATTCAAGTCCAAAATCAAATATCTTATTTTTCCTTAATATATCGGTTTTTGTATTAACTTGAAATGATACCTTTCGAAATTCGGGGTGTTACAGTTCATCAAATCAATAAATACCGCCGGTGCGTTGGTTAGGCCGAACGACATTACTAGGAACTCGTAATGACCGTAACGTGTTCTAAACTCCGTCTTTGGAATGTCGTCTTTCGCCACCTTCACTTGGTGATAACCCGACCGAAGGTCAATCTTTGAGAAGCAACCCGCACCTTGTAGTTGGTCAAACAAGTCGTCGATCCTCGGAAGTGGATACTTGTTCTTCACCGTTACCTTGTTCAGTTCTCTGTAGTCGATACACATCCTCATTGAGTCGTCTTTCTTCTTGACGAACAAGACTGGAGCTCCCCAAGGCGATGAGCTCGGTTGTATGAAACCCTTCTCAAGAAGGTCTTGGAGTTGACTCATCATTTCTTGCATCTCGGTAGGAGCCAACCGGTAGGGAGCTTGGGAAATCGGAGCCGCTCTCGGAATGAGATCAATCTGGAACTCCACCAGGCGGTCAGGTGGTAAACTGGGCAAATCCTCCGGGAATACATCGGAAAACTCACGCACCACTCTAACATCTTCTAGTTTTCTCTTCTCGAGTTTGGTGTCGATTGCATATGCTAAGAAGGATGAGCATCCTTTCGCCACAAACTTCTGTGCCTTGATCATAGAGATAATTGCCATCTCGCCTTTCCTCTTTTCGCCATAGATTATAGTCGCCTCTCCATCCGCAACGGGTAGTCGGATCATTTTCTTAGAACACACGATCTCAGCTTGGTTCCCCGATAACCAATCCATTCCCACTACCACATCGAACCCAAAGATTTGCATAGGCATCAAGTTTATGGGGAATTTCTTCCCCTCGAACTCAAGGGCGCAACCTCTCAAAATATCCCGAATGACTACTTGACTACCATTCCCTATTTCTACCACTAAAGCTTGCTCTAGACTACTCATAGACATGGCAAGCTTTTGACAAAATACATCGGATATGAATGAGTAGCTAGCACCCGAGTCAAATAATACACGTGCAGGTACAAAGTTTAGGAGAAACGTACCCGACACCGTATCGGTAGATGCCTTGGCTTCTTCAGCGGTCATTTGGAAAGCTCTTACGGATGCTCTTGGAGGTTCCACCTTCTTCCAACCGGCCCCTCCGGTCTTCAATTTTGGGCATTCCGCCCTGACGTGACCCTGCTCCTTGCATTCAAAACATATATGCCCCTTGACGGGACAATCTTTAAACGTATGCCCGGGTTTCCCGCACTTGTAGCAAGTCCCGGGGACGAAGTTACATGGGCCGAAGTGCTTGCTCTGGCATTTGGAACACCACTTGGCATCACGCTTAGGGTCGGCGCCACGGTGATCGTTGTTGGCGTATCTAGGCTTCTTTGAGGGCATTGAACTACCCTCCCATCTATTCTTCTCGACTTGCCGACTACCTTCCTCCTTGCCAAGATTGTAAGCGTCTTCCATAAGTTGTGCCTCTTCTATCGCCTCCCGAAGAGTGGAGGCCTTTGATACATGTACCATCGACATCATGTCCGATGGAAGGCCCTTGATGTAAGCCTTGATCTTTTCCTTCTCTGTCGGGACCAGCTGTCCCACCAACACCAGTTTGTCCATGAACAACCAATTCTATTCCTTCACAGAAAGATTACCCTTCTTCAAGTTTTGGAATTCTTATTTAATCCGGTCCATCGACTTCTCGTTACAGTATTCCTCCAGTAATTTCTCTTTGAACACCGACCAGGTTAGTTTGTCCAGGACAGTCGCCTCAACAGAAGCGGAGTACACGTCCCACCAAGTAAGAGTCGTACCCCGTAACATACGGGAAGCAAAGATTACTCTCGGCCATTCCCCACATTCACTAGAGCGAAAATCCTGCTCCATCTCCCGAATCCAACTCATACAGTCCACGGGGTTATCCGAGCCCTTAAATTCCGATGGTCGGCAACCAATAAAAGCCTTGTGGGCACTTGTGGGCATAGTTTTCGAGAGATCGGGATTTCTATAAACAATCCTATGTACTCAAGTGCCTGACCATTTTGTTACTATGATTATCTCAAGGGAAACTTACACCCATACCCATTCCTTAACTCAAAGTTACATTTCATATTTTTAAGTTATTTCACCAACAAAAACAATAATTTTTCTCACAACCAAAACGTGTGCAAAAAGTTCATGAAACTCTCAAATTCTCAGTAGTCTAGTCCATGTGGAAACAATATTCGGTAATACTTACCACTTTATTACTTATAGCGATCATAGTTGAGGTGTATACTTGCGCCCCCACTGTGGGAACACTGTGGCCACTATGTGGAACTATACGGTTTTCCGCTATCAGTTCTTTAAACTTATATATATATACTTAAATTTTATATAATACAACCTATGTAGCTTCAACATTAGCTCCCAACACTACGTATGCAAGATTTTGTCCTAGAATAAGAAACCCTAATTTTTGAAGTTTTACCTTGTTAGAGCTCAAATAGAAGCTTCAATAGTGGTTTTGATATCTGCTCTTCAAGCAAATTTTCCATCCACCAACACCAACATTTTTCTTCCTTGAATCTCAAATTAATCCATTTTTGCAAGAAAATGGATTTTTCTCCTTTGAACTCTTGAGTGACCTTAAAAGGATGAAGTATGGGAGGTTTGGGGGGTTTTATACCCCAAATATCTAAGTAACTTTCATTTATAATACTTTAATCACTCAATTCTTTTAAATGACAAAATACACCAAAACTTGGTAAAGTGTCCATTGTCTCATCATATGTAACACCCTAAAAATAGGGATAACAAAAATCCGAAAAATGGACATGCGGTATTTAAAATTGCCAAAGCAAGAGCCTCCCAACAATGGGGAAAATACACAAACCTGTTTAAATACAAACGTAATTAAACGGATAATAAATAACAACCAACTAATCTAATTTCTATAACCAGAAAAGAGATTACAATCAAGGGTGTCATTTATAGACCCAAAGGATTCTCTACCAATAATAAGTCCAAAAGCGATATTCCCAAATCTCTCACCGAAGCACTACGCCCGCCTAGAACTGGTGCCGCTAAAACCTGAGATACACATCGACACCAAACAAGTGTTAGGCCACATAGCCCTCCGGAACTGGTGCCACATACCAATAATAAGTCCAAAAGCGATATTCCCAAATCTCTCACCAATTAATTCCACCCCAGAGTCGATGTACCTTGATGCCCTCCGGAAATTCCACCTCATCCGAGTGGCGCATCCCAAAGGCCCGACACAGCCGAAAATTCCACCTTATACGAGTGGCGGAGGTCTAGGCACATACCATCACGGTGGTGCCTCCGACTACATCCTCCTTGTGTCATTAACTTGGTTCGTCCAACATAATGCCTATAGGAGGTCCTTAGGTATTCTTCAACCAAATGTACTTCAATACCAACCATGGGTATGATATATCCCTCCTAATAGCATGAGTCTAACATAAGACTTAAATATCCACATAGCCACGTTGTAGATACAATAACACCAAGAGTGTATCCCGAATGGAAATTATCATGTTATACCAAACATATATTCCATAATCATGTCAAATACCCATTGTGGGCACACATAATGTAAATCCCCAAATAATTACACAACATAGAGTAAATCATGGGATAATACTTCACATACACATATCTCACATAATCTCATGGAAATACCATCAAATACATAAACCCGTAAAGATGACCATTTTGAGCAAATATGTGATAATAACAACAATTAAGCAATTATGATGTGTATCCAGTTTTAACAAAAGTTTAGTAAGCTCACCTTGCTAGATTTAGACTAAATCTAGATTTTACTCACTTAGAACTTTCCTTGAAGATCTTGATTCTTCAAATCAAATCTTCCAAAACCTAGATCCACAAGGTTCCAACCATAAATATACATATTCTACCATAAACAATCATTTCCCAAACCATATACATGGATACCTCAACTAATACCGAAACCCTAACTTCCATAACCGAAGAGAATAGAAGATTACCTTAACCCAAGCTTGAATTCACCAACCAAAACACTTCTAGTTCACCAAAATGATCACAAACCTTCAATCTATGAAAGGGAGAACAAAGGGTGGATGAAACCCTAGAATATTTTGGGGAAGAAGATGAATAGGGAGAGATGAGAAGCTTACCACCACAAAATGCTCTAGTATACTTCAATAGACTTCCAATCTCTTGCTAGATCCTTTAAAAGCTCTCAAAAACGAAACCGTAGCACTTTGAATCACCCAAATCGGAGCTAGGATGAAGAAGATATGAAGGAATGAAGTTTGGGGCTGAAAATCGCGATTTAAGCTCGATCCAGTGGATTTCGCGACTTGTGCCGCGACCTTAAGTCGCGGCATAAGTCGCCCGCTTCCCTGGTTTTCTTCTCGATACTGTTTTGGCCATAACTTCTTCGTTATAGCTCCGTTTTTGATCCGGAAAGAACCGTTGGACTCGTAATTGAATCCTTCATCCATCTAGACTATAAAATCAAGGATTCAAGTCCAAAATCAAAAATCTTATTTTTCCTTAATATCTCGGTTTCTGTATTAACTTTGATCGATATCTTTCAAAAATCGGGGTGTTACAATCCTCCCAACCTTAAAAGAGATTTCGTCCTCGAAATCTGGAACGAC
The DNA here is from genome assembly GCA_954870635.1 of Arctium minus. Classification (NCBI taxonomy): domain Eukaryota; kingdom Viridiplantae; phylum Streptophyta; class Magnoliopsida; order Asterales; family Asteraceae; genus Arctium; species Arctium minus. Next base: position 114,120,585 of record OX941084.1, on the reverse strand, counting down.
CAAGCACCCAATATCACACTTGGAAATATTGATTGATTTATTATCCAAAAGGAATACCTTCATGAGACTTCACCTCATATACGGCCCGATTACATCCCGGTTTAGATTGTCGCTGCGTTTCTCATACCGTGCCATTACAAACTAAATGTTAACGTTCAATATATTTTTCCGATGTCAGGACGAACATTGAGTCCCTGATTAATCATTTTCTCAATCATTAAATCTCGGTTGCCTCCCAACCTTAGATTGCTCGTATTACCCCAAGAGTAACTTATGACCTTATTCAATTATTTCCACCAAAAATACCCCAAATCAAACATTTCGTTTAGATACCTCTAACTACGACGTATCAAGGTCTCCTTGATAATCGATTTGTACTTAAAATCCTCCTCGACGTTCTCACCAAATGTATCCAGTAAACATTACCACCAACTCCCACCATGCTCTCAAGCATCGATTTCCAAATCAACGAAAGTACTGACAATTATCAAAATACCAATGGTTGATTTCTTAATGATCAACATCTAATTTCCTTAAGTTTACCACTCGTCCTACAGACGCACCAGATCTAACGGAAATACATTGAAGCACACCAACAATCATTGTCCTCAAATTACGCGCCAACACCTAACCTCGAGACAGCCATTCTGCAAACGTGGGTATACTACCAAATATTTCCTTCCCGATTAGTAATGTCGATTCAAAATTGACACCTACTCTTGGAAATAGTCACCCAAATCCAACCTCCTTACCAATCAACCATAACATCACCATTAATCACGAATATCCAACAATATAATACACCACCGACACATAACATACCGTTGTATCAAAATCCCACAATTCCAAAACCAACCATACCCAAACAACCGAACACGATTTTTAATCTGTAGGTTTAACGATGCATAAAGATCGTTATCTAACTAACTGAGAGAAAACACATGTCTAACGCCTCAAACTTCGAGGACATCTTTTTATCCTTAATATCGACTTCTAACACGAGGGGGCTTACACCTATTGTCCAATGAGTTCAAGGTTTTTCACACTACTATGCCAATTTGAAATTTATAAAGCTCTCAAATACATAAGTTTTATAACAATTAAACGTGTGTGAAAATACAATATCGTGCATTCGATAGGTTTCAAGATTTGGTCACCAATGCCACACATATAAAACCATTTTCAAAACTCATTTGATCAGTACTTACTCTAATAAAACGATAACGAAAGATGTGTAACAAAATTTTCAAACGGACTACCAGGGTCTTAGTATGGATCAGTTTATGCTATGCATATGAAAAATAACTTCCGTCCCATAACATATGCAATAAAAGTTTGTAGAACTCACAAAAGAGGATTTCACAACTTCAACTTTAAAATCTTTTAATTTAACACAAAAAGTCGGAAGATAAAATTTCCAACAAGACCTATATACGTCCGATCATTTCCCAAATGTAACAACACAATAGGAACGTAAATAAATAAATAAATATATATGTATATATATTTTTATTCGCGTTTCAAATTTAGGCCGCACCGATAAAACGTACTTGCCCAAAATTGTAATTACTATGACATGCAAACCGAAAATTCATTTCATGCATTGCGGAAAAACTCCTATCAGTAAAATCAATAACTGAAATATGTTCTGGGCAAAAGTTCTATCCGAAATACCATAAATCTTTCATACAAAGCTACAGAAGGGAAATTCACAAAATCGATCCTTAAAATTTCTGCAATTAACCATGAAATGTCATGAAATAAAACTTCTCATAGTGACTTGCATACATCGGTTTATTCTCCAAGATTTAGTAAAGACATATGCATGCGATTTAAGCAATTGTAAGAGTAATTTAGTTAAATTCCAAACTGTATAAATAAAATGTTTGCAAAATCCAAGACCACATGCTCAATATCAAACTCTTAAAGTTTTATCTCTTTTAGTCACAATGCGGCACGAAATAAGATTTCACAACAAAACTTGCATGCGACCGTTTATTTCACAAAGCTAGTAGATAGATATGCGTATGCACCCGGTTAAAACATGAAATAATTTATGTCATTTTCGAGTTCAAAGCCAAATATAAACATGCTCTCATCGTTCTAAAACATTGGCTAAAATACCATGACAGAAATTTCCAATAAGATATGCATACATGACCCAAAGTATAATTAACTAAAATCTCATTGCTGGTTGAGACGAACCATTTTTTTTTTCAAAGGAACTCATATTCTTATGTTTTAAAATGCCTCATAACACAATAATATGTATTTTCTGAAAAAGATTTATAAGATCAAATACACAAAATGACACTTACGTCAATTGAAGTCCAATTATATATGTAAAATCATCGAGGAAACATCTCAACATGATTTATTTACCAAAATCCCCAAAGATTCCAAAATGGATGACTCAACATGTTCATGAAACTAAACATTTCAAATAATCAAAACTTCCCATTGGTTGCAACAAAATGTTTTTCAAATGAACTCTTTCTCTTCATGTTTTCAAAACGACTCCTAGTTCAATGACACGAATTTTCCAACGGTTTATAAAATCGTATGCACCAAATGGAAAATTAAATATCAAAAATACAACGACCAATAACGGGGATACCCGTATCCGTTGAGAGCGGAAGAGCACGAAGTATGCTACTCCTACAACGTTCATCGTATGACATCTAACGACATGAAAGCCCAAGTGTCCCTACGAATCCTTGACAAGTTCCACCCAAGGGAAGAGATACCTTGATGCCACAAAGGACACCCGAAAGGCCCGGCACGTTCGAGGACTACTACTGAGGAAATTCCCCTACGGCGGAGATCTAGGCGCACACCCACACAGTGTCGCCCAAGACTACCTCATCCTAGTGCCTACTTGTCAAGTTTTGGTCATAAAACATGAGTCCCGGAGTCCAACCACGTGCTACCCAATTGACCATCCAATAAGACTGACTCACGTGCCTATGGATCCAATGCAACATAGCCCAAAAATACGTGACTACACATGAATGACAAAAGCACTCGAGCGTGTAATGATTATGCATATGCAATGAAATGCATTAAGATGTACGTCATAAATTGGATTCTACATCGAGCCATTAAAACCGAACAAATGTCCACAAGACTCTTTTAAGCCAACACCGAGCTAAATTGCTCGAAATCCTTTTGACCAATAATTATTGGTCCCCCAAATAATGAAATGTCTTTAAGCGACGTTTATAAAGACACATGCCTCAAAGACATGATTAACCCGAAACTCAACACGTATTGGGACCAAAGAGTTTCAAAATGGTTTATGAATGCAAATTCACAAAAATGCATACAACATGTAATAGACTTCATTTGTACCAAAATTACCAAGATGCTTAAGTCATGAAATGGACTCTATTTGTACAAAATCCCAAAATGCTATAATCATGCTACTACTTATCAAGATGTCCAAATTCCAAATATGAGTATTTTATGGAACTAAAATAAGCCAAGTATATCAAATATGAAAACTCATTAAAATACTCACACTTTGACAAATACCAAGTAAAATACATTTTTACTTCAAAATACTCAAAACTTATCAGTAGTTAACCATTTCGTGTAAAACACTTCAAAATAACCATTTTGGCATGTACACCGTTTTCACAAATCAACTTGAACTCACGCTCCTCGATTTCTCTAGTTACACTATCGTCATCTAGATGCTCAACATCTTAAGGCAAAACCACGGACTTCATAGGTTCACCTTACAATTTCTCCTCACATACATCGGTTCAAAAGTTTATGGTTCTAATCCAACCAATTAACCCGACTCGAAACTGTCCACTTAATGCAATCACCATACTTACCGTTACTCCAAGTAACGAATAATAAAATCATCAACCTTTTCTAATAGTTACCCATTCAGAAATTTTCTTACTACCCCAACGGTCGACATACCAAGGCAGTTCGTACAAGCACGGGGATGAATAAGAAGGAGAGTAACATAATTGAACACGAAGGAAACGTACTACTACGTCTACAAAATATCATAACATTAGTAAACCAAGCACAAGAGAACGTACTACTACATTACCAATTGTCACAGTAACGGCAATTCAAGCACCATCACGTATAAATATCCTCATAATAACATTAGCTAGGTGAGATTATGAACATATAATACATAAAGGTTCTCGTTGCCATCGCCACAACGCTTGATAACCATAGTTTCCGTCGACTCTAAGACTAACCCATCTTAGAAATTCTACCCATCTCACAAATCATTGCCTAACGAACTCAGTCTAAGTCTAGACATCTTACATCCATGCCTAGTTCACTTAAACTAGAGCTCTGATACCAACTTGTAACACCCTAAAAATAGGGATAACAAAAATCCGAAAAACGGACATGCGGTATTTAAAATTGCCAAAGCAAGAGCCTCCCAACAATGGGGAAAATACACAAACCTGTTTAAATACAAACGTAATTAAACGGATAATAAATAACAACCAACTAATCTAATTTCTATAACCAGAAAAGAGATTACAATCAAGGGTGTCATTTATAGACCCAAAGGATTCTCTACCAATAATAAGTCCAAAAGCGATATTCCCAAATCTCTCACCCAAGCACTACGCCTGCCTAGAACCGGTGCCGCTAAAACCTGAGATACACCTCGACACCAAACAAGTGTTAGGCCAAAAAGCCTAGTGAGTTGAATAATAAATAGCATGGTAGAACATATACAATTCTTATCAGCAATTAACCAATTTTCCACATGTATGGAGTCAACGGGGGAGACCCATAGCACCAATTAATTCCACTCCAGAGTCGATGTACCTTGATGCCCTCCGGAAATTCCACCTTATCCGAGTGGCGCATCCCAAAGGCCCGGCACAGCCGAAAATTCCACCTTATCCGAGTGGCGGAGGTCTAGGCACATACCATCACGGTGGTGCCTTCGACTACATCCTCCTTGTGTCATTAACTTGGTTCGTCCAACATAATGCCTATAGGAGGTCCTTAGGTATTCTTCAACCAAATGTACTTCAATACCAACCATGGGTATGATATATCCCTCCTAATAGCATGAGTCTAACATAAGACTTAAATATCCACATAGCCACGTTGTAGATACAATAACACCAAGAGTGTATCCCGAATGGAAATCATCATGTTATACCAAACATATATTCCATAATCATGTCAAATACCCATTGTGGGCACACATAATGTAAATCCCCAAATAATTACACAACATAGAGTAAATCATGGGATAATACTTCATATACACATATCTTACATAATCTCATGGAAATACCATCAAATACATAAACCCGTAAAGATGACCATTTTGATCAAATATGTGATAATAACAACAATTAAGCAATTATGATGTGTATCCAGTTTTAACAAAAGTTTAGTAAGCTCACCTTGCTAGATTTAGACTAAATCTAGATTTTACCCACTTAGAACTTTCCTTGAAGATCTTGATTCTTCAAATCAAATCTTCCAAAACCTAGATCCACAAGGTTCCAACCATAAATATACATATTCTACCATAAACAATCACTTCCCAAACCATATACATGGATACCTCAACTAATACCGAAACCCTAACTTCCATAACCGAAGAGAATAGAAGATTACCTTAACCCAAGCTTGAATTCACCAACCAAAACACTTCTAGTTCACCAAAATGATCACAAACCTTCAATCTATGAAAGGGAGAACAAAGGGTGGATGAAACCCTAGAATATTTTGGGGAAGAAGATGAATAGGGAGAGATGAGAAGCTTACCACCACAAAATGCTCTAGTATACTTCAATAGACTTCCAATCTCTTGCTAGATCCTTGAAAATCTCTCAAAAACGAAACCGTAGCACTTTGAATCACCCAAATCGGAGCTAGGATGAAGGAGATATGAAGGAATGAAGTTTGGGGCTGAAAATCGCAATTTAAGCTCGATCCAGTGGATTTCGCGACTTGTGCCGCGACCTTAAGTCGCGGCATAAGTCGCCCGCTTCCCTGGTTTTCTTCTCGATACTGTTTTGGCCATAACTTCTTCGTTATAGCTCCGTTTTTGCTCCGGAAAGAACCGTTGGACTCGTAATTGAATCCTTCATCCATCTAGACTATAAAATCAAGGATTCAAGTCCAAAATCAAAAATCTTATTTTTCCTTAATATCTCGGTTTCTGTATTAAATTGGATCGATATCTTTCAAAAATCGGGGTGTTACATCATATATATTAAATTTTCCGAAAACATGGGTGTTACATATGTTATAATAGAATTTTTAGTGATTTATGAGAGTTTTGTGATTCAAAAACTATGCTATATTATACAAGGATCTAAATGACGTGAGGCGTGACGTAGCGACGAGGTCAAGTCTCAATCCTTACGATTTACGGCGAGGCCAAGGCGTTTCTCATAACGTGCTCTAAGGCGATTAATAGCAAAAATACACATGTGTACAATGTGGCACAATAGCGATGCAAGTATACACCATATATTGAGTTTGATTTTCATGTAATATAATGGTAAGGACCAAAAATCGTGTCCACAAGGATTGGACTAACTAAGAATCGGAGATTTCTATGAATTTTCGATGCAAAGTTTAGAGTTTTATAAAATTGTTTGGTTTTGAGCGAAATATTAAAGATTTAATTTAACAAGTATTAAAAAGTGGGTATGGGTGTATGCTTCCCCCAGAGTATGATAGTAACTTAAACGGTCGACTAACTGGTCAAAATATATCCCCATACGATTTCCTCCTCTTTAAACTACGTTATATGGGATGTAGCCACAGTCTCGCCACAAAGTGGCCATAAATGCTAACTTCTTGTTTGCCAACCTCACTAAGTAGATCTCAAAGATCTTAGTTCTACTAGTATGGAGAGATACGCACATCTATTTGACACACCAACTCTACCCGCATTTGAACCTTAGTGTCGATTATGCAAAAAACCCATATCTCTATGTGATTATTGAAGATTTTCTCAAACCTCCTTGCATCATTCAAGCCGTATTTCGGATCTGCCCCTCTCGAGGTCAAAGATTTAATATTAACACACATAATTGATCGGCTTGTCCGCGTTGAGTTAAAACTTCAACTTGAATTACCAAACCAAAAAGTTAGCAAAAAGTGGTAACCCCTAAGTGTTACATTTTACCTCTTGGGTTTAGCTCACACCCACACCTAGGGGGGTTAACTATTGATTAAAAGAAAAGACATGATGAAATATAAGAAATACTCAAATTGCATTGAATGGAAACGGACCACTGTGGCCACAAGTTCACCACAGTGGTGGACATAAAGTAGAGATGCAGAAAATAAAATTACAAGCTAGCTAATTAAATGTAAAAACTAAGTAGAGATGCAGAAAATAAAATTACAAGCTAGCTAATGAAATGTAAAAATAAGTTTCTCTCCTAAGCTGAATCTTCTGATTGTTGGATATGTCTCAAATGCCAAGCCAAGGTCCCATTTTAGAGTGGAAGAAGAGAGAAAAGGCTGAAAGAGGCTTAAGAGAGGAGAAAGGGACCTCTCATCCTTGTCTTCTTTCTCAAGTTTGTCTTTATTAACTTTGTCTTATTTGCCTCCACTTTTATGAAACCTTCAGAGTTGGCCCTAACTCAAGCATGTTCCTTATTTCACCGATTTGGGAATAAAAATCTGCATAATATAAATATAGGTGCAACTGCCCACCACATCCGTGACACTGTGGCCACAATGGTGTACCAACTCGAGATTTTTCATCATTCAGACTTTTTCACACACTTTAGAACAATTTAGACCAAAATGATTTAAAAGGCTCAAATGGGTAAGAAAAGGAGTGAAATGGGTTTAAACAGAGTGTCAAATAACTCTAAAATTTGAGGGTTATTAGCGGCATATATATATACGTACATATATATATATATATATATATACACACACACACACTTGTGTATTTTAGTGTTTTAAATAATACTGTAAAACAAATTAAATTCATATAATGTAACAAAACTAAAAAAAAGAGCCATTGGTACCAAATATAAAGAACTTATATAAAATGATATGAAGAGTGCAAAATCGAGATTAAATCTCTTGAATCTCTACTCACTACTTTCTTCAATTTTCAAAGAATTCGCGTTCGACTCTTCGTGTAGGTAAATGGGAGTAAGTGTTTACCTATTTAGGGTTTTAGTTTTTGAGTTTCCTTTTTATGTTTATTTAAGTCTTGTCTCGCACATAATTATCATTTTTCCCTCAACTTAACTATTAATAAAACCAACACCATAAAAAATAACATGTCGTAATGCGTCATAACACGTTACAATGCAAACAAAGCCTTAGAGTGGAGCCACATGGTTAATGTGGCGGCGAGGTCAAGCCTTGATGCCATAATGCGCCATAATGAGTTATTTAGAACCATGATATTATATGGTAAAATAGAAAAAAAAAATAAGAGAGAGAATATGAAAATCTCTAAATCTCCAAAACTTAATATAGGCGAGAGAAATATAATTTTATTTCTTTCCACTAATAAGAGGTATTATAAATAATTGTTTAGAAGAAAAAAAAATTAACACTTTATTAACTGTATTGAATATTTTAATAATATAGTTAATGCTAGAATTGTTAAAATAAAGTATATGATTGGCGTTCAAAAACCCATATCTCTATGAATATTATTTCGGTCGGGTGGCCAAAGATCAAACTCAACCCGAACTCAAATATCCCCCAAAAAGTCGGGTTTCGATTCTCGGATTTCGGGGTATTCGAGTTTTGCATAGACCTGACAAAAACTGACACGACACGCTAACCCGACACGAACTCGACACGAAATAAACGGATTTGGGTAATACATTTCAACCCGTTTAAGTAAACGGGTTGACACGATACAACACGACACGAAAATTAAACGGGTAAGGTCAGGGTCAAAAATTTCAACTCGAAAATGACCCGAATAACCCGTTTATATATATATATATATATATAGGGGGAGTTTCTTTTGCAACCCCATTAGTTTGTGCAATCTTTGTGAACCATTCTTTGCTAATCAAATTAATTTATTTAGTAATTTTGTTAATTAATTTATTAATTAATCTTAGGAGTATTCACGTAATTATCAATTCTAATTTAATAATTAATTAATTTTAGATACATCTTAATTATGGATGGGGCGTATATCATGGGATTCAATGATTTTCTATTTTATTTTTTTGATGAGATTTTGTTAATAATAATCATCAACCGATCAACGCCATCCTTGTTTTATCTTCTTTTGTTAATAATAATCATCTTCCCTGGTTTGTTTTATCTTCTTTTTTTAATGCCATTTTGGTGCTATTAATCATCAACGCCATTCTTGTTTTGTTTTAACTTTTTTCAAGTTTTATCAATGGAAGATTCAATGTTTTTAATGGGAGATTGTTATCCGATGAACGATACGTATGTTAATGAATTGGTAGGATCGTCGAGTGTCCCACCGATTACACGTAATTTGATTCGTCTGAAAAAAATATTTCCGGCGGTGATTCGGTGAAGACGATGATGAAAATCTTGACCCAGACGATAATGACAGTGGTAATTAGCATTGTTTTTTGCTAATTGTTCGTTGATATTCATCTTGCAATATGTACGTGAATCGTGAAATTGAACATATTATGTGATTTTAGCTACCCTCTGTTTTAATCTCTACAAATCTATATCTATATCTATACTATATTATAAAGACGGAATAAAAAACTCTTAATTACTACTTATAAAACATAAGGTACTACCATTTTATGCATACATTTCAAAAATCTCTTAATTCACAACTTAGTATACATAAGGTAGAACTCATTTGAAAAAAAATTCAAACTTTACTTTTTCACTACCTTCCATATTCAAGTTTTTTCCCTTCCATTTGGGGTTTCTCCAAAAGAAGAAAAGTTATTTACTTGCTCAAATTAACATATTTCTTTAATTATGATAGTACATGTATTTTCTTCATGTATACAAGTTTTTAAAGCCTTTTGAATTCTATAAAACTAACTAATAATGAATCTATATATACGTTTAGATACAAAATAATATTATCCAACATTATATTTGTTATTTTTACGTATTCTATATTTCAGTATTTTGAAAAAATATTATCATTCGTTAGATATCGCTGATTAATACATGTTTTTAAAAGTCAAATATACATTTAACGATTACTTTAATATAATTTTTTAATGCTTCATGATTGAAAAAACTCAAGTTATGCGTTTATCACTACTAATGCTACATAAATTATAAATATATGATTTACTCCATATATTTTTTTTTCTTTTTTTTCTGATAAGCTATTACATTAGTTTTTTATTTCCATTTACATTTGCTCACTCCGATGCATTGCACGGGTACATTGCTAGTAATTCATAAATCTAAGATCCAAATTTCACATGGAAGCAACTTCAATTCTGACTTGATTTCATGAATTTTTACTTGCATGTTCACCAAACAACCGGCAAAATAACAAGAAAACTGTACCATAATTGACTAGGATTTAGATTAAAGAAATACCCATTCATCATCCTGTTACTAAATCATGAATCCAAAATCAGAGACTACACATATGTATTATTGTATACATGAGTTCTTTAATTACCACCTAATCATGATCTGAAAATTGCCGAAATGAAATCCCCATGGATGCTTAATATTTGACTGATTTCAGAACCTTTTATCATATCCATTCTTAGGTAACATTGTTCTACATAAAACAAACAACATTAATCTAAACACATTTCATCAAATAAGGTTCATGAACCCTAGATAAACAGCTTTATTCATGAATACATGCATCCTGGACCAAACACAAAAAATCTATTTACTGGATTCTTGAATACAATGAATCATAGAGGAACATTTGAGACCTTTTGAGAAATTAACTAAGACTCCGTTGCATATTACTACTCCGATGGGTAGTTCAATTTGCATTTTGTCTGAATTCGTGAACTGTCCTCTATTGATTGTTGATTGTGTCCAAGAGGTAAATCTACTTCCTATGTGTATGAAGTATTTTGACCTCATTGTCGGCATGGATTGGTTGTCCAAACATCGAGAAACCATTGAATGCGATACAAAGAGGGTTATCTTCGGAGATTTGAGTCAACCCGATAACATCTATCAGGGAGTAGAACCAAAGCAGGGAACCAAAGTCGTATCTTCTTTTATTGTTCAATCTTTTGCATGGCAAGGATCTGAAGGCTTCCTTGCAGCACTTCAAGACCCTGATGAGGTACCGCTCGAACTTAGATCTATTCCTGTAGTGAATGAATTTTCAGACGTGTTTCTGGATGAAATTCCTGGACTCCCTCCCATTAGAGAAGTGGAGTTCACCATTGACTTAATTCCAGGATCTGCTCCAATATCAAAACAACCTTACCGAATGGCTCCATCAGAAATGAAGGAGCTAAAAGAGCAGATACAAGATTTGTTGAATAAGGGATACATACGTCCTAGTGTGTCACCGTGGGGAGCACCAGTTCTTTTTGTGAAAAAGAAAGATGGTTCAATGCGGCTATGTATCGATTACCGCGAGCTAAATAAGGTAACGATACGTAATAAGTATCCCCTGCCCCGTATTGATGACTTATTTGATCAACTCCAAGGGGCAAAATTCTTTTCTAAGATCGACCTCAGATCTGGATATCATCAGTTACGTGTCCGAGAGCAGGATATTCTTAAAACAACTTTTAGAACCCGATATGGGCATTTTGAATTCGTTGTCATGCCATTTGGGTTAACTAATGCCTGTTGTTTTCATGGACTTAATGAACCGAGTCTTTAATGATTATTTAGACGAGTTCATTATAGTCTTCATCGATGATATTTTGATATATTCTAAGTCTGAAGTTGATCATGCTAAGCATCTTCGTATTGCGTTGGGTATTATTCGAGAGAAGCGGTTATATGCTAAACTCTCTAAATGTCAGTTTTGGTTAGATCAGGTCTCTTTTCTTGGGCACATATTTCCATCGACGGCATTAAAGTCGACCCTGCCAAAGTCGAGGTTGTGGCTAATTGGCCGAGACCGACCAATATATCTGAGATTCGGAGTTTTCTGGGTCTGGCAGGATATTACCGACGCTTTGTTGAAAACTTTTCTCGGCTTGCGTTGCCTTTAACTAAACTTCTCCGAAAGGGAGTTAAATTTGAATGGGGGCCTGATCAGCAACAGAGTTTTGAAATTCTAAAACAACGATTGATCACAGCTCCAGTCTTATCTCTACCATCTGGGTCAGGCGGATTTCAAATCTATAGTGATGCCTCTCGAATTGGCCTCGGATGTGTACTTATGCAAAATGGAAAGGTTATAGCATATGCATCACGACAACTGAAGCCATATGAGGTAAACTATCCTACTCATGACTTGGAACTGGCTGCAGTTATCTTCACACTTAAAATTTGGCGCCATTATTTGTATGGAGAATCTTGTGACATTTTTACTGATCACAAAAGTTTGAAGTACATTTTATCTCAGAAAGAAATTAATATGCGTCAGAGACGTTGGCTGGAACTTCTGAAAGACTACGATGTCCAGATCCACTATCATCCAGGCAAAACGAATGTAGTCGCAGATGCGTTAAGTCGTAAAAGTATAGGATCTGTTTCTTGTTATACTGTTCAGCCGCACTTGATTTCTGATTTTGAAAAGTTGGGTATTGATTTTTATCCAAATTCTAATAGTTTGATCTTGGCTAGCTGTTGGATCATAAATTGTATTCAAGATTAAAGTTAAAGTTAAGGGTTTAAACTGCAATTGTGTCAAAGTTAAATTAGAGGGTCTAAACTGTATTTACTTGATAGTTGCAGTTCAGGGTTTAAATTGTAATAGTTTAATAGTTATTAGCTATTGGGCTCAAGCCCGTTTAGAATTTAGTAAAGCCCAATAGGCATTAGGCCTGGGTATTTAATGTTTTGTTTATTTCAGTTTTAGGGTTAACTCTCATTATTATTACTTTCATAATTATTGTTTAGAGAGAGGTTGCTGTAATCCAAGGGTATCAAGAACACTCAAGGTTTAACAGTTTATACAAGGGATTGGTATGTTACTCTGATTTATATATCTCTTGATTATTATTGTGTTGCTTGATTACTTGATTGATTGTTTACCAACTAGATTAAACTGGGATAACAATAGCCTTTCGATTGAGCCAAATTTGATTTCACGCATTAAGAAGGCCCAACAAAATGACGGTGGTATTTGGTCTCTGGTACAGAAAATTGAAAATGATTGGAATTCTGAATTTCGAGTCGATGACCAGGGTATAGTTTGGTTTCGAGATCGTTTGTGTGTACCCGATGATCCCGAATTGAAAGAAGATGTATTGAATGAAGCTCACAATTCTCCCTTCTCAATTCATCCCGGTTCTACCAAAATGTACCGTGATTTGAAACAATTTTTCTGGTGGGACGAAATGAAAAGAAACATTAGCGAATATGTTGCAAAATGTTTGATCTGTCAAAAGGTCAAAATTGAACACCAAAGAGTCAGCGGTCTTTTATAGCCTTTAGAGATACCTGTGTGGAAATGGGAGCATATCTCTATGGATTTTCTCACAGGGCTACCGAAGACTCAAAAACGTCACGATGCAATTTGGGTAGTTGTGGACCGTTTGACTAAGTCTGCACATTTCTTAGCTATTCGGGAAACTTTTTCGGTTAGCCAGTTGTCTGAATTATTTCAGAGAGAGATCATCAGACTTCATGAAACTCCTGTCTCAATTACGTCTGATAGAGATCCGCGTTTCACCTCACGATTCTGGAAGAGTCTTCACCAGGCTTGGGGTACACGACTTAATATGAGTTCAGCTTTTCATCCTCAAACGGATGGACAAACTGAACGGACAATACAAACTCTTGAAGATATGCTTCGTGCTTGCGTTCTCGAGTGGTCTGGCTATTGGGACGATTATCTTTATCTGGTAGAGTTTTCGTACAATAACAGTTATCAATCCAGTATTGGTATGGCTCCATACGAAGCTCTTTATGGTCGTAAATGTCGAACACCTACATGTTGGAACGAAGTAGGCGATCGGGAAATTGAAGGACCCGAATTGGTCCAAATCACAACTGAAAAAGTTGAAGTCGCCCGTCAGAAAATGAAAGAGGCACAATCGCGCCAAAAGAGTTATGCGGACCGACATCGTAGGCTATTGGAATTTCAGTCAGGTGACCATGTTTTTCTTAAAGTTTCTCCGTTTCGGGGAACGCGTCGTTTTGGGGTTAAAGGAAAACTTAGCCCACGTTATATTGGACCTTTTGAAGTTCTAGAACGAGTTGGTGAAGTAGCGTATCGTCTTGCGTTACCTCCCCAACTAGCTCATATTCATAATGTTTTCCATGTGTCGGCGCTTCGTGGTTATCGATATCATCCGTTGCATGTCATCGATCATCCACTTGAAAAGATTGAGCCAGATTTATCTTATGTTGAGGAGCCCGAAGCTATTATCAGACGTAAAGAAAGAAAAATGAGGCATCGATCGATTCCATTCGTTAAAGTCTTATGGAGGAATCATTCTGAAAGTGAAGCGACATGGGAGACAGAGGAATCGATGAAAAAGCAATATCCGCAACTTTTTGAAGGTACATAAGTTCATGACTCTAACTCGATTTCGGGGACGAAATCTTTTTAAGGGTGGGAGAATTATAATATCCTATGTTTAGTACCTAATTTCGTGACCGAAAACGAAATTATGCTTAAAATAGGAGATCGTGCTTTAATGACTTGTACCTTAGTTGTTAAGAGTTGTACATTAGTCCAAGTCTATATTTATAGATTTCATTTATGGACTAATGTTGGATGAAACAATCTTGGTTAGGACCAACATTGTAAAGGAATTGTCAAGAAAGGGTTAAATTGTTATAAGCTAAAGATAAAGGGGTTGGATTGTAAATGTTGAAAATATATATATGAAATTAATTGATTTTTTTATTATTATTCAAAATTCATAATCAGATTTATCACTCTCTCTCTACCCATCAATTTCTCCTCCTTCTCTCTAGAAACCCTCATCTCATCCCTAAAACCTCAAATTCCTTCTCAAATCCTTAATATTCTTAAATATATAGTGTTAGAAATGGAACTAGGGGCTCAAGTTAAGGTATGTTCATGGTTAATTTTGTTGATTACTTCAACTTTGGGCAAAATGGGTTAAACCCTAAGTTTATCTATGAATAATAGGTTGAAGATTGAGGAATTGAGGTGGAAATTCTTCAAGTTTGGTGCTGTTGGAAGTGACAGATTCATTGTGGTAAGTTTAAAAATTCGTATAAAATCAACCATTTGTCCAAATGAGGTGTTCTTTATATCGACAGAAAGGTCTATTAGTGTAGAACAACTTTGTAGTTTACCAAAGTCTAGTTCGGACTTTAAGGTGGCGTTTGTTTTTTAAGAGGTGCTGAAGTCTGAAGTCTGATTTCACTTCTGATTTTTAAGAGGTGGTGCTGAAGTCTGAAATCTGAAACAATAAGACTGTTTGTTTTTGTAAACTGATAAACGTCTGAAATCTGAATCAGTTAATTTTAATCAAATTATAATAAAACCCAAAATCAATCCAAAAATAATTGAATTATATTTTAATC